>CM061038.1:28140724-29448224 GCA_030763125.1 Hippophae gyantsensis
AGGTTCAACAGCATCTCTTGTGCATTAATTAAGCCACCATGTATGCATATATTCAAATATCTATCCCTTTTATTACACAAAAATGCAAATATTTTTCCCATTCCAGTAAAAGGAACACGCAATATTCCAGCACAAGATTTCCTTGGAAGAAAGGATGCATATTAAGTGACGGCTAGGCCACAGGACTCATAAATCAGTTTTCAGCTTTTAAAACAAAAAATGTAAAAAAGTTCCTCTCAAATGAAAATGTTTTTGAATTTCATAAACAAACTACCCCGAGCTTTATTTAATCATTTTTTGTATATTTTTGTTTTATAAAGCTCAAATGTTTTTAATTTAAGTGCCTAAGCCTTTAAATAAACAACTCAGTAATTAAGTCAGATTCTACATCAAAAAATGTTCGGCCTATCTCTTTCTTTATCATCATAACGCAAAAACTAGTTTTAATATAATTATGTAAATCCAACTGTGTTTTTCTTATTTAAATATAAATCTTCGATCCACTCAGGCACTGACTCAAGGTGGAATAGAAAAGAAAAGATAAGGAAAAAAAAAGGGTTAAAAAAGAAGACAAACCTACTTTGAGTTTCTCAAGAAAGACATCTCTTTGCTTCAAACCCATAAGCAATTTGAACTTCGCCTCTTTAACCGACGCTTCCATATCTTGCACTAACAAGGTCCCATTCATCTACAAGCCAAATCACAAGAAAAACCCCAATTTTCAGATATTATCCAGATTCGCAAAAGTTGCTCAAAACCCTAATTTCAACCAAAATGGGGAAATTTACCTGAGAGATTTGATCTTCAAAGAATTGAATGTCGTATACACAACGCTCGTGTTGCATTTTTATACGATCTTCCAGGAGTTTACGATCTTTGGCAAGCGCCTCGAGCTGTGAATGTTGCATGCGCAGCATTTGAACCACGCCGTTGAAAATGTTGTGCCAATTTTGACGATCCAATGACGCTTTTGAGCGCCCATTAGTGCCCATTATGAAAAGGGCAGAAGAAAAAGAAGATGATGAACAAGAAGAAGAAAAATGAATCACAGGGTGAGGGATGAGGGATGCCAGGTGAGGGTTTACTGGAGTTTCTAACCGTCGATTTTCAGTGCCGCACAAAAACGATAACAGAAACCGGAGAGCGTTGAAAATGACTATAAGTATTGTTTATTTCTTTAAATTAAAAAAAAAGATCGTTTTTAGTTTTTTTATTTATAAAAAACTATTTATTAATAATTTTACATTAAAAAAATCACAATTTTTTTTAGTATTATTAATAATTATCTTATTGACAAAATTTTGCATAATAAACAGTAAAATAACATGTTATATCTTTTATAATTTTTTTTTATAAAATAATTTTAAAAGTATCAAATTAAATAACACATTATTTACATAAGGGAACCAAATAATACATTTTTTATAAATAAAAGGACAAAATTGATCTTCTAATCTTAAAAAAAATAAAGGAGAATTTATGACAGTGGTATCCTAATTTTAGGTTAATAATTATTTCAATAGTGCTATAACTTTTAAATAGAGGATTTTAGTTTCAGAACTTGTAATTTAGTTTTAAAAAAATTGAATTAAATCCAATAGTTTTGGACTTTTAGAATTAAAATATATATTTTTTTGAAGTTATAAACTTAAAGTGCTCAAATTAAAAATAATGAAACTAAAACGCATCTTTTTATAAAACTATTAGAAACACCCCCAATTCTCCACACTTAAAGCATAAAGGGTAGCCAGAATCATACCTATGATCAAAATTTATTTTAGATACATTCTTATTTGATGAGGTATTACACATATACTACTTCTTGTATATTGGTTATTAAAGTATATTTTGTATTTTTAAATTTTCAAGGGAATTAAACAAATATTTTTTACCAAAAATAAGGAATAATATCAAAAATACTCCTGAGATTTTTCTTTTCTTTAAAATTACCCCTAATGTTTAATTAATATCAAAAATATTTTTAATGTTATTAACGTTAGATATGTCTAAGTTCAGGAGGAAAATGGTAATCTTCCACACGATATATACCACTTCTGCGTAATATCATTTCTCAAAAAAACACACGTAATTGTCACTTTCTTCTTCATGCAATCTATCTTCCTCATCTCCCAGTCTCATTAGACGAGTTCTTATAGTGACAGTCTTTCTTCCAGTCTCATCAGATGCCTCGTTCCAATCACCTATTTCTTGACACTCACGACTATCCTTTCAGTCACCAACTCCCTCACCTTCACGGTTATCCTACGAACCATCCTCACCCTTATCCTCACAGAACGTGAACCCATTGTTTCACTATATCCCTTACGTGACCCATCCTCATGCGATAATATAACGTTTCACCTGTTGCCCTAACGCGACCCATCATTCTAAAATAACAGGTATAAGTTGACTTATTTCTTATTATTTCAAATATATTATGGATTTTATTTGTATTTGGTTTGTTTTGAGTAAAATATGGTTTTTAAGCATACTTGCATAATTTATATTTCATTTGTATTTAATATGGTTTTTAATTTATATTTCAAAATCTATTGTTTCACAGTATTTCGCTTGTAAAAGATGACTTATTTCTTATTATTTCATATATATTCTAGATTTTATCTATATTTAGTTCGTTTAGAATATAATCTGATTTTTAAGCACACTTGTATAATTTATATTTTATCTGTATCTAATATGATTTTTAATCTTTATTTCAAAACACATTGTTTCACATTATTTTGCTTGTATTAATTTTGTGTTTCATCTATATTTAATCTGATTTTTAATCTATATTTTAGAACCAATTGTTTCATAATATTCTGCTTGTATTTCACCTATATTTAATCTGATTTTTAATATGTATTTCAAAACCCATTATTTAATAATATTCTACTTATATGTCATCTGTATTTCATCTAATTTTTAATTTGTATTTCAGAATCCATTGTTTTAAAGTATTAAAAAAATTAGAATTATTTTTATTTGGTCATTTTTCTCTCCATTTCTCTCCTTTCTTTAAATTAACTACTTTATATTTTTCATTATTTAAAAGTATGACTACTTTTTTTAAAAATTATTTTAAATTTTTGGTTTAAATTTAGACATCTATCTGACCAAAGTTTTAGGAAGTAAGTGATAATTTTTTTCTTTCTTTTTTGTATGAAAATATTATATGTTATTTTTTATTAAAGGAAAAAAAATCTATTTCATAAGGTGAAGGAAAAAGTGCAAAGAGCCAAATAACAATAGAATTGGGGAAGAAAAAAACTATGATGGAAGGAAATGAGAAAGGAGTAAATGAAAAGCAACTCAAATAAATATTAAACAAGGTATCAACACCCCTTATGTTAATTTTATTGTAATATGGACACTTCATTTATAATTTTATATCATAAATGCACAAGTAATATATAGAAATAAATATAAACTAAGTTGATATATTTTAAATATTAATGTTTAAAAATATATATTTTAATTTCTACTTTTTTTAAATAATACATTAAATATCCCTTATTTATTTTAATGATACATGTTACTTAATTTTAAGTTAATTATTTTAATTTCTTTATTATCAAAACAAGTATAAAATCTTCTAAAATTATAAATAACAAGTAAATTTGTTAATATGAAAATATTTATTTCTCCTTAAAAAATTAATAATTTTTAATTATTTTTCATAACGAGAAACTAATTTTTTATTTATGGTGATATAAATTTTTTTATTATTAAATTAAAAAAATTAATTTAAAATAAATATATATATATTTATGTATTTTATGTATGTATAAAAAACATAATGAATTTATCACGTATTTTTTAAAAATTTAAGAATTAAAATATATATTTTTAAAAGTTAAGATAAATTGCTTTTTTTTCAACGGGAAAGGAAAATATAACGTGAAATACATATTTTAGGATGAGTTTTTTAATTGTGAATAACTGAAATTATAACTATCGATAAAAGTTAGATAGTTTTTTTTAAAAGAATCGTAATCAATAAGTTGTGGGATGGAGATAATTATTATACTATCGAAATTTTGGTTAATCAAAATTGAATATATATTAATATTATTTTTTATATTTACATAATTATATAGAAATTAGATTGAATTTTATTTATTCTTTAAATAATTAGATTGGATTTTATTCATTGTTACTTTATATATTTTTATTTTACTAAGAAACATAAACTAAATATTAAAAAATAAAAATTAATATTAATATTTTAAATAATATAATAGAATAAAAGTTGTATTACATTTAATTATTTAAAATAAATATAAATATTAAAAAATAAAAATATGATGAATATTTAAAAAATACTATCATTCATATTCAATTATTATTATTTAACTATACTCTAAATTAATAAATAAATATTATATTTATTGCTATACCCATTCCTATAAATTCCTAGACCCATCTCTTAGTACTGAAGAAATTTATTTATTTTATTGAAAGTCTTTCCATGATTATACTAAAATTTATTTATTTTATATAATTTGAACATTTTGATAATATAATTTTTATAATTATTAGGTAAATAATTCAATTTTTAAAATTAAGATATTTTAATCTGATTAAATTATTAATTTTTTACATTAAAAATTTAAATAATTTTAAAGTTATGGAATTAAAATATTATAATTTTAAAAATTAAAAGTTATATTTATTTTTTATAAAAATTATGTGATTAAAATATGTTAATAAAAAAATTTCGAAGAGTCGGTGACTCAAATATTTTTGTAATCGCTTTTGTACGGCACTGAAAATCGACCGTTAGAAACTCCAGAAAACCCTCAATTGGCATCCCTCACCCTCAACGGTCATATTTCTGAGTATCTATCTGTGATTCATCTTGCTTCTGCTTCTGCTTCTGCTTCTGCTTCTGCTTCTGCTTTTCACAATGGGCACTAACGGACGATCAAAAGCGTCATCGGATCGTCAAAATTGGCACAACATTTTTAACGGCGTGGTTCAAATGTTGCGCAAACAACATTCACAGCTCGAGGCGCTTGCCAAAGATCGTGTACTCCTCGAAGATCGTATAAAAATGCAACACGAGCGCTGGGTATCCGACATTCAATTCTTTGAAGATCATATCTCTCAGGTAAATCCCCATTTCTGTTGAAATTAGGGTTTTTAACAACTTTTGCGAATCTGGATAATCTCTAAAAATTGGGGGTTTTCTTGTAATTTGGCTTGTAGATGAACGGGACATTGTTAGTGCAAGATATGGAAGCGTCGGTCAAAGAGGCGAAGTACAAATTGCTTATGGGTTTGAAGCAAAGAGATGTCTATCTTGATAAACTCAAACTAGGTTTGGCCTTGTTTTACCTTTTCTTTTCTTATCTTTTCTGTTCCACCTTGAGTTAGTGGATCGAAGATTTATATTTTAATAGGGAACACACTGTTTGATTTACATAATTACATGCGAAACTAGGTTTGAGCTTTATAAAGAGAGAGGCCAAACATTTGAGCTTTATAGCACAAGAATACACAAAAATGAGTAAAACATTTTCCTTTGAACAGAACATTTGAGTTTTTATACATTTTAAAAAAAAAGCCTAACCTTCACTTAGTATTCTACCTTTCTTCCAAGGAAGTTTTGTAATGGAATATTGCATGTTCCTTTTATTGGTTACTTATAGATAATGAAAGGGATAGATATTTGAATGTATGCATGCATGGTAGCCTAATACACAAGGAGTGCTATTGAACTAACTATATGCCTTTGGCTGTATCAAATCCATAATTTATTTGCATCACTTTATACGACTTAAATCTAGTTTTGTAGTGTTGTTTGAGGGAAGACCATACAACAGAACTTAGATAGCTTGGTTGTAAATGTTGGATGGACTCGGGTTGTAGGGATTGTAGTTCTATGCTTTTCACAAATTTATTTTTGATGTATAATCAGAATTATGCTCCTACATTTTGCTTTTCCTTATGCAGAATACGCTGACAAAGAATTGGAAGACTTCAAAGCATTGTTAGATTTATTATCCAAAACATCCTCTGATCTTGAGGAATGTTGCAGAGCTAGTTACGAGAATCCTTCAAGGCACTTGAAGGACGAAGAGAAGCATAAAAAGCTGAAAAGTGAATTAAGGAAGTTAAAGCTTGAGAATGAGAAGCTGGCCTTAGATAAGACTTCTGAGGTATCAGCACTGTTGAAAGAAAAAACATTTGTATGGAATCGATATAAAATTATGGAAGAAGATTTTACCAATAAGTTAAAAAGTAAGGATTCTGAAGTTGAACAATCGAAAGACAGAATACAGAATCTTTATGCAAGTATGGAGCAACTGGAGTTGTTAAACAATGAAAAGGATGTTAGAATTGCACAGTTAACGGATGAAGTGGCTAAGTTGGGAGATGACTCAAGCAAATTGATCAAAGAAAATTCCAGACTCGCAGAGGAGTTAGCATTGCTCGGGAAGCCTAGAAATGCTCTACGGACTCCTATTTTGATCCCCTGTAAAGCTCGCCAAATAATTGACAGTTTGGAATGCAAGAATAATGCTGGAGAACAAAAGAACATAACAGTGAAGAAAGAATCATCTGCTCCACAAACTCATAAATCTATGAAGGATTTGGAAAAGGTACTTGTAAATTAAATGCCAGTTTATTTCATTTTATGGATTTATTTTCATATACACTCAAACTACTAGGCTGCTAATAATTTTGGCCTCAACATGGTGATATAGTGACTTACTTTTCCTAATTTGCAAATCAAATATTGTTGAATCTTTGTTAGCAGGGTGGCCAAAGACCGAAGAGAAACAGAAATGCTGTTCTTTCTTTATCAGAGCCGCCAAAGTTGTTTACATCTTCATTCAAAGTTCCAAAATTAAAGAACCCATCTCCACGCTGTCTACATGCTAGGTAGTGCCACTGTTAAGCTATGATAATTGCTTGCCTGCCATGTAGTGTAACTTTGATCCTAACAAAGTTAATTTTTTCCACCATCTGTTAACAGTAGTGTTTATGAACAATATCGTGTGTAACTTTGTTCATAGCGCCTCAAAGAGGAGGATCTATTTGTTAGTCTTGCACTTAGTTTGACACATGTTAGATAATTGCTTGCCTGCTATGTAATTATGTGTAACTTTGATCCTAACAAAGTTAATGTGTTCCACCATCTGTTAACAGTGATTATGAACAATGTCGAGTGTAACTTTGTTCGTAGTGCCTCAAAGAGGAGGATCTATTTAACAGTCTTGCACTTAGTTTGATACATGTTAGAAGTTGTTGGGAAACTAACTTTACAAAAAACTTAAGATATTGGGAGAATGATTAACATCACTTTCTAAGTGTTAGCTCTATTCATTATGTAGATCAAATATTTGTTATTTAACAATTAGGGTTATTGGGCTTTGAACACGAGACCTTTAGTTCTGATACTGTGTTAGAAGTTGTTGGGAAACCAATTTTATCAAAAACTTAAGATATGAGAGAATGACTAATCGCTTCACTTTCTAAGTGTCTTTGAACACGAGACTTATCAAATATTTGTTATTTAACAATTAGGGTTATTGAGCTTTGAATACGAAACCTCTAGTTTTGATACCATGTTAGAAGAAGTTGAAAAACTAACTCTTTCAAAAACTCAAACTAGCATTGTTTTTAAACATATATCAACATCTCTTTGCAAGAAAGAATGATATTTTAGTTAGTCTTATAAAATACCCTATTTTTATTACCAAATACCCTGATGTATCACACACAATTATCAATACAACATTAGGATTCTTTTTCAAATAGAATTTTTCTAGTCTTATAACCGGTTAAGGGTACTGTTAATCCGTCATAAAAATACCATACAATCCTTACTACTATAGGAAGAGTTGTCTACAAAAAAAAAAAAAAAAACCAATAAAGTACATATTCGACAAATGAAAAGTACAATATTTGTACAAAATACCTTAAAAAAGAAGTCAATTTATCTGAACTAGGTGGGGAACATACATAACAAATTCTTCTCACTCATTGCTTAGAGTTCAGTAGTAGGAGTTCCAAATTGGTGGCCACCACAAGGAGTGAAAGTAAGACTGATAGGAAATCAATACTAGCAGAATCACCAACAGCAACGCCACACCCCAAGGTGGATTCCCCTGATGATCAACCAACATGCGTTTTGTTTTCCGACTAATGACTAGTGACTTATCATACTTCATTATAAAGTTTGCAATAAAGATCAAGAGCAATGGTATGAATAAGAGAACTAACTTGAATCCAATAATAGTTTTTTGCATCTGATACTTGAAGCGGGTGTAGGATGATATGGAGAGTAAGACGACTATGATGCTGAAGACGGCCAAAAGAGGCCAAGGAGGTATCGAAAAGGAGGCAAGAGTACCTTCTATCCACCCTTGCTTCCACGCTGAACCTCTCCTATCTGTCACCAACCAACCCATCTTTCTCTTTCTTTCTTTCCTGGTTTAGCATCATCTTCTTCTTCTTTATACATTAAAAGGGTTATATACGGTGCCGTATTAGAGATATGAGGTCTGTATTACTTTGGCATAAATTCTGGGATTGTGAAAGCTCTAAGATTCTGTCTAACCGGCCTTCCTTTTTGATTTGAAGATATGCCCATCATTTTAGACTGATATATAAAAAAGGTTCAACTGAGAAAGAATATATTCTATTCACAACTCTTTCCATGCAAAGCCTTCAAGGAAAGTTTTGATTGTGGTGAATCTCGATTCATTCACCACTGACAGCTCCTTCATATAGTAGTAGCCATGTGTTTTTATTTATTTATTTTTAATTTTTTACAGATGCCAATTTCATAACCAATTCAATTTTTAATTTTGAATTCTTTAATGTTGAAATTAAATTTTCAATTTCAAAATCTTTTAAACTTTTTTTGCTTGACAAACAATTTGCAATTTTAATTTTAAAAAATAGAAATTAAAAAATTATATACGTCTTGATATATAAATTATAATTTTAAGTTTTTAATTTTTTAAACTCTAATTATCATTTGTATATAAATGTTATTAACTTTTAGTCTCAAAAATAAAAACCAAAAATTGAAAACCAAAACTGATATTTTATTTTAAAATTTGATCAAATTTAAAAATTAATTTTTATAATGTATCTAACTTAAAAAATTTGAAATTTAAAATCTAGAATTGAAGTGGATATCAAAACAAACTCTCAATAATCATTACATTAAACCTAAAATTCTTATGGAATCACCTTAATTTTTAATTCCTGCATAGTATTGGTACATGCCTTATTAACTTAGGTTGTAATATTTTCGACGTATATTAGTTCTCCAAATCAGCCAAGCTGAAATGGTGAGAATGCTACATAAAAAATTTCTTGTAGAAAGGGAGTTAATACTCATTCACTTATCTACTATGATCGACAATTATTTCTATATACAAAAAAACTTTTTTATGCAATAAAATAAAATATACTTTTAATTTCTATTGGATTCACATTTATAATATAAGTGCTTTTTCCAAGAGCTTATTTTCTATAAAAACCATTATTTTCTAAACCACTTTAGTAAAAACAAGAAACGCTTAGCATCCAAATACACTTGAATGCAACGTATTGAATTACTTCCTCGCATAATGTCTATTTTTCTCAAGTATATTTGATTTAGCATAATTCATTTTTCTATTTCTTTTTTCAGGCTATATAACATTGAAGGTATATAATCAAATTAGTTCCAAAATTATAAGTAAGTTATATACAAAAATGAATTCCGAAATTTATTTATAAAATAACTAAATACTTTTTAACTATTATATTTATAATAATTGATAAATTTAACTTCGTAATTTTGTGATACTTGTTTTATTCTTGTATATTTCATTCACTAGACTTTATACAAAAATTTAAATTTATTGAAAATTTTAATTCAAAATGGCTTATTCATCATGGTCAATTTAATTGAAATTAACAATTTTATATTAAATTTTGTAACTTTTTATTAAAATTGACGTAGTAAAAATTAATATGAATATCACGCATTGTTTAGGAAATTAAGTTATGAGGTATTCATACTTTCTAATTGTATGATGTCTTTTATGTTTATTTTAAAAGATCTGTTGAACTAGTGAGTCATGATTGTAAATCTACTTAACTCATATTTATGATCTAAAATAGATAATATTATACCTTGAAATGGTCTCTTACATCAAAAATATCCAATATTTTTCCATGAATAAGTAACCCAATTGGTCTAAACATTCATGTTGTAACTAAAGTACATGTACCATTATTTTTTCCACTTAAATGTTCATACATTTTACAACAATTTGAAGAAGAGTTTAAATTCTAGTATTACCTTGAATAAATTAAATTACATATTAATATCTACATATAATTGGTAAAAAAAAAGAGTAAATTTGTTCCTTCCATATATATATATATATATATACACGTTTCAATTAAGAATACAAATAACAAAAAATCATTAGCCAATATTAATCAACCTATAACCTAATGGTAAGAAAGTAAATCTAACCATATGCTTTAAAGCTAATAGGTAGAAAATGAAACACATAACAGTTCCTAAAAGATTCAATAAAATATCATAGAAATCAAATTGAAGAAATAAATTATGTATTTGGTTGGAAAATAGCACCAAATACTTCCAATTTTTCATGTACTACTAATATACAACACATGAATGCAAATGGTTAACTCGAACCATCCAATGGTGAGTTGTGCATACCTATACTTTATCAATAATAATAATAATAATAACTAGTTCAATAAATTGTATATACTTGCTTGCATAGGTTAACCTATGAGCAATTCACTCATAATAGCACAAACAAAACTAAATATTCAAGATAATTTCACAAGAGTTAAAATAGGACAAATATCAAGCAATATTCCAAAAAGAGAGGAACATAAGAAGCAGAAAGATTGTATAGCAAAGTCGACAAAATAACTTAATCATAGGAAAGGACTTGAGGGTAAACTCCCATAACGATCTCACTAAGTCTTTATAGGTATACTGTCTCTTGGATTTAAATCTTGAGATCTCCAATCAATTAGGTTGGATTTTCTTTGTAGATCTTTATTCATTCATGGGTTTTAGTCTCATTCTCCTCGATGACTTATGAACTAACTCTAGATTAAACATTTTGGTTAGTAGATCTGGTATGTTATCCTTTGATTTCACATAGTTAATAGAGATAATCTAATTGAGAGTAGTTTTCTAATTGTATTTAGTTTACGAAGTATATGTTAAGATTTACCATTGTACATGTTGATCTGTGCCCTGCCAATAGTCGATTGACTATCACAATAGATGTATACTGTAGGCACATGCTCCATCCATTTAGGAATATCCTTTAAGAAATTGCATAACCATTTGACTTCTTTGTCACATTTATCCAAAGTAATGAACTCAGTTTCCATCATGTCTTTATCCAAAGAAATTACTCAATTTCCATGCTTATTTAGCAACGAACTAGACATAAGGTTCTTTTGAATCTCATGCACAAATAATACATTGTTCAGAGTCAAATCCTTCCTAGATGTCATCTTTAGACTACTCCTCCTTGCCCTTCAATAGCAAAAGTAGTAGAGTTTCACATAACTAATTTCTCACCATCCTTGACAGGTTTAAAAGTGGTAAATAACTCATTGTTCGAGCAAATATGCCTAGTTGTATCAGTATCAATCCATAAATCCTTTGGGTTTGACCCTACTAGGTTCACCTAAGAAATGACTGCACACATGCAAGCTAATATCAGAGATATCGTGAATGATGTTATCAACCTTGTTCGCCTCACAGTTCTTGATTCTCTTTGAAAACTTTTAGTCTGAGGCTTTATGTCTTGTCCTCTAATAGTTAATGCAAATCCCTCTAAAGCTTGACTTCTTAAATTTGCTTCTCCAGGTCCCAACTTAGATCCTTTACACAACTTATCCTTTCCCTTATTCTTATTATGCTTAGAGCTTTGATTATGCTTCATCACATTAGTCTTGGATGTTGATGGGATGTACACTCTTTTAGAAAAAATCCTTGTTGTCTTCTTTCATCTTAAATCATATAAACAAGTCCTTTAAAGACACTTTCCTTTGCTTATGCTTTAGGTAGGTCTTGAACTCTATCCATGAATGAGAAAATTTTCAATAATAACTACAACATAAAAGGTCTTACTTAATACCATTCTTTCATCATACATCTCTATTAAGATATCTTGAAGCTCAAGTACTTGACTGCATATTGATTTAGAGCCTACAATCTTATAATCAAGAAAGCAACCGATCAAAAATTTCTTGGCACTAGCTTTTTTTGTTTCATTATTCTAGTCCAATGATTCCCACAAGTCTTTAGCTAACTTATCTTTATTATATTTATTATACAATGAGTCGGTTAGGCTATTTAGAACATAGTTCTAATACATGTAATCAGAATACTTTCATATTTTAATAGTATTAGTAGACTGAAAATTTTACTCACCCTTAAGTTGTTTGGGAGATTCTTCAATAAAACTCTTGCCAGATTCAAGGTAATATGGTAGAACATCACCTTACTCCTCCACCTCTTACAATTCAAGCCATTAAACTTCTCCAGTTTCTCTACCATATCATGGTTCAAAAGAACTAAAATCAATAATATTGGGATAACTTCGTGAGCCATATAAAACTTCATTATTTAGTTAACATAAAACCACTCATTGTAAGATAAGCAACATTGATAATTGGATTCTCATGACAATAAGATGATCATTTCAAATACTATTATCTTTTCAACCAAATAAAGTTAAAATTTATATAAAAAAATAGTTCGATATAAATAAATATATTTTCAGGTTATTCTCACAATAAAATAAAATAAAATAATAGAATAGAATATTATATAAAAATAAGTATTAATCAATAAAACATTATTAGCATTAAATATTAAAGGTAATAATAAACATTTAAAAAAATTAATAGCTATCAATCAAGTAGTAAAAAAAGTATTATGAAACTAATAAAACCAAAAGATTTAGAACTAAACAATAAATAATTTTTATGACAAGTTAGTAACAGTTCTGTGATTAGAAAACTAAAAGTAAACAAAATTGATATTATATCAATTAACAAGAAGTTTCTGTACAACAATTTAAGAAACTGTAAAGCAAAATTATAACACAAATATTAACATAAAGTAAAGCTCCAATTTAAATAACAGTACAAGTAAAGACCGTAATATACCAGTGCAAGGGAAAAAAATAAACAGTAACCAAGAAAGATTAAATAAGCAATAAATATGATTTACTACAGGCAATACTTCATAGCCACCTGAAGCTAAGAACAAAAGGAAGGTTAGAAAAGACACAAAACAAAAAAATAACATTTCTGGTATATAAAAGAAAGAGTAATACAAACAAAAAATTCCAATTAAGAACAAGAACGGATAGATGAACCGAAAAAAATCAGTTTTTCAGGAAAAAGGAACTAAAAAGGTGTGAAAGTTATGTTAACATTGTTACCAAATAATACATAATAAGTAAGTTAATAATAAAATAATATTATTTTAAATCAGAAATACATAAATATAATATATATATATAAATTTAAATAGAATAAAAAAAAACCATAACTATGTATCACATAATATCCTTAATGTTAATATAATGGTCCAAAATTTCAAGACTAAGTCCATTTACATTAAACTAATTTTCCATATCTCTGGCCTGAAGTTTTGGGTCATTATATTAACAAATCTTCACCTTAATTCAAAATAGAAAAAAAAATTCTTTAAATGAAATTTCTTAGATTATCAAATAATCGTCGTTTAAAGCTCCAAAGGGTGATTATCTTTTGCAAATACCAATCAAGTTCAAACAATACTTAAACTTGTTAAATGAAACTGATTTGGTTAACATATCAGTTGGATTCTCTGTAGTGACTATCTTATTGACAACAATAGCATCCTGAGAGACAATGTCACGAACAAAGTGATATCTGATATCAATGTGTTTGGTTCTTTCATGATACATAGTATTCTTAGTCAAGTATATTGCACTCTGACTATCACAAAATACAACAGAAGTATCCTGGTGTAAACCCAAATCACAAACCAAACCTCTAAGCCAAATGGCTTCTTTCACTGCTTCTGCTGCTGTCATATATTCTACTTATGTTGTAGACAAAGCAACTGTAGACTGTAAAGTAGCCTTCCAACTAATGGCACAATGAGAAAGAGTGAAGACATAACCTGTCAGAGATCTTCTTCTATCCAGATCACCAGCATAATCGGAATCCACATAACCAATAACACTACAACCAGTATTAGAACTCCTATCATATACCAAACCAAAATTAGATGTACCTCTCAAATACCGAAGTATCCATTTCATTGCTTGCCAATGACCCTTACCAGGATTACCCATATATCTACTGACAACACTAACTGTATGTGAAATGTCTGGACGAGTACAAAGTATAGCGTGCATCAAACTACCAACGGCACTAGCATATGGAACCTGTGACATGTACTGTTCTTTTTCTTCTGACTGTGGTGACAAATCCAAAGAAAGCCTGAAATGCGCAACTAACGGCGTACTCACAGGTTTAGAATCTTTCATGCCAAAGCGTTCAAGAACTTTTTCAATATAACTTTTTTGAGTCAAATAAAGTTTGCCCGCTTGTCTATCCCTGTAAATTTCCATACCCAAAATTTTCTTCGTTGTACCCAAATCTTTCATCTCAAACTCACCACTAAGTGGAGACTTTAATTTCTGAATCTCAGACTTATTCTTAGAAGCAATAAGCATGTCATCAACATAAAACAACAAATAAATGGATGAACCATCATGAAATCTTTTATGATAAACACAACTATCATAATCACTCCTAGAGTAACCATGATCAATCATAAAAGAATCAAACCGCTTATACCACTGTCTAGGGGATTGCTCCAACCCATATAGAGACTTTTTCAATAAATAAACACAATCTTCCTTACTTGGAACAACAAACCCCTCTGATTGATGCATATATATTTGTTCTTCAAGCTCACCATGTAAGAAGGCTGTCTTGACATCAAGCTGTTCTAATTCCATGTCAAACAATGCAACCATAGCAAGCAACACACGAGTAGAGTTATGTTTCACAACAGGAGAAAATACTTCATTAAAGTCAATACCTTTCTTCTGACAATAGCCCTTTGCAACAACACGTGCCTTGAACCTAGCTGCTTCAACCTCAGGTATACCTTCCTTTTTCTTGAAGACCCATTTGTTTCCAACAATCTTTTGGCCCTTAGGCGGTTTCACCAATTCCTAAGTATGATTCTTATGAAGTGATTCAATCTCTTCATTCATAGAAACCAACCACTGAACAGACTCATCACAAGTAACAACTTCATGATAACTAGAAGGTTTATGTACCTCAATAGACTATGCCACAAACAATGCAAAAGAAACTAAGTCTGCATCTGTGTACCTCTGAGGGCGACGAATCTCTCTTATTCCTTTACCCTTAGCGATACTATATGGTTGATCATGTTTCTCTTCTGCTACATTATGAGCAGAATCATCTATCTCATCCATAGATGGCTGATCTAAAGTGCCCTCTTGCACTTGACTAGGAGCTACTCTTAAGCTCCACATGCTCACTAACACCGTGGTCTTTATCTGCAACAATAAACTCTTTTTTCTTTTGCAACATGGAAAACTCATCAAACTTAGCATCTCTACTAATCAAAAATTTAGGTGACTTGGGTTCAACACACCATAATCTATAACCCTTCACCCCATAAGGATAACCCAAAAATATGCATTTCAATGCCCTAGGCTCTAGTTTACCATCATTAACATGAGCATAAGCAGGACAACCAAAAACTTTGAATAATTAGCAGGAGTACCAAAGAATACCTCAAACGGAGTCTTCAATTCAATTGCAGTTGATAGAGACCAATTCACTAAATAGCAGGCATGGTTACAAGCTTCATCCCAAAAGGATTTATCCAAGTCAGCTTGAAAGAGCATACAATGAGCTCTTTCTAAGAGAGTTCTATTCATACGTTCTGCTACTCCATTTTGTTGTGGTGTATGACGCACAGTGCGGTGCCTCACTATGTCATTTCTTTCATAGAACTCATTAAACTGACTGTCACAAAATTTCAAACCATTATCAGTCCTCAAATGCTTGATTTTCTTGCTTGTTTGATTTTCTATACAAACCTTGAATTTCACAAATTTTGAGAACACATCATTCTTATTTTTTAGAAAATACACCCAAACATGACGAGAGAAGTCATCAATAAAAGTCAACATATACCGGGCACTACCCTTAGACCTAACACGAGAAGGACTCCAAAGATCTGAATGAATATAATCAACATTACCTTTCGTTTTATGGATGGTTGTACTGAACTTAACCCTGTGATGCTTTCCATAAATACAATGCTCACAGAAATCAAGTTTCCCATTTTTCTGACCACAAAGCGAATCCCGTTTGCTCAAAATAGACATCCATGCCTCACTCATATGCCCAAGCCACATATGCCATAATCAAGTAGTGTCTGAATCTTGATCTGACGAGGATGAAACTGATACACTGCCAATAACAGTGCTACCCTGAAGCATATAGAAACCATGTGAAAATTGTCATTTAATAACAACGAGAGCACCCTTACTAACTTTTAAAACTCCACCTTTAGCTACATACTTGTAGCCTTATGAATCAAGAGTACCCAAAGATATCAAATTCTTTTTCAAATCTGGAACATGGCAAGCATCTTTCAAAGTCCTAACAATACTATCAAATTCTTTTTCAAATCTAGAACATGGCGAACATCTTTCAAAGTCCTAACAATACCATCATGCATCTTAATTCGGACAGTACCAATACCAACAACCTTGCATGATGTATTGTTTCCCATCAAGACAACACCCCTATCAATAGACTGATAAGAAGCAAACCAATCTCTATTGGGGCACATATGGTAAGTGTAACCCGAATCAAGAATCCAAACATCTCAAGGAGAACCAATAGATACTGATATAACATTTTCACCATCGGAACCAGAACTATCTGCAACACCAGCAACATCATTAGTATCAGAAGACGTTATGACAGATTTTCCTTTACCTTTGAGTTTCGAACAATTTACTTTCCAGTGCCCTTCCTGACGGCAATAGTTGCATTTATCTTTTCTTTTTCTAGATTTGGATCTAGATTTGCCTCTATTATTGCTTATGCCTTTTTCTTGATTTCTACCTCTGACAAATAAACCACTGCTATTATCACTGTTGCTTGTAGACACTTTTTTCTTCAATTCTCTGGAATTCAAAGCTGTTTTGACATCTTCCAAAGAAATAGTGTCTCGCCCATATAACATAGTATCAACAAAATGTTCAAATGAATGAGGTAAATAACATAATAGAACTAAGACTTGATCCTCATCATCAATCTTAACACCACCATTTTTCAGATCACGAATAATTTTAATATATTCATCAAGATGATCGTGCAAAGGTGTACCTTCTGACATTCTGAATGTATACAAATGCTACTTCAAATATAACCGATTGGTCAAAGACTTGGTTATATACAAATTCTCCAATTTAAGACATAACCCAGCAGGAGATTCCTCATCACCAACCTCGCGTAATACCTCATCAGACAAGGATAACTGAATTGAACTGAGAGCATTTTCCATCAATGCATCTTTTTCTTCATCAGTCAATTTTTCTGGCAATTTATCCTTGCCTTCAAGTGTCTTAACGAGCTCTTCTTTAACTAATACGGCCCGCATCTTCATACGCCAAAGACTAAAATCATTTCTACCATTGAATTTCTCAATTTCATATTTTGTCACCATGACAGAAAACCCAATATTAAATAAACAGAAGCACAACCCAGAAAATATGAAACCAATCAGATAACCAGAAGCTCAAAATAAATCCAAAAGAACAAACTTGGTCAGTTCCAATAAATAACAGAATAACCCAATAACTCTGATACCAATTTGTTATAAATTAGCACTTGCAGAAGTGAAGATCGGGTCCAATTTTGGTTGCACAAATTAATAATAATGGGTAACAGAAAAATAATAAGCAGTAAGAAAATTAATGGCACACAATGATTTAAGTGGTTCAACTTTCAATGTGAAAAGTCTACTCCACTGACGACGGCATACCGAAGAAAAATTTACTAATAACCAAATGGAGATACAAATACCAATTTTCAGAGAACTTTATAAATTATACCAAAATCTAAAATCAACCCACAAAATATCCTCTCTAATTTACTAGTAATATATAGCAAGATAAATTAACAAACTTGCTATTAAATCAAATATTACCGTATAAATGAGAGAAACACTACAAATGGCAACTGAAATGGACAATTTGTCCTTGGGCTGATTTCTCCTCTCTTCTGTAACTGCAATTTTATTTTCACTCTGGCAGTTTCTGATCTTCACGCCTCTCTCACGCTATTAGCTATTTTTTTTTGTTGAATCTTGCGACTGCTACTTTCTCTATAGATTCTTTCTACACGCAACTGCTTTATATATATATATATATAAGGGAGATAGGAAAAATTAGGTTAATGTAAATGGACTTGGGCCTGAAGTTTGGTGCCATTATATTAACACTTAACATAATTTTTTCGTATATCGTGAGAATTAGAGAATTTTAAAAACTTATTTCCTATAATATTATAATTTATTACTCTTTAATTTTTAAATATTTGAAATATATTAAAGTATATTAATTTTAGATTAAAAATACAAAAAAAAATATTTTCTTCTCTTTTTCCGTACTTTTGTTTTTCTATTTTCTTTGCCTTTTCCCTGTTGATAGCCATTAAGAGCAATAAAATCATTAATAGCCCAAATGGACAAACGGAAAAGTAATAGAAGGAAAATCAAACGAAAAAAAAACTGTAAACAAACGTTTCTCATTAAAACAAATTTATTTCATCTGTTTCTCATTAAAATAATTTTAATTTAAACACAACCTGTAAACATAAATAGAGGCTTCCACGAAAACCAAGAGGAGAGTCCATGAATAAGAAGAAATTATAAACTGACTTGAACAACTATTTCATTCAAAAGACTAGATTCCTCAACAAGATTGCGAGAAAGTTAAAATAGTATTAAACTATGGCATTTAAAGTGGCATAGAAGTGAGACCATGTATTCACTGAAATTGTACAGCTCATCTTGTACCTTGTCTCTTCTTGAACTTGATCTTGAAAGGTGGAAGTGAATACTTAAACATCTTTATCATCCTCTCAAACTTTGTGGAATTTGGATCACACTAAATTTGCCCCTCATTTTAAGAAATTATTGAACTGAAAGGGTTTTAGTGGGAAAAACTCCTTACTAAGCATATGATGAATCATAAACTCCTTACTATGTACCTTTTCCTTATAAAATGAATGTCCAATTCCACATGATTTTTTCGACCATGTAGAATAAGATTAGATGCTAATGCCACAACATTCAAATTATCATACCACAACACTGGCAAAGTTGGAAAAGTAAGCCTCGTTTCTCTTAAAAGTGCCTTAAGTCATATTACTTCAGTTGCAGAACTAACAAGTGCTCAGTACTCAACCTCTATGCTAGACTTGACAATCACATTTTACTTGCATGAAATCTAAACAATGGGATTGGCTCTAAGGAAAAGGTCAACACCAGAAGTTGATTTGCGATCATCAAGACCAGATCCTCAGTTAGCATCTGCAAAAACCTATGATGACAAGCTATGTTAAAGGTTTAAACACTATCCCATGATGAATTGAACCTTGAAGATACCTGAGTATCCTTTTCATTAAACACTAGTAAGCATCTAAAAAAGTAGACATAAATTAACAAGTTTTATTTACAGCAAATGAAATATTAGGCGTTGTTAGAGTGATGGACTAGAGAACACCCACTATACTTCTATAGAAAGAGGGATTGGGATAAGGAGTACCATCAGTTGTTAAAGAGCAAGAGAACTGTGCATAGGTGAACCTATTGGTTTACAAGTATTCATCTTAACTTTATTTAGTAAATCTCGAATATACTTAGACTAAGTAAACATACGATCACCATTTATGAGTTCTGTGATTTCATTGCCCAAAAAGCAATGGAGTCCCATGTACTTAAGAGAGAAAGTGGAATTTCAAGACAGTATCAGAGCCTGAATGGAAGTTTCGTCACAAACTTTGATGATAATATCATCAACATAGACCAAGAGATATATTGAAAAAGGTGCTGAAAAATTGAAAAACAATGATGAATCAACTCTTGATTCACTAAAACTCATAGAACACAAGGCATTAGATAGGGTATCAAACCAAGATCTAGAGGTTTACTTAAGCCCATAAATTTATTTTTAAAACTTGCATACATAGTCAGGATGATGAGCATCTTTAAAGCCAGAAGGTTAGGACATATGCACTTTATTATGAAATTGACCATTCAAGATAGCATTATTTATGTGCAACTAATAAAGTTTCTAGTGCTTAGAAAAGGCCAATATAAGCATAACTTGTATGATAATTGGTTTGACAACATGATTGAAAGTTTCTTGAAAATCAAAGCGAGGTTGCTGATGAAAACCTTGGGTTGCCACTCTAGATTTTTTCTTATCCAAGGAGCCATCCTTGAGTTTCTTTACTATCCTTATCCATTTGGAACCTATGATATTTCAATTAGGTGGAGGAGGAACGAAGACCCATGTTTTATTTCTAATCAATGCATCAAATTCAATTTGAATAGATTGTTTCCAATCCATATCACTCAAAGCTCGAGGAAAGTTCAAATATTGTAAGATCAAGGTATAAGCCTTAGATTTTAAAATACCCTTTTTTTCTTCTAGTGAGCATATGATGAGAGTTTTGAGAGGGAATTAAGATTGGGGAACTTTCTTATTTAGAAAATGAAAAGGGAGATGGCTTAGTAGAATTATTTACTATAGATATAGTATTTATTTGTTCAGATGAAACTTGAGGAACGTGCAATAAAGGTAGTGAAGGTAAAGAAAAATGAGACGTAGTATTAATAGGTGAGGTAATAGGCAAGTCAGGTAATAGCCAACTTGATTGTGCTGAGATGATTATGAAAAATTATCACACTATGGTCAACTTGATCCATAGTATGATTTGCAACCATATCTTCTTGATTTAGGCTTATTTGATCATCCATTAATGAAGCTCCAAAGCTTCAAGCTTTGATACCATAATAAGAAGCAATACTGAATTGTAAACTAATAGATGAACTAGCAAGAAAAGCAAAACAAAACTGTAAAACAGAAGTGAGGAAAGGTAAAGCCGAGAAAGAGATTGCTCACTAATGCGTGAATTACTCATTATCAAAATTGTATTGGTAACAAATGAAATGATCACAACTCTATTTATAGAGAAAACAATTAACTAACTCATGGCACATGGAAAGTGCCAGCTATCTTACAATTAGTCACGACAAACTTAACTTGTTTAACAACCAAAATTACACAATATAAAATATCTAAAAATGTAAACTATTCTTGAATTATCTCAAACCTTCCAGAATCCACTGAAATTGGATAGCTCATCTTGTGCCTTGCCTCTTCTTGAACTTGATCTTGAAAGGTGGAAGTGAAGACTTGAGTATCCTTATCAATATTAGATATTAAAAATTATAATGTGATTAAAGTTCAACCATTACATGTTTTTTTGGGTAGGAAGATTATAGTATGTTTGGAAAGAGCTATAGTGATCAAATTATAAATCGTACATGTTGAAAATTAACACCAACATAATAATTAAAGATGTAGAGAAATAAATGAAGTAGTTGAAGAAGTTGAGAAATAAATGAAGTGGTTGAAGGATGTAGAGAAATAAATAGAGTAGTTGAATGATGAATAAATAATGTGGTTGAGGGTTGTAGAAAAAAAAAGTGTGTAGATAATATTTGTATGGCTATGATTATTTCTTACTTTTATATTTGTGTGGTGTAGATTGCATGGTAAGGAATATAAATAGCCTACCTTGCATTTGGTTTAATCATTCCATCAAAAACAAATAAGTTTTTGTATTCTTAGTTTGAGTGTGAGTTGAGAGTTTTCTCTTTGAGTGTTTGTATTTCTCTTTGAGTGTTTGTATTTCTCTTCAATTTGTGAGTTAACTTTGAAATGTGTTATAGTGGGTATAATACAAATAGTTTGTTTACTTATTTGGATCTAATATTAATAAATTTAGAGTTGTGTATTCTAAATTTTACTCAATAGTACAATCAAATCAAAGCATCTGCATATTTTAAGTACTTCTAACCTTTTATAAAAATAAAAAGTGTATACTATGAAAATTTAGCAACAAACTCATTGTTATAGCTTCCAACCATTTACTGAGATATATTCGATGACACCTGCAAAAAGAATCATAAAAAGGACTAGTAAGGATGTGTTACCCATCAAGTGCAATGCAGAAATAGGAATAGCACAACACGAATTGTAATCGAGAGGAAATGAAATTTCTTTTCATTAATAAACTGAGTTTTTAACAATGTAACAAGCTTGACTTAGAATGTTTACATACTTGAGTACATGATTACGATTATGTGTAACTTATATGTAATTTAAGAATAAGTAACAAGCTTGACTTAGAATGTTGACATAATTGAGTACATAATTACGATTATGTGTAACTTATATGTAATTTAAGAATAAATATTATCGTAATTACAATAATTGTTAACAATTTTTACTAGTTCTACGTAAATTAAAGTTAACAAATTAATAATTTTAATTATTTTTAAAGAAAATCGTATTAAATAATAAAAATAAATTACATAATATTTATGAGAGATATGTGACTATTAAAATATCTTCACCATTAACTTATAACTCAATTAATTATGTCAATGAAAGAAAATTATCTTTTTATATTCTAAATAACTTTTATAATTAAAAATCATTATTAAGTTTTTAACTTAATTTTTAAAAATCTAAATCTTCTTAAGATTTCTCGACTTTTATTAACGTATATTGAATTAATAATAAGATTACAAATTAACCTAAATCTTGAATAATATAAAATCATAATTATTAGATTTAATTCATTTATTGCATTAACATCTAAAATTATGATAGTTAAATTAGTTAAGAATACTAACATTACATACTAATATCTTAAATTAGAAATAAAAATATTCATGCAATAAATTAGTTGTACAATCTAATTCACAACATGCATAATTTTGATCACAATCAAACATAAAATTGAAAACATTAAAAGTTAAAAATTGTAACTAAAATTATTATGACATTAAATTAATTAAATCATAATCTACTACTTAGAATTATTCTTCATATTATTAGTTTAATTATGCATAGATTCCATTAAAATAACTTATAATTATGTAAAACTAAAAGAAGATGATTAAGAACGAAAATCTCCAATATTCTTCTTAAAATCTTTTTCGAAAGTTTTCTTTCATATATTTTTTGTTGTTTTATTTTCTTTATAATAATTATTATGTTTTAAGTACTCATTAAGTTGTTTATTTAACATAATTTTGAACCCAATCTAAATTTATTAGAATTTGCTCATGAAAAAAATTTGAAGTTAGAGAGGAAACTTTCTATTACAATTAGAATTTTGGTTAATACTTAAGGCTGGACTCACATTGGGGAAGTTAATTTTTACATGGATTTCATCTTACTATTCTAAAGGAGGGAGTTGGACAAAATCTTGGGAAACGAAATTTTTGACCTCATAACTTTTTATTTAATTATATCTTCAATTATGAGATGTCGTAAAATTATCCATTATATTTTTAAATTGAATTATATTGTAAAAAATTGATTGATCTTATTTTATAAATTTAATTCTTTTAATAATAATAATTAGTGATTGGTTGAGAGCTTGAACACGCTAAATAAATTAAATTAAATATTCAAATTGTATTTTCGTAAAAACTTGAAAGACATTTTAGATGATGATTCATTAAATATATATCATAGAATGAGTTCGTATACCCAAAAATTTATAAGTGTTTTTAGGGAAAAAAAACCTTTTATATGAGTTAGATACGAGTATTTAGTGTATTTTAATAGCTTCAAAAAAAAATTATTATTATTATTTATATAAAATGAAACCTTTTATATATTAGTAAATATATTAATGTTAAATAATTTTTTATTTCCCCCCTCCTCGTCTCTCTCTTCTTCTTCTTCTTCTTTGAAGTGAGAAGAGTGGTGAGAGTTTAGTGGCATGAAATGTTATTATATCTGTGAGAGTTACGAGTGTATTAGGGTTATGGGTGTGGGTGTGGGTGTTACTTGAATTTTTAATATTATTTTTAAAATATATTGAATATTGGGTAAAATATTTTGTATTCAATAATTATTATTAATGAAATTTGAGATTTAATTATTTTTGTGATTTTATTGTTTCCAACAATAACAAAGAAAAAGCTTAGAGTAGCAAAACTTAAGCTTTTTGATAATCATCTAAAACGTAAAAGTATTTTGTCTTCAATCTATTTTTTCCCTACTTTTATCTTTTTTTTTTGTTAAGGAATAATAATATCATACATTATGATCATGAAGAGAATTAATATACTCACATAGTCGATTGTCACCTTGAGGTTTTCTATTATATCACATTTATCCTCAAAGTTTGAAATTATATCACAAATTAAAGGTATGATATATAATCACAAATATCTTCCAAATATGATAATGTTATAAAATTACGTTAACACTCTTTAATTAGAGGTAAAAAATATATTTTTTAATTTTTAAATAAAATAAAATGATAAAAAATAATACATATTTATAAGACATGAGAAAAATATATTATTTCAACGCATTTTTTAGGAGTGCGAAAAAATAAAGATTTCTATTATTGTTACAATATTTTATATTTCATTTAAAATTAACATTTTATCTAAATATAATAATATATTAAAATATTCTTATTATTATACAATAAAACGTGATCTAAAATTGTTTTAACATGTACAAAATTAAAAGCTTACAAAACAATAAATTTAATTACATGATAATAGTTATATTTTTACTTTTTAAATCAATTTATTTTTATATTTGTACAAAATTAGTAAGTTTATGACTTTTTATTGTGGTGTGTTAACAGCAATTTTTATTTAAAAGAAAAGAAGTAACTCATTACCGAGCTTAATTAACATCCAAATCCATTATTTACTTTTATCCATTTTGAAAAATTCTATTTCCATCACATTTCAACTCCCTAGTTAATTTTCTCGAAGCAACTTAATGACTAGTGATGATGATGATGAAGATTATGCCGCGAATCTTGAGGAAGAACTATTGGAGAATACTACAACTATGAATCAGGATATTAATCTTCTTGAGGGAGAAACATCAACAAATCCACAAACATCTCTAGAAGAATCCACAAAGAATGCATGTACACATCCGGGTTCGTTTAAATGTATGTGTATAGTTTGTGGTCAAATCTTAGGGTTCAATTCCGGTTTAAATTTTGGCTACATACACAACGATTTATGGATTCAAAACGATGAAATTGATCGGTTACTCAAGATTGACCTGAGGAATTTAATACGTCGAAAGAAGCTTTACTTGGTTCTTGATCTTGATCATACATTGTTGAATTGTTCTTTGTTATCAGATCTATCACCAGAAGAGGAATATTTGAAGAATCACATTGATGGTTATGATCTTGAATATGATTTTGCCACAAATGGAGGTGACCTCTTCATGTTCGATTGTCTTACGCATATGCCTAAATTAGCCAAATTAAGACCTTTCGTGAGGACATTTCTAAAAGAAGTAAGTAAACTTTTTGAATTGCACATTTACACTTTGGCTAATCGAGAATATGCTTTGACTATGGTCAAAATACTTGATCCTAGAACGGAGTATTTTCATGACGGAGTCATATCAAGAGAGCATTGTACTCAAAAATTTCAAAAATCTCTCGATGTTGTTTTGGGAATTGAAAGTGGTACTGTGATTATTGATGATTCAGATTTTGTATGGAATGTCAAAGATAAAGACAATTTGATTGTGATAAAAAGGTATCATTTTTTTCGAACAAGTTGTCGAGCATTTGGGATCGATTCTGAATCTCTAGCTGAGATGAAAATTGATGAACCTGAGAATGAAGGAGCTTTAAAAACTGTTCTTAAAGTTCTTAATAAAATCCACAGTGTGTTCTTTGAAGAAGATGGTCATAATAATGTTATTGAGAAAGATGTGAGACAAGTTATGAAGTCTATTCGGAAGCAAGTTTTAGAGGGTTGTAAGATTGTGTTTCCAAGTGCTTGTAGGACTACAAATCACAAAGTGTGGGAAATGGCTGAAGAGTTGGGTGCAATTTGTGTAACGGATGATCTTGATGATTCTGTCACACATGTCGTCTCAAAAGAGGTGGGCTTAAAGAAATCCATGTGGGCTTTAAAAATGGACAAGTTGTTGGTTCATCAAGATTGGATTGAAATCTCCTACTATTTGTGGGAAAAGCAACCCGAACACAAGTTTTTGTTAAACTTTTGACATTAGACAAATTCTGTAAATGGTTTGATATCAATTTAATTATTTTACAAAGCTAAATTTTAGTTTGATTAAGAATAAAAAAAAATGGAGATGCATATATTTTTATTCTTGATTATAACTCTTGATTCTAGGTTGTAGCAAAGAATTGAGAAAAGGAATGAATAGAGGAAAAATACAACTCAAAAGGTTAACTTATTAAGATATAAGGATTGGGCATGTATTTCCTGCTTTTATAATAATGTTATATGGATGTCTCAATGTTTAATTAAATGTTAAATTTGAAAGGGTAAATGTTTTAATAATTATTAACTCTTAATATGATAAATGAATTATACTGTAATATATAAAATTATGATAAAAATTGTTTTCCTTTATTTTAAACTTTCATGTTATTTATTCATTTTTTACTATTTTTAAACCATAAAATTTTTGTGGTTTAAATAAAGAAGAAATATAATGTCAGAGTGCCTTGTTAGTTCTCTTAATAATATAAAAAAAAATTAATAATATATGTATTAAGTTAACGTGTGCATCAAGATTCGTGTCATTATTAAATTGTATGTGAAATTAAGATGGTATGAGTTTTAGTAATTTAAATACCATTTACCTTCAATATATTGATGGTGGATATAATAAAATATTTTTGTATTAAAAACATAAATGAGTTTAAA
The DNA here is from genome assembly GCA_030763125.1 of Hippophae gyantsensis. Taxonomy (NCBI): domain Eukaryota; kingdom Viridiplantae; phylum Streptophyta; class Magnoliopsida; order Rosales; family Elaeagnaceae; genus Hippophae; species Hippophae gyantsensis. The sequence goes on from CM061038.1 coordinate 28,167,861, forward strand.
ATTAATAAAAATGTAAAAAATAAATCAACCTATATGATATATAACTCAATATTGTCAAAATATTCTCTGATAATTATCATGTATTTTCATATTCTTTTCTGTTCTAGTTTCTGTACAATAGTTGAGATATATGTATAAAACGAAAATTAAACAATAACCATAATTCCTGCATATCCATGTTTTATGGATCCACTACCATTATTGTATGCTCCATGTTTTACTCCACTGAGTTATTGGTGTCTGCCACAACAACACACACCAACACACACCAACACTCCTCCTCAAGTTGGTGCATATATGTCTCTTATGCCCAACTTGTCAAGTGAGTTGTAGAAGTTCCTTGCATTACGATTTTGTGAGTATATCACCAATTGATCTTCCGATTTAACAAATGGAAGCTTAATAATCTTTTTCTTCAAGATTCTCGCTTGATGAAGTTCCGATCCACTTCAACGTGCGTGCGATCATGTTGAACTCGATTGTGAGCGATGGCAATGGTCGCTTTGTTATCACAAAATAAGTTCATTTCGAGTTAGTGAGCAACACCAATCCCCGCTAAGGTTTTTCAACCAAAGGAGTCACATATTCCTCGACCATTCCTCGAAATTCACTTCAAGACTCGATAAGGCAAGCTACATTTTCGCTTCGCTTCTCCATGTAACAAGATTGCCCCCACGAAAGTAAAGTACCCAGAAGAGATTTCCTATCCTTCATATTCCCCGCCCGGGCTCGAATCAGATATCCAAGGACTTCCAATTGACCATTCTTTGAAAACATAAGTCCTTTCCTGTGGGAGGATTTTAAGTAACGAATATTCGTACGACCGCATCCATATGGTCTTCACTTGGGCAAGGCATGACTGACTCACGCCACTCACGACATACGCAATATCGTCGAGTATGAGATAAATATATGAGTTTACCTACTAACCGTTGATATCTCGTTTATCCGTTGGTACTTGGTCCACATATTCTCCTAGTTTATGATTTTGAACCATTGGAATATCGACAGTTTACAATCTAGTAGTCCCGTCAAGCTAAGAGTCGAGTATATTTCCTTCGGGAAAGACATATGCCTTGTTTTGATCTTGTTACCTCAATACCTAAGAAGTATTTGAGCCCTCCCAAGTTCTTCATTTCAAACTCATTTGACAGTTGTTCTTGAAGCTTAGAGATTTCTTCTTTATCATCCCCGTAATGACTGTCTGCCTACATGTACTATAAGGGTTGTTATCTTCCCTAATCGATGTTTTAGGAAAAGAGTATGATCAGAGTTGTTTTGTTGGAACCCATATTTCTTCATTGCTGAACTCAACCTACCAAACCACGCTCGAGGTGATTGTTTTAGTCCATACAATGCTCGTTGTAATCTACATGCAGTTTCTGCTTTCCTCGATGTAACAAAGATATCCCGGTGGGATATCCATGTAAATCTCTTCTTCAAGGTCACCATGAAGGAAGGCATTCTTCACGTCAAGTTGGTGCAATGGCCAATCTAAATTTGTCGAAGAGATAACAAAACTCTCACGCTTTTTAGTTTAGCCACGGTGAGAAGGTTTCTTGATAATCTATCCCATGTTTCGTGTATATCCTTTGCTACAAGCCTCGCCTTGTAACGATCAACTAACCCATCCGTTTTATACTTAATGGAGAAAATCCACTTGCATCCTACCACCATCTTCCTCCCGAGGCAACTCCCGCTTAACACCCATGTGTTATTCTTCCGCAATGCCTCAAATTCCTCTTTATAGCTTGAGCCCATTTTGGATGAGATAAGGCTTCTTCAATGCTACTCTGGAATTTGACACGATGAGAGTGTTTGGCGAATTCCTGACAGGTTCTGATAATCTTTGAGTAGATACATAATTTGCTATTGGATACTTGGGTTGTCGTTCTTCTCTTCGGGGAGTATCGATTTGGAGGTTTACCTCGATTGTGTACGAAAGGTAAAACATAACCAAGTGTGTATCTATAGCATTAGTTTGTAAATGGGTGATAGGATAGCGTACCTCAGGAGTGTTCTCAGCAGGAGGATCATTGGGTACTAGAGAATGGAGGGGTACATCAACCACTTCATCTTCGGAGATTCAATTACTACTTCAGCTTCAGTTCTTGGAAGTTCAAGCTCGGGTCTAGATACTGGCTCCTCCATATTATTGGCACGATCCGAGTATGTTGGACTAGTGTCTAAGATTTCAACATCAAGCCAATTTCGTTCTTCAGCATAAATCTCCTCCTGAAGAGTGTAATTGGATACGGTGATGGGAAACATTCGATTCAAGGAAAGTGACATCCATGGTAGTATAGTTTCTTTTAGTAATTGGATCATAACATCGGTACTCTTTTTTTGTACACCATACCCCAAGAATACACATCGGACAAAGACATGGATCCAACTTAGTTCGTTGGATTTTTATGGAGGTGGACAAAAGCAACACATCCAAAAATTCGGGGCGAAGCATTAAAATAGTAGGTAAGGGAAGATGATCGATAACACCTTTAATGGAGTCCGAAATTGTAAGGTCTTTGGCAAGGGCATTCGATTCAGATACACTGTGTAGTAACAAAGATCACTCCAAGATTTTATTAGGCATATGTGCACCGATTAGTAAGGCCCGAGTCGCTTCTAAAATATGCCTATTCTTCCTCTCCGTTGATCCCCATTCTGTCATGGGGTTTCAGGAACACGAGGTTTCATGGAGAATACCATGGTTGTCCAAGTATGTCCGAATTGTTGATTAACATACTCCTCCATTATCGAGATCTAAGTATCTTAATTTTTCAGAAAATTGGGTCCGAGATCATGGTGTGAAACAGTGAAATGTAACAAATACTTCATCTTTATGTTTGAGAAGGTAAAGCCATGTCATTCGTGTGTACAATCATCAACAAAAATAACAAACCAACGATGACGTACGTAATAACTGGGGAAGGTCCCCAAACATCGAATGTACCAAAGCAAAAGGAGTCATACTTTTATTCACAGCTCATAGATAAGACGCCCATGACTTTTTGCTAGGATACAAGTATCACATTTGAAATCTGAATGTGTGATATTTGAAAATAAACTAGGGAGTAGGTGCCTTAAATACCCGAATGATGGATGCCCAAATCTACGATGACATAGCCAACTGTGGTTCCTTTGTTACCAACGGTATGTTGCATGTGATTGCTCTTCCCGAACCGAGGTCATCCACATAATATAGCCCTCCTCTCCTAGTACCACGCCCAATGATCTCCTTTGGTGAGAATATCCTCAGAGAAGGCAAAAAGTAGAATACATCAATACTACACGTTCCGGTTGAAGTGACCACTTCTAACATTAGCGGTTTGACTGCAGATGGTACAAGCAAAGTATTAGATAATGATAATGAGGGAGATAAGGTCACTGCTCCAGCCCCAGCTGGATAAGTGACCCCATTTGCATTGGCAACACAAATTCGCCTTGGGCCGGGTTGTATTGGAGAGATCGTTTGGGTCAAATGTCATGTGATCCGTAGCTCCAGAGTCCGTAATCCAATCCTCTTATCACTACGAGTAGAGATGTGAAATGCTTTACTTGAAATACCCGGATCCCTGAAAGATCCACTGGGAAGTAAGTGGATAGTGAGGCATTATTGGTAGCCACAGCTGCTCGTCCAGTGGTGTCCCGTTTCTTCCGTGCTTGAAGATCATTCCACCATTCTGGATACCCATGGAGTTTGAAGCAGTTTTCACGGGTGTGTTTGGAGTTTCCGCAATGGCCACATTTCATGTCAAGAGATGGTGGATTTCCCGAGGATTTCTTGCTACCCAAAGAGGTTCCGCAATGGCCACATCACGGTCTGCCTGACCTCTTCCCGACGGACGAATCCATAGGCTTGTTCCACCGTAGGGAATGGTTTGATTTGAAGCACATCACTTCGAGTTTTGTCGAGTCTGTCATCAAGTCCATCAAGGAAGGTATACACTCGATCTTCCTGTACGATGGAGTTGTATTTTTGTATGTCATTTGCACACTCCATTGGATTAGGACGACGGAAATCAATTTCGCCACAACCTCAAGGTCATTGTAGTATTTTTCAATGGATCCACCCGTTCGTTTACATACGAGTAACTCGACGACGAAGATCATACACTCGAGACGTGTCTCTGTCCCATCATAGAAGGTGGTAGTACAGTAATCCCAAACTTATTTCGCATTGGGAATCGAATAAAATTTGCAATCAAGGAGTGGTCCATCGAATTGATCAACCATCCTTTAACAATGGCATTTTCAAATGGCCATCTCCGAATGAGGCTCGGTTTCAACAAAGCCGAGGAAAATCCCCATTAATATATCCTGGGCTTGTCTTTGCCAGAGATATACATCTCCACCACCTGGACCACAAGGCATAGTTGATCCTCCCAACTTGATACTATGGGAGCAATGACGTCGACGCTGACGAGGTTGGGTGATCTGAGCTCTAGTGAAAACTTCCGTCATTTTTGCCGTCAAATCTTCCAACATGAAATTGGTAGTTAAATCACTAGATTCCGCAGCCCTTCGTACAACACTATATAAAGAAAAATTTCTAAACCTAAATCATTTTCGTAGCCCTTCGTAACCCTAAATCCCTTTTTTTCTCTCGCGCAGCCTTCACGCTGCCCTCTGCAGCGCCTCTCTTCTTCTGATGGAAGAACCCTAGCCGACTACAAGCATCCAGCCGGAGTCAGCCCTCTACTTGGTCCTCCATCTCCGTGCAGAGCGGCGCTCTTCTTTCTTCTTCGTTCCAAGTTTCTCCACGATGGGCGCTAGTAAGAGACGTCACACCGCGATGCCTTCATGCAAGGGTTCGAATGAGCCTAGATCAAGATGGGCTCCCTCGAAGTGTTCTATTGAGGTTGCACCATGAATCGACGCTGAGAAGAAATGGTGACTCTGAATACTAGATGGTCGCAAGACTGCGAGGCTACACCGCTCTACCTATCCCCTCGTGGTTTGTTGTTACGCCTTACACAATGTTCTTTGTACTGATGTTGTTTTTCTTGATATTTTTTTCCGGTGTTGCAACACCGACGGTTTTAAATAAGAAATCGTAAAACCGAGGAAAACTTCGGGACAAATACAAACCAGGAGATCGAACTCAAGAAAAAAAACGAAAATGATGCTATAATCGCCACTACCCGTAAATCTGAAATCGACCAGAATCGTAAATCGTAATTCGTAAATCGTAAATCAACAACTCAAAGAATCAAAGAAATCGAAGAATCAGCAAATCAGATTCAGAAATCAAAATGGTAGTTCCATCAGAAATCAGCAGGTAGTTTCATTAGTCACCAATAACCTGTTCTGATACCATGTCAAAATATTCTCTGATAATTATCATGTATTTTCATATTCTTTTCTGTTCTAGTTTCTGTACAATAGTTGAGATATATGTATAAAACGAAAATTAAACAATAACCATAATTCCTGTATATCCATGTTTTATGGATCCACTACCATTATTGTATGCTCCATGTTTTACTCCACTAAGTTATTGGTGTCTGCCACAACAACACACACCAACAAATATTACCTGTGGGTATTCTTGTTCATAAAAGATAAAATAAATTAGCAAATAAATTTTTAAAAATAAATAATATCAAACAAAATATTATCAAATAAATTAGTAGTCAAAAATCTTCGTCAAATAAAAATACACATATAACGTATTTAGATTCAAATCATGTCATATATCAACGATAAATCATTTAGTTGTATCCTACTTAAAAAGGTATACATATTCCATTTAGTTCACTGGCATGAAAGGACAAAAAAACGCTTATCAACTAAATCACATTGCAGGAATCCATATAAGTTTACAACACTATCGTGTAAAAATTGAAGCATCCATTAAATGATAACATTTAATTGGAACAAAAGGATCAATCTTCAATTTTTTTTTCTAGTTTTAATGGTTCAATTTTCTTCCCTTCATTTTTCAACTTTAAATTGCAACAGTGATATAAAAGTTGAAATCTCGTAACTTTTACTCTATATCCCTTATGTATCTTTCATGAAATTTTTTATTATTTATCTATATCTTTCCATACAAACTGTTTTCAAAACCATCAGTATCTCATAACATCTTCACATAATCTATCCTTCCTTTTAAATATACTCTTAAAGCAACATATTAAAGAAAAATACCAAAAAAACATTTATATACATACTAACCTTAAGTTTTGACTCAATTAAAACTTGTTTTATGGATAATCTTTGAATATTGGACAAATATATGATGCTTATATTATTTTCTATAAATGATGTATACAAACATTTGAACTAGCTTTCAAGATTCAAGCAAAAATGTTTTCACCACATCATAGAATAATATCACTATGTAAAAACTTATTTTTTCTATGAGTCATGTATAGTAAGAGAAAGGTTTTTTCATGCGAATATGTCAAAGAGAGAAATTGTAAGGTCTACATGAGTGTTGATAATATTCGTGAATAAAACATATAAATGTAATTTTAGTTTCTATGAATGTTTTTCAAACATATTTTCAAGTTGAAAAAACTATCAAGCTCCAATAATCATAACTCAAGTATATTTCTATTGTTATGCATGTTAGGCTACTCGATCAATCTACTAAATTTAAAAGGTCCTCAAATAATTATTTATTATACTGGATTGATTGATAATTGATTGGATCGATAGAACTATGTACTCGATTAATCGAATGGCAAAGACTTTGATTTTAAAATCTATTTTTAACTCGAATTGAATTGATTTTTTACTATATTGTTTTTTTTTTCTTTAAAACTCTTTAAACTAATTTTATGGACAATATAGTAATTTTAGTTTGACCTAGTGCTTCAAAATATACTATATATACAAACCTAAGCACACAACTTTAATTAACTAGCCAAAAACATTATTCTCTCTCTTGTTTTGCAAATATAATATCATAGTTCTTTAAGCTTCTTTATTTCTGTAATCCATCAAACATTGATGGTTGTGTTTGATTAATTAGTAAACCTACTTGGTTTTTGATATTTTGATCATATGATTTTACAACTTCTTCTTTATTTTTTTTTCTTGAATTATTGGATCAAATAATTGTGTGTTTCATATCATATTTATTTGGTCTGATTATTAATCTTTAAAGAATCTACCTTTATTGAACCTATGCTTAAACTGATTGTTCTAGGGTTGTTAATTAATTTTGATTTATTTGATATATTTATTAAATCATCTAGTTAAAGTTATTTATTATTGAATCTTCTCTATAACACATATTTTCACTTGTGTTATTATGCAAATATTTCAAATACTGGTTGAACGAGTTTGATTTCTTGTGTGACTCATATTATCATTATATTAGTTCATATCCAAACATCTTTCTTGTAAAGGCTACGATGAAATCAGCGGGTTATAAGTAGATTATTTAAGGGCTTTATCTTGGTAGGTAATATAAGACGTGGTCTTGTAATTAGATCTTATTTTTCATAGTGGATAGTTAGGTGGTCTAGTGAACCGGTAGTTTTCCTCTTAGGTCATTGATGTAGCCTAATTTGTTTCCACCTAAAAATATCATGTTTCAATATTTATATTTCTGCATTATTTTATTTACATGTAATTGTATGCCTAACCGTCTACAAAAAAATTAATTTGCCTTAATTCCACCGATTATCTATTCACTCATCTAGCTAATTAGGTCTGTAATTAAGGATAGAATAATTTGGATAAATTTTTTTTATCCTAATGCCTTAATCATTTTTTGGAAAATATTTCATCAACATTCACTTTGATAAATCTAAGTAAAATTTCTAATAACCCATCATGCTCATTGAAATTAAAATAATATTATAAGAAAATAACATGGTAGTTCGAAAATTCAAATACATAAATCATCATATCACCAATTTAGTTACTTTTTCATACAATTTTTGAGTTAAATTATCACAAAGTATTCCTTCACTTAAAAACAATATCTAAGTTCTACTAACATTCATTATCATTCATAGTTTCATATTTTAAGCATTTATGATCAATTATACTAGAAAACAAGGATGGAGCTATGGTGGTTGTTTCCAAGCCTATCTATTCATCATAACTATCCTAAAAATGCAATAAATCATCCTAAAATTAAAAAATTCATGCCACCTATAGCATACTAATCCTAAAACATACACCTAAAAATGCTAAACTAATAAAGCATAAAAAATAAAGATAATGATATGTTAACACCACTACATACCTAATTCAAACATTGTTCTCGAGGTAAACACATTCTTATATGTAATGTAAAAAGAAGTAAAAAGGGATTATAAAACAAATCTTGGTGAGTTGCCTTCCACAAAATGCATGGTTGAATGTCGTCGGCCTGACTTATCCCACTATCATTTGAAGTCATCTGTACCAACATTTGGGTACTTTATTCTTTCAAAGATGTTGAAGCGAATTATCTCCCTATAAAACTCAAGAGCTAGCTCTCATTATGCACATCTATCTTGGTGCAAGTTGTTTTCATAAATGGTATTCCTAACAATAATGGTGTGGACATAGTATATAAATCATCACTCATGTCCAATACATAAAGTTCATTAGGAATATCATCTCATCCAGTTATCCTTACTGGGATGGTTAAACTACCAGAGTCCTAGAACTTGGGTGGAACCTTTCTTTTTAGCACTACAGACACATTTTTTCCTACACTTATCACTTCATTACCTTTTAGTTTGTGTTTGATGATGCACATTTCCTTAAGGAACTTTGCATACTTTGGCACTTGCTTTATAACATCTAATAGTTTTATATTCACTTACACCTTTCGAAAGGTCTCCATAATTGACCTTTCATGTTTTTCTTTCTTTGTATTTCTAAACCTACTAGGAAAAGGAAAAACAAGTTCATAAGTAGAAAGAGGAGGTTTGGATACTACATTTGTTGCACCTTAACTTCTTATGGGGTGATATTCTCTTCTTCAAGCTCTTTATTTTAGGTAGTCTCCTAATTTGATTTGACATTTTTGGGGACTTGTTTGGGCTTTTCCAGCTCCTTGTCACTTTCAAAGTAATGACATTAATAGTCTCCTTGGGATTTATTACAATATGTGAAAGGGGTTGCCAGATGCCTATGCTTTCAACCTATCTATATTGTGGTTAATTAGCTCATTTGTATCTCTGGATTATGAATTAAGGCTAGGGTATCTTACTAAAATTTAGCATTGCTAATGGCTAAAGCAATGACCAAGTCTTTTAAGGACTTGCCTTTGAGCTATTGCGGTGGCTAGGGTTTAGGATGATATTGGTGATAGAGCTTAGGGAAACCAGATTGGTTATTGGAGGTTGCTTGATTGTAACTTGAATAGACCAAATTTGAATGATCCCTTCATCTTTCATAATAAGTGTTAGAGTATAGAGTTATGGTTATTGGAGGTTTGGATCATGCATAGGTCTCTATGCTTGATCTCCAATAACATTAGTTTGTTCATATTTATTCTCATGAAGAGCATGACACATGTTAGTGGGATGTCCTATGGTAGAGCATTTGCTACAAGTCTTAACTTGTCCAATAACCAACTATTGCATAAAAGCAATAAGATTACTCATTTGTTGCTCAAGGTGTGAGATAGTGCTTACCTTCTCTACCTTGCCTTGTTGATTTCCGTAGGTACCAAATTGATGAAAATTGATAACCCTAAGTAGGGGTTTTCTTTACCAATGTTCTTCCACTAGCATCATCTACCAAGATTTTTCCATAGACATTAAATCCTTATAAAAATATTAGATAAAAAGCTTCTCACTAATTTGGTGGTAGGACAATGTGCACATAACCTTTTGAATATCTCTCTATACTTATATAGGATTCCCCATTGATTTGATATACGCCACAAATATCTTTTCTAAAAATAATTTTGACATATCAGCCTATGTTCTAATAGTACCTTTAGAGCCACTCATTAGCACTATTAGCAAGTGAGAATGGAAAAGCCTTAAGCTTGATTTTCTCCACTATGATCCTAACTGGTTTCATGCTAGAGCATACTACATGGAATTCCTTCAAGTTTTTGTTAGGATCTTCTTCAATGAAACTTCTAAAAGTAGGTAACAAATATATTATTCTAAATTTAAGTTCAAAACCCATCTCCAAGTTGGGATATATGATGCATAGAGGTTATTTCTCCAAATACAGTGGAACTAGCTCTTTTAAGAGTTTCATCAACTATTGTCATATCTTCCTTTTCAGATTTGGAATCATTTTAGAAAATATATTATGTTGTCTTCTCTATATATGGGTTTATTGATCCTTTTGATTTCAAGTTCTAAGAGTGTTTTTGTTACATCCAACAATCACCTGAAAATAAAGAACAAGAAAAATCAGTAAAATTAAAACTGAAAAAAGTAAAAAAAATTAGTAATTATTGGAAAAAATTTAAAACAATCCTCGACAAAGGCGTCAAAAGTTTGATATGGTTGAGAAGACATAAGTATACATGGTTACTTACAAGTTATAAGTAATTTAAGAGTTAGGGCTATCTTATCTACAAGGAATGTTAACAACTTTTATTATTACTTACTAGTTTATTAGTGTATTAATTAAAATTAATAAATTTGGGTTTTTAGTTGTATTTGGAAAAGAATAACATAGAACAATAAATCATTTTTATAATTTAAAATCATTCTTGAGTTCTTAACTTTAGCTTTAGAAGTCTAGACCCGCTCAAAACTTTTCATCTTTTCTCAACCCATAATTGATTCAAAATACCATTATAAATTAACATAAATTCTAAACAACCTAGAAATACCTTTATTAGATTTAATTAATTCATTACATTAGAATTTAAAAAGATGATAATTAAACTAGATAAGATTAGAACAATTGTTTAACCTTTAATGTATTAACCCTACTTACGAACAATCCATAAGGTACTACTTCGAATAGGAGTATTAATGGTTATGTACTAACATTTTAGACTAGATATAAACTTACGTGCAATAAACTAGTTGTACACCCTAATTTACAATATGAATAGTTTTGATATTCAAATATAGAATTAAATACATCAAAAATTAAGCGTTGAAATTAAAATTATTCATGACTTTAATTAATTAAATCATAGGTTAGGGCTTGAAATTTCCCATAATCACATTATTAAAATTAGCTAAGAATTGATTTTATAATAATCATCATTTTAATCATAGAAAATTATAAAGAAGATTATTAAAAAAAACTTATGAATGTGTACAAAATCTCCAAAAATTTCCCTGGTCTTTGATCATCTTATTCCTTGTTGTAATTGTTATGTTTTGAAGACCCCTTGGGTTTTTTATATAGTAAAATTTTAAGCCTAATCCAAATTGGATTAGATTTTGCTTGATCCAATGGCTTGGATTAAAATTTTGTGCCAAAAACACTAGATTTACATGTTGATTGGATGTCTCAATCGATTGAGATCCTTTATTAATCGTCCTAATCCTAAATGATTTCTAACATGAGAGCGTTCAATCAAATCTCAATTTATGTGCTAACCTAGTGCTTAATCAATTGAATTTCTTTTTGGATCGATGGAAAGTTGCTTTCCGTTCTTCCGTTTTTCTTTGATCGACTAAGTAATTCATTGTACATATATGTCTAACGTGGTTTGACTATGTGTCTCCCGTACACGATTTGAGATTTGTGGAAGATTATGTGCCCCTTAAAATTCTAAGTTGCTAGACTTTGTGTTACTTATCTGTGGTTACCAATCGCACCAGGTTGGGTGGTATTGGCTGTGAAGGATAAACAAATTTCATATGTTGAACCAAGTCATTGCAAAAGCAACAAGTAAAAGTAATAGTAGGCAGTTCGAATAGCGATCGCAATTGATAAAAATAATAATAGTTTTATTATCTATCAGAGTTATAACTATTTTAATGTTTAGTAGATTATTTATTGTTAAGTGATTGTCTTAAGTAATACGAGAAAGTTACCACATAGATACGATCTCTACATAGGTTTATTTCGTTATACCACTTGTTATGCATGATATATTGTTGAGATAATATAATCTAGATTTTATGTATGTTCGTTTCAACCTACTAAAATATATTGTTTGTTTACTTACTTTCTATTTGATATATAATATATGTTATTTAAAGTTATTTGTTTTTATAATATTATATAATTTGTGATTCTAGTGTGTTGTCTAATTACATGTTAAATATTTTATTTATGCAAGTTAGGATTGAGTACTTAAGGAATGTATATTCTTATCTTAGTTTTGTATTGAATCATAGATTTTTTCACAAATTAATCAAATTAAAAATTAAGTTATTTAATTATTAAAATTAATTTTTTAGTAGTAGTTTGGTCGGATAAGAAGTGTTTGGTATAAAATTAAACATTAGATATATTAATTATTCTCTAGCTTTGAAAATTTCTATAACTTAATTAGGTCATACTCATAAAGAATCGTATTCCGTAATGTTTTTTGAGAATAAAAAAAAATCTGAATTATAAAGTAACGAAATTTTGGACTAAATTTTTTTCAAAATAAGATACTTTAAATTTTATGAAATTTTCATTATTTCATAAAGAAACGAAGGTGCAATTAAAATTTTTTAACATTTGAAATTTAACTAATTTGTTGCTCAGAAAATTGGACTTATTAAAGATATGAAATTTAAATCTTAATTACTACTGAGTGAGTTGTATTGTATTAAAAAAACTAATAAAATTTAAACTACTAATATAAGGTTTATGAAAATTTATCACTTAAATTTAAATAAAATTAATAATGATGCATTTAACTTATAGATAAATAACTAATAACAAGTATTAAAAAGTATTTACGGTCATTTAGTTACATACTCTGACAAAGCATTTATTATTTTGGTACTAAATTAAAGAAACAAAATTAACTTTAATTAATATTACAAAGTCTAACATCAAATTCTAATTGCCATCTCTTAGTGTATATTTAATATATATTTATTTAATTTAAATACATTTATCTAATCACCCTATAAATATATACATTTATTATCAAAAAATGCAAACATATACGTTTAAATTAAACCAATACAAATCAAAAAAGTTTGCACAAATATAATTCGCTTTATTCATTTGTTTTGCATATTAGAATTTAAAATAAATAATTAATAATTACTAATTAACATTATTTCCCATCTTTTTTTTTAACTTCTAAACAAGACCGGAGTTGAAATCTAGTCATCGCTATGAAATTTAAGAATAACAAACAAAAATATACATTTTTAGTTTATATCAGTCAATCATGTGAATGATTAAAAACAGCAACAGTTATTATATTGAAAATACTTCCACTGAATGAAATAAGCAAACCGTATAGGCTGGAAAAAACAGTTCACACAAAAATAAAATGGAAAATATGGAGCGCAAAAAAAAAAAACAAAACAAAACAAGTAATTATACATGATAATGAAGGAGGGATCACGCGAATCGGCCTCCTATTACGAATGTTCAGTAACATTGAAATTCCAAATCTCTTAGTGCCGAGTTTTATCAGCCCTCATAGTTCTCTTCCATGCCTTCCTCATATTCACCCTCCTCATCAACAGTGGCATCTTGATATTGCTGGTACTCCGAAACCAAATCATTCATGTTGCTCTCAGCCTCAGTAAACTCCATTTCATCCATTCCTTCACCTGTATACCAGTGCAAAAAGGCCTTGCGACGGAACATGGCTGTGAACTGCTCACTCACTCTTCTAAACATTTCCTGAATCGATGTGGAGTTCCCAACAAATGTGGAAGCAATCTTCAGATTCCTGGGTGGAATGTCACACACGCTTGATTTCACATTGTGTGGAATCCACTCAACAAAGTAGGATGAATTCTTGTTTTGCACGTTTATCATCTGTTCATCCACCTCTTTGGTGCTCATCTTCCCTCTAAACATGGCCGAGGCTGTCAGATAACGACCATGGCGTGGATCTGCGGCACACATCATGTTCTTCGCATCCCACATTTGCTGTGTGAGCTCTGGCACAGTGAGGGAGGTATATTGTTGCGACCCACGAGATGTGAGAGGAGCAAATCCCACCATAAAGAAGTGAAGACGTGGGAATGGGATCAGATTCACTGCCAACTTACGAAGGTCCGAATTCAGCTGCCCAGGGAACCTCAGGCTGCAAGTTACTCCACTCATGGTTGCTGATATCAAATGGTTGAGGTCACCAACTGCAAACCAGGATTAAAATAGACAACCTTCTTTAGTGTTGTTTCCCTTCATTACTACTAATTCACAGACAAAGTTTGTTCAGAAAATGCAAGAAGAGAGAATTCAAACTTACAGCTTGGAGTGCTCAGCTTTAGAGTCCTGAAGCAAATATCATAAAGTGCTTCGTTATCGAGAACCATGCATTCATCAGCATTTTCTACCAACTGATGCACAGAGAGGGTGGCATTATATGGTTCCACAACGGTGTCAGAGACCTTAGGAGAAGGGAAAACTGAGAAGGTGAGCATCATCCTATCTGGGTATTCCTCTCTGATCTTTGATATTAGAAGGGTTCCCATGCCAGATCCAGTGCCTCCTCCCAGTGAGTGACATACTTGGAAACCTGAACCAACACAGAAATTTTAAGACCAATCCGAAAACCCAAAATAAAAGTGAGGAAACCTTCACACAACTTTTGTTAGCACTCAGTATTCGTGTTAAAAAGTGATTTTCACACAATTTACAACTTCCAGATAACCAAGAATGTTACAAGGCTTACGACAATGGTAACCGCGAAGTATATATTATACAAATACCTTAAAGATGCATACAAGTTTCTCATGGCTCCCTAAACAATTAATCCAAAGAGGACATGGGTCCATAAAACACGTGTAACTGCAATGGTAAGTTCCCAACTTCCCATTGCTGCATGACTCACAATCACATAAGGTCCTGACGTGCTTGGTATCAAGCATTAACTACAAATCCTATTTCCAATCTAAAAATCTTATTCTATGTTTAAGTGCTAATGTAATCAATGATGGTTCTTTATGTGTAATAATTTCACTGCCACAGTTAAATTAGATGCATATCCAAGCGTGCTTAAAACTTATTAGCTGCTCTTGCCAGTACTTGGTATCTCTCTAATAATTGAAAACACTTTCTAAAACTAGAAGCTTAATTATCATGCTCTTTCTTTTTCATGGGAATTTAACATGATTTATTGTTATAATATTTCGGCTTACAGGTATAATAGCCAAACAACAGTATTCATAATGGAGCGATGCTAATAAGTAACAAAGCAAAAGGTACTATAACAAAGATGCATAATTACTGTTTCTACAAGCATTTATGTCGGTTGTTAAGATCTAAAATTGTTGGCCTATCATAATTGTGATATATCGTGCGTGATTTTTATATTATTAAGTTACAATTATGGATTTGAAAGCTGGAATAGACCCTATGTTTCCATAGGCCTACCAACAACTCATTGATGGGGACATTCATTATAAATTTTTTTGTTGCTAATATCATTATAAGTCAAATTTGAGTATATTCCACCCTAGAATTAAGCAAATCAGCAAGTAAGAGTAGTGCTATCAACATTCTCAATTACATTTTCATTTTCACTTGCAAATGTTGCAAATGGCACTTATAAACTTTACTTCCTTTTCCACATTAACTTTCATTGAAAAAGTGAAAAAAAAATATATACCAACAAAGTAAAATTTACACATATCAATTGAGAATGATGCAACTAAAAATGAGATTGTAATTAAAAGCTTTGCTAGCATGCCCTAGCAAGTAAATTCAGACAAAGAATATTAGAACAGTGCATTGAGCAACACGACAATCATGAGAAAGGATTCCCCTAAAAATATAATATACTTAATATGTCAAAAGTAAAAAATTAACAATAATGCAGAAACTTAGATGACGCAGCAAAATGGAGACCCGTTTGGGGTAACCCTTTTTTTTTTTAATTCCGATCTCATAATATTAGAATCGTTCCATCTTCGTGATTGGAGGTCAATGGTTCATCAAAGAAACAGCGGGGAGACGTCATACTATTTCGCTAAAAACGCTAAACGATACTGATAGAATAAGAATACCATGATAAACTCATAGATCCATTCCTGCCATTCATGGAATCGCTTCCATATTTCCTAGAGAGAGATAGAAAAAAAATGAAGCAGACAACAATGAAAACTACATGAACATGAAAACGATAACCATAAATCCTCCTTTCGCTATGTTGCAATTTACATGAGGCTGAAGCAGAAAAAAAATATTAAAAGATGAACTTTTCAAGCTTAAAAATTGAACAAAAGCACAAAACGCAAAACTTTCCGATCACGCATTTTCAAAACAGAGCAAGGCGACTTTCGATTTGAATATTTTTGGGGACCTTCAAATTGGCCAAAATCAAAAGACATTAAAAATGAAAATATTTCGACAGCAAATTACTTAAAATAGATAATAAAAACGACACTTCAAAAAAACAAGAAATACCTTGAAGGCAGTCGCAGTTCTCAACCTCTTTGCGAACAACATCAAGAACGGAATCGATCAACTCAGCGCCTTCAGTGTAATGACCTTTGGCCCAATTATTTCCGGCACCAGATTGGCCGAAAACGAAGTTATCAGGGCGAAAGATCTGACCATAAGGACCAGATCTAATACTATCCATAGTACCGGGTTCAAGATCCATAAGAACAGCCCGAGGAACGTATCTTCCACCAGAAGCTTCATTGTAATAAACATTGATCCTCTCGAGTTGAAAATCGTTAGAGCCATCGCCCTGGTACTTTCCGATAGGATCAACGCCATGTTCATCACATATAACTTCCCAGAATTTGGAGCCGATTTGATTACCACATTGACCTCCTTGAATGTGAAGAATTTCTCTCATTCTTTAAAGAAAATGTTGGACAACTTATGTTTTGGTTTGGAGGTAATAGTGGATTAATGTGGAGGTTTTCTGAGGGCGGGGAACAAGAGCATAAGAGAGAGAGAGAGAGAGAGCGGTAATTTATGATTATATGAAAGTGAATTATTAAGGTCGTACGAGAAGGGTGAAGAAGAGAATGAAATCCGGATGGAACAGCCCCTTAATTTTAGCATGTCTTTATATTTCTTATTTTTATAAAAATATTTTTCAACCTAATGAAAATTTATACTTATTATTAAAGATATTATTTAATAGTTAAAGTTCTTACATTTTCTATTTAATGATATAATTTTTAATTTTTAATATTAAATTAGACTTAGTTATTTTGAAATGTAAGTTTTTAATTCCTACAAAAATTATTTAAAATAAAACATTTCAGTTTACTTATCAAACCATTAATTTAATTTTATAATTTCATTGTCAGTATATTGAGTTTAGTTTCTTTTTTCATTTTTTATTTATTAATTTTATAAAAACTATAAACAAATATTTAATTATTCAAGATTATTAATTAACTTAGAGTTATAATTATTATATTTGAATTTAATAGATCATCTTATTGTCTTGTTTTTTCTTTCGTTGTTTGTCTTTTTTGTTACATTGTTTGTCTTTTTTGTTACAACTATTACGTCTAAATTTGTTCTAACCTCAACGTAAGATCCTTACATAGTCTCTTGTTCAATATAAACTTAATAGAAAATTATAAAAGAATGATTGAACTCTATTATATTCATAATATTGATATTTATTACGATTCTTAAAGTTAACTAAGAACCTTAAAGATATTTTTAACAACTAATAATTTTTAGATACATAGTTGCTAGATGAATAACTTCTTAAAGTAGAGTATTAGCTATCATTGAAGTAGTATATCCAACAACAAAAAATGAGAGATCCTTGTATAGGATAAGAAATCCCTATTTATTCTACTTCAACGAAAAGGATAAGAAATTTTTATTTATAATTATTCTCACTTAACTTTCTTCTTTTAATGTTTGAATTTATGTCTTACATTTCTTTTGCATGAATTGCAGATTAAAAATGCAAGTCCTCTATCTTTATTTTTTTTTATCATTTTCAACCAACAGTCCTTTTGATGACGTGATTGATAATTCATTTTTATCTTTTCGATCTCTAATGCAGTAATAATAAAACATCTTTCTTGTTTCTTAGAAAATTTTTAGATTATTACTATTAAAATTTGTTTCAATCTTACTTATTTTTTCACAATTTTTCTCAATGATGGTTATATTTCTATAGAAAATGATTATAACTTTACTAGTCAAATAATTTACCTTAACTTCATAAGAGTTATCAATTTTTTTGAGTTCATGAAAAATTTGACTTGGCATTTATCCTATTGGAATACAGAGTTTTTTTATATTGAATTCATTTTCTAAAAGCACCTTTGGTTTTAAAACTTTTCCTTTAGTGTTGGAAATCCATAATTTGATAAAATGGTAGGGAATAAAACAACTTTCTTCATTCCAGTCCATGAGTGAATTGAAAAATTTGAGGTAAACAAACTTGTCACCTATTCTTATTTTCTTCCTGAAGTTTTTAATAGTTTTCTTAAAGATTTCAGGAAAATAATTTAACTTATTTAAATTAATTCTTAGATACAGATCTCGACTAAACCTATATGAAAAGCTTTATAAATGAAAATTATATCAACTCATTCAAGAATATTAAATTTACTGTTTGCAATGAGTTATTTTGAAGTTATAAAGACTCATCCATTGTGGTCCACTTAAGTTTTTGTATTGGTCTTTTTCGTCTTCAACGACCAATGTCTTCCTAGGGATTTTTTTTCTAAATAATACTAAGGATCATACTATCTTTCTTGTCTTTATGGGAGGCATATCTCTAAATAGTATTGGTGATTGTACTATCTTTCCTAAAGTCTTCAACCTACTTGGTGGCATTTGTTGTGGTTGTAATGTTATAGAGTAATTTGTAACTGTATCTTTTGTAGATAATAACTTAGGTACTCTATAGTTTGCATAACTACCTTCGATTTTTATTCTTTTATATTCTACTAAATCCATTAATAGTTTTATTTGCTCCAAACCAGTCGGTGTAGATTCTTGATTTTGGCCTATTATAGATCACATAAGTCTTTTCTAATCTTCTTTTTCTACTTATTTAGCTCAATTAAGATTTTCCTTTTTTTAGAGACGTCATTCTATTTTAATTTAATAGGTTCAAGAACCTTGAATTGTTAGGTTCTTCTTTTTCATTTTAAACTCTTTCTTTAAAATTTTTATCTTCATTAAAATGAATTTTTGAAGTGAATTATTCTTTAAAGTTTTTGAACTCTAATGTCGATTTTAAGCTGTTAAGCTATTCCTGTTCAACTCCTGTCTCCAAAAGAGACTTTTATAGTTATAAAATATTGAGTTTTTCTTGAAGAACTTTCATTTTTTTTATCTTGATATTTATATCAAGATGTTTCATTCTTGTAAGAACAAAAATAGTTAAACATGCTACTTCTCTTGTAAGTACATATGTTAAACTAAAAGTTTGTTTAGTTATGGATCTAAATATCTAGTCAACAGAAATATGATAAATTAAAATTTTGTAAGTGGACAAACAACCAATCATGTGTACATAAAGTAATGCGAAAATAAAAATATCAACACAAGAATTTTTAGGTTAAAACAATCTAGGCTGCACTAATGACCTAAGAATCACACCAATGACCTAAGAACAAAACCACTGGTCCACCGGATCACCTAACTATCTACTATGAAAAATAAGTATCAAGTTACAAGACTAATACTCAAACTATCCACCTAGGTAATAACCCCAAGTAACCTACTTACAAGCCGCTACTTTCATCATAGTCTCTACAAGAGAGGTGTTCGAATCCAAACTAGCGTTCTGACAAACTATAGTCTCACGAGTTAATTGAACTTGTATCCCTATCACATGAAAAGTTGGCACATAAACACAAGTGAAATTGTGTATCCTAGAGTAGATTCAATAATAAAAAACCTTAACTAGTTGATTTAAACAATATATCAGATAAATTGAAAACAACTAATAACTCGAGAACAATCAGTTTAAGCATAAGTTCAATAAAAATAGCTTATTCAAATATTGACAATCAAACCAAATAATTATGACATGACACACACAATTATTTGATTCAATAATTCAAGAACGAAAATAAAGAAGAAGATATTATAACATATGATAAAAATATCATAAACCAATTTGGCTTATTAGTCAATTAAATACAATCAACAATGTTTGATATATTAACTAAATAAAGAAGCTTGAAGAATTATGATTTTATATTTACAAAACAAGAGAGAAAATAAGATGAATAGAATAATGCTTAAAAATTCTCTTGTGTGGTTAGTTTCAAAAATATGATTATGTTTGTATTTATAGAATATTTTGAAGCACTTTAGGTTAAAGGGAATTACCATATTGTTTATAAAACCAGTTAAAACACTTCTAAGAAATAAAGCCAATATTGTAAAAATCAATCCAATTCGTATTAAAAATACATTTTAAAATAATTTCACTAGTTGCTCGGTCAATCCACTAAATTACTTAATCAATCTAGTATATTGGTCGATCGATCAAACATCCACTCAATCGATCCAAAATACATTTAACCAATTTAAAAACAAGTAAACCAACTGACTTTAAATTTTAAGTTTGGGCATTTAAAGTCGATTCACCTAACCGACTTTAAAGCATGATTTTGGTATAGTGCTCGATCGATAAAGTGGCTCAAATTCATATTTTTCCTATTGTGATTAATATGCAATCTAACATGCATGGGAATAAAAATATACTTGATATGTGATCATTGAGATGCAATAGTTTCTTTGGCTTGAAATCTTCTTATAAGACACATTTAGAACCCAAAATTATAATTAAACATTTTGTTTCATGAATATAACCAATATTAACATAAACCTAACATAAACTATTCTTGTTTATGAAAAAAAATTCAACATCAAAACCGTAGTGGTTAAACCACTATTTCCATCTGACTAATCTTGCTCACTTATAATCACCTACAATATTCATTCTAAAAAAATAACCAGAATTCCTATTATCAGTTCTGCCAACAAATTTAGATTTTATTACATATATTGTAAATTTCTCAATAGCTTTTTTTATAGCTAGATATTTTTTTCATTACTAGGCTAATTTAATTTTGAACCTTGAAAAGATACTATGTATATCTGTAAAGATATTCATATCTGTCATCTACTTTTGCTTTTAAAATTGCTCTATAATATTCATGCAAATCATCTATTTCAATTATCATTTTATCATCTAGATTTAGATGGTATAAAGTTGGTAATTTTTTTACCTGAATTTGTACTTTATCCATGTATAAAATATCTTGCTCTATCTATTTCTAAACATCCATTCAAGGAATTCAACAGGAGATTCAGGAAAGAAAAAACTTGAGATGTTGATTGTGTTAGCTTTATAACGATTGAGGCATTCAAAAATAGGTTTGCAACAAAATGTTATCCCATACCTTGGAAGAGACTTATAACGAAGCTTGAATGTTTGTTAACTTAGAGCATGATCTGAGATTTGGAAAGAAAGAAAAATTTGTTATAAAGATCACAAAGGAGAAATAAAAAATAAAGCATAGCTTGAGTAAAGTTACTCCAATGAGAGACAAAATATTTTTTGATCCTCCTCACAAGGAAGGAAATCAATGGTCCAAGAACCTTGGTCATTGGGGAAGGGTACTTTCATCCTTTAGAGGACCACCCCTAAGGGTAAGTCTAGCTAAAATTGTGCTGAGAGTAAAGGGAAAGTAGAATGCTAGATGCCACCTTGTATGAGAGCTTCATAAAGAGATACAACAAAAAAAATGTGCCTTCTACAAAGGTATAGAACATTAAATGCAAGACTGTTAACATTTGAAAAAGGTGCTGACCTATTATCAATGGGTTACCTCAGAAACTTCATAGTGAATAATTACAAAAGATTGTACTAGAGACAACATCAAGAGGTATTAAGGTTACCAACCCCTTCTAGAGACTAGGCTAAAGCCCATCCTAATAACAATGTCAAAATTATACACTCGATATATGGAGGGCTCGAGCTTAATGGTGAATCAAACAACATGAGGAAAATATAATCAAGATAGGTCGAAGGTATAGTTGGTCCTAGTATTTACAACCAATATGAGAGGTCATTTTGGTAATCAAGTTGAGAACTAGGTCATGTGTTATTTGTAGAATCATAGTTGACACTAGAAGCTCCGTGGAACTCCTTTTCTTGGAAACCATCCAAGCTTTAGAGGTCCGTAATGAAGACATAGTCAAGAAAGAAATGCTATTGGTGGGATTCAGTAGCAGTACCACTTATGTTGTAGGCACAATCATACTACCAGTAATGGTAACCAAATCCAACATCATGACCAAATTTTTGGTTATTGAAATCCTTTCTTACTATAATGCCATTTTAGGTAGGTTATGGATATAGAAAATCAAGGCAATCATGTCAACTGATCATATCAAGTATCAAACCAAAAGAGGGGATAAAGAAGATAAGAGGTGACCAAGAGAAAGTTAGAAGTTGCTACAATGTCACTATGAAATAGGTCCCCATGAATAGCAACTAAAGATAGACCTAACCAGATGTCACTTAAACAAAGGATGCTTTGTTAGTTTAGTCAATTCAAAAGAAATTAAGACTATCATGGTAAGAGGTGAAAAGGGAAAGGAAAGTTTTTTTTCTCAAAGGTGAGCATAAACCTAGATAAAGGGGCAAGGGAGCAACTTGTAGATTTTTTGAGAGAAAACACCGATGTGTTTTCTTAGAAGCCCGAAAATATGCTTGGTATCAACCCCGAGATCATCACTAACAAAATCAATATCGACTCAAAGGTTAAGCACGTCCATTAGAAAAAGAGAAACTTCCTAAGGAAGAAAAGTGAGTAATAAGATCTCATATGGGAACACTTAAAGAAATTGGAATTATAAGGGAGGTAGATTATCCAAAGTGGTTATCTAACATTGTGTTGGTAAAGAATACATGTGATTAAGCTTGGATGTGCATAGTTTTTATTGATGTCAATGATGCATTCCCCAAATATTATTTTCCTCTATCTAGTATTGATATAAACTCATCGATGCCACGGTTAATTTTGAGCTGATGATTTTCCTCGATGCTATGGTTGATTTTGGGTTGATGATTTTTCTTGATGCTTATTTAGGATATCATCATATTAGAATGTATCCAAAGGATGGAAAAAAACCTTCTTTATCATTAAAGAGGTAAATTTTGCTACACTATAATGCCTTTGAGCTAAAGAATGTTGGCTCCATATATCAAAGGGTAGTCATTAAAATGTTAAAAAGTCAATTTGGAATGAATATTGAGATGTATATAAATGACATGATGATAAAAACTATGCAACCTATAAATGATTTTAAAGATCTACGAGAAGTGTTCAGGGTCATTAAGAAGTATGTGGTACAGCTAACCCTAAGAAATTCAATTTTGGAGTTACTTATGGGATGTTCCTCAGATATCTTATTTAAGCTCGTGGAATTGTAGTGAACCTTGTTAAGATACAAGTTTTGGTTAGTATGAAATCACCAAGCAACTTGAAATGGATACAATAACTTAATGGAAGGACAATATCTCTCAATATATTTATTTTCAAATGCACTAACAAGTGTTTTTCATTTTTTAAGCTATTAGAAAAAAATGCCTTAGTGTTTTGGAATGAATGCAATGATGTCTTTCAAAAGATAAAATATCACCTTGACTATCCTTTAATATTAATGAGCCTAGTCATAAGAGAAACATTATATCTATACCTCGTGGGAACCACTCAAACTTCAAGTGTCATAAACCTTGTAGAAAGAGAGAAAGTGTAGCACCTTGTGTATTATGTTAGTCAAATCCTAATAGGTGCTCAAGGAAGTTATCCATGTTACACAAGTTTTCTTTTTCATTAAAATGACATATAAAAGTTACAACATTATTTTGGTTCTCACCCCTTGAAAAGTGTTTTGAAAATACCTAAATTTACAAGCAAACTAGCCACATAGCCATAGAGTCGATAGAATGCCACATCAAGTTCATACTCTAATCATCCATCAAAGCTCAATTTGTGGTTGACTTTGTAGTTGAGTTTAAATATTTCCCCCAAGATTTTTTTGGCCAAAACCCAAAGTAAAGATTCTAATGTTAGGCCACGTTAGAATAAGGAATGGAAGGAATATATTGATTGAACAAATAATTTCAAAAGAGCATGGTTGGGAGTCAATATATTTAGCTGAAATAATTGTTTTGAATATTCTATGATGATCAATTTCCAAGTAAAAAACAACGTATCAAAGTATGAAGTAGTCATTTTTGGAGTAATGACCTATTCAGGGAAATCAAGCTTGTCTTATACAAAGATTCTTGACTAGTGCTTAACTAGTATCTTGGAATATTTGAAGCATAAGATAGAAAAATGAAAAGGTACATTGAAAGGTTGAAAAAGGAATCCTCAAAACTTTAGAGTTTTGACATAAAGTAAATATCAAGGAATGAAAATAGTCATGCTAATGTCTTGGTCACACTTGTAAACATCCACGGGTCAGTCGTGATAGAGTTATCATAATTACTATTTTATTAATTAGAGGCCCATTTAGAAGGAGCAGAGATAACAATAAGTCATATCAATGAAATCATCACACCCAATTTATGCCCTATTTGAGTTTCTTGAGAATGATGTGTTGCCTGACGATAAATCCAAAGTTTGATCAATTACCTTGAAAGTAGAATGATACATAGATCCAATGATAAAAGCTGTATAAGAAACGTAGTTAGGCTTTGGATCCTTTGCATAGCTAACTAATTTACTACTAAAGTCATCATCAAAGCTCATAAAGAAGAATATGACTCCCATTCAGAAGGAAAAAAGTTATCTTAATGAATTATTAGATAGGGCTATTGTTGGCTAATAATGTTAGTTGATTGTGTCAAAGTTCCCAAAAATGTGACAAGTGTAAAATATTAGCCTTATCCCACACATGCCAACATTGCAAATGATAGGAGTCATTAGTCCATGACCTTTCTTCAAATGGTGACTCGACATATTTGAGTTATTTACATAAGCCCCTAGTCATAAAAAGTTCTTGGTTCTCATGGATTACTTTACCAAGTGTATTACTTTACTATGTGGATAGTGGCCTAGCCTCTAGGAACAATAAGTAAGGAAGGGTTGTGAAATTCATTTGGAGAAATGTTATTTTCATTTTAGCTTACCCAAAAAGATTATTACAGATGATGGAAATAATGCACGAGACACAAAATAAAAGGAATTTGTCTTAAAATTGGCATCAAACGTTGCCATCATCTCCTTATTACCCTCAGGCTAATGGTTAGGCCAAGTCTTAAAAAAAACTCATAGCCTCAAAAGGCAAATGGGTAGAGGAACTATCTGAAGTATTGTGGGAAATTTGAACTAATCCCTAAGGGGTGACTAATAAAGCACCTTAATCTTTAGTTTATGGCATAAAAGTCGTAATTCCTATAGAGGTAAGTGTCCCCACTTCAAGATCAAATATTGTTCAGGGAGAAAATGCATCTGAAAAGAATCATCAATCAAGAAAAGTGTGGTAGCATAGTATAATAAAGTAGTCTAATTTAGATCATTCGTCATTAGAGATTGAGCACTACAAAGAGTGCTCCCCAATAAAAAGGAATGGATGGCTAGAAAGCTAGGGGAAAATTGGGAAGGCCTTTACCAAGTGATAGAATTAACAATTGAGAGATTGTATGTTTTGAAAGATACCAAGGGTGTAATAGAAGATATGATATGGAATGTTCACCACTTTAAAAGATAGTACTTCTAGTTTCTCCTAGTTTTGGATTGTAGATATGAACTAAACTCGACCAAACTAAGCTCCCACAATCCTCAATGTGTCACGAACTAAGACTTAAGACAATCACCATCATTTGGAATCAATTTGAAGCTCATCCAAAATTCATGGGGTGGAGCTTTTCAAAGGGTAGGATCCTAGTGTTTTCTTATTATACTTGTAAGAAGAGGGAGTGAACCTAATATCATCATGCCACAAACTATAAACTAAGGAATGGTTAGGAGATCTTTCCATGGGGTGAGCTCTGACATGTAATTCTGAATCAAGGATAGCCTTGACTTTGCATCGGACAAAGGGCTGCTATGTACAACTTTAAATTCCTTATTAAAGACCTAACATTTATCTATGAGCTCGTTATTAATTTGTAACCCTTTTTTACCTCCCACCTACTTGATACATAAAATAAGTATTGTTTCTACACTACTATAAAATGGGGTATTTAAGTCGATATGTAAAGTTAGTTTTTAGTAAAAACCAACTTTTAATGAATTTAAAGTCGGTTCGGTGTAGAACCGACGCTATCCACATAGGACGTAGCACCGGTTGATGTATTGAACCGACGCTACACGTGGACGTAGCGTCGGTTGACACCTGTCCAAAAACTGACTTTTAATGAATTTAAAGTCGGTTCGATGTAGAACCGACGCTATCCACGTAGGACATAGCGTCGGTTGACGTGTTGAACCAACGCTACATATGGACGTAACATCGGTTGACACCTAGAACCGACGCTATCCACGTAGCGTAACATCGGTTGACACTTGGAACCGACGCTACACACATGGATAAATTCTTTTATCTTCTTTCTTCCCCAGACAGAAAATATTCCAAATGTTGTATAACTCTCAAAAATCCATAACCTCTTCCATTTATCCTCTATTCTTTCTCATTTTCTGGCCACCTACGACCACCAATTTCAGCGCATGTTAGTGGGTTTTCTTCCTCTCTAACTAATCTTTTAGATCCCCTATTTTTTTGAGCAAAATACTCAAAAAATTTATACTCATTTCTCACTTACAAAATACTATTTTTTTTCTTCATTTCTTTCATTTTATTACTTCATTTACTCTTGTAAGTATTTCTATTAATCTTACGCAATTATTATTCATATTTTTTTGTTATTATGTGTTATTATTTATGTGTATAAATTTTTGTATTTTTGTTATTATGTGTTATTATTTATATGTATAGATTTTTGTATTACATATGTAGGTTTGTATTATAACATCAGGAGAAGAATATGATGATCTTGAATAACATATAACAACACAATGGTAATTTTTCTGCTATTAATTAATATTTTATTTTTCATTTATTTGTATTATTTAAACTATTTGTTAAATTGATTTTATTTTTTTCTGCTATTATTTAGTGATCGAATACAAGTTTTAATTTGAGTATAATAGAAAAATGAATAAATTTTGTAAAAAAAATAAAAAAAAATTTAAAGTCGGTTTAACGTATGAACCGACTTTAAATTTTAAGTCATTTCATGAACTGACTTTAAATTAGATTAAAGTCGATTTTTAACCGACTTTAATACCCCTTTTATAGTAGTATTAATTCCTCTCATTATTTGGAAGTGTGACGTTTACACCCCAGTCTTGTTTGGCAGACATTTATACTCAAGATGGATAAAAAGGGTTTATCTTTAAAACATAAGGCTTGTTAAACTCAAGAATGTCCAAATCTACACTAAGTTCCCAAAAAAATAAGTTCAAACTCAATAAACACTAACACCCATTAGGAAGAAGTTGGCTAGAGACCAATTATATCCTCCTCAAACACTTTCTAATGAAGTCATATAGAGGAAATCTAACTCCAAGCCACATACTTTTCTCATGAAAAGCAATCCAACCTTCAGTTGGAGGATCACTATCTTTAGCTCTCAAATTAGAAATCATTATTTGGATAAACAATAGAACTTGATAGATGACCCTTAACCTCTCTTCATCACTAGCCATAACATAGCAATTTTCCCTCGATCCTTTAGTATTTTCAATCACACTTTGGCTAGGTTTCTTCTTCCAATCTCAACAAATTGATATTTTGAAAAGACGAATGCAAAATCGTATGGGTATTGTATCTCTAAAAGCACGGGGTTTAGGACATGTAAAATTGCCAAGGGATCGATGTTTACCAAAGTTTGATCTCTAATATCCTTTCGTAAAGAAGAAGAGTTGGACAAGAAGCCTGAATTTTCTATTGAATTGTAGTCAAGTTATTAGGGATTACTATACGAGATGGATGCATTTGAGAGGGTGGAAGGAAGGATGACTTTACTAATAGCTCTACTAACAATTACCTTTTCATGCATGTTTGCTATAGTAATAAAATATCACGAGCATAGAATGAGGAAAAATGATCAAAAAAGAAGGAATATGAGTAAGAAATTACCAAAGCAAAGTAAAAAAATGTGTAAATAAATCGAGGAGGGAAAATGGAAGTATAAGAAAACTAACATGAAAAGAATAGACTTGGTTAGACACTAGGACAAATGAAAAAAGTTCAATGAGCTAACACGAACAAAGAGAAATGAGAATAGTTTTCCTAAACAATGGATGAGCATTTAAAAACTCACTCTCTTATTATATGGCATCATAATCCCCTCTTCCAATCAGGTGACAAATATAATCATCATTGAAAACATTTTTAAAATTTGAAATGAAAGTAAGAATGGTTACATAGAAAAGAGAGAATTCACTTCTCAAACATATTACTATCTTAGCTCGGTTGATGACCCATGCTAAAGAGTATTAAGACTTTATGTTTGAGTATGATATGATCTGATGCATTGTACCATAAATAGCCCAATAGTTTACCATGATTACACCTAGATTTGGTCTCCATCATTTAGGGTTGAATAGGAGCTAAAGTCTATATCCATTCACTAGGTAGAATCTTAAGATTTTTTATGTTTACTTGTTTATCCCGCTGACACAGATTGATGAGTACTTTGTATGTAATTGACATGTATATATATATTATGGTATATATATAAATATATATGTTTTGATTTGTATAAGAGATCCCATAATTTTTTTAATTTAAATAATTTAGTCTCATATTTATTACATTGGGTACTAAAAGTCCTATAATTTATGGGCAAACTCATATCTCTATTGTATAAATAAATATCACTTTTTTAAAATTTAAAATTAGTTAATAACTTTTAAATTTAAGAAAAAAATCAAATAACAAAAAATCAAATATTTACAATTAAATTTAGATAATTCAAAAATCGAATATGATTTATTAAATTTACTAAAATTATTATATTCTTATCCATAATCTAGAGTTATACAGATTAAGAATCTAATTTGATTTATCTATATTTCATAATGTCCCAATATAATATTCATGAAGTATTAATATTATTATTTTTTTTGTAAATTTTCCTCACTTACACACGAATACGGTTGTGTAAATTATTTTTCCCCTTCACAAATGCCACATTTGCGTCTCTAAACTTCACCTAATCTATATTGTGAATTTCCCAAAACATAAAACATAAATTACGTTATGAATTTAGTCTATAACTTGAGACTAAACGGTGAGATTTCGGTCGATTTATTAGAAGCACAAATTTTGTCTCATGGCTTAAAGTTTTCTAATATTTACATGTAGGTCGTTTATGACATAAATTTCTTTGGCTGGCAGCACGCTTGATCATTGAAGATGACACTCTGGAAAAAACAAGGTTCTATTTCATCTTCAACAGGGCATTGATGGATAAGAATGGCTTGTGCTCTTGTTTTGGAGAAAACCACTTTAGTCTAGAACCCAAACCTGCAACGAAATATTCCAAAAGAAATTGAATATCTAAGCAGTTAAGACTGAATCCTAGGTTTACAAGATTTTGTTAATAGCAAAACTAACTTGGATTTTGCCATCAGAGAAACCAGCAAATAACAATCCTCCATCCATATCCGATGACAAGGATGTAATTTTAGCATGTCCTCCACAACTCACTTTGATGCAACCAACTTTTATGAATCTCTCTTTTAACCATACCTCAATGTTCCCACATTTGCTGGCTATAAATATGAAGTCATTGTTGATTGCTAGGCGTTGGATATCAAATCCAGTTGACAAGGATCCTACTAATGCCTTAGTTGAAAGTAAGAATACCTTCCATATTATGCAAATTTGTTCATAAAAAAAAAGCGAGTCAAGCTTCTAGACTGTAAATTATGCTACAAATATGGAAAATACAACGGTATCATTTCATACCTTCCCTGCTGTTGTATCAACAGAGGAACCACCAGCAAAGAGTAAGCCATCATGAATTTGAAGGGAATATATAGTTTGTTTCCATAACAATTTTCTTGTACCAGAATAGAATGTGTTTGATGTATGTTTGCATATATCCACCTCCTGCCAATTTTTAAAACAAGCATATCAATTGTCGAGGTAGAGTTTACGCTCTAACTACTATTTTTAACTGTTCTCAAATAGACAAATACATGTCGAATACCTGGATACTATCACCAGAGCAACCACAGTATAATTTATTTCCTGACAGGGCCAGGCACTTGACATATTTGTTGAAGTTTATATGCTTTGGAGCACCAGACCAGTTGTATAGCTGTAGAAAACACAAATCTTGGTGAGAGTTTCAATTGGCAGAAGTAAGTTATAAATACTATGCAGGGTTAAGTTTCTTGCCTTGATTCCTGTCCCTTGAGAAATAAAGCAAGCCACTTTACTATCAGCAACCATTTCATGTACTGCTTCTTTCACATCATAAACTTGGACGCAGTGAATTCCTTCCATTTTAATTACCCAAACCTGAATAGCAAGTCAAATATAATAACATATCTTAAGCATGAAGGAAAAATTCTTAAAAAAAATCAATAATAAAGGCAAATCCTAAGCAGTGATGACGATCTCAGTCCATTGTTTAAATTAGCATCTATAATTTGTCTAACATTACTCTTCCTTCCACGTTTATCCTATTACTATCCAACATTCATGAAATATGAATACATAATTTGGAACAACCAAACGAAACTTAACATTCAAAATGATTTGCTTACTCGAATTGTTTTGTCCAAGGAGCCACTGTAAAATTTGTCCCCGGAAGAAGGAGAGTAGAGAGATGTGACTGCCTTTGTGTGCTCACGAACCTCTTGAATCAACCTCAAGGATTTCTTCCCTGCATCCCATACCTAGTAAAAGAAATTACATATTACTAATGGAGATATTAATAAAATATTCTGTTTGTTGTGCATATGACTTAAGTTTGTAACATGCAAGGCCTCAGTGCTTCAGAGAGAGAGAGAGAGAGTATCATTTATTCACAGTTTAACACCTTAATTGTTCCATCAGAATGGCTGCTTAAAACCCATCCTTTTACATGTAGCAAAGACAGAACCTCTTCGTTTGCACAAGACTCTAGCTCAACCAGTTCAGAACAACTCCAAAGTTCTGCCTAAATTACAGAAATCAGGAGTAAATTATAGTTCGTGTGTCTATAATTGTAGAACCTAAGATGTATACTTTGTCTAGCCACTTACAGCATTCACAGATGGCAAGTTCATCAAGGCTTTCAATACATCACTGACCACCACTGAGCTTCTCTTAAGCTTTCTCAATGTTTTGTAGATGCATTTAGCATACGCTCCCAATGCTTTAAGTGCAGCTAATATTTAAGAAATGAAGTTAAACTGCAGTGTTTAGAAATTAGAAAATGGTGCCCCCAAAAGTAGCTCTTCATAGCAAAACTTACCTGGATCATGTATAAAAGTTTTCAAAGCAAGAGTTGCCAAAATCTTCTCCTCCAGGTTATTAGATGATTGGAGGACATTTATAAATTCATCAAGCAAGCACTTACGAGCAATAATTTTTGCACCGGTATCAGGAAGTACTGAAAGCATGTTTATAAGCCATGTGGAAGTAACAAGACATGACTTAGCAATTTCTAAGGAATTACTCCTAAGGCATTCCACTAAGGCTTTAAAAATTGAGCCCTTGTCATGGTTAGAAAGTACAAATGCAACCCTTTTCTCCCAAGAGCTTATAGCTTTCTCTTCTTCTTCCTGCATACGAGCAATGAAGGGAATGACAAGATGAAGTTAAAGTGAACAAGTAGCTCTTAAAAGGTAAAAAAATAAAAAAACCAGAGAAATTCAGACCATTGTTTCCATTAAATCAATATTTTGTTTCATCTGCTCTGCCTTCATTAAAGCATTGTAAGGTTTATCAAAACCTGCAACCTTGAGTAACCAGGCTTCAGTATATGATTCCCCAGAAGACGTAGTACGCCCAACTAGAGATGATAAGGAATCAAGAGCCATCTTCTGAGAATTAGAGAAGTCCTTTCTCCGGAGTGCTTCAATCAGAGCATCTATAGCTTCTTCCCGGTAAATACTCATCTTCCGTGGCTCAACCTGAAAACTTAAATCAATTTAATATGTATTTGGATGGCCTAGTGGTTATCAGAGAGCATAACTGGTTAATAAATAGAATCTTGTTGTTATATTCAACTACAAATACAAACCAAGAGATCTAGCTGAAGAAGAAGAGTAGCAATGGCAAGTTGCTGCTCCATGGGAGCCATTTGAAGATACACAAGAAATGTATGCAAAGTACTAAATGCTCCTTCATCTTTAATTATTTGCAATATCTGATTGCAGAATGTCCTCCTGTTCTCCATTAAAAATAAAACAATAATAATTGTTGGTGCCACTGACTACTCCTTGATTAAAAAATTGCAGAAATGGTGTTAGATATGTGATTTCCCCCAAGATTGGGAAAATTAAACAAATAGTCACCCCTTAAACTGTAAACAACAAAAATATCACCCTCTCTTTCAATTAGGGAGGGATATGGGATGCTCTAATTCAAAGAGAGGGTGCTATCTTTGTTGTTTAAAGATTTAGGGGTGTTAGATATGTTATTTTCCCTAAAAGATTAGTGAGTTTGTACTTTGTACCTACTTAACAGAACCAGCTCTGAGAAAAATAGAGTCCTATCTTTGTTGTTTAAAGTTTTAGGGGTGTTAGATATGTTATTTTCCCTAAAAGATTAGTGAGTTTGTACCTGCTTAACAGAACCAGCTCTGAGAGAAATTGAATGCATATCCCTCTCACTGAATCATTTCCAGCATGAAACAGTTCGAGAACAGGTGCCAGTTCAATTCTATTTGCAATTAAGTTCCTACAACTCTTTTCAGCTTGCATGCAACACAGAAGTATGGACACAATGGACCTTCTTCCTTCTACCTTGTCTACATACTTTATCAAGGAAGGAATTCCATTTGCAGAAATAACACTCAAAGCATTAATTGACCTACTGTTCTCATCTCCTCCCATTAATATATGTTCAAGAGTTGCAATGGCAGCATCCTTAGGTCTCACAATTAAGTGTAGATCATCAAACTCCTCAGTTTTGTCCAGTACTAGGTGGACAAGGGAGGGTATCAGATCATGCGCTGACAGCTGAGCAAAGGTCGGCCTTAGTTGGTAAATAAGAACAGCAGCCTCAGGTAGGCCATTCTTCAACAAAGCAGCCAAGCAATCAAGATCAGAATCCACACTGGTAAGAGTCTCTCCAACAGTTTCATTAGCAAATATTAGCTCCGAGAGAATGTATATTGATGTTCTAAGAACTTCTCTATTCAGAGAAGCAGAAAGTATTTCCACGAAGCCATTTACAATCGTTGACTCACATAAATAAGAATGCACTGCCGGATCACCCTTTGAGTCTTTCCATAACTTGGCAATTCCTATAACAGCTGATTCACATTCATGTAAGTTTTCTGAAGTACAGAGACATGAAACATAAGGTTTTAAGCCATTGATAATTGTTTCAACTTCAGCTTGAGATATCACACTAGTTGGCGATGTGGATATGGCTGATCGGATAAATCTTTTACTCCTTTGGTTGACGTAATCATTATTTCTCCTTTGATCAGAGAAATCAAATGTTCTGCATGGAGTGAATGCCAAGGGGGTTTCTTTCATAGAAGAATGACTGAATAAATATCTTGGAGATTCAGTGCATGAAAATTCCTGAGGGATATCAGGAAATTGTTCTTTCCATGATGTTATCAGTCTCTTCAAAACATAGTTTGTTTTTGGTAAAGTAGTTGCTGAGAGAGATTGTCGAGTAATGGGGCATGTGGTGTTTCCTCTATTAAGCCATTCTTCAATTGCTTTTCTTTCATATGTCTGACCTGTTTCAAGAGTAACAGGGTCACAGAAAATTTGACCTGTGATAGGGCAAACAAAATCCTTGGGTGGTCTCTGTATACTAGTCAGCTTCTCAGATGATGGTAGTGAAATGCAGCTTTGGCTTCCTTCGTCATTTTCCTGAAAGGAACTGCATATCAAACAAATTTTATTAAACACTTAATATTGAAATCTATAGATGAAAGATAAAAGAGTAAAATAGTTATGCATTAGCTACCCGATGGTTAGTATCTCGCTATTCACATCTTCATTACTCATGTTCTGTGTTTGGCTAGAGTTTTTCCTGCAACTATGTGGCACCTCCTACATCAATAAGCAATTCAAATTAAAAGGATAATCCTGCATTCCAAGTTCAAGGGACAATCACTTCACAATCTCATTACAGTTATTATATTAAGCAGATTTTGAGTCGTACAATCACTTCACCATCCGATTCTACTGAGCTAATGCTGTAATCATTAACAATTCTTGGAGAAGCAGGGAGAGAAGCTACTACATTAGAATCTGTGACTCGTCTAGACTTCAGGCGCAATCGAGAACTAGGTTCTTGTTTGTGCAGTGCATCTAGTTTTGGAGATGGCTCTGGCGAAGAAATTGTATTTGGGGAACCAATAGGAGAGTACACCGTTGGAGAGTACATTGGACTCTTCATTTTAGATGATTGTGCTTTTGTCTTGGTTCCCTTGTCTTTGGTCATCTTGTTGCTTCGAAGACGAAGTATTTTATGAGTTTTGTCAGCTGAAGCCATACTTCTATTAGTTTCATTCAGGTCATAATCTGAATCATCTTCATTCTCCTCAACCAAGCCTTCCTGACATATTAATGAGAAATTATATAACAGAAATCCCAATAACTAGAGCTCTTGGAAAAATATATATCCAAAAACCAAATTTATTTTATTGTGATTTTTCAGCCTTACTTGAGGATCACATGTAGCTGACTCCTCCAAATTTTGTGAGAAGTTGGAAGTTGAGGTTGCTCTGCTGTAACAAATTTCAGAAGGAATTCGTATTAGTGCCTCAAGTGAACTAAAATAAAGTTCTGCATTCATATAGCTTGCGATTCAATCCCTAAACTAGAAAACAAAAACAAACAAAAAAAAGACTGCATGACAAAAAAATGCGTAGAAATCATTATTGCACTGGAAACCAACCTGTCTGTTTCTCCTTTAACATCTTTATATCTAAGATGTGGAGAAAACCCAGCACTCTTGGGCAAGATAGGACCAAATTTTACAAAATCAGGAATTGACCGGCTCACTTCATGCAAAGGAGTCATTGGGGGATCTGCAATTGGCAACAATGGCATCACTTTCTTGCTGGAAGTTGAGTTACAATTCATCAAATCCTTGAAGTACTTTGCAAATAGCCGGGTGTTCTCATCCAGTGATTCTGCATAAAGCTGTTCCAGTTTTTGCAATTTCTCCAACTGATCAGGTCTCATGGTGAAGATCAAAGATTCATTGAAAAGTTGATCAAGATCAACTGTGAAAGAAATATCAGAGGAATCAGGAACCACTTCCATGACAAGCCTGTGCCTCTCCTGAGAATACCACCCAACAATAGATCCCATGTGAATAAGAAACAGGTCTTTCCACAACTCAGGAGCAAAATCGATCCGTGAGAAAAAGGGATCCACAATGAACATGTCTAAAATATGAAAAACTGAGTTGTGAACATTGTTCCTTAATTTCCATAGGTAAGCTAGATTCAGGTTTGCCCAAGCAGAGAGGTAGAAATTGGGGACTCCAGCAGTTCTCTGGTTGGAATTCAACATAGCGCAGACCTGTAACATCTTCTCAGCATGGTCCAAACGAGCAAGCTTGGTTTCCATGTTAGAAGTGTCAATTGCTTCTTCAAGGGCCTCCATTCCCCAGTCCAAATTTGCTAATACTGCTTGATCAGAGTACCGAACCTCTGTGTCTTCATCGCAATTTCCATCTTCTGCTGCGAGTCTCTCAGCACATTGATCTTTATGTTGCGTTCTCAGTTCTTTGTTGATTAACCGATCTTTAATGAAACTATCAATTGTAGTTGTCAAAAATCCCATAATGTCCTTTTGGTCCATCGTAAACCTGTAGTTTCCAGCCATCCTTGGGAATACTATATGATCAAGTAGCTAGATCATATCATTTCGTTTGTATGCTGATGGTAGAGACATAGAAAACAATTAAAGAAAAGAAAGGAACATAATTAGAACCACAAAATTAAAGATTTAACCACCACCCATCATCTTTATGTCAACAAAAATAGCCACTATCAAGAAACAAAGTTCATAGTAACATTTTGATGAATTCAAATTCTTAACTAAACATTTCTAATATTTAACAGATTATCAATATCACCTTACGTTAAAGTGTAAACTACTACTTGGGGAAGAAATAAGAAAAATAGCAAACTTACAGCAAGGAAGAAAGTAAACTAGAAAAAGGAAAATGGTTTCAACTAACCATTTCTTTCAACGCCAACTCATTTCCAGTGAATTAAGTTTTCTTCCTCTTGGTCCAGATGGTGAAAAGATAGAGAGAGAGCCGGCTGTGAAAGTTTGCAGCAGCTGTGCCGGCCTTTGGCTTATGCTGGAAGACGAGCAAACAAACCGTGGACCAAAACATACAATACTAAATTCACCATTGACGTTGCCATAAAAATATTGAATTGGGATTTAAAAATGTCGTTTAGCAAATAGCAAGAGAGTATTTACCTTTTTGTCTTGATTATAAGACAATGTCTCAACAACGTCATCACGTGCACACAAGTTATATTTATTTATTAGACTTAATTACGTTTTATACCTAAATATATTATAAAAATATCTAAAATATTTATTTTATTATAATTATATTTATAACGTATATGTAACGATAAAAACATATTTAACAACGTGTTTTATTAAAATTACAATTATACTTATAAGATATAGATAATGATGTAGCTATGTTTAAATTTAAACATATTTTTATTATTACTCATACATTGTAAACATAATTATAATAAAATAAATATTTAAATTTTTTTTTCACATTACCCTAGACATAAAACATAATTAATTTTATCTATTAACTTATATAAAAAGTTGTGGATTGGGATTTAATTTTTAAGTCATCTTATTTTTCTCTTTTTTCTTATTTAGTTAATAAATTTAAATAATTAGGTTTTTAAAGTACCATTTGTATACAATAATAATAACAAGATTCTTAAATTTATACTATAAATTTATAAAATTAGATTTTTAAATATAATACATATAATGATAATAGTAAGACTCGAACTTAGATTTTTGAATGTTATACTCTAAATTTATCATTTAATTATGAAATTATAACTCAGGATATATTTGGTGCATCATATTCAATAAGTTAAATATAATTGTATTGAATTGGATTATATTTAGTATGTATAATATAGTCAGACAAAATTGATTGTAAATATTTTAGTAAAATAATTTGTATTTAAAATAAATTTTATTATTTAAATCAATATTTAATTTATTTTTATATTTTAAAATAAAAAATATTATTTTTAAATTGAGATGAAAAAAGAGATCAAAACAAATAACTTTATAATTGAAAATTTAAATAAATTAAGTTATATCTCCGGTATAATTTAGACCTACATCTCCTAATCATACTAAATTTCTACATAGTTGTATTATTTTTATACAATACAATACATTTTGTTTTTATAGTCAAACGCATGATTGTATAAACAATCAGGATCTTTTGTATTATGTAATAAATATGCATAAAAATTTTATCTAACTAAGTTAAATTATACCTACATAAGTTCTATTTTTATTATTTTTGTTGATGATATAATTTTTTTCTTTTTTTAGTTAATAAATTTAAATAATTAGAATTTTAAGACACTATTTATATATAATTATAATATCAAGATTTTTAAATTTATATTATAAATTTGTTAAATTAGATTTTTAAGTATAATGCACATAATAACAAGACTAAGACTTGAGTTTATATTTTTTAAATATGATACTTTAGATTTACTAAGTCTTTATCTAATTCATATTAAATTATACCTAAATAATATTTTTATTTATTGAATACCTAAATAAATGTTTTTTATTATCTTTGTTAACATTCTTTTGTATATTTTTTTCTCACATACCTATTTTTAATT
Source organism: Hippophae gyantsensis (assembly GCA_030763125.1). Classification (NCBI taxonomy): domain Eukaryota; kingdom Viridiplantae; phylum Streptophyta; class Magnoliopsida; order Rosales; family Elaeagnaceae; genus Hippophae; species Hippophae gyantsensis. The sequence goes on from CM061038.1 coordinate 28,205,932, forward strand.
AATAAAATATGTATAATAATATTACTGCGACTTAAACTTATGCTTTATATAAGGCATTCTATGCTTATGATACACTATAAAATCATGTTATGTTAATTATCTAATTTATATATAAATTAAATTATAATTAAATAAGTTTTTTTCAATCATTGTGGTGGATAATGAACTCTTTTTTCAACTTAAATTTATATTATAAATTTTAAAAATTAGATTTTTAAAGTACTATTTATACATCATAATAATATCAAGACTCTTAAATTTATAATATGAATTTAAAAATTATATTTTTAAATATAATATATAATCATAATACTAAGACTTAAAATTACACTTTGTATAGAACATTTTATACTTATTATATCACTATCAGGTTATGATTATGTTTTTTTTTTGTAACTTATATATGAATTAGATGTACGTTTTTTTGTAATTTTATTATTTATATAAATAGTTATTTTTTTATAGATAATGGTTTATTTTTTTAGTATATGTTTAAACAATTAAATATTTATATACATGAACACACATTATACACATAATTAAAAAAATCATACAATATAAGATTTTTTTAAATAATTTATAACATTATTTTAAATTTTATATTTATATCCATTATCATTTTTATTAAATAATTATTTAATAATATAAATTAATTTTAAAGAATGTCTCCGTACCTATTACTTATATGCTTATGATTGGCAACAGATAAAATAAAAAATATAATATAGTAGATATTTATATTTAATAGTAAAAAAATAAAAATAACATGTTTAATAATTAAAATATATAGTTAAAAAAAATTAAAACACATATATATTAAAAAAATAGCATAACTTTAAATATAATCAATTATTAATTTAGTGTTTAGGATTAAAGGTGGAGGATTTAAAACTTTAAATTTTAAATTTTAGAAACAATTACAAGGATATTATTAATACGGTAATATTTTTTTCTTGTTTAAAATATATTTTTTAATTATTAATTTCTTATTTTTGTTAATTCTTCTGTTACATGTAAATAACAGTTATATTAGTTTAAAAAAAACATATAATAGAAGAATAAAAAATTTAATATAATATATACTTATATTTAATAATAAAAATAAAAAAATAACATGATTAATAATTAAAAAATACGATTTAAATATATTTATATATTAAACTTACTAAAATAAACTTAAATTTATAATTAAAGATTTAAAATTTAAGTTCAAGATTTTGTGGTATTTATAATTTAAAATTTGTGGTTTAAATTTTGGTCGCATTTAAAATTTAAAATTTAATAATTTAAAATTTGTGGTTTAAATTTTGGTGGGATTTAAAATTTAAAATTTAAAATTTAATTATCAATAAAAAATATTATTATAAATTAATATTTTTTTTACTATTTAAAATATATTTTTTAATTATTAATTACTTAATTTTACCTATTATACTCTTAAATATAAATATCACCTCCGGAATTACGCCCCTCACATTGGGATTTATGCTTCACTTAGCGGGCTGTTCCATAAATGGCAAACAAATTTTGGTTTGGGCTCATTAAAATTAACAATGGTCTAAAAAGGACGAATTTGCACAGACGACAATAATTGATTGCAACGTGGAGACCTAGTATTTTACATTTGTTAACTAGTCAGCAATCACGATCATATCAAAGATAAGGAAGTTCTCCAGCTTCCATAGATTCAAACACGTGTTAATATTAACGGTGAAGATCAAATCTAACAAAGATAATGTTCGGCAATCTTCCAGAAAAGGGAGAGAAAGGTCGGTTAGCAAATATTAAATAGGTAGCTTAAGTGCATTGATCGTATCAAGCTGTGTGAAGGGCCTGTACCGGAATAGTAAGAACTTAAACTAATCTTTCAGCAATGGCAAACCCTAAGGTGTTCTTCGACATGACCGTTGGTGGAAAGCCGGTGGGGAGGATCGTAATGGAGCTCTTCGCCGATACGACGCCGAGGACGGCGGAGAATTTCCGAGCTCTTTGTACCGGAGAGAAGGGAATTGGACGAAGCGGAAAACCACTTCACTATAAAGGATCGAGTTTCCACAGAGTTATACCGGGGTTCATGTGCCAAGGTGGTGATTTCACGGCCGGAAATGGAACCGGTGGCGAATCGATTTACGGGACGAAGTTCGAAGATGAAAATTTCATCAAGAAGCACACTGGGCCTGGGATATTGTCTATGGCGAACGCTGGGCCAAACACCAATGGATCTCAATTCTTCATTTGTACGGCAGAGACGCCGTGGCTTGATGGGAAGCATGTGGTGTTTGGAAGAGTTGTGGAGGGAATGAATGTAGTGAAAGAGATTGAGAAATTTGGTTCTTCTTCTGGACAGACTTCGAAGCCCGTTGTGATCGTTGAGAGCGGCCAGCTTTCTTGAAAATATGCTTTCCGTTGTGTAGCAATCGGTGTATACCACCCTTATTGAAATAACGGAACCTAGTTATACTAAAACACATATCGCTATGATTAAAGTAGGCATGTATGTAAAAATAATATATTAGTGTTTAATCAAAAGTTATATCATACAACTTTTAAGATACGTATTTTGGTGATTACTTAAATAAATAAAAACCTAAAATAAATTTTATGATTTTGAATTTTAATGGACAAAAGATATTGGAGCTATCTTATGAAAAATTAAAAATAATAAAATAAATTAAAATTTAAGATAAATATTTTTCTTGGTGGATAAAATTTATTCACTTGAAGTTTTTAATTATTTAATAATTGTAATTAATGATATTTTTTTAATTAGTTTATAATTTTTTATCAAATGATAATTTTTTATAAATTAATCTTAAAAAAATAAAAGAAATTATTGACTGTTAATTTTTATGGTTTTTAAATTATTACTTATTTTTATTAAATATTAAATTAATAACAATAATTTCGTAAAATGAAGTTTAATAAATTTAAAGAAGATTTATAATATTTAAATAATTAGATAAAATAATCTTAAATAAAAATTATACTTAGATATATTGGGTATTCCGTGACTAGTAAAAGAGGATTTACTTTACCCAATTACAGGTCTGTTATACTGAAGTCCAATTGATTGTCAGTGTAAGGGCGGAAATTCCTACCGACCACAGATATAGCCCTTGCTAGTAGTGCTAGTCGGTGATGACATGATATTTTATTATTCAAGAAATTGTGTGTTATTTTATATTAAAAATTATTTAATTTAAATTATAATTATTTAATTATTTAATATTAATATTATTTTAAATTTTAAAGTTATTATTTTTAATAATTTTCTTAAAAAAATTAAGTTTAGATATTACGAAAAAAAATCGTTAAAATTTATACATATAAAATAATATGATTTATATCTATTTTATTTCAATCTTCTCGTACATACATAAGCTCATATTTAAAGGCTAAAGAAGGTCTAATACCAATTCAAGTATAGCATACACCTCGTCTTTAACAAGTCAATCAATTAACTGTATGTGTGATTATAGAGTATTGTCACGTGAACAATCCTTTTTTTTTTTTTGTAAAAATATAGGTGATCAGAAGATTAAGAAGATATTTTTGAAACTAGGTTAAGTTCTAACCTTTTTATTAGAACTCTTTCAAACATTTTCGTGACTATTATAGAGACTTAAGCTTTTTCTAATTATTGGAAAATATTGGGATCTTGTAGCCTTGATAAAATTTGGGTCAATTCAAAATCAGAGGATTTTACATCATTAGTCAAATTCTCTATTTGATTAGCAAAATTTTCACCTAATAGCTTACATTTTGAGTCTGTATAGACAAGTATGGTACTCAGTCTACTTAACAACTAGCAATGACAGACCAGATAGATAACCAAAGCCTGGGTTTGAGACACCTCAATCAAGAAAATAGTATCCAACCCAATAGTGACCATTTTGAGCCACGTAGAGTAAAGTAGTCATTACAATAACATCTCTCCACCATTATTAATGCCTAATGGCCCAATTATATCAAAGGTAGTGTAAATACAACTTGAATCTAACCACAAACTGTGATCTAGATCCATTAATACAATCGTGACTTACAAGAATTATTGGCACACTAAGTGCTCAAAGAATGAAATCAAGTGCCACATAGAAATAAGGAGATAAACAAATGGTATGAATGATGATGAGGACATCTACTTGAAAGAACACCCCTAGCCAGCACAGTATGAGTCGTGGAAAGCTTTAAAGGCCAACCATCCTAGAATGAATAGGGGTTGAGCACCCAAAGACCATGCCTAAATAGGTAACCTATATGAAGCAAGTGGAATACAAACTTAAGTGGCAAAAAGCAGACAAAACACAATATGACATTGAAGAGGTTTGTAACCAATTGGTTGCCTCTGAGCAGAATTAAAACAACAATACTACCATGAAGGTTCATCACATTGCGATGGTCATCATATCAATATATAAAAGACCTAGTAGCTCACATCCTTTCATTTAAGCACTTAATGGCACCAATTGGACTACCAATAGACACATAATGTTATAATGTGCAAGACATTTGTCTCAACACTGCATGATAATACCAAAAAAATGGTTTAATAATCCCCCTCGAAGTATATATAGTTTTGGGGAGCTTGTTAAAACATTTATCACACACTATGTTAGCAATAAACTAATGAAGAAGGAATCATACTACTTATTTTCTATAATCCTAGGCTAGAAAGAGACTATTAAAAGCTTCATGAAGAGGTACAAATCAAAGAAGTTAGAGATATGTAGTTACCTTGATCCTATAGCCATAAAGGCATTCCGTAAAGAGATTCTTAAGAGTTCTGGCCATTTTGCAAAATTGATTGAAACTACATTTCGATCTCTGAACTCTTATGTATAATAAAGCTCAAAAGTTCATAAATCTACAAAGTCAAAATGGAGATAAAACCAAGAATTGAAAAAAGAGAACGAGGATAGCACAAAGAAGAATAAGGAAACAAAGATAGCTTTGTGTGAGGCTCCGAATCCTTGTAACTAATTTTAAGAATTTTATGAAATGCATTTTTTGTAGTATTTTATCAAGTAGAAATTTATTGAGAAATTTCATATAAATTATATTTATTTCATAATTTTTGGACTATTTTGATCAAACTTATTGGGACATCACATACGTACTTACCACTGCCACCATCGAGAGTAGCCGACAAGTGGTTGAAGAGGGGCAATGGGTGGTTGAGAGGTATAAAATGGGTGATGAATGGATTTTACAAGGTCATTAGGGCTCATTGATACATTATAGAGGTTTCTCAGAGTGTCGGTGGCGAGGGTGGTTAGCGAGCATCAATGATGGCTATAAAAAGGGCATAGATAACTCTTTCTCTCTCTCATCAATTTTTTTTCTCTTTCTAAAATATTTATCTCCCTAAAATATTACCATTTTTAGTATGTTTCTAACTATTTAGTTTAGGTATAAACTATCCAAACATTGGAATAGGAAAAATGAAGTGTTAGGACAGGAAATTGTTAGTTTCTATTCCGACAAGCACCATAAGGCAAACTCTTTCTTTAAGGATTGATATTTACATGAAGTAATTTGGTATAGAGTATAACTAATACTTAGACAAAATTTGTGTTAGTTTCCACTCAAAAGAAAAATGAGACAGTGATAAGGGTACGAGTGCAAAAAAATGTACCTATAGGTAGGATATTAATCTACCTTTTCTTCATGCATTTTTGTAAATTAACATGCATATTCATGTGTTTAAAACTATGAAAACTGATGTCATGTTTAATTAACTAATTTTATTGAAACATGTGTACATTTTTATAATATAATATATGATGTTGAGTTTTCTACTAGTACACATAATTTTATGATATGTAAAGCGATACTTAAAATCTCATAATATATGCGATTTTATGCATGTATAATGAGACTATTTTTCATAAGGAGTATTACTTGTGTAAGCCTTGAAAATTTTGGTACCCAAGAGATGATGGTTGCAATAGACAGATTCTTATTAAGACCACATGTATGCATCTACACATGTATCTTGGAGTTTAACCATAAATGTGTCTTAAAGTTTGACCACAAATGAGCCTCAAATCTAGACCATCTATGTGTCTCAAAGTTGACCAATATATGTGCCATATGTATCTCAAAGTATAACCATAAATGGGTCTCTAAGTTTGTCCATACATGGGCCTTAAAGCTGACACTTCATGTGCCTTAGAATTAAACATCCATGTATCTCAAAGAGCACCAATGGATATGAGTATTAAATGACATGAATATGGAGTTATTACTTGGAATAACATATTTTATTAATGTTTGAACATGAATTGGTTACCCAGTATGTACATTCCTCTAATACGAGAAGTAATAAAGTACATATATATTTAGTTTTTAAATAAAATCTCCCTACTCTAAGTTAATGTATATGACTACTACTTTTTTGGATATGCATGAAATATTTATAATGTAAAGCATGCATAATTTTATTTATTGTAATACATTGCATGAAGTAGACCTCTATTGGGTTAGTTGTAGCTTATCTTTTCTTCCTAAAAATTTTACATGGTAGATATCAATAGAGGTGACACGCTAACAAGCGTTGATTAAAAAGTAGACTAAGGTTTATTTATTTAATTTTGTTATTTCATTTATACCTTGTATTATTTTTAGAGAATGCTAAGGTTAGTGTAAACATTTTTGTTTGGACTTTCATGTTTTAAAATTTATTTCGATATGTTTGCTTTTAATTTGAATTAAGTATGAAATAGTTTTGGAAATTTTGAAATGTTTTATAGGGATATCCAGAATTTAGAAATTATTTTAGAAGATCCTTTTGAAAATATTTTTTTTCTTATAAATATAATTACACAATCCATTCTTCCTATCTTATATACCCATTTTTTAGGGTGTTACAATTTGGTATTAGAACATGGTTTTGATCTTTCGAGAAAAATTCAAAAAATTCACTCATGATTTTTGAACTATTTTAATTATCTCATCATGCCTCCAAGAAGAAAAGTGGCTAGAAATGACCCCGATCTATGTGTGGATGATAACTGCGACAAACATAACTTGGTCTAAGCATTATGTAAATCAATTATTCAGGGCAAAGAATCAAGGAAAAGGCCCTACTAGAAGGAGTTTGAAAAAACTAGGTCATCACTTTATGATGGTACTCTAAATCCTGATGTCATTGAAGGATGGATTCTGTAAATTTAGAAGATGAATGCTTTAAAAAATCCTAAACGTTTTAGAGCTAGACTTGCTACATGTAAGTTAAGTGGAGAGTTTGATTATTGGTGGGGTTTTGTTAGCAAAGGAAGCAACATCGACAAAATCACTTCGAAAGAGTTCAAATAAATGCTTTATGAAAGATTTTTCAATGAAATTGACATAGCGAATAAGATGGTGGAGTTTATGAACTTAAATCATGAGTATATGACTATTTCATAATATGAAGTGCAATTCAATCAACTATCGAGATTTACTAGGACCAAAGTAACTCATGACATAAATAAAGTTGTAAAATTTCTCATGGGTTTACGAGATGACATTAGGGTTCAACTCTTATACCAAGGATTTAAAACCTACCTTGCAATTGTTGCTATGACATATAGAGTTGAGCAAGTTAATTTGAAATAGTAATCTAAAATGACAACATCAACTCAGATATCCAAATAAAAAGTGAAAAAAAAACAAAAAAAATTTCTATAAATTTAATCGTATAGATCAACTAGTGAGTCATCTAGACATAATTCTTTAGGAAGTCCCCGATATCAACCATATATGTGCTACAATTTCCAACAACTTGGACATGTCAAACAAAACTACCCTTATCGATTAACAAACTAAGGATAAGGAGGATCACAAACAACCTTTAGCTCTAGAGCCTCAAATCTACAAAGAATGTTTTTGGGACAAAGTCAACAATCTCGATGGTAACCATAACAAAAGTTCCAACAAGAAATGCGATCATTTCAAGAGCAGTCTTCGCGACCTTATCAACCTTCTAGGAAGTCTTTTTAACAATAAAAATATCATTTATAAATCTTTCAACGACAATAGTTTGTACATTGGAAGGATAAAGGAAATGGTGTTGCATCATAAGGACAAAGATCAAAAGGACAAGCCTTTTTCATGTCTAGCATATGAGAAGAACCATAAATAAATGATGTTGTTGTATGTATTAATCTATTATACAATTCATGGGTATGAGTTCTTTTTGATTTGGTTCCATCCTTCCTTTTATTTCTTTAACTTGTTTTGAAATATTAAATATGACGTATGAAACTATAGAAAAACCTTTAATTTTAATACTTCTCTTGGAGTCACATCTAGTACCCTTTATGTTTGTAAAAAAATGTTCAATCGGGCTAAACAACCATCAATTCCTAGTTGATCTCATTATACTCGATATGAGTTACTTTGATATTATTCGAGGAATGGATTGGTTTTTCAAATATCAAGTAATTGTGAATTACTTTGAGAAGAAATCATTATGTAAATCCTTAAAGGTGTAAAGGTTTAATTTTAAGGTAAAAAATATGTTGACCTTTTTAGTTCTTTTCTTATTTACAATATGGGAGGAAGGTAGAATCATTAAAGTATTATTCTTTAGGATTCACTAGAAACGGATACTAATAAAGGAAAAACTTGACACAGATACCAGTGGTGAATGAATATTAGTGTGTTTTTAAAATAGCTACTGATAAACCAATACTTATCCTAGTGTTTTGTTATATTTTTAGAAATTATTTTTATAATTATTTAAGAATTTTGCTACTTTTAGGATATTTTTTGTCATTTCACATGTTAATAAATATTTGAAAAGTTTATACAATTTTTTTGGGAATTTTTAATTTTTTTTCTCAATTTATGTAAAGCTAGTGGTTGCATTTAAAAATTATTGTGATTATATATAGAATAAAGCATGGGAAAACGTAAAAACTAACCCAAGTTGATGTGCAAAGAAGGCGTGTGGATGCGCTAAGTCGAGAAAAATGGGATAGATTAAAAGTTGGGTTTCATGGATTAACTTGGAACAAACTGAGATGAGCTTAACATTGTATTGGCAAAACGACATCGTCTTGTGTCATTTTTCAATGCGCTCAGTTTTCCAAAAGGTGTCATTGTACGTGGGATTTACTTGGAAGAGTTGCAATATTTTCCATGCCAACTTTTCTTCTAAAGCAGCATTGAATTGTCTTAGCGGCAATGGCACCACTTGAATCTTGCTAGTAATGCCCTAACAGTAATGAGGTGTGGTTCACAATGGTCCTAGTTCCAAGGTAACTAGTTTTGTGTTCCTCTCTTTCTCTTTCATGGTCTACTATTATGCAATCCATCTCCTCATCTCCTTCATCACTTTATAATGCCTCGTTATGGACAACTTCAATTTCAAACACTTCAAATGACTCATTATTCAATACTTCAACCTACCTCTTAAGCTTATAAGTTTCTCTTCTCATCTCCCTTCTCATTTCTTCCATCGACCTTCTTATATCTATGAGATGCTATAGTATCTCTTGGTTTGGATTCCTCACTTCTTAGACCCTATTCATTATGTTTCTTTATACTCTTTTATTGACAACGAACACTTCCTCGTCAACATTTTCGACTAAAGCCTTAACAAGTCGCAATCTATCCAATGCCCTTGTTTCAAACATATTTGCTCTAGATCTCATTGAGGTGGTGTTGACTTGTGTATTGGTATCTCATCATGTATAGACACAATCTAAACTCAAATTAAGTCTTAAAGAGTAAGAACTTTAATGAAACGTGTCTTAAAACCTAAACCTCACGATGAGCCCAAAAATGTGATGAGATAATTTAAATTTAAAAAAAGAAAGTGAAAATATGTCATAAATGAGTCATAAATAATTATAACTCAAGGTCTTTTATAGTACATGTGTATTATACCATACCGAGTACAAAAAGCATTAAAACAATTAAATTTGAACACAAATGTGATTTAATATCAAGTTGTCTAATGATATGTAAATCTCATCTCTTAACCATCATTCTCCTAATAGCTAATATCCAAATAGTGATAATTTTTAATTTTATTCAATTTATTAGACTTGATTATAATATTTAACATATTATTTATATTATATCTTAAATTTAAGATAATATTTTTCCAACAAATTATTAAAGGGTAATAAATTATTATGATCTCTCTCATCAATTTTATTTTAATATAAACACTCTACTTATATATTTTTTATTCATGTGTAATAAATGTATAATTATGATGACCATAATAATATAAAGATGTTAAATTAGATTAAACGGATCGAATCCAATATTTCCTAAATATTCGTCTTCTAAGTCAAACTCTTCGTTGGATTTGGAAATAATTATGGCAAACTTCGAAATGATTCCTGCGTGCCGACCTAGTTCATTAGTTTCCGGTATCTTCGTACAAGAAGTATAACTAATATCTTGGACATTGGATGGAGAAAATCTTATACTATTAATATTAGTTTAGTTTTCATTTTTTTTTATATAAAAATGAGGAGTTAGGACAAACTTATTTCATCACTTATATAATATGTAAAAATTCCGACTTAAAAAAAAACTCAATAGGTGGGAAAAAAATCTAATTATATAAATGAATAGAAATATTTGTAATTAATTTAAATATTAATATATTTTTTAGTCATGTTAAATAATTTTTTTCTCATTTTTGATGATAAATTTAAGATGAAAAAAAAATCCATATAAAAAAATAGATAAAAAATTCGTTATATGATTTTTTTATTTTAAATTTTACGTGATTTTGTTAAAAAAATTATTAAAATTTAATTATTATTATCCCTTTTAACCATTAAATTATACTATTTTTTTTATTTTTACAAATATTCTTATTTAATTTGACAAAAAGATATTAATATTTAAATTTAGGTATTAAAACTAAATATTTTGATAACATTAGATATAAATGATATCAATATTTAAATTAATATAATAAATTAAAAATTTTAAATAACATAAAAAATAAAAATAACAAAACCCACATATAATATACAAAAAAAATACTTTTTTATGATATAAGTTTTGATATAAATATATTAGATACTTATTAATTAAAATAATAAAATTTAATTTTTATTATTTTTAATATACGCCGACCATGATTAAATAAGACTATTGAACCCAACTGTTCGCCGAGTCAGCACAAAAAATATACAGATCTAAACGGATAAGCCTATCTATAAACTGTTTAACCCTCCCTAACTAACCGTAGTTAACTCTGTCCCCACACGTTAACACCTCCCTATATTTATCCCAAACCTCAATCCATTTTTCAAACAATTAATTCCAAATCCATCCGTTTTCAATCAATTCCAAATCCAATTATGATATCCACTTGTTCATCATTCAGCTCCTCAGTTCCTCTCCTTCACCAAAGTGTAAAAGCCAAGTCCCACTCTTATTCTCAGCATACTTCCTCTATTCGATTTCGTCCCTTAAATATATCAGCATCTTGTGCATCGACGGTTGAGAGACCAAGCTGCAACATTTCTTCCACCTCATCGCTCTACGATGTTCTCGGTATCCGAATGGGCGCAACGTGTCAGGAGATCAAGAGTGCTTATCGTAGATTAGCGAGAGTTGTACATCCTGATGTTGTATCTAACAGTCAAAGATCTGAAACTTCTGGGGAGGATTTCATCAGAATACATGAAGCTTATTCCACACTCTCAGATCCAGTAAAGCGAGCGGATTATGATCGTCAGTTTTATGTCCGTCGACGACCGGTGAGTTCTTCGTTCTCATCGACGTCGTTTGCTTCGGGGTTTTCTGTCCGGAATTGGGAAACTGATCAGTGTTGGTAGTCAATAATTAATTACTTACAGTTACTTGCAAGATTGATGACGAGAATATGAGCTCCGGATCCACTGTATGTTGATTATGAATCTTTTGGGCTTCGGGAATCACACTTATTAGTTTGTATATAGTATAGTGAAATTAGGTTTCAGTAGCTCTTTCTTTAATCTTTGTGGATGTTCTTATTTTTGTATTTTGATGTAGAAGGCGCTATTTTTTTACAGCCTCGTATTAACGGGAATCACTACCACTTTACTATGTACGCTTAATATGAATAACTTATATTGTCCATACGAATTGAATATTTTTAATAAATTAACTCTATTTATCTGCAGTAAGACGCTAATTTTATTTACATGATGATAAATTATAATTTATTTATAAGTATTTACACGTATGACTAATGCGAGATGTCTGCAAAAGTTCTCTTTCTTTTATTTGTTTAACATTTAAAATTATATTAATTTTAAATGATTAAGATCAATTCTATTTAGTTCAAGAGTTTAAAGTAAATTAGAAAATTTATAAAACTCAAAAAACTTATTATTAGAATTTCATGTAAAAAAATAATAATTCAATGTTTTAATTCTCTTATCAATTTCTTTTTGGATTTATGAAGTCATTCATGATCTTGTAAACGAACTTATTATTTATTTGAATGATATTAATTTCTAAATTAGTTATGGAATGGGACTATGCATTATCATTTTATATATCAAAACCAATAAACAACAAGGGCCCCATCCAAATTATAACGCGCTATCTGTTTTGATGCAATTATGAGCAAGCTTGGTTAAGAAAAGAGGAGTTAACCTCATTGAATCATAGATTAATTCTAGTATGGAGAATTAAACACATATACATAATACAAAAAGTATAAGACATAATACAAAAAGCATAAGACATAATACAAAAAGTATAAGGAAGTCGAAGGAAGTTTATAAGAATTATAAGAATTAATGATTTTTATGAATAAAATATTTATTTCTAAAGGTATGAATTTCAAGTTAATAAAATAAATCAAAGAAATATTCGAATTGTAATCCTTTAGTAATAGTAAATAATGTATATATTGCATTGTGTCCTTAAAATATGAACCGCGTTGATCAATCATAAGTTGTTGATTGATCGGAATAATTAGATTGAATAATTCTAACAATACTAACCTAATCTTTTTTGAGTTTCTTAGAATTAGAGATTCTATCACTCGAATTAAAGGTATATTAATCTATTTATAATAGATCAATAGAATTTTATTTGAATTCAATCTAATCTCTTTGGATAAAATTATGTAATTTGATTTATCGTTATAGATAGATCGATTAGAGTTTCAATTGATCTAATTCAAAGAATTTTTATTTTTCATTTTATTTTAACCTCAAGCCAATTGAGAAAATTATAATTTTTTTAATTTTTCCTTTACATTAACATGTTTCACAAATTTTTAAAGGTTAATGGTGACTTGTTGAATATGGGTAGGTTTAGTAACCCAAAATTCTTTATAAATACAAATTTACTATATTTTTGTTTTTCATTCACATCATATCTATTTTAAGAGCTCTTTATTTTATTATGCATCTATACTTTTATTTATACTTTTTGGTGAAAATTGCTTTTAGATATCTTTAATGCTATTATGGTCGTCTTAGAACTCATTACGCTCATGAAAGGCATGTGACTTTTGTGGAAAATTCAAACTATCCCATTAATGTTCTTCTTGAAAGCTTGACTAGACTAGTCTTTAACCAATCGAGAACTTCCCTTGGGATTGATCTTCTCCCACTTTCGTGTAAGCCATCGAAAAATATTATTTCAATTACTCGTGTATTTTTTTTTCTTAACTTTTTATGAGTTATTTATAAATCAAACATTTTTCTTAGATTATGTATCAGTTGATTAGTAGTACGAAACCTTAAAAAAAAGATTGAATTTAATCATTTATTTACTAGGAGACTCATTATTTTCAACTAAATGTAGGTATAATATTAATTAATCTATTATAAAAATCCTAATTCAATTCATCATAATATTTATATGAATTAGGGTAAGGATTTTATTCATATATATTAAAATACATCTACAATACACACAAAACTTATAATTTTGTATTAACCATTTGCAGGTTTTTTAGTGGAGGGATTTGATTAGTTGTATTCAAGCTAATTGAAATGTTTCTAAATCAGTACAACACACACCAAAACTTATAATTTTGTATTAACTATTTGCAGATTGTTTAGTGGAGGGATTCGATTAGTTGTATTGAAGCTAATCGAAATGTTGTTCTAAATCAGTACAATCTTCTTAGAGGTCGTAAAAATGAAATGACAACTACTGCACAGCATACGAGTAGCTATTTAAGATTTAATGACTAAAAATAGCATCAAAATACAATTATCTTCCTCTCTGATCTATTTTGTTTGCTTTTTGTCAGTGCTCTTGGAATGACCCGAACACGGTTCTTATAGCTTCGTTGAAACTATAAGTTTTTCGACATCTTTTCCATCTTGATTTAGATGGATATTCTTATCTAGTTCCTAGTGCTATCTACTTGGTGGTTCAGTTTTGTGGAAAATCAAGTTTGGTTTTTTGCGCTTGGAAGTATACTTCAGAAACTACAAATGAAAGATGAAGGCAAACATATATGGATGTTGACGATCTTCACTCAAGAGGATCTAAGCTTTGGTTTGTTCAAATTGGAATCTGAAATTGACTTTCTAATCTTCCTTTTGTGGTAGTTGATCGATATATTTTGAAGTAGGACAGACTTTCATGAATATTGTGATTGGAACTTGGAAGTGAAGAGGATGGATATGAAGAAGACGATGATAAAGTACACAAGAATGCAAAAGTAGTCTCAAAAGATAGGTTCCATTACTGAAATGTCAAATTATTTTGATTGTATTTCTGTAATTTCTGTTCTCTCCTTTCCTGTACAAAACTACTCTTATGTATACTAAGGAAAAACGAATATAAACTCTAACCCTAACAGCTGTTCTACTTCCCTAATTTCTGATTCACTAACCATATTGTCTGTCATTTCCTAACTCCACTAACTTTATTGTCTGCCACTTTCACTGCACACGCCAACACTCCTCCTCAAGTTGGTGCATATATGTCTCTTATGCTCAACTTGTCGTTGTGTTGTGTTCTCATGCATAGATTTTGTGAGTATATCAGCCAATTGATCTTCTGATTTAACAAATGAAAGCTTAATAATATTTTCTTCAAGATTTTGTTTGATGAAGTTCCGATCCACTTCAACGTGCTTCGTGCGATCATGTTGAATTGGATTGTGAGAGATGGCAATGGCTGATTTGTTATCACAAAATAAGTTCATTTCAAAGTTAGGAGCAATACCAATCTCAGTTAGAAGTTTTTTCAACCAAAGGAGCTCACATATTCCCTTGACCATTCCTCGAAATTCAACTTCAGCATTGGATAAGGCAACTACCTTTTGCTTTCGCTCCTCCATGTAACAAGATTGCCCCCACAAAAGTAAAGTACCCAAAGAAGAGATTTCCTATCCTTCATATTCCCCGCCCACCGAATCAGATATCCAAGGACTTCCAATCGACCATTCTTTGAAAACATAAGTCCTTTCCCTGTGGGAGGATTTTAAATAACGAAGTATTCGTGATGATCCCATCCATATGGTCTTCACTGGGCGTTGCACGAACCGACTCACGACACTCACGATAAGCAAAATCAAGTCGAGTACGAGATAAATATACGAGTTTACCTACCAACCGTTGATATCTCCGTTTATCCGCCGGTACTTCGTCCACATATTCTCCGAGTTTATGATTTGAACCATTGGAATATCGATGGTGTTTACAATCTAGTAGTCCCGCCTCTCACAGCAGGTCCGCAGTATATTTCCTTCGGGGAAAGACATATGCCTTGTTTGATCTTGTTACCTTAATACCTAAGAAGTACTTCGAGCCCTCCCAAATTCTTCATTTCAAACTCATTCGACAAGCTTGTTCTCGGGCTGTAGAGATTTCTTCTTTATCATCCCTCCGTAATGATCATGTCCTACATAGACTATAAGGTTGTTATCTTCCCTAATCGATGTTTTAGGAAAAGAGTATGATCGTAGTTGCTTTGTTGGAACCCATATTTCTTCATTGTTGAACTCAACCTACCAAACTACGCCGAGATGATTGTTTTAGTCCATACAATGCTCGTTGTAATCTACATGCAGCTTTCTTTTCCGATGTAACAAGATATCCTCAAAGGGATATCCATGTAAATCTCTTCTTCAAGATCACCACAAGGAAGGCATTTTTACATCAAGTTGGTGCAACGGCCAATCTAAATTTGCCGCATAAGAGATAACAAGACTCTAACGGTTTTTAGTTTAGCCACGGTGAGAAGGTTTCTTGATAATCTATCCCGTGTTTCGTGTATATCCTTTTGCTACAAGTCTCGCCTCAGACGATCAACTAACCCATCTACTTTATACTTAATGGAGAAAATCCACTTGCATCCTACCATCTTCCTCTTTTGAGGCAACTCGCTTAACACCCATGTGTTATTCTTATGTAATGCCTCAAATTCCTCTTTTATAACTTGAGCCCATTTTGGATCAGATAAGGCTTATTCATTGCTACTCGAATTTGGACACGAGTGCGAGAGCTCAGGCAAATGACCCGATAGGTTCGATAACCTTCGAAGAGATACATAATTTGCTATTGGGATACTTGGATTGTCGTTTTTCTCTTCTCGGGGAGTATCGATTCTGAGGTTTACCTCGATTGTGTTCCGAAAGGTAAAACATAACCAATAGATGTATCTATAGCATTAGTTTGTAAAGGTGTGATAGGATAGCAGCTTATCTGTGAGTATTCTCACAGTGAGGATCATTGGGTACTGTGGGAGCGAGGGGTACATCAACCACTTCATCTTCTCGGAGATTCAATTACTACGCCCGCCTTCGGAAGTTTAAACTCGGGTCTAGAGCATCGGCTCCTCCATATTATTGGCACGATCCGAGTACGTTGACTAGTCTAATATTTCAACATCAAGCCAATTTCGTTTCTTCACCATAACTCTCGTCCTGAAGAGGGTAATTAGATACCAGTGATGGGTAAACCATTCTAATTCGAGGAATGTGACCATCATGGTAAAATAGGTTCTTTTAGTAATTGGATCATAGCATCGCAGAATCCTTTTTTGTACGCCATACCCCAAGAATACACATCGGACAGCACATGGATCCAACTTAGTTCGTTGATTTTTATGGAGGTGGACAAAGACAACACATCCAAAAATTTGGGGCGAAAGCATCAAAATAGTAGGCAAGGGAAGATGATCAGATAGCACCTTTAATGGAGTCTAAAATTGTAAGGTTTTTGTGGGCATACGATTCAGTAGATACACCATTGTAGTAACAGCATCACTCTAGTATTTATTAGGCATATGTGCACCGATTAGTAAGGCCCGAGCCGTTTCTAAAATATGGCAATTCTTCCTCTCCGTAGTCCCATTCTATTATGGGGTTTGTGAACACGAGGTTTCATGGAGAATACCATGGTTGTCCAAGTATGTCCGGAATTGTTGATTAACATACTCTCCTCTATTATTAGACCTAAGTATCTTAATTTTTTCCAAAAATTGTGTCTGAACCATGGTGTGAAAAAGGTGAAATGTAGAAAATACTTCATCTTTATGTTTGAGAAGGTAAAGCCATGTCATTTGTGTACAATCATAAAAAAAATAACAAACCAACGATGACCTGATGATGTAATGACCGGGGAAGGTCCCCAAACATCAGAATGTACCAAAGCAAAAGGAGTCATACTTTTATTCATGCTCATAGGATAAGACGCCCTATGACTTTTTGCTAGGATACAAGTATCACATTTGAAATCTGAATGTGTGATATTCGAAAATAAACCTAGAGCAGTGCTTTAAATACCCGAATGATGGATGCCCAAATCTACGATGACATAGTCAAACTGCCGTTCCTTGTTACCAACAAGGTTTTGCATGCACGTGATCGTCTCTTCCTAAACCGAGGTCATCCACATAATATAGCCCTCCTCTCCCAAGTACCACACCCAATGATCTCCTCGTGAGAATATCCTGTAGAAGGCAAAAAGTAGAATACATCAATACTACACGCTTAAGATTCAAGGGATCGACTTACAAACATTAGTCTGACAGAGACGTACAAGCAAAGTATTAGATAATGATAATGCAGGAGATAAAGCGTCACCGTTCCAACTCCCGTAACTAGATAAGTGACCCCATTTGCATTGGCAACACGCTCCGTCTTGGCCGGGTTGTATTGGGAGAGATCGTTTGGGTCAAATGTCATGGATCCGTAACCCGCAGTCCGTAATCTAATCCTCCTTATCACTACGAGCAGAGATGTGAAATGCTTTACTTGAAATACCGGATCTCTGGGAAGATCTACCGAGAAGTAAGTGGATAGTGAGGCATTATTTGGTAGCCACAAAGGGCTCGCCTGCTGGTGTCCCGTTTCTTCCGTGTCAAGATCATTCCACCACATGGATACCCACGTAGTTCGGGCGCTTTTCACGGTGCGTGTCTGGAGTTTCCGCAATGGCCACATTTCATGTCAAGAGATGGTGGATTTCTTG
The DNA here is from genome assembly GCA_030763125.1 of Hippophae gyantsensis. NCBI lineage: Eukaryota > Viridiplantae > Streptophyta > Magnoliopsida > Rosales > Elaeagnaceae > Hippophae > Hippophae gyantsensis. The sequence continues at coordinate 28,224,330 of CM061038.1, forward strand.
CTACCGAAGGAAGTTCCTATTTTTTGTGGCATTAGATTATGATGTCCCTTGATCCCTTTAAAAGCCATAACTGCTCCGGGTGTTGTATCTACACCTATGATCATCACGGTCTACCTGACCTCTTCCCTACGGACGAATCCATAGGCTTTCGTCCACCGTAGGAATGGTTTTATCCAAGCACATCACTGAAGTTTTATCCAATCTATCATCAAGTCCATCGAGGAAGGTATACACTGATCTTCTGCGTACGATGGAGTTGTATCGTTGTAGATATCAATCGCACACTCCATTGGATTGTGACGACGGAAATCAATTTCACACCACAACCTCAAGGTCATTGTAGTATTTTTCAATGGATCCACCCGCTGCTTCGTACGAGTAACTTCGACGCAGTGAAGATCATACACTCGAGACGTGTCCGTCCCATCACAAGCTAGGTAGAAGCTAATCCCAAACCCGTTTTGCATTGGGAATCGAATAAAATTTGCAATCAAGGAAGCGGTCCACCGAATTGATCAACCATCCTCGACAATGGCATTTTCAATACGCCATATCCTAAATGAATGGGTTTGCCAACAAAGTTGAAGAAAATCCCCATTAATATATCCCATTATGTCTTGCTAAAGATATACATCTCCACCACTGGGGACCACAAGGCATAGTTGATCCTCTCAACTTGATACTAATGGGAGCAAGCGACGCTCTGGGCCATGAGGTCAGTGAGCTGATCTGAGCTCTAGTTAGAACTTCTGTCATTTTTGCCGTCAAATCTTCCAATATGAAATTGGTAGTTAAATCTCTAGATTCCACCATGAAATCTAAAATGTTTTTTTCTTCCTGTTTTCCTTTTTTTACAACATAGCCAATATATATATAAAACTCAAAACGTAACCCTAAGAAAAAAAAAATTTCATTCGCGTAGCCCTGGAGCGGCGTCCTTCTTCTATAACCGAGCGCGCCTTTCTTCTGCAAGTGAGCGGCGCTCGTCTTCTGCAAGCTAGCGACGCCCTTCTTCTGCAAGCGAGCAGCGCCCTTCCTCTACAAGGGAGCAACGCTACAAATCCAGACAAAGTTAACCTTCCACTTGGTCCTCTGTCTCTGAAAAACCCTCATTGACCAACGAGGAGTTAGGACCTCCAGTGAAGTTGATTCTTTTTTTGTTGTTGTTCGAGTTATATCTTACACTGTTTGATTTTTTTTTTGTTTCAGATGTTGCAGAGAAACAGACACCTAATCATAGGTCAGCAGCCGTTTCCATCTTTTCTTGATTTCTTCTTCTTCTTCTTCTTTTTCAGGGGGGAGGCAGCTTGAAGATGGTCGCAATCGCACCCTTGTTGATTATAATATTCAACAGAATCAACTTTGCACGCACCGAGACACTCGAACTCGAAGGTTTTAAAGCTAAGAACCTTGAACTCCAAAAGGATATGGAGAATCATAGACAAGTTTACAAAAGTGCCGACACACAAACACCCATCTTCCGACTTGGATGGAAAGGATGTTGAGCAAATTGACCAAGATGACAATTCTTGAAAAAAATTGGATATGGGGTATTATTGATCTGATCTCTGGATTTAATAGATCAAACCAATGTTGAGGAGAACAGGTAGCAACGTAGGATTTTTATTTCTTTAGACTAGTCATAATCTGCTCTGATACCATGTCAAATTATTCTGATTGTATTTCTATAATTTCTGTTCTCTATTTTTCTGTACAAAACTACTCTTATGTATACTAAGGAAAAACGAATATAAACTCTAACCCTAATAGTTGTTCTACTTCCCTAATTTCTGATTCACTAATCATATTGTCTATCATTTTCTAACTCCACTAACTTTGTTGTCTACCACTTTCACTGTACACGCCAACATGAAATTCGTTGAATGAAACATTGGATTACTATAGAAAAATTCATAGATAACTATTTTGTATCTTCCAAAAGGATGAGATGCAGATGAACCACAATTTTCTCAGGTATATACTTTAAAATTGTGTTGTAAAATGTTGCGTTGGATAGCTTATTAATTGGTAGAACTTCATTATATGCACTATTTATGATCATCTTCAAATAGTTTCCCATATAAAGATTTTCAGATAAAATGTAATTCAAAGTCGGTATAATTCTGCAGTTGTACCGAACTGAGTAAGTGAGTAATTATCTTGAATTTCACAAGTCCCCAGTAATTGCCTTTAAACAAAATGTCATTAAATTACAAAAGTGTATCCCTTTATTTTTTATGTAACATTTTACCACCATATATCTTTATATTTATTTTATTATATCTATTGGGATTCCAGTAATCTACCAAATATAATCTATTATATCCACATGTATATTTATTATAACTTTTTACATCCACGTGTATATTTATATGTTACATGTACCTTCAATAAAATCAGAATACCTGTGGAGTCATCGACGACCATTATTAATAATTTATTATAATTTCAACGATCCACCAAATATAACATGTTATAATATTTATTTTTGTATATATCGTATTATATTTATTATAATTATAACGATCCATTGGATATAACCTATTACATATATATGTATCTTTAAATGTAACCTATTATATCTATCTTTACATTTATATGTTACATAACCTCCAATGAGATTGTTGGCAATGGTTATCAAAGCACTAATGATATTACAATTATCTCTATCTTTATATGTAATATATTATATCTATATCTTTATATGTATCATATTACATACACCTCTATATTTAGATTAACATGTTTCATCCACCTTTGTTTTGTATGTAACATGTTACAATCTACCTCTATCTTTATATATAATATGTATAAAGTTTTGATAAGGTCACTAATAAGATCATCGATGCTCCAGTAAAATCATCGATAATGATGATCAAAATTTTGGTATGATCTTATCTTAATTTTATTTTATTGAAATTATAAAATAAGTATATTTTAGTCAATTTATTAAGTAATTTGATTTAAAAATGTGAGTTTAAAAATGAATTGATAATGGTTAAGAAAAATTGATTAATTTATCTAAATTGATGCTATTTAGGTCAAAACTCGCTATTAAAATACATTTTTTTTCAAGCCCCCCCAAAGTTCTCAACCCAAAAAAAAAAGCCAGAAGAGTGAGCACCTGCCAAAAAAATACTCCGAACAATGGAAGCTATAAATACGAAAACTGCAATTCATACATTAGTAGTGCTCTTTTACTACTACTCATGCAATCATCAACCACAAATACAGTCAACAAGAACTGAAGGGACAAAAGTAAACACCAAAGCAATGTCCCAGCTTAAGTAAAGATAGGAAATTAGGAAAGATAGAACTCAAATCTAATCAATGTTATAAAAATAAAAATCCAATATACCAATTCAATAACTAGCAACATCAGGTTATTATTGCATTTCTACACCAGTCAAGCTGGCTAGAAGATGACATACAAACAATTCTATGATTCCAAGCAACATCTGGATTGTTTCACTTTCGCAAAATCTCTAGATAAGACATGGGTTTGGACGCAAACAGGACAGAACCAAGGGGTTGGCGAGGGGACCATGCCCACCCCTAAACTTGGCACAAATGAAAAAAATTACAACAAATAATTATAATATATACATAAATAGGAATAAATTTGTCAGTTGACTCCCCCAAACTATAACTTCTAGTTCTAGTATCACGCGAAGCCTTCTTACCACTGCTCTAATATCGTTCTTCATTTGGGTTCTAAATCCCAAGGAAACTGCATTTTGGGGAAGATACAATCTGTATTGTTCTGTTGTTGCTTTTCAGAATACCAAAATATGGTAATTTGTAAGCAATTTTAAGTTAAGAATACTGCTATTAGTATTGCTTTTGCCCCACACCCTTATGTTAATCAGGCACTGTTAACAAGGTTCTTAAGAGGGTTTTAAATTCCCTGCTTAAAATGAAGAACCTCAGTCTAGTATGTTATTTCCATAGGTCGATCAGTAAAGCACCTAATAACAAGGATTGATGTAATTAGAGCATAGTATGACCTAAATACACAGCTTATATTAAAACTTCATTGGAAATGTAAACTAGTTTCAAAGCAATGATTTAGATCTCCAAAACATAGAGTAGGAACAGAGAACGATCATGTAATTACTCTGTTAAAAGAAGATCTTACCTGGGTTTAATGTCTGAGTAGTTGAGTGAAAGAATGAAAAGTATACTTGAATGAATAATGCTCTCTTGATAATTAGAATGAGGGTGCTTGATATATATGTATGGCAGCAACTAACAGTTGCTAACCAACCATGTGCAGCTGTGTTCAGCTAGCACTTCTAACAAACAACCCAAACTAACTAACTAACGATGAATCAATGGAATACATACCATACACACAGTATACGATAAGCTACACATAGTACACGATAAGCTACACTATGCCTATTATCCCCCCTCAAGCTAATGGAGGAAGAACCACCATAAACTTAGAACGTATAGAACGTATAGAACAGAAAAGCTTTTCAAGGAGAGGCTTCATGAAAATGTCTGCCAATTGCTCAACTGAAGGAATAAATTGCACTTCCAACTTCTTCTTCTCCATGTGGTCACGGATGAAGTATCAATCAATCTCAACATGTTTCATTTGACTACGTTGAATTGGATTGGAAGCAAGCTGTGTTGCTCTGACGTTGTCACAAAAAATGATTGGTGCATGAGGCATAGTGATGTGCAGATCGTGTAGCATGTAACCCAACCACATCACCTCAGAAGTGGCTACATCCAACACCCTATATTCGGCCTCAACACTACTTCGAACAATCACCTTCTATTTTCCAACCATCCAAGATACTAATGAATCACCAAAGAAGATGCAATGCCACTTGTGCTTCTTCTATCATCCTCTGAATTGGCCCAATCTGAGTTAGTGAAACCAATGAGGTCAAGTGAGGATGAATTATGTAGAAGAACGCCTACATGAGACACACCATCTAAGTACCTCAATACTCGCTCAAGGGTAACTGAGAATGCAATTTCAGGATGAGTGAGGACACAATATTGTAAACTACCAACCAGTTGTCGATAAAGAACTAGATCATCCAAAAGATCACCATCACATTTAGATAATCTAATGGTTGAGCTCATAGATGTAGAAAGAGATATAGTAGAGGTAAGACCAACCTTAGTCACTAAACTCATAACATATTTATGCTGATTGAGATGGAAAGAGTCATCATCACGCTGAACTTGAATGCCAAAGAAGTAACTAAGATCACCCAAATCCTTCAAAGTAAAAAGTAGAATGTAGCTTACCAATGAAATGGGCAACAAATTTCTCATTGCTACCACTGACAATGATGCCATCTACATACACAAGGATGATTGTAGTATGAACTTTTGAGAATTGCAAAACATGGAGGTACCTACCTTAAATTGAGTGAATTGCAGCTGAAGTAATGTGGATGTGAGCTTCTATAACCATGCCCCGGTTGCCTATACAATGCTTTGTTTAATTTACACACGAAGTGAGGTGTGGAGAGATCGACAAATCCTTGTGGTTGATCCATGTACAGTTCATCTTCGAGGTCACCGTTAAAAAAAGTTATAGTGACATCAATTTACTTGATCACCCAGTTGAAAGGTAGTGCCAAATTGAGGACTACATGCATTGTTTTAGGCTTAACTATTAGTAAGGTCTTAAGGTAATCTATGCCATATCTCTGCTTAAATCCCTTTGCCACAACCCTAGATTTATACTTATCTAAAGTGCTATCATTGTTGAGCTTCACTTTAAAGAGCCATTTATAGCCAATAGTTTTCTTGCCTAGAGGAAGGGGAACCAGATCCGATGTTTTGTTATCCAAAAGAGCCTGAAACTCCTTTTTCATAGCAACTTCCCATTCAAGAATGCATTTGGCTTCATCATAGGTAGCTAGCTCAGATAAAATGGAGGAAGAAGCAGTAATTATATATAGCTTTTTAGGTTTATGTATGCCAAACTTGGACCTTGTTTGCATGGGATGACTAAGAGGCAAAGATGAAAGTGGTTCAACATGAAGGTCAACTATTAACTCAATTGGTATATAGGAACCAGTTGAATCAAGTGTGAAAGGGTGAAACACAATGGATTCAAATGGTACATTGCGTAATGTGGAGGATGAAGACACCTCAGGAAAAAGAGAGACATGTGCAGGTGATTCAAAAGAAGACACTGGAAGAGCATTGTGCGACAGAGGTGTATGAGACACATGTGACACACTGGGGTTTTGTTTTGGTGAAAGATTGGAATCCACAAGAAAAGGAAAGCATGTAGGAGACAAAGATGGATGGTGAGGAACACATGGTTCACTAAGATCAGGATTGATATGAGATGATGACACAAAATTACTATCTTTGCACAAAACTGGAAAGAGTAGATGAGATAGGTCAAAAAGAGAGTAATATTGATACAGAACTTCAGATTGAGGTGTAAGGGAAGGAAAATTATTTTCATTGAGCACAACATGTCTACCAGTGTAAAGTTTACCAGTAGAATAATCAATACAAAAGTATCCCCTTTGTTGAGGTGCATATCATAGAAAGATATAATTGAGAGATCTAGGAGTTTGTGTTTGTTGAAAGGTCAAAGACAAGGGAAACTTGTGAGCCAAAGACACACATGAAAGCATAATCTGGTTCTTTATGATAAAGAGAAGTTCATAAGGAGATTGAAATGATAGAACCTTTGAAGGAAGTCGATTTGAAACAAATACAAAAGTTATAAAGGAATAAACCCAATACTTCTCATGTAGACCTACCTGAAATAGTAAAGCAAGACCTTTCTCAAACTAAATGCATGTCGTGTTTGATTTTTTGTGTTCAAAAAATATATTCACATGTAATTGCTAAAGCCATCTACAATCAAGAGAAAATATTTAGCACCAATGTTTGCAACCATCGATGAGGTCCATAAATCCATATAAATGAGATCAAATGGACTGGATGACTTGACACGCTGAGACACAAAAGGTTTATATGATTTAGCCATTGGACAATAGAATTCAGATTTTTTCGAGATGACAACACTGATCGTTGCATCAACTTGCTCATTATCAAGTTAGATGGATGAGCTAACCTTGTATGCCATACATTTACATCTATAGTATGATTGTCAGAAAAAGCCGAAACTACATCAATACTAGGATTTATAAAGAAGAAAAGGTAGGTTGAGAGGCACTAATCAAGCAATACAGTCCTTGTTGTGCTTTACTTTGAGCTAGAACTTTTTGTGCCTTCTTGACATAAAAAGAATTAGCACTAAACTCTACACTCACATCATTATTAGTTCATAAATGATGAACTGACAAAAGATTATAAGAGACATGTGGTGTATAAAGGATATTTGATAAATGAAAGTTATGATCATGCACTAGTAATTTGCTATGGCCATGATTAAATATAAATAACAAATCACCATTACCTACAATCACATGATCATTTCTGTGATATCGAACAAGTTGATCAATGTTTGAAGAATCACCGGTTAGATGGTGATTTGCACCTGAGTCGAGCAACCATAGAGTTGTGGTTATAGTAAGAGGCACACTAGTACTAGCTAAGGCAATAATAATTGAAGCATTGGTATTCTAACCTAAGAGTAGATCACATAACTTGAAGCATTTGTTTGTAGGATGGCCTGATTTGTTGTAGATTTGATTTATGACCTTAGAAGCATTAGGATTGTTGCCTGACTGAGGTTTATTGTCTTTATATCCTTCACGACCAGATGAATTTCCTTACTGAGCTTGATTTTGCTTGAGAAAATCTTGCAAGTTCTAACCAAGTTTTGATGAACCTGAGTTGTTAGACTTGGAACCTTGAGAGGATGACTTCAAGCTAAGATTTAACATACTAGCCAGATTTTTTGAGACTCTACATGCCTAACCTGATGTTCAAGCATTCTTTCATGTGATAGAAGCAAACTATGAACCTTATAAAAAGATGCACGAGCATATTGCACGGGTAAAGATGAGATAAACGAGTTATATGTAGAATCTAAGCCACGAACAACACACAGAATGAGATCTCTCTCAAAAATAGCTTTCCTATAATAGTGAGATAGTCAACAACATTCTTGATTCGAAAAAAATAGTCCTCAATTGATAAGCTTTCTTTGTGAATTGTTTGAAGTTGAAGCTTGAGATCCATAACTCAAGCATGAGATGAAGCAGCAAACTGTTTAGCCAAGGTAGACCAATATTCTACTATTGTAGTTTGATTGATCAAGTACGGGAAACAAATAGTGTTATTGAACCAAGAATCCAAGACTTCACTGTTTCATTCAACCTAGACCACTCTTCATGATTTGGATTTGGTAGATTAGTTTCAAATTGAACTGGAGAAGGAACTGACTGAGCAAGATCAATGATCTTCTCAAGTTCATAAGCTGTGAAGATAGCCAAGAGTTGTTCGCGCCATAGTAGATAATTTTTCCGATCAAGCTTGATCGAAAAATTTAGATTGACAGGAGGTGCAACAAATAAAGAAAATGAACTCTTAAATGAGAGAAGAAGATGCTTGCGGAAGAACATTTTCACAAAGAGTATTGTTGGAGTGATTAATTGCCATAGGAGGAGGTTCTTAAAAGGACCTTACTTTGATACCATAGTTGAGTGAAAGAATGAAAAGTATACTTGAATGAATAATGCTCTCCTGATAATTAGAATGAGGGTGCTTGATACATATTTATAGCAGCAACTAACAGTTGCTAACCAACCATGTGCAGCTGTGTACAGCTAGCACTTCTAACAAATAACCCAAACTAACTAACTAACAATGAATCAATGGAATAGATAACATTCGTCTAGTACACCATAAGCTACACTATGCCTAATACTGAGCAAACAATGTTAAGGTCTCACCCATGAATTTGCTAATAAACACTATATTTCAGAATCCACAACACAAACATTGATCAAGCAAAAAAAAACTAAATAATCCATGTCAGCATACTGCAAAGGAATGCAGGAATACTCTTTTACATCAACTTAATTACATACTGTCACCTATTTCACACAAGCTCTTTTTGGAAATTGAGTCATAAATTTTTGTTTATGTATTCGAATGTTGGACACGTCCATTTTTCTCAATTTTTTGTAAATTTGCACCAAATTGGAGTGTCGGTCCATGTTCATGTCATGTTGTTTAAACACAAGTACTTCACAAAAAAATGAAGAATTCAAGTAACATAGAATGTCACACAAGAAACAACTTTCACTATCACATGATGCGCATGGCAGTGGACTAGTTGAAAAGAGAAGCACAAACAATGGCTGATAAAGGGTTTGAAGTTTTAATGCAAAGGCTAATGCCTACTCAGTTTAAAGATGAAAACTTCATAATAATAATTGAAATTAAAGATGGGTAGTTTTTTTTATTTTTTCGGTTCAATGAGATGGGTAAGTTCGAATGCTATAGACATCAACATTAAAGAGTACTGTAGCTGTAGCATATAAATGTGGCAAAATGAATAAATTACAACTATTTCATTCCTTATCAGTTTATTTTCCAGAGGGAAAGGGAGGCGAATAAAAATTACTAATATGTCATGAAGCACAAAATAAGATACAACTTTCTAAACTGCAGAATCGGTATCATCCTCCACTGCCAATTTGCAACTGGAAAACAAACAATTGATGGACTTATTGTGTTCTCAAAGGACTATATGCGGCTAATAAAAGCAATGAATCACACAAAGCCTATATCAAAGAAGCAATATATAACAACAGAAGCTTTTACCTCTTGAACTTTCCTAAGGAGTTCGGGTCATCCAAATCTAACAGGCTTCTGTAGAACAGCAGACAAATAAACCTCAGATTTTCCAGACCCTGCAACATCAATCTTCTCCCCAACAACCCATTTGAGCTTCTTATAACCAAACCTTTCAATCAGTCTAGTTAAATCCCTTTTCTTCTCCTCATTGGCACAATAGAAGCTATCTAACCAGAACAAACCACCAGGCCTCAAAATCCGATCGATATCAAACATTAAGAAATCCATTTTTTCTGGTTTACCCCCAATATCCAATCCACTTGAAGCATGAACCAAATCAAACACATTATCATAGAAAATAAATCTATGATCTAAACTTAAGAACAAAGGGAAAAGTCCCCTTGCAGCAATGAATTCACTAAATGGGGCATCGATATTCAAAATGTTAGTAATCACAGTAACATTATGTTCTGCCATTCGAGCAGCAAATGTTCCAGGACCACCTCCAATATCAAAACCTATTCGAATTCCTCCATTTCCAAGAGCTAGAACATCATCAATAAGAAACTCATTCTTACCTCTAGCCTTAACAAATTTCTGATTCTCATACCCATTTGTTAAATTAAAACATCCAACACATTCTCTACTCAATTTCTTACTGTTTAAGCACGCAAAAGTTTTACAGCCAAGACCACTCCAAGAAACAATCTTATCAGAAACTTGTTGCCAGAGAGACATAGGAAAAGGTTTTAGACCAACCTTGGGAATTGACTTGGCAAAACACCTCCTTCTTGGCAAAGGTTCACATCCACGCAAAATCAACTTCTGGGAAAGACTCCAATCGTCTGGACAAGGCCCACAGACCTTGTAGTTCATGTATTGAGACAACAAAGCAGCAGATTTCTCACAGGAATGGCCCACAGAAGCCACCATTTCAGTGATCCCAGTTCTTGAATCTTTGCCCAAAGGGAGCTGATGATGCTGGAGGAAGAGCTTGAGTTCGCTAGGTATATTGGGTCTGGAAAGATCGAAACTTTCATAGCCAAGAAACTCTTTTTCCATCTGGGCAAGTTTCTTTTGTGAAGAATCGATCTCCCTAAGAATTAGAGATACCTGCTCAGAGATTAGAGAGATATTCTTCTGAGTGTGGTTAAGGAGGTGATGAGTATGCTGGTCCTTTGGGGAAGATGTGAAGGCGTAGAGAGCGAAGAGATTAGTGGTAACTACAGAGAGAAGCATAAGAATGTTAATGGCAGAAGAACACAAAGTTGCCCTTTCGAATCTAGCAGTTCCATCACCTATTTTAAGCGAAACAGAGCCCATGATGGCTCTGCTTTCTTCTTCCACTCCCAGCTAGTACAGCAATTGGAAGAGAAAGAATTGTACTTGATTCAGTGAGATTTGCGAAATATGTGAAAGAGAGAGGCGTTTTGTGGATTTGTTTGTTAAATAAATTATTTGGCTTAGCGGTCTTGTGGTAAGCCAAGAGACACTGCCAACCTTGTGAACTTTGAGCAGTGAGTACTGAGTGTGAGTAGTCGTAGTAACTAGTGACGAGAATAGATGGTTGTCGGGTGCGGTTCTAAATCAGTGAGTACTGATCTGTTTACGCTCTCATAGTGTAATACTTTTCACGTAATTCGTGTAAATTTATATATTTTTAAATTTCTTTTATATTTTTAAAGAAAATTAATGTGTAAAAAAATAAAATTTATATGTAAAAAAACACGCACAAATTGTTATTGTGAGTCAATAATTTACTAACGATTATTTTATATAATAATAATTAGGTAGCTATATTTATAAATTATTATTCCTAAAAAGTATTTTATTAATGAAAATTTATTTGATAATAATAATATTAAAATATAATTCGTATTAATGATAAAATCAACATGTATTTTTTATTGTGATAATAATAAAAATTATTATGATAGTTTTATTACCCTAATAATATGAATAAAATATACATTTTATTTATTTTTATTATATCAATAATAAAAATTATAGGACCGAGTAATGGTTTGAAACTACTTATTTTTCACTTATTTAAATATGATTTGTTTTAAATTGTTTTGAAGATTTTAATAAGAAATCAACTAAATGATTTAATAATCAAAATCTATATAAAAATGAATTGATTGGATTTTTTTTTTTATATGGTAAGATTGAATTGTGCTTTGTATTGATCGTTTAAATAAAAATAAAAATTTAATATGATTATGGTATATATAATATTTAAATATAATATATTATAAAATAAAATATATATTTATTTATAATTTAATATTAAACCAGATCGAATTGGATTGTAATAGATTATAAAATCTATCAATTTAAATCTAATCCAAATCTTAACATATTTTATATTTTTGAATTCAAATATGATACAATCATAGCTTCGAAATCAAATCAAATTAGATTTTTCCATTTATGCATATTAAACAAACATTTTGCCCACCTTATTAGAAGTGACTTTATTATTATCATTCTAAACAAGATTGTTAAAGGTTTTGTTTAAAGAAAATTATATCTTAAATTTGAAATAAATCTTAAAATGATTTGGTAAAATGTTATTGATAAGTATAATCGAATTCTTATAATTATATAGATAAAAAAAATTATCACGTCAGTTATAATTATGATATATTTATAATATATAATAATATTTTTGTGTAATTTATGTTTTTAGATAAGTATAATACAAAATGTCATTAAAAATAAAAATAAAAATTTAGTAAAAATATAAAAATAATTAGGTGAGAAAAAATGTGAGTAAATATATAAGTAAAACTCAAAAACGTCTATGAATTTATACATATTAATAATTTATAATATTTCTTTTTTGAGTTTTAATTATAAATTTACTAATTGTATTTCATAGAATTTAGAAAAAATTAAAAAGTGTTAAAGTCTCTCAATTTTGAGAAAATTTAACAATTAAAAATATATATATTAATTTAATAATTTTTTATTATAATATTATTTTTAACTATCAAACGATTATAATGTAATTAAATTCGATTCTTTAATAATGATAAAATGATAATTAATTTAAAAAAATTTAACAAAATATTTGTTTTAGTCTTTGGTTCTTATCATTATTTTTATTTTAATATTCAATTAATTTTTATTTTTTTATAAAATAAAAATATATATTTAAATAATTTTATGTTAGAAAATTATCGTTGTTAAATTTTTTAAAATAATTTCATAATAAATTTTACTTATATTGCTAGCGTCTCCGGTTTATCATACTTTAATTTCTTGATAGTAAAAGATAATATTTTAATAGAGAAATTATAAAAATAATATTATTTATCTTTAATTGATTAATTTTTTCAAAATTGATGGAGTATAAAATATCTTTTAAAATTTTGAGAGACTAAATAATAATAACTTCACAATCTAAAATTTTGAGAGACTAAATAATAATAACTTCACAATCTAAAATTTTTTTACTACTCTTCCTAAAATTTAATAGGCTAGCTAACTTTTTTTTCTAAAATAATTAAACATAATAAACACTTTAGAAGTGATTTTATGAAAAGTATTTAAATATTTGACATAAAATTATTAAAAATGATTTTGAATAATACTTAAGTAATTATTTTAAAAAATGAACTTGTATTTATAATTACATTTTAAAAAAATAATTTTATTTAAGTATTAATAATATTTTTCAAAATTTTAAAAGATCAAATATTTTATAAAGTATTTTGGTTTGGAATATCAACAATCAATTTTAACAATAAAAAATAAAAAAATATCTAATATAATGGATGTTTTCATCTAACAATAAAAATGATAAAAATGTATGGTTAGTAATTAAAAGATACGGCTAAAAAATATTTATATTAAAAAGATTAAAATAATTATAAATCTAATTTATTTAAGATTTAAGGTTTAGAAATTAGTGTTTATGTTTTGGAATTTAAGATTTAGTAGTTAAAGTTTAGGGTTTAACAATCAATAAAATATTATTATTGATAAATTAATATTTTTTTATTTAAAATAGATCCTCTATTTATTAATTTTTTATTTTTATTTATTTTATTTTTTACCTAAAAGAATAACGAAAAGCAACCGTAAAATTCTTTAAAGTTCTAATTAATATATATAAGAACAATGTTTCTAAGGGGCTTGTACATCCAATCTTTTCAATATCCATATTTTTTCATGTTATTTAATTATACAATTTTTAACTGTAGTAAAATTGCACCACTGGAATATATATATATATATATATATATATATACATGACAGTATAGACATATTAGAAATATACATGACAGTATAGACATATTAGAAAGAAAAAATAAATTGCTAAATAGTGGGCATGTTGGACAATATCAAGATTCTATTCCTTTTAATTTTTTACCCTAAAAACATAATTTTTATTTATAATTAAAATTTATTACAAAAATAGTAATAAATAATTGAGTTAAAACATATATGAGAATAAAAACCTCAATATTGTTATTATAAGTCTTACTATGCGTTAATATGTTGATATTTATCTAGATTCAGGAGGTAAAAATCATGTATAATTTACTCAAAAGTGAGCGAATTTGAGAAATAAAATTTTAAACCTTTCAAAAAAATAACAAAATTATCATGAATCAAAGCTTTAATAACATTTTGTTATCTCTTTTTAAGTATACTGTCTTATAATTATTTTAAATAGTCATTTATACTGAAAAAATAAAACATAAGACTCTCCTTCTTCATCAGAATGATCCAATTAAAATTTACTTCAACATCAAGGATTTTTTCTTGTGAATCTCAAATGACAAATAGCCATTGTAAGTTGAATTAGTAATACTGGTATCAAAATTAATTTTGATAGTACTTTTGTGAGGTTTTTTCCAAATAGGAGGAGTCAAAGAATAATCAAAACTAGTAGGTTGATATGTAAGGATTGAAAGACTCTAAATAAGAAGATGATAACTACATAAAAGTAGAGTTATTAACGTATTTTTTTATTTAATAAATAGTATTTTTAGAACCAAAAATATTAACATATAATTTTTTTAGTGAAAAGAGGTTAAAATATAATTTTTGAGATTTTTTTATGAATTTTTAATGCAGAACCAATGAAAAGCTACTATGTGTCCTAACATGCAAGCAGAGGAGCTAATTAGGCAAGTCACGAGGATGCCACACCAGTTGGGACAACAAATCGTAAATCGTCGTGTGTGAAAAGTGAAGTTGTAGATGTCACGTGTCAGCACGATCTTCAATCTGAGTTCCGAGTGTGGTCAAACAACACTTCACATGTCGTCATGTGTGATCTGACGGTCATAATTGCACCTTGATCTAAAATTGATCTGATGGTCATGATTGCACCTAAGCTATATTTTAGCCTCTAATTACCCTCATAAACCCTAATGAGTTTCTATTAGCATAATTTTGATTAATTTTTTGAGTTAAAAAGAAAAAAAAATAAGAAAAATTCAAAAAGAGATACAATTTTGGTGGATATTCAAGAGATTGATTGTATTTCTTCTTCTACTCTATTATTTATCAATTATTATGTCTTTATTTATGAAAAATATGAGTTTTATGGACAAAATTATGTCTAGTTAATTTATTAATATAGAGATCTTATGAACCCAATTTTCACCATGTGATGATCTAATATTTCACCTCAATTATAATTATAATTTAATTATATTATTTAATCTTATTTTTATGCTATTAATTTTTTGGCCAATAATTTATCTATAGAGGTAATTTAATATATTTAAGAGAATTTTTTAATTGTTTGTTTTGATTAAATAACATGCATAGTTTCTAGTCAGAGATATATGATTCTTATGTATGTGATCCATAAATGATGAACTTAATAAGTAGTATGCAATTTAATTGGCATAAGAGTGTGATTAAATTAATTACTATATGGTGTGTAGTTTGCGTGAGAGAGGAATACATGTTAAGTTAGATTCAATTGATCATGTAATTAATTGATAATTATATTAGGAAGATTGTATTCCTAGATATTTGATCACACATCTTCTTAGTTATCAAATTTGAATTAATTAATTATTGTTATTTACTTTTAGTTATTTTAATTTTGCTTCCTTAAAATATAAAATAATTTCTGTGTGAATAATATTTTCTTATCATTATATTACTTGTTGCAATACATATACTTGCATATTCATTATACACAATATTTGTGTGGCGATCAGAAGAATTCTTGAATTCAAGAAATCTTGAGTTTAATTTCATAATAATCGTGTTAAGATTTGAGATTTTGCATCGAACAAAATATCACTACGAGATTTTCAAACCTGTTCAAAAGAAATACATATAACAAAGATAAAATCAGGATAAGATAGCTCTGGATGACAAAAAGAACTTATAACTTTAAAAAGTTCACAAATAAATATATCAAAGAGGAAATATTTGTAAAGTTTAGATTGGTTATATAAGTCCAATTAACCCATAGAGAAAAGATAAATTGAGAAGAAAAGAAGAGATGATAAATAGTTTCAAGCTCAATATGACAATAAAAAAGAAATCTCCAACAAAAAACTTTAATTCTTTTATAGATTTTTAACTGTCATAATTATTTTCAAATAGAAGAATAAATCTTAGGATCTTTTTGAAATCAAACTTCTATAATTAGATTTGGTATTAAAAATACCTTTGGAATTATGAACTCAAAATAGGAGTTATAATATAATTTATATATGGTTGAAGTCTTGAAATATAAGAACACATATGAGTTTCCTAAATATGGTAAATAAATTGAAACTTCCAACCATTAGAACCTAGAAGAAGATCCTTGATCATAACAAGAATATTAAGTATCCATAGAATTAACAAGAGTAATCATTTAAAATTTGAAGACCAAGGAAACTAAGGGTTATGCCAATTGTTCATTGAAGAGCCATTTTCAATTTTAAGACATGCACCATATATATTAAGTAAATTCAAAAAAGATCAAGTTGAAAAACTCTATTGGAATTCCATATTTGAATTGAAAAAGATTAACTTAAATTTTGTTAACATTATTGAGAAATTGTCAACTCAATTTTTGACAAAATACTTAAATTAATATCTTTAAACTTACCAAAATCAAGACCTTCAAATTTTTTAGGTGAACAAATAAGATCCTAACTTTTATAAATAATATATTAAGAAGATTTATTTTTTGGAGATGAATTCAACCTTGATTTCTTGATAATCGCATCATTTTTATCAAAAATTGATTTGGGTAATTTAAAATTACTCATGGAATAATAAGGTAAAGTCAATAAAATAGATCTAATATAAGTTACTTTGCTAGCTTTAGATAAAAGTTAAAATCTTCAACTATAAGTTTTGAAAATTAGAATATCAATGATCTTTTTAAATTCTCTACTCTTCTATCTATGGAAGAATAAATTATAACCTAAATATCTCACAGTTTCATTGGCTCTAATTTTTTTTAGAATAGACTAAATTTGGCATCGTAAAGAAAAATAAATATTTTTTAAGAAAAAAATACAAGATTTAAATAAATTTACACTCTATACTAACCATTTAAAATATTGTTAAAGATTCTGCTTAATGATATTAATTTTTGTAAGATTTTCTCTATAAAACAGAATAAGAACATGTGTATATATAAGTTGACTAATAGGAAAAAACCATTTATAAAATTACCAAAAGATAAAGAAAAGATATAATTACCTTATTAAAGTCTTCTTTCAATCGTAAAATTACCAAAAAGTATTCTATTCAATAGAAGCATGAACCAATTCTAAGACAAATGTAAATTAACTTGCAAAATCATCATATCATGAGTTTTTTGCATGTCTATTTTAATTCCCAAAAGACTTCTCCTACCTTTTTTCCCTCTTAATAATATGTATCACTCTCTGAGCAATAATAACACTTTAGAAATCTATCTACTAGGGATAAATTCATATTGAAAAGAAAAAATTAACTTATTAAGTTTACTTTTGAGTCTATTTTTCATTATTTTGAAAATGATTTTATAAATCACGTTACAAAAGTCTAAAATGATGAACAATGAAAATGATTATTTATTTTATTAATAATAAGTGTAATAAAAATTTTAATTAAAGTAAGATTAAGATAACCTTATTTGAAGAAATCTTGAACAACATAAATTACATATTTTTTTAAGAATATGTCAATAAGTTTTATAAAGAAAAGTAGACAAATCATATGATCTAGTAGCTTTGAAAGAATCCAGATTAAATAGAACATCTTTTATCTCTTTTTCTTTAGAAAATTACATAAAATATCCTTCTTATTATTTGAAATATACTGTGAAAATAAGTTGTGCCAGTAAATTCCAACTCCCTTAAGAGTTACAGAAATTACAATTTCTCAAAAATAAGCTGTAACTAGTTCAAGCCTTTTTTCTCCATTTTCTTTTCTTCTTTTTAGTTGGATTTATTGTCAAGATTTAATTTAAAGGTGCAAATCGAATGTCACATGAAAATATTTTTTAAAGTTTTTAGCAACTAGGAAGATTAAAGTCTACTACTAACTTAATATTTGTTGTATTGAAAAATCTAGACTTTAATTTTTATTGCACTATTTTTTCATATGTGAATGAAGTTTTGCATATTTCTATAATAATAAAAAATTTCCACCACAAACTTTTATCAATGAAGGTGATAATTACAATAATATTTCACCCTAAATTCCAATTTATGTATTTTTTTTAGTTCTATATATTTCAAAGTTTAGATATATCTCATTTAATATAATTGTTATGGTAAGTACAATCTCATCATATAATTATATTCAACAAGAAGTCATAAGGTTAGATGATACTGTGATAGATTTTAAATGTAAAATAGTATTTTTTGTTTTTGTTTTAGTAATTAAAATCATAAATTTGAGCCCTAGCTTTTTACTAGTAAAAATAGCTCAAAATATCAATAAAATTCTTTACTTGTTAAATTTAAGTTATACATTCTTAGGTTAAATTATTATTTTTTATTAATACCTTCAAATCACCACATGTTTAGATGCAAAAAAGATAGTAGAGATTTAGAAACAAATGTAAATAAGTACAAGAAAATAAGTAATAGATCCTATCTTTACTACCTTAGTAGTACAATGATTTTATTTTAGATTCTCTTTTTTACTCATATACATATTAATGATACTCATGTTTAATAAAATGTATCAATTTAATGTAATTTTTTATTTGATTAAAGATTTTTCACATGTACACTACATGTATTTAATGAATGAAATTTATGATATATTTTACTATTTTCTCCACTATAATATTCACAATTTATTTTCCTGTTATTTTTTAGTATTTAAATACTTATTTTAATATTTTCAACCTCTCTTATTTTTTATATCACCTAATAACTCAACATAATACATCAGATAGAGTTCAAATATGGGAGAACAACATATTCAATCAAGAATACATATAGCATCCACACATCTTTGGATAAAAAATTATGGTCTTCTAAACTTCATGAAAGACTCAAGATTCATATATAGAGAATTCTTTAATAACTATTTTCCAACAAGAAGCAACATTAATCATAGAAATCGAATTAATTCAATCAATTATACTGGACCATCTAATCAATTCTTGTGGACTTATTCAGGCAACATGGAAAAGATTGAACAAATTATCTATTTTAACAAATGCAGCTTTCTCTTCAGCTCATGATCTAGTCTTACAAATTACTAACTGCTCTTTAATTTCTGATGTTCATTCTCCTACAGAATTACTGGTGACAATTACTCTTGTTTTTGATCAAATTTAGAAATATAAGGAGATAATATATTATTTATAAGGAGATATTGCCTCACTTGGACACAATGTACGTTAAGTCATATAGAAGTTAAATTTTCAAAATTTAGCAAACTCATCCCCTCAATGATCAAAATCAGTTCTATATATTCTTTTGAACCAACTCCTATGGTATATATCTCATCTGCTTGGTCTTATCCCCCTTCTTGATCGCATAAAATCAATTTTGATACTTTTCTAATTAGAAATCACCTTGGTCAAATAATTTATAGTTAAGCTAAACAATATATAGATATAACAAAAACTTTCTTTGTAAATTTGAATATGTTTACTGCTAAGTGGATGCTTTAATGCAACAGATCATTCCTTAGCTAAATGGGGCTTTAATAATTGTGCTTAATGTTCTTTTCTAGTATTTCTTTACCTCCTAGTGATTTTTACTTTGTGTATTCTTAATATTAATTAAAGAAAAGGTTTGGAAAGAAGAAGAAAAAACAACTTAGAGGAGTGGTCCCTGCCATCATAACACAATAATTAATGCAAAATCAAGGAATCAATATTTTGGATCTAATCAAACATCTACTATAATAAAAGTTGGAGGAAGAAAGAAAAATTAAGAGCCAAAACTACTTACTAAACTATCACAGGCAAAAAAAGGAATAAATTTTGAAATTGTAACGTGTCAAAGCTTTTGAAGGCTTAGCTCCTTGTCTTGCTTTTTCCTCCCCTTTTTTCTTGCCTTTAATTTTTTCATCTCCAAATTTATTAACTGCCTCTACAGCAAGGCAAACATCTATTTCTATGGTGAATTTTTCAAAATGGATACTAACTTTTTATGGCTTTGAGCTTCATTTGCCACTAGCCGTCTCTCGTGGTCCCTAATGACTGCTCTATTATAAATGTTACTGCAAAGGATGAGACAAACTTGATACGACAGTCAATACGATACAAACACGATTGTGACAGAATTAAAATATGATTAGAATAAAATTTATCATAAATTATTTTATAAATTTAAATGCTATATTATTTATTACTATTTTAGATAATTTACTTGAAAATAAATTATCCATACTTTTTTTTTTCTATTTTGTCCACTAACACACTCAAACACGAACATGACAAGACACTAACATAACAAGATACAATATAACACGATCACATAGTACAAGCATAACACACTTGCCCACCCCTATGCAAAGGGCTTCGCCAACTAAAGGATTTTCGGTAGCTGTATTTCACTCTGAGATTGAGATCGAAGGATTAGGTAAAAGATACAATTAATTTTTAATAACTATGTCACGTGGCACTCCCAGCTTGCTTCCTTCCTTCCTTCCTCCTAGAAAAAGAAACAAATCAAACAACTAGTATGCTTTTGAGTCAAGTGCAAAGTTAATGGCAACTTTACTAAGCTTAAGGTACTCACATGAGCTGATTAATAAAGGTAATAATACTATTTCAAAGTTCACATCCTCATTTTGTTTTTCCCTCTCTAAGAAGTTTACACCTTATGTCCGTCGACATACAATGTTGATATCGTATAAGCAAATGCTAAAAGGCAAGCATAACTGGAACAAGCGAATGAACCCACTTAAAATCAAGAATCTACCCTCTGTTACAATAGGATATGTTGCTACAGGCACATTGCTTTGAGAAACAAAAAAATTGCATACGGTGAATAAGGAAATTTTCTTCTTTCTTGGGTTAAAACCTACAATGGTAAATATCAAACTTAGTACTAGATGATGTACTACGTTTTTTCGTCACAGAAAAGTTCAAACTGTCATTCAGGGATCCTAAGTGTCAAAAACTCAAACCAGACCATGAATTCAGGGTACAACCTAAAGCCCAGTTGGCACAATTACTCAGCAAGATAGCTGCTCAACATGCTCGTCATTTAAGGTTGCCCATCTTCCTTGGATCTCACAAATTTTAAGAACCTTGTTGACGGTTTGATAAGCCATTAAGGGTCAATATCTGATCAATCTCTCATGTACTCCTCTATCATCCTAGCCAGTTCAAGGGTAGAAAAATCAGTCTAATTCTCTCCAAAACAAACACCGTTTTGGTGGTATATTTAGGCCAGTTAATTCTGGACTAGGGTTCTGTAACCCTCCTGAGGATAATTACTCTTTGCATTGAAGAAAAATCCTGGAGTAATTGCCTTGTCCAAAAACACTGTAAAATTCTTTACTGCAAGCAACTTACAATTTATGCCTGAAATGCCGAAATCAATGCTATGTTAGGGACAAAAGGATACCAAGTGTCTGCTGCAGAATTCCTAATTTGCATTGTCCAATTTAGATTCCTACAAAAACAGGCAAAAAGATTGAGCTGGCTGCAGAACAATGATGTAGGCTAATGTTGAACTGTAGCAGTGAAAATGATCACAAAATAAGTCATCAATGTCAAATTAACATATAACATGTATTTTATGTCCGAGCAAAATAAGGTCTAGTTCATCACTTTCCAAATAGTTCTATAGATAAAGGATTAAAAATCCATGACAATATACACCTATGGGATTCAACAATCTAGTGCAGCTTACTCTAACAGAAAAGACTACATTAACAGCATAAATGCATACTCATCAGCAGACAATTTAAATATATTTATATATAATCAAAATTCAGTTAGTAATCTATATGTACATAAATAATAAATGTCTGAATTATAAAATTAAAATCACCATTAAGGGTCTAAGTGCCCAAAATTCAAACTAGAGCATGAAATATAGGGTATAAACAATTAAGGTAGAAGCATAATTACCATATAATCTGAGACCAGTAAATACAATCACGCACGACGTTTACTCAAACGCCAAGAGTTAGGCTCATGATATCTGTCATAGAGTGGCTCGATGCGCTCTTGTCGCTTACGCTTGCTCATCTTTGTTGGATCTGCAACTTTGAAGAATCTTGGTGCCAATTCGACAAGCCATTTAGGGTCTATAACTGTGACCTCACGCATGTATTCTTTTGTCGTCATAACCAACTCATGGTAGATGACCCAGTCTGGTTGTCTCTGGAAAAGAGCGCTGCTTGGGTGGATATAGACCGGCTGATTCTCAACTAGGGTTCTGTAACCCTCCTGAGGATCCTTCCTGGCAGAGTGGAAGAAAAAGCCTGCAGTAATTGCCTTCCTGATCTTTGTGAAATTCTTTCCGGTACTTACAACATCTAACTTATACCTGAAATGCAGAATTATTTCTATGTTAGGACCAAAAGGACATCAATGTCTTAAGAGCAACTTGAATGACTACTATGAATTCGTAGTTTGCATTTAAGAAAACAAGAAAAAGACTAACCAGGGAACAACTTAAGTGATAACATAAACTAACCCAAAAAGAACAAGCCCAAAGATAAGGTATTAGAAATTAATTGAAAAATCACCTTAAACCATTAACATGGAAGAACATGCAATTTAAATTAGATCAGTGCACTAGCGATTTTCAGAGTGAGAATTTCATTATGCAAATGGTGGTAAATAAAAATTTTATATGGATACAAAAGATGCTACCTGTATAAACTTTCACTACCAAAGCCACACAACCTACTTTGTTTTTCAAGTGCAAAAAGCTTACAGTAAACTTGATATAAATGAAAGACTAAAGAAAACAGATTTATCAAAATTTATGAGTTCCCATGCACAGAGAGGACCCAAACTTATGCAACGGAATTACATGAGATCACAAGATGAAATAACAACATCAGGACCAACTGATAGTCAACACAACAAAATGATCAAATCAATATATAAAAATAAAGATAAAAATGATCACTTAGGTATAGACACGACCAAATAATCAAATCAACAAGTCAAAAGAAAGATCAAAAGATCATACTTATCCATGATGGTAAGGAGCTGTTTCCGAACATCCTGTGCCCTCCTCAAAGATCGTGACTGAACAAAATTCTCAAAACACCACGGCCCTGAAAAATTCTTGGCTTTCCATGCCTCATAGACAGCAAGTAAAGTCAGATGGTCTCCTTCTGGTTGGAAAAATTTGGCCCTCTTTTGATCGGCTTGGGCTTGCTTCTCACGAGGCCTGTAAAATATATTCCCTGTTGTAATCATTGCAATCATTGTCAAGATCTCATCACTGCATCCAAGATCCACACTGGCAAGTAACATCTTTGATAATGGAGGATCTAGAGGAAATTCAGCCATTTTCCTGCCCAACTTAGTGAGGAGTCCCTCCTCATCTAGTGCTCCTAAACTATAAAGCTGCTCCATGGCAGAGATGAGAGCTTGGGGAGAAGGTGGATCCATAAAATCAAAGGAAAGCAGGTCATTTATACCCATTGCCTTCATCATAAGTGTAGTAACTCCAAGATTTATCCTCTGAATTTCGGGAACCGAAGTAGGAGGCATTTCATTACGGTATGCACTCTCAGTGTAAAGTCGGTAACACTTCCCAGGGCCTGTACGCCCAGCACGTCCAGCTCGTTGCTTTGCTGATGCTTGAGAAATTGGAGTTATGACTAGTGAATCCAATCCTAGCTTTGGATTGTATACATTTTGCTTTGCAAACCCAGGATCAATCACATAGAATATCCCATCAATTGTCAAAGAAGCCTCGGCTATATTAGTAGCCACAACCACTTTTCTCTTGCCAGGAGGTGCAGGGTCAAATATCCTAGACTGCATTTCACTGGGAAGTGCACTATAAACAGGCAGAATAATTAATTCTGGAACATTTTTACCGAGTCCTTTCATCCTCTCATAAAGTGACTGGCAAGCAAAGTCGATCTCCTCTTGTCCAGTCAAAAAGAGAAGTATATCGCCTTCTGGCTCTGTTAGGTGGATCTGCAACACGGTGATTAGAGCAGCATCAAGGTAGTCACTCTCCGGTTGCTTGGTGTAGAGTATCTCTACCGGAAATGTTCTTCCAGGAATTGTAAATATGTTACAGTTGAAGAAATAACCTGAAAACTTTTCTGCATCCAATGTGGCAGATGTAACAATTAAACGAAGGTCTGGTCTGCGTTTCACAAGTTGCTTCAATAACCCAAAAAGAACATCAGTGTGGATTGTCCTCTCATGAGCTTCATCAAGCATTATCACAGAATATTGAGAAAGGTTCTCATCAATTAATATCTCCCTAAAAAGCATACCATCAGTCATATACTTAATGACAGTGTCTGGACTTGTACAATCCTCGAAACGAATTGCATACCCAACTTCCTCTCCCAACCGACAACCAAACTCCTCAGCAACCCTCTTGGCTACAGACATTGCAGCCACTCTACGAGGCTGAGTACAGCCAATTTTACCCTTAGTTGTATAACCAGTTTCAGCAAGATACTGTGTTACCTGGGTTGTCTTACCTGAACCTGTCTCACCAATGACAACCAGAACCTGATTATCATGCACCGCCTGAACCAATTCCTTCTTAAGCTTGTAGATAGGTAAGCTCTGCCTTTGCTCCTGCATTGAGAGCTTTGACCTCTGCCCAAAACTGACTGTTTTTCCAAAAGCATCCTTCTTCCACTCGGGCATATCATAGGCTGACAATCCAACACCCCTAAGCTCCTGTGCAAGATGTCTCTCACCTGTCTCAGGCATTGGATCTTCCCAGGGCCGATTGAGATCCTTTGGAATAGAGTCAAGCATAGTTCTTTGCTGCTGTTCTCGTACTTCTCTACGCTCCTTAATAAGTGCAGATTGAAGAGCAGCAGCACGACTCAATGATCCTTCTGGATTCTTAAATATTTTCACAGGTGACATATCAGCAGTATACCTGGTCTGCCCTTGCAAAAATGCTGGCTCGTCTTCATTGAGCTCGATTTCAAGCTCTTCCTCAGCACCCTCTTCTTGATACATCAGCCCGTCACCTTCATCATCATACAGTGGATGCTCGCTCAGACTCATCACACCAGAAGCCATCAACTGTTTGGCTTCCCATATCTCCGGTGAACTCATTCGCTTCAAAGGCCTACGAGATGGAACAACATCATTTTCCTCCACAATCCTAATACCAGAGAGTCCCGTCCTAGTGGTTGGTCCATCCTTAGAGCCTGAAGGGTTGGCTCTGATAACATCATCCTCTGAGCTCTTCTTCAAAGGAAGCAAATCCTTCCCAGTATTCTGATCAACATCCCTCATTGAAAGGCTCAATTTCTGACCGGAAATTGATATCACCTTCACATACACTTCCTGATCTCTCTTCACAACATCTTTTACATTACTAATTCTTCGAGTTGCAATCTGTGAAACGTGTACCAAGCCTTCTTTCCCCCTAAAATCATTCAGTTGAACAAAGCAACCAGTGTCCATTACTCTGGAGACTCTACCCTTATAAACCTCATACAATCCTGGCTCATGAGATTGGTATTTTCCATTCCTTCGATCCCTATCAGCTATTCGATCACCGCCATCTTCCCTAGTATTCCCATCCTCTTCGTACCCATCTCCCCTATGCTTCTCGTATCGATCTCTGCGCCTTCCCCGATCATCATCATCATATCTGTCTCTGCGCCTTTCTCTCCTATCACTGTTCCGATATCTATCCCTATCCATATTCCTATCTCTGTCTCTATCTCTATTCCTATCCCTACCTCTACCTCTACGCGTATCATCTTCCAAATCTTCTCGTTCCTTCTCTCTGCACTTTTCCTGTATCTCCGTTTCAATTTCCTTCTCGATCTCTTTCGCTCTCTCTTTAGTATCAGCAATAGCTAATCCATGGTATTTCGTCTTACTAGTATCTGAATCACCACCATCTTTCTTCGATTCCTCATTGGACTTGAGCTTCGGAGGAAGAATTGCGTGGATTATAGTAAGAAGCGTACGGACAAAATAGTCGGGCATTTCAGCACCATTTTCCTTCAGCTTCGCATCAAACTCTTCTACTGTCTCGCAGTTCCTCCCCAATTCTGTAATGAATTCAGCCAGAATTTTATCGCCAAACCCTACATGGGTTTCAAGTTCCGTACAGACCTTAGAGACTAGAGATAGATACTCGAGCTTCTTCAGACCATCATCTTCCACACCCATTTTGACAGACTAGTCTGACGTATAGCAAGGAACATATAAAATAAAAGTTAAAGATATATGAGAATTTAGGGCTTTTTTATTTTTGTCATGAGAATTTTGGGCTGTGGCCGCTTGAATCGGTAAACTTCGAGATGCAGCGGGGAAAGATAAAAGACGAAAACCTAATTTACGGGATTTGGTACTTTATGTTTAGAAATTAATCTCTCTCTTAGTTAATATTTTTAAAAAGTTTAAATTTAATGTCTTATTTATTAAATAATTCATAAGTTATAAATTGTAAAATTTAACTAATACATCACATGTGATTTCAAAGAGATGAGCCTTTTAACGTGAGATGTACAATTGAATTCTTCAAATTAAACTCATATATTATTTAAAATTATTAATTTTAAAATCAATTATTAAATAAGATATTAAATTTAAATTCTTCAAAACTATGGGTTAAAAGGTACCAATTTTTAAATATAAATATTTTTGTGATATTAAACCCTAATTTATGGATACTCTTGAAATATAGCCCAAAGGTTAGTAGGGATAGAGATAAGTCACTTAGGTTAGTTTTTGGTTCGAATACTTAACTGAATTAATTTAGTATGTTAAAGAATTTAGCAAACCAATTGTATTGTGTTAACTGTGTTTGTGTCGTATTTATTTTATATTATTTGTATCGTGTTTTAACATTAATCTATTGCATTATGTTAGTTGACAATGAAAATTTCTACTTTACTTTCTTCGTATTGTTTATTTATAATATTAAAAATTAATAAGATCTTTAATAACATGAAAAATTATTAACTAAATTTTTTATTTGTATTATATCGTGTGAGACATTATCACACTTACTAAAGGTTCTTATTCTCAATCTTATTAAAAAGACTTTGACACTTCATTAAAAATACCAAAATACGAAAACTTTAATAATAATAAAACCAAAGAAGTTTTGAATTCTATTATCAAATATCAACTCATATTACACAACAATGCAACCTATCTATACTCTAAGTTTTAACTGGCACCTTTGTGAAAAGAAAAACAAAGTTTAAATCTTGAATTTAATTATTCTATAGTTTCTCTATTCCATTATAGTTGTAATTAAAGAGAAGATATTTGAAAATATTCCTTTACATGGCCATTTCCAAATGCAACCCTTCTACTATACACAAAGTCACCAACACACTATCCTTATCGATGTCTAGTAGACCCTTCCTTGGTAAACGTTTGTCAACTCTATTTTCTATCATTTTTCTTTCTCATTTTCTCAATCACTTTATCTTTGTATTTGATTGAAAAAATTTGTAAGAAAAATATAAACAACAATAATTAAAGGTTATAATTTATGAATATTAAATAATTATCCAATTAAGTCAATAAATAACTCTTTAAGATATTAAACCTAATTAAAAATTTCTTCAAAAGTCTTGGTATCTCTAGATTTTCCTTTCCAACCAAGTGATGGCTTCATCTCATTTTCTCTAATTCTTGATTCAATCTCCTCTTTATTTTCCCTCATTACTTCTTGATTTTCACGCTAATTTCGGTAATCTATTTTCTCTTTGTTTGTGCCCTAATTTTGTTTGTATTTTCATATGGAAGAACTATGATCTTGAATGGACTAGATTGATCTCACGATTGACCTAGGGGATTTGATAGAGACTGAACATTACATCTCTAATCTTGCAATTGTAGCTTCTTTTGTATCTCAAAAGCCTATAAATGTTGATGCATTGCTACATATGCATCACAAGAATTGGACTAAGAATGAGGGGTTGGGTTTAAAGATTATTGATCGAAGCACATTTATCTTCTACTTTGAGGAGGCTTTGGATCTTGAATTTTTTGTTAGAAAAGCTCTATAGAGTTTTGACAATGACCTCATTGTTGTGCAGAGGATGGGATTTGGTATGTCTTCTTCATCTTTATCCTTTGATTTTACTCCTATTTGTGTGCAAATACATGATCTTCTTATGGATTGGAGAAGTGAGGTAATAGTTAAAAGAGTTATGAGTCATGTTGGTGTTGTTCTTGATATGTATAAGTTTTCCTTGGCTGGTGGTTTTATGAGATCACTTAGAGTCCGAATTAGCTTTGAAATTTCTAAGGCTTTGGTTCCACTTGAACTTGAATTCCTTTTAAGGAAAGTTATGTGTGGATAGATTTCAAATATGAGAGACTCCTTGGGTTTTGTTACAATTGTGTTAGAATTACATAAAATAGTTGTTTTTATGAAGTTATAAGCATCAAATTTGGTGGAAAGTATGTTCAATATGGAAAGCAACTTAGATCTGACATAAATATGAGGATTCCACTACATATAAGGATGGAAGTTTGAAGAAGAAGGAATTTCAGGGTTGTATTTAGCATTGGAAATTCTATAGACAAGAAGAAGAGTGGTGGTAGAGGGATGAGCTAAGGAAAGAAAAATGGTGCCTCTAGTAGTGGAAAAAACCAAAGCAGTTGACAATACCGATATGGTACTGGGGACTAGGGTAAGAAAAATAATAAGGCAATGCTTTGAAGATATTTCTTTTATAAGTAACATTTAAGAACCAAAGATGGAGCCTAGTTCTGTTGAAGGTGATAGTGTTGGAAAATGTAAGATTGCTATAGATTTGGTCAACTAAAAATTATTTTTTTCCCTTGAATGTTGTTGGTTTGGTTTGATTTATGGTGCCTCTAGTTTTTGGTTTGGATGTTGTTTGTCTTTGTTTGGTTTGTAAGGTTTCTTGTATTGGTGTTTTTTGTCCTCAAGCTTACTCACAATCTGTGTTTATTTCTGAGTTTTGTGTGTCCTATGTATATATGCTTAAAGATGTCTCTTTTTGAATTTTTAGCTAGATCATGCTAAGAGATTTGTAGACTCTTCTTTGTATGCTGCTGTCTAGCATGAGCATTTATTTCTATGATATTAGTAATGAAATTTTTTTTAGTTCTATTGGTTTTTGGGAGTCTTTTGTCTCTTCTAGTGTCTGTTCTTTTGGTTTGTTTTCTTTGTAAGATCCCATCGCTTGTATTGGTTTCTCGTTAATGAAGCTATCCTTCTTTTTTGACAAAAAAAATAGTTGGAGGTTGAAGCAACACAAAGCTTAGGAATGGATCAAAGGCTGAGATTTTATATATAGATTTTGATCTTACAGTTGTGATTTCCTAACGAGTCCTTGCATGATGGATGAATTAAGGAGAAGAGATAAGCGTAAGATAAAAATTTGATGGTCATAACCATGGTAAGAAATTATCACAAAAAAGAAAAGAAAAAATCCCATGGGAGAAAACTTTGTAGTTTTGAGTTTTAGCATTAATTGGGTGAATTTCTTTTATAAACAAGTACCAAATACTTTACTATTCAATCATTTTGGGTTGGAAAAACTTTATGAAAATTTCTAATTTGGTTAGTGTTCTAAATCGACAATTGTAAAATTAATTAGGCAAACAATTAAGATTTGAAAAAATAACAGAAATAATACCCTTAAAATTTGTAACTATAAAAATAACATATTTTATATAAATCTCATATATTTTTACTATTAGAAAAACTCCAATACATTATTTTATTTTGAATACTGTTTGATTGGATCTCGTTCAATATTATTGAGGTGTTGTTTTTATTGTTATAAGTTTTAAGAGTTTTATTTTTTGTAAATTCTCTAAAGATTAGAAAAATAACAAAAATGACACCCTTAAAATTTGTGACTACAAAAATAATACCACTTATATACATCTCATACACTACTACAGAAATAGGCATTAAAGTCGGTTTAGGAACCGACTTTAAATTTAGCGACTTAAAATGTAAAGTCGGTTCACGCGATGAACCGACTTTACATTACATATCGTATTTTTTTTCTTCTCATTTTTCGTATTATTCAATATATATAGCATAAAAAAACTAAAATTTAAATAATAATACAAATAATTAAAAATTTAAATATATTTAATTACTTGATAATTAAATTTATTACAAAACAAATAATGTATACATAATACATATAGTTAACTTAAATTACAAATAAAATAATGTCGTCAAAGTGTAATTATGCGATCAAGTAAGCTTGGTTGGCTTAGAATCTTGATTGGCCTTCACAAGCATTATGACAAAAAAACAGCTGATCTATATAACAATTCATATTCCCCTACATACATATGAGCACGTAAAACATCCATCAAACAAGCATTCTAAACTTCAGACATACGAATAAAGAAATTAAATCATTATAAATATTACCATAAAAAAGAGATTGCCACGTACAGCGACATTCGACGAACTCATATTAGCACTTTATTAATCATTTGTCTATATATATGAAGTTATCTGGAATCTCTACTAGTATTTTTAAATGATATATATAATGAACTCTAAATATGAAATCAAGTGTAACTCCGATTTCTTACTTGGCTTGTGTGAGTTTTGGTGCCCTTAAACATATGGAACACGTTCATGGGCACCAAAACTCATACAAACTAAGAAACAAATTGGAATTATGTACACCTGATTTGTCCATTTAGAGCTCATTATAGCATTAAAAATACTAGCAGAGATTCCAGATAAATTCATATTTATAAACAAATGATTAATAAAGTGCTAATATGAGTTCGTAAGGAAAGTAGGAAAGAGATATGAGATGTAGTTTGGGCCAAAAATAGGTCCATAAAACAATGCATCCCCCTAAATACATGAGCATATAATCATCAATCAAACAAGGGATTTCAGACACAGGAATAGATAGAGAAATTAAATCATTAAAAAATTTACTATTATGTTGTCATATGCTATTCAAGATCATCAGAATCTTCTCCTGATTCTTCTTGTGATGATATAATTTGAAGCATGTGTTCTGCCCATTCCTCTCGTAAATCATCAAAAATTTGTTGATCGTAGCCCGTCTTATTCCAACCAAAGATCTACATGTATTTAAAATCAAAATAAGAATATAATTTCATTTATTTACAAAAACAAACTCAAATATGTTAAAAAAATTATGTATATGGGTAAAAGATATTACCACATCATCAATTGAAATTTTGATATTTGTGATGATTTCGCTCATAAACTTCATGACATAATAACCACACATGACTCCATTATTTTGTTGTGGAACCTACAAAAAACAAGTGTACATGAATTTTCATATTCGAACATCTTTATTATTCAATTGTAAAATTAATAAAATTATTAATATTGACTTGTACATACCATAACTTTTGTCCATATAAGCTTATGAGATTTTTTGAGGGCAATGCCTCGAAACTTGTTCCACAACTTCCATGCCCTATCAAGGTTTAAAACGGTTAGTTTTTATTAAATATTACAAAAAATAATAGAAGAAACTAATATGTAACTATAACTCTTACATTTCAACAACTGTTTTTGTATCTTTACTCAATTCTATAGAAGCTGAGTCACAATACCAAGCATGATTATTAAACAGATCAATGATGACCAACATCTAATGATCTTGGTCTTGTTCAAACCTTAATGGCCAAGGGATTATCAACTTTTGATTTCTGTTAAGCGTTAATGCTCTATCACATAATTGTTTAGCTCTGATGCTAACATCTTTCTCTTGATATTGATTGACATATGAAGAATCATAGAACATTACTAAATGTGATGAGTGATTATGTTGAAGTCGATAATAACACGCCCTATATAAAAGATATATATATATATATATATATATATATATATATATAATTAGATAATATAAATATAATTATATATGTTTTGCATAAATAAAAGAAAAATAAATAGATTGAGGACTCACCTTGTCCACACTTGAATTATACTTAAATCGATCATTTGATATTCAAATAGTTGCAATAAACACTCGATCGATATATACGTTTGGCCGAGATCTACACCAGAAATTTTTATAGGAAGTGGCACAGTCCATCCATCATTTATGCTGGATGCCCTCCCAACAATAGTCATCAAAGTGCCAAGATTTCTACTGAAGTTTAACGCATAAATATGACTATACTTTTTCCAAGGCTTCTTCTTGAATGACTTGGTGCGTGATGATTGGCCACTAGACATAGATTTAGCACGAGATACTTGCTTCGTATCTCTTAAATGTGCCATATTTAAGAGATCTGGTATAATAGCCTAAAAAAAGTATTATATATGTATTTTTTAGTAACAATATAAGATATAATAAAATAATAGTAGTAAACAAGTGTTATCTTTTAAGTTAAAAAATAGTACCACGTCAAAATTTAGAACAACTTGAATCGACGACCAAGCCACATACTGTCCAATCGCTTCTTGGACTGTGGTAGCATCAGAAGGCACATGTAGTGGACAATCATGAAACAATGATTGATCAATTACTATTCACCAATGATTAGGCAAATATTGATTATGAATCATCCGATCATCGCTTAATTGTTGTACCGTTCCAATAGCAACATAGTCTGTTGACGAAGGATGTTTCAACAAACATTTCATATTCTATAAAAAATTTAAGTGTTATATATAAAAAATAAAACATATAATAAGAATTTAAAAATAATAGATTATATACAACAGAAATTAAAATCTTACCACATATGATTCATCAAATAAAAGAGGACTCTTATGTGGGGTAGCTACTGGATGTACATTCTCACCAAAATGTTCATCTTGGTTTGATTTATGGTAAGAATGTGCAGATTGTATTGGAGATAATGAACCACTACTTGATTGCATATGCATTCCTGGCATATAGTGAGGTCCAATAGGATGGCTATATCCCATACTGGATGTAGTTTGAGCGCAATGAGATTGCGTGGGTGGCATGCCTGGCATGGATGATGGCATGCCTGTCATGTATGGTGGTATGCTTGGCATGAATTGTGGCATGCCTGGCGTGGAAGGTGGTATGCCTGGCATGGATGGTTGCATGCTTGGCCAATATGGCATGCCCTGGTTGTAGCATGATGCCATGGCTGACATTTGTTGTGATTGATGTTCTTTTAGAGTGGCAATCTCACTCATCACTGAAGCCTTAAAGGAGTTGAATTCTTCTTCAATTTTAGTATACTTCTCCTTACTTACCGTCTCAGGCTTTTGTTTTGGAATGTTAAAATACTCCATAGAACCATCATATTGGCTACCTCCCTTAACACGACCAGGATGCTCACGGCCGAATGCATGATATAAAGCATCTCTCCCAGGCTCTTCGATTATTTCACCCCTGGATATTTTTTCTTGAACGGCTCTCTACAAATAATAAAGCCATCAAACATATCATTCATTATTACATCAATTATTAAATATCATTAAGACTTTTTATCAACCAAAATTACTAACCAACTTATTTAATTGTTCTTCTCCTCGTTGAGTCATCGGTCTTGAATTCTTCGTTTTGGGAGTCTTTGTTTCTATGTATAATTCAGTTCGAATGTGTCTAACCAATTCAGCTTCCTACATAAATTATGAAAATTTTATTAACAATGACATAAAATTAAATTGAGGAAAATAAATATAAAAATATTTATAAATTAAGACAAATTAATAATACCATTCTATATCTAACTTCAGGATTTGAAGACCTCCCAGTACGGTTAGGAAGAATGTTATGCATTTGTACATTCTGATGATCTTTTCTAATAATTTGAAATTCATCTGAACGTCTATAATCCACAAATTCTTTTCAAACTTGAGGTGTAATCCAGGGGTGTCCTTCAGGAATTTTGTAGATTTCATTCTCATCAAGTGTTTCCAAATATGGAAACACATAATTTCTTGCCAATCTGGAAGTCTTGTATTCCTTCCACGCCTTATTTGCAATTTTATAACACTTGCCCTTCCAATTGTCATCGACTTTGTAATGATTCTGTAAAAACACAGTACAAAAGATTAGATATACATCTAATATAATATATATATTGATTATAAAATATAAGAGACTTACACAAATGGTTATCCATATTTTGAACTTTTCTGCTTCGTCAACCTCAGACCAATCATTTATATTGATTGGTATACTGGACTTTGCAAGTCGACCAATAGAGAATTTCAATTGTTGACCATTTTCCCCTATTGGATTACTAGTAGAATCAAATAGAACAGGTATTCTATCATCTGGGTTAAGTGAAGCATCAGGTATATTCGCCCAACCCCTTCTTTTCAAATACCCCAATGGATCATTTGGATCTACAATCTCTGTTATCCGAATATCCATGAAATATCTGCAAACAATGAAGAAATATAAATTAATTGACAATTTTAGGAACATACATATATATAAGAGCTATTACAACAATATAGAACATACGTTATGTTTAATTAGGTTGTTGATCATATACATATATTCCTTCATAATCATTTCGAGCCCATGACGAAGAATCATCATCATCATCAATTAGATCATCACATACATTAGGCAATTTATTTGAGAAATTACTAATATTGGTTAATGTATCAAGTATAGAGTCATCATCTTCTACAACATCACAATGGTAAAACTCTTTTTGTGGAGGCGTTAACACAACAGACCATCTTGAATCAATCTGATCGCTCACATAAAATACTTGTTTTGCATGAAGTGCTAACGTGAAAGGATCATCAGTGTGACTTATCCTGGATAAATTTACAAGGGTAAATCCAAACTCATCTATTTTATATCCAACATTGATAACATCTTCGACCCAATCACACAAGAAAACTGTTTCATGGAAGACCTCATAATCCAATTCCCAAATATCTTGTATTATACCATAATATGTTCTATCAGAAAGTACAGGATTAACATCTTTTGAACTGGAAAATTGCATAGTTTGTGCAACCATCTTCACCCCACTATTTTGATTTACTCAGACTGTCCCTAGCTTGAGTCGTAAACCTCGATCCATTTATTGTGAAACTATAAAATGATTTGACATCAAATTTTGGCCCATGTGCAAGCCATTGTAAACTTTCTGATATTTTATGATTGGGTTTCTTGAGTTCATCTCGAATCTATGTATACAAAAACACAAAATGTGTTTAGAGCAAAGTTTTAAAACATTGAATAGATCTAGGAAGATACATGCATGAATTTTGGTTTGTGATACTTACGTGGTTACGAAACCAATTAATAAGCTCTCGCTTATGTTCATCATACAACCATTTTTCTCCTCCTTTTTTTATAACGAGGATCGATCTTCAATAAGTTTAAATGCATCCTGT
The DNA here is from genome assembly GCA_030763125.1 of Hippophae gyantsensis. NCBI lineage: Eukaryota > Viridiplantae > Streptophyta > Magnoliopsida > Rosales > Elaeagnaceae > Hippophae > Hippophae gyantsensis. Next base: position 28,259,933 of record CM061038.1, read on the forward strand.
AATGTTATTAAATATATACTAAATTATATATCATCATTAATAGTTAAATAAAAAATGATTTTTGCAATCATGAAACAATGAACATCACTTACTCTATGTACGGTTGTGCCTCATTATTATTAACCAAAATGATTCGGTGTGCTTTTTCCCATCGAGTGCGATCAATAAATAATTTCTTACTTCCACCAAGCATAGGGTTACCTACTTGGATCATGTGACATTCTAAGAACAACTTGTGCGTAGGATTCCCAATTTCAGTGCAACCACTAAAGTATTTAGAACAAAACTTAATGGCCTCTTCAGCAATGTAGCGTTCCACCATACATCCTTCAGGTCGATTTCTATTGTTTACATATCCTTTAAGGACTTGCATATATCTCTCAAAAGGATACATCCACCTTAAGTAAGTAGGACCACACAATTGAACCTCTCGAACTAAATGAACACATAAGTGAATCATTATATCGAAGAAAGAAGGAGGAAAATATTTTTCAATTAGAGACAAAGTCTCTACAATTTCTTTCGGTAAAGAATTTAACTCGCCAATTGATATAGATTTCTTGCATATTGTATTGAAGAATGAACAAAGCCGAATTATTGATAATCGAACATGTTTTGGAATAATTGATCTAATAGCAACTGGTAATAACTATTGCATTAAGATATGACAGTCATGTAATTTCAATCCATAAAGTCTCTTATCGGTGATAGACACAAAATTTCTTAAGTTGGATGAGTAACCATCAGTAACTTTCACACCCTCCAAACATTTACAAAACACATCCTTCTCTTTTGTTGACATTGTATATGATACTGGTGGTAAGTATGTTCAATTCTTATCATTCTTCACTCTTGGTTCCAATTCAGGTCGTATACCTAGTTTCTTTAAATCCAATCTTGCTTTAATTCCATCCTTTGTTTTTCCAGGTATATTAAGTAAAGTACCAATCAAGCTCTCACATACATTCTTCTCAATGTACATGACATCTAAGATGTGACGAATGTGTAGGTCTTTCCAATAAGGTAATTCCCAAAATATTGATTTTTTTTTCAACAACCATGGTAAGTCGGTTCAAAATCTTTTTCATTTTCACCCATTTCATTAGTTGACCTCTTTCGTTTCCCTACCTTAGTGAGTTTTTTTTTCATCTTTCCATATCGTTTGAATGTCATCCCATTCAATTGCCTTAATATCTCAATACCTCGCAAAGGTCGAGTTGCATGATCATGATCTTCTTCACCATCGAACGATTTCTTTTGGTATCTAAACTTGTGTCCAGATGGCAAAAATCTTCTATGTCTTCTATAAGACATCTTTCGTCCGTGAACAAGATAAGTTGCAGAAGTTCCATCACTACATATAGGACATCCCTTGTAACCTTTTGTTGCATGTCCTGATAAGTTTCCATAGGCAGGAAAATCATTAATTGTCCATAAAAGGACCCCCTTCAAGTTAAAGTATTCTTCTTTATGTGCATCGTAAACATTTACACCATCATTCCACAACGTCTTTAAATCATCTATCAGAGGCTGTAAATATACATCAATATCAACACCGGGTTGTTTCGATCCTGAGATCAATAATGTTAACATTATGAATTTTCTTTTCATACACAACCAGGGAGGAAGGTTGTATGTTACCATAATTACTGGCCAACAACTATATCTACTACTGAGGGAACTATGTGGATTAATTCCATCAGCAGCAATAGCAAGACGAAGATTGCACGGATCAGATGAAAATTGAGGAGATAAATTATCTACTACTTTCCAATTTGGAGAATCACGAGGATGACGTAGCACCCCATCATCAGATCGATTATCTGAATGTCAAGTCAACATCTTTGATGTATATTTACTATTGAACAACCTTTGAAAGCGAGGAATCGGAGGAAAGTACCAAAGAACCTTTGCAGGCATGCCTTTCTTATGTGTTGTACTCTCATTTGTACCATGTTTCCATCTCGATTCTTTACACATAGGACAATCATGTAATGTCTCATATTCTTTTCTATAAAGAATGCAATCATTAGGACAAGCGTGAATCTTATGATATTTCATGTCAAATCGACTAAGAGATTTCTTCACTTCATACATTGAAGATGGCAATTCAATACCCTTAGGAAACATATCGACTAGTAGATTTAGTAATTCTGTGAATCCCTTGTCAGAAAAACCATGTTTTGCCTTCACATTGTACAAATGAATCAATCCCGACATTTTAGTGTATTTTTTGCATTTTGGATACAACGGTTTTTCAGCATCTTCTATAAGTTTATTAAAGGTTTCGGGATCATCCTCTCGTAATTCATCTTCAACATCATGAAACATATTTTCTGTCTGTACATTATGATAAGATGTATGTAATCCACTCACATTCTTATTTATCTTTTTTATATGAATATTATCAATATTTTCTCCATGATAATACCAACATTTATAGCTCAATAGAATACCATTATGGATAAAGTGATACTTAACCTCATCAAATTCATAAAATTGCTCATTTTTACATTTAACGCATGGGCATCGAATCATACTAGTTCCAGTATTACTATTTCTACAAGCAAATTCCATGAAACTTTCAACTCCAGAAATATAGTCTTGCTCAATTCTACACTTTGACATCTAAGATTTATCAATTTTTTATTAATGACATCAGATAAACATATTACTTAATTATGTATACAATGAATATATTTGAAGTATTATTATATATAAATTTCCTAATTATTAGAATATATATCAAAACATACATAATGCAAAACAGTTATCATTTTAATCATTTTACAAAACAATTTCTATACAAATTAAAAAATAAGCAACATGTTAGCATGAATATATAAAAACCAATCACGTACTTTGTGGTTGATTCTAATTTCTATGCATGTTACTATATCATAATTAAAAAGTAATATTAATTATACGTATATAATATTCTATAGAAGTATATAGGCACTACTATATATAGTAACATATTTGTAACATTTTAACACATAGGTAGCATATATAAATAATAATAATACTTAGTTTTTAGTTATTATTTGATTTTTATTAATATATATATATAATTTTTTTAAGAGTCAATAGATAGCACGTATAACTTTTATACCAATATAATTTCTTACAAATTTAAAAAAACATATATTTTTCCTCTATTCACTACTTAATAAAATATAATTATTTATATATAAATAAATTTATCCACGCATAGTAAACACATAACAGTTTAGATATTATTTTCACATAAAATAAGTCAAACATAATAACAAGCAAAATAATAAACATATCTACATCAAAAATTTATACAAAATATAAAACAAACTGAATAATATAAGCTGTAAAATTCTACTTAATAAAATATAATTATTTATAATATATAAATAAATTTATCCATGCACAGTAAATCAAACCCACAAAATTTCAGATATTATTTCCACATAAAATAAGTCAAACATAATAACAAGCAAAATAAAAAACATACCTATGTCAAAAATTTATACAAAATATAAAACAAATTGAATAATAAACTGCAAAATTCTACTATAATTATTTATTATCCACGCACAGTAAATATATATAATCCATCAAAACCACAACATTTCAGATATTATTTCCACATAAAATAAGTCAAACAAAATAAAAAACATACCTAAATCAAAAATTTATACAGAATAATAAACTGCAAAATTCTACTATAATTATTTATTATCCACGCACAATAAATATATATAATCCATCAAAACCACAACATTTCAGATATTATTTCTAAATAAAATAAGTCAAACAAAATAAAAAACATATCTACATCAAAAATTTATACAAAAAATGGGTATAATTTTTTTTTAATATTTCGCTCAAAAAAATAGTATATCTGAAAGATAATGAGAAGAGGAATATAACTTACAAAACGACGTTACAAATGGTGGTCGGAGGTGGCCGAAAATTTAGAAAGAAGGTGGCGCGCGGTGTAGGAAAATGGAGGAGAGAGAGGAAGAAATTGGAGGAGAGAGGAAGGAAAATGTGGTTCTGCGTAAAAATTTGCCCGAAAGTTGGATATATTACGTGGATAGCGTCGGTTGACGTGGAGAACCGATGCTATCCACCCACAACCGACGCTACGTCCAACGTGGATAGCGTCGGTTCTCCACCGAACCGACTTTAAATTCATTATAAGTTGGTTTTTTCTAAAAACCGACTTTACACAGCGACTTAAATACCTCTTTTTGTAGTAGTGATATATTTTCACTATTAGAAAAAAATCTAACAAATCATTTTATTTAAATGTCGTTCAAATTGAACTACGACCAGTTAGACCCATTCAACATTGGATGCTTTCTAATTGCACTTCGTTAAATGTTATTGAGGTGCTATTTTTATTATTATAAGTTTTAAGAGCGTTATTTTCCTTAAGGTGAGTATGATCTATTTGCAACAACATGGATGTTTTTTTTATTTTTATATTTATATGACATATAGCTTGAACATATACAATTCAACATTGTATGATACAAGAAACAAAGTAACAATAAACACAAATTATCAATAGTCATGATTAGTTGAATTTCTTAGTAACCACATTGTCACATGTTTGCTCAGGCTATTTTGAGATGGTAATATATTTACTTTAGTTTACCTTTGAACACATCTATGTGTCTTCTACAATTGTCCAAGTCAATGGGAAATTTTCATGTTAAATGTATTTATTGGCTCACTACTCAAATGGGCATGATAATAGAGAAAACCTTTCTTATAAGAAAACAATAAGTGAAAACAAAGGTTAAGCACTTTCGTTAAAGGTGTGTGCTTGAGAATAAAAATTTGAAAGATCATGTGTTGTTCTATGTTGCTAATAGTTTATGAAGAATACGAAAAGGGCAAAATGTAGTTATAATGAGGCCTTTAAATTAAAATTGATGTTCTATTTTGCTAAAGTGATGTAAAGAAATATGTTTCAACCATTGCTATTGGCAATTAGTCTTTATAGTGTCAATCTAAGTGCTAGGGCTATTGTCTTCATATTTTATGTTGTTTTATTTCGTTTATGGACTGCTTTATCAATTGAACTATTGTAGTGTGATATCCATTATTTTAGAATGAAATCATGAAGTTTTTTCAATAAAGAAGTATCTTATTAATAAAAAGGAGAACTTTAATATGTATTATTTGTTGAGTTTTAGAATTTAGTTCAATAGATAGATAGGAACATATGTTTTGAACAACCAAATGGAATGCGTTGTCCTTGTTTGAGAAAGAAAAAAGAACAAAAATTCGAAGTATATATCTCGATTTTTAGCTAACATAAAAAATTTACCATCATAATTCTATTAGGAGTAAATAGATTGAACTTTGAGGGTTGTTATAAAAATACCATCGAACTTTGATTTGTTATCTTCATACTATTAAACTTCAAAAATGTTATAGAAATATCATTGGATCTTTTTTATTACTTCCATACTAGTAAACTTTACAATTTAACAAAAATACTATCAATATACCTGCAACTTGCCGTTAACTCCCGTTAACTAATTGATATTAATGATATTTTTGTAACAGTTTACAAAATTTAATACTATGAAAGTGACAAAAAAAGTTTGATGGTATTTTTGTAACAGTTGTAAAGTTTAATAGTATTTTTGTAATAAATTACAATTCGATGGTATTTTTATAACAACCTAAAATTAAATAGTAGAAAAATCTATTTACTTTCTATTAGCTATTGTGTCCATCCAACTGCCCCTAACATTTTTCTACCCCCAAGTTTTTGTGCTTAGAATTGAGCATCATTTAGGGAAAATTGGGATTGTTTACAAAAAAACAAAATAGCAAGTAAATCTTTGCTAAATACAGAATCAATATAGATAAAATATTAATTATAACAAATTACCTTCACATTGGATATGTTAATTTCACAATTTGCATTTTCACAATTTGCATTTTGTTGTGTTGGATATGAAAAGCTCAAACTTTTTGTAATATCCTGTGACAATTTTATACTAAATAATTTGTTATAAATGATTTCAGAAAGAAAAATATTATGAACATTGATGACTTTACGAAAGTAGAGTCATTAACGCACTTTTTTTACTTAATATTTACTTCAATAAATAGTATTTTTGGAGCCAAAAATATTAAAATATAAACTTTTTAGTAAAAATGGGTGAAAATATCATTTTAAATTTTTGGGGATTTTTCTAGAATTTTTATGGTTTTTTTTATGAATTTTTAACGCAAGGTCAATCAAGAGCTACAACGTGACATACCACGTAAGAAAGGAGCTGACTGGGCAAGCCACGTAGATGCCACACAAGCAGGGACAACAAATCATGTTACGTAGTGTGTGAGGAGGATGAATCGCTCGCCATATGTCATTATACGATTGCTCCCCATGTGCCATGATATCCATTTCCATGAATCACATTACGCCGCGTGGCGTTGACTCTGACAAGTCTCCCCTGCCACACGTAACACTTTGATTTTGCTAGTAAATTATGTGTGCCACGTGTCACATTGTGATTGGCTAGCGTTGTCAGATTTGTTTTTTTTTATCTCAGCCTTGATAATGTAAGCCCTTGATTGGCTAGCGTTATGATTGGCTATATTTAAGCCTCTATTCACCCTACCTAAAAGGGATGTTATTAGCATAATTTTGGTCAGTTTTTGTAGCTAAAAAGAGAGAAAATACAAAAAATTTCAAGAAGAGACACAATTTTGGTGGAGATTCAAGAGGAGATTAACATTATAATTCAAGAGATTGATTGTACTTCTTCTTCGACTCTTTTCTTTATCAATTTTATGTCTTTTTTTTATGAAAAATATGAGCTTTATGAACACTATTATGTATAATTAATTTATTAATTTAGGGATCTTATGAACTCAATTTTCACCATGTGATGATCTAATATATTACCCCAATTATAATTTTAATTTAATTATATTATTTAATATGATTTTTATGCTATTAATTGTTTGGCTAACAATTTATCTATAAAGACAATTAAATAGATTTGAGAGAATTATTTAATTGTTTGTCTTGATTAAATGAAGTGCATAATTTCTAGGCAGAGATGTATGATTTTTATATATGTGATCCATAATTGATGAACTTAATAAGTAGTATGCAAATTAATTGACATGAGAGTGTGATTAAATTAATTACTATATGGTGTGTAGTTTACTTGAGAGATGAATACGTGATAGGTTAGACTCAATTGATACTGTAATTAATTTATAATTATATTAGGAAATTTTAGCGATTTGCATATTTAGAAGATTGAAGGATTAAGTATTCTTAGATATTTTATCATATATCTTCTTAGTTACCAAATTTGATTTAATTAATTATTGTTATTTACTTTTAGTTATTTTAAGTTTGCTTCCTTAAAATATAAAAACACAAAAAATTGATTTTTATTTTTTTTAGTTTTAAAAATTAATTTATAATAAAATAATCTCCGTGTGAACGATCTTTTCTTATCATTATATTACTTGTTGCAATATATATAATTGCGTATTCATTACACATACAATTTGTGTGGCTATCAAACATGTAAAACTAAGTTAACAAATATACAAAGGAAAAGAACCATGAAATTTAATAAATATACTTACTTTCGTATTCTTGAGATAAAAAAAATTATCTTCTACATTGGCAGCAATTGCATTATTGGAAGTCTTTTGCAATTCACTATTTTTTGTTTTTTTCTTCCCTATTTTAAGAGTATCTTTAAACCAAGTAGATGTGTGAAAAATATGAAATATATTTGTTTTATTTAGTGTTGTATCTTCTTCTGTATAAGGTACGTTATTAATGGTTTAGCATTACATATACTCATTTTGTTCAAATACTTTGTATGTTAGCATGTTTTACACACATTATAAGGAGTTGGGTTCATATAGTATGCATCGAGATTACATTTTATGTTATTTTGTTGGTATTTGTAAAAAATTATTTGGCAAATTTTTGAAAAAAAAAAATTTAAGTGCTCACTGTAGTGCTCGTCGAGTTACTCGCCAACATGGTTGGAGAGTATTGTAATGACTATTACCCTCGCTAACGTGGTTGACGAAGTACCTAGCAGCTAATACTTTTTTATAAATACCACTTTTCTATAAAATGATTTTTTAATAAGAAAACATGGGAAATATTATGGGTTTTCAAACTTGAAAATTTCAAATTTTATATTATTTTCTTAGTTCTTGATCATTAATACTTTGAGGTTTTTTGGTATTAATGATTCTCGAGTGTTTTGTAAAAGCTATTTTTAAGGTTAGGTTAATTAAAAATTGAATTAACAATCGAGATTTAGATTTCATATTAGGTTCATGTGCATGGATTTTTCATACCTTATAATTTTATTATATTAATCATTGGTGAGTTACCACATCATATGATGGTGGGGCTTTAGAGGAGAGCCAGATTCATTGTGAATCATAGTTGTTATAAAGATAGTAGACAAGGATAGCATAGGTGCGATTAGGACAAGTATCTTAATTGATAAAGGTATTTGCATTTATATTTTTATAGAATTGTATACATTTTATTTACATTAGTGAATTATTTTATACCAAGTAGTTACAATAAGCAATTTGAGGAAGTTATCACATATATATGATTTCTACGTATGTTTGTATGATCACCTATATAAGAGAATCTGATTGTGATTAAAAAACATTTGTTTACGTGTATTGCTTGTTTTCATATTATGTTTCTTACTTACATGCTTATTGTGATATACTATATGTTATTGATTAAATTGTTAATTAGACTATTTAATATATTCTTATTGAGTTATGAGTTGTTTATCGATTTTAGTGTTCTTTTTATTTGTTTATTGTTTTTGCTACTTACGAGTTTAGGGTAATTCCCCACGAGTCAACATATTCTTATGCTGATTGTTTATCAGGTTTTAGACACTTTTACTCTTAAGCTTTACCTTTTTCTTTTGATACCATTAACATTGGAAAATATATCTAATGACATTAAAATTAGACGTATTATAAAAAATAATCTAGTTAATGAATTATTGAAATACCCTTTAAAAATTATAAAGTAAAAAGTATTTTATTTATTATGTATATTATAATTACAAATAAAAATCTATAATAAGTGAAAAACACATAATAAATTAAAATTTTATTTAAATAAAAATAATCTTATATTATTGATTTCTTCCTTGGATCATATTCTTTGTTAATTTTTTAAAACATATTTATTATTTTTGATATTTTATATAATTTTTCTTTTATTATTAATATTTATTGATTAAAAAAGAAATCAATTTAACAAGATTGAGAATAAAGTTATACAATTTTTTGATAATGACTTATACAAAATTGAAAATCTATTTTTTACATTTACTTAACACAATTAAAACATTACTTTTAATTCTACAAATAAACTTCAAGTTTATAATAATTATACAATTTATTATTACTTCAAGTCAATTAATCTATAAACATTAATTTTTTATAATTTATTTTCAATGTTTTTAAACTTTTATAAATTAATTTAATTTTTTTATTAATTTCAATTTTAAAGTTATATTTTTTATCATTACATTTAGAACCATATATTATTAAATGTAACTACAAATAGTCTTTGACATTTTTAGAAAATAAAAAGTTATGGAAAAATAATAAAATAACATACCTAAAATTTATAATAACGAAAATAACACATTAACAATATTGAATGCGATCTAAGAACAAAATTAAACACTAAATTTTTTTTAATAATCATAATTTTATTTGAATAGAGTCTAATTAAATGGTGTTAAATGTGAAATAATAAGTTAATTTTTTTTAATAATAAAAATATATAAATTAGATAGAAGTGTTGTTTTTTTAATACAAGTTTTGCTATTTTTATTATTTATCTAAAAATTAAAAATTAACAAGTTTATTACAAATAATCAGTTAGAATAAGTAATAAAAATAATAATTCATTGTATGTATTTAATTTTATTTTTCTAATATATATATCTTTATTTTATTAGAAGAAAATAAAAATAATCATTTTTATTTTATTAATTTAGTATAATTGATTATTTAATGTTAAAAATAAGAAAAATTAAAATTTTATATACGATATCTTTGAACTTTAAAGATATTATAAAAATATTATTGAATAATTATTATATTTAATACCTGTTGAAATTAAAGGAAATATTTATTATTTTTAAAAAGTTAAGAACATTTGTAAAAAATGCAAATACTCTAATATATTATAGGTTAATTATGCTTTATGCTCATAACGTATGGAGTTAATTGTAAATATGTTGAAAATATTTATTTAGTTATAATTATATTCACAACATATGTACATCAATATTTTGGTAAAATCATGTCTTTAGGTGCTAAAACACACAATAGGATATATTTTGGCATCAAAATTGGCCACAGCCATGGAATAGATGCTCGAACAATAGATGTTGAGATGGTTTATTGTGATTGCCATGAAAGGCCAACACCATTGTGAACCTCGTGGAGTGAAAGGAACCCAGGCCGAAGATACTATTTGTGTTTTAAGAAGTAAAATGTGAGCTTTTTTACTTAATTTTAAAATCTAGATTTATTTATGACTGATGAAGGTGTCGAATGTTGTTTATATAGCACATATGAAGGTGTAGATTTTTCCAATGATATGATGAACCCCGTGTCATGGATGCAGAGTTATAATTCTTGGTTTACTTCAATCGATTAAGAGGCATGAAACAACTAATATTGGGCTGAAAGAAGAGAGAAAGGTGTTGTTAACCCTAGTTCTTATAATAGGTATTGTTATTTTCAGCTTGATTTCGTCTTCTGATGGAGCTACACGAAGAGAACTTTAACAACTCCCATGGATGAATCTGGTTGAAGAATTGATATAGTGTTTGGTAGTTAATTTATTGGATGTCTTCAATGGGTTCTAATATTATATCTAATAGTTGGAATTTTATGTTGTAGAAATTTTAATTCGGGAGAAAGTTATAAGAATCTAATTTGTATCCATTTGAGAATAAATAAATGATATATTTTGGTTAACTTTGGTTGAATTTCAATTCGATGCTATTTTCTTTAATTTTAAAATTGATAAACAACAAACATTTTAAATACCAAAAATGTTTGTAACTTATTACAAATATGCCCAAAACGTTTTATATGTTGTGAAAATATCCAAAATATTTGTTATTAGTTATAAACATACATAAACACATATTTAAATTGAACACAATTGGTTTTACTAGTTCAACAAATTTGAACAAAATTGAACACAACTACATTTCTTAAACTAATAATCTCTATCATATTTAGTAAATGCCTAACAGTCATATACCAATTGCTCCACAATGCTAGTGAATTAATATAATTGTCAAATACAATCAATGTCACAAATTCACATATTACAAACTTTACATTTACATACTTTATAAATAATTAAAGTCACAAAAGGCCTATCAATATCATTGCCTAATTGAGTTCATTCATATTCCACAAAATAACTCCATTCTTCTTGCAATCATGTTTTGTTAATAAAGTTTAATTGTGTTAAGTTTTATTTGATGGTTAGTTAGTTGATGAATTTGACCTCTTGATCTATAATGACATGTATACAAATTATTAATAAAATAAATAGAATAAAAAATTCATAATATTATATCAATAAATTGAAGAAGAAAAAATTACAGATAACTTATGAAATTTGGTTTATTTTGATCAAGAAGATCCAGTTGGAATTTTTCTTTGAATTTTTTAAATAATATACATTAATTTTTGTTTATATAAAACACATAAGACAAGGTCAAGTATTCATATAAGAATTTAACATATTTCCTCATGGTATAGTAGTTAAAAAAATGGTGCATTCCTAACTTATCCAGCATGTGCAGTTTGAGGAACTGATGCATTTCCAACCTATACAATTTGAAGAATTGATGTATTTTAAATATGTGCAATTTGAGTTTTTGCATTCTAGATGAACAAATCATACAAAATGTAATTAATATTAGTACTAATAGTTTATAAACACATAATAGTTAAATTAAAACAAGTACCTCTTTACTTGTGCTTCCAACTTTATTTTTTTAGGACAAGTCATAGTTTTATATCCTTCACCATGATATTCACTATATCTCATGATTATACTTTTTTTTACTTAGCTTGTGTGATTTTTTAGGGTTTTCTAAATGTTCATCAACAACTTTCTTCCTTTTGTGTTTCTTTCTTCGAGGTCAAGGAATTAGTAAAGTTCTCAAAATAGGAGTATAGGGAGTCTTTTTTCATTATGAGGAACTGGTCATTGGTTGTATATATTCTGAATAAACCATTATGATGTAGTCCTTGTAATAAAATTCAAATACATATATCACACAGTTTTGATATTCACCAAATATAGTTACTACTATATGTTAACATGGAAGCTAAATATGTCTCATTTTCTGCAGCTACATAAGTCCACAGTTACATGATTAATTCTTGAGACTTATAGCATGCATCATATTGTCAATATTCCTAACCTCAAAGTTTCCATTGAGGTAATGATTTGAATACCAATCGACCTTTCCTTTAATCTTTCCAAATTCTTCATAATTCGTAGCCTATTGTTATACTTTCACTTCTCACCTTGTTATCTCTTAATATACATTCTATTCATAATGTACATTATGATTTTCTTCAACATAGTAAGAATTAGCTTATCCCTTACACATATAATTATAGCATTGAAAGACTCGTAAAGATTGTTCAATAGCATGTCATACTTTACATTTCCACTTTGATAAGATCTTGTCCAATGCTTTGATGAAACTTTCTCAACCCACATATATGCCTCATTATCCACATTTCTCAAAGAAATCATATATGCCTCAAACTATGCTTGATAGTTTCCCTTGCATAATCCTAGAATTTTTCCTTGAGTGATAAACTAGGGTGTAGAATTTTAAAAATTTGGTACATATGTTGTACACAATACTTGTGTTCAGCATCAGGTAACAAATTATCAATGATAAACACCAAATTCTTTTGTCTATATGTGACCATGGTCCACTTATGGTTGACATCGATACCCAAATCTTCTTTCAATAACTTTGCAAATCATTCCTATGTTTTAGTACATTCATTCTCCACAATAGCATAAGCAATTGGGTAAAGTGAATTGTTCCCATCTATACCAATTATTGTTAATATTTGGCCTTCAATCCTCCCATTTATATGACATTCATCTAGCCCAATTAGTGGTTTACACTTCACAAGAAAACTGTTCCTAAGTGTCGGCCATCCAACATAACTCCTTAAAAACATAGGAGATTTCCCACTTGTCCAATCACATGTTATTTTGATATTTGTTCTAGGATTTAACCTTCTTACCTCCTCTGCATAATCCCAAAGTTTAGAATATTACTCTTCATGAATTCCATCAATCTTCTTCAATGCTCTCTGATAAACCCTATATCTCTAACTATTAGTAATTACTAGGCTATACTTACTATATGCATTATCTTTCACAGTGTTCATATAGGTTTTTAGGTTATTTTTAAAGTTAGAGAAAAATTCTTGTAATCTAGGTAGAAGTTTCCAGCTTATTTTATTTGACATTAGGACAATCATGCTCAAAAAAGTTTGTCTTTATTTTAAAAGTCTCAACTTTCTTGAATCTCACTACATACACATATCACTTATAGTTTGGACCATACACACATTTAACTGTGAACTGAGTTTTGTAAAGCATCTTGAATGATATCCTCTTCTTATGCAAAATCCTATGGCTTCTACGTGCTTCTATCAACATATTTTTACTTCTAAACTCCATCCCAAGCATAAACTTAGGATCGACCATATCAATTGTTGTCCTAAAGACATGATATGTCACTCTACTACCCTTTTTTAATCATTTGCGCTTTCAACTCCACTATCCAAGTAATTTGAGTTGTCATCTTTTTCAGAATTTATTTCAACAGCGTTATCTATGAATGCATCAAAACCATTGCTGCATAGTCAACATTAGGATCTATATTATGATTAAACATGCCATCATCATCTTTACTTTCACTCTCATAATCATATAAGTCATAATTAATGTCTATACCTTGCTCACTTTCTTCATCCTCCATACTGATAGCTTCATTTTGCTCAATTTTGTTTGATTTTTTTCCTCTTTTTGTGTGAATATATTCTTCTATTCCCTTCATTCTTAATTTTAATGCGTGTGTCATCAAGTTCTTCTTCTTGCACATCAATATCAACTTTCTCATTTTCAACGTGTGTGTTATCAAGTTCTTCATCTTGCACATCAACATCAACATTCTCATTTTTAATGTGTGTGTCAATAACTTGACATTGTAAACCAACACCAATATTACCAACTTAAATATTTAAGGCATCCTATTCTCTAAAATCTCCATTTGATTCTTATTCTTCATATTGCTCAATATGGTGCTATACATTTGCATCAAGATTAGGAGAGATAGATCTTTCTTCTTGTACATCTTCACAAACCAATGAAACTTTAAGCAAAAATAGGAATACTTGCACTATTTTCTCACTATTTAAATTTTTCTTATATCCTCAATTTGAGTTTCTTCTCCCACTCTAAAAACCTTTACATCAGACTCTTCAAGATTTACTACTTCATTAGATGATAAATGTTTGATTACCTTTATAGATTCATACTCTTTTTTTAGATAAATAACATATACATTGATCTCCATTTTCTTTATAAAAAATTCAACTATACCAAATATATCTTAGTCTAACTCTAGGCTTGTCACAAGAACCCCTTCTAATTCAAATATGGCATAACTTTTCTTCAAAATATATTCTTTCTTCTTTTACATGTTCAAAATTTCCACCATAATTGATTCTCATAATAAATAATTGTGTATTTATATCTATATTAAAATAACTATTTATTTCATTAAAATATTATAGTAAGTCGAGGACAATCATAAAAGTTTAGTTTGAAAAACATTCAATAATGCATTAATTTTTTAAACCTAATTAAAGAACCAGACATAATTTATTTTTTATTTATTTTTACCTTTTTAAAGTTCTTTGTATCACCTTTTATCAAACATGTCTTATTAAATATTGTCAAAAATATTCCCTTTTTAATGTTACCATATTATGCCTAGAAACAAACAACAAAAAAGCAACAATAAGATAATAAACTCACCAACATCCATCCATTCAATTTGTAATTTCTCAACTATTTTTATCAGACATTGTTACTTGTGCGTATACACACATATATATGACATCAATAAGTTATAACACTTACCATAACATGAAATTTCATCTTTTAGTCACAAATCATTCTCATCCATTACTTATCTTTTTCCTTAATATTTTGATACAAAGCTTTTTCACGAACGTTTGATTTCAAATTTCAATTGATCGTATGTTTCTTTTTTTTCTTCCAAAGAAATTACATTTCTTTTCTTATCATTGGTACTATCAAACAGAAATCACCTTTCATTTCTTATAATTGGTACTATCAAATAACGTGATTTTATTAAAATATCTTTATAAGGTACGTGTTATGCACATGTTTTATTTTTGTTATAAAATTTTAACGTTAGTTAATAATTATGTATATTTTTATCATTATTTATATATTATAAATATAATTATATTTAGTTAAATATTTTAAATATATTTATAATTAATTTTTATGAATATAAAATATAATTAATTCATATATTATTATTATTATTTTATATATTTCACTCGAAAAAACACACATACAAATAATAAAGAAAAGTGAGTTGGCACCCTTAAAAAAGAAGAAGAAAGAATAAAAAATCCCAAACTCAATTACGCCAGTAGCGAAGGTTTTAAGCATCCTTTTTCACTCAACACTTCAATGGAGACATTGACACACTTGGGCATCGGCTTGAACATCCCAAGACCAATCTTACCATTTCCACTCCCAAGAAAATCCCTCAAACTTAATTCCGCCTCGTTAACCACTTTTTCCGCCAGTAAATGGGCCGACCGCCTCCTTGCAGACTTCCAATTTACCGGCGATTCCTCCGACCACCATATCCATTCCTCGTCTACTTCCACTCTTGCCCCTACTTTCGCCCCCCCTGAGCGCCACGTGTCCATTCCTCTTGATTTTTACCAAATTCTCGGTGCTGAGACCCACTATCTTGGAGATGGTATAAGGAGAGCTTATGAAGCTAGGGTTTCGAAACCACCTCAGTATGGTTTTAGTCAAGACACATTGTTTAGCCGGAGACAATTTCTTCAAGCTGCCTGCGAAACCCTAGCTAATGGAAGTTCGCGAAGAGACTACAACCAAGGAATTGTTGAAAATGAAGAGGGAACTATTCTGACCCAAGTCCCTTGGGATAAGGTATGCTCTATTTTGTCTCTATGGAAATATTTTGTAGAGAAAGATGAGAGTTATCATTCCTTTTTCTTACCCTTCTTTTTAGCTGTGATTTTAGTTTTCTCACTTGCTACAAGTTATTGGAAATTGGAATTTGATTTGAATAATGTAGGTTCCTGGAGCATTGTGTGTGTTGCAAGAAGCGGGAAAGGCACAGTTGGTGCTTGAAATTGGTGATAGTTTGCTGAAAGAGAGGCTGCCTAAGTCCTTCAAACAAGATGTTGTTCTGGCAATGGCTCTTGCTTATGTTGACATGTCACGGGACGCAATGGCATTGTCCCCTCCTGACTTTATCCAGGGTTGCGAATTTCTCGAGAGGGCCTTGAAGCTCTTGCAGGTAAAATTCTACTCATCTCTCGTTCTGTGTATTAATTAGTTACTACTCTTTATTTTGTCAAGTTCATAATGAGTGTAAACTTCTATGGTTGTGGTTTTTTTTTTTTTAAATCTCATTCTTTTATTGCTTTCTGAAGTGTATTTGGGACTTAGGTTTGAAATTTGAAATGCAGAGACACCATTTATTAAAGAGAGAAAAGAACAGATAAATAACATTTTCTCCTCTGGATGCTATGGAATTATGATTAGCAATGTCTAAACCCTTCTTTTGAATGAGGACTCAATTCATTAACAGGGAAGCTTTTAAAGTGACAAGGAAATAAGAGCTTAACTTTATGAATTTATTTTTGAATATTAGTGCGAATGTTATCCTTTAGAAGAGTTGTCTCATTTAGTATATATGGTTGTGTGAAAAAATCTTTGTATAGGAGGAAGGGGCTAGTAGTCTAGTGCCAGACTTACAAGCACAAATTGATGAGACATTAGAGGAGATTACTCCTCGTTGTGTTTTGGAACTTTTAGCTCTACCCTTGGTTAATGAGTATCGGTCAAGAAGGGAAGAGGGCCTACGTGGTGTCCACAACATTTTGTGGGCTGTTGGAGGAGGTGGAGCAGCTGCTATTGCTGGGGGATTCACCCGTGAAGATTTCATGAATGAGGCCTTTTTGCATATGACAGCATCAGAGCAGGTTTGCATTATTGAATTATTTTTTCATGCCTTTTCATGCCTTTTCATTCCTTTCCATGCTCTTAAGATCCATACATTAATTTCCTTAATCTATTTTTCTCTTTTCTCTTTGTGTGGATTTGGGGTTGACTTACACTTCTACTTGAAAGATTGATCTATTTGCAGCCACACCAAGTAATATCCCAGCTGAAAGTTTTGAAGTTTATGGAGTGGCACTTGCTCTTGTGACCAAAGCTTTTGTTGGTAAAAAACCTCATCTTATCCAAGATGCTGATAATTTATTCCAGCAACTACAGCAAACTAGAGTGACAATTCTAGGAAATGCTGGTAGTATTTATCCGCCCAGAGAAGACCGTGAAATAGACTTTGCTTTAGAAAGAGGACTATGCTCTCTGCTTGTAGGTGATGTGGATGGATGTCGCTCATGGTTGGGCGTAGACAATGATAATTCACCATACAGAATTCCATCTGTTGTACAATTTATATGGGAGAACTCAAAGGATGATGATGATGGCAATGATCTTCCTGGGCTTTGTAAGCTTTTGGAAATATGGTTGATGGAGGTAGTATTTCCTAGATTTAGAGACAGCAAAGATATACAGTTCAAACTTGGCGACTACTATGATGATCCTCTTGTCCTCAGGTATCTCGAAAGATTGGATGGAGGTAATGGTGCACCTTTAGCAGCAGCAGCTGCCATAGTTAGGATAGGGGCTGAGGCTACTGCAGTTCTAGATCATGTGAAGGCAAGTGCAATTCAGGCATTGCAGAAAGTCTTTCCTCAAGGTCACAGGAATGAGAATATAACAAACCAGAAGGATGGTGTGAGGAATCATTCTATTCTTCCTGCAGAATTTGAAAATCCTGTTGAAAATCTTGACGAATATGAATCTGCCCATGTTGCTGAAATTTCTGGAAGAGAGGGTTCTGATATTTTAACCAAGGAAGTGTTGGTTTCTGACAAAATTAAAGATGTATGTGTAAAAATCACTTGTGCTGGTGCAGTTATTGGGATAATGACCTTGTTTGGCATGAGATTTTTACCTGCTGGGAAGGTTCCATCCATTCAGCTCAGAGAAGCTGGTGCAGTGAAAGCATCTGATGTCATCAGTTCAGGTATGTTAGACCAAACTTTACATAACAATCCACAAATTCCCAGAATTCGTTTCTTTTTGGGCAAACTATGTTTTATATCATAAACCTATTGGACCAGTTGCAAATTTGCCCCCAACTTTTGATTTGTTAAAAAATGTCCCCAACATAAGGACTTCCATCTATTTTGTCAACAAATCTAACAGAAAATGAGACATAGCATTCAATTTCATGTGAAAAGTGTCATTTTCTGTTTATCTTTGTTAGCAGAATAAACAATCAAAGGTTGGGAGCAAATTTGCAAATGGTCCAATAGGTTGGGGACATAAAACATAATTTACCCTTTCTTTATCTGCCCAATATTGTTCCAAACCTGGTTTTTTCTTGTTCTCACTTGTTTTATCCTTTCATTTAGTAGAAAGGGGGAGGGAAAGTTTGTTGCGTATTTGAACCAGCAGATTAACATACATGTATAGCATGGTGATTCCATGTCACATTTTTTGCAAGCAATATTTTCTGTTATAGCTTTAACTGCTAGTATAAACTGTGTTCGATTATCAGGTGGTAAACAATATCAAGAGGAATTCCCTAAAATGGATGCAAGAATTGCTGAAGATTTAGTTCATAAGTGGCAATACATAAAATCTCAGGCTTTTGGGCCTGATCATTGTATAGAAAAACTGGAAGAGGTAAGAAATTTTCTTAGTTTTCTTCATATTGGCATGACAGATAAATTATTCATTGAGAAGTTACTTAAAATAGGTGAAGCACTCTGTAGCTTCCACGCCAGGTTCCATTTCTTCCCAAAGGCGACCATAGTAAATAGATTGTATAAGAATGTTTAAATTATTAGGGGAAACAATAGCAAACATAGTCACCGCTTCATAAAATATTTCTCCATGATATTTGAGTACTGACATTGTCATAAACTTCCAGGTTTTGGATGGTGATATGTTGAAGATATGGACAGATCGTGCATCTGAGATTGCACAACTAGGTTGGTTCTATGAATACACTTTGATGAACCTGAGTATTGATAGTGTGACCGTCTCATTAGATGGACAGCGTGCTATTGTGGAAGCAACTCTAGAAGAATCAGTACGACTAACTGATTTGCTCAACCCAGAGCACAATGACTCAAACACCAGGACATACACAACAAGGTACGAAATGTCTTGTTCCAGGTCAGGGTGGAAAATTACTGAAGGAGCTGTTTTAGAATCCTAGCAAGAGGATTTAGAAAGGAAACGACTTGTATTACTGCAAGTGCAATCTTGATCTTGCTGATAACCTTCTTTGAAATTATATTTATGTATTAATCCCTTGTATAATTCATGATAGTCTACAGAATTATATGCTTCTCTCTGAATTGCTGTGGCGTTGAGCATTGATCCGTACTATCATCCTCTCGTTTAAATCATTATTATGTCACGACCATTACAGGCCAAACTAAAACCCAAACTTAGTCGTGAAGTTTTGACTGTCATTGGTTTTATAAATAGGGGGGTGTATGTAGTTGTAGGTTTTGTGGGATGAATCCAAAATTGCCACTTGTCCACCTCTATTCTTATATCCAAATAATATCAGAATATCAAAAAGTTGTATAAAACATATTTTTCAAAAATAACACATTTTAATACTTGAATATTTCAATTTTTTGTTCTTTAAAAAATACCACAAAATCGTAGCCAAAGTTCATTTCCCTTCTCCAACTTTAACATTTTGATTGGTCATTGACTAACACAAATTATCTGCGGCTAGCATTGTATTTATCCATTCATCTGAATTGATTGACCATTTACTGACTGTCGACCAAGGTTTGCCAACAGTTAACTACCCATTGGCCACTAGATGAATATCTAAGTCGATTTTATCTGATTGAGTGCACACGGAGTGAACTTCTTAGTCATTAGGTTAAGTCCATATGAAGTGGTCTTCATCTAATTGAATATAAAGTGAACTTCATATAATTGAGTCCGTTGTTTTCATCAAATAAAGTGGACTTCATTTGGTTAAATTCAAATAAAGTTGATTTAATGTGATTGGGTACAAATAAAGTGACATTCATTTGTATAAACTTTAAATGAAGACATCTTATTTATAAGGGAATGATGGTTTTAATTTATTTTCGTAAGTATCACTTCTTATATCTACCACCCTTTTCATCTTATAAACCTAATTTTACAAAAAAGCTTCATTAGTTTTTCAAAATTCAATTTAAAGATTCTCTTTCTGGTATGGGTTTGGTGACTTTGGATATCACAAGGATATATGTATATCTGATCCCAAAGCTCGGGCACAACTCTTTCTTCTTAATTCTACTACTTGTGCACTATCGCTCAAGTGCGCAATGTCTAGTGTTTTTCCACAAGAAGCGTGCCAATTGTACACTACTCTGTTTTGTTTTAAGTTGAAGGCCCTACTTTTCATGCAACTTTTCTTGAGAGTTTCTTATGTACTTGCTTGCTTAACATTTATCTCTCGCGATTTGGTACCTTCAAACTGTTTCATCATCCAACATAAATAAAATGGAAAAAGTAATATCAAGTTAAGAAGATTTTATTCTTTTTTTTCCCTATCTTGTGTAAAATTACAGAAAATACTACCTTGAAGCAATAATTGGACTTATATTACCCTTTTTCTTACTTTAACAAGCGAGAATGCTTCTATGAGAAAGATAACCTTCTTAAATATACTTCGATGTACACAGAATATGATAGTTCACCTTTAAATAGGATAAAGAAATGAAACCTGTGGAATAATGGTACCTAGCATTCCTCCCATAGTTCAATTATTTCTTTTCATTTTCTCTCAAACTCCAAGGAACAACAAGCAGCATTGGCTTCAAGAGAGTTTTCAAGTGTTTTTGTACGCACAGTTTCTCTTTTACCTCTATGTATTTGGGGAACTGATTTTTGTACCTATCAACCATAAACATAATCATCCAATAGAAGATACAACAACTCACAAACGAAGACCACACAACCCATATACCATGTTACGATTTACCTCACTATTTCAGAGAAATAACGATTCAACGAAATTTTAAATCCAACACAACAAGATAATAAGAAATCCAAATAGACTCAAAGAACATGAGGATTTAGTGATTTGGCCCTAAAACTATTTGGCCTAATTTATTGAAGGGAAAAATATATATCCACTATTAAAAATTAGAGTATAAAAATGATAAGAACATTTATATAGAATGAAACCTAACACAAAACAGAGGATTGAACAATCTTAATACATTGTTCTTGTGCGCACGTGCGTGCACACACTCACTCACACTTAGAAGCAGTGAAGAGTGACAAGAAGAGTAGAGAAGGAGATGAAGGGCCTCATAGTGCAAAAGAAAACGAAAATGAGAGAATGTCATGTTAGAAACACTAATGGGGTTATTTATACTTGTAGGTGAAAAGTCCAGAATGTCCTTTGGTAAGTCCAACTTAGAAATGTCCATAGGCCTCAAAGAAATAGCACAAAAAGTCCACCAGTTCCAACAAATGTCCAAGAAGGCCCAATGTGCGACAAAACAAAATAAGACAAATATTGGTAACAATACACCAATATATAAATCATGCATATTGATGCACAACTTTTGTTATAAAAGCTTATAAGTGTACAAATCATTTATAATAAACGATAAATATACTTATAAGGTCGATTTTTTAAGGAGTTATAATAGTTTTAGATAATTTTTCAATTTTCTTAAAAATTTGAACATACGAAAAATAAAATCTATATATTTTATCACAATGGTTGGCTTTGAAATCCTAAACTAATAACAAATAATAAAATAATTAAATATAGATTCGACTAAAAAAATCAAGACAGATTGTAATTATAAATCAATGAAAAATTTATGGAAAGTTTAGCTACTTAACCATGTCTACATAGGAATATTTTAGGTTAATTGAATTATAAATTTAGATTATTGATTTTTCCTTCTAAAAATGAAAAGTCCTATGATGAAGATGATTTTTTTTGTTAATCAAACTAATTAATGACCTATGATCGGGATGTTTAACTGATTGATTAGATTATGCCCAAGGAAATAACAATTTTTTTAAATCAATATTCTCAACCAAATCACCAATTTAAACTCTTATTGAAGTTGTTTAAATTAGATTTAGACGACGCATCTGAAACTTAATTATCAAATTTTTAATCTATTATAATCTATTATAAAGAATAATTAGCTAATAAATTATTCATAAAGAAATCTTGTAACAAATCTTGAATCAAGAAATAATTTTTATTTAATTTACTATAAAAATACATTTAAATAATCTAAATAATCATGACAATAAAACTAAAATTTTATAGTTGAATTTAACCAGACATGCTTAAATTAAAATTAGAATTCATTAAGAAAATAATAAAAGATTAATCTGAAAATAAAATATCTTAATAAGATCTAAATACCAAAATGGATGAATGATGCATTTTTCTCCAAAATTGTAATCTTGATCTTTAGTGGAACTTTTGAATCTTTAAAATTCTTCTATTCTTTTCTTGAATTTAGAAAAGCTCCAAAATGTTGCCTCTCAATTGTTCTAAGTCTAATCTATATTATATCTAAGAAAATAAAATCAAAAGCTATTCTTTATGAACTATAACCGAATAATATGACATGAAAACTAATTTCACCTAATGAACTTATTGCTCTATTTATAACAAAAACAATGTACCGAACTTTGGAATCAAAGAAAACGTACACACATGGTGACACAAGCCCAAAACTCACTCGCACAATTCATCTCGAGATGACCAAGTTATGACACACTATTTATCATGCCATGACACGAAAAGATCAACAGGCCGAGTATATTTTCCCGAGAGGTATCTGCCACGACACACTAATTTTTTATCATGGCATGCATTAATTTTGTTGTTTTCTTTTGTGCCCTTACATATTGATTTTTCTTGATGTAAGGGTTATATGCCTTAGTCTCTTTAGTTTTTAGGGTGTTATTTGAGTGCTCCAAGTGTTGTGCCTTCGTTTTTTGACATATTTATCTATTTTGAAGTTAATAATACCTGAAATACAACAAAATATATCTGTGATTCCAAACAGATAGATTTGTATAAATAATCACATAAACATGTTTTAATCAAACTTGTTCATTTCAATTAAGCATAGTAAAATCAGGATTATGAGTGCTTTTCAAGCACTTATCACATACACTATAATAATTTTCATACAAATATAACATCTACTAAATGCTCATAATACCACAGTGACACAATTTTAACAACCTCACTTGACACTATGATTCAATGAATATATATACATTAATCCTTTTTCATCCTAATGCCTAAACATAGGAAACTCTGGGCAATTTAAACTAATGCTTAAACTTGATCAATGGTACTATTTTTTTGAACATATTACAAGGATTGTCCTACATAAAGACTTCATCAATTATAATTAAATATTGTTCAACAATATTTTTAACAAAATACAACTTAACATTTACATGATTTGAACTAGAATGGAACATATGATGTTTTGATAAATGAATAGTGGATTGATTGTCACAAAAACACAATGTTAACAACATCACTAGTAACCATTTTGAGTTGTCTAGTGAGCCTTGTTAACCATAAGATTTCTTTCATAGCTTTAGTACAAGCAATGAATTTAGCTTCAGTGGTTGAGAGTGTCACCATAGATTGTAAGGTGGATTTCCACGACATAATGTTGCCAAACATAGTGAAAATGTAACCTGAGAATGATAACTTCTTGTTTTTATCCCCTGCAAAATCAAAGTCAACAAAGCCATGTATAATAGAAAAGTTGGAAGGATTAGTTTTAAATAATAAACCAGAATAAGTTGAGCCATTACCGATGAGCCTTACCAGGGTTAGCCATATACCTCTTTACCATGCTCACATCATAAGCTATATTAGGTCTAATATAGACCATAACATACATCAAAGATCTAACAAAATTAGAACAAGAGACTACTTATTAATCTTTATCTTTATCTTCATTAGTTAAAGGGCAATCATTGCATGGAAGCCTAAAGGTAAACTAACCATTTTTACATCATTCATAAAAAATCTTTTCAAAACTTTTTCTAATTAAGAATTTTGAGACAGAAATAAAGAACCAGATTTTCTAAGAATTTTCATCATAAGTATCATTCTAGATGGACCTAAATCATTCTTTTCGAACTCATCGCTAAGTTTGATTTTCAAATATTTTATTTCAATTTTAAATTTTCAAGCAATAAACATATAATCCATATATAGTAATAAATAAATAGGATTTGAAACATTTTCGAATTTAAAATAGACACAATTATCAAAGTCACATCTTTCAAACATTGATTTAATCATAAAAATTATTAAGTCTCTTATACTATTGCCTAAGGACTTGTTTTAGACTATACAAAGATTTTTTAAGAAGACAAACTAGATTTTAATTACCCTTTTTATTGAACCCTATAGGTTGTTTCATGTAAATTTTCTCATTTAAGTAACCATGTAAAAATGTAGGTTTGACATTCATTTGTTCAAAAAATAAATCGCATCGAACAACTAAGGATAATAAAACTCTAATAAAAGTGAACTTAACAATAAGGATGAAATTTTTACTAAAGTCGAGTCCTTTAGTTTGTGTAGATCCATGTGCAATTAACCTATCATTAAACTTGTTAGATTTAACACCTTTAATTCCTTCTTCCTTTTAAACAATCATCTAGAACCTAGCACTTTAGATTCCTAAGGATTTTTTATAAGAACCTGACTTCTATTTTATTCAAAGAATTGGTTTCGTCATGCATAGCTTTCAATCAAATAGATGAATTAGACAAATTAATAGCATCATAATTTTTTTTGGTTTATAATCGTCAATAGCAGATGCAGTAGCTAAAGCATAAGTAATCATATTAGCTCTTGTAGTTCTAGAGGAATAAGGAAGAGAATCAAGATACATTTTAGGGGTATTGATTGCCTTTCTATTTCTATCTTTGGCAAGAAGATAGTTGTTGAGTTCAGAGGCACTACCTAAAGGATTATTAATGTCCTCGATCATCATTACTAGCATCTATCTTATTATTTTCAATATCAATAGACACAAGGATTTTTGATACCTCCATCTCTTTCTTATGATGAAATTCATAAGAGGGAGGTGCTGCATCAACCTCCACTTTAATCTCAATACCCTCAAAAGTAAAGGAGGAAGAATTATTATGCATATCTTTATAATTCATTAAACAAAATATTTCTACTCATTACACATTTGACACCAATGCCTATATTCTTTAACTCTAATAGGATAACCAATAAAGAAACATTTCAAAGAATTATCTTATAAATTACTCTGATTAATGTGACTCGAAGTAGCATAGCCAAAATTTTTGAGCTCAATATAATCAACAGGCTTGCTAGTCCACAATTTTTCAAGTGTTTTCACGTTTAGGAAAGTAGAATACATTTATTAACAAGGTATGTTTGTGCTAACAACCTCTTCCCAAAAGCACTAGGGCGTATCAAAAAGTGATAACATAAAACTAACTCTTTCTAAGATGGTCATATTCGTTCTCTCAGCTAGACTATTTTAATGTGGTGTGCTAACAACAGTCTTATATCTTCCAATCCATTTACCTTTATTAGTCCTAAGTGTTTTAATCTTTTTACCCTTTTGATTTTCAACTAAACGTTTCCACTATTTGAAAGTTGAAAGTGAGACAAGTTTCATCTTTAGATTTTGAAGTAAAAGTCGAGAAATCATCTATAAGGGACAAAAAATTACAACCTAATGATTGAGTAGGAGAAGGCCCATATAAGTCTGAGTGTAGGAGAAGGCCCATATAAGTCCGAGTGTATATAATCAAGTGCATTTTGTGTAATGTGACTGCCCTTAGAGAACTTTACTCTAGTTTTCTTTCTAATGTCACAGTGTTCACAAAACTTAAGATATTCTAAGGGTTTGCTACCAAAAGCACTCAATTTAGCTAAAAGTACTTAGTCCTTTCTCACTTATATGCCGTAATATTCTATTCCATAGCATAGCACAATCTAAGGATTGTACTACACTAGCTGCTCTTTTGCTATCTATCGTAAGACCATGCAACACATAAAAACCATTGACTCTAACAACTTTCAAAGCAATTAAAAAACCCTTAATTACTCTCATTTTACCAATGTCTATCATTATTGAATAGCCTAATGCATCTAAGGTACCTAGTGAGATCAAATTCATTCTTAACTCAAGGACATATCTCACATCACTTAGGGTACCTAAAAGAAGCCTTCCATTTGACTCTTAGACTTATAACTGGATATTTATTTTGTATAGTGGATAGTTATGTGGTTTAGTGGAGTAGTAGTTTTCACTTATGTCATTAGTGTGACCTAGGTTGTTTCCACCTAAAAATCTCGTATATTGATCTTTATTTTCTACAAACTTTATTTACACTTAATTGTATGCTTAACGAGTTATGAAATTTTAATTTATCATACTTTTAATAATTAGATAATTAGATCCATAAATAAATAAAAAAAATCATTTGGTATCAGAACAAGTCACTAGTACTTAGTGATCCACACAAGTTAAACGAGCTAAACTTTGCATGCTTGGTAGTCAATTTGAAAATCTTAGGATGAAACAAGATGAATTTTTCTATTAAATTATGTGATATTACTAACACCTTTGTCAATCTTGGAGAGAAAATTAATGATTTCAGGACAATTTGAAAGATTCTCTGCTCATTAATAGATCACTTCTATGCGAAGGTCACTGTCATTGATGAAAGCAAGGATATGGACACCATCAAAATAAAGGAACTCGTTGGCTCACTTCAAACCTTTGAGATGAGCTTTCAAAAACCTCCAAAGAACCAAATTGGAAGAACTTTCAATGCTACACTTACTAACATTGAAATTGATAACGATAATCTATGAGCGTTATGTAGTGAGAGAGATGTTTTGTCACACAAATATTCCAAAAGGGGAGATTGTCAAGTTAATGTTAGTATTGACAATATTCGTTAACAAAACTTATAATTGTAATTTTAATTTCTAGGTGTGTCTTAGAAGAATATTTTCAAGCCAAAGAAACTATCGAGCCTCAACAATCACATGTAGGGTATATTTCTATTCTCATACATGTTAGATTGCATATTAGACATAATAAGAACAATGTAAAAATAGGTTACTTGATCGATTAAGTAGTGATAGATCATCGAATAATATTACCTTATTAAATTAATTTTAACACATGACTAGATTGATCGAGGACTAGATCCATCGAGTTAATTCACTTGATCTATCCACCTTTTTGAATATTAATTAAATAATCACTAGATCGATTGAGTCGAGAGGATTTTCGATCGATCGAGCACCTGGTTAGATCGATCGAATAGCCAATTATCTGATTTTAAAATATATTTCTATTATGAGTTGAATTAGCTTTTTACTATATTTTCCTTATTTCTTAAAAGTGTTTTAGGATAATATGATAATTCCACTTTAACCTCATAAGCTTCAAAATATTCAATAAATATAAATCTAAGCACACAATTGAAACTAATTACATAAAAGTTTAATTTGGCTTATTCTCTTCATCTTTTATTCTCTCTCTTATTTTGCTAAAAGTTTTCAAATAGAATTTTTCATTAAGTTAATTTATCAAACATTTGGGGTTATGTTTGATGGATTAACAAGTCTATAATAATAATTATGTTATTATGATTTTAATTGATTGTTCTAGTGTTATTAGTTATTTTTAATTTATCTAACATATTGTTTAAATCAACGAGTTAGGGTTTTTCATTATTGAATCTACTTTAGGATACACACATTCCCTTGTGTTTATGCGCTAACTTTTCAAGTGATAATGGTGTAGGTTTAATTAACTCCTAGGACTTGAGTTTGTTGGAATGCTGGTCTGAATCCAAATGTCTATCTTATAAAGACTATGATGAATGTAGTGGCTTATAAGTAGGTTACTTGGGGACAATACTTGGGTGGGTAGCTTTAGTTCTAGTCTTGTAACTAGATACTTATTTTTCATAGTGAATAGTTAAATGGTTCGGTGGACTAATGGTTTTCCTCTTAGATCATTAGTGTGACCTAGGTTGTTTTCACCTAAGAATCTTGTGTGTTGATATTTTTACTTCTGCATTACTATACATACACATTATTGGTTTTTTGGCTTCTTACAAAATTTTAATTTATCATACTTCTATCGACTAGATATTTAGATCTATAACTAAATGAACTTTCAAAAAACCTTACAAAGTCGTGTCCTAATGAAATGATGACTGATGTCTATGTGAATCTCTTAATCATAAAAATGTACAATTTTTTAAGGGAGTAAATTCTGGTCGAACATGCAAGTACTAGAGATGTGGTTATGAATATGTTGCTTATGTTGTGTTAGTATTTAGTATTTAATTTATTAGAGTTTAGCTTTGTCTTTACTTGATGACAAGTAGAGTTAATTTTGAGGGTGTTGATAACCCTATAAAAGTAGAGTTATTTAGGCATTTCAAGTTAGCTATTTGTCTTATTTTGATATGAATATAGGTGAAAAAACATCAAACGGACAAAAGTAAGCAAATGGGGACAAATTTATTGATTGATCGAGTAGAGAAAATTATGTCACATTAGCAAGTCCAATTTTCAATATCAACTATTGGATTAAAGCTAATACAAATCTTAAACTGAATAGGACCTATCTCAGCCTTTTTAAACATTATTAAAAGACTATAAACAACAAATAATAATAGAGAAAAATAGAGATTTAACAAGAACAAAGAGAGATCAAGTAAATAAAAGTAAGGAATAAATTGAATAACTTGCAAGGAAGATTAAGAAAGAAGTTGGCTCATTCATCAGAGTTGGATCTACAACTTTTCTTCATCATTCTTGTAACTTTTATGCAGTCATATATTCTAATTATGAGTGGCTAAATTCTTTTTGGGATTTTGATAAACCTAACCACAAAATCATATGATTTATTTTATTTACTTGAATAAATTTCTCTGTTATTAGTTGATATAATAATTTTAATCTTAATAATTTGATTGTTTGAAAAATAATTATATGATTTGAGATCCATGCCCCAGCTTGAAAAAATATATTTTTGAATTAGTCATGAAATTATTATCACATGAGTTGAAATAGTATGACAACATGATTAATGAATGTGTGGCATGTTACATGTGATCATAATTGATGTGTGAACGAAATAGCAGAACAAATGTAATTCTTTGCACCTAATCCAAAAGAATCCTTGACAAAGATTCATACATATATAAGAGCATGTAACCAATCAATTAAATAGAAAAAAATATTCAATGATATTTGATATTACATATAGAGTGGTTAGGGGAATTACAAGTCCTAAAGCATTGTTTACTTAATCATTATTTATTACTTTGAATCAATTTTAGGTTTAATTAGTAGTTTAACCTATATAGTATTGTAACTACTACATATTAGTACTTAATTATAAAAGACAAATGAGTCTTTTTCAGAACAACATGTATACTTGCGAAATCGTTACCAACTACATTTCTATAGCTAAAGTTATGAATTGAAGAAGGATTTTAAACTATGATTTTATTTAAAGCCTAAGAAAATATTATATTCATGATATAATTAGTTAAATTTTAGGCTACTAATGATGATAGCCCCGTGATTACATATCTCTTATTATTGTTTCTCAAAAATAGTGTCTTCATTATTTTCTATATTTTGTTATTTTGTCTTTTTTCACAATCAATTAGGAATGCGCAAAAAAACCACGGGTTCAGTTATCCGAACCGACGATTCAGTTTTTACCTGATAAATTTTGAGGATGGGTACTATTATACTAAAAACCGTATCCGTGTATACTCAAAATTAATTATATTTCATTAATTAATTTATATATTTAATAAAGTAAAATATATATTCTGCATTAGGTAGGGTTTTTTCAATTTCAGAATTCACACTTTCACTTTCATTGTGGTCTCACCTTCGTCACTCTTAATCTCTGGTCTCTCTATCGTCTGCCTTGCTGATCTCAACTCTTAACCCTCTGCCTTTTGCCCTCGACCGCTCTCAACTCTTCGACGCTCAGCTCTTCCCTTGGTTAGTCCTCCTCAACTTCTTACCTTCTTCTGCTTATTGATCTTATCATTATAACTTTCAACTCTCTGACTCTATTTTGTCACTTTGTGTATGGGTATTCGACTAATGCAATAGAATGACACATTTTGTTGCCGAATTTGTAGCAAAGGGAATGGTAATGGGTTTTATGTATAGGATTGTAATATTCTGTTACTGATTTTGTTGACTGTGCCTAAAGTCTAAAACAGAGAACACAAGGAAGATAACAGCTTCATTCATAACTCTGCCTATTAATTTTAATCTCATTCTTGCTTTGCCCAAGGTAGTAGTTACAATGTGATGAATAATAAACCCAATATTTCAGAAATTTTGTTTCGATTTTTTTGGGTTTTTTTAAATAATAGTCTTGAATCATTACACGTGGGTAAAAAACAATCCCCAAATTGTAACAATTTTCATGTGGTTTTGGGTACAATTATTATAATTCGGTTCGGGAATGGTTATATCAAAAACAGTTCCCGCCCGTACCTGTGCCCGTGCCCATCTCTACAATCAACTCAAAACCATCCATTGCTAACTTAAATTAATTAGTAATTAGAAGTAGAATTGTTATCAATATTCTGCAGGTTTAACCTTACTTAAGCAATATTACTATCAATAAAACAATTATTTTAATAGAAGTAAGGAATTAACTTGAGAATTTACAAAATATAGTATCCATAAAACTTTTAACAATAAAAATATCATCCTAATAACATTAAACAATATTCAATTAGATGGCGTTAAACATTGAATGAATCTATATGGTTGTAATTTAATTTGAATAACGTTCAATTGGATGACATTCAAAATGAAACAATGTGTCAATTTTTTTAATAATAAAAATATATGAGATAGACATAAGAGGTGTTATATTTTTGGTTACAAGTTTTAAGGGTGCTATTTTGTTATTTTTCCATTTAACTTTTCACATGTGCAAGCCTTTTTAGGGTGTGTCAATTATTTTGAAAATTTGAGAAGTGACTCATCTTTCTAGATTATATTAACATGTGTCGCAATATGAGCACAAAAGGGATGTAAATTTATGCGTTATTAGCCATCTTGATAGCACAAATAATCTAATGTGGTGTGATCAAATATATTTTGTAATCATTGCGTATGGATTGGAGTCAGAAATCAATTATTTTGTTCTTCCAGCACCTCAATTCCTTACCAATATCACTTTTCTAAATCCAAAGTATGTTGAATGGAATCATCTCAACAATCTTGTGAAGTCTTGGTTCTATTGATTAATCTCTACTTCAATACCACTTCATCTTCCTTGAGGTGAATCAACTATAAAATAAAAACCAATGAAAAACTCTAGAGAAAACTTTCTTAGCATCTTCTCATACCATACTAATGGATCTCAAACTAGAATTACTGATGATGCACAAGAACGATCTTTCTACACTTTGTCCCAAAGGGATATCTGATGATTTGTTAGCTATGGGAGAAGGTGTTGGAAAAAGAGATTTAATTTATCACTAGTCATTCATGTACTCATTACACTTTGTAATACGCAATCACATAAACACAAACTCAAGAACACAAAGAGCATAATCACATCCCTCTATCTTTCTTACTTCAAGTTCATATTTGACTTTGACATGAATCACATTTGTGTCCCAATATTTGTTTTTGTATTGTACTAGTTCAAGCCAAAGTGATAAATCACTTTTACATTTTTAGTGCTTGCAAAAGATGGTATTCAAATATTTCAAGACTATTCAAGCTACCGTGATATTTGCGACCAACAGAGGTTTTCATTACATTACATTAGATTACTTTATAAAACTTATATACTTTACATGTTTATGTGTTTTAATGATATTTATATCAGGTAGGTTCTACACCAAAGACAATCAAATTGAATGTAGACTTTTTTATGATCCGTTATATGAAAGACATTGAGTATAATCCTGGACATGATTGATAATTTGAACTTTATTAGAATATAATATTAATTATGAAACTTAAGTGTTATAAATTAACACTTGCGGAAGTGAAGATCGTGTCTAATTTTGG
This sequence comes from Hippophae gyantsensis, assembly GCA_030763125.1. NCBI lineage: Eukaryota > Viridiplantae > Streptophyta > Magnoliopsida > Rosales > Elaeagnaceae > Hippophae > Hippophae gyantsensis. The sequence goes on from CM061038.1 coordinate 28,292,563, forward strand.
TTGCACAAATATATAATAATGGGTAATAGCGAAATAATAAGCAGTAAGAAAATAGATGGTACACAATGATTTAAGTGGTTCAACTTTTCAATATGAGAAGTCTACTCTACTAATGACGACACACCAAAGAAAATCCATTAATAATCAAATGGAGATATAAACACCAATCTTCAGAGAGCTTCACAAAATATATCAAAATCCAAAATATATCTATAAAATATCTCCCTCTAATTTACTAGTAATATATAACAAGATAAATTAATAAATTAATAAATTTGCTATTAAATCAAATATTACCATATAAATAATAACAACACCTTCTGCTTCAGATTTCAAACACCATGGTTGTCACTACGCTGCTTCCTTTTTCTTTTGTTCTTCTCCAATTTCTTCAACCCCAATTTGTGTTGGAAGATGAAGATGATTACATGCAGTTGGACATGGCTGGTCGGGAATGAAGCTAGAGGTGGCTGGCTGGGAACGAAGCTGGAGTTGCTGCCTTGAGGTGTCTTTGTTTTCAGCTTCCCTATTAGCCTCTATGTTCTCAATTCTTCTCTACAGATGCAATACTATTTTCCTTTCCTTCGGCTGCTTCTTACGGCTATTCACGTAAAAACTAAGGAAACTTAGTTAGTATATATATATATGACAAATGAATATAGGGTTTATTTAGTATTAGGTCTTAGGCCACGTTTGTTTTGGACCACTATTTTAACAAATCTCCACCTTGGCTCAAAACTGAAAACCAATTCTTTAAATATGAAATTCCTCGGATTACCAAATAACTATCATCCAAAGCCCCAAAGGGTGATCATATTTTACAAATATCAATCAAGTCCAAGTAATGCTTGAACTTATTAAATGGATCTGGTTTGGTTAACATATCAGCTGGATTTTCTGTAGTGACTATCTTATTGAAAATAATAGCATCTTGAGAGACAATGTCACGAACGAAGTGATATCTAACATCAATATGTTTGGTTCTTTCATGATACATAGTATTCTTGGTCAAGTGTATCGCACTCTAACTATCATAAAATACAACAGAAGTATTCTGCTGTAAACCCAAATCACAAACCAAACCTCTAAGCCAAATGGCTTCTTTCACTACTTCTATTGTTGCCATATATTCTGCCTCTGTCATAGACAAAGCAACTGTAGGTTGTAAAGTAGCCTTCCAACTAATGGCACAATGAGAAAGAGTGAAGACATAACCTGTCAGAGATCTTCTTCTATCCAAATCACCAACATAATCGGAGTCCACATAACCAATAACACTACAAATAGTATTAGAACTTCCATCTTATACCAAACCAAAATTAGATGTACCTCTCAAATACTAAAGTATTCATTTCACTGCTTGCCAATGACCCTTACCAGGATTACCCATATATCTACTGACAATACTAACTGCATGTGAAATGTCTGGACAAGTAAAAACCATAACGTACATCAAACTACCAACGACACTAGCATATGAAACTTGAGACATGTACAACTATTCTTCTTCTTCTGACTAGGGTGACAAATCCAAAGAAAGCCTGAAATGCGCAGCTAATGATGTACTCATAGATTTAGAATCTTTCATACCAACACGTTCAAGAACTTTTTCAATATAACTTTTCTGAGTAAATAAAGCTTGCCCACTTGTTTATCCCTATAAATTTTCATGCCAAAAATTTTCTTCCCTGCACCCAAATATTTCATCTCAAACTCACCACTAAGTTGAGACTTTAATTTCTGAATCTCAAATTTATTCTTAGAAGCAATAAGTATGTCATCAACATAAAGCAATAAGTAGATAGATGAACCATCATGGAATCTTTTATGATAAACACAACTATCATAATCACTCATAGAGTAACCATGATCAATCATAAAAGAATCAAACCGTTTATACCATTGCCTAGGGGATTGCTTCAACCCATATAAAGACTTTTTCAATAAATTAACATGATCTTCCTTACCTGGAAGAACAAACCCCTCTAGTTGATGCATATATATTTGTTCTTCAAGCTCACCATGTAATAAGGTTGTCTTGACATCAAGTTGTTCTAATTCCATGTCAAACAATGCAACCATAGCAAGCAACACAGGAATAGAGCTATGTTTCACAACATGTGAAAATGCTTCATTGAAGTGAATACCCTTCTTCTAACAATAGCCTTTTATAATAACACGTGCCTTGAACCTAGCTGCTTCAACCTCAGGTATACCTTCTTTTTTCTTGAAGACCCATTTGTTTCCAACAATCTTCTGGCCCTTAGGAGGTTTCACCAATTTCCAAGTATGATTCTTATAAAGTGATTCAATCTCTTCATTCATAGTAACCAGCCACTGAATAGACTCATCACAAGTGACAAATTTATGATAACTAGAAGGCTCATATACCTCAATAGTCTCTGCCACAAACAATGCAAAAGAAACTTAGTTTGCATTTGCGTACCTTTGAGGGTGTCAAATCTCTCTTATTCCTTTACCCTTAGCAATACTATATGGTTACTCATGTTTCTCTTCTGCTACATTATGAGCAGAATCATCTATCTCATCCACATATGGCTGATTTGAAGTGCCCTTTTGCACTTGACTAGGAGCTCCACTCTCAAGCTCCACCTACTCACTAACACTATGGTCTTTACCTGCAACAATAGACTCTTTTTTTCTTTTCCAACATGGAAAACTCATAAAACTTAACATCTCTACTAATCAAAAATTTAGATGACTTGGGTTCAATACACCATAATCTATAACCCTTCACCCCAGAAGGATACCCCAAAAATATGCATTTCAATGCCCTAGGCTCAAGTTTACCATTCTTAACATGAGCATAAGCAGGACAACTAAAAAATTTCAAATTAGAATAATTAGCAGCAGTACCAAAGAATACCTCAAATAGAGTCTTCAACTCAATTGTAGTTGATGGAGACCGATTCACCAAATAGTAGGCATGATTACAAGCTTCAGCCCAAAAAGATTTATCCAAGTCAACTTGAAAGGGCATACAATGAGCTCTTTCTAAGAGAGTCCTATTCATACGTTCTACTACTCCATTTTAATATGGTGTATGACACATAATATAGTGTCTCATTATGCCATTTCTTTCATAGAACTCATTAAACTGACTCTCAAAAAATTCCAAACCATTGTTAGTTCTTAAATGCTTGATTTTCTATACAAGTTTTGAATTTCACAAATTTTGAGAACGCATCATTCTTATTCTTCAGAAAATACACCCAAACATGACAAGAGAATTCATCAATAAAAGTCAACATATATCGGGCACCACCCTTAGACACAACACGAGAAGGACCCCAAAGATCTGAATGAATATAACCAATAGTACCTTTCGTTTTATGGATAGTTGTACTGAACTTGACCTTACGATGCTTTCCATAGACACAATGCTCAAAGAAATCAAGCTTCCCAGTTTTTTTACCAGAAAGCAAATCCCGTATGCTCAAAATAAACATCCATACCTTACTCATATGCCCTAACTACATATGCCATAATTAAGTAGTGTTTGAATCTTGATCTGATGAGGACGAAGCTGAAACACTGCCAATAATAATGCTACCTTGAAGCATATAGAGGCCACACAACAATTGCTCTTTAATAAAAATGAGAGCATCCTTACTAACTCTTAAAACTCCACCTTCAGCTACATACTTGTAGCCTTATGAATCAAGAGCACCCAAAGATATCAAGTTCTTTTTCAAATCTGGAACATGGCAAACACCTTTCAAAGTCCTAACAATACCATCATGCATCTTAATTCGGACAGTACCAATACCAATAACCTTACAAGACATATTGTTTCCTATTAAGACAACACCCCTATCAATAGATTGATAAGAAACAAGCCAATCTCTATTGGGGCACATATGGTAAGTGCAACCTGAATCAAGAATCTAAACATCTCTAGGAGAACTAATAGATACTGATAGAACATTTTCACCATCAGAACTAAAACTATCTGTAATACCAGCAACATCATTAGTACCAGAAGATGTTGTGGTAAATTTTCCTTTACCTTTGAGTTTCAGACAATTTACTCTTTAGTGCCCTTCCTGATGACAATAGTTGCATTTATATTTTATTTTTCTAGATTTGGATCTAGACTTGCCTCTATTATTGCTTGTGCCTTTTTCTTGATTTCTACCTTTGACAAATAAACCACTATTATTATCATTGTTTCTTGTAGATACCTTTTTCTTCAACTCTCTGGAATTCAAAGCTTCTTTAACATCCTCCAAAGAAATAATGTCTCGCCCATATAACATAGTGTCAACAAAATTTTCAAATAAATGAGGTAAAGAACACAATAGAACCAAGGCTTGATCCTCATCATCAATCTTAACACCATCATTTTTTAGATCACAAATAATTTTAGTAAATTCATCAAGGTGATAGTGTAAAGGTGTACCTTCTGACATTCTGAATATATACAAACGCTGCTTCAAATATAACCGACTTCTCAAAGACTTGGTCATATACAAATTCTCCAATTTAAGTCATAACCCAGTAGGAGATTCCTCATCACCAATCTTGCGTAATACCTCATCAAACAAGGATAACTGAATTGAACTGAAAACATTTTCCATCAATGCATCTTTTTCTTCATCAGTCAATTTTTATGGTAATTTATCCTTGCCTTCAAGTGTCTTAACAAGCCCTTCTTTAACTAATACAGCCTGCATCTTCATACGCTAAAGACTAAAATCATTTCTACCATTGAATTTCTCAATTTCATATTTTGCCATTATGACAGAAAACTCAATATTAAATAAACAGAAGCACAACCTAGAAAATATGAAACCAATCAGATAATCAGAAGCTCAAAATAAATCCGAAAGAGCAAACTTGATCAGTTTCAAAAAATAGCAGAATAATCCAATGCTCTGATGCCAATTTGTTATAAATTAGTACTTGTGTAAGATAGCAAAATAATAAGAAGTAATAAAATAGATGACACATAATGATTTAAGTGGTTTAACTTTTTAATATGAAAAGTCTACTCCACTGACGACGGTACACCGAAGAAAATCCACTAATAATCAAATGAAGATACAAACATTAATCTTCAGAGAGCTTCACAAAATATATCAAAATCCAAATTATATCTAGAAATATCTCTCTCCAATTTACTGGTAATATATAACAAGATAAATTAACAAACTTGTTATTAAATCAAATATTATCATATAAATAATAATAATACCTTCTGCTTCAGATTTCAAACACCATGGCTGTCATTACATTTCTTCATTTTTCTTTTATTCTTCTCCAATTTCCTCAACACCAATTAGTGTTGGAAGATGAAAATGATGACGTGTAACTGGACGTAGTTTGTCGGAAACGAAGCTAGAGGTGGCTGGTTAGGAACGAAGCTGGAGTTGCTGGCTGGAAGTGTCTCTGTTTTAAGCTTCCCTATCAACCTCCCTGTTCTCAGTTATTCTCTGCAGCTACAATACTATTTTTCTTTCCTTCGGCTGCTTCTTGCGATTATTCACGTAAAAACTAAGAAAACTTAGCTAATATATATATACATATATATATATATGGCAAATGAATATAGGGTTTATTTAGTATTGATTCTTGGGCCACGTTTATTTTGGGCCATTGTTTTAGCTTAACATATTGTTTTATATGTTAAAAGTTTGTAATGAATTGTGAGATGTATTCCTTAGATGTCTGTCCATGAAATGAATGTGATAAATTTATCTTTTTAACATATATGTATTATTTATCACAAGTGATATGTTAATAATTAAGAGAAAAGTTTGTCAAAATATAAAAAGAATATGAAAATTTTGAATGTAAATAATCATTATATGTCTAATATTTTGCTTTTTTTTATTTTTCATAGTTTGCATGAAAGAAATACTACACAAGAAATTATTTATATGTGCATAGTATTGAGTTGTTATCATTTCTTGAATCAAGGATCGAGAGGTAATAATCATTACATTAATTAATTAGTCGACTATTGTATCTATTTGATAGGTGATATTATGTACTTTACCGGTATTTTAAATTAGGTAAGTAATGTTATTATTTAAGCTTAATAATGTTTTTATATTTTATTAATATTTCTAAATACCTCATTTAATTTGTCTTTTTAAATACTGAAGAGTTTTTTAATAAATATGAATGTACGTAATTTTCTATATGCATTTATAATAATTGATAATTTAGTTATTGTTAATTATTTAGCATTATAATCAAAGTCTATTGTGACGGTTAATCAATGAGCACCATAAGCAGAGGCTATTGTGAGGGTAAATTAAAGAGTACTATAATTAGGGACTATTGTGACAGTTATAACCGTAAAAAAAAAAATCTATTGTGACAGTTAAAAATAGCTATTATGAAGGTTATAAGAAGATATTGTGATGGTTGCTGAAACTCTATAATGATGGTTAATAACTGTAATAAATAGTTGATCAGGTTGTTGGGTAAAGTACTAAGCGTCATAATACGCCTATTGTAACGATTAATAACCGTCACTATAGGGATTTTTTGTTGTATTGAGATAAGGCGGATCGAAAAACTGCGTCAATAAAACTCTTCTACTGAAAAACTTGAAAACTTTATAAATGCAACTTGTGTAACATGAACCTTTCACCTAAAAAAAAAAACTACTGAGACTCTCCACCCACAGAAGAATTTAAAATGGCAGAATGGTGGATACAATTGCTAGCGTCTTTGTGTAATAATTAATAACATGAATTAAGAGAAACTGATTTTATTAGGTTTCCATTTTCAACAAAATACATTATGCATGCAAGAAACATGATGTGTCATCAACAACGTGTGAAAGAAGAGAATGACTATATTGTTTCAAATACTTCATCTTATTCTTATTTATCATCAAAAGTGTCATTAAAATTATTTAAATTAGTCTAATATTTTAGTATCTTCAATTGGCTGCCAATATCCCTAAAATCAACGTTAAGAAGTTTGTGGGTTTGTTATTATGAGGTGTAAAATGGCAATGCTAACAATAATAGTTTGCTCAGTAGAACATATATTATGCATGATTATGGTAAGTGTAATGATTTTTATTGTGCCTTTAAGATCAACAACATTGGCCTCACTTTCACAACCAAGTGCGTCACCATCTTTACCCTCAACTCTTCCCTTCCAACACAATCCACCTAATCAACTAAGTCTAGAAGATTATGGTGGTTGGAATCCGAATCCTATATTTGATCGAGGCCATGTAGCTCCGATTCCTCATAAAGAAGATGAAGAAGAAGAATTATTCATGACATTACTAAATTCATTTCAACCCATTTATAATGTCTCTGATAGTGAAAGACCTGATCATTTAAAATTAGGTCATTTATGTAAACCATACTTGTGAAATATTAGGATCTCTCTATCTTTCCCTCTCTCGTTCTACCTCTACCTTCACTTGTATCGAGTTGATTTTTGTCTATTTGGCTGTCAATTTTTTCTTTAGATTTAATTAATGATTCTCCTTAAATTATTTTCATATTGTAAGTATTGAAATTCATGTTATGTATTTATTGGCATTCACTTATATAAAACATGAGTCTTTATTATTTTACTTAATATTTTCTCTTCTTTTATATAAGATCAATTACTAACGATTCAGTATTTACACACTCACATAGTTGTAACACTTTGTATGTTTGTATGCTATACACACCACCAAGGGTTGGGATCATGTAATTTTCATGATAGTTTGTGTTTATGCTTTGGGTTATTTTGTGTTAGTTTACAAGTATTTGTGGAATTTTTTTTAAGCAAAAACACATTTTTGAGCTCGTTAAGGTCCTCATCGAGGTGTTCGGTGAGATACTCAGTGAGAGGCTAGAAGGTTTTGTTGCTATTGTCCTTACCATAATAGTTATTATTGTCCTCACCATAACAATTATTACCCTCGCTCAAGTGATTGGCAAGAGCTCATTGATATGGTCGGTGAGATGATTGATGAGGTACATTTCAACCATAGAGTTTCCTATAAATTTCCTTTGGAAATTTGAGAATTAATTAGAAAAGGTGAGAAAACTCTCGAAGTTTGTAAAATCGAAATTTTCAGTTTGAAAGTCTATTCTAAATTCGATATCATCAATACTTCGAGTGGTTTTCGATATTGGTGATACGTTATGTATTTTGCAAAAATCATTTTCGAGTTTGCTAATTAAAATTAAAATTAACACCAAGACATAGTTTCCATTTAGGTATATGTGTATGAGATTTTCCTTACCTTACGTCATCATAAATACTGACTGTTAGTAATTATGCCACATCATATAATAGTGGGGCTCTAGAAGAAATCTAAATTCGTGATCAGATCATAGTTGATGCGTAGACAATAAGTGGAGGTAACTTAGATGCAATTGAGTGTGGCATTCCAATTACATATTTAGCTAATATAGTGCTTAGGTTGTAAATTGTTGATTTACTTTACATAGTAAATTTCTTGATGTTTAGTGGTTACCATAAGAAACCTATGGATGCTAAACCACTAGGTGTAGATCCTATGTAGGTTTACCACATTATATTGTCGTGTTTGTAAGATTACACATTGAGTTAGTACAATTAAGATAACCAAATATGCGCAAACATAGGAGGATTTGACTGTGATTGAAAATACTTTCTTTCTTTATTGCTTTTTGTATTTCACATGTTATTTGTCTTTCGCTTCTACCTATTGCATACTATTTGCTTCTACCTATTGCATACTATTTTCCTTTACTGCCTTATGTTTATCCCATGATTTTATTGTATTTATTTATCTCTCTACTATAGTTGACATGTTATATATTGATTATTAAAATGTTTATGTGAGTTATTTAATACATTTGGATGTTCGTTTATGTCTTTTTGGCTAAATAGTTATATTTTAATTTTTTCTGTTGTTTGCAAGATCGAGATGAATCCCAAGGAGTTAGTATCTCATTGTCACTAATGTGCACTCAGTCTTGAATTCTTTTAGTTGGTATCAGAGTGGATACACCCTATTGGGATTAACTGTTCTAGTGTTGATTCTTTCTTTCTCGTTTTTCTTGCACACTTACATTCACCTAGATGGATTCCAGTGAAAGAGGAAACTTAGGCAAACTTTCACTATTCATTGGAATGAATGATTCCTATGGTAAGTTCCATATGTGTGCCTTCTTGTGGTTGCAAGGGATCGTGTTTGATTCTTAGTTGAAAATGGCTAGTCATATCCCACCAAAATTCTTGTTAATGATAATATCATTCCTAAACTAACAATTGAATGAATGAAAAAAGAGAGCAAAGACTACTACAAAACGGACCTTTAAAGTCGGTTATTAACCGAATAACCGACTTTAAATACGATGATTTAAAAATGTAAAGTCGATTCACCGCTTAAATTGACTTTAAATTTTTAATTTTTTTTTTACAAAATTTACTCATTTTCTATTATACTCAAATTAAAACTTGTATTCGATCACTACATAATAGCAGAAAAAACCAAAATTTATTTAACAAATAGTTTAAATAATACAAATAATTAAAAAATTAAATATTAATTAATAGTAGAAAAATTATCATGGTATTGTCCTATGTTATTCAAGATCATCATATTCTTCTCATGATGTTATAATACAAAACCTACATATATAATACAAAAATTTATACACATAAATAATAACACATGATATAGTAGAAAAAATATGAATAATAAGTGTGTAGATTAATAGAAATACTTACAAGAGTAAATGAAGTGACAAAATGAAGAAACAATGGTGTTTTGTTAGTGAGAAATAAGTATAATTTTTTTGAGTATTTTGCTAAAAAAATAGGGGATCTATAAGATAAGTTAGAGAGGAAGAAAACCTACTAAGCGGCGTTGGAATTGGTGGTTGTAGGTGGCCGGAAAATGAGAAAGAGTGGAGGAGGAGTGGATGAGGTTTTAGGTTTTTGAGATATGTAGCACTTGGAATAGTTTCTATCTAGGGAAGAAATAAGATAAAGGGAAATATCCACGTGTGTAGCGTCGGTTCTATGTGTCAACTGATGCTATCCACATAGGATGTAGCATCGGTTGACATGGTAAACCGTCGTTATCCACGTGTGTATCATCGATTGACACGTAGAACTGACGCTACGTCCACGTGTAGTGTCAGTTCGACACGTCAACCAATGCTATATATAGCATCGGTTTTACACCGAATCGATTTTAAATTCATTATAAGTCAATTTTTTCCAAAAACTGACTTTACATATCGACTTAAATACCTCTTTTTGTAGTAGTGAAAGAATCTGAATAGTACAATAAAGGGTTGTATGTCATCACTAAAGTTATCATCGCAAATGATTATTGAAGAATTCAAACCTATGAGACGTCAAATGAAGCTTCAAACATTCTAGAACATGAAACTTATGACAATTTTTATGTTAGATTCTCTTATATAGTCAAATTATCTTACTAGTTTGCCACATAAAGTCAAATGAGGAGATTGTAAGTCTTATAATTCATGTTATGTCTTTGTTTGCATTCCTATATGCAAAATACAAAGTTTATATTATTTAACTTAGTGTTTGTATTTCTCTATATAAGATCAATACTATTGATTTAATATTACACACACTCACATAGTTGTAACACTTTGTATGTTCGCATGTTACACATATTATTGTGGGTTGTGAGCATTTAGTTTACATTTTAGGTTGTTTATGCTTTCGTCGTTGAGGTGCTTGTCGAGGTAGTCGATGAGATAGTCAATGAGAAGCAAGCAAGGCTTTATGGCTATTATCCTCGTCATAGTTGTTACAACCATCGTTGAGGTGGTCAAGGAGGGCCCGTCTACGTGATCAGTGAGGTACCCGACTACCAAAGAGTTTTCCACTTGGAAATTTGAGAATTAATTAAAAAATGTGGAAAACTCTTATAGCTTGTAATGTCAAGATTTTTCAATTTGAGCGGTTTTCAATACTGGTAATACCTTGAGTATTTTGCAAAAATCATTTTTGAGTAGGTTAATTAAAATTAGAATTAACACAAAGACATAGTTATCATTTAGGAACATGCAAGATTTGAAATATCGATGTCGATGAAGATGTCGAGATATAATTTTTACAAAAATATTGAAGATATTGTCGTTTTCGACGGAAATTTGAAAAAAAAATCACTAAAACTATAGAAACTCTATCAAAAATATGAAAAAAATATATAAAATTTTATAAAACATCAAAACAATCAATTACTTATAAACTAATTTTTATTTAATACATTTATTTTTAAATACATAAAATATTTACATTAATCAATAAGTTGATTAATTAATTAAAATATTATATAATATTTTTTTTGTTAAATGTTGTAGAATAAGTAGTTAAAAGGTTTTTTGAAACAATTAAGTAGACTATCTAATTATAACTACTATAAACAAATAATTTCAATAGTATAAAAATAAATGTTATTAATGATTTATTTTTAAAAGTACTTATATATATAGCAAACATGATAAAAAAGAATATACTATCTACTACATAATGAGAAAAAAATGAATGATTACTCAAACAAAAGAAAAAAGAAAAAACATAAATACATAATTGATATTTTGTATGACATTTCAACGACATTTTAGTGATAATATTCATAATATCCACAACATGTTAGCAATAACGATAATTTATCAATATTTTAACAATATTTTAGCTAAAAGATATGAACATCACATTTCAATGTCAGGATTTGTAAAAAAGCAACCTTGTCTCGACAATGTCACCAACAACATCGAAATTTGCATCCATGGGTATATATGAATGGGATTACCCTTACCTTAGGTTCCCACAAATACTAATTTTTAGTAATTGTGCCATATCACGTCGTGGTGGGGATCCGAATGAAAGTTGAATTCGTATCAGATCACAGTTGCTATGAAGACAGCAAGTAGAGGCAACTTAGACACAATTGAATATGATGCTCCAATTACGAAAGGTATTAACTAATATCATCTTTAGATTAAGAACTGTCGATTTGTTTTACATGGTAAATTGCTTGCTACTGAGTGGTTATCATGAACAACCCATACATGTTACCAAATAGGTGAGGATTTACCACGTTATATTATCATATTTGTATGATCGCATGTTGAGTTAATACAATTAAGATTATATCCAAATATGTTCATATATAGGAGGATCAGATTATGATTGGAAAACCTTCTTTTTCTTTATTGCTTTCTATATTTCACATCATGTCTTTCCCTCTTGTCTATTGCATGTTATCTTCCTTTTCTATTTTATTTCTATCGCATGATTTCTTTCTGTATCTTTATCTCTCTATTGTTGTATACTAACTAATAAATTATATGCCTGACTTGTTCAATATATCTGGATATATGTTTCTTTCTCTTTGTTTTTTTACTTATATTGTTATAATGTTTACATGTTTCCATTGCTTACGAGATCAAGGTGAGTCTTAAGGAGTCAATATATTCTCATCATGATTGTTGATCGGGTCTCTGACTTTTACATATTGTAAAATAAATGTTAAAAACATATATTCAACACATGTTCAAATTAAATTACGATTATTTAGACTTGTTTAATATTAGATGTCATCTAATTGGACTATGTTCAATGTTATTTTGATGTTATTTTCATTGTTATAAATTTTAGAGCTATTAATTTCTATAATTTCACAAATTAAAATTATGTATAGTTAAATCTAATGTTAAGAACATCATTAATAAGCACATGTGATTCATATAGGGTAAAATTTCACTTATACTACCCTCTAAAAGATATTTAGTTCACAGAATGGAAAAGAAATAACAATGAAAATGGTAATGAAATTGAATGGAAAGAAAACAATATTATTATTACATTATTTGGTTTGACTATTAGAATCAAAGAAAGAATAAATATTGTAGTGTTTAGTTTACAACTAAAATGGAATGAAAAACATTATATATTATCTCAATACTCGTATATGTAATAAAGTTTAAATAAAGTTATTTAATTGTTATTTTTTCGTCAGATAAAATATATTATTAAAATCATTATTTTTTTTAAATAATTATTACTTAAAATATTATTTAATTTTATAAACAGATTAAAATAAGAAAAATATTTTTGATAATTTTTTTAATTCCATATTATTTATAAAATAATATCTGATTATTAATTATTTTTCTTTATATAAGATTTTATTTATGTTTTTTTAATAAGGGTAAAATTAGAATAAAAATTGAGTGAAAATAGAATAATAATTATCAAAAGAGGGTAGTGGAATTATTTTTTTTTTTTTAAGAATTGATTCAATTTCGTTTTTAATTTACAATAAAATTAAACATAAAAAACGTATGGAATCAATTTCATCCTACTACCGCTCTTACGAACCAAACATGCCATAATTGAAATGTAGAGAGCTTTTACAACCAATCGAAGACTTTTGATCGCCACTTTGACAGAAAAAGAGCACCTAATTCCTAATTGGCACCAAAAGTTAACATAACGCGATTTTATTTATTTATTTAACAGCTATAACGTTTAATGTTGTGACACGACAATTACAGGATATACTGCTAATTGGCTTGCAATGCATAGATTAATCTTTATATGTTTGACAAATTTTACTCTAATTGCCTCACAATTATTTTATATCAACTCATTGGTTTTTTTAAATATTTTATATCAACTCAAGAAATAAGTCGGTTCGCCAATTGTGGTTTTCTTGGGTTCGAGGATTATCGTCATGTGATCTTTTGATTGATGATTGTGTGTTCAAAATCCATATATTATGTGAAATGTTTGCTTAAGGCATTTATTCTGACGATTATTTTCATTTTTTTTATTCTGTATGGTATGGATTTACTATGAGCATATGGACGGAGCTAGGAAGAATGAGATAGGCTATGGCCCCTACTTCAATAAATATTTTCTAGCCCACAACAACTTTGCTAGTTGTAGTTGTGTATTGATGATCTTAATGTTCTTAGAGATTTGTATATGGATGGTGTTTGAGTTTATCCCAATTCTAATCGTATTGATTAGTCAAAATTGGACCATAAATAAAATGTGAATACCCAAGTGGCACTTGCTTTATTGAGCTTAACATGTGTTGTTTGATTAATTTAGAATTGAAAAAAGTGTGGCCTCCGTCCTTATTGGAAAAAGAAAAAAGAAAAAAAAAATCCTATTATCAGAACAAATTTTACTAATACCAGAATAATATTTTCATTATTAAAAACGCATTTGCATTAAATTACAAGTTAAAATATTTAATTAATCCGATATTAGTGTTTTCTATTCTACAAATATCAATTTCTAATATTTATTGTCAATTCTAGAAATTATCCAAAACACCTTCAATGAATTTTAGTTGGCATAGAAAAAATGTGTTAAAGACAATGTCTTTTTTTTTTTTGACAATTTTTAACATTTTGTGCTACAAAAACAACAAAAAACAATGTTTTGCTACTATTTTTATTGTTATTATTATGAGTTTTAGGAAAAATATATTTGACGAAAATGATTTATCAATTTAATGAAGAATTTAAGTTAGATTTTAATTTTTACTATAATAGCTTGAAAGTAAGACTTATCTTTTCACACTGAATTAATATTTTTTTATACCGGGCCAATGTTTTCTTAAATATTTCATTTCTTTTTTTACTAAAATCACTTAGAAAGAAAACAGTTATAAAGAATTATCTTCTTGTTATAAACCTTATCATGACATTGGATACATTCCCAATACCCTTTTACACTAAACAATGTCTTCCCACAAAAGATTAATGTCTTATCACCAATTATATATTTTTTAACAAAATTGTTCAGAATTACACTTACCACTGTTGTTTGGTAAGGGGTATTTGTCTAAAATGGTCATATATTTTACAATAGTTTGAAAAAGGGCTAAGATTGTTTTTAGTTTAAAAAAAGGCACATTTTAACCTTAAACTTGATAATATATATTTTAATCAATTTTATTTAAAAATAAATAAATAAATATATAAACTCTATTTTACAAAACATAATTATTATAAACATAAAAAATATTAACATTTTATAAATTTATAATTAATTTTAAATACATAAATCTCTTTTATTATATTATATATTAAAGTTTTATTTTAAAAAAATAAAAATAAATTATTTTATAATAAAATAAATATAAATTTATATGAAAATGATACGCTAAGTATTTTGATAATTCATAAATAATATAATATATTATTATTATTATTATTATTATTAAATATATTTCATAAAAATTATAATTATAATATAAAAATAATATTCATAAAAATAATTAAATTATTAAAAAATTGAAAACCTCTATATCCAACTTTCTACAAGATATAAATACAAATATAGAACATTTTGCTAAACTTTGCGTCAAAATATTATCTAATATAATATTATTATAATTATTTTTATTATTAATATAATAAAATATATCTAATTAATTATATTTTAATATTTAAATAAAATTATTATTAATAAATATTTGTTATCTTAATAAAAATAAAAATTATAATAATATTAGAGATATGTGTTATAATGTAATCTATTTTTAATTTTTTAATCTTAAATAATTTATTTTAAAAAAATATCAATAATTTTTCATAAAAATAGTTATAACTATTTAGTAAAGTTTTTAATAATTTAAAATTTTATAATTTATTATTATTATTTTAAATTATTTTATATTTTGATAAGTTATTTGTTATAAAAAATTATATATTATTTATTAAAATTTAATAAATGGGGATATTTTATTTTTGGTTTTTTTAAGAAGAAAAAAAATGTAAAGTTTGATTTTTCCAAAGAGAGAAAAAAAAAGTTACTCGGGAGAAGGGAAAAAAAGTGGTTGGGAAGAGTGAAAGAGAGAAATAGGTTTCAATTTACCCTTTTTTAAAATAAAACCAATATATGCCCTTTTTTAAACTATTATAAAATATATGACCTTTTTAGACAAATACCCTTTGGTAAGTGGTACTTGTTACCTCCTAGCGATTTGGTAATTAAAAAATATAAATAAAAAACCTAATCCAAAGCATTTTTTTTCTTCTAATTCTTTTTATTTTATCGACGTTAAAAAAATGCAAAAGCCGTGTGACCCTGGACGAAATTCCATGAATTTCTTAATACTGTTTTGTTCTCTACGAAGCATCAGAAAAGAAAGTTTCTTAAACAACCTATTCCTCGTTAAATTTGCCAAAAATTATATTATATACCTTAATAGTTGCTTTTGGTTTTATACTCTTGGAAGTAATTTTCATTTCATCTTAAAAGACGTCAAGTTAACGCTATTTAACCCTATAAACTAATAAGGGGATTCCACATTAACAATGAGACAATGAACTGAACAATGAGATCCCAGAAAGCACAATGAAACGCAGCAACTTGACGGCCAGCTCAGCTATCATAAACAACTGATGCTACTGTGTTTGGGTAACCTTGGCTATATTGTGCAGATACTGCTTCACACGAGTTTGACTTGCCTCGAAAATAAATGTCAATCCCCTTATCTGTGAATTCATCATTTGTAGCAATTCATGTGAGTTGAGAGTTATCCATGCAGCAACATCAACAAAGTAATTTTGTCACATCTATATATCAATCTGGCACACGGATCACTTCTCATTTAACTTAATATAAGTGCAAGCGAGAGAGAGAGAGAGAGAGTCTAATTTGGTCGATTTAAATTCACTCAATATGGAATCAGTGAAAGTCAAATCGGTGAAATAGGCCCCATCATCACTTCTGACTCCAATCTATAGGCCTAAAAACACTAAATGAGTCAGCTCCTCAAATCGTATTGCAAGTAAGATTTATGATGAAAACACAGGTCAGAAGTCGAAACATACAGTTAGAGTTTTGAGGTATATGCGATTAGAGATGTCAAATAAATTGAGTTAACCCAATTCGAATAGGTTCAGTTCATTTATATGAGTTGAAGCTCAGCTTTTTTAAATTTTATATGAGTTAAGTTTAACTCAGATTATTTTTAAATAAGTTGGCATGAGTAGCTCCCAAGTTGACTCATTTACATTTTTGAAAAACAATATATATATAATTTTGTTTTAAAACAAATATATTATAAATATTCTTAAAACAAATATATTATAAATATTCTTTTGGTTACATTTTTGTAAAAAACAAAAAACAAAAAAAAAATACTACCATGGTGGTATTATAGTAATAATTTTTTGACAAAAGCATTTCATAAAATGAGTTTACGTGTTGCTTATGAAACATGTGACTTAGTTTATTTGAGTTCATAAGTTAGGTAAGTTAGATTTTTCTAGCTCATCAACTCATTACATAAACCTTAAATGAGCTAAATTGGGATGAGCTGCTCATATTACACCACTAAACACGATTCAAGACGAGACAATGCCGACAACAACATCGAAGAAATCTAAACCAATGAAAAACAGCTAATGCTTTCGCAACAGTTTCCAATTATGGGAAGTAAAGGTTCTTACCTCAATCAAGCAACTGGAATGAAGAGTTGTACTCTGTCCAGGGTCTACTTCCTTATTGTTCACAGTGATTACACAATTCCCAAGATTTCTCAGATAGAAGGATCCGCATTTCTCCAACTTAATAATTGCCTAATAAGTTGAAAAGAAAAGATCAGACTCCGTAATGGCAAGGCAACTATTAAGCCTTTTGGGATGGTTAAAGAAGATAAAAGTACACTTTAAACTTCAAAGATGCCAAGTGTTTTTGCATAGCTTTAAACAAGCAAAGGAGATGGCAAAGGGTGTTATCAAATGCAAAGAACACCATTATCACAAAATATTTCTGATCAAACCAAATTAAAAGATTCTGTTATCACAAAAACTTCTGGAAAATTGATTGCCATGCACTACCTAGGACCAAAAAAAGATTTTAACACAAAAACCCAGATTCATCATCTTGACATACATGGCACATCGTGGGTGAACATGTAAAATCCGTACATTATAGTTTTTGCATGAGAAGGAAATAATATTATTTCTGACATGAAAACATTAAACTGAATGAAATATTCTAACCTGCCGTCGAGATACTTTATTTGCATGGCATTCTCTTCCCAAATCAATGTCAACAGCAATGTCTTTTGTTGCTCTACCAAGTAAAACCTACAATGTATGATCATATAATTGTTATATAAACATAGTCCAATCTTGGTTGATGTACAGTTCACTTGGACGTTTATAATTGACAGTTGAAGTTCGTTAGTACTTTTCAATCAGTGAAAGATTTCAAGTTCAAAATAAATGAAAAACATAAAAAACATATGCTTTTTTTGTCAAAAACAAATAAAAATAAAAGAACTGCTCTAACATCAATATTCATGTTCTTCTGAAAATGAATTTCACATAGGGTCTTATAGGACAGACTTCCCACATCATAGTTTAGAGATTTAAGCCGAATTAGGCTAAGGCCACTGCCAAATGCCAATGAAACAAGATTAAAAAACTCTAAAAATTAATAGCATCAATTTACCTCTGGTTTCTTAATATAACCCTTTAAGTGTCGCCCGTATAAAATGGCAATTGCATCATGAGACGCAATAGCTCTTTCCAAGTATGAATGAGCACCTTGCTCCAGCCTTATGATGGCCCTCTTAGTTTCTTCAAGCTGATATCTTGAAACTATAAAACAAACATAGAAAGAACAAAATCTTTGATCCATATTATAAACAGACATTACTCTTTAAGCGAAAATTGACAGTAATAAAATTGAAAAATTAAATTAAAGCCACAAAACAAGAAAAAAAGAGGCATAAATGTTATTACGAATCACTAAACATGAAAAAACACATGCTTATGGATTATGAAGAACCAAAAACAGAGGTTGAGAAGATGTTCCTTGCTTCCATATTTTTATAAATCTTTATATTAAATATGAAATATATAAAACATAGAAAAATTACATAATTACATTATAAGTTTATCATAACAGCATATTTGTTAAATGTTTGCTTTCCATGGCAATTATTTTGAGGCCAGGATGTCAATCATCGTGCCTCTAGCCTAAACTATGTCCTTTCTATATCTCACTCTCTGCCCCTGTCAATACCTGAATCCCTTCCAGTTTATATACTTAGCTTTTGATTCATTATAGAAATACCTTTCAGAATTCAACCCTTTTTATCAAAATTAATTATCTCATACTGGACCCCCCTAAAAAAATTGCATTATTAAACCTAATAATTTCTTTAGAAATTTTCATAAATCCTCATAGATATGCTGTTACAATAGTTAAATAATCATTTTATCCAAATGCCTAACTACTTCATAATGTAACATGTCTGAGACAAGTGAACTAATTTTATTTGAACCAAAAAAGTGAACTAATTTTAGCTTTTGATAATGAGCTTAATTCACATTAAAAATTTATTAAACGGACTTTTTTCAAGCTAAGCTTACATACTTGAAAATCAACTAACTAAGAAATATATTACAGATGTAAGCTACCCTTAAAATTTTCAAACTTCAAAGGAATCTCAATTATTTTGTAGAAAAGACATTAAGACAGTAAAATAAATAAATAAAAATAATTACGCAATAGCCCATTTACTTCTAAACTGATACTTGTTTTTTATCAGTTGCAGCTAAGATTTTTTTTAAAAATGTTTTAAAAGAGAACTAGTTATACAACAGGACATGAGAATACTTGCTGAATGGTAGTTCTGTGATGTGTAAGAAAAAATGAATTTAAAAAAAATCCAAAAGTGTTAACAATGATTTGGAATTTAAATATGAAAATTGATCAAGTATCACAATGAAAGTATAGAACTTAAAACAGTTGACTGGTATTTTATCTTGTTACATCTGTTTTTACAATGGCGTCTCTCCTAATGCCATGCATTGTGCCTCCTATCAAATCGCAACTAAGATCATAGATTTTCTACTACATACAACCCAATAATCCAATTCCTAGCTTGCTGCATAATGGCTAAGCTCCATCCAAACTTAGATGCATCATTAAATAAGGAATGCAGGGATAGCCATACAGAGCACTTAGTGGGTAAACATTTCATACTAGCTAGATTGAGTGTTACCTTCTTCACTAGAAAACAAATCTTGGTCATATGGATCCAAATCCATATCAAGTACCTATAAAGGGGAAGAAAAGGTTACAAACATGTTAATTTTGAAGGGGAGAAAATAAAAGGAAATGAAACACCTGGAAAAAGAATCAGAAACTTGTTAGTTGAGGCCCTACCATTGCCTCTATATCTGAAAAACTAGGTACATCATTATCGCTCTCAACAAAATCAGCCTCTTCATCTGGTGTTGGAGGGTGGACAGCTGTATCTGCAATAACAATGTCCACGGGTGTCGGTTCATGTGAAACTTGATGACATATGGTTGCATCTGAAACATCGTTTTCCTCATGGATGCCACTACTTTGTACCCTAGCATAGGTTTTAAGCCTCTCATTTTCAAAACCTGGTTTTTCTATATAACAATCATGTGGATTGAGATTCTTAGATGGTTTACCCTCATCATTCAGCGTCTGAGGAAGGGAAGCCTTCGTTCTTAATTTTGCTGCACTACTATGATCTGCACTATTAATAGCACCTGCAAGTCTAGACACCAGATGAAGACAGTCAGAAGCAGAATGCTCTAGTTTCACCCCACAGTTCAAAACCATTCCTTGTGACGCGTGTGATCCAATCATTTGAGAAGATACGTGCAATTCTCCAAGAATTTTTTGTTCTTTATGCATCAGGTTTGTTCCTCTATCATTAGTTCTTTGACTGAAAGAAAAATGCTCAACAGATGAAGAGCTCTGGCTATTTGCTTCTTGAGCTTTGTGTTCTGTTATTGAAGACATTAAAGATTGGGGCAAAATATTTGTCAGAAAAACATCATTATTGTCTGGGACTTCTAAGTCCTCAGTGTTCATCGTGCAGCAAATAAATCCATCTTTTAATTCAGGAAATTGAAATGATGCTGATATGGATGATTGCATTCCGGTCTCTACATTGCAAGCCATCTTGTCATCACCCTTATGAGACACCTTATTTTCATCTGGCTCAACGAGACACGGAACAGATGAATTCATAATACAAATATCTGGAGCTACTGATGTCTCGGTTTCAGCTAAATTCATCATCCGATCGTGACTACCACCGTTTGGGGAATTCAATAAAAGTGAGCTTAAGCCATCAAAGTAAGACTTATCAATCATTTCTTTTCCATCAACAGACATGAGTTCCTCATTGGTAAAGTTCAAAAGAGAATTGGATAATGCTGCAAAATAACCTTCAGTGTTGATATCACCTCTAAAATCATCAAAGGAATTCTCAGACTTCACCTTAACATCCGACTGAATATCAAACCCTGACATTCCTGTGCTGTTAACATCATAATCACCAGGAAGTTCGAATGTATCTACTGCACTCAAATTCTTTTCTTGAATACTAAGATCAACTGGTAATTCTGGTGCTGACACTGTTCTCCAGATAGACAGGCCAGAAAGTGGTGATGAATAATCCACATTGTTATATGGCCCACCATATTCTGAAATGGGAGAATTGAAAACTCTATTCTCTTCGAAATCAGAGCAGACGTTTTGCTGATTGTTATTTATTTGACCAAATGTATCATCAGTTCCAAAAAGGCTGCACTCTTGCAATCCGATTTGATGTCCTAGCTCCTCAACCACAGAGCCATTACCAGTGAGAGACAGATCGTTTTCAAAAATAGGAGGATATTCCTTTTTCATATTATTTGAATCATAAGGAAAACCTTCACCGGGGTTTACAAATCCTGGATGGAAGGCATGACTAGCAGCATCACCACCATCCATCAGATGTTGAGCAAAAGTATGACACACGGTATCCATTTCTGACCCCTCAAAATTAAAAGAATTTGAGATTGGATCACCAGGCACACAACTTCCAGATAGAGGCTCATCTCCATTTCCAACATAATCATCACTAATGGGTGCAACTAGAAAACTTAGATCATTGGAGTCAAACGGCTCACTGCAGATTCTCTTCCGCAGAGCATAATAACAACTACGAACACTTCCAGCTTTCCTCTTTCCATTCACAGACTTGTTCTCTTTTAAATTGCTAAACCTGTTGAATTTTGATGGAAGTGGTAAAGCAGAACGTTCATACTCAATCATACAAGCAGAAGCTTCTGCAGACATAACTGGATCATATAGAAGAGAATACCATCGATCTTCCAGCTCCCGAACAGTAAAACTTCTAGAAAAATGCACAGCCCCCTTAGCGAGTGACTCCAAGGAGGCACCGGCCTGAAACCAGAAAAGAAAAATAAACTAAAATGGATAGCATCATCAGATTAAGGGGATTAGAGGAAAGAGAAGTCAAAACCAGAAAGTTATGCAACATGAAACAGAACAGTTTGAACTTATACCGCCCCTGTCATCTGATTTTACAATTGAATTCACATGAACTTAAAACAAAATGCAAGAACATCCCCAACACTAAACTGGCCACTTCCAAGTCAACGCTTCTAATCTCCTTTTCACATCATTTGTTTCTTTCTACTTAAGGCAGAGTAGAGGAGGAAAGAACAGAACCCTTACATGGAAACCTTTGTGAAAATTGCCACAGGATAAATGTGCTACTACGTTACCACCTTAATAAAACTATAGTCTAGGACACACCAGGTATCCACTCACTACAGAATCTAATCATGAGTAGACAACATCGGCTACCTGGCTAATGATTAAATTTATGATTTCTTTAGTAATTTAGTTTAGAACTTAAAACAGAACAAAAAACTTATATTAGAAAGGTTCTAGTGACAGCGTAAGAAAAGATAGCATATTTTTGGATGTTATATACCCAAGTAAACACAAAATTAGTATATCTGAAACAAGGATAAGCATAACTGATCATAATGATAAATGGTTCTCCATGCCAAATTTCTGTTTCTATAAAACAAAAATTAAAAAATCACTTTGACATATGCTACAAACCAAATCCATGCTTAAATTTTACTTTGTGGAAATGTAATGCCCAATCAACAAAATCTCTTACTAAAAGCCCTAAGAAAGTACCAAACTGGAATGATAAGTGAATATCGAATCAACCAAAGATTTGCTGGAAATATATCCAAAATCAACAATTTATCTCAGAAATAACTTATGTTTCAAAAGTTAGTATCAAAAAAATTCAAAAGGTAATCTGAAAACATTTTATGGATTACAAAAACGTAACAGCCAATATGTATATTTGCAATTTTCACAGTCAATTACATTTGACTTTATGCCATGACAGGTATATTTATACAAAAGTGTCCACTAGTGACACCTTTTATGAACGTACACAGATGACAGACACTTCTAGACTAAACATTTTGCCAAATAAGCACCCTGAAAAGAATATTCCCCAACCCACGGACACACACCCAAACAAATTAATCTTAATGATATGCTCTAAAAGTTTTCCTCCAGTCTCACATTGAGAAACATTGCAACCAACTTCAGGTATTGCTACTACATGAGAAGCCTCTGCAGTCTGCAACCAAGACAATGTTATTTAAAAAAAAAAAACAAATAATCCTAATGTGCTATGCAGAAAATGTCAAATTCCATATTTTGTTTTTAACTACATCATAAACAGCCATAATTATTTTATTTTTTATTTTTTTTATTATCAATAAACAGCCAATAACAACCAAGTCCATAAAGCTAAAAAGGGATAAATTGCCCGGAACAAACTGGAAAATAACGCACTTCTTTTACTCTATTAGGAATATTGATTCTATCCCTCAAGAAACCCAATGTTCCAAAATCTAAATATAAAAAATACATCGGTTTCAAAAAATAAAAAATACACAATATTGAAACTCAGAATAAAAATACATAGTGAACTAATCAATAAATAATACCTAAACAAAAAAGGCAGCCAACAGTCTCTCTCTTATAAGAACTCTGAGAAAAGAAATTAGAGCAACAAAATACATAGTTCATGCCACATTATGTTTAAAAATAAATAAAGTTTAAAGTTGAAAAACATTACAAAGAGGTCAGAATCGAACAAGAAACTGTGAAAGAATACAGGAACGAAGCAACAGAATACAAGACTTGTCAAAAAAGAACAATAATGGCGGTAATGAAATTACCTCGACAGCGTTTTTCAACAAAAGATCATCTTTGGGTATCCAATGAGAAACTGGAGCAAGAACACCCATAGCTGCTGAACTTGAAATCAAAATCTCTCTCTCCCTCTAAAGCGGTGTTGGTTTTTTACGAAAGTAAGATATTAGGAGGGTTAAAGAGAAATTATAATAAAAAATTTATTTAAAATACCTAAATAAATAAATATGGAAGACTAAGCAGTCAGCACCGAGGCAAGGACTTTGAAAAAGTGGAGAACGGAATATGATGGTCTCTCAGGAGAACGGTGATTTCACTGAGAATCCATAGAATCAATGTCAGGCTAGGGCACGTGCAACGAGTCTATCTAGAAACTTCTTTTTCCTACGAAATTTGTTTTTTTGTATAGCTGGAATTTCAGGTCGCCAATGGGTACTAGGTGAACTGTGTGGTGTATGCTTTTTGGTTTTCTACTCATCCGAACGATAAAAAATATATATACAAGGAAATCGAAAGATATATTTTTCTTTTCAAGAGAAAGTGAATATAATTGGTATTAGAAAATTTGAAACGAAATATATATATATATATATATTGGATAAAGTTTATTTTATAACATATTTATTATTAATTTTATAAATTTTCAAAAAAAAATTTAATAAATTTTAATTGACATAAAATAAATATATTAAAGATAAAAAAATATTTTTTGATGATTTTTAAATTTAACTATAAATTGATTGCAAAAATAATAAATAAGGTGTGATAATAACTCCATTATTTATATATATATAAATAGAGTAAAAAATATATTATATTTATGTTGAGACTTAGGAGGGATAAAATAAAGAAAATCATTAATTTTAATACTAATGATTTAAATATAATAATATAATAAATTATGTAAACAAATGTTAGAGACAAGTGATCATGTCTTTTAACTATTGTCTAACAAAATAAGATTGTGTAATAAATTGAGGCAAATGATCGTATCATTCATTTATGGTATAATTTATTTAAAACTTATTTTTTATGAATCAAGTAATATTTTTTATATTTAAAACACTAACAATTATATTAAAGACTATTTAAAATATTAACTCTTAGTTATTATATAATTTATTTAAAAAATATATTTTTTATTAATTAAATAATAAATTATTAATATTTAAAATATCGATAATCATCTTAAACCTATTTAAAATACATATTTTGTATCTCGCTTTTTTTAAACTATTATTTTCAAGGTAGTCTCTAAGATCTTTTATGCTCCTTATTTGGTAGGCATCTATTTAAAGATTTTTTCATCTTTGACTTATGGATAGTCGTAATTACAATTGACTTTAAGTCGTACCTTAACCATTTTATGAAAAGCAATGATTGTTTCTATTTTTTAGGTGTTATAGACCTCCACAAATGATTGTTGATTTAGAAACAAGCAAACAACTATGAGTTTTACATTTTATCACAATTTGGCTATTTATTCGTGGGCTTTTGTCTATAATAAGCATTTTTCATTCAATAGTTTAAAAATAAGCTTAGTTGTATTTTAGTTTAAAAATAAGTTAAATATAACCTTAAATTTGAAATCTCATTTTTTTATCAATTTTATTTAAAAAAAAGATATTTCAATCTTATTTTACAAAACATAATTATTATAAACATAATAAAATATTAATATTTTATAAATTTATAATTAATTTTAAATATACAAATCTCTTTTATCATATCATATATTAAAATTTTATTTTAAAAAATAAATATAAATTTATACATATTGAAAATGATATGCTAAACATTTTGATAATTCATAAATAATATAATACATTATTATTATTGTTATTAAATATAATTATAATTATATTTAATAAATAATTATAATACTAATTATAATTATGATATAAAAATAATATTCATAAAAAAAATTAAAATTAAAAAAATTGTGAAGCCTCTATGTCCAACTTTTTATAATATACAATACAAACATAGAACATTATATCGCAAATTTTGTGTGAAAATATTAATATAATATTATTATAATTATTTTTATTATTAATATAATAAAATATATCTAATTAATTATATTTTAATACTTAAATTAAATTATTATTATTAATAAATATTTGTTATCTTAATAATAATTAAAATTATAATAATATTAGATATATGTGTTACAATGTAATCTATTTTTTAATTTCTTTAATCTTCAATAATTTATTTTTTTTAAATGTAAATAATTTATTTTAGTAAAGTTTTTAATAATTTAAAATTTTATAATTTATTATTATTTTAAATTATTTTATAATAAAATTTTGATAAGTTATTTGTTATAAAAAAATATTATTTATTAAAAGTTGGTGGAGGAGGATATTTTATTTTTGTTTTTTTAGAAAATAAGAATAGGAAAAAATGATGCTATTGAGAATTAGGGAAGGAGAGAGAAGAAGAGAGATTGTTGGGAATTAGGGAAAGAGAGAGAAGAAGAGGGTTAAATGGAAAGCCAGAAAAGGACAAAAATAAAATGATCGGTGAATTATTGAATGGGTTATAATTAATCTATTTCTAAACTAAAACATAAATAGACCTATTTCTAAACTATTGAATTAGAGATGTCCATTATAGACAAAAATCCTTTATTCGTAATGTAGGTTTATCATATTACAAATCCATGCAAAATATAGTAGATGAATTTCATGTGTTTAAACATCTACACATACAAGGTTCTCGATGACAAGCTTCACGAATCATAGAGGTTAATTGGATAGCTCTATCTTTGGAATGGATAAAGGTCAATTTAGATATTGTTGTTTTTGGATCGTCAGGATTGTCTGGATGTGCAGTTATTTTTCGATCCTTAAAATCATTTGTTAAAGAATGTTTCTGCATTCCGATCTCATATGATTTTGAGATAGAGTTTGTTTCCATTCACACGGTGATGTACACTATCAACTTTGGGTAGTGAAAATTGTGATTGGAACCAGACTCGATTTATAATGTTACTCTTTTTTGGATTAGGTCACTTTCAGTACCATAGATATGGTACTCTGTTTAGGCTTATTGCTTAAATAGAGTTACTCGCATGGAGTTTCATTATTTACATGTGTATAGAGAGTGTAATGCTACAATTGATAGTATAGATTCATCGACTCTTAGTATTTGTACAACGATTTGGTGATAAATTGTCCCATCATTTGTTAAGTCTTTTTTTATTCTAATACTAACAACAAATCTAATTATAAATTATGTTGAGACTTGTTTTATATATATTTTTATATATATTTAATTACACTCATAGTTAAGAGACTAAATGAATAGAGTACTAAGAGATAATAATCTAGTTGGGATATCTCGTTGTACTTATTGAGGTTTATCAACTATAATCTTTTATTAAAAAAAT
Organism: Hippophae gyantsensis; assembly: GCA_030763125.1. NCBI lineage: Eukaryota > Viridiplantae > Streptophyta > Magnoliopsida > Rosales > Elaeagnaceae > Hippophae > Hippophae gyantsensis. The sequence goes on from CM061038.1 coordinate 28,320,002, forward strand.
TAATTTAAACATATATTTAATTTTTAAATAATATTAAAATAGTATAGTTTTAATTAAAATCAAATTTAATATAATTATTTCAATATTTTAATAAAATACATAGAATGTTTATAACTAGTTATAAGTTATAAACCTAAGTTTAGAAGGGAAAAAAGATATTACGAAGTAAAATATGTCACTCAAATTCTTTATGCAAGCATAAGTTATTGTTTAATACCTTAGTCTATAAAAACTATATTTAAATTTCTTTATTTATAAAAAATATATCATATAAATATAAAGTTAACTTCACATTCAATTTTTTTAAATAATAAAATAATACATATGACACATGTAAATTTATATTATTTGATAGATTCTTATATAAATAAGTAATTTTTAATTGTATAAAAAATGTTCAATTTTATAACTTAAATAATTATTTTTTATTCCACTAGAAAATGATTATTTGTTATAAAAAAGAGTGGTTCTTTAATTTCATGTAACTTGTTTGTGTGATATAATGTTCATTTAAGTTGATAAGGTAAAATCAAAATTATATAATATTGTATAAGTTAGTTCTTACTATCATGCATCGTTGTTTAAATCAATTTAAAAAAGAATTATTTGTCATCTCATATAGTGTTAAATAATCATATTTTCCTATCTAGTCCAACACTGGGCATTTACTTTGTATTATTTATTAGAGAAAAAAATTAAAGAAATAAATTCCTAATATATATAAAAATTTAAATTATATCTCATAAAATTTATGAAAAAATTGCCCACATATTTAGTAGTATTGATTATTATTATATAGATTTTTTATCAATAAAATAATAAATGATTATTACTTGAAATATTAACAATTTTTTAAAAATATTTAAAACATAAGCATAAATGTTTAACATAATACTCAATTTTTAAGATAATAATAAAGATACTATGCTATGAGAAAAAAAAAGTATATAAGAGAAAAAAAAAAGGATAAAACCTTTTTTTGTCCTCGAAGGCATAGCATTGAAGGATAAAAAATTGATACTCTTCTTTGATGATATTGATACGAAGTTTGACAATAAAAAATTAATAAGAATAAAAATATTCGATAAAAAATTTGTAATAAAATAATGATTAAGAACGAACTTTAAATTTATCCTTCAATGGGAATTTCTCTCCATAAAAATTTGAAAAACAAAATTCACTAAGAATGACAAGAAATTCATATCAAATTTTAAGATAAAATTTTTTGTCTCGAAAAAACAAAAATATTAAGAACAAAATTAAAAAATATATTTAGAACAAATTTTATCCTTAAAAATCTTAAAATTTAGGATAAAATATGAAAAACTATCTAGGACAAATTTTTTGTCTTAAAAGATAAAATTTTAGGAATTGTTTTTGCAATATAATATATACAATTCCTATCGATGAATATGGTTAAAACTTTACCATAAATAATTGTGAATTTGTTTTCTCCATAAATGTAAAATGAATAAATTAACTAGAAAATAAAATAAATTAATGTATACTTTTTTTAAAAGTATGACATTTTATACTATATTTTCTATTTTTTATGCTAATAATATGTTTTTAATATAAATAAATAAATTTTTCTATCATTAAATTTTAAAAATTATTACAAAAATATCATCGATTTTTTTTATACAATTAAACTTTATAAATTTTATAAATGTTATAATATTATTGACATACATGTAATTTGTCATTAACTCTCATTAAATTTAATGATAGATTTTTCTATTATTAAATTTTAAAAATTATTACAAAAATATTATCGATTTTTTTAATTATTTTTATACAATTAAACTTTATAAATGTTATAAAAATACCATTAAATTTTATAAATGTTATAATATTATTGACATACATGTAATTTGTCGTTAACTCTCATTAATTGATTGACTATTATGATATTATTTTAACATTTACAATATTTAATGGTTTTAAAGTAACAAAAAGATCGATAATATTTTTATAACATTTGTAAAGTTTAATGATATGGATATAATGAAAAAAATTTAATAGTATTTTTATAATAACCTATTAGGTTCAGTGATAAAAAATCTATTTATTCTTTTTATAGTATATTTTGATTTGGTAGGATAAGATTAGACATAAAACATAATTGTGTAATTTTATAAATAAAATTAATGTTCAATAAGGTAGCACACATCATATATAGAAAAATACTATGTCTTAGTCGTATGCAATATGAACACAAATATATATATATATATCAAGTTTAGAAGTTATAATAATTTCCCATATTATATGATATCCTTACGAGCATGACTGATAATAATATCTATGGATCTCATTCCCCTACTATAATATAGCAGGGTGACATTATTTTAACATGTTGTTGTATAGTTCTTTAGTGAGTAAATTGGAAAAATTCCACATTGGTTAGGAATGAACATGAGATTTGTATTTTGGGCTATAAATAAAGCCTTTTTTTCCACTATTTGTAAACATCTTAAAATTTGTAAATTTTTCTCTCTTTTACAAAGGTAATTGATTAACTCAATTTTGTCCAATTAGTTGTAATTTTAGAGTTTATCTATTTGGAGATAGTGAAAGTGGTCAACGACGCCCGAGGACCTAAGTAACATTTATACCGAACCTCGTTAAATTTCTAGTGTTTTTATTTTTCTGTTTTAATATTGCTATTTCAATAACTGCTTTAGTTTATTTTAACATAATATTTCCAATAGCATTATTTTGTCGGGTTAGTTTGAGTTCTATTCATTTAAATCATAATGAAATAGTAACTACTTAGAATTTCTTAGATTTTTCTAACAATTGGTATCTTAGTTAAGGTTTCTATCTAGGCATTTGTTTGTAGTTCTTTTTTTGCTATTGGAATATAGTTATAGTTTTTATAATTTATTAGCTTTTTGATTCAATAAATGGGAGTGCAAATTCCGCTTGGAGGTTTTCTAGCAACGGAGAATAACATCGAAGTTCTATAAGGATTTTATTTTCTTCTGATTATTTTTTATGCTTTATTCTTACATGTTATATTTAATTTGTCTGTGATTAAATTTAACTTTCTCAGTTGTTTATAAACATGATGTAATAATAACGTTGTTATGCTTGCAAAATATTAAATTGGTAAAAATCTCTAAAATGAATTGATTTTATTTTTGATTCAAGATTTTATATTAAGAATGTTAGAAGAAATATATTATTTTTCATTACAAACTTAAATCTGAAAATTAGATTTTAAGGTTTAAGAATCAAGATGGTTCAAGTACTCTTTTTATTTGTTGGTATGAAAAAGAATCTCATTGTTGTGAGTAGTTAGAATCAAAAGGCTTCTATGACCTTCAAAAGTTTTATAAGAGCACTTATATGAAAGGTGCTCATAAGAATAACTTATACTACTACATTGGTAGTACGGTTATTGGGACAACATCAGTAGTAGTTTCAAAGGAAGAAAGAGATTCAAAAACTACCAAGCTGTGGCATATGCGTTTGGGACATGCTGGTGAAAAAACTTTACATATTCTGGTAAAGCAAGGCCTGTTAAAAGGTGCGAGAACCGACAAGTTAGAATTCTATGAGCATTGTGTATTGAGGAAGCAGAAAAGAGTAAGCTTTGGCACTACTCTCGATAATACAAAGGGTATTTTGGATTACATCCATACTAATGTATGTGGGCAAACAAGAACTCCATCCATGAGTGGCAAACATTATTATGTCACCTTCGTTGATGACTTTTCCAGAAGAGTTTGGGTGTATCTCATGAAGAAGAAGGATGAAGTATTGGGAATTTTTCTCAAATGGAAGAAGATGATCGAGACTCAGACTGGTAGAAAGATCAAGCGTCTGAGGTCTGATAATGGCACTGAGTACACAAACGATCAATTTATGAAAGTTTGTGAAGAAGAAGGGATAGTGCGACACTTCACTATTTGAAAAACACCATAATAGAAAAAAGTTACAGAACGTATGAACCAGACTTTGCTGGAGAAGGTTCGATGTATGTTGTCAAATACTGGGTTAGGAAAGAAGTATTGGGCAGAGGCTATGACATATACATGTCATCTCATCAACCGTTTACCATCGTCTACTCTTGAAGGCAAAACGCCTATGGAGGTATGGCACTACTACAAAATGGACTATTAAAGTTGATTAAAAACTGACTTTAAACCAATTTAAAATCAGTTCGTTGAACCAACTTTAAATAGAATGACTTAAAATTTAAAGTCGATTCAACGCGTGAATCGACTTTAAATTTTTAACTTCTTTTTTTACAAAATTTACTCATTTTCTATTATACTCAAATTAAAACATGTATTCGATCACTACATAATAGCAGAAAAAACCAAAATCTGTTTAACAAATAGTTTAAATTATACAAATAATTGAAAAATATAATATTAATTAATAGTAGAAAAATTACCATGATGTTGTCATATATTATTCAAGATCATCATATTCTTCTCCTGATGTTATAATACAAAACCTACATATATAATACATAGAAATAATAACACATAATAGCAGAAAAATATGAATAATAAATGCGTATGATTAATAGAAATACTTACAAGAGTAAATGAAGTGACAAAATGAAGGAAATGAAGAAACAATGGTGTTTTGTAAGTGAGAAATGGGTATAAACAATTTGAGTATTTTGCTCAAAAAATAGAGGATCTAAAAGATAAGTTAGAGAGAAAGAAAACCCACTAATCGGTATTGGAATTGGTGGTCGTAGGTGGTCGAAAAATGAGAAATGGTGGAGGAGAAGTGGAAGAGGTTTTGAGTCTTTGAGAGTTATACAACACTTGGAATAATTTCTACCTGGAGAAGAAAAAAGATAAAAGGAAATATATACGTGTGTAGCGTTGGTTCTACATGTCAACCGACACTATCCACGTAGTTTGTAGCGTCGATTCTATGTGGATAGCGTAGGTTCACCATGTCAACCGATGCTACGTCTTACATGTAGCATTGGTTCGACACGTCAATCGACTCTATCCACGTATGTAGCGTCAGTTCGACAAGTCAACCGATGCTACGTGTAGTATCAGTTTTTCACTGAACCGACTTTAAATTCATTATAAGTCGATTTTCTCTAAAAATTGACTTTACATATCGACTTAAAATACCACATTTTGTAGTACGTTACGTAGCATCGGTTGACGTGATGAACTGATGCTATCCACTTATGTAGCATCAGTTGACACGTAGAACCGACGCTACCTCCACTTGTAGCGTCAGTTCGACACATCAACCAACGCTACGTGTAGCATCAGTATTTCACCCAACCGACTTTAAATTCATTATAAGACGGTTTTTTCCAAAAACTGACTTTACATATCGACTTAAATACCACATTTTGTAGTAGTGTGTTTAAAAAAATTTGCTAGAGATTATGATTTCTTACATGTGTTTGGTTCTATTGCATACTACCATGTAACAGAATCAAAGTTGGATCTAAGAGCGAAGAAAGCTATTTTTTTGGGGATCCCTTTTGGTTCTAAGGGATATCGACTATGGTGCCTTGAAACAAAAAAGATAATCTTAAGAAGAGATGTTACCTTTGATTAATCTGCCTTGTTGAGAAAGGTAATTGAGAAGATTGGTGGCATTTTGGATCAAACTCTAAAGCAAATGGAGTTTGAAAGTAGAATTATTAATTCGGTTAGTGAAGATAAGACAAAAGCTGATCCTCCATTGACAGAAGATGAATAAGATGAAGAGGTTTTAACCCAAGAACCTCCATAGCAACAAGAAGAAACTACAATTGATAGGCCACGATGATAAATGTCAAGGTGTCTGCTCGATACAAAGATTTTGAAGACCTATCTACTCAATTTAAGAATACGGTGGCATGTGCACTTTCAGTTCTGCATGATAATGTTCCTTCCATATATAAAGAAGCAATCAGAAGTCCTGAAGTTGAAAGATGGAAGAAAGCCATGGACGAATAACTTATGTCCCTTTAGAAGAATAAGACATATAAGTTAACACAACTACCTAAGGACAAGAAGGAAATTGGCTACAAATGGGTGTTTACAAAGAAGGATTTCCTAACAAAGATAGTGTTCGTTATAAGGCAAGGTTGGTGGCTAAGGGCTATGCTCAGAAGTAGGGAATCAATTATAATGAGGTATTTTCTCCAATTGTAAAATATTCCTCCATTTGTAAAATATTCCTCCATTAGAATTTTGTTGGGCTTAGTAGCACAGTTGGATTTAGAACTAGTTCAACTTGATGTGAAAAACACGTTTCTACATGGTGACTTAGAAGAGGAAATCTATATGTCTTAGCCAGAAGGGTTTAATGTTGTTGGTAAAGAGAATTGGGTTTGTAAGCTGAAAAAATCATTGTATGGATTGAAGAAATCTCCAAGACAGTGGTACAAACGATTTGATCAATTTATGTTGCAACAGAAGTACACCAGAAGCACACATGATCATTGTGTGTATTTTCGCAAGCTACAAGATGAATCTTTCATCTATCTCTTATTGTACATTGATGATATGTTGATTGCATCAAAGAGCCAAGCAGAAATTGAGAAATTGAAGGCTCAACTAAGTTAGGATTTCAAGATGAAAGATCTGGGAGAAGCCAAAAAGATTCTTGGTATGGAGATAAGTAGAGACAGAAACAAAGGAAAGCTTAGTTTGACCCAGAGTCAATATTTGAAGAAGGTATTACAATGTTTTGGTATGAATAAATAGACAAAACCTATAAGTACTCCGCTTGTTCCTTATTTCAAGCTTAGTGCTCAATTATCTCCTAAGAATGATGTAGAACGATAATACATGGAAAACGTACCATATGAAAATATGGTTGGTAGCTTGATGTATGCAATAGTGTGTATAAGACCTGGCATTTCACATGTGGTTGGTGTTGTAAGCAAGTACATGCATGATCCTGGTAAAGGACATTGGTTGGCTGTGAAATGGATTCTACAATATATTCTAAAAACTGTAGATGTTGGTTTAGTATTTTAGCAGGATAATACTGTTGGTCAATGTGCAGTCAGATATTGTGATTTCAACTATGCAAGATATTTAGATAAGCATCGATCAACTACTAGTTATGTGTTTACTCTTGCTAGAGCACCAGTCAGTTGAAAGTCTACCTTGTAGTCCACAATTGCTTTGTCTATAGAGGCAGAGTATATGGCAGTTATAGAGGTTGTGAAGGAAGCTATTTGGTTATGAGGTTTTCTTGAAGACTTGAGAGTTGGTCAAAAACATATTAAGGTGTTTTGTAATATTCAGAGTGTTATTCATTTAGCAAAGAACCAAGTCTACCATGCACATACAAAGCACATTGACATTCGTTACCATTTCATGCGAGAGATTATTGAAGAAGGTGGAGTATTAATTCAGAAGATCAATACTATAGAGAATCGTGTAGATATGATGACCAAGGTGATAACGACAATCAAGTTCAAACATTGTCTGGACTTGATTAACATCCTACAAATATGAATTGACATTGGCGTCGCTGATCTAGTGATTGAAGAAATCATTTGAGAATCACTAAGTCACTAAGGTGGAGATTTGTTGTATAGCTCTTTAGTGAGCAAATTGGAAAAGTCCCACATTGGTTAGAAATGAACATGGGATTTATATTTTGGGCTATAAATAAAGCCTTCCTCTACCATTTGTAAACATCCCAAAATTTGTAAATTCTCCTCTCTTTTGTAAGGGTAATTGATTAGCACAATTTTGTCCAATAAGTTGTAATTTTGGAGTTCATCCATTTAGAGATAATGGAAGTGCTCAACGACGCCCAAGGACCTAAGTAAAATTTATACCAAAACTCATTAAATTTCTAGTGTTTTTATTTTTCTGTTTTAATATTTCTACTTCAATATCTACTTTAGTTTATTTTAGCATTATATTTTCAATAATATTATTTTGTCGGGTTAGTTTGAGTTCTATTCATTTAAATAATAAGTGAATAGTAACTATTTAGAATAGGAAAAATATACCCGATTTTCCCAACACATGTCATCCATTATTTGATAGAGATATTTTAATAGATAAAATTATTTCACTTGAAAGTCTATACTTATATCCAAATATACCAATATAATTCTATCAAATAAGGATATGACATGTCAAAATAATGTAATTAGGGAACAATACCTAATATGTAAGTTAGAAACACACATCATCTATAGAAAAATACTATATGTAATTGTAGTATGTCATAGTGATAATAAAAATTTAATGTGATTATTGAATAAATTTTTTATTAATAAATAATAGTAATAAAAATAAAAATTTCAATTATAAAAATCGTAAGTTTTGTGATTCTTGTATGCCTTTACTGGCATTCTTGTATGGAAACATTAAAGTATGTTTTATTTTACTTTAGTATTTTGTGAGTTTGTTTTATTTTAAGTAATGTTTTATCTTTATTTATGTAAATTCATTTATTAACGGGTCAGTAATTGATAAACATATTTTTGATCTATAATGTTTTATATTTTTAAGCATTAATTTTATATTATATTATACAAATTTTGTTACTTTTGAAAGAATTTTTGCGTTGTGTAGGTTTATGAACTTTTGGAGGACTTTGAGATTAAAATGAACATAAAGAGTAAAAAGGGGAAAATAAACAACAATCAAGCATTCATGGATTTCGTTGCATGTCATGGCATAAACAATTCCAGGTCTCGCGCAGACTGCTCTTGGGTTGCTATATGGGATTTGCAATTTGTTTCATGAGGTGACACTATAATTTTCATGTTGCGGCTGAATGCTTTCAGGAATTTTTTGTATGGTTCTCGCACCGCGTTACATTACTTTCGGGTTATTTTATGAGATTTTTAATGTGTCTTGTGCCATGGCACCACAAAATCTATTCCACTATCTACCTTCATTTTCTGACAACAAATCCCCTCATGAACCATATGCTTACTCAATTCTTTTCTTAAACCTAACCTATAAACACATCATAAATAATTCTAAAAGATCATCAATTCAACATAACTTTACACTGAAAATAGAAAAAAAACTTCCTTTTGTGAAAAAAAGGGTCAACTAATTTTAAGGATTTAGAGATATGAGATCGAAATGGGGTATTTTAATTATTAAATTTCATCTCTCTATATTTTGATTATGATTTTTAGAATTAAACTGATTATGATTAATTTAATTATGTTAGGTTAGATTTTATTACGTGGGATTTTAATTTTGCTACTATGAATAATGAATATTTAACTGATTTTATTTAATTAAAGTTGAATTATATCTTGTTCATAAATTTTTCTTACATTTAGTTATTAATTATTATTGGTCAAATTTTTTAGATACGTTTGGAAAACTTTGTCGGCTAAATTGGAGATTAAGCTTTTGTTTTCAACAATTTGTCGTCCTAAAACCAATGGGAAAACTAAGGTGATCAATAGAATGTTAACCACTTTACTTAGGGATACTATTCATAAGAACTTAAAGAATTGGGAAGAATGCTTACATTTTATTGAGTTTTTTTATAATATTAGTGTGTACTCTACTACGGATACTCTGCTTTTGAAATTGTTTATAGATTTAACCTACTTATTCTTATGGATTTATTACATTTGTCTGTCTATGAAAGAACTAATTTAGATGGTAAGAGGAAGGTTGAAATGGTGAAAAAGATATATGAGAGTGTCTATGGATGCATTGAAAAGAAGAATAAAAAATATGCTTCTAAAGTCAACAAGGGTCGAAGAAGATTTATCTTTGAACCATGTGACTGGTTTTGGATACACATGAAAAGAGAAGTGGTCCATTTCAAGTGCTTGAAAGAATCAATGACTATTAGCACTTCTTTCAATGTTTATGATCTATCTCCTTATGCTTATATGGGTGATGATTCGAGAGAAAATCTTTTTGAGGAGAGGGAGAATGATGGGAATCGTGAGCCGTTACATATTTCAAGTGGACCCATTATGAGATCAAAGGCCAAGGAACTCATAGAGGCATTGAATGGGCTAATTCAAGAGTTAAGGATTGAAGGTGAAACCCAAAAGGTGCTACTAATGGAGCTCAAGTCACAACATAACCCAATCAATGAAATAAAGGTTTTAGTTCCAAAAAATGGAGATGCATCAGAGCATTAATTAACCAATATTGTTGCACAAAATGCATCGAGACATTTATTATTCACTGCCATGGCATTCTAATCTATTGTTATTTTACTAGTGTCAAAAATTGGCTTAATGTTGAGGCTATAAATGTTGAATGATAGGCATGTACTTTGCATTTCAGTATTTCACATTTTAGAAGTCTATTTCATTTCTAATTGTTTTATTAGGGTTTTTTGTGTTGTATAAATAACACCTAATATGTACTAGCCAAATTATTCAAAGACTATTCATAAAATTTGTAAAATTGAGAGCTTTTAGCCACTTTTGTTCATTCTTAAACTGACTTATCGAGGATTAGACAGACTTGTCAAGGATCTACAATCCTTATGGCATCTTCCTCATCTTTGGTTCGTGGTTCTTTATAATCATAAGGTCAAGGTGCTGCTAAGATTTGAAACCTTACTTTTCTAGGTTTGATAATCAATTTGTTGATAGGTCTTCGACTGTTTCTCTTAAAATTCTCATACACCAAGTGTCCGAAAAATTTCAAGGTTCAAGTTCACAAGTTCGCATCAAACAACCTATATGTAACAAGTTTCACAGAAAAATGGACATATTTGGTAGATAAGAAAATTAGACAGAAAACAAGTGAAGAGAAATTGATCAATTCATTTCTTGATACTTGTTTAGTTGTGAAAATTTATTTAGTTACAGATCTAATTAGTTTAAGAAAGTGAATAGATAATTAGCTGGAATATAACAAATTAAATTTTTTGTATACAGTTATACATGTAATCATGTATAAATAAAATAATATAAAAAATAAAATAACACACGAGGCTTTTAGGTGGAAATAATCTAGGCCACAATAATGACCTAAGAGAAAAATCACCAATCCATTGGACCATCTAACTATCCCATATGTAAATATGTTTGATTACAAGACTAGGACTCAAATTACCCACAAAAGTAATGTCTCTAAGTAACCTACCTACATGCGTCTACTTTCTTTCAAAGTTTCCACAAGCAAGGTGTGCAAATTTGCACCAACTTTATAATGAATTTGAGTTATACGAGTTATCAATACAGTTCAACTAGCACCTAATATATTAGCATAAAAGCACATGTGCATTGTGTGTCATATAGTGGATTAAACAATAAAATACGCAAGTAAGATGATTTATAGAATAACATATAAATGAAAATCACTAAAAATATTAGAAAAGATGTTAAAGTACAATATCATAAATATCGTAGTCTTGTTAAATACAATCACAAAATATTTGATAAATTAACTAATGAAAAAAGCCTACTAGAATAGTTTTTGCAAAATATATTTAGAGAGAAAACTTAGAATGCAAAAATTGATTCAAGTGTAGTTAAATAAAATATAGAGTGTTAGATTCTTTATATAGAAAATATTGAAGCCCTAATTCTAGATTAAAGTTTAATTATAATTTTATCCCTTAAACAATTCATAGAGCAGTAAATAATAGGGACAAAATAGTAATTGAATCATTTGGTTTGAGTAAAAATTAATTAAAACTTTAAAACCTAGCCGCTCGATCAATCTAAGTTAAGCTCGATTGATTGAGCCAAATTTTTTGATCGATCTAACTAATCCTCAATCAATCTAAGGTAATAAAAAATATATTCTAAAATAGGTAGATCGATCTACTCAATTTTTGATTGATCTAGTGCTCGATCGATCGAACATTAATCCCTGGATCCATCTACCTTATTGAAAATTAATTAAGGGACTTTTTAATCAGAGTAGATTGATATCGATCTATTCACCTCGATCGATCTAGACATGTCTCAATCAATTGAGTGATTTATATGAAAAATATCCCTATGTGTCTACTATGAAATCTAACATGAAAAAGAATGTATATATACTTGAGATGTGTTCATTGGAGCTCAATAGTTTCTTCGGTTTGAAAAATATTCTTGAAAAACTCACCGAGAAACTAAAATTACATTTAGATGTTTTGTTCACAAATATCACCAATACTTATAAATCTTACAATATCTTCATTTGGCATATTCGCGTGACAAAATCTCTCTCTCATTATATAACACCTATAGGAAAAAATAATTTTTACATAGTAAAACTATCCTATAATCTGGTGAAACCATTTTTGCTTGAATCTCGACAACTCATGATTACACTGAAAAACAAAAAACATAAATAACCAAACAACCTGTACCAAAAGACTTATTGTTCATTAATTTAGTATATATACCAATAAAAGAATGAAGAATATTTATAACAGTGAGTAATCAATAGATAGATATTAAATGCAACTCCCCCTTTGTGTAATATTTTCAAAATAATTTTTCTCTTAAAATAGTTCTTCACTTTTTATAGATTTTTATTAAAGTTTCAATTTTTCTACGCCTTTTTTATCATACAAATAAACAACTCAAAAAAATACAGGCATAAATGTTGCATTTACATTTAAGATGAATGTGAAATATAAAAACAAATTCAATATATATATATATATATAAACAACGTATGGATGAAGTACAAATTAACAGGTGAAGCAAATGTAGTGTATTAATTGATATGATTCATGTACAATATTAAACACACATTAAATATACTTCAAAATATGAAAATTCAAAAAACAAAATATCTTCAAAACAACCAATAGAATAGTACAAAATAAGATAAAGATAAATCATTGTCTTAGAGGTTGAAACCAGTACTGTGAGCTTATGTCCTTGCTTATGGAATTTGTATTCCACTCTTGAATTAATTTTTTGTATGAGGAATTGATAATTTTTTTCTTTTTGCATAACCAATTGAAGTTTTTTTCTATTTGTGCATGCAAAATCTTTTGTATTTTTTGCAACTATTTCCTTTATCATATATTTTTTTTTGCAAAGGAAATATGTACGAGCCAATATACCAAGCATGATAACTTTTACACAAGTTATGAGTCAAACCTTTCTTCTCATTATGGTAGCTTTTACACATCACATAGATAGCCCTCTCAAAACTAGGTGTCTATCTATAGCATCATTTTATATCTTTGGGTTGGAAATCAACTACCTTAGTTGTCCTTGGCATATTATTAGACATATATTTAGATTTTGTAACATGTATGATAGGATAATGATAATTAGTCTTATAATTAAATACATTTAATTTCATTTTCCTTTTTAAGCCAACAACTTCATGCTTTTTAGTAGAATTTTTGAACATGTTACCATAATTTCAATTCATCCTAGAATGTGATGCAACATACATAGATGGATGACGGTTATAAGTCCTACTATGTGAAACACAGAAAATATTATTAAATTTAGGAGCATTTATAAAAAGTCTACACTTGAGCCTAATATGATCTTTTCTACCACAATGATGACAGACAAGCACAAACTTAACAAATTTTTCAATCAAATATGCAACTGTTCTTTAAGTATAATGGATAACATAAGAAGTAGAGTTAGAAAATCTTACAGATGTGGTTTTTGATGTTGAAGGATTGGAACTCTCATCCTTATAATCAATGTCATGTGTATCATGTGAGAAGGACATGTTTAAAGATTTGAAAATTTTAGTTGATTTTGATGAAGATGTAGTATGCTCTTCTACATATTCTTGCCCTCTCTTAACTCCAGTTGGCTTTCTATAATCCAAAATTTTGTTAAACTTTTCAACTCCAATTATTAACCTTCTTATTGATTCCTTTGATTTTTCAAGTTCATATATAAGATTATTGTTTTCTAGTTTAATATCTGCAAGACTTGAATTCAAAACATTATAACGTTTATATAGATCAATATTATCCTGCTAAAGTAATGACGAGTTTACTTTAAAGGATTTAAGTTTGTTATTAAGTTTAGTTATTTCTACAAGCAACTTTTTTTTATCTCTTTTGTATATTATGAACTCTTTGAACACATCGTTAATATCAGTGATATTAAAATGTTTAAGTAGAAATTTAGTGTTACTTTTTTCATTGCTTAAATCAATGTTTAACTTACTAGAGCGCCCACTAGCATTTATAGAAAATGTTAAGAAGTTTGTGTCACTATTTTTTGGTTCAATTGGATTATTATTGTCGCTTTCAGAGTTAGTAAATATGGTATTGAAAGCTCTTCCAATATTATTCTTCTTATTTGCACATCCTACTACAAAGTGACAAAAACTTATACGTTCAAAACATTAAGGTCCAATGGCTTTAGGTTTCTTACCATCAGAAATCACATGTTTGAGTTCTCTTAGATTATGATCCTTTTGTCGACTTAATTGTCCTTTGTTTTGAAAATTCTTTTTGTTGAGGATTTTGTTCAATTTTTTGGTTAAGAATGCCATTTTTCATTTTCATCGTCATTGTCACTAGCTTCAATAATAGCATTTTTGAAAGCAATACCTTTGTTCTTTGGAGGTTTTCGAAAGCTCATTTCAAAGGTTTGAAGTGAGCCAATAGGTTCTTCTATTTTGATGGTGTTTGCATCTTTGCTTTTGTCAATGGCAGTGACCTTTACATGGAAGCAATCTAGTAATGAGTAGATAATCTTTCGAACTATCCATAAATTATCAATTTTTTATCTAAGATTAGCAGAGGTGTTAGTAATATTATATAATCTAATATAAAATTCAGAAAAAAGTTTAATATCCTTTCATCCTAACATTCTCAAATTGAGTACTAAGCATGCAATTTTTTGTTCATTTAACTTGCGAAGTACCTTTATAGGAAACCTCTAAAATATCCCAAGTATATTTAGCACTTTCAAAATGAGAAATACAATGAAACTCATTAGCAAACACAACAATGAAAATAACGTTAATAGTTTTTCAATTCTATTTACTATCAATTTTATCTTGATTATTCCATTCATTTCTAGGCTTAGGAGTGACTATATTATCTTTGGTAATCGTAGGTGATTCCCAACCGTAAAGTGCAAAGTTATAGATGCTTTCATCTATAGACCGTAAAAAAGCTGTCATATGGGCCTTCTAATATGGGTAGTAAGGTGCACGGGTTATAGATGAACCCTCTCTTAAATGATCTATAACAAGGTTTTAGGCATGCTAAGTGTATCTAGTGACTACTGTGATACCAAATGAAAAATCGTTTATTTAGTTATGGATCTAATTTATTAACCAACAAAAGTATGATAAATTAAAATTTTATAAATGGTTAAACAACTAATCATGTGTATGTAAAGTAATGCGAAAATGAAAATATCTACACATGTGATTTTTAGGTGGAAATAACTTGGGCCACACCAATGACTTAAGAGAAAAGTCATCGGTCCACTGGACCACCTAACTATCTATTATGGAAAATAAGTATCCAGTTACAAGGCTAGGACTCAAACTAACCACTCAAGTATTGCCCCCAAGTAACCTACTTACAAGCCACTACTTTTATCATAGTCTCTACAAGATAGGCGTTCGGATCTAGACCAACATTTCAAACAACTCGAGTCCTACGAGTTAATCGAACTCGCACGCTATCACATATTGCAAGTGTATGTCTTAGAGATTTAAACAATATATCAGATAAATTGAAAAAATTAGTAACTTTAGATATATGTTTAAACACAAGTTCAATAAAGATAACTTCTTTAAATATTAATAACCAAACCATATAATTATGATGTGACACACACAATTATTTGATCTAACAATTTAAGAACAAAAATAAAGAAGAAACTATAAAAACATATGATCAAAATATCATAAATTAATTAGGTTTATTAATTAATCAAACTCAACCACCAATATTTGATAAATTAATTAAATAAAGAAGCCAAAAGAATTATGATATTATATTTGCAAAACAAGATAGATAATAAAACATGAAGAGAATAAGCACAATTAAGTTCAGTTATGGTTAACAAAATTATGAGCAAATGATATGATTAAATAGTATGAGTAGAAATCATATGTCAAAGGTTAATTAATAAATTATCTTTAAAAGTATTTAGAAGAGCTTAAAAACACAAGGACAATATATTAAAAATCTTATTTTTTTGGAGTAAAAATTAGGTTAAATTTGAAAACCTAATCGCTTGATCGATCGATTAAGAAAGTTGAATTTCAATCGATCTATGAAAATATTAATTAATTTAGAAACAAGTTGATCGATCTGATCATATTAAAAACTAATTTAGTCAACTTTAATTAAACTCGATCGATTGAGTAACCTATTCGAATAATGTTCCTATGTATTTAATATAAAATCTAACATGCATAAAAACAGAGATATATCTGAGATATGATCATCGAAATTTAATAGTTTCTTCAGTTTAAAAATATTCTTAAAAGAAACACCTTGAAACTAATATTACATACAAATATTTTGTTTAGGAATATCACTTATATTCACAAACTTTACAAATTAAAATACTTAGTATCTCCAAAATTCCCAATATTAAAATCAACTAAACAATTATCAATTAATTCTTAATTCTTAAGAAAATGTTTTGTCAGAAGTTTCTTAATTCTTACGTTCGAACTCGCGCGAACTTGTCATAATTTACTCTTTGGCCAACTGAACTAATCATCTTGAAAGAAAAAATAAAATAAAAAGTAACTCAACATCATTTGATCAAAAGACAATTCAGAAAGGGAATTATAGCATGTGAATCCTATGGAAAATATTTCTTTCGCACGTGTAAAATGAAAATGATTAATTGGCGGCAATATATATCAGGAAAAAAAAACCAGGAACCAAAATTATACTAGTTATTATGTAAATAACTCTATATGATTTTATTTTCAATAAAATATTTTTTACCTTGTCTAAAAAACATATATAAACGTATTTGTTAACATAAAAAAATGTCTTTTACATAAAAAAAAGTATTAGAAGTGAGATTATACTAAACAATTAAAAAAATTATATATAAAAAATAATATTTTTTTAAACTTATAATCACAAAATAACATCAAGTCCAATTCATATATTTTTATTATTAAACAAATTTCAACCTATAATTTCATATTTAATCTCGTTCAATATTAAATTTTATCTAAATAAATTCATTTAATATTATATGATGATATTTTTATTTTTATAAATTTTAAGAAATTCACTACCTACCTAAACTAATGTAGTGGTGCCCTTAATATTTCATGTTATTAAAAATTTATCTTTTAATATCACAATTCAAATATTAATACCTTTTTAGTCATTTTAAATAATATTTTTCCTTTTTTATCAAAGTTGAAAATACTGTCATATATGTTAAATTAGACAAAACATTTGTAAAAATTTAAGAAAAAGAAAAAACAAGCAGTAAAAATAATAATTTAATGTCTAAAAGAGATACCAATAATTATCATTAACTAAATAATAAGTTAATGAATGGTACTCTTTAAATCTTATATTATTAAAATGTTTCGTTTTAGTATTATAATTTAAGTATTGATACCATTTTAATTATTTTAAATAATTTTGTTCCTTTTTAATCAAAGTTAACCACATGTATTATGTCAAATTAGACAATATATTTATGAAAATTTAAGAAAAAAAGTCAATTGCAAAAATAATAATTCAATAGTTAAAAAATGTACCAATAATTAAATTAGATATTAAAACAAAATATTTTAATAACGTAGGGTATGAAAAATACCAATACATTAAATATGATATCAAATCTCATATAAAAATAATTAGAATATTTTAAATTTTTTCAATACATTATTATTATCGTTAATAATTCGAGTTTAAAATTTTTAATAAAATGACAAAAAAATTAGAATAAAAAAATCATACAATTAATTTTTTTATATCATGATTCAAATATAATTATAATTTTTTTCCATTGTTTTTTATAAAGTATAAAAATAATACATGATGTAAAAACTACTTCAATTAAAATTATGTGTGTTTAAATTGTGTTAAATATTTGATTATTCGGTTAGAATTTTTAATTATAAAATTATATAGTTTAATTTTTTTCATGTTAAATTAAAAATAATAATTTTATTTTAAAATAAATTTTATAGTAAAAATATTTTAAATATAAATTATTTATAATTAATTTTTTACTTATATTATACACTTTGCCACTAAATATTATACATATTAAATATAATATAATTATAATAATATGATACACTACAAATATTCTAATAATCTTATAGTTTTGACGATAAAGGATAGATTTAGTTACATTACTATTAAATAAATGTCTATCACATTGTTCCTATTTTAGACCACAACAATATAAAAAAAAGGGCGAAATTGGAATACCAGTGCCACTGGGCATTTCTATTTCCAACCATCCTCTTCAATCTCCGCCACCCTGATTCTCTGGTGCTTAGGATGGTCTTGACTCTTAAGCTTGTCTTCTTCGTCTACTATACATTAGGCAGTGAGTTTCGGCCCTATGTTTCTATCCCGCTTTGAATAACCTCAACAATTCATCATCTTAATCTTTTGAATGGTCTTTCGTTGTTTGTTATTGGTTGGTGATATTTGCTTTGATAGATTTTGAGTCTTATCCCATACCACGTTAGACGTGGTAATCAGGACGGAGCTAGAAATTTTTTGTTAGGGGTTGAAGATTAATTTTTTTATTATCATATTATAATATAAAATTTAAAGTTTTAATGAAAATTATTTAAAATATAATAAAATTCATACATAAACCTATTAAACTAACTAATTTAAATCTAAAAATAAAACAAATACAATAAAATTTAAAGTATTAATATAATTTAGATATTAAAATTTTAAAAAATATTAATAAAAAAATTCAAATAAATTAAAAAAATTATTAAAATACGATATAAAATAATATTATGACATGATATATATTTATGAATGAAATATATATATTTAAAATTAAAATTAAAAGATGATAAAATATTATAAAATATATATTGTATGTTCTTATTAATAAACACGTTGATTTAGTATTATTTATTACACTATTCTCTTATTATAAATATGTATAATTAAGATAAATAGTTTTAATATGTTACTATATATATCTTATTTAATATAAGATTTTTTATGTATGTAATTTATCTTGAGTTAATTTTTTATTTTATTTTTATTTATCATTTTATAAGTAAATAATAATGTATATGGACATGAATTAAAAAAGTGGGTTCATTCAGTTAAAATTTTAGGAAAAATTTAAGCAGGATTACAGTCCTTATAACCCCTAATTAGCTTTGATATTGATCAAGAGTTAGAGAATGTTATATATAATGAGATATAAATATGTGATAGAATAAAATAATCTTGACACTTTATATTTATATTAAAAAAAAATGTTAGAGATGGGACTGGATGCCAGATTTTCTCCTTTGCAATTGTGAAAAAGGGGCTCCTGCATATACCCACAGTTCCTCAAAACTCTCTTGCAATCGTCAAAAATATTTTCAGCCGTGTGAAGCATAATGAAGAAATTACGTGGGTATTTCCCACTATTTTTTAATATAAATTTATAATCATAATATTCATTTTTCAATATATCAAATGTAAATATGGCGTTAAATTGGAATCTTTTCAGCATTAGTTATTGCTCGTCGGTAGTCTTTGGAAAATATCACTTTATATATATATTATTAAAAAAAATTTAAAAATAAACTAATAGGACTCATTTTTACTATTTTTTTTCAACAGTAAAATTTTAATTAAATATGATTTAAGTTATATATAAAAATTTAAAATAATTTAATATTAAATTGTTAAAGAATTCAAGATATAACTAGTAGCAACCAATACATCAACCGGAAACAACCAACAATGAAATGATTTAGAACAACAAACTATCTAAGAACATGACTTTTAATAATTATGTTTATTCAATTATTACATTTTTTTACTTTTTTTGTATAAATTAGATTGTAAACATTTGTTTATACACACAATAAAATTATCTCTTACATGGTATCAGAGTTCAGGAAGTAGTTATCTGAAAAACCAGTTCCCATAATTTTTTTTTCTTCCTTCCAAATTTTGTTTCTTTTCAAAACCAATTTCGATTCATAAAAAACAATTTGAAATTCATCCTATTATAATCTCTAAAAAATTTCGAGCAATATGCAATTTTTTTTCAAGCTAAAACAATAATCCACATGCCTACACGTGCCTTGTCTAAGTTCGTCGGAGTTCCATTCGCCTCGCTAGAGTGACACGTGCTCGCGCTGAGGAAGATGACTCAAACGACACGTCATTCAGCCCGTCCTCTGAAGTAAACGATGTATCGTTCGTTCTGGTTCGGTCTTCAGCCGGTTCAATGTTCCAACCGTCATTTCAGTCACTCTAGACGCCAGTTCACCAACTTTCCAACTGGTTCTTGGGTTAAAATTTCTGGTTCTTGGGTTAAAATTTCCGGTTCTGTAATCCTTGATACATTCTCTATAAAATAAAGCCTATGTCAGTTCATTATTTGTTTCATAAACAATCATTATTATCTAAAACACACTCAATCTTATCCTATTTTCGAATTTTCACTCAACAATAATGTTTAAAACTACTAATACTAGCCGTACTTTACCAAAATGGTATGATGACTCTAGCTATTCATTATATCTACACCACTCAGACCAACCAAGCATGGTTCTAGTGGCTCAATCCTTAAATCAAGAAAATTATTATATTTGGAGTCATGCGATGCTCGTGGCTCTCATCACTAAAAACAAAGACAAATTTATTAATGACACAATCAAAAGGCCATTAACAAACTCTGAAGCAGAAATCAAACAATGGACTCGCTGCAACATTCTTGTCAAAGGATGGATTCTTAATACCATATCCCCTAAAATTGCAGAAAATGTCATGTATAATGATACCGTATATGAGCTATGAGAAGAATTGAAGGAATGCTTTTCACACACCAACATTGTGCACCTATTTCAAATTGAACAAGAGATCCACGACTACATACAAAAAGGTGTGAGCATTGGAGAATACTACACCAAGTTAAAAAGCCTATGGGATACTCGCAATGCACTATGTCCCCTTCTACATTGTGGAGGAAATTCCAGAAGGGAACTACAAGAATATCAACAAAAGCAGTGAACCATAAAGTTTCTCATGGGGCTTAACATGGTTTACACATCAGCACATGGAAAAATCTTGCTCATGGAACCTTTACCTACAGTAAATAAGGTATATTCACTCATTGTTTAAGATGAAAAACAGATAGTTGTCTCCACGCAAACCATAGGAAGGATGCCAGAAGCTATCACACTTGTTGTCAAGGATAGTTGTCCATAATATCCTCACAAGAATTACCCACCAAGGAACCCACATCTCAAGTGCAATTGATGCAACAATATGACATAATTTTGAGAATTACCGAAATCACCTCAAATGTGATTTTTATGGTCTTAATGGACACAATTCTGAAAACTGCCGAAAATGCCTCAAATATGATTTTTGTGGTTTGAATGAATATGACATCAACATGTGTCGAAAGAAAAGAGCAATTCAAGATAAGAGAAATAAAATTTATGGCTTCCCTTCCAAAGCTCATCATACTAACTTTCAAGAAAGCAGCTCTGACACAAGGACACCATCTTACAACCTTACATCCGCCCAATATCATGAGCTTCTTACACTTTTCAATCAATCAAAATCAAGTAGCATGGCAAGTCAAGTGACTACTTCTTCAGGTAACACATTATGTGCAAATTTTTTCCATTCAAAAATCCGTTGGATTTTTGATACAAGAGCAACTGATCATATGGTCTATTCCCAAAACCTTATGAGCTCCAACATTCTAGTCACTAATCGACATGTGCATTTACCTGATCATTCCCTTGCATGTGTCACATATATTGGCACTATACATTTCTCCAATAATTTCATACTCCATAATGTCTTGTGTGTTCCCTCATTTAAATTAAACTTAGTTACAGTAGCCAAACTAACTCAAACTACATTTTGTCATGTCACCTTCACTAATAATGTGTGCTTTGTTTAGGACAAATGCTTGGGGAAGATGATTGGGATGGGAGCTGAAAAAGTAGGACTCTACTACCTGACCATTTCGAAAAAGGCTGGATGTTTCTCCGTTTCAAATACTACTTCAACCAACCCTCATCTATGGCATCAACAACTTGGTCATTTATCTAATAACAGTTTGCGTGTAATTTCTCTTTCCATCAATACACCATTTTGTTCTATTAGTGATTGTTCTATTTATCCACTAGCTAAGCAAACTCATAATCTATTTACTTTAAGTTCCATCAATACAAAAGCACCTTTTGAACTAATTCATGTTGATATTTGGGATGACTATCACATTCCAGCACTTAATGGAGCACGTTATTTTCTCACTATTGTTGATGACTACTCAAGATGCACATGAGTCTATCTCTTACATACTAAATCTAATACATGCACATTTCTTACCATCTTTATTAACCTTGTTGAAACATAATTTACATCCAGAGTTAAAATCATTCGTAGCAATAATGGACCAAAATTCTCTATAACCCAGTTGTTTTCTACCAAAGGAATCCTGCATCACACCAGTTGTGTCTCTACCTCTCAAAAAAATGGTGTTGCTGAATGCAAACACCGTCATCTTCTCAATATCGCTCGTGCATTGCTCTTCCAAGCCAATCTCCCTAAACAATTCTGGGGAGATTCCATTCTTATAGCCATATATCTCATAAATCGTACTCCAACACATGTTCTCAAGGGTAAAACACCATTTGAAATCCTTTTTCACAAAGTTCCTAGGTATGAGCATCTTCGTGTCTTTGGTTCTCTTTGCTTTGTGTCTACACATCATGATCGACCCACCAAGTTTGATGCTAGATCACATAGATGCATATTCATTGGGTATCCATCTAGGATAAAAGGTTACCGAGTCTACAATCTGGAAACATGCAAAACTTTATTCATGAACATGTGTTTCCTTATTCCACTTCCGCTATCAAAACTCCAACTCTATTCACTCCATCAGAAAATAATATTTATGATGACATGCCTAACATTTGCCAATCAACCACTCCAAGTACATCACTTCATCATACACCATATGTCCTTCCAACAATCGACTAAGACATTCTTCATCTTCAAGATTCATATCCTGAAACATCATCATCAACTTCTACACTGTACATGACTCCTCCAACACTAGTTACACATAAGCTCCGCCGATCCACCAATGTTCCTAGCTACCTTCACAATTATCATGTAGAAACTTCCTTGCCTTCTTGGTCCTTCCCTTCATCTAACTCAACATCGTCCAATAACAAAGGTACTTCTCATTTTCTATCTCATGTACTTACTTATGACCGATTATCACCTACACATCGTGCCTTTGCTACTTCTATTTCCATTCTCAGGGAACCAACCACCTTTGCTGAAGTTTTCAATGATCCAAAATGGTGGCTTGCCATGAAACAAGAATTGGATGCTCTCGAAACTAATGGCACTTGGATGCTTCAATAGCTTCCTCTAAACAAGAAACCAGTTGGTTGTAAATGGGTCTACAAAATCAAATATAATCCTGATGGCTCTATGGAACGATACAAGGCTCGGTTAGTGGCCAAAAGATACAGTC
Organism: Hippophae gyantsensis; assembly: GCA_030763125.1. Lineage (NCBI taxonomy): Eukaryota > Viridiplantae > Streptophyta > Magnoliopsida > Rosales > Elaeagnaceae > Hippophae > Hippophae gyantsensis. Next base: position 28,343,565 of record CM061038.1, read on the forward strand.
AGATTGAAGGTTTTGACTACCAAGAAAATTTTGCACCAGTAGCCAAACTTGTTACCGTTTGTCTCCTTCTTGCCGTTATTGCTATTCAAAATTGGCATATTCACCAACTCAATGTCAACAATGCTTTTCTCTATGGTGATCTTCACAAAAATGTCTACATGTCTCTTTCACCTTGATTTGGACGAAAGGGGGAAGCACGAGTATGTAAACTACACAAATCTTTGTATGGACTCAAACAAGCCTCACGATAATGGTTCATTAAGCTATCAACAACACTTAAGCTAGTTGGTTTTAACCAATCCAAGTATGATCACTCATTATTCATCCGAACCTGTGGTAACTCCTTCTCTGCTTTTCTTGTCTATATAGATGATATAATGATAATAGGAAACAATCTACAAGACATTGAAGAAACTAAGAATAATCTCATGCGATGATTCAAGCTAAAAGATCTCAGTGAATTAAAGTATTTTTTAGGCATGAAAGTTTCACGTTCCAAAAAGGGAATTGTTCTATCACAACGCAAGTACGCATTTGAAATATTGGAGGACATGGATTATCTTGGTGCCAAATCTACCAATTCACCTATGGAACAGAATTTATCCCTCAATAAGGTTGAAGGTGAATTCATCAGTGACCCCACATCCTATCGAAGACTTGTTGGGAGATTAATATACTTGACCATCACATGACACGACTTAGTGTATGCTATGCACATTCTCAGTCAATATATGAACAAACCACGACAACCATATTTGGAAGCAGCTCAACGAACGAGTGCTACGATATGTCAAGAACACACCAGGCCAAGGTCTCTTTTTCTCAACAACTAGTTCATTATAACTAAATGCTTTCTGTGACGTATATTGGGCTAGATGCACAGACACATGACAATCAACCACGAGATATTGTATGTTTCTTGGAAACTTGTTGTCTCTAAAAGAGAACATAAAAACGTGGAAGTATACACGGTCACAAGTAATAATATTTGCAAGTAAAGATCGTTCCCACAGAGATTTGTTACTATAGTTTGTTAAGTACTAAAATTATCTCTTTCTGATTTTATTCAAAACAAACGTTGATTAAGAAAAAAGTAACATAAGAAAATAAAAGAAATCTAGGATTGCAATTTTTCACCAAACTAATCCACTCAAATAATGTTATTTTCTTTTGATTTATATTTTTTAGTACATTTAATTTGTCAACCGAAAACTTCTATTTTTATTCATACATCTCTTCCAAGCTCCGTATAAACACACCTCGTTAAATTAATTCACTATATCTCTATGAGAATTAAATTTAATAAGATTCATTAAGTTCTAAGTTTTCAAATGACCACACATACAATTAGGGTATATTCCTATCTTTTATCATACATGCCATTCTATTTACGAGCAATATACACACAAATGCCTCTTCTAAGTTTATTTATGTGCCACGGATCGTTTTGATAAGATTCGTAAATAATAAAAAAGCATTAAGCACAAAATAGAACGAACAAATCGAACGTCTTATAAATCTATCAAAAATAATTAAAATCAAAGCTTTATAAATTTAGATCAAATGCAACCCTAGAAAAATTAAATTACTTCATTAATTAAAAATAAAAATTACAACAGATAAAGAAAAATAAGATGAAGAAGAAGGAAAATTAAAACAACACTTAGAACAAATATTTGACACACGCAGAACACAACAAAAGCCAAAAAATGCTGCGTGTTCTGATACTGTCTAAAACCGAGCAACCACAGAAAAACTAAACTCTACCCAAAAACTCCAAAACTTTTTAAAACTATCATCTTATCTCCTATTTATAGTTAAAAATAATACATCTAAAAATATTACATTTTTATTTTATTTTTTTTTTATAAGCGTAATAATTTTATATTGAAAAAATAAAATCACAGCGTATCGAAAATTCGATATCGAAAATATTAATTAAAATTCACGCGTGATAGAAGCGTCGTTACGCATTTTAAATTCAAAGTGCATGCCACGATGTCGACATCGATTGCCTGCAAGGATTTATCGGACAATCATGTGACATTTCATTGGTTGTGGGAAGCAGGCGTCTGAAAGGATTGTCGCACCAGACAAGGCTACAACGCAACAGGCGTGATCAGTAGCGGTCGGCGTATGTATGTAACGTGACGATGTCATATTATTGGCTTGTAGATCAGTGAACCGTGGCTTCGTATTTAGTAAACCTCGGGGTGCACGCGCTTGGATGAACCACATCGTACGATTTTTAGATAAACGGTTCGGTTGAGCGCGGCAGACTTGGTTCCATGTGACTTCCAATCCCGGACCGTTCAGTGATCCAACGGTTAGCGATGCGCCTGAAGTGCTGCACGGAACGTGGGTCCCAGCGACACTGCAGAAACCCATAGCGATGGAATAAATCCTACCCGTTCTCCTTGAGTCGGGTTTGATACACGCGTCTTGGCCGTTTATGCTTTGATCGGATGGACCACGTTATGCGGCGTGGAACTTCTCTCTATGAAGAAAAAATAACTTTTATTAATTATATTTTCACCCTTGAAATGTATTTCAAATTACATTTTAAATTTTGTGTAATTGCAATCTGACCCTTTTTTGTAATTTAAATTAAATTTTAAACTTTTAATAATTGAAATTAAGCAGGATTTTAATTTAAATTATATTTTCAACTTTTATAAATTGCAATTAATCACTCTTTTATTTGAAATTATATTTTTGACCTAGTTCAATTTGCCATTAAGAACGTTTTCGATACAATTTATTTAATTTTCTTAAAATATATAAAAAACAGTAAATACTAATTTATTAAACTAAAATTAACTAAAAATAGTGAGAACGTAGCAATTATAATTAATAAAATAGGTGAAAATAACTACATAAAATACAGTTATCAAAACTCACTAATTTCTTGGAAGACTAAGAAACAAAATATGATCTCACGATCGAGTGCAGAAGCATAATGCCATTCTTTGGTAGCAACTTGTTGTGAAGTTACCTAGTTACGATACATTTTGGATGATTTAGGTATCAAACACTCCCAACCGACCAAGTTATATTGCGACAATCAAGCAGCTCTTCACATTACATCAAATCTAGTGTTTCATGAACGAACCAAACACATAGAGATTGATTGCCATCTAGTGAGAGAAAAGATTCAAACTGAAATGATCAAAACTTATCATATCTCTACATCGGAACAACTAACAGATATTTTTACCAAATGTATGAGTTTTTCATAGTTCTCGAGCTTACTTTACAAGTTAGGAATAATTAACATATATTCTAACTTGAAGGGGAATGTTAAATAACTCAAGATCTAACTGGTGGCAACTAATACACCAGTTGAAAACAACCAACAATAGAATGGTGGGGAGCAACAAACTGTCCAAGAATATGAACTCTAATAATTATATTTATTTTGATTATTATATTTTTTACTTTTTTCATGTATAAATTAGATTGTAAACATTCGTTTATACACACAATAAAATCATTTTTTATAAAAATTATATAATTAAATATTCTTTAATATTATTGAATGTTAGGAAGAGATAATTATAGGGGCTAGGAATGGCGTATTTTCGTTATAAATTTTAAAATAAAATTAGTTAGTATTAATCTTAACTTAAAGATTTATGAAATAAATTTATTAATTAAATTGATTAAAATAAAATTAGTTAGTATTAATCTTAACTTAAAGATTTATGAAATAAATTTATTAATTAAATTGGTTTATTAGTATTTTAATTTGATTTAAATTTTTTTATTTAATATCTTAAAAATAACTAGAGTTGATGAAATTAGATTTTATATTTTTTAAATTATCCAAATACTTTTGAAAATTTATATTATTAAATTTAAGAAAAAATAAGAATGGGCATATAATCTATAGATATAATTAAAATTTTAAATAGTATCACTATAAGAATACGTGATCATTTTGATTTCTTATCTAACAAGGTTTTAGTTATTTTGATAAATAAAAGTCTTTTCATTTAAAAAAGTTAAACTCAAATTATTAATTATATTAAAATTGATTAAAATGCTTATAAAACTATAAATATAACAATAAATTTTATATTTAATTATGTAAGTAATGTTATAAATTTATGATTTGGATCAAAATTACAATTAATTTTAAAATTTTGAATCAAATTAATTAAATTCAAATGTTAGATAATAAAATTACAATCTTGTTAAGATTGGTGCTTTTATAATATCCACGTTTAACAAAAATTTTAAAAATTGATATTATGTTTTAAAACGGTGTATATTTAATATTCATAATGTTTAAAAACTTTAAATTTAATTATTTTTAAACAACAACGAACAAAAATAATCATCTGGTACTATTTGGATAAGGATAAAATGATTAACCTAACTCATTCCTACCTATTTCATCCCTTCTAAGTTCAATTATTGTAAAACAAAATTTAAAATGAGAGCTTATCTCGTTTTTTTGTACATCATAATCAAAAGAAATAAAAAAAATAAAATAAAAAGAAGAATTAAAAGAATGAGTGGACTACCAAATGATTTTTTTATCAGTTATTATTCAAAAATAATGAAATTAATTTTTTTTAAATATTATGAATAATAAATAACGATTTTCTGAATATTAAGAGTACTGAATAAGAATTTTTTAAAACATGATAGAATTCTTAAAGCTTTTATAAAAAGATGGTAATAAATACCGATTTCAATATATTATTGAAAGAAAATGACAAATTTATTGTTTGATATATTATTTATGAAGTCTTCCAACTCCTCCAACAAAGTTACTTATGTGTGTGGTATAATTAAATATGATTTTATTATTATAAGTTTTGGATATATTATTTTATGTAATATTTAAAGTAGGAATTATGCGTTGAAATGAATTTAAGGGAGTTCTTTTATTCTACCAAAAAAAAATAAAAATAACGGAGTTATATACTGGTTGTTACGGGTCTACCAACTGGTTGTTACGGTTTTCAACCTTCTCAAGCAAACACCCACTATATTTTCCCAACAACTATTTTCTTTTGCCTTCCATATTTATGTTTGAGGCAAGAGGTTGTATTATTCTTATTAGTTTTAAAAATAATTAGTTTAATTTGGTTATTTTTAGATCAATTATAATTGATACTAAATATTTTAAGAAATAGTCCGTAATTTTTTGTTTAATTAAAACAGAATAATATATGTATGATATATGATTATCTTTTTCGTGAATATTAGATATATTTTAATTATTTTGATACTAAATAAAGTTATAGTATTTTTAAATTCTATTATTTCAAATCAAAATTTTTTATTTGTAATGAGAAAAAAGATTTCAAACTTTATATATAAATTTTTTTTATAATAATTTGAAATTATTGTTAACTTCGATTAATTAGACACATATTTAACAAATGTAAGTTTTTATTATGATTAATTAGATTAATTTAATATTTTTTAATTAAATTGTACGATAGAATCAATCTAATTAATAATTAAAAATCTAAAATACATATTTTACCATAATTAAAAAACTAAACCTAAATTTTTTAAAATAATTTTGTGCTCAACCCTTCTTAAGCAAACACCCACCAAATTTTACGACCAGCCATTGTCTGTTGTCTTGTATATTTATTTGTTTGTGTGCGTATAATAATAATAATAATAATAATAATAATAATATTATTATTATTATTATTCTCTTGTTTTCTAAAAGGAACATTCTAGCGCGGTTTTGAATGTAAGCCGATGTCATGCTTGAGAGAAACTTTAATGGATATTAACGGTACACAAAGCATTTTTTTTTCTTTTATCAATACAATAAAAAGTGTACTCTCGATAAAATATTAGGGTTGGACACGAATTGAGCTCAGAAGGAGAACGTAGAAATACAATAAAGGAACAATAAATAATAATTATTAAATTTTTTTTATTGATTATATATAAGAGTTATATATAGGTTGTATTTATTTTGTAATACATTTAATAACTCATTAAAAATAGTTAAAATTAAACATAAATGTTTGATGTCGATGTGACGATGGTACATATAATTATATATATGAATTGCTTGGAGATGATTTTGTATAATCATTCATGCTAATTTTTACTACATTTAGTTAATAATTATTGGTTATAAGTTGATAACAGTTTTTTTACGGTTTAATAATATTTCTTTTTTTTAATATTTTTTCGAAAATATTTTCAGTTTAAAAAAATTAAATTTTAACTTAATTCTTACTTTAAAATATTGATATTAATTTTTATTTTTTTAAATATTTAAGACATATTTTTAAATAAAATAAAAATTATGAAGTAAGAATAAAAGAATTTAATTTAATTATACAAAATATTATATTTTTTTATGTAATTATATGTATATAAAATAATAATATTAATATATGTTCGGTTTCGATTCACCCCGGTTTCGATATTATAATAACCATTTTTATCTTACGTTTTTTTTTCCTTTACGGTTATTTTTTTAAAAAAATTATCAAATTTTTATAAATAATTATAATTTTAATTATCACTGTTAAAATATAAATCAGTAAAATATTCTCCTCTATATGAGTAGTTAATCGACCTCCAAACAAATACCATTCTTATTACTTATTTGTTTCCTTTAATATTATTATAATATAAGCAAATTATGGTTTATGTTCATAATTCATTAAATTTGTCGCATATTTGTCGTTAATATTCAATTTGTTAAAAATTTGCTAAACAAATTTAAGGCGAAATAATATGTGCCATTTAATTTTAACTAATACGTGTTTTATTTGTTTATTATCTTGTGGATAGAAAGAACGTAAATTAAATGGAAATTTTAAATACAACAGAGACAATTAAACATAGATATTTTTTAATGCAAATTTACACTGGATTAATAAATTTTGATTTATCCTTAAAATATTTTGAGTTGGTGCTACTGTTCCAAACTTCCAATGATAAGGATGTGGGGGTGGTGTTGTCTACAGCTATATATCTATTGGAATTGGTTTTTGTCTTGATTTGAGTTGGATTGTGTTTGACGACTTTGGCAAGTTTTCTCTTTTTGTTTCTCAAAGCTCCTCCTTTGCTTCACACTAAAGGTGCATCATTCTCTCCTGGACTTTTCAGGTAATTGAATGTTTCTATTCATGCCTTTTTTTTTCTACCTTTTCCTTTGCATTCGATTCTCATGATTGATTCATTTTTTATTTCTACTTTTACTGAAGATGATTGATTGGTTCTTGATATAAAGATTAGGGTGGTCATAACACGATGAACACGTTGGTGTTTCCTTTTCAATCTTGGAAGGTTATGATTATGTGATAGATGTAGTACTGTTTATGTTTTTGAAGCATCTGGGTAATTTGGGTATTCCATTTTCTGCTTTTTTTTTTTGAAGCTTATCTACTTATTCTTCGTGGGATTATTGTTGTTATTGGTTTTCTTTAAACTTGACATTTGAATTTTATTTTCTTCTGTTTATGCTGTTTTGCAACTTGTTTGTTAGTGGTATTCCAAACTTGAATACTAGTGCAAGAATTAGACTATTTACTCATGACGTTTACTATGATTTGTATGCTTTTTAGTATTATAATTATGTTTCAATGGGGGTATTCTCATATGTGTCAGAGTCAAGTTATATATTTATTCATTTTTCTTTTAGGTTAATGTAGAAGAAAGTAACTGCTAACTGTCAATGTAATTAAACATGAAGAGCCCTTGTAAATCTTGACTTTCATGAAATTAAAGCCTTTCAGATAGAGAGAAGAAAGTATGGCTACTTATTTGCCACAATTAAGCAATAAAAATTATGATTTGTTGACATCTCATCGAGGAGATGAGAAAGTGGCTTCTGCTACCGGAAATATTTTCGGTACTGGTAATGGAGTCATGTATCAAAATCAAGCTCCATTAACATTTGGATCATATTCAACCATTTTTCCTGGCACTTCTATGTTGCCGAACAACCATGTTCATTCCATTGATGGAAGTGAAAATGAAATGATGTTTATTCCACCTATGGGTAACCAAACTAGCAGTTCCTTTACTGAGGGTTCCTTTTCTGTTCAGAGGACACAACTTGGTGGTACTGGTACTCTTTTGAGTCAAAAGAATCTTCATTATCAGGGATTGTCTCTTAGCCTTGCCACACAAATTCCATCTGCTCCTTCATTTCAGTATCACTACTCAAATCCAAGTCTCTCTTCAGTTTTGTGTACCAGCGTTCCAATCTCAGAAAATGGGCCAATATCTTGTCCAGGTGGTGAAGACAATCAAGATAGGGAGTTGAGAAATGTATGCATGGTCTCTGGCTTTCTGGGAGGCAGCAGCCTTGATATGATCAAAACGGATAATTTCAACAATTCACTTTGCTCTGTTGGCATCAAAGAAATGTACACTGATGGTTATTCATATCAACCATCAAATGTTACAAACACTATCTTAAACTCCAAATATCTCAAGGTAGCACAGGAATTGCTTGATGATGTTGTCAATGTTCGAAAGGCTTTGACACAACTGAAAAATCAAAAGCATGAGGTTATCAATTCAGATGGTTCTAAAGAGAATGATGGGAGACCTCACGATCAGTGCTTTCGGTCATCGTCAGATCAATGTGAGTCAAGTATAAACTCTTCTACAGAACTATCACCTGAAGAGCGACAGGATCTGCAAAACAAGAAGACAAGACTCTTGTTCATGCTGGAAGATGTAAGTTCATTGTCTTTGTATCTTGTGAATTAGTTAATTATTCTTTTCAGTTTTACTCGATTTTGTTATTTATTTGTAAACTCCGGTCACTGTTCTTGCAGGTAGATAGAAGGTATAAGCAATATTATCATCAAACGCAAATTATTATTTCAATTTTTGATAAAGTTGCTGGGCAAGGAGCAGCTGAGATATACACTGCACTATCAAAACGAACAATTTCCTGTCACTTTCGTTGTCTACGTGATGCAATCAGTGAACAAATTCAAGTCACCCTGAGAAAACTAGGGGAGCAAGATACTTCATCAAATGGTCAAGAAGTAATACCTCGTCTGCGTTATGTAGATCAGCAGCTTAGAGAACAAAGGGCACTGCAACAGCTTGGTGTAATGCGACATGCTTGGAGACCTCAAAGGGGGCTTCCAGAAAGCTCAGTCTCAATTCTCCGTGCTTGGCTGTTTGAGCATTTCCTTCATCCGTATGTGCCTGAAAACTTATTTTTCTTGTCCTAAATTGTTAGTCTCAGTTTTTGAGAACTTTATCCACTAAGGTTTGATGGAGTTCTTATGTTTGACCAGTTACCCAAAGGATTCAGAGAAAATTATGCTAGCAAGGCATACAGGGCTGACCAAAAACCAGGTAAGATGAGTTCCCATTTTCTTCCAGAGTATGCTGACTATGTTAATCCACAGTGTTCCTTGATAAGGTCAACTTTTCGTACTAGTTTTAGTTGGTTGAATAACTCTAACTTGTTCTTTACTTGCCATTGTACTTGGAGCACATTAAATTATGCCTATTCTCCATCTTGGGTTTCCATGATCGACCTAAAGACCACACATCTGTTTGCCATATGTTTTCATGTTGCAACATGTAACTAATGTAATCTTCTATACAGGTTGCAAACTGGTTCATTAATGCACGAGTAAGGCTTTGGAAGCCAATGATTGAAGAAATGTATAAAGAAGAATTTGGTGATTCAGGTATGAAATCCAAATTAGATAATGCACTTAGAGAACAAAAAGATCCATCAGCATCCAAGGATAGGAGGGAAGATTTGCAGAATAGTACGATGACAAGAACTTCTGATAGCATTAATGCCGGGAAAGTCCACAGCTCCAACTGCAATCACACCTTCAGTGCTGATAACAATGCCAAAGAAAAAATATCCATTCATAGTAGTTTTCATGAAGATAATATCATGGATTCTGGAATCTCAAAATTTTTGCCTTACATGGATGGCCATAGCTTTTATCTGGATGAGACTTTCTGCACCAACCAGAATGGTGACAGGAGTCTCATGGCAACCGCAGCTTCATATGAAGCACAGTTTGATGGTTTTGCAGGAGGCAGCCAAGTCTCACTTGCATTGAAGCTGCAGAACTGTGAAAGTGATGGATTTTCAGTGCCGGGTGGGTCTAATGTAAGAGGTAATGATGCAGCGGATTCTTTGGATTATCATTGTTTGGATCCAGGCCAACAGGATAGCAGGTACAACAAACACCATCTGCTACATGATTTTGTAGTCTGATAGAATTTTTGACTTTGGCTTTTGGATGGATATGGGATGGGTAGGAGGATTATCAAGATTATTAAAAAAAAAAAAATCAATACCAGAATGTCTATAAGTTTACTTGTTTCATTCACAAAGCCAAAAATGATAACCTTAAAAATATAGAAATAAATACATAAATGTTTGACACCCATCTGTATTGTGAAAGTAAGTAGTGGAAATGGGTATGTTTTGTAAAGATAACTTTGGACAAGTTGTGCCTTTAAAAAAATGGGTCCTTTGTATATTCTCTAAAGTGTAGCATTAATGTAACTTTTCATTGTATCTTCGAGATGAATATGAAATAAGACTACAAGAATTCCCAGTACATGAAGTTTGATGTATGCATTCATTCATACTTGTTTGAAAGCCATTTTTGCATTAAGTCAGTCTCCAACTTCAGCTTGTCTTTTGAGTTTTGATAAAGCTTAACTTAAATGCCTGATCGCTCTTTGTTTTCTTTTTGACGAGTTTGGGGATTTTCATCAAAGGAGTCTTCAAATTTCTAGACTCGTTATTTGATCTTTACCAGCTGCTCTTGTAAACATTATAGGAGTGTTCATTCACTTTATTCTTAAATCTGAATATATATACTTAAGCTTCTTTACAAGGGCTGTTTAAAATTGACGATGTTAAACTAGCAACTTAATGTTAAGGTCTTAGCATCAATGACCTTTATAGCAGACTAGGAATGACTATGATTCCGGAAACAGTAAACAAAACATTTAAGGAATCGCAAAAATTGAAAAATTGGATCTATGTCCAATGGATCACACCTACCAAGAAAAAATATTTTGTTTTGGTTCAACAAACTCGATCTATTTAAAACATGATCATGAGCAAATGCATAAATATACTCCCGAAAGAAAAGTGGATATAGGAGATCATGTTGCCGAGATTTATCTAGTTCTAAATCTCCTTGAAATTCTTCCATTTGAAATTAGATTGAAACTGAGAATAGGGGATTTATTGGGTTATCAAATGATACATAGTGCAATACAGTCAAAACAAGGTATAGATAGATCGGAATACATTGTTATAGACAATTATGTTGGTTTTTTGAGAGTTTTTGTGTAAACTTGTGTGTATAAATTCTGTAAATAAGGTGTTTGATACCGATTTTTGTTAACATTAAGTAGGACTATTATCCATAGATCAACGAGATGAACAAACTGTTAAAACGTCGGATCACTTTGTGGGGTGGTCTTTGGCCCTCTAATGCATAAGTCAATAATTATAAGATAAATGTTAGAGAAAATATACGATCTTAATTATATTTAATATTATATAGAAATAGTGTTTAGATATGATTATTTGTTATAAGATTAAAATTCAATTTTAAGTTATTATAATTGTTTGCATGTGTAGAAAAAATTTATTTGATGGTTATCCTTTGTTGGGATATAATTAACTTGTAGATTTTTAGAAATTTTTCTTTATTCATCTTTTTAAGATAATTAGAATATAATCATTGAATTTTTATCTTTTTGACAAAACATAATTATTATGTTTTTACCTTTTTAAGATAATTATATTTATACCATAATTTGGTATTTATTGGGTTTGACTAATAAACCTTTTTGCTGGGATCATTTTTTTATTGTTATTTGTGATGTACAAATTATCCCCAACAGTATCAAAGTTCTCTTCCAAGCTGTGTTGTAAAAATTTCTTTGTAATCAGATCGAAGTTCAATATACAAAATCAAAGCTCACCATCTTCTTTTTCTAGTTTCTCTGTTTTTTTTTCCTTCTTCCTTATTTGTTGCTTTATTTTATCGATCTGTCAAAGAAATTCACACTAAAGAGAAGAGGCCAGAGGAACAAAATGGAAATCATTGTTTGCTTAGGGCCTGTTTGGCCACGATACTCTAATACTGTTTTTTCTTTTTAAGAACAAAAAATTATTTTGAAGAGTAAGGAGTTGTTTGGTCATTATTTATACCAATGTTTTTAAAAATCCAGTGTTCTGAAAAATGAAAATTTAGAGAACACCTCTAAGTTGTTTTTAATATTTTCAATAATTTTGAAAAGACAGTATCAATGAGATATTTTGTAGTAGAATATGAGTCTTAAGTAATTGTAATACTATTTAGTCTAAATATAAGAAAGAATTGAGCAAAAATTAATGCTATTATCAAACTAAACAATATTGAATATATGAATTCAATGATGAGAAAAATTTAAGATTTCATAATTTTTTAACCACTTCACATCAATTCAAAACAATCTTTAAATAACTTCTCTAAATATAATACTTAGCTACATGATCTTAGATATGATTATTTTTTCAAGCAATCATATATGACATCACATAAACAATTACATTCTCATACTATTTTTCTTACATGATAATTAAATTTACATGTAATCATGCTACACATACATTAGTCATATGTTCCCACTATTTCAATGCATATGCTAATTATTATGAATAATTTAGATTTTACTTTTTTAAGCTAGAACATAAATTTCAATCTCATACAATTAATGGATAGCTAATTGAAGCATTAAATATAAGGTTAATTAAGATATCAACTAAAGATAAAAACTATATAAATAAACTTACTTATTTTGATTACATGTTATTGATGAGCAGGATCGACATGGGATAGTAACACCAATCTTGTAGATAATTTGATTTTATATTTGTAAAACTCTTGTAAGTACATAAATATTTTATAAAAAATGATAGATATATTCTAAGGTCGATTTAAGGAAGAAATATACGTGGTTTTTAATTTATTATTTAAACTTTTAAAAACGAAATTAAATCCTAAACATCTTGTCACGATATTTTGATTTTTGTTTCTTAATCTAATAACATAAAAAAAATAATCCTAGATATGGATTTAATAAACAATTATATAAATTTTTATCATTCATAATAGTGAAATATTTATGGATATAATAATTAAGTTAATTATTCTTGCTCATTTTATCTAAGTTATTAAAGAAATAAATTGATATGTATTGATTCTTTATTTTATGTATAAATACCACTTTTGGTAGGGTTAGATATTCTTTGTTAATTTAAACAAATCAATTAACACCTATGAGTGGGGTCGATAATTAACTTGGTTAATTAAATTAATTTCATTTTTTTCGTAAGAGATTGAAAATGAACCATTTAAATGCTACCTTTGGTAGGGTTAGATATTTTAAACTTTATTCAAGATGTCCAAATTAAACCTAAGAATTTAATTATCCGAGTAATAACTTTCAAGTTTTAAAACCATTACTGAAAATATGTTGTCAATATATTTTCGAATAATAATTCTTATAATTTTTTTTGAAATATAGCTTCACTTTAACTATTGGGTAATTATACTAACAAATAAAAAGACACTACTCTAAATTAGACTGGATAATTAAACCTTAAAATATAATTTTTAGATTTAAGTTTGTAATGAAAAATAATATATTAAGAATAAAATATAAAAATAACTGTAAATAATTCGTTTTAAAATTATACCTCAAAATAATCCTTACAGAATTTTGATGCTAATTTTATTTCTAGAAGACCTCCAAACAAATTTGCATTTCTATTTATTGAATCAAGAACTAGAAATTTACAAAAAAAACATATATAACTAGCTCTTCTCAAAAAAAGAAGAACTTTTAAACTAAAAAACTAAGAAAACTTTCTAGAGAGAGAAAAACTTATTTTTTTAGGTGTCTTTTACAATGAGAGAGATGATCCTTTTATAAGTGAGGAAAAAGGCTAAAAAAATGGGAAAATATCTCAAAAATTGGTCCTAGACTCATTTGGACAAAAATGGTACGTGTGTGGGGGAGTGTAGGGAAAGGCGCTGACACGACATGTGCACACGTAGGGACAGGGGATGACACGATATGGGCACACGTAGGGACAAGTGATGACACGACATGGGCACACACAAGGATAGGCGATGACACAGCATGGGCGTGTGCAGGGACAAGCACTGACAAGGCATGGGCACGTTCAGGCTCTAACGCGACATGGGCGAGAGTAGGCGCTGACACGACATGGGCGGGCTATGACACGACATGGGAAAGTTGAATTAGCCAATAGGAAGGTTAAGCAAATTATAGAGAAAATAGTTAATCCTAACCATAATGATTGGTCCTTGTGCCTTTCTGATGCACTTTGGGCATATTAAAACGCTTACATAACCATCCTTGTGATGTCTCCATACATGCTTGTTTATGGGAAGGCGTGTCATTTACTTGTCGAGCTAGAGCATAAAGCCTATTGGATTATGAAGCTCTTAATTTTGATTTAACTATTATGGGTTTTCAAAGTAAATTATAGTTATCAAAGATAGAAGAATTAAGGAATGATGCATATGACAACTCATGGATCTATAGAGCGAAAGTGAAAACGGCTCATGACAATTAAATCCTAAGGAAGAATTTTGAGCCAAACCAATTGGTACATCTTTATGACTCTCATTTTCATCTCCATCTTGGAAAGCTAAGATCTAGATGGACTGATGCATATGTGGTGAAAAGAGTTTTTCAAATGGTACTATTGAGGCTGAAGACCCAAAGGATGGGAGAACGTTTTGAATGAATGGATAATGATTGAAAAATTACATGGATATGGTAGACCAATCTACTGAGATAACCTTGGTAGCTCTTGCTTACCATAACTAATCAGGTTTTATCTATCCTTTCTATTATTTTTCCTTTTTTTTAGTTTGTGTTTTTTTATTTGCCTCTAACCTTTCATTATTTAATTGCCCTTTCTTCTCTGTTTGCACTGTATATCTTTTGGTGACAATAAGGAAACTGTCTGAATTAGGTTGGGGGTGGTGGCATATTCATGCATATTTGCACACACTTGCACAAAAAAACAAAGCCTATTGTTTATTTGTGGTAATTCTCGTGTAAACTAGTTTACTTTGCATGTTTGAATTAGTCTAATTTGAAATTTTTGCTTTGTTATCTAGGCATGGTTTTGAAAATGATTAGTTTGAGTCACTTTTTCTATCTTGATTACTAGAGAATAACTCTTAAAATCTCTTTGTGCACATTACTAAGCTTTTTGGCAGGGGATGTTCAATACATATAGCAAAGGAAATTTTTTCATGTTTAAGTGTACATTTTTCTTAATATCTCACATATTTTTTGATTGAGTAGAGAGATTGAGACAACAATTTACAAATATTCATTCATAATTTGAATCGGTTAATTTGCTATTTTAAATATCATTCATAGTTTGTAAAATGTTGGTTTTATGTTAAGAGATGATTTTGGTCAAAATTAAAATATATATTCGAGGCTTTTATTTATTATATTAATGTATTTCATTAATTTAAAGAAAAAAAGAAAAAAGAGAGAGAAAGAGATAGCAAGTCGGACTAAAAAAATAGAAAAAAAAGAAAAAGATAAAAAAAATTGAGAAAATTTAGTATAATAAAGTTTTTCATCATTAAAAAAATTGTTTTTTTTGCCTTTTCTTTAGACTTTATCATTTTATTGTAAATTTTAAAATCGATCATTTTAAATCCCAATGCATGGATTTAGCTTTCATAAACTCAACAAAAATTGCTCCATTTCCAATATTTTGATCAATGTTGATTTGTGAGTTTGTTCCAAATATTTCCTATCTATTTAAATGTTTATCTTTTTTTTAACTCTATAAGTGAATAACATTACCTTAAACTTAAATTTACATATTACTAGTGAGGTTATGGAGTTGAGGCTTTTACATAGCAAATATTTTTAAGGTTGTATGTATTGTAGTTTGTGGAAAGCTATGTCTTAATGCGCATACACAATTTTGGGAGTTACAATTGAAATAGTCTTGATAGCATATGTGATCTTTTACTAGCTTTTCATTTGAAATGTTTAGATAAATTTGTTAAACTTCATCTCAAATTGATTTTTCATGTTTTGTTTTCTTGTTTAAGTTTGAGTTGTTAGTGATTAGCAATTTAATGATTGCTAGTTGTGATTGATGTATGAAAATAAATTTTTAATGTTAAATACCATTTGTCAAAATATGTGGTTTAGTATGATATTTTTATAGAATTATTTTACAAATGTTATTATTAAAATATTGTTTTGTTTTTAACATGATTTTCATATCTTAAAAATTAGTGTTTTGTTTATGGTATTTTGCAGGCTTATATAATGAAGTTAGCTAGTTCCAAGTTCAGATTTGTTAATTCAAATTTCTTTTGGTACGACATTGATAGGGGCAGAACCGACATCGTCGATCCTGCCGATACTTTGATTTTATCTATTTATAAAACTCTCGCAAGTGCACGAATCATTTCGTAGAAAATAATAAGTATACTCCCAAGGTCGGTCTAAGGAAGGAATGTATGTGGTTTTTAATTTATTATTCAAACTTTTAAAAACAAAATTAAATCCTAAACATCCTGTCACGATATTTTGGGTTTTGTGTTTTTAATCTAATTACATAAAAATAAACATAGATTCAATAAACATTTATGCAAATTTTATCTGTTAAAACAGTGGAGTATTTATGGATATAATAATTAAGTTAATTATGCTTGCTCATATTATTTAGGTTATTAAAGATATGAATTGATATTTATTGATTCTCTCTTTTTTATATGAATACCACCTTTGGTGGGGTTAGATATTCTTTGTTAACTAAACAAATCAATTAACACCTATGGGTGGGATTGATAACTAATTTGGTTAATTAAATTAATTCCTTTTTCTAAGAGATTGAAAATGAACCATTTAAATGCCACCTTTGGTGGGGTTAGAGAGTTTAAACTTTATTCAAGGTGTCCAAATTAAACATAAGAATTTAGTTATCCGAGTACTAACTTTCAAGTTTTAAAACCACTATTGAAAACATGTTGTCAATACATTTTCAGATAATAATTCTTATAAAAACTTTTGAAATAGAGCTTCACTCTAACTACCGAGTAATTGTACCAACAAATAAAAGAACACTACTCTAAATTAGACCGGATAACTAAACCTTAAAATCTAATTTTCAGATTTAAGTTTGTAATGAAAAATAATATATTTCTCTCTAACATTCTTAATATAAAATCTTGAATAAAAATAAAATCAATTCATTTTAGAGATTTTTACCTATTTAATATTTCACAAGCATAACAACGTTATTACATCATGTTTATAAACAGTTAGTAGAGTTAAATTTAATCACAGACAAATTAAATATAACATGTAAGAATAAAGCATAAAAAATAACTGTAAAGAAAATAAAATCCTTACAGAACTTCGATGCTATTCCCGTTGCTGGAAAACCTCTAAGCGAAATTTGCACTTCCATTTATTGAATCAAAAACTAATAAATTACAAAAACATAACTAGTTCTTCCCAAAAAGGGAAGAACTCTAAAACTAAGAGAAATTAAATAAGAAAAGCTAAAAACTAAGAAAAACTAAAAAATCTAAGAAAAGAGAGAAAGAAAGAGAGAAGAGAATGTGTTTTGAGGTGTTTTTAGAAGTGAAGAGAAAGGGGGTATTTGTAGGTAAGGATGGAGAGAAAAAGTGAGTGAAAAAATGTTAAAAAATTGTGAAAACGCGGAGTGCAATTGCTGAGGTCATTGATGACGTCATGGGACGGCTGCGCGTAAAAATGGGGCGAAATGGCAGCGGCGTGTGCGGAGGGCAACTGGGGCACGCACAGGCGCGCGTGGAAGGCAGGCGCTGTGTGCACGGGCGCGCGCGGACGTGGGGCGTGCTGCGCGCGGGGCTCGGCGCGGCTGGGTGGCTGGGCGGCGCGGCGGCGCGATTTTCTCCTTTTTGACATTTTTGACCCTTTTGACCCATTTTGTCCAATTTTTTCCATATTTGTTGACCTTTTCTCATTTATTTATTAATATATTTGTGATGTATTGCTTCCAGTATTCCTCTTTGAGTCTTTAAGTTACGTTTTTAAGTGAAAATACCTGAAAAACAATAAAAACACCCGTGATTCCGAAAAAGACAAATTTATATAAATATATGATAACACATATAAATATATATATTTTTAATCAATTAATTTGCATAAAATCATGGTAATTTTAGTGCTTTTTGAGCACTCATCAGACATCTAACTTTCCCAAGAGCTTAACTCCTTCATCGTATTTACGACAAGTAATTAATGACATTTCAAGTCAATACTCAAAAGATGGAAAATCACAATCCTTGCAATTCCAACCTTATACCAACTTATTTTTGTTGATTTTGAAATTAAATATTTAACTCAAAATTATCACCCAATTATTTCTTACGAAAAATTGTGAAGCAAAATTTGGAAATTAGAGGCTCTCTACCATTATAATAGGAGGCATAAGGTCCTCTTAGTTAGACACCAGTTGGAAAGAGAGAACAAAGTTCTATAAATTTTCATAGAGAGACTTGTTAATTATTTTTCACATTTTTTTAGATCTTGTGAATAGATGAACAAGTTAGGCTAAATTTTAGAGCGAGATTGAGAGTAGATCTTATTGTGTTATTTTGATGTTTCTATTTCATCTTTAATTCTTTTATGGTTTTCAAGATCAATGGATTTGTTTTGTTAAACTCTTTATTTTATTTCATTGGTCAAATTCAGTTATTATTGTTCTTCAATATCATATAAAGTTAGTCATGCTCTTTTTATGTTGTTATTGTTAGAATAAATATTTTAATTATTTTGTTATATAAGTTCATAATACCATATAAAGTTAGTCATGTTCTTTTTATGTGATTATTGCTAGAATAAATATTTTAATTATTTTTGTTATATGAGTTCATCTTTTACTGTAATATTGCATATGTGATATATTGTTTAATCTTAGATAACTTGCATAATAAAATATGTGTTGAATCTTATTTTAAAGGGTTTTTCAAAATAAATATTTTCTATTTGTAAGGGCTTTCAAGAACATATTTTCCAATTATTTGTTTAGAATGAAAAACATACAATTGAGTAGTAAATTAGAATCAAGTTGATGACATTAAAATAATACAAAAAGGTGAAACTCAAAGCCTTGCCTTCTTTTGAATTAATCATTCCTATAATCATTACTTATTAATTTCTTTTTGCTTTAGCTTCTTTATTGTAAAAAATTATTTATTTATTTAATCTATTTAATTTATGGTATTTAGTCTTATTTATTTAGATTTTCAATTTCTTTATTATAATTTTACCGTTTTAACTACTTTTCTTTATTAGTTTTTCTTCCCTATGGGATTGATACCTCATTCTACACTACTATAACCACTAGTATATTTTGAGTGCAATTAATCTTTGACTAGCCCTTAAGCAAAGGGGATATGTCTTTTAACCCCATCCCTTCTAGGTGACCCTCAAAACTCTTTGAACACTTATTCTTAGATAGGGTAATCCATGTTTAGTAGGTGAGGTACCTTTTTTGGAATTTTGCATCAAGAATATAGACAAGACCTTGTCTATACACAATGCTTAAGATAGAGCTAAGAGCTTATTCTTATAATCATAAATGATTTGTATGCCCATAACGTAGGTTGCCTTTCCTAGATCCTTCACCAGGAATTGCTTAGCTAGCCACTAGTTTACATCTGATAACATCTCTACACTATTCTCAATAAGTAGAATGTTATCCACATAAAACCCCAAGAAAACCACTTTTCCATCCTTTATGAGTTTGTAAACACAATGTTCATCAAGGTTCTACTCAAAGCTATAGGTCTTCAAGGTTTCATCAAACCATAAGTTCCATGATCTTGATGCTTTCTCGAATCCATAAATGCATCTCTTAAGCTTACAAACCTTTTGCTCTTGGCCTTCCATAATGAACCTCTCCAGTTGGACCATATAGATGGTCTCCACAAGATAGCCATTCAAGAATTCTATCTTGACATCCATTTTCCAAATCTTGTAATTGAGAGATATTGTTATGAACAAGAATATCCAAATGGATTCAAGCATTGGTACTAGCGAGAAGTTTCCTTATAGTTAACCGCCTTATTTTGGGTAAAACCCTATACCACTATTTTAGTTTTGAAAGTCTCCACTTTCCATGCATTTATCTTTTTTCTCTTTTCAAAATATTTGTACCTAATAGGTCTAACCTCATTAGGTTTTTCTATATGCTCTTAGAAACAGTTGGAATACATTGATTTCATCTCAAATTTAACGATTGTAATCCATTTATCTCTATCAACATCATCCATTGATTATTTATATGACAATGGTTCCTATATATGACGGTCAGACACAACAACTTCTATCTCACTAGCTCCCATGTATTGATTGGGTTATCTAATATCTTCCCACTATGACAAAGATATGGTGGATTTTGACAATAGATTATGGTTTTTTGGTTCGATCGAGTATCAATGTTACTAGGTGGTGCTTTCTTGATCCCATCAGACTCCAATTCATTGAGTAACACCTTGGTTTGAGGTTTTTTGTTGTTTATAGAATCATATTCAAGAAATATTGCATTTGTCGGTAGAAACACCTTGTTGTCTTAACTATTATAAAACAATCCTTCTTTTATTTCATTACAATATCCAAAAAATACGCATACTTCTGACCTTGGTTCAAACTTTGTAGTCTTTTCTTTAAGTATATGTATTGGACATTCCCATATGAAGATATGGTACAAACTAGGTTTAAATCCCATTTACAAATCCACTAGAGTCTTAGGGAAATACTTGGAAGGAACCACAATCTATATGTATGCATCTATTTGTAGGGCATATCCCCAAAACGATGTAAGTAGGGATGCGTAACTCATCATCTCAAGCAAGGTTCTATTTCACCTTTCTACAACACCATTCTATTGTGTTGTAACAGGTGCTATAAGTTGCGATACAATCCCATGCTCCAATAAGTTTTCCTTAATTTATGTGTCATGGTATTCCTCACCACGATTCAATCATAATGTCTTTAATGATATGCCTAGTTACTTTTTAGCTTCAATGCAAAATTCCTGAAACTTTCCAAAAATTTCTAACTTCCATTGCATTAGGTAGATATACCTATATCTTAAGTAATCATATATAAATGTGACAAAATACTCATAGCCACCACTTGCTTGAATTTGATCCAAGAGATTGTATATTGGGAAGATGTAATAATCAAGAAGATAGCTTCTAAGAAACACCTTGTTGGCCCGTCCATTCACCAAGACACTACCTACCAAGAATTTTGAGGCTCACCTAGAAAGGATGTGGTTAAAAGATATGTCTTGTTTGTTTAAGAGCTAGTAAGAGATTGTTAGGATAGATAACTAAATGAAAATGAGTTTATATTCAAATTTATGCTGAAAATAGAATGAATAAAAGAAACTTTTCATTTATTTACGTGCACTATTTCATTCCTAAAATAAATCATAAAAATTTCTAATTATTCATATATGCTTAAAACTTAGTATATCAGTGTATATAGGATTGGTGTTAAGTAAAATAACCAAATTGTACGTGATGATTAATTAATTAAAATTTATATAATAGGATCTTTAATTAATTCACTAGTACGATCTATATTCATTTGGAATGGAGTAACTCTTGTCCAGGGTAACTGATGTGGACACAACCAATTGGGGTTACTTTGTATGTTAGTTGATTATACATGTTAGAACTAGACGTATTAGAAAAATAGTTGATATCCATTTACTTATAGTTGTTTCTCTATACCACTAGATGACCATTTGTGGGATGATTTTAATTCTGAGTGATTTAGTTGGCCTTATCTAGTACACCTTGGTATTTTACTTACTCAATAATGCCCAAAGTTTTTTGGCTAAGATATCTTGTATATTGATATCTTAGTGTTTTTAAGGGGTTGGGAGATTATCTCATGAGATTTGGAATCCACTTCGTTTGTCTATGGATGTTAGGTAGTAGTTCCTTTATTTAACAATCCAGAGCTTGAATGAGTGAGGCAATTTATAATATGATTATAGATAGTTATTCATATATATTGCTATTGTGGGTACTTAAGGAAAATATGTAATAAAAGAAATAAAATGAACTTAATGACCTCAATTGTATTACGAACTTTCTATGGAGGATTGAGCAGTGATATATTTAGAACACGTAAGTATGTGTGATCATGTACAAGTGATATGTAATTTTAAGAACAAGGGTTATCATACCCATGAGGATTGGTAATAATATATGCTCTTAGTTACTAATTCGTTAGTAAGTGAATTAAAATTAGTAAAATGAGATTTTTGTTGTTTTTGAATAAAATGTTATAAAATGATAAAATAAGTTGCATAAGAATTACGAGAGATATGTGATCATAGGATTATCCTAAACAATCTAGAGGTAAGCTTACTAGATTTAATACATTCATTGCATTAAATCTAAAAAGATGATAATTAAACTTGATAAGATTAGAACAATCATTTAACCTTTAGCGAGACAGTAGCCACAAGTTACCACTTCGAATAAGAATATTGGAAAATACATACTAATATTTTATACCAGTTATAAACATATTCATACAACAAACTAATTAATTACTTTAATTCATATATGCATAGTTTTGGTTTTCAAACACAGACTTGACTAAATCAAAAATTAAGAATTTAAACTAAAATTATCATGACATTAAATTAATTAAACCATAGTCTAGGGCTTGGAATTGTCCATAGTCACATTATTAAATTAGCTAAATTCCATAAAAATCAACATTATAATCGTGGAAAACTAAAGAGAAGAGGATTAAGAAAATCTTATAGAGATCTCTAAAATCTCCTCCAAAGTTGCCCTAGTTGTGCTCTTTGATCTATCTTGTTCCTTGTAGCAATTGTTATTGAAAGAGTCCACGACCTAGTATATGATCAGGGTAAGGAAATAGAGACTCCTAAAGGACTTGGCCCTAACTTGCACAAACAGAAATCAACACTTATACAAAGCATGCAGTAGAATCACATATAGTATAATATCAAAAAATAGATAACTTGAATAACAGATGTTATATAATAAAGCTGAAAGCCATTAAAGAACAAATGCTTTCAAATAGGGTTTATACTTCAATATGTTGAGACATATGCACAAAAAAACTCAAATTATACTAGCTCAATAAGAGATCACACATAGCACTCAATATAATGAGGTAAAACCATTTATAGACTATATTTATATGGTAACATCCACGGGTTACTTAAGGAAACCACTCAGTAGTAAATGATTCACTAAACAATAAACAATTTACAAAACTAATAAACAGTAAAACCACTATTATCTCTATTAGCCAGGACCTCCATCTAAAATGCCTACTGTTGTTTTCGCCACTATTTGGTTCAACACTCGAACCTAGCTGTCCTCCACAACTAACACCACCCAATGTGGTGTGATTGGTAGCCAATGATCAATAACTGGAAGTCTATCAACTCATAACCTCACAGGACACACAATCCATTATTAATATGAAATCACATACATGGGATATATAGTCAAACAACATAATCACACAGATAATGATTTGATAACTAACCACAAAAATGATCCACTCACCAATGTATGCTCTACAAAATAATTCTAAAAATAGATAAAAATCTCAAAGTGAATTTTGGTAAAGTTTCAACTATTTAACAATGGGTAGAGAGAAGAGAAGAAAGGAATATTTATAGGGCTTAAAATGCACACTTTGTTGGTCACCTTGCTAGCCACCTTGCCAAGGGGGTTGGCAAGGTCCTTGGAAAGCTTGTTTGTGAGGTGATAAAATGTTATATTTTCTATTTCCAAATATGCCAAGTATAATCCATGAATACCCACATCTGAAACACACTAGATACCACAAGTGACAATGTTCTTAACCTAGTATGCACACTATGAAAACCAACCACACAGTGTGTGTAAATATGCTTGTATACAAAGTATACCTAACTATGTACATGTGTGAATTACTAAACCACAGTATCCAACCTTGCACACACAAAGGAAAACAAAAACAAACACTGTGTTTTGTACATAGGAAGTTAACACACAAATACAAGTACAACGGGAGTTACATTCTCCCTTCTTGACTTTCCATGTCAAAAAATTGCACAACGAGAAACATAAAATCATAAAATATGAGATAATCATGAAATGTTCTAAGTTTTTTATTCATATGGACAACACAATGACACACGCTGTTGTCTCTTTTGGAGAACATAAAACGTGCAAGTATACACGGTCACAAGTAATAAAATTTGATAAGTAAAGTATCGTTCCCACGGAGATTTGTTACTATAGTTTGTTGAGTACTAAAATTGTTTCCCTATGATTTTATCCAAAACAACCGTTGATTTAGAAAAAGAAAAGAGTTAACAAAATAAAAGAAATCTAGGATTGCAATTTTTCACCAAATTAATCCACTCTTATCATATTATTTTCTTTTGATTTATCTTTTTTAGTACATTTAATTTGTCAACCGAAAACTTCTAATTTTATTCATACATCTCTTCCGAGCTTCGTATAAACACACCTCGTTAAATTAATTCACTATATTCCTATGAGAATTAAAAATACCAAGATTTATTACGTTCTAAGTTTTCAAATGGCCACACATACAATTAGGGTATATTCCTATCCTTCATCATACATGTCATTCTATCTACGAGCAATATACACACAAATGCCTCTTCCAAGTTTATTTATGTGCCACAGATCGTTTTGATAAAATTCGTAAATAATCAAAAAGCATTAAGCACAAAATAGAACGAACAAATCGAACGTCTTATAAATCTATCAAAAATAATTAAAATCAAAGCTTCATAAATTTAGATCAAATGCAACCCTAGAAAAATTAAATTACTTCATTAATTAAAAATAAAATTACAACAAATACAGAAAAATTAGAAGAAGAAACAGAAAAATTAAAACATTTCATATCGTAAATATTTGGCACACATAGAACAGAACAGAACCCAAAAATGGCTTCTGCGTGTTCCATAGTCTAGAACCGAACAACATAAAAATTATAACCTCTCCAAAATTTTCCAAAACTTTCCCAAAAAAAAAAATCTTTAACTCTATTATCTTACCCCTATTTATAACATCAAATCTATATAAAAATATACATTAAAAAATATATTTTTTTAATACACGCGAGGGGACAGAGAAGTGTGGGGAAAATTATAAATTAAAACGCGTGGGGGGACAAAATGTATCGAAAACGAAAAACTGGAATGAAAACGCGTGAGTGGCGAGCCGTGCGTTTCTGTTTTTCTTTTCAATAAACTCTGCCACGTGTTGCGATATGATTCGCTGAAATAAATAGTGGGACACGTGGTAGTAACTCATTAGTTGTAGGTAATGGGCGCACGCAGAAATTGTCGCACGGGATTGGGGCGCGCGAAACGTGGGGGACAGCGGCTGGACGCGAGCATGATCCTGCGCTTTCGCGCTCATTGTAACATGCCATGTGTCAAAACCTGATTGGATTCAATATAAAGTGGGACATGTGGCAGTTTGTGATTCAAAGAATAATCGGGCGCACGTGGATCGACCACACGGGAAAACATACACGCGAAGGTGGGGGACAGGGCCTGCACGGCGTCAGACAGGTGGGTCCCACCATGCACGCTGGACTACGCGGCAGGTGGGCCCCACTCGGTGCACCGAGCCACGCGATAGATAAAATTCTTCACCCACTCTCCTTGGTCGGGTGTGCTTGCAACGCGCGCATCTGGCCGTTTCTTCTTTGATCGGACGGTCAACGTTGCGCGCTTGGATTAGGGCGCATGGCTTCTTCTCACCTGCGCAGAAAAATAACTTTTATTAATTGCATTTTCACTCACAAATATATTTCAAATTACATTTTAAACTTTGCTTAATTACAATATAGCCCTTTTTATAATTTAAATTAAATTTTAAACTTTTAATAATTGAAATTAAGCCCGATTTTAATTTAAATTATATTTTCAACTTTTATTAATTGCAATTAAGCACTCTTTTATTTGAAATTATATTTTTGGAAACAAATTTGCAATTAAGTACGTTTTCGATACAATTTATTTAATTTTCTTAAAATATATAAAAAACAATAAATATTAATTTATTAAACTAAAATTAACTAAAAATAGAAAGAACATAGCAATTATAATTAATAACATAGGTAAAAATAACTATATAAAATACAGTTATCACACGCTAAAGCCCAAAAGACACACCTACTCCAAGTGCATCCATCTTAAGTACTCTATCCAACTTTATGAATCAACTCATCTAATCTCTATCAATTTGAAACACGATGGTCTCAACACCACTACATATAACACACTAGAAGTATAAAGACTTCATTATACACCTGTAACCTACACACATAAAACAAACACATACCCTGTAAACGTATCATGCAAAAACAACGTGTAGTCTAACTATAAACTATTGTGTTACCCCTACATAGGTACACAATGGTAGACATAAACACAAGTAAATATAAACAATTTCCCCTGACTTCATGAAACACTCCCCCCTAAATGCATGCAAGTTAGACAATAATACATACTGCAATCCTACACTTACAACCTATGCAACACACAACATAGTAATAAACATATAGTTGTGTATAGAAACTTCTCCCTCTTTTTGACATAGAAAGTTAAAGAAACACCCTTATATAAGGAAAAGAATGCATTCAAATATGCTATAATCCTAACACTAATGCAATGTAACAGATAAGATTAAAGCAAAGATAATAAGAGGTACCACATGCTTCAAGAGAAAAAGATAGAGAAAAGCACCAAGACACTAACAGGGTAAAAGCAACATGCAATAGACTAAATGCACAGGAAACCAAAGATAATTATAGATAGAAAATATCTCAATCTATATATGAAAACATATGTCATGCATTCCACCAACATTAACTAGGTAATGAATGAAAAATAAGAAGCATGGAAAAAGGAAGCAGAAATAGGGAAACACAAAGGTAGACATGTGAAATTAGAGATTGCATGCAATGCATGCAACATGTCATACTAATAGTATTATTTATGCATGGTTCATACGTTGATGTTTCATAGAGAAGAAAGTACCATATGAACATACATCATAACAAAAACACAAAAATAGGACATACAACATGAATTAAAATAAACATATCACTTCCCTTGACAGCATACACAAGACATATACCTCTCTCTAAAAGTATGCATGTAATATAATAAACAAGTTATGCATTCTACTCACAAATCACCCAACACAAAGGAATCTACACACAGTAGCCAAAACAAAATACAGAATGAAGGAAGTAAACAAAACATGTTCAATGAATTAGAGGGTCTGAAAAGGATAAACAATACAGTCAACTTAAAAATCCACATGTCCATCAATCCATGATGTATTCATGTAAAGGTATGAATAAATTTTTGATGCCATGCATATTATGTGATATGAAATTTTTTTACTCTATATGCCATTATGATATGCTTATATGAACCAAGAAAATTGAAATATAGACTCAAGTTGAACCAATCTTCATATGTCCACAACTAGTCTCTCTCTCCACTAAACTAATGTATGTGTGAGCCAAGAAGAAATAAATAGGTATTTCAAACATTGTAATGAAAGGCTAAGGAATGGGTAAGGGAGAGAAGACATTTAGGCTTGAACAAACCTTTGTTGATCCAAACCAATGGATAAGTTTATATACATGACACTTATACCCTCAAACATGGGTTCTTTTCTTTTTACTTCTCAAACATCAACCAATGAAGTTGAGAGAATAGTACAAAAACACACTCATCATCTTTTCACTTTTGCTTTATTTTATTTTCTCCTTTTTTTTCTTTTTACACAAACAAATCTCAAGACTTCCTTCTTCTTTTTCTTTTTTATAATATTCATCAATTCACTATTAACCTATTTCCTTTTTCATTTCCCTTTTATCTTTTCTTCTTCCTTTTTTTAATGGAAATAAATAGGGTAAGACCAACATACCTAGAATATACAAGCTCAATCAAAAGGTGGATAAGGTAACAAAGAATAAATCATTAGGCTAGGCCTATATTTAGGAGTAAAGAAATGAAGGGATACCATAAAGGCTCAACGAGGGGAGAGTAAAAATATGAGAACCATGGTGGAAAGAAAGGAACAAACGATTTAAGGATGGGCTAAATCCTCTTTCTAACTAATTAGTACCTAGAATTTCACCTCAAGAGACATTAAAGGTAGATTCTAGAGCTTGTTAGAGAAATTTAAATCATCAAAGCAAGAGATTTATACAAGCTTCTCAAAATAACCATACAAATTCATAAAGATATGGCACGTGCAAAAGATAATTTCATTTCAGATAAGACTAATAAGAAAAATTTAGCTATACATGCTCTCATGGAATATACATGTCAAAAAATCCACACTTCAATTTAAGTCAAATACATACCAAACATATGCCAATATGAACCCTCTAGAATTCATTTTACATGCAATAGGATAGCAAAGAGTAGTGGCGTTAGTCTCACAAAACACAATAACAATAATTTTGAAGTGAGAAGATAGGGAAGGTCTCAAAATAGATCAAGGCCCAACAAGAAGTGGAAAGTGCCTCAAACATCTAAGGAAAAAGGCACGAGTTCCAACATAGAAACATAAGACATGCTTGGTCAGGGACAATGACTCAACATATATATGCTAACAAATCACACAAGTTTAGATAAAGCATTGCAAGTATGTCAAAAGTCTTAAAGTTAGGCAAGTAAACCATATGCATGACATAATGATCCATAAGACAAACTAGAGTAAGCACAGAATATTGAGACATTCAAAGATACAGGTATGAAACAACACCTCAAAAATCTCCAAAGATACACATAAAACACAAGAGAAGGAAGTTCAAATAATATAAGAATAGACACCAATAAGAGGCAGATAAAGGACCAACAAATAACATACTAGGTATAGGAAAGATAAATCTAGTAAAAATAGGTGAGATCTAATCTATATTATATAGAGTATGAAGGATAAGATAAGCATAACCCTAGTATTTTGACTATACATAAAGATCATGTGACATAATGAGCATACAAAAGGCCATAGTGGAAGAAGCAAGCAATATGCAAGACAGATGCACATAAGGAACATGTCAAAGCAACTCGCATATGAGAGAAATAGTAAAGGATTAGTTAGCCATGTAAAGAAAAAAATATGATATTTAACATATTGTGTATGCCAATGAAACAGTAAGAGAAAGACAATAAAAAGTGTCAAATAGAAAAGCATAATAAAAAATACATATATTCATATACAAAAAAACGACAAATAAGGGGAGAAAGAAATTAATCAACTCAACCCCAATAGATCACCCAAAAATAGTGATCAAACTACATCCCTCTATTTGAAGAATTTGTGAAGGGAAACATAACTCGGAGATAGCATTTGACTCATATGAGCGTGAGGTGTATATAGGACTTATGATCTATTTTGTTTATAGTTTTTAGAAAATTCTTTCAAGTCATCCATATAAGCCAGGCGAGGCGGACATTTTAAGGCAAATTTATTTCTTTCTGCTTTGTGCCCCGGGTGCATAATGCAACATGCAAGAACATGTTCAGATGAGTCACAATAATTACATCTAAAAAAAGATGGTAGCTGATGAGGTAGAGGACTCTGAGATGTACTACCTATATATCTAGGACACTACCTATCTATGTGGCTAGTAGTGCTATAATAACAACATGTATGTATTATGGAGCTAGGAAATTGGGTTCCCTAACTCTAAAAAGTAGCATACTGATGAAAAAAAGGAGGAAGTACTCATATTGACTTTCACACGAGGATGAGAAGTGAATTTACCACATTGCGGTCTCAAATGCCCATGTTTTCCATAGTGGTGACAAGTGAGAAGGACAATAGGCAAAGTCAGAGGACCACCACTAGGGCGACGAGAAATGTTAGCCATAGTTGAAGGGTTCACCTTGCTAGGAGAAATAGCCTGAAATGACACAATCAACTTACTTTTTGGGTTTGTAGAAGAAAACTTCATCTTTGGCTCTTGATTGGTTGATTTTACAAACTTATTGGTACCCCTATGGAAGTACAAATCCATTCATCATAACTAATGCCATATTTGTCTCCAATTTTTTTTATATTTCTAAGGATTTCATTTAAATTTTTTGACCCAATCATCATCTTGTTGATGCCGGATGTAGAATGAGCTAGTTCCTTCTAACTAACACTTAGGTTGTATTTAAAATATTTAATCAAATCTTTCTTTTCATTAAAGAAGTTTACAAGGTATGTTGCAGAATTTTTTAGAGCCCCAACTTTCTCATTTAGTTGTTCAACCTTAACTTCCTTTTCTGTAAGAGAGTAATCTAGATATTCTTGTGCACTCTCAAGAACTATAATATACTTTTCTAATATTTTGATCTTAGAATGTTGATGAACTGAGGGATCAGGATAAAAAAATAGGTATATAGTTTTTTTCAAAGTAGAAACCTTCAAATGTTCCTTAAGTTCTTTACTTGCTCATGATTTGCATAAAAATCTTCTAGAAAATCATCATATTTCTTTTGAATGATCTCACACTTATTTGTGAGATCATGTTGTTATCCATAAGTAGAGGACTTCCTTTCCTCTATAGTTTTCTTCAACGTACTGACCTCAGATTTTTTAAATCAAGGTTCTCTATAGCCTCTTTTTTATCCTTTGCAGACTAAATATGCTCCAATAGTAAAGCATTGTAAGAATCGAGCAATTTGTCCTTTTCATCTTCGAATTCATCATCTTTAGTAGTCTCTTCTTGAATATCTAAGGTAGTAGTCAAAGGATCAACTCTATTATTATAGGCAAACAAGGCCATAAAGTTAGTATCATCCTCATCATCACTACTGGTACTATCCGAAGTAGTTACCTCATCTTTCATTGCATGTTTGTTTGTTCATTTTAGTTTCTGAAAGCATTGAGTATCAATGTGTCTTTACTTTCCACATTCAAAGCATCTTATTTTATATGAGTGATCTTTATTTGGTTTTTCAAAACCATTTTCTGAGTCTTGCTCATCTCTAGTCGATCTTGAGGTTTTAGAACTAAAATTATCTCTCTTAGTAGTCCCAAAAGAAGGTTTCTTCTTCCTGAAAAACCTTATAAACCTTACACACATCTTTGATTGGTTCACTTCTCTTAGTAGTCTTAAGGGCTAAGTTTTTTCCCTTTTCAGAAGTAGTCTGCTCTAGTCTTGGTAAAAGGTGATGCAATTTGAAGAATTTTAAGTCACCAACTAACTCAATAATAGTAAGATCACCTAGTTTGTACATGGATTCAAGCACAGTAACTTTGGGATGAAACTAATAGGGTAGGCTAGCAATGACTTTATCAATATGCTTTTCCTTGCTAATAGGTCTACATAAGTTGTAGGAACAATTGACAATGTTGGAAAGGCATGCATAGAATATGTCAAAGGTTTCATCCTCTTGCACGATACAGAGTTCAAAATCTCTATTCAACTTTAGAATTATGGATATTTTACTACTGAAGTACCTTTATGAGTGGTCTCTAAGATGTCCCATGCTTGTTTTGAAGAAGTACAACTCTAAATTCTTCAATATTCATATGAAAAAATAGCCCTGATAATTGTATAAAGACTTTTGCTATTCCATTCAGATTCCTTATTCTCATCTTTAGTCCATTAAATCATAGGTTTAGGAATCATAGTGTTATCAAGTAGAGTTTTGGTAGAAGACGTCTAGCCATTCTCGACAAGGAACCACACTCGGTATCCTTGAGACTGTAAAAAGGCCTTCATTTGTGATGTCCATTAGGCATAGTTCAACCCATTGAAAAGTGTAAATCTACCTACATTACCTCATTCTTATGATTCCATCAAAGAGGATGTGTACGTGGACTTAGCCCTGACTCACACAAACAAGGAAATAAACACTTATACAAAACACGCAGTAGAATCACAGATAGTATAATATCAAAAAGTAGATAACTTGAATAATAGATATTATATATCATAGTAAAAAGTGAGTAAACAATAAATGATTTATAATTAGAGTTTATGCTTCAATATGTTGAGACATATACACAACAAACTCAGATTATACTAGCTCAATAAGAGATCATGCATAACACTCGATATAATGAGGTAAACCCATATAGAGACAAAATTTATATGGTTATATCCTCTGGTTGCTTGAGGCAACCACTCAACAGTAAATGATTCAATAAAGAGTAAACAAATTACAACACTAATAGATAGTAAATAAATTATTACCTCTATCAGCTAGGATCTTCATCCAAACTACCTATGATGGCTCTTCACTTGCTACTTCCACAACTATTTAGTTCAACACTCGAACCCATCTATCCTCCATAACTAACACATCCTAGTATGGTGTGATTGGTATGCAATGATTAGTAACCAAAAGTGTATTAACTTGCAACCTTATGGGACACACATTCCACTATTAATCTTAAATCATATACAAGAGACATACAATTGAACCACGTACTTACATAGATAACAATTTGATAATTGACCACAAAAATAACCCATTCTCAAATGTATGCTTTCCAAAAGAATTTCAAGAACAGATAAAAATTTTAGAATGAATTTTGATAGAGTTTCGGCTCTTTAACAATGGGTAGAGAGAAGAGAAAAGAGTGAGGTATTTATAGGGCTCAAAATGCACACCTTATCGGCCACCTCGCCAAGGGTGGTGGCAATGGTAGTGATATGGTCCTTGTCGAGGTGCTAAAATATTGTATTTTTTTTGTTTCCAAAAATGCCGAGTATAATCCATAAATACCCATACTTGGAACATGCCAAAGACCATAAGTGACAACGTCAACGAGCAAGCATACTACTAAAACCAACCACAAGGTATGTGTAAACATGCTTGCATACAAAGTTTACCTAATTATATGCATGTGTAAATTATTGGTCTATAGTAACTAACCTTACAAAGAGGAAAAAAATACACTAAATAAAACAAAAATAGACACCGTGTACACGGGTGATAACTCTATGAAAGTAGTCATTACTGCACTTTTTTGTTTACTATTTATTCGTTTTATTCAATAAGTAGTACATTTGGGGTTAGAAATATTAAAATATGAACGCTCAGATGAAAAGGGTTGAAAATATATTTTTCAAAAAATTTCTCAATTTTTTAGAATTTTTATCAATTTTTTAGAATTTTATAATGTAGCATCAATCATAATAGGACATGTGGATGCCATGTAAGCAAGGTGAGCCAATTGAAGCGTGCTACATATGCCAGCTGATGCAGGCATTGCCACATGTTTTCATGACGTTCACTTCGAGTTTTATCGAGCAGTCAATGAGTATGCCATGCGTTGTTACGGGATTCACCTAACTTCCACTATGGTACCATGGAATCCATATTAGTAAATCAGCACGAACAACCTATCATTGACTCAGCCTGCATTGACCAGCACCAATCCACGCCTATGTTATTTAATTTTCCCATTCTCATCTTAGTATTTGATCTAAAGTTGATCTGATGGTCCATATTCCATAGGAACCTAATTTACCCCTTAATTGCACCAAAAACCCTAAATCCCAAATCCCAAATCCTAAAACCTTAAACCCTAAATCTCAAATCCCAAATCCCAAAACCCTAAATCCTATTTAGAAAATAATAATTTTAACCCTAAACCTTAACCCACAAATATAACCCAAAACCCTAAACCATATTTAGAAAAATAATAATTTTAATCATAAACCTTAACCCACAAATATAACCCTAAACCCTATTTAGAAAAATAATAATTTTAACCCTAAACCCAAAATCCCAAATCCCTAAACCCTAAATCCCTAAATCTCAAATCTCAAACCTCAAAACCCTAAACCCTATTTAGAGAAATAATAGTTTTAATAATATATTTTCTTTTTAAGTAATAATTATTTAGAAAAATAATGACTTTAATAATGTATCTTATCTGACAAAAAATAATAATTAAATGATATTATTTAAATTTTACTGAATATAAGAGTATTAAAGTAGTATATAGTATTTTCTATTTCATTCGAGTTATAAACCAAACACTGTAATACTAATTCCTTCTTTGATTCCAGTGGTCAAACCAAACAAAATTGTTTCTATTCCATTCCGATTATGATTTCGATTCCATTATGTAAACCAAACGCCACGTAATAGGTAAATTTTAAAATTTTTATCTATTTTTTGGTAAAAAAAATGGAGAGAGAAGTTCAAAAGGAGGTACAATTTTGGTGGAGATTTAAGAGGATATTGATGCTATAATTTAAGAGATTGATTGTATTTATTCTTCTTCTCCTTTATGAATTTGTATGTCTTTCTTGTCGATCAAGTTTTTGGAGCCACGTCGGGGATTATAAATATTAGAATTTAATTTTTATTTTATTTAATTTTAGTTATTTTTTCATAATTTTAATTAATTAATTAATTTATTTATTTTTAATTTTGACATCTTCTATAATGCTATTAGAAATATATTTGGCTCTATTGCATGAGAAAAGTGCATAACAGATAAATTTTGTCTTTAGATACCGAAATTGAGTGTAGTTTGAGATCAATAATAAAACAACAAGTTGTCACCCAAGTGGAAGAATTGGCTAATTCATTAGAAATAAATAATAATTTCCTTAATTTGAAAAACCAAACACCTTTAATGGATGATAGGGACAAAGTTATGAATGAATATGCATTATTTATATTAGAATAGCTAAATCCAAGTGTTATAAGGATACACATTCAAGCTAACCAGTTTGGACTAAAGCCAGTGATGTTTCAAATGTTACAAACAATTGGACAATTTAGCAAATTACCAACAAAGGATCTTCATTTACATCTCAGATTGTTTATTGAAGTTGAAGATTCATTCAAGTTTAGTGGTGTGACCGATGAGGTATTTAGGCTCAGTTCCCTTACTCTTTATGAGACTATTCTCGAGCTTGGATAAACTCTTTGGTACCTGATTTCATTACAATTGGATTGATATGGCGGAGAAATTTTGATGAAATATTTCCCACCAACAAATAATGCCAAGTTTAGAAATGACATTCCTCTTACTAATAAATTAAAGGGGAATCCTTATATGAAGCATGGGAAAGATTCAAAGAATTTCTAAGGAAGTGTCCTCACCATGGTATCCCTCGTTAATTGGATCCAAATAGAGACTTTTTACAATAGTCTCAATGCTCAAAGAAGAACCATTTTTTATGTACCCATTTACAATCAAGCTTATGATTTACTTGAGAGAATGGCTAACAATAATTATCAATAGCCAATGGATAGAATGGCAGCCACAAGAAGGATAGTTGGAGTGCATGAGGTAAATGAAATCATGAATCTTTATAGCTCAAGTGTCATCATTGGTGAATCTTTTGAAGGCTTAAAACTCACTTGTGAGTATAAACTAAGTTCAAGATTCAAGGGTGTCCTATGTCTTTTTTGGTGAAGCCCATTTGTTTGATAATTGTCCAAATAATCCTGAATCAGCATGCCATGTGAGTAATGTGAACTGAAATAATAATCCATACTTGAACATATATAACCTAGGATGGATAGAACATCTAAATTTCTCTTAGAGTAATAACAACAATCAAGGTAGTTATCGATTCAATCGTCAATCATTTTCACCACTTGATTTTCAACAACCACAACAATCACAAGCCCAAGAGAAGAAGCCACCTATTGAAGACAATTCAAATTCTTTGATAGGAATGATGAAAAACTTTATCTATTCAATAAATACAAAATTTTCCACTCAAAGGCTTTAATTCAGAATTTGGAGACCCAAATAAGGCAACTTACGTAAGCCATAAGTCAAAGACCTCAAGATAACCTTCCAAGTGACAAAATTATGAACCCAAAAGGATAAGGTAAGGAGAATTTCAATGCCATAGCCTTAAGGAGTGGTAGAAATTTAGAGGAGGAACATGAGACTCAAAAGGATGATGAGGAATATGAAGCTAAAAAGGATGAAGAAGAACAAGTGAATAAAAAAAGCACTAGAAAGGAAATAATTCGGCCAAAAAGAGTAATCTCTACAGACCCACTATTCATTTCCCTAAAAGACTGCAAAAGCAAAATTTAGATATGTAGTTTTCAAATTTTTTGGATGTCTTCAAGAAGTTGCACATAAATATACCATTTGTAGATGCACTTGAACAAATAACTTCTTATGCTAAATTTCGGAAGGGCATCCTATCTAAGAAAAAAAAAGGCTTGGAGATAATGAAATAATGACCTTGACTAGAGGTCGTAGTGCATCCTTGGTAGAAAACTACCCAAAAATTGAAAAATCTAGGTAACTTTGACATTCTTTGCACAATTGTGGCATGAACTTTGAGAAAGCACTATGTGACTTAGGTTTAAGCATTAACCTTATGCCATTATTGATCTTTAAGAGATTTGAGGTTAGTAAAGCAAAATCCACTTTAATAACATTACAAATGGTAGATAGATCAATTAAGCGACCCTGAGAAGTGGTAGAAGATGTGCTAGTGAAAGTGGACAAGTTCATCTTTTCGATGGATTTCATTATACTAGACATGGAAGAAGATCGTAACATTCTATCATACTTGGTCTTCCACTCTTAGCAACTGAAAGAACACTTACTGATGTATAAAAAGGTGAGCTTAAAATGAGAGTACAAAATGAACAAGTAACATTTAAAGTTTTTAAAGCATTTGAATCCCTTGATATTGATAATATTATTGAGTGTTTTAGGATAAATGTTACTAATCATAATGATAACTTAAAAAATATGTTGAGTCGCACACAACTAGGTAAACTTCATTTGGAGGATAAAAGTAGCAACTATGTATTGGCTTTGGTAATCGATGAGCATATGCAAGAACTTAAAGTCCTTGAGAGGAAAAAACTAATGCTAGTTGAATTGGCGTGTTTATCACCACACAAGTCACTTAATGAGTTCTATTTCCTTGAAGAGAAGGAAAAAACAACAACTCTACATGGGACCAATTCAGCTCTTGGGGATGGTGTTACAAAATTTCCACACTGTAAGGAGCATGAAATTTTGTTTGTAGTTGTAGATGACTTAAGTAGATAGAAGTTGCTCAGGAATAGTTGGTCATTTTTGAAAAGAGTATTGGAAGGAGCACGAAAGAATGGAATGGTTTGTATTTTGGGCTCGTGGGTTTTCATTGCATTCTCATACTTGTATTATGCCAAAACTAGAAGTTCACTCATTTATAAGTGTGATTAATTTTTAAATGCACAAATTAAAATGAAGCAGATAAATTTTGGTAGCAAATTAAAATGAAGCCGATAAATTTTAATAGCAAATTAAAATGGTTGAATAAGTATGCAATATTAACTAGCTAATCATTCATGGGTATAACCAATTAAATAATTTTTATAACAGATTTTAAAAACTAAAATTATTGATTTTTTTTAATTAGTATAACCCCTAATGATCATAATAAGACTCAAAAATATAAATTAACCAATTAATTTTATGATTGGGTTTTAATTAATCAATTAACCATAGATGATTTATCCAAGGTATATTTCGTAGTAATTTTGTTCACAAATTAAAATAACTAATTATAATTCATAGGCATATATAAAAAAGTTATAAAAAATAAATATTTCAACTTTATTAAAATAAGACCATTTAAAGGTTCATCCACCTATGAAAGCAAAAACTAATAATCCACCTAAAAACTTAACCTATCATAATCAAACTAACCATAATTAATCCAATTATACAAGCCATAGTTAAAATCTAGAGAAAGATGAAATAGAACAATAAAATTATCCCATTTGATCACCTAACACCCAATCCTTTAAAGTTGGTTGATCTCCTTCTTTAAAACCTTGGAAGAGCTCAACAATGGAGGTTTTCTCTATATTTTTCTCTCTATAAAAGGTGAAATTTGACCGACTCTTCAAGAATAATTTATGATAGTATTTATAGGTTAGGTTTTAGAAGGAAATTTAAAAAAAAAACATAACTTTTCACTAAGGGAGTTTTTGGCCCGAAAAAGACATAGGCCACAACATTCATTTTTGAATGTCTTGTCATTGGGCAACTTTCAATACCTCATACAAAAATACTTGGCTAAGATGTCGCACCATGAAATTTTTAATGTTTTGATTTTCTTTCTGGTTCATGGTATCTTGATTCTTGTTTGTCCTAATTTGCTATTTTTATCCTATTTTCATTCCTTTTTGTTTTTTTTTTGTTCTAAATTCCTCCAAAAACTCATAAACCTACACAACACAAAAATCCCTTCCATGGCAACAAATTTCTAAAATAAAATATAAAATTAATGTTTAAAAACATAACAAATCATACGTGTTAGAAATACTTAATGCTTGTATTGTATTCTATATTTTAAGGAATATACATGGTGTCTTTATATAAGAGTTATAAGTAAACTAGATATGTCTAAAATCCATAACATAATATACATTAACAGATATATATTAATATGTTAACAGATATACATCAACAATACGTAAAAAATGCTTATCAATAAGCTTAACTCAAGAATTTCAACAATTTATTAATTGTTGACCTTTATGAGTATCATCTTCTAATATAGCTTTCACATTTCTACGAATATTCGAGTTCGGATCTTATTTAAAGAGTAGATATTTTCTAAGAGTGGGGATCTGATTAGGAGCAATCCCGCTTCTATTGTTCCTTGTTTATTTCCTCAGTTGTCCTTTTTCTATTTATACTGCAGTTTCTAAGATTGCAATTTTTATTTTGTAGCGCTGAGCTGGCCAAAGAGCCATTGCTCAAAACACATTTTTCTACCATTAATTCTATTGCATTTTTGCTAGACACAGCACATAAATAGGAGCTCATGCCATTTTGATGTTAGTTGTTGAATTTTCTGTCATACGATTCTATGAAGTTGGATATCAATTATACTTGGAGAATCAATAGACGAATTGATTTCCCAGAAGCTATTTGGCTCAGGTTTATCATCTCAGACTGACTTCATCATTGTCATTGTTATTATGTAAAATACGTTGACTTGTCAAATGCATGAATATAAAAAAAATTAGAGTCAAATCTCTACTCTTTAATACTGTGTAACAAATTTGGCACAAGGGGCAAGGAGGTGGAATCTTCACTTGAGGCTGAAGAAGGCTTTTTATTTTATTGTGAAAGGGGACTCCCATTCAATTTTTGATCATCATGCCCATCCAGCACAATACCTTAATGCCTAGATATTATAGTAG
Organism: Hippophae gyantsensis; assembly: GCA_030763125.1. Taxonomy (NCBI): domain Eukaryota; kingdom Viridiplantae; phylum Streptophyta; class Magnoliopsida; order Rosales; family Elaeagnaceae; genus Hippophae; species Hippophae gyantsensis. The sequence goes on from CM061038.1 coordinate 28,382,863, forward strand.
ATAACCCGTACCAGCCTTCCACTGTGAATACGACTGCAACTGTAATATAATGTCATTTTAAAAAAAAATCATGCACCGTTTTTGGTACTATTTATTATTAATGAAGTTCTAAATATGAAGAATTAGCATGCTTAAATACAATCATATTCCATTAAAATGGAGCTTGACAAGGTAGAATTTCAGATGAATTTTAACATAAAACAATGTACACCTAAAACATATTAGTAGTTCTGTTTTAGTTGTGTTTCAGTTCGACATTCGTAAACGAAAGAAGTTCAAATCCCAACTTCAAATTTAAATAGCTAATGGTTTAAGATAGAACTTTAGCATAATATATCCAAGGACAGTATATTTACATAAGCTTTTTTACTTCTTTTTTTCCCTCATAGAAGTTCTCCACTCACTGTCCAGCAACTCCTGAACACATCTAGCATAGCCATATTGATTAACAAGCTTACCAGATATGTGTTTTAACATTCTCCATGATCGACCAAGTGTTTCAAATCCTCTATAAGCCACACAGACATCTTCCTCCATGATCGACTAAGAGTTTCAAATCCTCCATAAGCCGCACAAACTTCTTCAACATACCTATCAAAAGCAAGAAACTACAGCTTATAAAAGAGTAAAATCGCAAAATAGTTCTAATTCAAACGATATTGCCACAAAAGCAACACCAAGCACTGAAGGCAAACCTCAGACCACCATTAAACCAGTAACTTCTTGCGAATTTGCATCTCACAAAAGAAAGGATCACAGACGCAAAGGGCAAAGGGTATGAAAGGAGATGAATCTATATAACCTAAAGAAATGAGAATGCCATAAATACAAACATTTGGAAGATTATTAAAAATCGAAGGCAGAGCAAGTAAACCACTTTAAAATCAAAGACATCTAATCACAACTACTCTCGAAGCATGGAACTCTAAATCAATCAAACATAACCGAGACCAAGAGAACCAAACAATACAAAATAATGAAACAAGGACTTAGAACAGGAAACCATAAATTACCCCCCCGGCAAAAAAAAAAAGCAATGAGAAATTATAGGAGACCTGAGATTGTAAAAGGCAAAAAACCAGAACCGGACGACTGAGATGGTGCAAGACAACAGGAGTTGTGAGAGCCAGAAAATCAGAATCGGACAAGTTGAGTTGAAACGAGAGAACAAGATGCCAACCTAGCAGAGCACATGAAAACTTTATAACTAATTGATATAGTAAAAATATAAAGCAGAAGCAATTTAGATAATCTCAATGGTGCTTACAGTAGTCTTGTCAAGAGTATAAAAGTAATAACTGAACCAACTATAAATAACTGAAAATAATGAGTTTCTGCAACTTTGTTGAGGACATTAACCTTGATTGGAATCGTAGATCATGTATAATAGAGAGTCCATAAGAGTATACGGTAACACATAAAAAATCTTAAGATATAGAAAACACATGAGAATTTTATAACTAGTTGATATAGTAGACATAAAGTGGAAGCAATTTAGATAATCAAAGTATGTCTAGTGGAGAAAGAGTAAGATAAATAAAATCATATTCTCCATTTATAATAAATAATAATATTCAAAGATTACATGTGTATTTATAGGACTAATAGTACTAAAATTCTAATCTTAATATGACTTTAAATAAGACTCTTAAATTAATAAGGAAACATAATGATAATTATCTAATATATGATAATTCAACTTTTTCCCTCAAACTGAACACAGATAGTTTCTGCTTGAACAGGCATAAAATACAATAAAATAAAAATCAACAAAAGTAACCCACAGTAGGTGTAGCTAAATCTCAAAGTTGTTTATCGTAGCCTTGTCAAGAGTGTAAAAGTAGCAAGAATTTCAATTAGAAATAACTGAAAAATAATAAATTCCTACCACTTTGTTAAGGACATTAACCTAAATTAAAGTCGTAGGTTACTTGTAGTAGAAATTCCATAAGAGTATAGGATAACACAGAAAAATTCCTAACACTAAAAGCAACAAAGGATGTGGTTGTATAAGCTAAACAGCAGCAAAACTACACAGAAAAAGGCTTTTTGAAAATTGGGAAAGTCATCTTCGCAGGCCGCTGAAGAATAGTGTTTTAGATAGCGACAACTCCAAGCAAACCAAAGTTAGCATAGGTTGTTATCGACACATATAGAAAGAAGACATTCTCTTAACTCTTCCCTTCAAATTAGAGCATAAATATCAAACATGTCTAACTAGAATAATGAGATATGAAAATCTTCCAATAACATAGAACCTTATCATAAGGCATTAGTAGTAGAACTCGAATGTATCAAGCTCAAAATGATAACCCTTTAATTAGACATATAGAAAACATGTAACCAAACGATCTTCAATCAATCAATCAAATAGTAACATCAACTAGTACATATAATCCACATGATAGCAACAACATAAAAGCACTTCAATATATCAAACCACATAGCAACGGTAGAGACAAAAAAAATCCAACAACTACACTATAAAAGAAGCCGAAGAAGCCAACCAACACAACTACATTTAGAAGCCACAGACTAGGTGCTCCATAGTAGACGGCAACAAAAACTCTACCTGTCGTCTATAATTGGTGTTACCAACACATATCCATAGAAAATAAACTTGTGGCAGCAATAGAATGAAGTATAAAAATAAATTGATACCATTTAATAGGCCCAATAACTTAATTGGAATAGTAGTCACAAAGTATAAAATTGAGACTCACATAAATATTATTAAGGAATTTTTATGGATTATGGGACAAAGTTGAACCACATAAAAAATCAAATGAAGTTGAACCATAAGAAACCAGATAAACTCAAAAACTAAAATTTGGGTTCAATCACAATAAGACGAAGTAAACAATTTAAATCCAATTTTAATAACAATATCCTCATTGAACTAGCACAATTAATCAATCCAAAAATACTAAGCCAATCCAAAATACTCTTAGCCAAATAAGTCCAAAGAGAGAAAAATACCCAAACCAGCCTAATCATACAAATTGAGTAATAAACAAAGACCCAAAATTTCTACATGAAATTACCCAATAAATCAAATTATTGTTCCAGAAGACCACAAACACAATGATAAAGGAACAGCTATACCAAAAAAGCACAAGAATCCATCAGCTACTTGGAAACCCGACAACCTATAATGTTCAACTATATTGCAGGAACAGCTAAAAAAGCTTGAAAACTTGCCCAAATTGGTATCCCAATAAGTCCAAAACATCCCTTATCAACCCAAGTAACCATATTTTCAAATGAGCCATAATACTCGACCAGCCCAAATACCAAAACAGCCCTAATCTAACAAATATAAGGATAGAGAACAACTAGGTGGCAGCAGGGTGGAACAGCAGCAGCTACAAGACAACCAGTGGGAACTGTGCACAGAAAAATGGCGGTGACAATGGCTAGGTAGGTGAGTCATGGCAGCAGGAGGCTGAAAATAGGTAGGTAAGAGCCGACGATCAGAAGAAGGTATGGCAGAAGGATGGCTAGTCAAAGTATCGGCACATCAAGCAGAGGCAAACAGTGGCTGTTGGTGGGAACTCAAGCAAGGTGTGATGGCAGCTTTGCAAATAACAGGGGCAACTAGGTTGAAAAACTGATATGTAACAGGATCAACACAATTATGGGAGAGAGAATAAAACTAAGGTTTAAAAAACAGATTAAAAGTGTAGGATTAAACACAGCACTAATACCAAGTAGAAATATAAAGCGGAACCAATTTAAATAATCAAAGTAGGTGGAGAGGAGAACGATAAGGATAAATAAAGTCTATACTCCTTTTATAATAATAATGAAAGGTTACATGTGTTCTTATAAGACTTGTTTTTATAAGACTAATAGTACTAAAATACTAACCCTAATAGGATTCTAAATAAAACTCCTAAACTAATAAGGACATATAATTATAATTATCTAATATTTGATATTCTAATACTAATAATATTAAATATCTAATATATCAACTCATATCAATATCAACTATCAAGATCTTTTTGCTTCCACATTACCAATGGGGTGCTAATCTTGGTTGTTTCTAAACTACATAAGAGTGAAAAAGATAAACACGCTGAATAGTACAGAATAAAACAAACCTCCCATACAAAGTTAATCAGAAAAGCCATTTGAAAAAGTCATGTTACTTTCTGTCCAGAATAAAATGGCAACCAAGATTAAAAAGTTGCGGGCACTTGAAATTTATAGCACTCAAGTGAGAAAATTATTAAAGCAGTAAAGAATAGTGTATATAGTATGATCACAAGGTCTATTTTCACTCCGTGTTTGCATTACATCCTCTATACAATACCCTTCACTAAATAAATTAATCAACAGTGTGCTGATATTTACTCTGCCCATACATGTAAACTAAGGGCTATTTTCACATCCAGGTAGTAAACAGCTGGAAAATGCTAAGAGGAAATCAAAATGGAACTAAATTTATTAGTGGAGCTAAATCATATCCAAGGCAAAACAAATTTTCTAAAAATACCAGTGTAACATCTATAATGAGACTGTGCTAACCTCTTTCTCAAGCTACATAGCTCAATCTTTGCGATATCTGGCCCAAAAGCCCTTCTTTCTGGCTGAATCATTTTCAGACAGGGATCTACTCCACTTGGAGGCAAGTGAGAAGTGTCGTTTCAAAAAGGGCTTCATAAAAGGGTTCTCTGTGCTGGAACTAGGTTCCATCTTAGGACATTTTCCTTTTTTGACAGTATACTTTCGAGGACCAGAGATATTAAAATCATCAATGTAGCTGTCTACAATTCTATTTTTGGAAATTTTCTGAATTTTAGCCTTCAGGTCTGCTTCTGTTTTCAAAACTTTTCTTGAAATCTGTGAGAATTGCTTCTCTCCAACCAAACAAATTGGGCAAGCTGGGTCAAACTTATCAGCCTCTAGTGTCATAGCCTCTAAGCATTCAGCATGAAAAGCATGACCACAGACCAGTATAGCAACAACTGAGAAGTCGGAACCAGCAACAATTTTCTGGCTGCTCCATGAAGACCTCTCTGTTAATTGCTTGGAGCAAACCCCACAAGATTGCATATCTACAAAAGGAGAACAAGAGAACCTGTTACTACATTCACTTATCTTCCCATGAATAGAGCCTAAGTGCTCACTGTCGAAAGACCACCGATCTCTATGAGAAGAAGCCACAAGCTCGGAAAACGTACGCAAAGACCAACCATCGGAAGAGCCAAATTGAGATCCAGTTGCCATGTCATTACTGCATGTGGATAGTATTGAGTTGTTAGCTGGTGATTTTAATCCTGAAATTTGATTATCAGAAACTTGTCTGAAGAGTTGGTGCCCTGGTGACCGGCGGGCCTGTCTTGATGGGGTCGAATTGTGAAACAGTGGATAAGTATGAGTAGCCAAAGTATTGGAAGTTGGCGTCGATAAAGTAGGTGGTGTTGAAGATGGAATATTTTGAATAGATGAATCTGCAATTGCAGGTGACGCTGCCAAGTTCTTCACCTAAAACACAACCAAAAAGAGGCTAATTAAACCTAATAACAAGAGGAACGCTTCAGCAACTGAAAAAAGAAGGCTCAAAGTCCTAGAAGAATCCAACTTCTTTAGATCAAACTCACCCCTGGAGAACAATTGCTGGCATTAGACAGATCTGCTACAATAACATTAATATAATCAGTAAAAATAGAGGAAGTGAATCTGGACCACAAGTTACTAATCATAGTGTAACATGAAATGAAAGTGCATCCGTTAAAAGTCCAAAGTTGTCCAAGGTTTAAAATGATGAGAAACATTGCTTGATGTAAGGAAAATAATGATAAAATCAAAAATAAGTTAATGGTTAAAATATCGGAAAAGTGAAACACATCTATGATTTGATATTTGGAAAATAAAATTCCAACAGGAAACATAATTAGAACAAGGATAAAGGGCGGTACTTGTACCTTAATTTTTTGCAAAAGAGTAGTTTAGCGGCTAGTTATTAATTATGGCACTACAAGTCCTTTATAATTTTTATAAGTGAAAATCAAATCCCATTGACATTATTTTGCCAAATTTTAACGTCTTTTTAAAAAGCATGAATTTATTAACTATATTATTAAATTATTTCAAGAAAAACACCTTTTTCCTTTCCCTCTCACAATGTGCAGGATCCATCCAAGATTAGTAAGGTGTGGGAAGGATATATCCTTGTGAATCATCTTCTGCCATTAATCTGGTTTGTAATCTGTACTATTTCACTTGTGACATGGCACTGGTTCATGTTTCTAGTTACCCTTCCCCTCTCTTGCTATGCTGTGATGCTGTATATTTTATTTTAGATTAATTTGGTTGTTAGTTGTCAATGATGCTTTTGTTCTGATCTTGTTATTTTTTTCGTAGACTTATTAAACTAGAATTCTAAATATTAATCCTGGTCCTAATTTTCCGGTTTGTCCCTGTATTATCATCTTCTTCAAGGAATCCTCTACTTTGCAAAGAGAAGGAGAAAAATTCTTTTCTTAAAACAATTTATTGTTAAAAATAATGAATAATTATATAATTTTTTTAAAAGAAAATTTTCCCTTAAAATTTGGCAAAATATTGTCATTTGGACTGGATTTACAATTTGAAAAAGTAGACTTGTGGTGCCCTGGTGAATAACTAGCAGACTAAATTGCCCTTTTGCCAAAAAGAAATGGGCTAGTATGATCCTTTATTCCCAAAGGAAGGGAAATAAAATTCTTTCTTTCTCTTTTAACCCTTTTTGTTCCCTTTTTTTTAAAGAGTACTGGGTAGTATTAAAAAAAAAGAGTAAAATAATAGCAACACCAAAATGATAAATTTAGAAAGTTTTACTCAGATGCATATATAAGAAATTGTCACCTGAAGGAGAAGTCATAAGGTATGTAACTGTCCGTCTATGAACAGGAGATTTTTGAGAGATGAGTGATGCATAGTTCTCCAGTGGATTTCCTGCCTCTGAAATATTACCTCTTTCTGAACCCAATGTAACTTTCAAGTCTATACTTGCATTCTGCTTGATTCCATGAGAGACTTGAGATGGAGTTTCCATTTCACCAGCAACCCGCACTCGATTGTCCCAGCCCAAGCTCCATGATGGTGAGCATACAACATTCCTGCACACTATTTCAGTTCTAGTTCTACTGGGGTGGGTTCCACCTTTTGCAGCAACACAACAAACTGATCCCATAATGGCTTGGATATTAGTTTCCAGTAAGCAAGAAACCAAGAAAGTACAATTCAGATAATATAACACCAGACTCCTGTTTTGGTAGAGAAAAAAGACATTAAAACAATAAGAAAATAGTCATGCATAATAGTCACAAGAATTACTTCTTAAATAATTTCGTCAAACATGAAATTTGCATACAAGAAAAATTGAAACCAAACTCAAACCATCTTACTGCAGAATTTTATTACTATAGCCTAAAAGATACAAAAAGATAAAAGTGGTACTCTTCAGTACTGGGTAGAATGAAGAACAGTAATCACCAACTCAAAACTTCATATAGAGAATATCATAACAGGAACTGACTCTTATTAAGAAGATATCACCGGGACAACCATAGCAAAACATCACTGAAACCGCAGTGAGTTGCATTCCATTTCAGCACGGATTACTCTAGGACAAATAGAAAGCATAAAAGTGAATGAAAAAGTAACCCAGGCCAATGATTTCTCTGTTTAAAGGGAAGACAAGCAGAAGTCTCTAACCTATCTAAAAAGATCTACATCCATATATAATCAGAAAGAATTTTCGGATGAGAAAGAGAAATCCTCTCGTACCATACGAGAGAAACCAAACAAGTTAAACTTATTTGGAAAATTACAAAAAATAACATCCTTAAAACTTGTAACAATAAAAATAGGACCATTGTAATATTGAAAGGGGGCTCAATTGGATAACGTTCAGAATAAAATGATGTACCATACTTTTTTTAATAATAAATAAGTATGAAGTGGACATAAAGAGTTATATTTTTGTGCTTCCAAGTTAAGGGTGCTATTTTTGTTGTTTTCCCAACTTATTTTAGACCACCTTCAGAAGAAAATAACAATTTAAATTATATCAGGAAATGAAATGTTGGACAGAGATTCTGGCTATGATCCTTCCCAGCCTCACATAATAGTCCTCTTAAGACAAAAAACAGCTCATATCATGTGTTTACTCCAAGTAATGAACTCGTGTGACATTTGATAATACCAAACTATTTCACATGGGAACATATAACAAAAAGTACCCTTGTTTTATTTCCACTGCACACTAAAATTCATTTAAAAAAAAGACATAAATACAAAATAGATCAAGATGATTCATGAATCGTTCCTTAGACTATCTACAATACCTGCTACGATCCAAATATTCAAGAATCTACAATAGCTATTGAGCTATACACCAATTATATAATACAAAATTAGTAAAGCAAGTAAATTATTGCTCCTAAACATTTCCATACTTCCCATATATTCTTTTAGCTTCAGATATTTAATTGTGTGTGTATATATTTTTAAGAAATGATAAACTCCACCAGAGACACGATAATCACCTGGAGCAAAAAGTAAACCCGGAAAAGAGTCATGGATTCTCATAATGATAAAATTCCGTGACCTAATAGTTCCTCGGAAAACAAAAGGCGTCAAGTATACACCGCAATCGCATTTATGCACATCTAAAAGATGACATACGCACATGAATGTGAACACAACATGAAAAAAAATACCTAAAGTAGATAGTCTTTGATTTCGTATGCAGAAAGCTGCGGAGGCACTCAATCGAAATTCCTGAAAATGTTGAAAAAAATCAAAACCACTGAGAAATTCATATCTCATCTCGGCCAAACAAAGGGAAGATAGGGAAATCAATACAAAAAATAGAGCTAGGGTTTAAAAACTGTTTGAGGTTTAGCCGCCAAAACGGAAAAAACGAACAAATGAGAATGACAGGAGAAAGTGACATACTCAGCGTTTTCTAGCATTTACGGTGAAAGATAGCTATATGATTCTACTTCGTCGTCGTTGCCTTTGTAAGGATATTAACAGAGACGGTGTTTGGGAGTTTGATTTCGCGGCAGAAAGAGACAGAGTTCGGGAGTTTGATTTCGCGGCAGAAAGAGACAGAGTTCGGGAGTTTGATTTCGCGGCAGAAAGAGACAGGACTAGGAGTGGAAGAGAGAGCCTTTTCTATTAGTTATTCATCTGTTCGTGAAGTGTATTAAGTATTTAGTATTTGTTTTTACTAAAAGAAAATTAAAAAATATAAAATTTAATAATTATAAAAATATTACAAAAGAGTTAATTAAATAATTTTTAATATTAAATAAATTTAAATAATTATATTTAAATTTAAACCACATTTAATTAAATAATATTTAAAATAAAATAATATATTAAATTTTTTAATAAATAAAATAAATATTAAATATTATTTTTATTATTATAAATTTTAAAATTATTTTTTTATTTTCCCGGGAAACTAATAATTTCATTTTAATTAATAATTATACATTATATTAATAATGAATATGAATACTACACAATTTATTTATAAGATAAAAAATACTTTATCGAGCTTACTCTTTTGCTTTATTGTTCACTTTTTTGAGTTATTGATTTTTATTTCTTTACACAGTAAAAAAAAAGGTTTTTTCTCTCACCAATCATGATAGACTTTGGTTTTGGCTTTAACAATTTGGGATGTAAAGACTCTTACTTTTTGGTTTTCTGATGTTGCTTTCTTCTTTGACAGGTAGTGTACGCACTACGCATTCTTTCTTAGACTAATATCCAACATTTTTTCATTGAGATTGACCAATAACACTATAGTTCAATAATTTAATTTGATCAAGTGACAGAGTTGTTATGTAAGTGACCGAGATGGTGTCTATTAGGACAATAAAATTAACGGGGAGATTTCTTTAGGAATCCTTTTGTTTTATCCAAAAAGGAATATAGTATGTGAAATCCTTTAGATGAGGATATGTGTTTTTGACGGAGGAATGTACATCTAGTGAGATTTATGTGTTTTTGATTATTTTTTTGCCAAATTTGGGATTAAAAGGTCATCTACAGGTACTAATGGAGAGGGTGTATTTGGTATTCTAGAAAAAAACTCAAACTAGTGTGACTCAAATTGGTTGATGATTTGTCACTATATAGTAGCTCTTTTTATGACGTTTCAACTTGAATTTGCATGATTTGTCATAACTTAGATTTAAATATGGATGCTTGGATGACAAATAACAAAAAGGATAATTAATAACATTTTTAATTGCCTTTTCAATGTGTTTATGTTATTTGTATTTGAAAATTACAATTGATATAAGAGTTTAAATGTTTTAACATAAGAAGCTAAAAGTTTATATATTATACTTAAACCTAAGCGAGAAAAATAAAATAAAATTATTGAGGTATTATTAAGCATTAAGCTCGGGTATAAAGTTCTTAGGACACCTAATTAACTCTAACTATTAGTTAGCTAGTAGTCCTCTGTGATACATACTAGGATAGGCTATAGTACATCCTAATAGTCCATTGATCGCTACAAAAATTGTGTTTGTAATGAATATTTAAGTATACGTATCAAAATAAGTAATATAATGATAAATAAAGATTGTTCATACAGAGATTATTTTATTAAAAACTAATTTTTAAAACCAAAAATAATAAAAATCAATTTTTTTTGTGTTTTTATATTTTAAGGATGCAAAATTAAAATACTAAAAGTAAATAGCAATAATTAATTAAATCAGATTTTGTGACTAAAAGGATATATGAGAAAATATCTAAGAATACTTAATCCTCCAATTCTTTAAACATGTGAATCGCTAAAATCCCCTCAATATAATTATCAATTAATTACATAATCAATTGAATCTAACATAGCATGTATTCCTCTCTCAAGTAAACTACACATCATATGGTAATTAATTTAATCACACTCTCATACCAATTAAATTGCATACTACTCATTAAGTTCATTAATTATGGATCACATACATAAGAATTATACATCTCTGCCAAGAAATTATACATGTTATTTAATCAAGACAAACAATTAAATAATTCTCTCAAATCTATTTAGTTGTCTCTATAGATAAATTGTTGGCCAAACAATTAATAACATAAAAATCAGATTAAATAATACAATTAAATTAATATTATAATTGGGAAAAATATTAGATCATCACATGGTGAAAATTGGGTTCATAAGATCCCTAGATTAATAAATTAATTAACCATAATTGTGTTCATAAAGCTCATATTTTTCATAAAGAAAGACATAAAAATTGATAAAGAAAATAGTAGAAAGAGAAATACAATCAATATCTTGAATTGTAGAATTAATTTTCTCTTGAATATCCACCAAAATTGTGTCTTCTCTTCAATTTTTCTTTATTTTTTTTCTCTTTTTAGCTCTAAAAATTGACCAAAATTATGCTAATGTAGGCAAATTAGGGTTTATGGAATGAGTAGAGGCTTAAATAAAGCTCAGGTGCGATCTGGACCGTTTGATCAACTTCTGATCAAGGGCTACAATCAAAACAAGCAAAACTAACAGTTTCATCCAATCACAGCGTGACACGTGGCATCAAAAATTCATTGGGCGAATCAGGGAGCGACGCGTGGCAGGGGAGATCGGTCAGAGACAACATTCGTCGATTCAACAACATATGGCATGACGTGATTCGCGAGAACGGATGGCGTGGCACACATGTGGAACGCACGGAGCAATTGTGTGGTGACATATGACATGTGTTTGTCCTCCTTACACGCGGCGTCCGCGTGGCTTGCCCAGTCAGCTCCTCTGCTTACGTGGCATGCCATGTGGTAGCTTCTAATTGGTCCTATGTTTAAAATTCATAAAAAAGCCAAAAAAATTCCAAAAAATGCCAAAAATTATAATTTCATTCATTTTCACTAAAAAGTTTATATTTCAATTTTTTTGGCCATAAAAATACTATTTATTAAATAAAATAAATAAATATTAAGTAAAAAAGTGCGCTAATGACTATTTTCATAGAGTCATCATCCCTCTTAATTGATGAGGGTGGAAACACCATCAATTTAGTTTTTAAAGAAGTGAAAGAACCTTGGTGAGTGTATCTACAAATTGATTTGTTGATGATGTGTATCTCACATCCAACCTTCCTTCTACAACCAAATCCATTAGAAAATAAAATTCTAACTCTATATGCTTCATTCTAGCTTGCATAATTGGATTGTAGGGCCAAATTCTTTATGCTAATGTTATCACAATACAAGTTAAGAACATGTACATGTTTAACTCTCAATTGAGATTATGAATGGACGTGAGGATGGAGGAGAAAATTACTACTAATAACCATAAATATTCTGCACTAGTTTTAGATACATTTGGTTAATAACCATCGGTTATAAGTTGATAATTATAAGATTTTTTTAATGGTTTAACCACATTATTTAACATTTATTCAAAAATATATTTAATTTAAAAAAATTAAATTTTACATAATTCTTACTCTACTACATTATTTAAAATATTGACATTATTTTTTATTTTTTAGTTATTTAGTACATGTTTATAAGTAACATAAAAATTATAAAAGTAAGAATAAATAAAATTCAATCTAATTATTCAAAGTATTGTATGTTTTATTATTAAAATTATATTTTTCTATGTAATTATATGTATATAAAATAATTATATTGGTATATATTTGGTTTCGGTTAATCATAGTTTTGGTATTACAATAACCATCATCATTCCACACCTTATCGATTATGGTTATTTTTGAGGAAAATCGTCAAATTTTTATGGATAACCATAGTATCGGTTATCTATAGTTAAAATGCTCATCCCTAGCTCAGATAAAAGGGATTGTAACCATAATACTTTAGTTGAAGCCAATGCCAATGACCTATACTCTGCTTTAGTTGATGATTGTGCCACTGTCTTTTGCTTTCCTACATGCCAAGAGACCAAGTTATCCCTAGAGTAGATACAATACCTATGTACTTTTCCTATTGTTTGGGCAGCAAGCCAAATCAGAATTGGAAATTCCCAAACTACCGAGCATATTTGTTGTAGGCAAGAGCACATTGTGAGAAGCTATCCCTTTAAGATACTTAATGATCTCTTCATTGATTTCATATGCAATTCTATTGGTGAATTCAAGAATTGACATAAATGATTCACTGAGTATGCTATCCCAAGTCTAGTCATGATACAATATTGTAATGCATCAGTTAAACTTCTGTAAAGGGTAAGACCAGTGAGGGGAATGCCATCATGCTTAGACAAAACCATGCTTGACATTACAGGTGTGTTGAGTGGATAGGAAGAGAGTATACCATACTTGTGAAGAAGGTTCTGAATATACTTGTGCTAAGAAAGATGCAACCCTATATTTGATATTTTCACCTCAAGCCCAAGAAACAAATGAAGATCACTCAGATGCTTCAAAGCAAACTTGGTGCTCAACATGCCAATCAGCTCCTTGATGTACTAAGAATCACTACTAGTAACTACTATATCATCTACAAAGACAAGTAGTATAGTAGTTCTAATAGGTGATGACTCTATGAAAGTATAGTCATTAGCGTACTTTTTTACTTAATATAATTTTTGAAATTTTTAGGATTTTTATGAATTTTTAACGTAGAGTCAATCAAGAGATGCTACGTAACATGCCATATAAGCAGAAGAGCTAACTAGATAAGCTTTGTAGACGCCGTGCAAGTAGGGACATCAAAACACATTACATTGTGTGTGAAGAGGACGAATCGCACTCCATGTGTCAGCATGACATTCAAATCGAGTTTACAGAGTGGTCAAACCGCTTTACCACATGTCACCATTCCATTGCTTCCTACATTCCACCCATGCACCACGCCATCTATTTTTGTGAATCATATTGCACCGCATGTTGATGACTCAATGAGCGTTGACTTTGACCAGTCTCCCTTACCACGCGTCGCGCTCTAATTTGCTAGTGAATTTTGTGTATCATGTGTCACGCTATGATTGGATGACGTTGTCAATTTTGCTTATTTTGATCTTAGACCTTGATCTGAAGCTAATTTGATGGTCCAGATCGCACCTGAGCTCTATTTAAACCCCTAATCACCCTATAAACCCAATAGGGTCGTCATGAGCATAATTTTGGTCAATTTTTGGAGCTAAAAAGAGAAAAAAAAATACAGAAAAATATAAGAGAAGACACAATTTTGGTAGAGATTTAAGAAGAGATTAATTCTACAATTCAAGAGATTGATTGTATTTATTCTTCTACTCTTTTCTTTATCAATTTTTATATCTTTATTTATGAAAAATATGAGCTTTATGAACATAATTTTGTGTAGTTAATTTATTAATTTAGGGATCTTATTAACCCAATTTTCACTATGTGATGATCTAACATTTTACCCAAATTATAATTTTAATTTAATCATATTATTTAATTTGATTTTTATGTTATTAATTGTTTGGCCAATAATTTATCTATAGAGGTAATTAAATAGATTTGAGAGAATTATTTAATTGTTTGCCTTGATTAAATAATATGCATAGTTTCTAGATAGAGATGTATGATTTTTATGTATGTGATCCATAATTGATGAACTTAATAAGTAGTATGTAATTTAATTGGCATGAGAGTGTGATTAAATTAATTACTATATCGTGTATAGTTTACTTGATAGAGGAATACATGCTAGTTTAGATTCAATTGATCATGTAATTAATTGATAATTATATTGGGGGGATTTTAGCAATTCACATGTTTAGAAAATTGGGGGATTAAGTATTCCTTGATATTTTCCCATATATCTTCTTAATTACCAAATCTGATTTAATTAATTATTGCTATTTATTTTTAATTGTTTTAATTTTGCTTCCTTAAAATATAAAAACACAAAAAAATTGATTTTTATTTTTTTTAGTTTTAAAAATTAGTTTCTAATAAAATAATCTCCATGGAAACGATCTTTTCTTATCATATATTACTTGTTATGATACGTATACTTGTGTATTTATTGCACACACAATTTGTGTGGCGATCAATAGGTGAGAAGGAAATAAACATAGAAGATTCTGCCTTACTACTCAAGAAACCCAAGTCCACCAATGTTGAGGAAAGCTTATAAGACCAAGCTCTTGGAGCTTCCTTGAGACTATATAAGGCCTTATGAAATTTTCACACCAAATTAGGTTTATAGGTGTCGACAAAGCCTAAGGTTTTTTGGTGGAAGTGGAACAAGTGTCTAGGTATGATTCTTCAATAAAGCTTCATATTCTTTTCTCATTGCTACTTCCTACTAAGGTATGCCTTTGGCTTCATTGTAATAGGATGGCGGTAGGGTGACACTGGAAGTGAAAGCAATGGTAAGAAGCTTAGGGTGAGATTTTTGAATGTCACCCTTGGCTCTTGTGATCATATGGTGTTGATTATGAAAAGAATAAGATATGATAAAATCCATATTATGGGTAGGCTTAAAAATAGATGGCATAGGTAACATAGGCATGTTATAGGAGGTATAAAGGAAATAAGAGATGGGAATAATACAGGTGGCAAAGTTGGAGTAGATTGAGAAGAAACATATGTGCAAGGAATTGAGATAGGAAATGGTGACAACTTAGATGACAAAGTTGGAATTGTAATGGAAGGTGTAGAAGTTGTAGGATAAGTCAAAGGAAAAGGTGGAATAGAGAAAACATTATTGTCAATAGGTAGAGAACCAAATGTGTCAATAGAAGATGACAAGTGAGGAAAAGCAAAAAAAAAGTGTTCATTAAAAATAACATGCTTGCTAGAAAGTAATTTCCTCGTGTTAGGGTTATAATACATAAATGTTCTCTAATTAGGTGCATATTCTAAATATATGCAAGCTTTTTACCGAGGAAGTAATTCGTATTGATTAGTAGCCCTAACACAAAGAAAACACTCACAACCAAAACACCTTAGAAATGAG
This sequence comes from Hippophae gyantsensis, assembly GCA_030763125.1. Taxonomy (NCBI): domain Eukaryota; kingdom Viridiplantae; phylum Streptophyta; class Magnoliopsida; order Rosales; family Elaeagnaceae; genus Hippophae; species Hippophae gyantsensis. The sequence continues at coordinate 28,398,805 of CM061038.1, forward strand.
TAATCAAGAGATTTAGAGTAAGATGCTTAAAAGGACATTTAAACTTAAGAACTAATGTAAGTAGTCTGTTCATATTATAAACAGTATCCCTAAAGCATGCACCCAAAAAGTGCTAAACCCTTTTATTTCATGTTTCTATCATTCCATTATGTTCAGATGTGTATGAACAAGTAACTCATTGAATGAGCCCAAATTGATGAAGATGAGAATCCAAAAACATGATTTCTTAACCTCCATCATTCTGTTTAGATTTCAATTTTACAAGAAAATTTCTTTGAATCATATTCATAAATGAAACGAACATTGAATGAACTTGATCTTTAGAGTGTAAAAAATATATCCATATAAACCTAGTACAATCGTCCACAATTAAGAGGAAATATTTTGCACCAATTTTAGCTATAATTGGTGACGTATACACATTCATATACAACAAATCAAAAGGTTAAGAAGTAGTTACATGAGTAGACTAAAAAGGTAACTTGTTTCCATTTGCAAGAAGACAAATAGAACAAAAGGATTTATTATTAGTAGAAATAAAAGGATGAAAAGAATTTTTAACCAATAAATCTAACACTTTATCAAAGAGGTGAGCCAATCGAGCATGCCACACATCAAAGGAAATGATTCCTGAATAACCTTGAGGAGAGGAAGATGAAACATTGGGGCCTTGTAAAGAGTACAAGCCATTAGTCAACCTCCTAAGCCAAAACATTCTTCGTGTGTGCTTTTTAATAGTAAAAAAGTCCAAAAGAAAACACTGATATTATTATTAGTGCATAATTGATGATTAGAAAGCAATTTAGATGACTTTAGACAAGTGGAAAAAATAATTATTAAGATGCATAAAATTAGAGCCTATATAATGAATTGGAAGAGTGGTGACATCTCCTATAGCAATAGCTTCATAACCAATGTAAGGAATATATGATTGAAGAGTAGAGGAATCACCAATAAGATGGTGAGTAGCACCAAAAAATCTACCAACCAATAAGGAGCACTAGAGTTATCTTTAGAAGAATCAGATGCTTGAATGTTAGCCATAAAGGCTATAAGGGATTGAGAGCCAGTTTTACAAAGAAGCAAGTCCCTGAATTGAAAACACTTATAAGCTTCATGACCAAGTTTCCCACACACTTGACATTTAATGAAGCTTGCACCACCAAAAGGCTTCTTATTCTTTTATGCACTATTATATGAGTAATTATGTGAATAGAAAGGATACTTGGGTTGTGACTAATTATTTTGTTGAATGTAATTTTAAAGACTATTGATTCTTTAAAAGACCAGATTTTGTGCTTTAGTAGCAAAATTTAAAGACTTAGCTACATTAGCAGATGTGTGAACCAAATGCCTGGTGTAGAGAACTCACTTTAAGTCTTGTAGCTTGATGATCAAGCATACGTTCATGTCCAATTAAAAGACTATGAAATTCATCAAAAGATAAAGATCCTCCATGAAATGAGAGAGAAGAAATGAAGGAATTATACTTAGGATCAAAATCATGTATAACACAAAGTATAGATCCTTATAACCTATAGATTCATCAATGACACCAAGGTGATCAAACATTTCTTTAACATGCAAAAGATATTCATCCATTGTAGAACTACCTTCAAGCCCGATCATAGAAAGTTATTAATTAATTGAAGATTTTGGTGTATATATATTTCTTTAGTTTACCAATTGATCAACTTTAACCTCGGTGAAGGAAGAATTGATTAATTTATTATCATTAGAAGCTCACCATGATTATAAGGAATTTTATTTAAAAAAGAATTAGATCATAAATCAAGCTTATATTAAAATCACTTAATTTGTTCTATCCATGAATGGTTATGGTCGCTAAAATTCCATATATAACCACCATCTTAGGTTCAACATAGTTTAATTTATCATTTAATTTATTACTTTCATTTATTTGCTTTAATTTACTCGCTTTTATTTATTTTCTTTTTTTTATATGACTTAATTAAGAATTTTATGATTATGTTCTGCCAACCAACAATTTGTTAAAGTGCGTAGAAATTTTGTTTTTCTTAACTAAATTAGAAAATATTTTACTTTTTAAAACCATCGTAATTCTCTGAGAGGTGATCTTGGGAGTATACTTATCGTTTATTATAAGTGATTCATGCACTTTTTAGCCTTTTATAAATACAAAATTTGACAATCAAGTTTTCATGCATCATTCCTTGTACGGTTATGAAGAATATTGTGCATTTGGATATTTAGGTGTTCTTTTCTAATAATTTGAAAATCATCTATACATCTATAATGTATGAAATCTTTCCACAGTTGTGGAGTTTTCCATGGGTAACCTTCAAGGATTTTATACAATTCTTCATCATTGAGAGAGTCCAAGTAAGAAAATACATAATTTTTAGCCTACTTAGAAATTTTGTATTCCTTTCATGCCTCGTTTCTAATTTTATAACTTAGCTTCCCAAGTATCAGGGACTTTAAAATGATTCTATAACAAAAACATTATAAAGGGTATCTAATATGCGAAAAATGGATATAGTAAGTAATTAATCATATCTTTTTTAGAATTAGCAATATATTGTTTTTTAAAATTATTTTCAATCATTTATATTGATTCATATACTTCACATGTAAGTCTATCAATAGAAGATTTCAATTATTGACCATTTTTTCTCAATAAATTTTTACTTGTATAAAATTGAACGTGTATTTTATCATCTGGATTAAGTAGAGAGTTGGATATATTAGCCCAAACCCATCTTTTAAAATGTTCCAAATGATCATGTGAATCTATAATCTCTTCAACATCAATATTCATAGAATCCATAAAATACCTATAGACAAAGATGAAATAAAAATAAAAATTCATAATATTAAATCCAATCATATAAACAAAAGTTATTACAATAATATATAGCATACATGTATGTCTAATTGTTGTCTTTTGTGTATATATATTCATTCATAACCACTTCGAAGCCATGACAAAGAATCATAGATATTAATGGAATCATTACATACGTTAAGCAATTTGTTTAAAAATGACTAATATTTGATAATGTAATAAGAATGTTATCTCCTCTAAACATCACAATATTGTAACTGTTTTTATGGAGGCATTAATACAACTAACCATCTCATGTCAATTTGATCACTCACATAAAAAACTTGTTTTGCATGAAGTATTAAGATGAAAGGATCATCAATATGACCTATATTGGATAATTTCATAAGGACAAATCCAAACTCATCTATTTTATGTCCAACATTTATAGTGTCTTTGACCCAATCACATAAGAATACTATTTCATAGAATACCTCATAATCAAGTTGCCAAACTTATTGAATAATATCATAATACATTTTATTAAAAACCCACACAAATTTCTATATGAGTTTTAAAAAATATGAGCATGTATAATAGTATCATTTTCCTAATTTTTGGGTTCAATCTGTACAAGATACACACAAAATACCAAAGATATACATCTTAATCTGTAAATACATATAATGTGCACCCAATTTCAATACATATAAGTTTCTTGCATAATACTTTAATATAAGCATACAAATTTCAAAGAAATAATTTCAAAAGTTCGTTTTTAAGAAGTTGAAGTGTATAATGTGCACATACATACCTTCATGAAGGCATATACTAATTCTATGTGATCAACATTTCCATCATTGGTCATGAATTATATCATGCATTTTTCCCACCTCTGGTCATTAAAATCTTTTTCAAAATATTCACAACTTGATTTTTTAGTGTATTAAAATAATAATGAAATAATTAATTTTAACTCTATATAATAAATGTTAATTTGTGAAATAAGATGAGTAAAACTTATTAATTGAAAATTATAATCTCTCCATTTATGTAGGTAGCATATTAAATAAATTTATACTCACAAATGATTGCTTCCAAATTACATCACAATGATGAAACATTTGCTTTCATACACCAAAGTGATGAGCACTAGAATTTCAACACAAGTAAGAGATAAACAAATAGAATTAGTAATTATAAAAGTAAAATTATTATATGAGAAACTAAAATTAGTTGCATGTTAAATACCTCTCACATCTTGAATAAGTTTTCATGCTTCATTGAATACAAATTTTAATTATTCGTAAGTGCACAAATTACTATTAAACCAATGATAAGTTTACTTCAAGGTAGGTCTATAAAGGAATTGGCAGAATAGATAAATTATATTTTAAATTAGTTAAAAGAACAATATTAAACATTCTAATAATAGTTGGTTAAGAGAAAGATTGTAAATTCTAAAGTGATTAAATGGCTTAAATAAAACAATTAAAATATATCATAATAAAGATGGATTCACAAATATGGAAAATTAGCTTGATATTCATTCATGAAAAGAATAAATTAAATGATTTTCATAAAAAATAATTATTGATTTTTTCTTTTAAATAAGTGAATCCACAATTATCATAGTAAGGCCTCATAATTTTTAATTAATTAATAATTTCTTGGATCAGACTTAAAATTAATTAATTAGTAAATATAAGGGAAATATATAAACAATTTAATTTAACACAAATAAATTAAATTAGACACTTATTCATAAGTGCACAACCAAACACAAATGATGTGCGTAATGTTTAGTTCTAAAATATTCTCTTCAATTATAATCAAGATTTGATCTATAATTAATTTATAATAAAAGATATGAAAAGCATAAACAAGAAATAAATCAATTTTTATTCAATTAAATTATAAATTTTTATTCCAATCATCGGAAGAAAAATTAAAATTCCTATATAAAAAGTTAACCTATCATAATTGAATTAACGAAACTTAATTTAATTATAATAAACATATTCAGATTAAAGAGAGAGAAAATATATCTAACAATAAAAATATCCTATTTTGATATGTGATTCTAAATCTCTCATTAGTTGGTCGCTTTCTTCAAATCCTTAGAAAATACTTCGTAGTTGAGAGCTTTCTCTCTATTTTCTATGTTATGGAATGGAAGTTTATGACTATAGATACCTAGTGGCCGAATGTTGATTAAGAGAATTTTAGGTATATTTATAGGTTAAGTTTAATGTAAAACATATTTCATATGTGTATTAGGGTTTCTCACTAGTTTTGACGCTTGAGCCAACATGCTTTTATCTTTTTCACGAAGTGCATTGAAAATTAAATCCTCAATTACAACCTGAGAGACTTGTTAGTGCATAACATCAATCTCATGAAAGGAATTGAATGAAAGGATTTATAAATAAATCGTATACTATTTTCATGAATCAATCAAAATCATTAAATAAAAATATCTTGTATTGTCTTTAGATATGACTGAATTGTAATGACTTCAAGGGGAATTATTTTCTATAGTTGTTATATTTGTCATTTCTCACAACTGTAGGGGTTTGTTTGAGTCATAGTATTTAATTTATACTATTAGTTTTTCCTTCTCTTTTATCTTTCTTTCTCTCTTTTCTATAACATATATTCTTATTTTTTAATTTTTAATTTTTTTATTTGTAGAGAATGGACCCATATACATATTTGTAGGATTTTAGTAAATAGATAATTTTGGCTTTTCTTTGTGCTTTGGTTTTAGGAAACCTCAAATGTTTCTCTATTTGGTGGAAGTCCATGAAAAAAAGGTATACACTTTTAATTTTTACTTAAGTCATTCAATTTTTACTTAATTCATTCAATTTAAATAATAAAAATAAGTATAAGATACTTCGTGAGATGTAAAAATCCTAACATTCAATGAAAAACCTATGAAGAATATCTAGCAATTCAAATTGATAAGAAAAGTGTTTAAAGAAGTAGAAAAATATTATCATTCATAATAGGAAGATAAAAGTTCAAAATATTCTCACAAGATAGTCTCCACTATTTGATTCCTAAAATAATTTCGAATTTATCTCAATTTTAAGGTTTTATCATGAAACACTATCCCCATTTCAAGTCATGAGTTTGAATCGTACAAAAAGTATCGTTTGGTCAAAAAAGTTAGACTCTTGTTCATAAGTGCATAACCAAACACAAATAATATATCTAATACTTAGTTCTAAAAACTCTCTTTAATTATAAATTAAGATTTGATCCATCATTAATTTATAATTAAAGATATAGAAAACATGAAAAAGAAATAAATCAACTTTTATTTAATTTAATCATAAAATTGTTCTTCTAATCATTGAAAGCAAAAATAAAATCTCATATACAAAAGTTAGCCTATCATAATTAAATTATCCAAAATTAATTCAATTACAATAAAAATATTCAGATTATATAGAGAAAAAGAAGATATAAAATTAAAATACCTCTTTTTCATATATGATTCTAAATCTTAGAATTGGTTGATCACCTTTTTTAAATCCTTTGAAAAATACTTTATAATTGGGAGCTTTCTCTCTATTTTCTATGTTATGGAATGAAAAGTTGTGGTTATTGGTGACTCGATGTTGTTTAAGAGGGTTCAAGGTGTATTTATAGATTAAGTTTAGGGTAAAATATGTTTTGAACGTATATAAGGGTTTTTGGCCAATTTTGCCACTCGAGCCGTTAAATACTTTTATATGTGACATGGTGAGCATTGAAAATTGAATCCATAGTTGCAAGCTGAGACGCTTGTTCTAAAGTGTGGAATTTGTTGGGCCACAACATATGTTGAACTCTAGCAAACACATAAATAGATCTAAGGGCACTTCACCATGACATGGATTTGTTGAGCCATGGTGCGAATAGAATTTCTAGAATCACCAAATACCACAAAAGAACACCTCATTGTAGAACAGAATACGTTTGGGCCACAGCACGCTTATATTTCCTATTTTTTGATATTTTGTTTTGTTTCAACTTGTTTAAGTTGCTATTTATTGTCGCGTTTTCACTCTTTTTGCTTGTACCTACAAAACACAAAAATACCCTCTCAAACAACATAAAATTAACACTTAAAAAACATTGTAAATTATAGGACATAATAATTCTCATCACCTAAACACAAAAAAAAAAGAATATTAATCATTACAATGTCAAATTTATATATAATACGCAATATAGGTTAAAAATTAAAACTATATAAAGGTATTATAATATTTAAATCAAAGAAATACCAATTTAGCATATTGTACCCAATACAACCAAACTCCAATACATCCTATAATTTTCCTAATATATATAAGTTTGAGTATAATCTCTATATACGCATAAAGATTTCTCGAGTAGCTAGCATTATTCATTCGGCCACTTCCAACCACTGATAACTCTATAAAAGTAGAGTTATTAGCGCACTTTTTTTACTTAATATTTACTTTTTTATTCAATAAATAATATTTTTTGGGGCAAAATTATTAAAATATAAACTTCTTGGTGAAAAGGGTGAATATATAATTTTTTTAATTTTTTTGGGATTTTTATGGATTTTTTTATGAATTTTTAACGCATGACTAATCAAAAGATGTCATGTGGCATGCCACGCAAATAGAGGACCTAACTTGATAAGCCACGTAGATGCCAGGAAAAAAGGGATAACAAAAAATAGATCACCCCATGTGAAGAGTGATGAACCACGTGACACGTGTCGACACGACATTCAATCTCACTTCTGAGCACGGTCAAACCTTCACGCCACATGTCACATGCAATTGCTCCCCAAGTTACACCTATGTGCCATGTCATCCATTACCACGAATCACATTCCGCCGTGTAGCGTAGACTTAGCATGCGTTGACTCGAATCGTTTCCTCTACCACGCATCGCGCTCTGATTGGCTTACACTATTCATTTTGCTTATTTTGATCTCAACCCTTGATATGAAGTTGATCTGATGGTTTAGATTACACTTGAGCTATATTTAAGCTCCTAATCACCCCATAAACCCTAATGAGCCACCATTAGCATAATTTTGATCAATTTTTGGAGTTAAAAAAGAGAAAAATATAGAAAAATTCAAAAGTAAATACAATGTTGGTGAAGATTCAAGAGAAAATTAGTACTATGATTCAAGAACTAGCCTCCTAGACATAACTCCCTTAGATCTTTACTTTTCATGCTACTACACAATTAGTTTTTTTAAATTTTTTTTAATTTTTTTAAAATATTTTTTAGAAAAGAAAATAATTAAATAAATTAAATTTAAATTAATTTTTTTTTGAAATTAAATTCTAAAAATAAAAATCACAATATTTACATCACATAAAATTTTAAAATTTTTGATAATAATTTAAAAATGCAATTCTTTCCCTACCAACGACACCAAAAACTTGATGAAACAAAATCGATATCGAGTTAGCAATACCAGTTTTGCAAATATTTTGGTTTTATATTGATAAAACTCTTACAAGTGCACAAATCATTTTATAGAAAATAACAAGCATACTCTCAAGGTCGATCTAATGAAGGAATATATTTGATTTTTAATTTATTATTCTAACTTTTAAAAAATAAATTAAATCTTAAATATCCTGTCACGATATTTTGATTTTTTTGTGTGTTTCTAAATCTAATAACATAAAAAAATAAACATAGATATGGATTCAATAAACAATTATGAAAATTTTTAACATTCATAACAGTAGAGTATTTATAGATATAATAATTAAGTTAATTATGCTTGGTCATATTATTTAGATTATTAAATATATAAATTGATATTTATTGATTCTCTTTTTTATATATAAATACCATCTTTGGTAGGGCTAGATATTCTTTGTTAATTAAATAAATGAATTAACTCCTATGAGTGGTGTCGATAATTAATTTGGTTAATTAAATTAATTTTTTAAGAGATTAAAAATGAACTATTTAAATGTCACATTTGGTAGGGTTCTACATTTTAAACTTTATTCAAGGTGTCCAAATTAAACTAAGAATTTAATTATCTGAGTAATAACTTTCAAGTTTTAAAATCATTACTAAAAATATGTTGTTAATACATTTTCAAATAATAGTTCTTATAAAAACAAATTTGAAATAGAACTTCACTCTAACTACCGGGTTATTGTACCAACAAATAAAATAGCACTACTTTAAATCAGATCGGATAATTAAACTTTAGAATCTAATTTTCAGATTTAAGTTTGTAATGAAAAATAATATATTTCTCTCTAACATCCTTAGTATAAAATCTTGAATAAAAACAAAATCAATTTATTTTATAGAAATGTTTTACCTATTTAATATTTCGCAAACATAACAACGTTATTATTATTTCATATTTACTAAAAACCAGCCATGTTAAATTTAATCACAGACAAATTATACATAACATATAAGAATAAAAAATAAAAAATAACTCTAAAGAACTTTGATGCTAATTATGTTGCGGGAAAACTTCCAAACGGATTTGCATTTCCGTTTATTGAATCAAAAACTAAAAATCTATAAAAGCATAACTAGTTCTTCTCAAAAAGAGAAGAACTTTAAAACTAAAAAAACTAAGAAAGCTTTCTAGAGAGAGAAAGAGAAATGTGTGATTTGAGGGATGATTTTTACAATGGAGGAGAGAGTCCTTTTATAGGTGACAAAAAGGCTAAAAAAGTGAAAAAAAAGGTTTTGGACACGTTTGCATAGGTTGGCACACGTGTGGGAGCATTGGCGTGTGTAGGATTTGTAGTAGACGGGTGTTGGTGTATGTAGGATTTGTGGCAAAAGAGCACTAGCGCATGCGAAACTCGACATGGGCATTGATTAGCACAAAATTTGCGGTAAATGGACACTAGCATGCACGGGACTTGGCATAGGCATGCATTGGTTGGGCAGTTTTGCCCATTTTTTTACTCTTCTTAAGTTTTTCTCACTTATTTGTATAATAAATGAATACTACACTTAAAATATTATGATGTATTTCTTCTAGTATTTTTTTTTTGAGTTTTTAAATTATTTTTGAAGCAAAAATACTTGTAGAACAATATAAATACCCGGGATTCCGAAAATACAAATTTATATAAAATATGATAAAATCATACAAATATAAATCTATTTAATTAATTAAAGTATGTTAAATCATGATAATTTTAGTGTTTTTTAAGTACTCATTAGTGGCACAATAAAGATTAAGCAGTTTTAACGACAAATGTGGTGTGCCAAGGCTAAGAGAGTTTTCTTTCCTTTTACTCTTTTTCATATTCATATGTGCATACTGAGAACAATGTGCAATTTAAATGTGGGGGAGAGAACTTTGTTCTCTGCTTTAGTGTATAGTATGCATTTTCATTTGTTTAGGATTTATTTTCATTTTTAGGATGTTTTTTTTATCATGATTTGGGATAGAAATCGATGAAAACATGGAAAGAAAATGTATACATATTTAATATGAAACATATAAGCCTGATGATAGAATAGGTTGTCATGATTAAGATAAGGAATGTAACATGCTTGTTAAGATACTTATATCAATCATATGATATGCTTGCTAGTTTTGATTGAATTTATTCAATTTTTTATGCACCTATTCATGATTGATTTTGGTGTTCTTATTGGGAGAAAATTTTGGGCGAGTTATGCTAGTTGATAAGGTCTACCATGTTTTAGAATCTATTTTATCATCCCTTAAGGTGAAATCCTAAATAGTATTTAGCTTGAGAAAGTATTTAGGTCTTTATTGGATCGATTGAGCATTTCAAGCTAACCATTGTTTATATCCTTAGGTACCCTTTTGTGCCTTACTAATAACCATTCATATCTTTAAGGAACATGTTTAGCCTAACCAATAAGCATTACCTTCACCCTTACACCTTTAGCTTATATGAAAAATGCAATTATATTATATGTTATAGAATAAGGTGAAATGTAATGTACCCTACTTCTTCACATCTATAAAAAAAACTCACAATTACCTCTCTAAACAAAAAGAATAAAATTAAAAATAAGTTTGGGGGTGTTGTGAAGAAAAAAAGACAAGAGAGATAGAGAGTGAGAGAGAGAGAGAGAGAAAATAAAGTGAAGAAGAGATGTGGAATAAAAGAATGAAAAGAATGGTAAGATAGGGTACACAAAAATATCAAATGAAAGCTCAATTGAAGTTAAATATTTCATGATGAATAAAAAGAGAGCTAAGGTGTGGAAAAAGCTTAAATATATACATTTATTTACCCTCACCTAAGCCTTATACTACAAGCATGTAAAGCCCTATTAATCTTTAGCTTATATAAGTTGATTTCGTGATTGCATTGGATAACATCATATATAATACACATATTAATCAATTTGTCAAAACCTTGCACATCCTTGTATTAATGGAATGTTGATTGATGGATATGTGAACTTCCTTGTCATAGAATTGTATAACTTTTGAAAGGCATAGTTTTCACTAAACATGCATGTATTAATAGATATATATTTATGAATGTGCTGCCTATATTATTTTAGCTAGTTAGACTTGGTTTTCCATGAGGGAAAGCAAAGAGTTAAGTTTATGGGGTGTGTTCGTAGAGTTATTTGACCACTTTTAAACCACTTATTTCCCTTGTTATGTGTTAAAATATCATGGAAAAGCTTTATTTGGGTTTAATATGGCAATGTAGGTGAAAAGATATCAAACAGATCAAAAATAGGTAAAAATGAAGACAAATACAAAATTACAAGGTCGGTCGATCAACTAGGAAATTGATCTATTGAATTTTTATAACTGGATCGGTCGAAAAAGAAGTGGATTGATCTAGAGGTCATTACTCGATTGATCGAGAATAGGCTTAATCAATCGAGCAACGAGGATTAAAATGCATCAACACTAAATTAAATCCCAATTTTCAATTTCGGCCATTAGATCATAGTAATATGAATCCTAATCTAATGAGGATCAATTCCAACCTATTTAAAGCACCATAGGAATGTCATAAACAATAAACAATTAAGATTACAAACTCTAGCAGCTGGTAAGAAGAGAAAATAAGAGAAAAGTTTAAGAAGGGATTAAAGGACACACAATTTTGTTAAAGATTTAAGAGAAGATTAGTGCTACAAATCAAGAGATTGAATGTATCTCTTCTTCTACTCCTTTCTTTATGAAAAAAATGAGCTTTAAGAACATAATTATGTCTCGCTAATTTATTAATCTAGGGATCTTATGAACCCAATTTTCTACATGTGATGATCTAAATATTTTACCCTAATTGTTATTTCAATTCAATTATATTATTTAATCTAATTTTTATACTATAATTTGTTTGGCCAACAATTGATCTATAAGCAAATAAATAGATTTGAAAGAATTATTTAATTTTTTTCTTGATTAAATAACATACATAACTTCTAGGCAGATATTTACGATTCTTAGATGTGATCTATAAATAATGAATTAATTGAGTAGTATGCAATCTAATTGGCATGAGAATGTTATTAAGTTAATTATTATATGGTATGTAATGTACTTGAGAGAGGAATGTGTGTTATGTTAGATTTAATTGATCATATAATTGATTGATGATTATATAGGGGGAATTTTAGTGATTCATATGTTAGGAAATTGGGAGATCAAATATTCCTAGATCGTTTTCTCATGTATCTTCGTAGTTGTTAAGTCTTATAATTTAAAATTATTTGTCATTTACTTTTCAATTTTTATAATTTTCTATTGTCCAAATAGTATTTGTAATAATTATATTAGTACTCAGTTACAAGTTACACAACTCCTTGTGGGATCAATATTCGTACTTAGATACATTATATTACTTGCACGACCCATATAATTGTTGATTGCATTGTGTAGATCACATAGTATGTGGGTTAGTCTTTGCTGATTATTCTTATAGATAAGAGATTACCTATGTGAGAGAGAAGTAGGTCTACTTCAAAAGGGAATTATGTAAGGTTCAATTCGTTAGAAACTATCATAGAAGCAGGCATATGTTTATGGCCAAAACAAACATAACAGTGATAACTGAATTGTGTGAGAAAGGTTATATGTGAAGTACGTCATTACTTACATAAATGATAGAACAGTTCGAGGACATCGTGTCTACTAATCAGCCAGTATGGTTAATATACTTTCATAAGTGAAGGTTCAAAGGGTAATACCTACATATCCTTTGCAGGTTTCAAACCATTGAACTCTATTTCTATGTCAAATTTGATTTAAAATATACATCAATTTTCATTCATATGGAGGATTGTTGGAAAAAATTTGAATTAAATCATAAATGAGATAAGAGTAACTAATAAAAAATTACAACAAGATATATATGATGAATTTATAGAATTAAAAATAGATATAAATAACATACCTATAAACAATCAAATTATAAGTCATAATTTTGATACATTCAAAAAATTAAAAGAAGAGCTACCTAGAAGATAAGATGCATTAATACCTAAGAATGAAAAAATAAAAAATAAAGAAAAATCTAAAGATAAAGAAAAAAAACTATAATCACAATTTAATGGAATACAGAAAAGAATTAGAAGAACAATTTATGGATCCTGAAAATATGGATATAGGAAAATTAATTAGTTGGTTAACACACTAACTAATGAAAAACTAGAAAAACATTATGATGAAAAGCTTTGTACATACAAAGAGGAAGATGATATGATAATAATCAGCGAGATTGATTCTAAACAAAAAATTATGATCCCAAGAGGTCATATAAAACTAAATTCATTACCAGTTTTTTACTAAGAAGAAACATTTGACCCACATAAAGAGAAAAGGTATAGACAAAAATCAAAAGAATCTAATATTCCTTATAAAGTGAAACAACAACCCAAAATGGAAGAAGGATTACATTGGGAAACTAGAGGTAGTATTCAACCAGAATTCAAACTCCATGAAATTATAGGTATAATATTTTAGATTTAGACTGTATAAAAGATAAAAAAAAGTCTTAGATGAATGGTCAAGTGGTATAAGAGTAATTGAAAGTTTATAAATTATGGACCTAATTAACCTAGAAAGGGGTGAATATGTTATTTTTAATTTTTACTAATTTATAATTTAATAACCTAAACAAAGTAGCCATGCATGCAATCGTGTGTTAAAATAAGTGCAGAAATAAAATAATAACACACGATATTTTTAGGTGGAAACAACCTAGGCCACAACCATGACCTAAGAGGAAAACCACCGGTCCACCGGACCACCTAACTTTCCACCATGAAAATCAAATGTTCAAGTACAAACTCGGTATTATGCTACCCTCCCTAGGATACTACCCCAATATACTTTACTTACGAGCCCTTGCTCTATTTTCACAGTTTTCAATATTAGCATGAGCGGTTTTCAGACCAATGTTCCAATAAGCCTCTCGCCAATCAGATACGTTCCCGAAGTAACTACAAAATAGTTAGCACAAAAACACAAGTGCCCGTGTGTGTTCTAGAACAGATTTAATAATTAATAATCCTAACTAGATGATTCAAAACATATGTTATTTAAATTAAATCAACTAGCAAATCTTAGACCAAAAAGATCAAATATAAGGTCAATAACAATAGCTTCTTTAAAGATTAATAATCAAATCAAATAATTATGATATGACAAAAATAATTATTTGACCTAACAATTTAAAAACAAAAATAAAGAAGAAGCCATAAGAACATAATATCAAAATATCATAAAATAATTAGGCTTATTAATGAATCAAATATAACCACTAATATTTGATCCTAAAGAATTACAATCTTATATTTGTAAAATAAGAGAGAGAAATTAAGAATATTAGAATAATATCCTTGTATGGTTAATTGAAACAATGAGTAATGAGTTTTATTTATAGAAAAAATTAAAACCTTTAATCTTATGTAATTGATAGATATATTTTCTATTACAAATAGGATTAATAATACTCATTAATTAAGATAACTCATATATGATTGATAAATATATTTTCTATTACAAATAGGATTAATATTACTCATTAATTAAGATAACTCATATATGATTAATAAATATCTTTTCTATTACAAATAGGATTAATATTACTCATTGATTAAGACAACTCTTATATAAAATAGATTTTATATATCTTTTAGGATAAGAATTTCAAATATAATTTAAAGTGTATCTTATCTAATATCTTTTAGCATATCTTATTTTATAGTATATCTTATCTAATATCTTTTAGCATATCTTATTTTATAGTATATTTTATCTAATATCTTTTAGCATATCTTATTTCATATTTTAGCACTAAAAATAATTTTAGATTTATAAGCATGTGCTATTAAATGCATAAATATAATTCTATGTGTCGTAGTTATCAAAGATATACCTGAAGTACAATTATCTGAAACTCGAGCATTTGTTTGACTTTTCTTGATAGACTTGATAGTAGGCCTAAAAATAAATTTATAGATAAAAATTTTGTCCACGAAAATAGCCAACACTCATAGTCCTTACAGTAATCATACAAACTTCTCAAACTACATAATTAAACCTTTCAACTTATAAAGTCTTAGTAGCTCATAAAATGTTAAAATTTGGTTTACAAAAACATCTATTAATGCAGAGGAATGCTCTCACAGGTAAAGAATACTTAGAAATTGTAGTAAATGAAATATACAAGAAATTTGTCGAAAAAGATAAAGGAAGAAATATCATTGAATCTAGTGAAAATAAAATCAAGCCAAATAGCATCTAGCAAATATGGAAATCTATAACATGTGTTTTATATATTCCTTTATTTATGAATACGAAATGTATTATCATAAATTACCACCTTCTATGTAAGAAACTTATAAAGAAATGTTCTTTTAGAAATTACATGAAACATTACATAAAACCTTAACATAATGATGGAATAAAAGAAATACGAAAACTATACCAGATACCTTAGAAGGAAGAATAAGAAGTCTTAAAAATTGGATAATCATCATATGTAAAGAAAGAAAGGAATGTAAACAAATAAGAGAAAATGATAAAAAAAAATTGTGATACAAGAGATTTTAGAATGATAGGAAAGTATGGGTGTAATATAAAACCCTACAATCAAAAGTATAAAAATTATAAAAGAAAACAAAACACATTTAAAAGATATAATTTTCTAAACTTATATTAACTTTTACACAATATTTAGACAAAATAAGTCTAATAATACTAGATGGTAAAACCATTAATGTATCAAAGATAAGAAAAACTTTGGCTGTATTAAACCCAACTTTTATGCAACAATATAAAAAACAAAAACGTGGTGAAAAAGGAAGAAAAAAAAGCTCTTTTCTTAATGAAATATAAGAAGATAAAGCCCTAGTAGGTATCAAAAAATTATGAAAAATAGTAAGCTCAAAAAATTCTTTAAATCCAAAAATTAATAAATCTAAAATAATTGCCAAAATAAAATTAAAAGACCCTAACTAGGTCATTAGAGTAAAATCAATGACTTATACTCCCGAAGACATAATTGAATTTGAAAACAAATACAATAACTTTTAGAACTAAAAGTTATAATATCAAGTAATTTACCTCACTCTAGTCTGACATTCTTAATCGAAAAAGAAGAGAAAAAAAGAGAATAGTAATAAATTTTAAAGTATTGAATAAAAAAACCATTGATGATGGATATTTTATTCCAAAGAAAGAAGAACTGTTATCCTTAATAAAAAAGATCTCAAAATTTTATGGCATTTAGTTGCTCCCAAGGACAATTCCAATGGACTATTGTACAATTTGGATTAAAACAAGCTCTGTGTATCTTTCAAAGATATATAGATAATATTCTTATTAAATTACAAAATATTTATTGTGTTTACATAGATGATATTTTGGTTTTCAATAATGATTTAAATAGACATTATTTAGATATTATTAATATTTTACAATAATGAAGGAATGAAGGCATTGTACTTTCAGATAAGAAAGTAGTAACTCCTCAACAAAAGATTAAATATTTAGGGTTGAAAATCAAAGATGGAAAACACAATCTACAATCCCATATGCTAAATAATTTTCAAGGATTTCCTAGTGAATTAAAGGGAAAAAAAATTATAAATATTTTTAGGATGTTTGATATATACTGAAGCATATATCAAGAAAATTCCAAAAATATGAAAATCTTTACAAACAAAATTGAGAAAATATCATATTTGAAAATGGACATAACAAGATACTCTGTATATGGATAAAGTAAAAACATAGGTAAAAAATTTACCAACTTTATACCATCTATGTTCATATGATAAAATGATAATTGAAACAAATGCTTCACATGAATATTGGGAAGTAATTTTAAAAGTAAAAGTAGATGATAAAGATGATTATCTTTATAGATATACATTAGTATCTTTCCATGGTCTAGAATTAAATTATTATATGAATGAAAAAAAAATTGGTTATTTTTTAAGGACTAATATTACAGGTGATTATAAACAAGAAAGATTAGTTAGATGGCAGCAATGGTTTAACCATTATAATTTTGATGTTAAATATCTTCCAAGAAACAAGAATAGTTTAACAGATGCTCTTACCAAACAATTAGTACCTTTAACTACTTTTGTTCTTACAAAAATAGAACATCCTCGTATCAAGATCAAGATAAAGGAAAATGATATAAAAATTCTTCAAGAACAACTCGAGCTTTTATATCTCAAGAAGTCTCTTTTAAAATAGGAAATAAATAGGAAGAACTTAATTGTTCAAAATAACTCTTTAGAGTCCAAAAACTCTAAAGAAAAACCCTTATAAAAAATTCAATCCAAAGAAGGTCAAACTTCTGAAGAAAGAATTCAAAATTAGAAAAAAGAACCTAACAGTTCAAAAGGGGAAAAATTTTCTGAAATAAAAAAGAAAAAGCTCAGTTAGGCTGATGAAATATAAAAAAACCATAAAAAGACTTATGTAGTTTAAAATGGCTCAAAAACTGAAAATCTATAACAATTGGATAGAAGCAAGTAAAGTCATTCTTGGGTTTAGTGGAGTAACTCATAGAGCCTTCACTAATAAGATAGAAGTTGAAGGCAATTATGTCAATTAAAAATCACCAAAATTAATAACTCTAGAGAAAATTGTAAAAAATTACTCTACATCACTACAACAACAACCAACATTACCAAGTAGGTTAAACACTGTAGGAAAGATAGTACGACCACCAATACTATTTAGAAAGGCACACAAAAACAATAAGGGTAGTACGACTACCAATACTATTAAGAGAAACAACCTGCAGGAATACATTAGTCATTGAAGAAGAAAAAGATCAATACATGAAATTGTCTAAACCACAATGGCAGGTCCTTTATAACTTAGCCATAAAATCAACTCAGAAACATATTAAAGATATGAAATTCTATACCACAAAAGGAATTTCTTGCATGAAGTAAATTTAATATTCTTGAATGAGTTGATCCATTTTTTGTTTACAAGGCATATCATGTAGGTCTTATTGGGAACTTATATCCAGGAATTAATTTAATTGAATTAAATGAATTTCTTAAAAAATTCAAAAAGGCTATTAAGAACTTCAGGAAAAGGATTAGAGTATGTGACAAGCCTATTAATCTCAGATATTTCAGTTCATTAATAGATTGGAATGAGGAAGGTTGTATTAGCCTCTACCATTTTATCAAGCTAGGCATTTCCAAAACAAATATAGAAGTTCCCGAGCTAAATGCATTTCCAAAAAAGGAATTTAATACATATGAACTATTTGTATTAAGAGGCTAAATGCTAAGACAAATTTACCATGAATTCAAGAAGATTAACAACTCTATTGAAATCAAAGTAAATTATTCAACTAGTAAAGTCATCATTACTTCCTATAGTGTATAGCTCTCACTAAAGAAGATGGTGAAATATTAGCAAATTCAAGGCAAATTTCAACAGCAACAACTTATAAATTTTTCAAGAAACAAGAAAAGTTTTTTACTTCTATGCCAAAAAAATCACTAAAGATTACAGATGCATTTATTACATCAATGACCAAAAAGACAAAGATGCGTCATCATCTAGATCATCAAAAATATCAATAGAAAACGACAAAGAAGAATAAAGATAGAGGATTATTGGTAGAAGATGACAAAAACAAATAAAAATGTAGAACTCGCATCTTTAGTTAGCAACACATGCCAAGGAAAAAGAATAGCTGAGATCAAAAGCCCAAAAGCAAAAAAAAAAATAGATGAATTATTAAAGTAAAAGTAAAATAGTGATTCTTTATTTTGTAAACAATGACTCCTTGTTCTATAAAAGGAACACTTATTTTTATTAGAAGGTATAGCTTCAAGCAGAGCATACTCTCTACCCTAGAAAATTATTGATCTAGTAGTTATGTATCTAAGAATCATGAGTAGCTAAGAATATCTTCAAGGTTTTTAGTTGGTGTTTGAACCTGGTTGAAATCCACAGTGTTCACACATATAGAGGAGGGTATCTGGGCGAGCCCATAATTGTTGATCGTGTAACCCATTTCTTTTGCCCTTCCCCAGCCTCAAACCTGGGACCTAACCCTTGAGTACCTCAGATTTTTAGAAGCTGGTACCATCTGCACCAACTTTTGATGTTTGAACCTGGTTGAAATCCACAGTGTTTGCACATATGAAGGGTATCTGAGCGGGCCCACATTTTTTATCGTGTAACTCATTCCTTTCGCCCTTCCTCAGCCCCAAAACTGGGACCTAACCCTATAGCCACAGATTCATAGAAGTTGGTAGTAGCCTATATAGTACCAGCTTCTAAGAACCTGAGGTGCTTAAGGGCTAAGTCTTAGGTTCGAGGCTGGGGAAGGACGAAAGGGATAGGTTACACGATCAAGAATTGTGGGCCCACCCAAATACCCTCCATATATGTGAACATTATGGATTTCAACCAGGTTCAAACAATTGGCATTTAGCATTGTAATAATTATCAATAATATGAATAAAATAGAGTGCTTTCACTCTTTTCCTACTTAGTAAGTCTAATTGAGACACCATAATATGAATAGATGTAAAGGTTTCACCATTATCGAAATGGTATTCAAGTTTGAGTAAGTTGAGGCATAATATGTATAATAAAAGAAAATGAATAATAGAAGAAAAAATCACAATAGACTCATTAAATTCAGATATAGTAATTGTAACTTTAAGCCAATTATATTTGTTCATAATACCGTAAAACTGATAAATAAGAAAATGATAATAAAAATATATTATGCTAAGAAAATTAAATATTTATCTTTAATTAATAATATACAAAAATTAACAACAACTAACGTTAAAAAGTTAGCTCACAAATTAATATTAACGCCATGAAATTAATAAAAATAAGAAATATTTATAATAAAAAAGAAAAAATCTTTAATTATATAAGCTTTACAAATTCTAATAAAAGAATTTATAACCTTTATCCAATTATAAAACAAAAATAATAATAAAAAGGTAAAATTGTAATTTGATTTAATAGAAAAAATCATAAGTGTTTTATTTAGGTAAAAATGACTAATTCTAGAGAATATGATCTATATGGGTCATTTTTTCTTCATCTAGTTCCCGATTATTTATTTAAATCGAAAAAACAATTGACTTTTATTTAATTGTTCTTACGTATGTAAATCTTCAAAGTCAAAAACTATAAAAAAATGATAGTACTTATATTCATATCGTACATTTTCACTATTTAAAGAAATCTAAGTTATCATTTCACATTGAATAGCCTCTAATTGGATGACGTTCAAATTGAATTACGATAATTTAGACTTATTTAATATTGTTGATATGTTATTTTTATTATTATAAATTTTAGGAAAAATGATCATAAAGATCTTTTTGTTTAGATCTTAAGGTTGTTTAGTCTTTGTTTAGCAAATGTATTTTTAAATCTTTTTTTGTGATAAAATGTGTCAATTAAGGATAAAATTAATTTTTTATCAATTTTTTCGTTAAATATAATAGAGTAGTACATGTGATATATAAATATTTTTATTTTTCAATAAATATATATTTAATGAATTAATTTTTAATTAAAAATTAGTCAAATTTTTTAATCAATATTTCAATCAAATTTAAATTATATTTTCATTAAAATTTTGTTTAATTTAAAAGAAATTTTTTTTTTAAAAATTTAAATAATTTTTTAATTAAATATTAATTTTTTAATATATATCAATCGAATAATATAAATATGCATGTGAGATATATGTTATTTTGTTATATTTAAAATAAAAAGTTAATTTTATAGTAATTTTTTCATAAATAAAAAAACTTCAATAATACTTTTTTTATAAATAAAAAGATTTAAAAATTATTTTTTAAATAAATGAATTAAACTATATATTTAACCTAAATAAACTGGCTGCTCATCCTTCGATTTTATTTGTATTATTTTTTATAATTTCACAAATTTTTAACGCGAGTTTGAGTCCCTCGGAGTTCGTAAAAAATTGTTTTTAAACTGCGAACGAATAAGACATAAACAGCAAATGTTTCTTTTTAAACGAGGAATGCCTCGTATTAATTGCATCTGGATGGAACACCTTATCTACCATACAAATAAACAAATAGATTCTTATAAAAATATTATTAAATATTATTATTTTATAATATTAAGTTTTATAAGTTTTGTTAATTAATTGATTAATTAATTAATTTTGATAATATTAATAAAATTAAATAAAAAAATTTGATAATATATTTATGTAAAATTTATAAAATTTAATAGTACACAAATAAAAATATATATAATATTTTTATAAAAAAATTAAAATTCAATTGTAAAAAGTTTATTTATTCAATATAATGTCTATTTAATTAAAAAAATAAACAAAATCATTTATAGATACGTAAAAAAAGTTATTATTATTAAAATAAATAATTCAAAATTTTGCTTAAATAGTTTCGATCGATAACTATCATATTTTAATAATATATTTTTATACCTGTTGGAATTTTTATAAGTATAGATTAAAAAAAAACATATTTTTATTAGCTTAAATTCTTTAAAATTTACGTTGTTTTGAGTAAAAAAAATTTATAAAAGAGATCATAAATTTTATTAATTAAGGTTTAAAGATAAATTTCATAAATTTTAAATAAAATCAATTTTACCTATTAAATATCATATTTAAAATAATAAATCAACTAAATCATATTAAAATTATAAAATATTTTTAACAAAAATATTTAAATCTATTACGAAGAAAACCATGAATTCATCGAAAACAATACGATGAAAATTAGTATTTAATTTAGTTTTATAAACCTTATCATCAAATCTTAGCGTATTAGTTATACCCAATGTTATGAGAATAAAGGATGAAATATGAAGAAATCTGGTTGTATATATATAACTTTTTTGATTAGATATAAAGGTCCATAAAATTAAAACACTTGTCATTGCTTATCATGGTACCAAACTTTTACTCAAAACCTAAAACCATTATAAATTACTGACTTCTCCACTAAACCAAAAGTCTTATTTAAAGACAGCGACACCGATTAGTTCGTGGCTCAAAAAATTATTAGAAAATTATTGAAAGTTATACTCTTAATATTTATAAAGATAAAAGTAATGTTATAATAATATTATATAAAGTTAAATTAATTAAAATTTATGTATTTTATTATAATTTAATTTAAATAATATATAATTAAATTATATTTAATATTAAAATTATGAAATATGACTTTATTTTAATAAAAATATATAAAGTAAATATAAACAATGATATTTTTTATAATTATAAATTTTAATAAATATTATAAATATATATTTTTTAAATATTATTTTATCAAGCCATTGTCTATTAGAATATTTATTTTATTTTTTGTTTAATTGTGTTTTATGACTTTGTGAGACATATCCTTTCATCATTTTGCAATATTATGTATAGGTATATCACGTTTATTATAATTTTATTTATTTAGTCTAGAAAGGCAGGGCTGCAATCAAAGTGCGGAGTCATAAATATATTTTGAACGGTTACAGTGTAATTTTTTTATGAAATAAAGAATTATATTTAAATATCTATTAATTAAAAATATATGATAATATATATATAATAAGAAGTTAAAAATTATCATATAATTTTTTAAATTAAAAACAAAATTTTCATATAATATTACAAAAGAAATATCAAGTTAATATATTATAACTTATAAAAAATTTATCTAATATAAATAAAAAGATAAAAATATAACAATTTAATATGTATTAATATAATACATGTATAAGTATTAAAAATTAAAATTAAAAAAACATATTAAATATAAAGAATAAAATATAATTTAAGATTTTAAGTTTGAGAATATATTTAAAAATATATATTATTAAAAAATAAAATACTAACAAATACATATATTTTTTATTTATGTACTTGTTGCATCTGTTTTCTTAAAAAGTCTTAAAATGATAAAAATTAATGAAAAATATTAAAATTTTCATATTAAAAAATTTTAAATAAAATAAAAAATTATTACAATAAAATGTAAAATAATTAAATAAAATTTAATTTAGAGTTAAACAAAATATGAAAATCTTTAATATATGAATGAAAAATCTTAAAAAGTTTAATTTCAAAATTTTCTATCAAGTTTATTTTTTTAATTTTTAATTTTTATAATATTTGATAGTGATATTTTATTATCATGAATTAAATATATATATAATAATTTTGATTTACATAACTTGAAGAAATATTTTTATATGATATATATTATTATAATTTTAAGTGTACAACTAATTAATGTTTATTAAATATATAAAAAAATTCATTTGTAACCATTAACTACTATTCATTTATATGGTTTGTCCATATATTTGTTAAATATTTTTGATTTATATAATAATAAATCAAAGTATTTATCAAAAAATTAGAATAAAATATTATTACAAATAAAATATTTATTTAATATTAAAAATATATATGTAATTATTTTTTGTAAATTTTTTTATCAACAACCCTATCTAACCCCAATGATGCTTTGCCCCTGCTTTAAAATGAAATATGTGAAACTAATAATTTTTTAGTTAAAATTAATTATTAGTTTTATATTTATTAAAATATTAAAATTTTATTATCATTATAAATAAATTAATTAACTAACTTTTTTAAATATTAAAAATACCTAAATTTAAACTAAAAAAAATATGAATACAAAAACTCACCACAACACCAAACAAAAAAAAAAAGATAAGAATTTGAATTACAACCTAATTTATGTGTGTTATTATGAGATGTTTTGATATTAATAATCTATTATGTATTAGTTAATATATAAAAAAATTATTTTAATTTTTATTATTTATTTATAATAATAAAAGATAACAAGATATTTAAAAACATAAAAGAAAAAATATTAAACAATTTTGACTAACTTTTATGTATGTTATATTGTACACATTGTTACCATTAATCTAATTATTTCAATTCAGTAAAAAAATTCTCTAATATATAAATAATTCAATTATTTAACATAATTTTACTTTTAATCGACAATAAAATAATATATGTTTATTTTCTATAATATTAAAAACATATTTTTATTTACATAGGAAGAAAAATAAACATATATTTTTTTCCTAATAATTAAAAATAAAATTTCATATATAAAGAAAGTTATGTGATGTAACTAAATCGTAAAATTTTAATTATCATAATATTTAATATTGTGATATGTATTTTAACTATTAAATTTTGGTTAGTTTGTTTTAGTTGCATTTATGCATCAATTATATTTTTTTAATAAAAGGTTATGGGTGACATGCTTTAATAAGTGTTACATTGAGATATCCTAACTATTGGTACCGATGTAGTACTCTCTTCATTTAACCCCATAATTATGAATATTATTAAATAAAAAAATATATACAAACTCAATCTCAACAAACCATATAATTCAACTTGTTATTATAATTCGAATAAATAAATGGACCAATGAATAATGGGACATCTCATTACTAAGTTGTAATACAAATAATAGAAGCTCTAGAGGTTATACTATCAGCTACAATAATACCCTTTCTATAAATATGAGAACGGTGAAACTCCATGATAATACCCTTTCTATAAATATGAGAACAATGAAACTTCATGTAAATAATTTTCTCTAAGCAATCAACCAATGTAGAATACCATCTCTACGACATCGAAAATGATTGAGTTTGAAAAAAGAGATAGCATACTCCACCGCATGAATGACAACTACTAGTTCTTCCTCAAAAGTATATGAGACCTTAAGTGGGATACAGAAAAATCTCATAACAAATGATCTCGATGTCCAAAAAACATTCACACAACCAAATAACCCTAGTGACCCAAAAGCAATACCATCTGTATTAACCTTGATCCATCTTGAAAGAGGTGCCCTCCAAGTAACCTATACAATCTGCAGAGCTCGTCATGAAGTGCCTTGTATTTGTAGACGGTGAAGGACCTGAAGATTATCCACTATATTTCGCATGAATCCACATTGTGAAAGTCCACCCTCTTGAATAAACTACCAAAATGTGGCAAATGTACAGTTTAGAAGCATATCTCTATCCTCAAATCAATAATCATTTTTGGTCATCCATATCACCCAGATGATTAAAACAATCCCTATTGATCACCATAAATGAAGTGTGTGTAATGAATACACAAATATACGTATCGCAACAAGTAATATAATGATAAGAAAAGATCATTCACATGGAGATTATTTTATTATAAACTAATTTTTAAAAACTAAAAAAAAATAAAAAAATCAATTTTTTTGTATTTTTATATTTTAATGAAGCAAAATTAAAATAACTAAAAGTAAATAGCAATAATTAATTATATCAAATTTGGTAACTAAAAAGATGTATGAGAAAATATCTAGGAATATTTAATCTCCCAATTTTCTAAACATATAAATCGCTAAAATCCCCCTAATATAATTATCAATTAATTACATGATCAATTGAATCTAACCTAGTATGTATTCCTCTCTCAAGTAAACTACACATCATATAGTAATTAATTTAATCACACTCTCATACCAATTAAATTGCATAATACTCATTAAGTTCATCAATTATGGATCATATACATAATAATCATACATCTCTACCTAGAAACTATGAATGTTATTTAATTAAGACAAATAATTAAATAATTCTCTCAAATCTATTTAATTGCCTCTATAGATAAATTGTTGGCCAAATAATTAATAGCGTACAAATCAAATTAAATAACATAATTAAATTAATATTATAATTGAGAAAAAATATTAAATCATCACATGGTGAAAATTGGGTTCATAAGATCCCTAGATTAATAAATTAATTACACATAATTGTATTCATAAAGCTTATATTTTTCATAAAAAAACATAAAAATTAATAAAGCAAAGAGTAGAAGAAGAAATACAATCAATCTCTTGAATTATAAAATTAATCTCCTCTTGAATCTCCACTAAAATTGTGTCTTCTCTTGAATTTTTCTGTATTTTTCTCTCTTTTTAGCTCCAAAAATTGACCAAATTATACTAATGGAGACCACTTAGGGTTTATGGAGTGATTAAAGGCTTAGATAATGCTCAGGTACGATCTGGACCATCAAATCAGCTTCAAATCAAGGGTTACGATCAAAATAAGCAAAACTGATAGATCTAGCCAATCACAATGCAACATGTGGCATCAAAAAATTCACTGGGCAAATTAGGGAGCGACGCGTGGCAAGGGAGACCGGTCAGAGTCAACGACACGCGGTGCTACGTGATTCGCGGAAATGAATGGTGTGGCATACAGGTGGAATGCATAGAGTAATGGCATGGCACAAAGGTGGAATGCGTAGAGTGATGGCGTGGTGACACGTGGCAACGATGGTTGAACAATTTTTGAACTCATATTGAACGTCGTACTGACACATGGTAGGTATTTCTTCCTCCTCACACGCGACGTAACATGATTCGTTGTCCCTACTTACATGGCGTCTGTGTGGCTTGCCCAGTTAGCTTCTCTATTTATGTGGCATGACACGTGATAGCTCTTGATTGGTCTTACGTTAAAAATTCATAAAAATTCTAGAAAAATCCCAAAAATTATATTTTCACCCCTTTTCACTAAAAAGTGCATATTTTAATATTTTTGGCCATAAAAATATTATTTATTGAATAAAACAAGTAAATATTAAGTAAAAAAGTACGCTAATGACTCTACTTTCATATAGTCATCACCTACTTTTCATAAGTTATCAATTTGTGACCAAGGTTAGTTTCCATTACAATTGTCCATAAATCAAGGGTGGAAGAATTTGTGTGAAGTCACCTGTCAAAAAAGGAGCATAAAAGGTCACATATTTCACCTATAAAATGACAACTCAAAAAAAGGTGAGAGAAAGCTTCATTTATTCGACCACACAAGGCACATATGGAAGGAAAGGAATGTCCTCTCTTTCTTTCCTGGCAATCAATGGAAAGCTTGCACTATATAGCATACGAGAGTAAGATATCATAGTAATGGTGGTATGAAAGGGACCTAGATAACCCTGCCACAGCTGAATTCCCCAGCCACACATAGGTCTCATTGGTTGTGACTCCTTTGTTAATTAAGTGTGTCCAAATTCTTGTATTAGTACCTATCTCGACAACTATCGATCAAATCTCTCAAGTAATATTTGGATAGAGGTTTCCAAAATCCTGTGGTAGATGCCATCCGTGAAAGCGTAAATAATCTCCCACCAAAGAATGCATTAGCGGATTCACTAGAATGTTGTTCATTTTTTCAATTACAGAAGTGCCCAGCCAATTATATGTCCAAAATCTTACTGAAAAGTCTCTTCCAACTAATTATCTAGATTCCTTTAATATGGTCAAATAATAAGGTCGTATACTAGGCTAGACGAAAGAGCGAACATAATAACTCTTTAAAGCTTCCTCCCTATCCAAGTACTATTAGAATGAACTTACAATGAATAAGCCTATAAAGTTGAGTACACTACTCATTAATTAGATTATTTTCTCCCTTCACCTTTTATTGGCAATTGTTTTCTAAAGAAAAAGTTACCTTAGTTTTGAATTTTAGAAAATTGTACATAATCATCAAATAAAATATTCTTTCCATTTTTATTAATTAATTCTTAAAAATTATTATATTTAATCAATTAATTAACTATATAATAATATTATTTAATTAATTATAATAAATTTTTATAAGAAAAATAAAAAATTAACTAAAATATTATATTTATTATGTAAGTTAAACATTACATTGCTCAAAAATAAACATGATATTGATGAAAAAATAAAAATTACTTTTAATAAAAAAATAAGATAATTAAAAGTACATAACAATAGACATTAACAAGGATACACATTTAACAAAAAATCGACCAACCCATTGTTCCAAGTTGAGAATCGAATCGAACTTTATACAAAAATGGTTTAATCGATCAGTCATGAGTTGTATAAATTAAAAACTGAACTTATTCGAACGGTTTTGATTTCATTAGAACAATCGATAGTGACCGAACCAACTTAATTGTTAATTATTAAATTAATATAAAATTATATATTATATATTATATTCAAAATTATTAAATTATAATAAACTTTTGAAAATTATTATATATTCCCTTCTTTCCCTCCCACATCTGACGCCATTTCTTTCCCACCTCTTTGTCTTCAACTCTTCGTGTTCGCCAATCATCACAGTGCTTTCCTATTTTCCCTCCCACTCCCCAGCTTTCCCTAATCCTTCGTCATGCACACAGCCACTTAGAAAATGCCTCAACCAAGTTAGCAAGTCCAACTCCCTTGCCTCAACCAAGTTAGCAAGTCCAACTCTCTCGCCTCAACCACGTTCCTTTCGGCTCTTGCAGTGGTGACTGATTAGTGGATGTGCGACATCACAAAGCCACGAACAATGCAAAGACATCGCTATATCCCTCTCAACACTCGCTAGTCGCTACCCCACTGCTAAGTTGCCACTAGTAAGTGGTAAAAGTAAAATTAGTCATCTGGTATTGTTGGTCCAACTAATGTGGGCCAGTAGCAAAGAAAAAAAAGGTAAGGAAACATTCAAAAGTAGGTAGCGCCGAAAGAAAAAAAAATGTCAAAAATCTCTCCATATAATCCGGAGAGAAGGATGGAGCTTTGGCTCTATAAAAGCCTTGCTTCATCTCAATAGAAAACATAGCAGAAGCAGAGGAAAAGAAAACAGAGAGAGTTTTCTGAGAGAGTTTTTTGAGAGGAAAAATTAAGAGAGCCAATTTGTGAAGTTTTACCCACAAATTGAAGATACATATTTGTTGTATTTTGTGAGAGATCCACCTAAAGGTGAAGTGTATAATCTCATCTTATTATAGTGAAAGTTTAAGTGGCCTACGGGTCCCGTTGTTGTTACTTTCATTTTGAAAGGTTTTTCCACGTTAAAATCTTGGTTTTAATTTTTGTTCTATTTTGATTTAGAAAATTATCTTAGGTGTGTGGAATTTATTTCTTTACAACCATCTATTTTTTCCAACAAAGTGGTATTAGAGCATTGGTTGTATTTAGGAAAGTTACTATTTATAGAGTACTGTTCATATATACGGTACTATTATGTCGGCAGGTACTATTCATATATACAGTACTATTTTGTCGGCAGGTACTATTCATCGATACTATTCACATAGTACTATTGGAGGCACTATTTATCGATACTATTCATCGTCAGAAACCAAGCTCGGTGAAACCAATTGACTGACGATTCAAATGGAGGAGAGCACAGGTAATATGATAAAGTTGACCGCATTTAATTATGCAATTTGGAAGTCAAAAATGGAGGATCTTTTATACATTAAAGATCTATGGAAGCCAATTATAATGCCGAAGGAGAAAGAAGTAACCGGTGCAAATATTGAATGGGCCGTTCTGAACCGAAAGTGTGCTGCTCAAATCAGACAATGGATTGACAAAAGCATTTTTCAAAATTTTGCTAATGATCATGATGCTTATGTTCTTTGGCAAAAGTTGGAGAAAATGTATGCGAGGATAACAGTACAGAATAAAGCTAATCTGATGCGACGATTAGTCAATTTGAAGTATAAAGACGGAAGCAGCGTATCAGAACATATGAGTGAGTTCCAAAGCATTGTAGATCAACTCAACTCTATGAAGATGACTGTAGATGACGAGCTACCAACATTATTGATGTTAAGTTCTCTACCAAAAAGTCTGGATACTCTAGTTGTATCAGTTAGCAACTCAGCTCCTGATGGTAAGTTTACCATGGATATGGTAAAAGATAGAATGTTAAACGAAGAGTCTCGACGAAAAGATGAAGGATATACTCCTGACACTGAAGCGCTTGTCATGCAGAAACAAGGTAAGCAAGAATGGCACGGGAGAAGTAAAAGTAGAAATCCCTGTAACCAAAGTCAACAAAGAGGACGGTCGAAGTCTAGATCAAGGTATGACATAAAGTGTCATCATTGCGGCAAGCCTGGACACTTCATTCGAGAATGTAGAAGGTTAAAGGCAGAACAATCCAGAAATCAAGAAGCAGAAACCCGAACAAATGACACCACAACTGTCACTGAGGAAGTTGTCATTGTTCGAGATGCTGATTATGTCAATCTTGCATGCCAAGACACTACTTGGGTAGTTGACTCAGGCGCTTCCTATCATGTCACCTCACGACGGGAATTCTTCTCAACCTACACTCAAGGTGATTTTGGACGTGTGAGGATAGGAAATGATGATGCATCAAAAATTGTCGGGATTGACAATATTTATCTAGAGACTAATCTTGGATGCAGATTATTTCTGAAAGATGTGAGGCATGTTCCTGATATCCGCCTCAATTTGATCTCTACTGGTATGCTTGATGATGATGGATACAATAATTATTTTGGTGAAGGAAAGTGGAAGCTTACCAAAGGCAATCTGGTAATAGCTAAAGGCAAGAAAGATACATCACTCTACATCACAGAAGCCAGGCTGTGTAGAGGAGAAGTAAATACCACTAGCAAATAAGTTCCTACCGAGGTATGGCATAAGCGACTCGGCCACATGAGTGAAAAAGGTCTCAAAATTCTTTCCAAAAATGAGCTCTTGCCAGGAATGAAAGGTACACCCTTGCAAACTTATGTTGATTGTATTATGGGAAAATAACATAGAGTTGCATTTCGTAGTCTCACACCATCTAGAAAGGAAAATATTCTAGATTTAATACACACAGATGTCTGTACAATGAGTTGTAAGTCACTAGGAGGTGCTCACTATTTTGTGACCTTTATTGATGACCATTCTAGAAAAGTATGGACTTTTGCTTTGAAAACTAAAAATCAAGTGAATGAAGTTTTCAAGCAGTTTCATGTAAAAATGGAGAGAGAAACTGGCAGACGTTTGAAGTGTGTACGTGCAGATAATGGTGGTGAGTATCGTGGACCATTCGAGGAGTACTGTAGAAGTTTTGGCATCAGGCTAGAATAATCAATACCAAAGACACCTCAACACAACGGTGTCGTAGAGAGACTGAACATAACCATCTATGAAAGAGTCAGATGTATGCTTTCAAATGCAAAACTACCAAACTCCTTTTGGGGGGAGGTAATGAGGACAACAGTCGATTTAATCAACCTTTCTCCATCAATTCCACTGAACTACGACGTACCGGAAAGAGTTTGGACAGGGAAAGACGTTTCTTACAAACACTTGAAAGTATTCGGCTGTAGAGCATTTGTTCACATCCCAAGAGATGAGCAGTCCAAGTTGGACAGAAAAGTGAAGCAGTGTATCTTTATGGGATATGCCCATGAATAATTTGGTTACATACTTTGGGATCTTATTAGCAAAAGGATTGTCAGAAGTAGAGACGTGGT
Source organism: Hippophae gyantsensis (assembly GCA_030763125.1). NCBI lineage: Eukaryota > Viridiplantae > Streptophyta > Magnoliopsida > Rosales > Elaeagnaceae > Hippophae > Hippophae gyantsensis. Next base: position 28,430,449 of record CM061038.1, read on the forward strand.
GTTTCTTGAAGACCAAACAATCGAGCATTTTGAGAAATTCAAGAAACCACAGTCAGATGAAATTCCAGTTAATCTGGACTCAGTCTTTCCACTAATAAATCTTGATGATGGTGGAGTTACACCAGATATTGATGATGTTAATACACCAGCTGGCAGTTCAGAACGAGAACAAGTTTAACCAGAAGTACAGACAAGGAGATCCACCTGAGTATGACAACCAAGTCGTATATATTCTCCTAATGAGTATGTGATGCTCACTGAAGGGGGAGAACCAGAGATTTATAACGAAGCTATCACTGATCAGCATAAGACTGAGTGGTTAAAAGTCATGCAGGAAGAAATGAAATCTCTGCATGAGAACTACACATTTGACCTGATGAAACTACCACAGGGAAGAAAAGCTCTCAAGAATAAGTGGGTGTATAGAATCAAAAGTGAAGAAGGAAGCTCGCAACCACGCTACAAAGCAAGATTGGTTGTGAAAGGATTCGAGTAGAAGAAAGGTGTTGACTTCGATGAAATATTCTCACCAGTAGTTAAAATGTCTTCAATCCGAGTTGTTCTTGGTTTGGCAGCTAGTCTTAATCTGGAGGTTGAATAACTTGACGTAAAGACTGCATTCTTACATGGCGATCTTAATGAGGAAATCTATATGGAGCAGCCCGAAGGTTTCCAAGTCAAAAGCAAATGGAAGTTGGTATGCAGACTAAATAAGAGCTTGTATGGTCTGAAGGAAGCACCAAAGCAGTGGTACAAAAAGTTTGACTCATTCATGGAGAAAAATGAATGCAATAGAACGACGGCTGATTATTGCGTTTTCATCAAGAAATTCTCTTATGGTGATTTTATTATTCTTTTGCTTTATGTTGATGATATGTTAATTGTGGGTCAAAATATTGACAAGATTAACAAGTTAAAGAAGGAGTTGATCAAGTCCTTTGCAATGAAGAAGTTGAGCAAGTCCTTTGCAATGAAGGACTTAGGACCTGCCAAGTAGATTCTTGGTATGACGATTACCCGCAATAGGCAAAAGCAAAAGATCTAGCTTTCCCAAAAATGGTATGTTGAAAAAGTTCTTGAAAGATTCACCATGAGCAAAGCTAAACATGTTAGTTGTCCACTTGCAAGCCATTTCAAACTTAATGTGAGTCAATGTCCCTCAAGTGAGGAGGAGATATCAGAGATGAGCAAGGTGCCTTATGCATCGGCAGTTGGCAGTCTAATGTACGCTATGGTATGCATCAGACCAGACATTGCACATGATGTTGTCGTTGTGAGCCGATTCCTATCAAATCCTGGAAAGGAACATTGGGCACCTATCAAATGGATACTCAGGTATCTCAGAGGAACCTCCAGTCATTATTTATGCTTTGGTAATAATAAACATGTATTAGAAGGATATACAGATTCAGATATGGCTGGCGACATAGATACGAGAAAATGTATATTCGGGTACCTAATAACATTTGGAGGGGGAGCTGTTTCATGGCAATCATGATTACAAAAGTGTATTTCTTTAAGTACCACAGAAGCTGAGTACATTGCAATCACTGAAGGTTGTAAGGAGATCCTATGGATGAAAAAGTTCCTACAAGAATTGCATCAGAATCAAGAAAACTATGTTCTTTATTGAGACAGTCAGAGTGCAATTCATCTTAGCAAGAACCCAACCTTCCACTCAAGGTCCAAACATATCGACGTAAGGTATCATTGGATTCGTGATGTGTTGGAACATAAACTACTGCAAGTTGAGAAGGTTCACACCAATGATAACGGGGCAGATATGATGACAAAAACTGTGACTAGAGAAAAACTTGTTATCTGTAGAAAGATTGCAGGTGTGAAAGATCCATGTCCCACATAAGGTGGAGGGGGAGATTTGTTGGTTCAACTAATGTGGGCCAGCAGTAAAGAAAAAAAAAGGTAAGGAAACATTCAAAAATGGGTAGCGTCGAAAGAAAAAGAAGAAAAGAAAAAAAAGTCAAAAATCTCTCCATATAATCCGGAGAGAATGATGGAGCTTTGGCTCTATAAAATCCTTGATTCATCTCAATAGAAAACAGATCAAAAGCGAAGGAAAAGAAAACAGAGAGAGTTTTTTGAGAGGAAAAATTAAGAGAGCCAATTTGTGAAGTTTTACCCACAAATTGAAGATACATATTTGTTGTATTTTGTGAGAGATCCACCTAAAGGTGAAGTGTGTAATCCCATCTTATTATAGTGGAAGTTTAAGTGACCTACGGGTCCCGTGATTGTTACTTTCATTTTGAAAGGTTTTTCCACGCTAAAATCTTGATGTTAATTTTTGTTCTATTTTGATTTGGGAAATTATCCTGGGTATGTGAAATTTATTTTTTTACAACCATCTATTTTTCCCAACAAGTATTACTACTATTCTACATTTCTACTAATGCTTTCATAGTTATTCATTAGTGTTCATTAACTTAACATGGTAGTTAAAAAAAACATAAATATGCTAGTTTAAATTAAAAATAAAATAAAAATAAAGAGTAGATATGAGAGGGAAATAAAAAACCATCGATATCTTACTATTTATGACTTTAAACTATGTATATGTATATTGTGTAATTAATTTATACTATGTATACTATGTATGTGTAAAATATTGTGTAAACTATAAAGTGTAAACTATGTATATTATTATGTATATGTATAGTATCGATTTGTGTTGTTTATTAATTTGTGTAGTATACTTTATATGCTATATGAATAGTATATTATCTATTGTGTGGAGAAACTATCTTTTGATTTTTATGCACTTTTCCCATGTATTGTTGAGTTATATTTTTCTATAGTTAAGTTACATCTATTTAATTCTATTACATGATTATATGTTTCAATCTTAATCTTATATATTTCAATAATTTACTTAATTTAGTGATTATGGAAAAGAATAAAGAATAAGAAGATATGAATGCATCAATTGTTATATCATCACCAATAAGTAATGTCAATGATGAAACAAGTGAAAGAGTCGATGAATCTATGAATGTACAAACTAAAAGTAATGTGCTATTGTCCATATCAAATATCTGTAAGTGAGGCTTTTTGGACGTGTTATAAATACCCTTGCTAAACCTATTGATGGTCGAGGTGAAATTGTAGCTGTTGAATTTCAGTTAATGGAATCTCCTACCCTAATTACCTCTATATTAATGGGTTTGAGTAAATGGTTGAAAAAATTCTTTTTCTTGATTCACGTAGAAATTTAGGAGCTAAGGTCTTAGTTGAACAAAAAAGTCTTAAATTCACGTTGTTGTCATGGAATTACTTAGCTTGGATACCATATAATTAGGTACTGTATGAATAGACATGACAAAAACATTATATAGCTTAGTCAATTTCCTAATAAAGTGAAATATGATCAACAATGGTTCAAACATAGGTGTTTTGATGATACTTACCTTATTGACTGTAACTTTATCATTTATCATTGCTTTCATTGTTGCCTTTCGATAGACATTGATAGTATTTGTGAACCTGTAACTCAATTGGTGAAATAGTAAATCTCCCCTCAAAATCTTTTTTTTAATCGCCTCACAAAGAAAATATTTTGTTATGAATAAACAAGAGAATTTGTTCTACAAAGATCAAACTCATATTTATAAGTTATCCATTGGTAAAATGGGAAGAGTAAGGGGAAGAGTAAAGATTACGATCTTGAGTTTCCTAAGGCTGTATGCAATTATTGTAACACGTAATATGTAACTCACCCTAAGAGAAATGACATATCTAATTGTTGGAACCACTTGTAGAACTAGTGTAAAAAGTTTCCTTATAGGGTTAGCTTTTAGAAACAAAAGTTTATTAATTTTCAAAAGACACATGAATGTGATGGTACTAGCTTAGTTACATGGAAATTTGATCAAAAAGTAGCAAGGAAGGCTTTATCCGAGATGATTATTCTGACTGATTTTCCATTCAAGTTAGTTGAGTATAAAGCTTTCATAAACTTTTGCAAAGTTATATGTCCACAAATACAATTGCAAGAGATATGATGCAACTTTATGTTAAAGAGAAGAAGATATTAATATTTGACCTTAGGAAAATTAAGCAACGGGTATGCTTTACTAAAGATTGTTGGACTTCGATACAAAATAATTATTGTATAGTGGTAACTACTCACTATATTAATAGTGATTGGAGGATGCATAAAAGGATTATTACCTTTACAAAATTTCTAAAGCATGAGATAGAAACGAGTGGAAAGAAAATTAAGTCTTGTTTGTGAGAACGAGGAATTAAGAGTGATTTTACGATAATAATGGAAAATGCTAATTCTAATGATGCTACCATTTCTTGGTTGAATAATAGGCTCAAAACTCAGAGTGACATGGTGTTATAAGGTAAATTCCTTCACGATATATGTGCTTTCCACAATCTTCATTTGGTAGCCAGTAATGTTCTTAAAGAAGTAGATGCCTTGATTCGATACATTCAAAATGTTGTTCAATACATAAGATCATCTCCTTTACACTTGCAAAAATTGAAAGAATGTGCAAATCAATAAGGCATTGAGTGTAAGGCACTTGTTTGCTTAGATATTAGCACAAGATGAAACTCTATATATTTGATGTTTGATGTTCAAAAAAGCAATTGAGAGAATGGATTTTGAGGATGAGGGATACTTGTATTATTTTGAAAATAGTGGTGACAATAATGAAGGTCCACCGATAAAAAATGATTGGAAAAGAGCATCCTCATTTGTTAAATTCTTAAAAACAATTTATGATACAACTTTAAAGTTCAATGTATCATTGTATGAACAAATATACTCAAAATTTAAATGATATTCAAACCTAATTAGTGATGTTGAATGGATTTGAAGATCCTAAGATAAAAAGTATAGCTATAACCATGGAGTCAAAATTTTATAAGTATTGAGGTGATTTAAACAAAATGAATAAAATATTGTTTATTGCAATTGTGCTTGATTCTTGATTCAAAATGAAGTACTTGAGTTCTATATTTAATAGGATATATGAAGATGATATAGGTATTACACTAAAAGAAAGGGTGAAGGAAGCTATAATGAACTTGTTCAACTTTAAAGATAAAAGTTGCAATAAAAGAGATAATATAAAGTATCTATATGTTTCCCAAACATTGCTTCTCAATCAAAATATCATAAAATAATTACCATTTTTTAAACAAATGATAATGAATCTCATTTTGAGATGATATTTAGGGAGCAATTAGAGGTTGAGAAAAATTATGCAAGTCAATCTAAGGTTGAGAAAATTTTTTATTTCAATCATCAGTAGTTACCTTTGAGTCATCTTTAATTATAAGTAGAACGTCTCGGATCTCTTTAGGATTTTTTTCTCCCTAAGATGGTTGAAGAACTTATGTGTGCTCAAAACTAGCTACAATAAGCTAAACTTGTGTCATCTCTCATTGAAAAAGTAGAAGATCAAGATTACCTGAATATGAAGAATAATTTTGATATTTATGATGGACTTGATACAGGTAATATTAATGTATTTTAGTTTTTTTTGTTTTTTTTCTTATTTGATTGTTTTTTTTCTTGTTTGATTAAACTCAATATATATATATATATTATTTTTAGAGTTGTTTTTGGAAAAAAGTTTCTTCTACCATGAGTTTAGTAGACTCAATTGATCTTAATGAATGGTTATGGTAAGAACTATTTCATATATATTTGTTAGTATTTTTGCACATTTTATGATTTTAATATTTTGCTTATATATTATTTTACTAATTATTTTTTTTATGACTTTAAGGACTTTTGAAACATGAAAAAGCATGAAAATTCACAAGTTACGATAATTTTGATGTTAAAAGAAAACGCAAGGATTGTTTAGACTTTTTTATGCTTAAGGATTAAGCTAATAGCTTAATTTAAAATTTATTGTTATTAATATAAAAACTTTACTCAAGATTTATATGTAATTTGTAGATTTGGAATTTAGATAATATGTATTTAGAGTTTTATAATTATATATGATTTATGTTTATATTTTATGAGACATGGCGTATGAGTAATTAAATATATGTTGAATTATAATTATTGATAACTTAATATTTACTACAAATAGGATCTATTGTTTGCCCAAAAAGCTTTACACGAATACATGTATTTACAATATTATTGTGTAGTAAAAAAGGATTTCATTAACATTCATAAAGAAAATCGACTGACTGAATTAACTTCTTTGTCAGTTGGCAATTTGATTAATAAAACATATTCAGTTGGTTTCGGTTCAATATTTTAAAAACCACCTATGTCGCTTCAGTTGTTCATTTCGTGATAAAATTAACAACGTCCACTCATAGACATTAATCTTATGAATTAGTGTATTGATGCATAAAAGCTTAATAGTCAAATTCTATAAATTTTAAATAAGTTCGTAAGTATATGAATCACTTGTAAAAAAGTGAAAAATATACCCTAATGTCGGTCTAAAGAGAAACTACATAATTTTAAATAATTCAACATTTTTTTTAAAATAAACACGAAAAATAAATCTAAACATTTTATCACAATATTTGGTATTTAAAAAGATTAAACTAATAACAAAAATAATAAAAGATAAGAATATGATTGATTCAAACAATTTTAAGCAAATAAGCAATTAATAACCAATATATAATTTATGAGAATAATTAGCTAGTTAATCATAATTTCTTATAATTAATTATGTTATTAAAGATATAAATTAAGATTATTGATTTTTTTATATGAAAATATCCTTAGGTGAGAATCATCAACTGACTATATTAAATTATGTTTTGTTTATAAGAAAATAGCAAACCATTTAAATCACTACTTTAGGTTGAGCACATAATTTAAATTCTTATTCAAAGTATTAAAATTAGATCCTAAAACTTAACTTTTATGTTTTAAATCTATTATGAAAAATATGTTGTCAATATATTAATCAGTAATAAATTTTGTAGAAATTTTGAATAAAGAAATAATCTCAATTTATTTTATAAAAATATTCACCTAAATTAATATTCACAAACATTACAACAAAACTAATATTTCATATTAATAATGAGCCAAATATGCTCAGATTTAATAAATGATTAGTAAATTAAATTAAACGAACAAAAATAAGATCTATAATATCAATTAAAAATAGATGGGAGTGTCCAACTGCCTAAGTGTGATCTTGATCTTCAAAGTATTTTTTTGATATGTAGATATTTTATGTATTTTCTATAATATGAAATACCTTTCAAAGATCTACCTATTACTCTTTATGAATCTAAGTTATTATAAAAACTGAAGAAAAATACGAACTTTAGGTATTCTTAAACCTTAATACGTAAAACTATTGTGGTTGCATACAAAAGCTAAAACATAATGTGTTTATTTATAGCTGAGGCTGGCCAATAAAGGCTTTGGGTAATAAATTAATTGCTCATTGCGACACAGTTATTCCACCACCATGGTCCAAGACTCGTAGATGTTTGCCTCATGATACCCTGAATAGGTCGTGTTGCATCACAAAACCAATATTGTGCCTAGTGAATTTATGCTCATGGCCTAACTATTTCTTCACCACGGCACACAAAGTTCAACTTTACTTTTTGTTTTTACCCTTTATAAATTGTTTGATACTATATGTATGGCTTATATGTATTGTTCCTTTAAGATTTTAATGTGCAAATGAATGCTTCAAGCTTGATTCTTCATGTGTTAATCAACTTGTCAATTAAAGTTAAAAATTTCTAAAATATAACATAAAATACATATCATTTTAAACATATAGATTTGTATAAATAATAATAAAACATGCATAATCAAATCTATTTATTCACATTTAAGTGTAATATAAATAGTGTTCATCGTGTTATTTTAACATAGAACTATATAAAGCTCTTCGAAGTAATTTTTTTATTCACATTTAAGTGTAATATAAATAGTATTCATCGTGCTATTTTAACATAAAACTATATAAAGCTCTTCGAAGTAATTTTTTTATTCACATTTAAGTGTAATATAAATAGTGTTCATCGTGTTATTTTAACATATAACTATATAAAGCATCTTCGAAGTAATTTTTACTGCTTTAAAGCCTTATTAGAGATGCCCTAAAGTTACGATGTTTGAGAAATTATTTATTATTTTTAAAATAAAAACATAATATGGTATTTTAGATTAATAAAATATAAAATTAATATAATTATTATTTTAAAAAATTTTAAATTTAATATTTGATAAAAAGAGTAACTAAAGTTTTTTTATAATAAAATAATTAAAGAGATTTATTAATAAGATATGTATTTGAAACAATGAATAACACCACCATCAGCTTCTCTAGTTAATTAGACATTGAAAAGTCAAAAAAATTGTTGAACTTGAAAATAATGTATGAACATTATCGCGTTAAAAGTTATTTTGTATATATTATTAAGTGATTTATTTACTTATATTATATTTTTTATTAAAATAAAATATTTTAATCACTTTTAAACAATAAAATATTATTTTATTAATAAAAATTTATGAATTTAAATTAATAAAGATAAAATTATTAATTTATTTTAATAGTTTAAAATTAAATTTTAATAGTATAATTTTTCTTTTATTTTTATGATCAACTGTTTTTTAAAATTTATATTTCATAAATTGTTTTGTATTTTTTAAATATTTTTATTTATCATATTTTTTGTAATTATTATATTTTAATAAAAAAAAAGTGATGAAAATTTTTATAAAATATAAATTAAAAAAAAGTTAAACAAAAAAGTAAAATATTTATATTTAATTTTAAAATTTTTATTAATAAAATAATATAATACTATTTATTAAATTTTTCTTTTTGTTAAAGTTATCTAAATATACTTTATAAAAATAAAATGATTTAAATACCTACTTAACACAAATAAAACAATTTGAAAAGTCACTAAACCCATATTTCTTTACAAATTACAAATATTAATCAACGTCATCATATCTCACATTTATGGATCCCAATAACTATTGACCTATTTACTTTTTCGACCTAAACGATTATCACCTACCAAGATAAAATAAAATCTGGTTAATTGCGACAAATTTTTTTTTTATAAAAACGTCCTAATATTTTTATATAATCCAATTAATTTATTAGTTTAGCTTAACAAATTTTAAAAAATATATATGTTATATATTTTTATGTTATAAAAAATATGTATATTAATTACTCTAATATTAAAAATCAAATTTTATGAATGGAGTTAACCTAAAAATTAATCTAATATTAATTATTTAATTTGCTTAAAGATTGAAGTTTTTTTCATTCAACAAGTGAAAACAAAAGTAACACCACCAAGTTCATCAAATATCCATTTGAGGTAGGATTCCAAATTACCAATTGAAGGTATATATTTCGTATTTTTCATAATAATTAGAGTACTCAAAGCCACTCGTCTTTTTTAAACAAATATAATCTGTAAGCTTAAACATGAAAGTTATTAGCAAGGAAGAAGATATCTAATTTTATGAAAATATCAAGAATTTAATTTTATTACTATGGATATTTAAAGAAAATTTATGAAAATTATTGTAAAATTTTTAAAATATTTTATAAAATTTATATAAATATTTTATAAAATTTATATAAATATTAAAATAAATAATATTAGACTAGTTTAACTAATTTTTCTCACCTCAGTAGACTAACTCTCATATGTTATCCTACATCAAGAAACAGATCAAATTCTTGTCTCGATCTGTGATTGTATCTTAGGCTGGCAAGAAAGCAAGCAAGTAAATATATAATACAGGTGATGATAAAACTTCGCTGGGAATAATATTCATATCTTTTACACCACATAAACAACCATAGCAACTAAAAAAAAAAAAAAACACAACCATAGCGACTCAGTTGCATAACAAACTTCTCAATTACCCCTTTGAACCTTTTAAGACAGTAAGAAATCATTGTCGCACAAGTCATAGCCCTAAAATTCAAATGAAGTAATGGTCTAAATTTAGAATTAAACAAAGAAAAAGGACACACTGTTTTCTTTCTCTCCACTCATTGAGATTTGAGACAATGAAACAATCATCAGCAGCAAAAGAAGACATAAAGAGATTGAACCCATTTCATTTCATGCTCTTAATCAAAGCCAGGTTGTATATATTGATGATGAACTGATCATAATTAATGATTAGTAGTACTGGAGCATATCAGTAGAGACCATGATGGGTTGGTTAAAACAGAGCAAATTATTCCAAGGGTTCATGAAGCTATCAGCACTATTTTGCAAGGAGGTGGCTTCACGTTCATGAATCCCATTGTTATATCTGTTGATATAGCTCAATATGTCATTAAGAGACTGTAATCTTTGGCTTAGCTCCATCATCTGAGCTCTCAAAATTGAATTTTCAGACTCAATACTCTTCAAATGTTGGGTGGTGATGTTTATGCTTGTGAGGATTTGACTATTCTCCTTCTTCGATTGATTCACTTGGCCCATCAAACCATCTAACTGTTGCTGTTTTCTTATTCGAGACCTTCTTGCAGATTCACGGTTTGATTGCATTCTTTTCCTTTTTCTTTCAACAATCACAAGCTGCAAATCTTCTTCTGAACCTGAGTTATTCTGAACCTGAGTGGAACCTGAGGAATTCCAACTAGAGGGAGCCATGGTTTTCTCAAACAAACCAAAGATATTAACTAAAAATTATAAATTATTATTATTATTATAAGGCGTAATTATGGTTTAGAGTTTATTCTAATAATACTTATTAAAAGTCAGGAATTGGTAGGAGCTAATTTATGAGAAAACATAAAACCAGTAGAGGAACACAACAGAGAAAGATTGAACTAAATGGGTCCTGCGTCTGAGCGAGGAATCTACCATAAACCCAGAAAGAAGGATTTCACTGAGAACTGGAGACATGAATCTCAAACATCAAGAACAAGATATCCAGCATCCAGATTTTCGAGGGTTACAGAAGAAAAACAAAATAGAACAGAACACAGATCTCATAACAAAATCAGAACTTCTGTATCAAGATGGAGACTTTCAACGAATTCAAGATATGTATTTTACGAACGAAATCTAATAGTCAAGATTCAATTGCATAAACCCAGAAATTATAGCACAAAGAGAAGATGAACCCACAGAAGGGAATTTAAGAGAAAAACAGAGCAAAAGACCGGACAGAATTTTCTGAAACTAAATGAACAAAGCCTCAACCAAGATAAGGAATTGAATCTATAAAAAGGAGGGGAGGAGAAATGGAAGAGGTTATTGATAATTTTGAGCGGTGATTTTATAGAGCAAAAAGGTAAGAGTGAAACTAACCAGAAATTCTTATTGATTATGGTAGAATGGTATCAAATATTAATTATATTTTAATAATATTATTATTGGATAAGACTATTTTGGGATAATAAAATTAGGAAAATGGTATTTGAAATCTGTTATTTTAACAAAAGTGTAACGAATTTACGAGGTATTAAAAATTTGATACTTTAAAGAAAAGAGTTTCAAATTTTATTTTTTAAATTAATAAATTTATGTTATCTCGTTTTTGAAATGGATAAATGGATATTACGAGTTTATTATTTTACAAAATAAGATATTTTTTTAAAATTTAACAAACTTATAATGTACCAATTAATAAGTACATATTTAAAATACATTTTTATTAAATGTAATGAACTTCGATGTCTATTCCTCCATAAAAATTTACGTTATGAAAATATTAATATTTATTTTTATTATATGACCTATTAATATTAGTTCTTAAATTTTGAAAAATTATTTTGGTATAATTTGTTTTATTATTACAAAAAAATTTATTTTATTTTTAGTATTAATTACATCTCTAATAATTTATTATTAAATAAAGTTATCTCTAATAATTTATTAGTGTGCCAATAACCATTTCGATTATGATAATATCAATAAAGATGAAAATATCGATGATATTGTCGATATCATTGCAACAATGTCTTTATTTTATATATTTTGACATCGAAATATGATATTTATATCTTTTGATCAAATTATTACAAAATTTTAAAGAATGTCATTAAAATGTCATTTAAATATCATTATCTCTTAAATGTCATTTAAATATATTTTTTAACTAAAATATCCCAGATATTGTAGATATTATCCTTAAAATATCATTAAGATGATGTTACTATAATGTAGAATAAAATATTAAAAATATCAAATTTTGATTTATTTTTCTCTTGTTCTTCTTCTTTTTGAATAATCATTTCAATTCAATTTTTCTTACTTTTGTAAAAGATAATATATTTTATGTTTTTTCTTGTTTATATCATGTTTTCAATACATATTCAATGGATAAGTAAAATGGATAAGTAAAAGTACAGTTATTGTATTTGGTTGCAAATTAGATTTACGAGGCCCATACGAACTAGTTGGCATTGACATAGAAGTAACCATGTCGTCGATTATAAAACAGTATAGAATAGTTAATACATGCATAGTATGTTCAGCAACCATTCTGTATGTTGAGTAAATACTAATGGATAAATCAATGAAATTTATTTTGATAGTGTCGAGATTTTTTTATTTATAATAGTTTACTTATTATTTCAAACTTTTTAACTACTATCAACTCATAACCAAATGTTATTACTCGATACTGATACTGATACAGGATGATTATGATTATTAATATAACCGTCCTCGTTTATCCCTACAATCACTCCTATTTTATACACTATCTCTTGCTTTTTGGTTCAATTTTGAAACTTTTTATTTTTTGTATAATTAAAGTTAAAAATATAAGTATTTTTCAACTATATTATCTTCATTTTCATAGATTTTTTTATTAATCTTATTTTTTCTCTTCGTAGCCAAAAAGAAAATAAACTATAATATTCTAGCCATCATACCATTTGTTACTTCAAACATTTTAAAGCTAGTATGGTAGTTGATATATTGTAATTTATTTTCTTTTTTAACTACAAAGATAATAGAGAGAAATGACAAAAAAATGTATGAAAAAATTGTGAAAATATAGCTAAAAATGTTATATTTTTAGCATTATAGTTAAAAAAAATGGTTTCAAAACTGAATCATAAAAAAAGGTAAGGGTATAAAAGGAAAAAAAAATTAAAATGATAATTTTATCACATTAAATATATTTTATTATTCTCTTAGAAATTTTTATTAAAAAAATAATATAATAATTTAAAAAAAACTACTAATATATTTAATTTTTATTTTTATTGAGAGGTAAGCTTAGCTCTTTTTTATTAAAGCAAGTTGATTAAAATGTTCGCTTGAAATAATCAAATTAATTCTTAAAATAATTAATCCAATTAAGAAACACACGATGAAGATTAAATTTTCGCAATCATCCAATTTTCTGCTATTGAGAAAAAAAAATAAGTTTTATTAATTTAAAATAAAAGTACAATTTTTTTTCTTGTATTTTTGTTATGTAAACATTTGCACTCAAGTTTTTTTAAATATGCCCATTAAACAGATTTTTTTATTTTTTTATATAAAAATTAATTATTTTGTTATGAAAAGATGATAATACAATGATAAATGATTAAATTTTAATTTTTATCAATTTTATAACCATTTTTATCTATTGTTAAATACAACAATCTGTAAAACTATTATATCAATGACAATTAAGAAATAAAAGGAAGGATAAAAATAAAATGAAAAAAATTGGTCATTATCTTTGTATTATCACTATTTAAAAAAAACTAAATCACTATAAAAAAATATTAAATTACTCCTTTTAACATAATTAAAAAACTTGTATTATCGCTCACTTTTTATTATATTTCCTTAATTCGTTATTTGTTAACTATCAATATAGATAAAAATATTAATACTTTATTCTTATCAATTTTAAATATATTTAATGTAAATTATTACCATGATAAAAATTATAATTCTAAAAACAAAATCATTTATGTTATTTTATATTGATAAATTGAATATATTAGTCATATTTTTTAAAACAAGTACATTTTGGTCAACGTATTGTTATATTTATGAGCATTTTAGTCATTTTTGGTCAATTATGATAAATTATGCACTTTTTTTTCACTTTTTTTCAACTTTATGAGACATTTTTCTTCAAACATCTAACGGTCTTTTACTAGTACGGTTTATTTCGATTATACTTCAAAACATTTTCCTAAAAAATATCAAAAAAACTAAAATTGACATAAAATGACTAAAATATCTAAAAATGCAACATAAACTATTAAAGTATATGATTTAAAGAAAAAAACTAATATACCTAAATTGTGAGAATAAAGAAGTAGAACATCATGCTTTAAAAAACATAATAAAATAATTGATATTTCAATATGTCGAAGTAATTGTATAACAGTGAATTGAGCTTTCAACACAAATAGACAATTTAAACCTAGAAAGGATTTGGATATGCCAACCCATAGAATTTTTTCGTAAATTCTATTTCAACTCGATTAAACATACCTCACAATGTCAATTAAAAGATAGCACATCAGAATATACAATAATAATAATAATAACGTGTTTAATTCAAGACATCATGTTTTACTTTAGTTCTTATTTTAAAGAGAAGTTAGAGAGAGAAATTTCTCTCTAATTTTTTTCTTTTTTCTTTTTTTCTTTGTTCTTCTTTGGTTGTAAGCTTCCTTTAATAGAGTGAGAGTCTCCTCTTTTAGGAGCTTTCTCTCTTATATCTTTATATCTTTATGTTTACCTATGTTTATAAATAATCTGTTATTTATGACCTTATATCTTTACTTTTTTATAACTGTCTCTATGAAAGTTTGATCGAATATTATAAAGAGTTTTGCGTAATTCTTTGACTCTCAATTATACAAAATTTTATTAAGATGTAGATATTTCGTTAGATTTAAGATTTCTCTATATATCTTTTTCAGAAAGCCATGAGTCACAAAAAGCACTTTTATGAAGGATTTTAAGTTTTTGTAGAGGTAAAAACAACTGGATATCATGTTTTTATATTTTCTAGAATTATATTATTGTAATTGTTAAGGCTAAATATTAATGTAACAAAAAATAGAGAGCAAACATTGAAGGGTCAAAAATATTCTCTCACAAATCTATTGGGTGTCATGCTGCCAGCTAGTTTTAGTTTTAAATTTGATACTTTGATGTATCTATAAAAATGAAAGCTGATGTTTATTGCATACTATTTCTATCTTTAATGAAGTTCTTCACTATTTATAAAAAAAAATTAAAAATTCAAGACACCATAAAACATAACCAACATATAAGAAAGAAAGATATGTGATAAATATACTAGTAACTATGCGCCTCACAAGCTCTTGTCCAAGCTAATAATATGCATAAAACAAGGAAAACAACATACAATATATGAATTAGAAAATCATATTGGAAAAGCTATAAAAGATTTTAAATCATTCTAAGACCACCTATATGTAAACATATTTGAAAAAAAAAAATTTCTCACCATATTAGAGCATACATAACACATTATGCAATGAGGTAAACCGAGATAGGTTCTAGCTCCTATGTGGTAACTTTATTGGTTTTCCTTAGGCAACCAATTAACATGCAAATACAAATATATTTTTGACATTAAAATTCAAATAAATCACTTTATATTTAGTGCTTTTAAGCACTCATCATAACCTAGCTTCTTCCTAGTCTCTAGTAAGGAAAACGAAAAACTAAAAAAACAAAAGCTAAATAAATTAAACTATCTTAAATCATCTCCATATATTGACACGATTATATTTATCATATATAACAATTCTTTAAACCCTAGGTTGTCTTAGATGAGTTTAAGTCTCATGAGGGCATTCAGGGATGATACTCATAAACATCAAATTAAAATGCAAAAAAAAAAAAACAAATAACATAAAAACAAATAAAAATAAAAATTAACAAAGTAAAAAATAGCAAAACTTATTATGAGTTTAATTTCTTTTGAGTTCACAACTAAAATCCACAACATAAGTCATTTTAATATTCTAAACAGTCATAATTTACTATAATAATAAGTGAAAATCATATTCATACTAAAATAAAAAATGTATCAATATTAATTTTCCCAATTTTAGTGTATGAAATTGGAATTCGCTTCAACTCTATCCTCAGAAGACATACTCTCAATAACACTGGTCCTATTGATTCAATTATTCATCAAAGTTATATGCAAATAGAAGTTATATAAAGAAGTGAACTAATGAGTTCGTATATGTTTAAATAATAAAAGGCTTAAAGTAGTGCATAATATATGTTATGAAAGGAATCAAATGAAATAATTTTATAAAGAAATTAAATACTACTTTCATGCATTAATCAAATTCATCAAATAAAATTTTTAAGTTATATATGCCTTTAAAAGATAAACAAAATACAATGATTTTTTTTGGGAATATATTTCTTATCTTTTTTTTATATTTAACCATTTCTCACAACTTTGTCGGATATTTTTGGGTCATAGTATTTAGATTTTACTATTTTTTTTATTTTTTTTATTTTTCTTTCTCTTTCTCTTTTTACAAAATCCTCTTTTTATAAAGGACCCTATATACATATTTTTGTATGACATAGTGAGTGGTTAATTTTGAACCTTTTCTTTTGTATTAGCTTAGGTAACTCTATATATGTATCTTTTTTAGATTTCATGCATGAATGAAGAGAAAGACACATACTTTTATTTCTACTTAATTCATTCAATTTAAGTAATAAAAATAAATATATGACACTTTATCAGATGTAAAAATCCTGGTATTCGATGCAAAACGTATAGAGATCATTTAAAAATTTGAAATTGATAAAAAAAATATTTAAAAGAGCAGAAAAATATTATCACTTAAAATGAAAAGATAATAACTCAAAATATTCTCATAGGTAGTTTCTACTATATAATTCCTAAACACTGATTTTGGGTTTATTGTAATTTCAATATTTTATCATGAAATATAAATTATGATATAAACTAACTAATTATCACATTAATCTATGATATGTTTAATAAATTAACTTAACAATATAAAAACTTAATCATTTATTTAAAATTAACTAAAAGACATGATAATTTTGCAAGAAAATATAAAAATGAAACCTAAAATTTCTAAACTAATAAAAATAAATGAAAGTACAAAAAATAAGAAAAAATGTAAAACAATGTAAAAATATAAAAATGTGAACATATGTTTAATAAAAATTTAAAATTGGCACTAATTTATAAAGAAATAACTTTTTCACTAACTTAAAACCTACATTGTCATCAATATAATGATTGTAAATTAAAGATAAAGAGTAAAAAATAGAAAAGTTACACATTTGTTGAATGCTAAGTATTGATGTGGAATTTCAGGTGTACTTCTCACAAATGTCCACAAATAGTTATAAAATTAATAGTTCTAAACAACGTTCACATGACAAGAAACAAAATAAAATAAATAACATAAAACAAAAACAAACATAATATATAAAAACAAAAAAAAAATTAATACTAAAGTAAATAATATTATCTATAATGATGGATTGCATTCCATCCATCGTTATTTTAACGTCTTAGATAGATGCTTGTTGGGGGAGTTTTCATTTTTAGAATTAAATATACTCAATATCCCCCTAGTTGATGAGTTTATTGAAATAACAAAATTTATAGGTATGATAAATTTATCTATGTGTATTATTTAAATCATTTACTTGCTCTATGGATATTAAAAATTTATCCACTTAGAAGTAAGGATATGGTTATAGATTTTAGTTCACTCACTCCTAACTACATGTATAATAAATATGACATTTAAGTTAATGTTTGCATCTATATCTATTATAGTATTTGCCTTCTTTTTTTAATCACCAATGGTGATATTGACATTAAAATTTTAGAATTTTTAGAGATAACTTCAATTTTTTTATGTTTGGGGCATAGAAAAATAGGGTTTGTGGAAGAAAAAATAAGTAAAAATTTATATAGGTCTAATTTGAAACCATTTTCTAGGGTTTTAGTTTAAAATTTATTGTGGAAAAAATAGATTCTAGCATATTCGAATATGGACCCATGTATATATATATATATATATATATATATATCTTGAACCTAATTGTATAGTGAAAGGCCTATGTTGTGGCTACTAGAAAAATCATGGTACAACTCATTTCTTTTAACTAAGAAAAATATAAAAAAAGAAAAAGAAACAACAAATAAATTCAAAATAAAAAGAAGCAAATAAAAATAAAATAAATAACAAAAAAATAAACAAATAAAAATAAAATAAAAGAAAAAAATAAAAGAAATAAAAAGAAATAAATACAATATAAATAATATAAATACAATATATGATACAAATAAATTATTATACTTTTACCTCTCTTTTTAATTTTAATTTTTTCCTTTTCACGACCAGCTTTTCCCTCATTACTCTTTTTTTTTCTTTTCCCTTTAATTTTCTCTTCCCAAGCTAGTACGAGTTACGTATGCAAACTTTCCCCCAATCAATATGCGAGCATTTCCCCTGTGCTAGTTATGCGATCTGCATCATCTTCCTCTTCCCCAAGTAGTTGGTCAGCTTGGATTTTATTATGATTTATTGGGTTTGTCATCCTTCTCAATTTTCAATTTAGGGTTTGTCACTTTTGAAATCTTAAAATATATTTATAGATCTTTATCCCTTGTTTCTTTATTCACATGTTATATACTATGTTATTCATTTTCCTTTACTTTATGTTTAATCCAATTCCATGTCTCTCACAGTTATGCAAGATTGATTATAAAGGTAAAGCAAGAAAGATGGTTAGTGGTTCCTATGTTGTCATCAGGGTACCTTATAAATAACTTACACTTTGTTGTCCTAATTATTAGAACTATTTATAAATAAATCTTGACTATTAGAGTTATTTGTAATGATGGTTTTGAGGGTAACTAGAAACATTGATACCAAACACGGCAGATTGAGTCCACAGGAGCATAAGATTGTAGATGCCATTGTTGAAGCAAGGTGAGCATGCTTCACTTGTTTACTTAACATAATGTTTTTCCCCCATATTTTGATATATTTATTCTTTTGTAACAACTTTCCTTTGTAAATAATTTTGGTTGGTGTTGGAGATGGACAATGGGACAAAATGAAGGAATTTGATGACAATATCCATGTTAAGGCTTTTAATAACTTTCAAGTATGTGTTAGAGGCATTTGAGTGCATTACTATTTGAAATGGCTTGTGAATAATTTGATATTGATAAAAATTACTTTGCAGCTTTCAATTTGTGAAATGCATAGAGATTATGTCAAAGAATGTTATCCCAACAAAGAAGGACACTGAATTTGCTCGAAATTCCTTAATGGAAATCCCTTCTCAATATAAATCAACAATAGAGCTTAATTAATTTGGGTAGCATGCATATCTATTTTTTGTTGTTTTCTTGGAATTTTTGATTTTTCATGATGACATGATTGATTTTATGCATTTCACACTCATTTTGGTTGAGCAGGCATTGCAAAGGTAATGCTCCTCAAAGAGTTGCATGGTTAATCTTGTTCTTGTATTTCTAAGACCTTTTATGCTTTTAGTTACACTTGGAACTTAATATTACATTAGTATTTCTGAGCTTGTACTGGTGTTGGTGCCATTGTTGGTGTTGGCACTAGTGCTAGTACTAGTGCGCGACGCCTGGTGTTAGTGCTAGTGTCTAGTGCTAGTGTTGGTTCTGGCGTTAGTGTTGGTTCTTAGTGTTTGGCATTGGTAATGGTGCTGGTGTTTGTACTGGTGCCCGATGTATGTCATTGGTACTGGTGTCTAGTGCGTGGTATTGATGCTGGTGCTGGTGCATGGTGCTTGGCACTAGTGCTGGTGTTGGTACTGTTGCTGGTACCTAGCACTACTGGTAAGGTTTTTGAACTTTATTGATCAACTTGTAATATTTTTTGGTATGATTAACTCTATTTGTATAACATGATTTAAGAATTGATATTCATTATATGTGACAATTCTTATATGAAGTGAATGTAACTTGAAAATTTGAAGAATGATTGATTGGTTTTTCCCACAAATCAAATACATTTTATATTACATGCCTTTATAACTATGACATGTAAAACTTGGTCACAAATTACATAGTTCAAACTGATCGAGCTATGAAAGCGGTAAATGAAAGTGGCAAGGTGGTGACAATAGTAAAAGGGAATGTAACTCAGGTTATTAAGGTAGTTAATTATTACTGCTTTGCTTTATGGAATTTATTTTGACATCATTTCTAAAATCAAAGGAGCTGATATTGTTTGTGTCATAAAGAACACTACAACATTGAATGGTGCATTGTTTACTCTTTATGCGTCTAAAATTCCTATTGAGTTGCATACTCTCTCTAATAAAAACAAGAATGTAACTTATTACACATTTTTTGGATCAAATTCCCAACACCAGTGCCAGCACCAAGCACCAATACCAGGTTAGGCACCAGTACCAGTACCAATGCCAAGCATAAGCACCAACACCAGCACCAGCGTAGCGCACCAACACCAGTACCAACGTAGCGCACCAACACCAGCATTAACACCCCAATGCACCAATACCAACACCAACACACCTATGGTATTTGCCTTTTCTTTACACTTATGTTGAAGTCGTTGTGGACTTGATTATGTTGATTTGAAGTACACTTATAAATGTTTTGAAGAAGTACACTTATAAATGATTGTTATAGTAAAAAGTTAGTTTGTAATAGTGAGTTTATTCTTCATTATCATTGTAAATATTAGAATTAGCTAATAAGTTATTATTACGTTTTGGTGTATAAACTCTAAAATGTAATTGCATTTTTAATTTTAATATAATATTATTTTTAATATTGTAATTAATAAGTTTATTATAATTTATATTAACTTTTAATATTGTAATTAATAATTGCAGTTTTATTTAAATTTATGGCCATAGGGTATGTCTATGGCCTCGGTTAAAAAATTGAGGTCATAAGTAACAGTCTATGGTCTCTCTCACTTAGGCCTCAGTTCTTATAAACGTGATCATAGACCTACAATCAAGATTAGAAACTAAGGCTATATACATTTATTGAAGTAGTGATATATGCTACAAATAATAATAAAAGTTAAATACAACAAATTACTAAAGTATATCATATAGGTTAGTGATGAGTGCTTAAAAAACACTAAAACTACTATGATTTAATGTACTTTAATTGATTAAATAGATTTATATTTGAATGATTTTATCATATTTTTATATAAATTTTTTTTTTCAGAATCACGAATATTTTTATTATTTTTTAGGTATTTTCATAAAAAATAATTCAAAGACTCGAAGAAAAATATTGGAGACAATAAATCACAAATATATTGAGAAAAAAATGAAAAATTGGACAAAATGTGTCAAAAATACTCCGAGTCGCGCGCACCTCTACCCACACGGATGCTAGCCTATCTGAAACGCGTCTAACACTCATTTTTAAGATATATTTTCCCACTTTCTTAGCATTTTTTTCACCTATAAAAGGACCCTCTCCCTATTGTAAAAAACACATAATTTTCTTAACTCTTTCTCTCTCCAGTTTTCTTTATCTAGAAAGTTTTATTAGTTTTTAGTTTTAAATTTCTTCTCTTTTAGAAGAACTAGCTATGTTTTTATAGATTTTAGTTTTTGATTAAATAAATGGAAATGCAAATCTATTTGTAGGTTTTCCAGCACAAAATTAACAACAAAGTTCTGTAAGGATTCTTTTGAGGTATAATTTTAAAATAAATTATTTATAATTATTTTTTATGTTTTATTCTTATATGTTATGTTTAATTTATCTATGATTAAATTTAACATGGTTGACTGTTTGTAAATAAGATATAATAATAACGTTGTTATGCTTGCGAATTATTAAATAGGTAAAACATCTCTATAAAATAAATTAACTTTGTTTTTATTCAAGATTTTATATTAAGGATGTTAAAGAGAAATATATTATTTTTCATTACAAACTTAAATATGAAAATTAGATTTTAAGGTTGAATTATCTGGTCTGTAGTTAGAATAAAGCTCTATTTCAAAAGTTTTTATAAGAACTATTATTCAAAAATGAATTGACAACATATTTTCAGTAATTATTTTAAAACTTGAAAGTTAATACACGGATAATTAAATTCTTATGTTTAATTTGGACACCTTGAATAAAGTTTAAAATGTCTAACCCCATTAAATGTGACATTTAAATGATTCATTTTCAATCTCTTAGAAAACAGGAATTAATTTAATTAACCAAATTAGGTATTGACCCTACCTATAGGTGTTAATTAATTTTTTTAATTAACAAAAAATATTTAACTCCACCAAAGATGTTATTTATATAAAAAAAGAGAATCAATAAATATCAATTTATATATTTAATAATCTAAATAATATGAGTAAGTATAATTAACTTAATTTTTATATCCATAAATACTCCACTTTTATAAATCATAAAAATTTGCATTATCGTTTATTGAATTCATATCTATGTTTTTTTTATGTCATTAGATTAGGAAAGAAAAATCAAAATATCGTGACATGATTTTTATGATTTAATTTCGTTTTTAAAAGTTTAAATAATAAATGAAAAACCACGTATATTTCTTCTTTAGATCG
Organism: Hippophae gyantsensis; assembly: GCA_030763125.1. NCBI lineage: Eukaryota > Viridiplantae > Streptophyta > Magnoliopsida > Rosales > Elaeagnaceae > Hippophae > Hippophae gyantsensis. The sequence goes on from CM061038.1 coordinate 28,453,012, forward strand.
ACCTTGAGAGTATATTTATCATTTCTATAAAATGATTCGTGCACTTACGAACATTTTAGAAATATAAAATCAAAGTATTTACAAGATCGACATTGTCGATCTTATTCATTAGTTACTATATCATATAGTTAACAATTACAAGCAAAGAAAAATAATAAAAATAGATAAATAATTACAAATAAGTTAGTAATATAATAAAATCTACAAAAATAAAAAATTGTACAGAGAAATACTAAACAAAATTAATTTACAAAAAATAAAAAGTAAAATAAAATTAATAAAATAAAAAAAATTGAAAAGGAAAAATTTTAAAAGGGAATAAATAAATTAACTAATTAATTTTAATATATATATATATTTTATTTATTCAAATTTTTTTTTAATTCAACTAATAAATATGACACCTAATAAATTTAAGATCTATTTATTGCTTTTCAAAGATTTGTTTTTTTAATTTTTTTGAAAGTTCAAAATCTCATTAATGTTTAAACTTCTTTTTTTAGTCAACTAAGAAGTGAAATTTAATGATTTTTTATTTTCAAATGTTTTTTTTTATTTTTAGTTTTTTATTTAAAGATCAACTAATAAATGTGCTATTAATTTATTTTTTAGTTTGAATTCAAATTTTAATTTTTTTTATTTAAGGATAAACTAATAAATGAGCTATTAAATTTTTTAATTTTTTTATATTTAAAATATCTTTTAGTTTTATTCAAAAACTTAATTTAATATATACTTTTTTGAATTTTTAATATATATCTTAAGTCGACTAATAAATAAGAATTTAATTTTTTTTGAAATATCTAATAGTAAGTAATAAATAAGACATAAATATTTAATTTTTGATTTTTTTTTAAAGAAAATAAAAATAAAAGTATTTTCAAAACAAAAAGTTTTTAAGATTTTGATAATAAAAATTTAAAAATGTTATTCCTGCCTGACAATGACCCCAAAAACTTGATAATACAAAATTTAAATAGTTTTTGATGCTATTAAAAGTTTCATGAGAATGGTGCGAAAAACTTGAGGTGTCCGAAACTTGGTGTACCTATTTTATGTATTTTTAAATAGCTAGTAAGTTCACGAATCACTTAAGAAAATTACAAATATATTTTCAAGATTAGTCCAAAGATGAATCACATGTTTTTAAATAATTAAATAAATTCTAAAAACCAACGATTAAACCTAAACATTTTGTCATATAGATTGAATTTTTAAAGATATAATCTAATGGCATAAAAGTAAAGATGAATTCAACAAATAATTGACAATTAAACATTTACATTATTGAAGAATTTATGCGATAAATTAGTTAGTTAATCATGCTTATTCAATATTAATTAAGTTATTAAATATATGAATTAAGATTATTAATTCTTCTCTTTTATTAAGAAAATATCCTAAGGTTGGGATCATATTATTTATTATTAAAAACCAATTAATATCATAAGACGGGATTATCAATTGATTAATTTTTAAATTAAGATTTATTTTTAAGGAAATAGCAAATAATCTAATTACTACTTAAGGTCGATCATGTAATTAGACTTTTATTCAATGTGTCAAAGTTAGATTTATGATTTAAGTATCTAAAAACTATCTTTCATATTTTAAAACTAATATGATAAATATGTTATTAATATATTTTCGATAATAATTCTTATAAAAATCTTTGAAATAGAGTTATCTAAAGATCCAAATAATAAAATCCAAAATTAAAATTTTGACTCTAAATCAGATTCAAATAATTAAATTCTAAATCTAACTCTTTTTTTTTTACGAAAAATACTAACCTATATATTTTTCTATAACAAACTTTTTGTGTAAATCTAGATTAATAAATAAAACCTAATTCATTTAATAAAAATATTTTACGTACTTTATTTCATAAGTATAACAACATTACTAATATTTTGTAATATTTTTAGTTGGACATGCTTAATTTAATCTATAACCAGTAAATTAAACTTAGAATTTTCAAACAACACATAAAATTAATCTGAAAAGAATACATTTAAATTATACCTTAAGTGTATCCTTATAGAAATTTTAGTATCATTTTTGTATTTAAAAACTCCAAACAGAATTACCAAAACTGTTTATTGAGTCGAAACCAAAATTACTACATAAATTATACTAGGTCAACTCTCAATTTGTGAGAAAAACTTTAAAACTATAAAAAGAAAAGGAAAGAAAAACTAAAAGAAAACTCAAAATTGTAGCTAGAAGAAAGCTGAGATACGATGAATGATTATTTGTGAAAGGGGATGGTAGCTCTGAAAAAGGCTACAAAAGGAGAGAAAAATGGATCAGAGGGTTGTGTATCACGACCCACTTTTTCCACAATCGTAGTATTTGTTGAATCTAGACATGTTTCAATTATGAACCGAGATACTCGTGTCGTGGCCTTTGTTAAGCTACGATTGTAGAATCTCTTTTGTAGTTCTTTCCCTTACATTTGGTTGGAACATATGTATAGCTTACATGTGTTATTATTTTGTTCTTTATGGTCGTAATTGAGTGCTTTTAAGTATGATTCTTCAAGTGTTTACCAATTTAATCAATTTGAAGATATAAATACCTAAAAAACAACAAAACATACCTATAATTCCAAAATCATAAATTTGCTAAAATTATGATAAAATTGTGCAAATATAAAAATATTTTTGACATTAAAGTTCAAATAAATCACATTATATCTAGAACTTTTAAGCACTCATCACATATATATTAGGAAGAAATTCTTCGCATATCATAGGATCCCAATGTACCTGCAGAATCATCTACATTCTCTTAAGGACTTCAAAAGGTGTAAGAAATCAACTCTTAGAGCAAAAAGGAAACCTTTATAATGTTGTTTACTTAAAGAGTGCTGCATCTAGCCCGTCTCCAAAAAGGAGCATATTAGCTCCCAGTGTCTGGTAATTGTCTTTTCTAGAGTTCTATAGTAGAAGGACTCCTCTCTGTACCCAATTGGATAATTGTGTACGATTCCCTTTCCTTATATGATCCTAAAACAGACAACTAGCATTCTTGATTGTTAAATGATTAAGATTATCTCCAATCTCGTCTAAAGTTTCTTATATTAGTTACTATAAAATAATAATAATACAATCTCTTAACAAGGTATATTGAATCTTTAGGGGAAATATGAGAATAACTATAATTTGATTAACAATCACAAGCACTTTAAACCCTAGAAGAAACATACTCACCCTTACCTTATTCTTCATTGATCCCCTACCTGACTTGAGTGTCAAAGTTCAATTGGAAGCACTACCCCTTTTGTGGTCTTCCATTGGGTTCTAACATTTATTACGCTCATTATGAACATTAATAGTATTCTTGGTTATGACCATGCATTGCCTTCCACGAGAATAATTTGTTCGTTGTCCATAGATGGGTTTTTTTTTGTCTATCTAACACAAAAAAATTCATAGGTAGAATTAGCTTATTTATTTGTACAAGAAAATTATCATAAACAAAAGGAAAAATATTAGCATCATGCTTATAAGTACTATAAACCCCACATACCTCTTAAGTTGGGGCATTTTTATGGAGGTAAAGAGTGTGACTTCCTTGGTCAATTATGCAAGTTGCATTGACATTTCATTATTGGATCTTATCTCATTAACTACGACTCTTCTCACTCTAGAAATTTTATGTTGGGAATTAGCATCCAACATTTCATAGAGTTCATAAGTCTCTAAAGTTGTCATTTTCTCCAATAGCTCCACCTACATCATTATCAATTATAAATTAACACTGTTGTATCATCCTATCATAGGAAAACTGATTTTGTAGCTGTAGTGGAAAATGGTGATGTGGGCACTAAATGAGAAGTAATTTGAACCTATCCCAAGCCTCACGAAATGACTTTCCTTCCATTTGAGAAAATGTGACAATTTTGATTCTTAAATCAAAAGTCTTTTGATGGGAATGGAATTCTCCTATGAATTTAGTGTAGACTCCTTCCTAAGTTATTAGGGAGCTTGATAGAAGAGTCATAAGCCAAGCCTTTTCCCTATATTTATGCGTGTATGGAAAACACCTCATTTTTGAGTTGGTCCTTATTGAGCCATTACATAGGAAATGTCTATATAGTTGAATAAAAATCCCTAATGAAAGTAAAAAAATATTCATTAGAAATTCCAAAAAAGAAGGAAAACATGGAATAATGAATATTTTTTAGTTCATAGTTCCTTGCTACTTCTCCCAATTATATGCAAGAAGTGGTAATGGCAATGAAACAATGCCAATGATTGGTCTTGCATAATCTTTCATTGCCATCTCCCTTGAGAAAACATCTCCCATGTTTAGTGACTCTTGTAAAGGCTCTTGGAGTGGCTATTGGATTTTAGTATCCAGCCTACTTAAGTGCTCTTAAGATCTATTGATGTTGTCTATGAAAGATACTAGTTGATTCCTAAGGAATTTTCTATCTTGCATATACTAACAAAAACAACGAAGAAATTAAAATACTAAAAAATATACCACAAAAAAAAAAAAGAAATAACAATAAAAATAAAAATAAAAAACTAAAAGAAAATAACAAAAGAATAAGAAATAAAAATAAAATAAAAATAATTGAGAAAAACAAATATTAACAAAATAAAAAAACAACGAAATTATGAAAATAAGATAAAAAGAAAACAAACAAATAATTTAAAATGCCAATCCAAAACAATAACATCAAAAATTTGATGCATAAATTTTAATTACTCGTAAGTGTCTGAATCACTAGTAGACTAATGACAAGATTACTCTAAGATCTATCTCTAAAGGAATTGATAGATTGTTCTAAAAAGTCAAATCACTTTCTGAATTAGTTAAAATAAATAATCATAAACATTCTCACAATGGTTGATTGAGAAAAAAGTCTACAAATTCTAAATTAAATTAATAAATAAAATAAACCAAGTAAATTAAATTATAACTGAATAAAGATAATGAAATAATATAGGAAATTAGTTATTTATCTATTTATGGAAAGAACTAATTAGATGGTTTAAATAAGAAGTTATAATTGTTAATTTTTCCTTTTAAATAAGCGAAATCCAAATAATCATGGTAAAGTCCTACAATTATCAATTAATCAATAACTTTTTAGATCGGGTTTGAAATTGATTAATTGGTAATTCTAAAGGAAAATTTTAAACCATTTAATATATAAATCAATGAAATTAAATTAGACTCTTGGTCATAAATGTACAATCAAGCATAGTGTCTAATACTTAGTTTTAAAATATTTTCTTTAATTATAAATTAAAATTTGACTCATCATTAATTTATAATTAAATATATGAATAACGTGAATAAGAAATAAATCCAAAAACTTTTATGTAATTAAATGATAAAATTGTTCTTCCAAGATTGGAAGCAAGACTAAAATCCTATATACAAAAGTTAGTTTATCATAATTAAATTAACCAAAATTAATTCAAGTCATTTAGTTTATAAAGAGAAAAAAAAGATCTAACAATAAAAACATCACTTTCTTGATCTATGATTCTAAATCTCTGAATTGGTTGATGATTTTCTTGAAATCCTTAGAAACTACTCCACAATTGAAAGTTTTTCTTTTTATTTTTTGTATTATGGATAGTGGATTATGACTATGATAACCGATAACGCTTGATATTGTTTAAGGGGGATTTAGGCTGTATTTATAGGTTAAATTTAGGGTAAAGCATGTATAATACATATATTAGGGTTTCTATCTAGTTTTTACACTCCGGCTATGACATGCTTTAATCTACACCATGATGTGCATTGAATTATGAATCCCTAATTGTAACCTGAAAGGCTTATGCTACAGAATAGAATGTGTTGTGTTGCAACGCACATCAAACTTCACCAAATACACAAATGGATCCAAGAGCACTTCGTCGTGGCATGGATTTTGTTGAGTGGCAGCATGGATAGAATTTCTAGAATCACTAGTTAGAACTTGAGAGCCTTACCGTGGCATAAAATATGTCTAGGCCATAACACATACCTATTTTTTGTTTTTGATATTTTGGTTCGTTCGAACTTGTGTTAGTCACCATTAATCGCTCCATTTTCACTCTTTTTCCTTATGTTTGTCCAAATTTCTTCTAAAAGTACATTAACCTACAAAACACTAAAATACCCTCCAAAACATGATAATAATAAAATAAAACACAAAATTAACTCTTAGAAACATAAAAAATTATATATTAAAATTGTTAGAAATACATACATTAACAAAAAATAATGTTCATCAAACGTAACATTATTTTATTAATAAATTTTTTTAATAGAATAATAAAGTGTATTAAATAAGGAGAAATTATCATTTAAAGTTTTTTCCCCTTTATACCCTCATCTTTTTTTATTTAGTTTTGGAGTAATTTTTTGCAATTATAAAGTTAAAATTATCAACATTTTTAGCTTTATTCTTTTCATTCGTCATTCTTTTGTAAATCTTCACTATTTTATCCATAGCTAAAAAAAAATAAACTACAATATATCAACCACCGTACTAGCTCCAAGCTATTTGTAGCAACAAATAGTATGGTGGTTGGCATATTGTAATTTATTTTCTATTTCAGCTATGAAGAGAATAAAAATGATTAATAAAAAAACTTGAAAAATGGAGAAATGTAACTAAAAAATGCTAATATATTTAGCTTTATAGTTAAAAAAATACTACAAAATTAAACCAAAAGAGAAGAGAATTGTATAAGGGAGGAAAAACTTTAAAATTAAAATTTTTACATCTAGTAAATATATTAAAAAAAGTATTAATAAAATAACACTGTTCAAAAAGTAACTAATATATCTAATTTTTATTTAGATTGTGATCTATATGACACTTCATATAAGTAAAGTAACTTGAAAAATCACCCACTTACCTACCCTAGTGCACCTAATGATCCTTACCATTTACTTTGTTTAAAAAATATTTTATTAAAAAAAACATAATGTCCAATAATATTTGTGCAAACAACAAATGTTTTTAATATTAAATTCATACATTCAAATAAGTAAGTGAGTATGTGTTTTTACTAACACAAATATCATGGAAACTTGTGAGGGACATATTTTCAAAAAAAATTGAACATTTATTTATTTTTACTCACAAAACGTTATAAAAAAATGTAAAAAAAAATTCAAAATAAAACAATATAAAAAATTTTAAACTAAAATTTAAGGAAATTTTTCTTAAAGAAAATGTTGTAAAAAAAAACTTGAAAAATGTTGTGAAATGACCGTACAAAATGAAAAAGAAAGAAAGGTGAAGGTGGGGTTAAAAATTTACTTAATGTGAACTAAGGAGTTATATGATGGTATTATTTTTTTCGTGGTTTAAAAAGTAAACAAGTCTAAGTTTCATTCCATGAGCGAATACAAACATCAAGACACGAGTGGCATATCCAGATTAGTAGTGAAAAAGTTACAATATTTATACATTTTTCATATCCACCTTTGTGAAGGAATTTCCCTTGTAATTTTTTTGATAAAATGAAAATTTCTTGTGTTTCTAATTGATAGAACAAATGAAGAACAATAAGAAAATAGAAGAAAGAAGCAAAGAAGGTTGTAGAAACAAAATTCACTATCAATTGTATCTTGAAAATTACATTTAGCCTATCACTTGTATTTCTAATACATTGAATACATAAAGTAATTTTGTGTGCTTGTCGATCATGTCAATGATGCTTACATAATTACTTTCTCACGTGCATCGTAACAAACTCTAAGAGTTTTTCAATTCCTTTTGATGCTTATCAGCTGCATCATGTCTATGCTTGTTTTCTATGCATTTGTACATATCACCACCTATTGCTTAAGCAGATTGATGGTTGAGATCATTATACTCAATATCTCCCCTTAAAACTCATTGGCATGTGCATGACACTAAGTTTGCGAGAATGAAATAAGAATTTTTGAATGGATAATGGCATTGTGAAAATATTAGTATGTTGATGTGTTGATGGAATGTGATGAACTAATAACTGATGAGCAATAACTATGTCCCAAACAAAGTGGAGATCAAGTTCCACATGTTTTATCTTAGAATGATAAACTAATTGGTTGCTAATGAAACAGTGCTTAAGTTATCATACCAAATGATAGAAGGAGTTGCTTGTAATACCTTGAGCTCTTGAAGAGAACCTACCCATCCTAATTCAGAGATGGTGTCAGACAACAAATATTATTATGCTTATGTGCTTGATCTGGAGACAATATTTTGCTTCTTAGACCTCCATGTATGAGATTAGTACCAAGAAAAATGGCTATTCTAGACATGGACTTTCTATCATCTGAATCTCTAATCCTTAACCAAAGTCAGAGAAACCATACAATTGAAGATGCTTAGAAGGTTTAAAAACCAAACAATGGTGAAGAGATCCTCTAGATATCTTAGTATCATTTTAACAACATATCATTATGGTGCAAGAGGATGAGACATGTATTGACATACTTTATTTATAGAATATGGTTGAATTGGTCTAGTGATTATAATATACTATAATGCTCTAATGGTACTTCTATAAAATGATGGATTAAGGAGAGGTTCACCTATATGAGTCAAGAGAGAATAATTAGTTGTCATAGGTGAAGCAGTTGGTTTGAATTTTTCCATACCAACTCTTTGAATTAATTCTTAAATGTGTTTACTTTGAGTTTGTAACATATCATTATTGGCCAACTTTAAGACTTCAATGCCTAAAAAGTACGCTAACAACCCAAGATATTTTAAAGCAAATTTTGTATGCATAATAGAAATAATATACTTGAATTTTGTGTCATCATCACTAACAACAATAATGCCGTCAACATACACTAGTAAGTAGATAGTAGAGGAGGATAAGAACCTGGAAAGAGTGAGTTATCTACCTTAGACTTGAAAAATCCTATAGAAAATAATGTGTTGGTTAAAGTATCAAATCAAGTCCTTGGTGCTTGTTATAGGTCATAAATTGTCTTTTTTTAACTTGCAAACATAATTAGGATAAATAGGATTCTCAAATCCTAGAGATTGACTCATATATACTTCTTCTTGAAGCTTTCCATTAAGGAAAAAATTATTTATGTCAAGTTGATAAATGTTTTAGCCTTTTGAAAATGTAATTGTTAAAACAACATGAATTTTGATTTGTTTAACCATAAGTATAAATGTTTTAGCAAAATTAAAGCCAAGTTTTTGATCATATCTCTTTGCAACTACCCTTGACTTCCTTTTATCTAATTGTCCACTAGGCAATTTCTTTATCCTAAAAACCAATGATTTCCAATGATATTTTTAGTAGCTAATGTTGAAAATAGAGTACAAGTATCATTGATAGCCAATGCATCAAATTCAAGTTACCTAGATGCTTTCCATGGTGGATAAGCTAGTGCCTATTTTGCTAAAGTGGTTTCAAGCATAGAATGATCAGACAAAGCAACAACATAGGTTTTGGGTTTATGAATACATGCCTTAGAACGTATGAATACGTGATGTGTATTTGAGGAAGAAGAAGTTGATGTTATAGTATTACCAATGGAAATTTGGGTATTGAGATGAGCATTGGAATATCAGTATAAATATGCTCAGATACAAAAAAAAATTGAAAGTATTGTGTTGAAAAAGTGATATTGAAATATCACCAACGATAACAATAAGAACTAAAAGTATTTTTGTCATTACATTGGAAGTTGTAGGAGTTGAATTTGTGATAGGTATAGGTTCTGACTACGATGGTGTTGTGGAATGAGATTGATAAAAAAAGGTCGGTGAAAAGCTTAAAAGAATGCTTTATTTATAGAAGGAATAAGTATATTGGAAGTAGACAAAATAGGAGAAGATGGTTAAGGAATGGACAATAGGTAAAACTATCCTCTAAGGCACCTTTTTGGATAAAGGAGCAGTTTTGATCTAGAGAACTAAAAAAGGAAATTTCTCTTCATGAAAGATCACATTTATACTCACATAAAACTTCTCATCAAATGATAAATATTTGTAGCCTTTGTTCCTAGGATTGTACCCTAGAAAAGTGCATGGGATAGAACGTGGAAGTAACTTTGTGTTGTTCTAAGGTGTTAGACAGGAAAAACAAAAACACCCAAAGACTTTTAAAGCATGATAATTAGGTTTTTGGGAAAGAAAAAAAGGACTTCCATAGGAGACAAATGATTTAATAAAGATGTTGGAAGCCTATCGATTATGAAAGTACTTGTGTAAAATGTGTCATCCCAATAGATCATAGGCATGAAAGCTTGAGAGAGTATAACTATACCAAGGTTAACAATATATCTATACTTTCTGCCAACTAGTCCATTTTGTTCGTGTGAGTGTAACTGAAAGTAGGATAGAAGTGACTTCTTGGAACTCTCCCTAATCACTTTGAAGTACTTTAATTTATGACCTAATTGCAACTCAAAATTGGTTTTGAATTGTAAAAAGGCTTAAGCAACAGTATTTTTAGGTTTTAGGAAATAAATCCAAGTAAAACGACTATGTTCATCAATAAAATGTACATAATACTGATGGACATTTTTTGATGTCACATGTGACATCCATACATCAAAATGGACTACTTGAATAGTAGTATTAGCATAAGCGAGATTAGAAGAAAAAGAAAGCTTTTGATTTTTACAGGTTTCATAAGTTGTAAATAGGGTCTCATAACTATTATTATTAACATATGATATTCTAAACTATAAAAGAGCTTTCTTAATGACTAGAATTGAGGCATAAGCCAATCTTTTATACTATGGGTCTATAGTAGACTTTCAGACTGAAGTAGAAAAAAGGCTTGGGATGATGTGTTAACTGATAACAAAGAGGAAGAATCTGGAGGTGATACCCCTTTGCATAGATTGATCAAAGATTGATGAACTTGTTTTTGAAAGAGACAAATCAAACACATAAAGCCCATTATGTAAGTGACCCGTGAGTAGAGTGGCTCATGTGAGCTGATCCTTGACAAAACATGAAAAAATGTGAAACTTATAGAATACTTTATTGTGTAAAGAAAATTGTGAAACTCTTAACAAGTTTTTAACAATATCAGGGACATGTAAAATGTTCTTTAAAACTAAGGATTTATTTGTTAAATGGTTAGAAGAGAAAATATTGAAACCTATATGAGAAATGAGAAGTTGCTTACCATTCCCTACCATCACTTTATCAAAATCATTGTAAATCTGTGTACTTGTGAGATTGGTGACATCGTGTGAAGCACCTGAGTCAGGGTACTGTTGTGGCTCAGGCGAGAATTGTTGTTGAGATGCATGAGATGGAGGTGAAGGGAATTGTGATGGTATTGTAGATGGTGGATATGTATGATAAGCTATTGGATATGACAATGATGAATTTTAAAAAAACTAGATAGTACAAGTGATGATGATGTATGAGGTGTGGTGTTTGCAATAGTTAGCATAGCTTGAGCATCTCGTGACATGTGTGTGTGTGGTGGCATGGAATAATGTCCAAGCAAAAGGTCATCATTTATGCAAGACATAAGCCAACAACCAACATTTCGTTTTGCTTCTTCCATGCTTTGAACTCTGGGTTGCTTTCCTATATTCTTGTTCAATTGGTGAATCATTCAAAACAAAACTATCTAGTTCAAGACTTTTCATGATTTTTAAAATTTGGTGTCTCCAAATTATATAATTATTGTTATCTAATTTTATTGAAATCAATATACTATGAAATGTTATTATCTCTTGATCACCATGATTCAAGGATTTTTTTTTTGTTATCGTGAAATACTTCTGGTATAGATTGATCTTCCATTGAAAAAGAAAGTTCAAGATCATTGAGCTTGGACCTTTGATACCATGAAAGAATAAACGAAAAACTCCAAAAAAAATAAAAGAAAGAAGCAAAGAAGATCACAACAAAAACATTTCACTATCAAATTGTATTTAAGAAATGACATTCAGTCTATCACTTGTATTGCTAATAAATTGAATATATAAACTAATTTTGTATACTTGCTGATCATGCCAATGTTGCTAACATGATTCCTTTTTCACTTGCATTGTCACAAACTCTGACAGTTTGGCAATTCCCTTTGTTGCCTATCAGTTGCATACGTCCATGCTTGTTTGTTGTGCATTTGTCCATGTCACTGCCTATTGCTTGAGCTGATTGGTTGTTGAGAGATTATGTACACTCAATACTACTAGTAACTAGGCACCTGATTACCCCGTGGGCCCCCAAGTGCCACCTCCAACTCTAGTCTCCCAAAAAAAAAAAAAGTTAACACGCATAAACCCAACTGAAAATGGGACCAATGCCCACAAAGTTTCTCTAGTCCTCCTCTCACAGCACTTCATCAGTCCAACTTTTGGAGCTCGATTGCTTTCTTGATCGCTCGAGCGCCCTTCATTGAATTTTCATCACACGTCACAACTTAAATAATTAAACAATTATATATGCTTGTCAGCTAGAGGCTGTTTATCTTAAATCCATTCCCCATTGCTTAGAATCTATCAATTAATTAAAGCAATCTTCTAGAGAAAGAATCTATCTTAAGTAATTAAGCTTTGGCTGCTTGTGATCTCAAGTCAATAGAGTATATATATCAACACGAGGGTGAGCAGGTTGCAAATCATAGTGGCTCCACCATTAGATGCAGACAAACTAAAGATATCGATCGTCACACACTTTGTTTAGCCACCAAATAATATTTTTCGGCAGTAAAACAATCAATCAATTATTTTTTCTGCATAAAATTAACTTTATGTAGTACTTCTCTATTTTATTTTTTACTTTTGGGAGGACAAATCAATATTGACTTGATCATAATATTTGGAACATTAGATTCAGGTGCAAACATACCAAACAAAGTAAAAATGCCTCTTACCCATACAAACTTAAAAACTTTATGAGCTGTAAGCTATCTACCTTGATTAGGGCATAGTAATATACAATATTTCTTGTACGAAAGATGGCAATAAAGATACATTTGCTCACAAATCACTTATGATACATGGCCTAATTATTTTAAAATATAAAAAAAATGATTTTTTTTTAATAATTCTACAATATACAAAAACATAAATTATACATGCAAATTTACGTATATATTCTTAAAATTTGTCTTGCTCGTATATATGTTTTATTGCATGTGTATTTAAATAATTATTAGAGTACTTTTAGGGTAAAAATGACATATGCATATGTTAATTTAAAGAAAAAAATTGGCATTTTCTAGAAACAGTGGTGGCTAGAGCTGTACTAAGGCTTTAGATGAAATATGAAAATAGTGGCTTAATTAAATGATTTTATATTATAATAATATAAATAAAAAATTTACTTTTACTTTCAAAATTTATTTAGATATATACGTACAATGTATACCAAACAACTAACTAATATATATTTTTGCTTTATTATCACTAATCAAAGGTTATTTTCGAAAGATACAAATAACAACGTATATGCATTTTTAGTCTAAGTATGAGAAAAAATTATTAAGGAGCATATACACTTAATATACCAAATTAAATAAATATTAAAAAAATTAGCATTTAGATAAGAATTGATATTATATTTTAAGAAAAATATAAAAAAAATAAAATTTAATAAATTATTAGTTTTGTCAAATATTAATAATAAATTAAAAATTAAAAATATATTCTATTCAACTAACTTTTTTATAAGGTAATATGATTGAGAAAATTCTTAAAATAGATTGAATCGTATCAAAAATAAGATTGAACAACATATAAGTAATTATTTTGGGAAAACAATAATGGAGAAAATGAAAATTTTTAGTTTTATGCAAAACAAATATATACACACAACATAAAATTTGAAAGTTTTAATAGGTTTTTTTCAATAATAAATATTAATTCTTATTTTTTTTATTTTTTTTACAATTTCAATTAATTTAATTTGAAAGTTTAAATAGGTTTTTTCAATAATAAATATGAATTCTTATTTATTTTTTTTTTTTACAATTTCAATTAATTTAGAGAAGAATGAGACAATACTAAGGAGTAATAAAAGAGAAAAAATAAATATATAAAATTTATTATTTAAAGTCTTAAATTGTAATATTCATTTTTAATAATTAGTTAATAGCATATCAAATAACAGTGAATTGTATCCATAATATTTTTTTAATTCAATGTCTTTAAATTTTTTTTGTAATATTATACTTTAAAAATGGGTAAATATAAATAAAATCCAAAACTTTATGTAAATATCAATTCAGTGCCAACAATTATATTTTCCTTCACTTATGTACCTTAAGTTATCATTTGATTTCAATATATATATATATATATATATATGAAACACCAGCTTAGGAATAACTACTTAAAAATAATAAAATAATAAAGTAATAAAAAAACTATCATATTTTGTAAGATAAATACAATGAAAATTTCAAATATGTTTTCTTTTTGATCAAGAAAATTTAAATACCAACAAATTATAATTTAAAACTAAAGAATCAAAATATGTAACAAAAGCAAAAAAAAAAAAAAAGAGATTATTATGAACAAATTTTTTTCTTCCTATCTCAATCAAAATCTTTAATTATTTTGTCTTCTATCCCAAAAGAAAAGAAAAGAAAAACTCAAAACATCAACTCAGCTAACATTAATTGAAAATGTTGATTTCAAAGGAATCTCTTCATCTTCCAAAACATTTATATTATTCTTATATTACTATTTTATTAATTACTTTATTATTTTGATAAAATATACTTTTATGATTTTTAAATATACGAAGAATATAATATTACACTTTTAATCCTAAATGAAATGCTATTGCAGTGATAACAAACTCTCATACAATTTGATAAATTTAAGCACATACTTTGAATGTATTAGTAGACGGTATATAAAGTACTTTACAACCTATAGACACTTTACATGCTTACTACAATCATAACTAATTCTATAATAGTATTAAACTACATATTATATTTAATAGTCCCTCTTAGACTCATGTTTGGGAAGAACAATGAGTTTGACTCTAAGGGATGCAAATTTGTTTGCTGGTATGGCTTTAATGAGCACATATGTTAATCTTTAGATGGTATGTACTTCACTTCAAGTTGTTTTTCATCACTAATTCTCGAACATAGTGAAAGATTATTTCAATATGCTTTGCTCTAACATGAAAAATAGAATTTGTGGCAAGCAATTAAGTGCTAATGCACTGGTACCTCCATAGTTACATCTAATTCAACTAGTAAAGTGTTCATCCAAATCAATTCGGTATCATTCAAAGCTAATGCTCGAAATTCAAATTCAACTGTGGACGTAGCTACTACATTTTGCTTACTTAACTTCCATAATAACAAGCTATTTCCAAAGTATACGCAATAAGCACTGGTACTTCTTCGATCATAAGAGGCATTGGCCTAATCAGCATTTGTAAAGCATGTTAGAATTAAGAACATTGATTTCTAAAAAGGAAGTGATACGAACATAATTTGCTCAAGGCTGTTGAGCGCTCGGATGCAGGTAGACATAGGCGCAGAGCTGAAGAGGCACGCTGAACGCATGAGTAGAAATGACCATTACAAATTCAGTTAGGAATGTCAGAATCAGTTATTAGGATTCCCTGTAATTCGAAATGCATGTAAGGTTATAAATAGCCATAATCAATCGAGGAATGAATATAAAAAATTATATGAAATCAGCCTCCTATCTCTGTCTTCTTCTTCCCCAACCTCTGAGAAATTCTTCACCTAACAATGGTATCAGAGCCAGTTCCAGCCATAGACAAACGGAATCGATCCAACACAGAGACCTCGGATGAGGAATTTGATACCCTCGAGCGAATAAACGCCGTCTTACAACTGGTGTTGATCGAGCTACGAGCTCTTTGCGCTACCTATAGTTTACCATCGGCTCCCTATCTTGGCAATCAGATGAGTAAATCATTTGAAACCTTCAAGTTGAGAGCTCTTCGTACCTCCTATAGCACACCTATAAATCCAAAACGCATACCCAGATCTGAATCAAATCTATACCCAACAACACTTGCTCAAGCTGATATTTCTAACTTCAAAAACGCAATGTTCACTACGTCTTCAGAAACGTTCGAACATCAATCATCACCTTCACCACCGGTAACCTCTCTTGGCAATCAGAGGAGTAGATCGCCTGAGACCTTCGAGAACCCTGAGGCTACACCCGCTAACTCCTTCACAATGAGTGAACTACAAACCACAGAACTCACAGCTAATAAGAGTTGTGTTTTTGGGTTACAAGAAGAAGGAACAAGGGTTTATACAGAAGCCAAGTCGAGGCTCTATGGATCGCCACCAGTTGGATTCACAAAATCAGCCCACATACTAGCCCACGAAGAGAGTCTATATCATAGAGATAATCTTCTGCCTTCAATGAGGCTTCTTTGTAATGTGTTTAGTCTCAAGTCTTTAGACGAGCCTCTTGACCCGACCCTTTAAGAAATGGCTGCTCCATATGATAAGGTCACCCATGTGAAACCCTATCTGGTGAGACACTTATCTTGTTGGGATATCAGTTATGAAAAATTGCGCAGGTGGCTTAGAGTTTTTGGTGGAGGTGTTCACAGAGGGGGTCAGAGAACTATCGTATGTTCGATCCCGATAAGATCTGGCAATGGTGGCACGATAGGAATAAACAGAAACGATACGCTCTTGTATCGATTAGGGCTGTTTCTGGGAATTCCTTTGTGGTTATGACGCGTGATCAAAGTCTTGAGGCTATTCCAGAAGGAACCCTTGTCGTTCTGGAGTCAACTGAATGTGATGCAAAAACTCCAACAATGATTAGAACTTGGAAGCATTCCAGAGTTTTCTATGTAGATGAGGAGATCTCCATCTCACCCTGCCTTCCTAATCAGCCTACGATTAAGGCTAAGATAACACTACATAGAGGTAACATTAGTATCCTAACTTTTTTATGGGTAATAATAAAACACTTGAGGGGTAGATTATTGAAAAGAATTAGGCTGGGAAAAAGGTGTTCTTCATGAACATTAACTCTCTCTGCTATGAAGAAAACATTTCCAGCTTACGTTCCTTGGTCATTAGGTTCCCTTGTTCTTCCATTAAGGAGTTTTCTCCAGTTATACTAGTTATACTTACTATGAAAAATTTGAAAGCCTTGCCGTTGCGAACAGAGGGAGGGTTTCAAAATGAGCTGCAAATTCTAGGCGGATTGAGATCATCATTTTTTATCCTTTTGGGCTATTGTGTTGAAAAAAGTATTAGAATCCCTACTTATGAGTATAAGCCTAATATAAATCTTCAAGGATCAATATCTAAAAATGGAGATTTAAGTTCTGATAAGGAAATAGGAAGTGATCATGGAAGAATGTCATTAATTTCATGTAAGACCCATAGATGGAAATTCTTAAGATAGCTTTCAAAGAGTCAAGTTGGAAGGATATATCAATATGAGGGTTTCTGTAAATTGAAACAGATAGATCTCAAGCTTAAGGGTTGCAGAGGTACTTCCATCAAGAAATTTTTGTTCAAAAAAATAAATCTTACTCTGCCACTAAGATTATTGTGAGAACCAGTGTGAGCCATCATAAGAATCTGTCATCAACCTTTGTTGTCAAGTACTGTGCTAAGGAGCTACCAAATGACTATGGAGTTCTTGCTATGAAAGACAGGGAAGTTGTCTTCAAGAGAGATGACTCTTTTACAAGTGATTATAACCCTCAAGAAGTTCAAGATCGTCCCAAAAATGGTTTCTTTGCTGTTTTTAGCTTTACATTAAAAATCATCCAAATTTCAAAGCAATGGCAATGCTAATGTGGTCAGGAAGGAGACATTTCAAGATCGGAGTCATAGCCAATCTTTGGAGCAGTGTTCTGACACAACAGTTCTGCATAGTGGTAAAGAAAGTAGTGTTAAACAGAACGACACAATCGTTGTAGTGCCAATGCAGAGAGTACCGACAATACCAAGTTCAGTTTCTATGTTAATAAGAGATTGGCCTGAAGTTAAACCTGGTTGGCCAATACCTTGTCTGGCTATACGACCAAACTCTCAAAAGAGGTGTTTCCCTCGGTAGAACTCAATGGTTCAATGGGCCTTACAGTTACCACCTAGGTACTCTTCACCTGCAAAAAAAAAATTCTGATAGCAGAATGAATAGTCGTGTCCCAGGTGAAAACAGTTCTTGTAGTCTTAGTAGTGAAAGTGGTATAATTATTTTGGTGGGTAAAGAAACAACAAAAATTCCACCTTCTCCTGATAACAAATTGCTTTGGCCTATGGTCTTAAATATAGAGGTCCTGTATGGCATGTCTGTATCGTCTTTGGTGGAGCCAAGACATGTTAAGGCATATGTGAGAGTGTGCACAAGATTTGATAGTGGATATGCAGTTGGAATGGATAAAAATTTATCTTATCTACTACTTGAACTACCATCCATCACAAGGGGATTCATGGTGGAACATGCTATGGGTGACATAGTCACTGGGGATGCTGTGGAGCTTGAGATGGTCGCAAATGCATATTCAATTGTTAAAGGGTTGTTGGACTCACTTACATAAACTGTAATACTAGAGGCTCCAAGGAGTGGTACAAGATAATTGGATAAAGACA
This sequence comes from Hippophae gyantsensis, assembly GCA_030763125.1. Classification (NCBI taxonomy): domain Eukaryota; kingdom Viridiplantae; phylum Streptophyta; class Magnoliopsida; order Rosales; family Elaeagnaceae; genus Hippophae; species Hippophae gyantsensis. The sequence continues at coordinate 28,471,545 of CM061038.1, forward strand.
TTAAGCAACCAGCATGGAAGCCATATGATGCAGAAGGATTTCCTAAATTGTCAGTACCCTTGAAAGGATCAAATGGAGATCAGAAAGAAGTTTTGTCATTTCACCCTAGTGCTAAATTTTTTGAACAGAATGTGGACAAACAAGCAGTGAAGTTCTTTCCAACCTTGAGCAGTTTGGTGTGGATGCGCTATCAGGTGGGTTGTGGTAGTGGACTTCCCCTTAAAGGATCTTACCAAGTATTAGTGATCTCGGAAATCAAAAGGGTGAAGGTGTACAAGCGATAGCTAATGGAAGAGCATCCAACTAAAAGAAAAATAATGTCAAATAGGCATGACCTTAGCAACAAGGCAACCATCCATGGCACTATAAACTTGCTCCAAAGTCAATTCAGGACTACTTTTTGCGCCTATCCAAAGGCACAGCTAGTGATCATACCAACTCATACCTCCACTCTATCCTTGAGGACAAGGATTCTAAAAGGGGGATGAAATGATACAAACATAATTTGCTCAAGGCTGTTGAGTGCTCGGATGTAGGTAGACATAGGCGCAGAGCTGAAAAGGCACGTTGAACGCATGAGTAGAAAGGACCATTACAAATTCAGAATCAATTGTTAGAATTCCCTATAAATCCAAATGCATGTAAGGTTATAAATAGCCATAATCAATCGAGGAATGAATATAAGAAATTATATGAAATCAGCCTCCTTACCTCTGTCTTCTTCTTCCCTAACCTCTGAGAAATTCTTTACCTAACAGGAAGCCCGTGATTTGCAATCTCTTTTAAGTACCAAAGGATCCTTTTCATTCCATCCGGTGTATATTAGTAGGAAAATGAAGAAACCGACACATCTTATTAATCATAAATTCAATATCAGGTCTTGCAATAATGCAATATTGTAATGCACCTATAATGCTTCTAAATTCTGAGGGATTGTTAAGAGGTACTCCATCACACTTATAGAAATTCTTGTCTAATACCACTAATGTAGCAATTAGTTTGGATGATAACACTTTTACTAAGTATATCTTCAATATACTCGTGTTGATTTAAATTCAATCAACCATTCAGTCTCGTCACTTGAATTCCTAAGAAGAAAGATAAATCACCTAACTCTTTCAAGAAAAATTGGAGTTGAGATGATAAGTGAATTGTTAACTTCTATCACCATTACTTCCAGGGATGATTATATCATCCACTAAAATTAGGACAACTATTAATGCATCACTTGAATGATTGACAAACATAGAAGCAACACCTTTGAACTAAAGAAATCCTAAACACATAAGACTAGCCTTCAACTTTTCATACCAAGCACTAGGCATATGTTTTAGTCCATAAATAATTTTTCTCAATTTACACACTAGAAACTTTAGAATCTATCTTAAAACCTCTTGGTTGATCCATAAATACATCTTTTTTCTAACTTACCATTAAGGAAAGTGTGTAGACATATGGATCGACCTGGAACCCGATCCATCTAATTACCTTAGCCATCAGACGAGTCATCCCAAGATGATCTTCCTGTGCTCATGCCCATAACGACACTAGTAGTATGAACCTACCTACACACAAGACCCATGGTATTGGAAGGCCGACCTCTAGACCAAGTCATGGTATGGCCAACCTCAAGCTTCGAATGTGTTTTGTTTTACTCTTGTAGCCCTCTAACATGTTGTGATGTGTACTCCTTACATAATCAACATGTGTACATGAAATTCTCTACATATGTATAGATCTCACTATACATTCCACAAAATTCTTTGACTTCTTTCTAGTTTCTCTCTCTATAAATTGGACCAATCCCAAAATTTTGGCGCACACTATGGGTCTCAGATTTTAAGGTAGAGCTTTGGCTTATGACCCTATATCTTCAAGGATTCACCCTGATTTCTAAGATAATAGACTTAATGAGCAAGCATAGTTTTCTAGAATCACAAGCCATCATGGTAGGAACACGAGCTAAGGAATGATTGAGACTAGAGAACGATTAGGCAACATCATTACAAGACCAAAATTTTCTAGCCTACAACAAGGCCAGGGTGGAGGTCAATCTCTACCAAGAGCTGGCATGTTAACTCATTGAGCAAAGAAGAGAGCTCGAGCAAACCAGGTGAGAAAACAGGGCACTTAGATCATAGTCAGGCCTGGTCACCCCTGAAAGTTGAGCCATCAACATGGTCAGTAGAATCAGGCTAGATCATATTATGCCAGAGCCTACCCAGGGTGAGAACACAACCGAGGGCCACATTATCCCTAGTTTGATAGGGCCTAGTAACGAGTTGTTGTTGCAAGAGTGATAAAACTTAGAGGCATGATTCTAGACACTAGAAGAAGCCAATAGAAAGCAAGACCAAACCCTAAAAAGGGCCAAAAAAGGCAAGATAAGGGTAAGGCTTCTTACAATGTGGATTGGGACTGTGAGCAATTGTGTGTCTCCCCATTTTTATGATAAAATAGAGCATGACGAGTCCCCAACCAAGTTTAGTGCTCCTAAGTGCTTGGACTACCAAGGTACCAAAGATCAATAACACATGTGTAATACTTCAAGACGGCTATAGCCCTTGTAAGCCTCACTTAGGACAAAAGAGATGTCATGATATGTAAGCTTTTAGATGGCATCCAATACGATGGGGTATAGAAGTGGTTCAACAACCTGGCACCCAGTATCATAACCTTTTTTCACAGTGTTCTAAGTTATTCATCACTAATTATGCCTACAACTAGCCGTTGAGGAAGTAGTCTCACCACCTCACCTCAATAACCCAAGGAAATGGTGAATCTATTGAAGAGTATATGAGAAAGTTTAGGAAAGAAAAGCTAGAGATAGAAAATTTCCTTAGGTCTATTGCAATAGAGACCTTCAGGTGAAGTCTTCTAAGGAATTAGGATTTGTTTGTAGAACTAACCAAGATGATCCCACAAACTTTGGAGGAATCTTATGGAGAGGCGAGAAAATTCATCAATTTGGAAAGAGAGCTAGGTTTGGATAAGAACAAAAAGGTAATTGTGGAAGCTATGCTAGAAAAAGAAAAGAGAAGAATAAGCCCATATAGGGCAAGCCAAGACAAAAGAATTTAAAAAATAAGCACTTCACACCTAATCAAAGGGAAAATGGCCAATGGTCTAAGAATAGAGGGCCTTGTGGGAGGTCATTGTCTCCATTTAGGGGTCCAAGCTTGATAGTGATCCTAGCCCAAGCAGTATCGAGAATGTAGGAAGAGTAGAATGTTAGATGGCCACCAAAAATAAAGGCTTCCCTTAGGGATATGTCTAAGTGGTATTCTTTTCACAAGGATATGGACCACGAAATGAGAGACTATAGGCATCTAAAAAAATAAATAGAGGGTCTATTGTCTATAGGATACTCAAAAGACCTCGTGGAAATAAACAATAGAGGAGCAGGGTGTCAGCCCAAGCATGAAACATTGAGGCTACCCACTCCGTTAGGTAGCAAGATAGATCCGAGGCCAATTTAAGGACTATTCATACCATACATGGAGGGCTTGGGATCAATGGCACCTCCAATAACTCATGTAAAATGTACGCCAAAGACTTGTGTGATTCACAACATGTTTACAATATGAAAAAGGTGAGGAATTTCGCTTAAATCACCTTCACTAGGAGGGACGAGACCTCGTCTCTCCACGAAGACCCCTTGGTAATTACTTTGAGAATAGGATCCTATGATATTTTTTGGAATAATTGACACTAGGAGCTCTGTTGACCTTCTTTTTCATCAATAGCAAGGGCCCTAAGCATAAAGAAAAGCGACATATCAAGGAGAGAGCTACCCTTAGTGGGATTTAATAGTAGCACCACCTATGCAATCAGAACTATGGTGTTACCAATCATGGAACATGGATCTATAGTGATGACTAACGTCATGGTAATTGATGTCCCAGTGCACTACAATGCCATCCTGGGAAGACCATGGATACATAAGATGAAAGCGGTTCCATCCATCTTCCACCAAGTCATTAAATGCCCGATTGAGGAGGGCATAAAGAAAATAATGGGAGACCAAGAAAATGCCATAAGGTTTTATAATGCCATTATGAAAGGGGCCACTCCTAAGTAGCAACCACAGTATAGACCTTTTCATAAAAGGCCAAGAGGTGTATGTATAGAAAATTCTAGCAAAGTCTATCAATTCAAATGAAGTGCAAAATCTACTAATGGGGACAAGAAGGAGGACCACACTCTAAAGTTGAGTAAGGACTTGACAATGGAGGTAAGGGAGCAACTATATCATTTCCTAAAGAAGAATTATGATGACTTTGCATGGAGGCCTATAGACATGCTTGGGATCGACCCTGAGATCATAACCTATAAGTTGAATGTCGATCCGAAAGTTAGATCTATCAAGCAAAGGAAGAGGAACTTCCCTATAGAGACAAATGAGGTGATCAAAAATCAAGTCACCATCCTCAAAGAGATAGAGATTATTAGAGAGGTGAACTACCCTTCTTAGTTGTCAAATATGGTGTTGGTGAAGAAGGCTTACGCATCACCCTATGTGTGTGGGCTTCATACACTTAAATGATGTATGTCCAAAAGATTGTTTCCCTCTCCCAAACATTGATCAACTGGTTTATGCCACCATCGGTTTCAACTTAATGAGTTTTGGATGCATATTTTTATCATCATATCAGTATACATTTAAAAGATGAGGAGAAAACATCTTTCATCACTAAGAAAAGGGACATTTTACTATACCAGAATGCCATTCGGGTTGAAGAATGTAGAGGCCACCTATCAACTCCTTGTTAATAAGATATTTATAGGTTAGCTTGTAGGAAATCTTGAGACATATATCAATGCCATAGTGGTATAGTCAGCACAACCTGTAAACCAAGTCAAGGACTTGGAGGAAATGTTCTCTATAATATGAAGGTATGAGATAAGACTTAACCCTAAAAAATGTTTTTTTGGTGTTTCTTCAATAAAACTCTTGGGGTATCTTATATCTTCTCGAGAGATAGAGGCCAACTCATAAAAAATACAAGCCTTGGTCAACATGAGCCATCATACCATTCTAAAAGGGAGTCAACAATTGAATAAAATAATAGTGGTACTAAATAGATTCATTTCTAAGTGCACAGATAAGTGTTTGTCATTCTTCAAAATGCTGAGGAAGAACACATTAGTTTTTTGGAATGAGGATTACAACAAAGCCTTTCAAGGAATTAAATAGTACTTAAGCAAACCTTTTGTCCTAGTCAGCCCTCTCCTAAAAGAAACGCTTTATTTGTATTTGGATGTAGCCCCTTAAACTTGTAGTGACGTACTCCTAGCCGAAAGAACAAAGGTCCAACACCCTGTCTACTACATTAACTAAATCTTAACAGATTCCCAAAGTATGTACTCAACGATCGACAAGTTGGCCTTTGCCTTGAAAATGATGGCATGAAATCTTAAACATTACTTTGGTTCACATACAATGATAGTACTTACCTTTTGGCCACTTAACAATGTATTGACGAGGCTAGAAGTAGTTGAAGACTGGCACAAATTGCCATAGAGCTCGGAGAGTACAATATCAAGTACATGTCTAGAATTGCCATTAAGGAAAAAGTGGTAGCTATGTTTGTTGCTAAGTTCAGTGAATCACCAGAGGTTACCGATGATGTGGTAAAAAACGAAGTATAAAGCATGGATCAAAGAGAGAAGCTGACTTGGCAAGTATTCATCGATGGTGTGCATAACTTCAATGGTGCTGGGCTAGGGGTGGTCATAGTTAATGATAATGAAAATTATTTCGAGTATGCTATTAGGTTAGACTTTTAGGAACCTAATAATGTCATAGAGTATGAGAAGGCTATATTTGGAGCCATGATGGCCAAGAAGCCCTGAGTAGATATCTAAAGAGAATAAGAAATGAGTGCTTGAAATTTACCAATTTTGAGATCAAGCAGATAACTCAGAATGAGAATGGGCATACCGATGCTTTAGTCATACTAGCCTTCATACAAGAGGTCAACCGTACTTGGGTGGTATCGGTAAGATCCTGACAAAAGCCAGTTTAGAGGAGGCTAAAAAAATAGTCGAGAGGGTGGATACTACCACAAGCCCATGGTTCACCTTGACCTTTGAACTCATGAAAGGGGAGACGTATCTAGGAGTAAAAACTCCCAAAGGATATTAAGGCTAAGGTAGGTCGATATATGATTGAAAATGATAAATTATACAAAAGGACTACATTCGAACCTGGGCTCTTGTGCATAGTTAGGGAGGGGTAGTACAAAGTTATGTTTGAAGCCTACAAAGGAGAGTGCGGCTCTCATTCAGGTGGAATGAGGATATCCTAACGAATTATAAGGCAGAGGTACTACTGGCCTACTATGCTAGTAGATTGCACAAGGTATACCCAGGTGTGCAATAACTATCAAAGATTTGCCTCATGGTCACACGCACCTCCAACCACCATGATATAGGTAGTTAGCCCATGCCATTATACAAGTGGGGGCTTGATATAGAAGGACCTTTACCCCAAGTAAGGGGCAAAAATAATTTTTTATTAGTGGCCATAAATTATTTTTCCAAATGGATTTAGGTAAAACTTCTAGGAAGGATACAAAAAGAGGAAGTGATTTGGTTAATCTAGAAATCTATAATTTATCACTTCAACCTACCAAAAAGCTTGTTAACGATAATGGAAGATAATTTACAGGCTGTAACATCAAATACTTTTCCATCAAGTAAAACATCAAGTTGTGCCATTCAATGAAGTATTATCCCTAAGACAATGGTTAGGCCAAATCTTCTAAGAAGTTGATGATCACCCTATTGAAGAAAAGGTTGGAGGGTGCTAAAGGAAGATGGGTTGATGAGCTACCTAGGAAATTATAGGCTATCAGGATTAGTCCCTAAGGGAGTACCAACGAGACACCTTTATTGTTAGTAAATGGGACAAAGGATGTGATACCAACTAAGATCATAATGCCCACTATAAGATCATCCCTAACCGAGGAACAAAATTCCATAGGTAAAGCATTTGAGCTGACCTTCACAGAAGAAAAGAGGGATAAAGCCTTAAGGTGGATAGTCAAGCAAAAAAAGAGAGTAATAGACTATTACAATAAGGCTATGCATTTCAAATCTTTCGCCATAGGTGATTGGGTTCTCAAAAGGTCTTCCCCATATGAAAGAATGAATGGTTGGCAAGTTGGGTGTGAATTGGGAGGGCCTATACCAAATAGTCGAGATGACTTTAGGAGGGGCCTACTTATTGAGAAGTATTGAGGGAGTTGAGGATAGCAAAAGTTGAAATTCCCGACACTTGAAAAAGTATTATTTCTAATGAACTCTAATTTATCATCCTTATGTATCACCCCTATATATATATATGAGGTAACTATTTTCAAGCAATGATTTTCTTTTAACATTACATGTTGAGATTTAATCACCTCAATAATAGATCACGTAGAATGCTATCCTTTAAACAAAGAGTTGATCTCTTTGATCACAAACCAGGTAAAATGTTTTTCCTCAGAGAATGAGTTAATCACCTCGGTCATAAACCAGGTAGAATGCTCTTCCTCAAAGTATGAGTTAATCACCTCTGTCACAAACCAAGTAGAATTTTATCTCTCAGAGAAAGAGTTGATCACCTAAGTCATAAAACCATGTAGAATGCTCTCCCTTAAAGCAAGAGTTGATCACCTTAGTCACAGACTAGGTAGAACGATCTCCTTCAAAGAAAGAGTTAATCACCTTAGTCACAGACCAGGTAAAACACTCCCCCGTAATGAAAGATTTGATCACCTCAGTCATAGACTAGGTGACTCCCTCAAAGAAAGAGTTGATCATCTTGATCACAGACTAGGTAGAATGCTCTCTTAAAATGAAAGAGTTGATCACCTCGGTTGTAGACCAGGTAGAATGCTCTCCCTCAAAGAAAGAGTGGATCACCTTTGTCACAGACTAGGTAGAAAGTTCTCCCTCAAAGAGAGTTGATCACCTCAGTCACAAACCAAGTAGAATGTTTTCCCTCAATATTACATATTGTGAGTTGATCACCTTGGTCAAGAGCCAGGTAGAGCGCTTATACTACAAAAGTAAAGCACATTAATCGAGAGTCTCAAGTTCATATTATTAAAACAAAACTTTATTACTCGAGCTTACAAAGCTTTCAAAGTTTATTAATAGAGAGCTCGGCGTCCTAAAAAATTAAAAGTTCTTCAAACATTTGGACGCATGACTAGTGTTTAGGTCATCTGTCTCCTCTACCAAGGGAAACATTTCAACCTAAAACTTGAAAACTTTCTTGTGAATATTGACCCCCATTTCGGTAGAGGGTAAGCTCAAGTGTAGTATAGAATGTTCCAATTCCTCAACAATACCCATCACTTTAAGGAAGACCCTATTAGATTACTTCATATAGAAGTTTGCCCAATGGGACTTCCTGTCAATGAGAGCAACCATTTTAGCCATGGTCCTTCTCTCTTAAGATCGAGTTTGGGATAATTGTTCCTTGTAAGAGGTGAGCTTACACTTGGCCACTTCATAAAGTGAGAGCTTATCCTTAAGTTTGGATAGCTCAATCCTTAATTTTTCTACTTTTGTCTTGAGCCTACCATTCTCCAATTTTAAAGCTTGAGTTGAATTTTTATTTAGCTAGTCAGTATCCATAAGGTTCGTCCAAGAAAGATGGAGAAAAATTGTTAGCTTCTTAAAAAAAGGATGTTTGAATTTTAAAACATCCTTAACCCTTTTTTTATAGGGAATGATAGTAGGACAAATTTAATGATACATGTCTTTAAAAGTAGAGAGGTGGATCAACATCATAAATAAATACTATAAATGCTCTAAATATAGCATACACGCAATACGATTTTTCTCAAAATCAATTGTTTCTCATTAATAATAAATGGGTTACAAGTGCCAGTTCACAAACACACAATTAGGAGTGGGTTCAAACTTAAAAAAAATACATATATAGTCCCTAGCAATGTGAAGAGGTAGAGGAAATGTGTTTGAAATATAGGACCATAGGGTTACTTAATCAGGAGGCTCAGGCCAGTGCCAATATCAAAGGTCCCCAATTCCACCCTCTTCATTTCCCATTCGGGGCCCTTCACCACTCTCGCCATAGTCTGAACCTTATTTATCACCCTTATCTTGGGTTTGAATGGGAGAATATTAGGGAATGAGTGGGATATTCAGGATCTAATAATAGTATTTATCTAGGCTCTTCTTATTAGCTTCATCCTTGAAGAAGTCTATGGCCAGGTTATACCATATATCAACTCTTGAAGTGAGCTATTCCTTCATTTCCACATGTTTGTGCTTCCATTGGACCTCCTCGAGCCTACAGGATTTCGCCTAAGCCTGGATCTTCCTTTAGGCCTCATCGAGCTTCTTAAAATGCTTCGAGTTATCGTTCAGTTCGTGTATGACCTTGGATAGCTTCTCCTCTTTGTTAATGACCTCGCTTACCTTGACCATCCTATGAAGAAGCTACGTTTGAAAATAAGATAAAAAAATGCTCGATTAGTAAAATATTAAAGTCCAAGGCTTAATTAGAAATAAGGTCAGATTGATACTTACCTCATACATAAGGTGGCTGAGTTGTCTCTCTTGTACCATATTAGGGGTGTCCATAAACTGGAGCGGACCGGACCAAACCGTAAAACCAAACCGAATGGTTTTACAAATCAAACGGTCCAGTCTAGTTTATACTAATTTTAAACCATTTGAAATGGACCGGACTGGTTAAAAATTTCACATTATTCTTCATTAAATGTATAAAAAATCGAACCAAATCGGACCAAATCGTTTTATAAATCAAACGGTATGGTCTGGTTTTTATTACTTAAAACCTTTTCAAACGGTCTGGTCCGGTCCGGTCCTTGTAATATAAACGGTCCGGTCTGGTTAAAGTTTTTTGACCAAAACTGGACCGGACCGGACTGTTGGACACCCCTATACCATATGAGGGAGCTAGTCCACATAGTGGTAAAACCCCTTTGGTGCCATGCCCTTATACAGTTCCATTCTTTCAACATCTATAGTGAGGTCATCGATGACACCCTTCCCTTTCATCGAATCCTTCATAGGAGGAGTAGGTGCTTGTTAACCCGAGATGGTAGTTGGTAAGGTGTGTTGACTCGGAGATGGTGGTGAGGGCTCGACGACATTCAAAGGCACGGGCTCCTCAATGGTCACCTTTTTCTTCCCTTTTGATGAGGTTGGGGTGGCCTTCTATCCAGAGGGCTTGCTCCTCTTTTTCCCTTTGGAGCTCATCCTTTGAGAAGAATGTGTATCTTTTTAATAACCCGCTCCTATTGGGAGAGCTTACTCTAATGCCACACTAACAACTCAAAGGTATTGAACTCTATTCTATCTATAAAGACAAGAAAAGGTGTTAGTTTTACAAGTGCAGACTAAATAAAAGGGCTAAATAAAAAGCAAAATATGTATTGGCTTAGAGCTAGTTCACCATCATCTAGTACCACCTTGAACCTCCTTCCATAGTCTGTGGGATGGGTCCTGCATTTTGAGGGTACCTCAGGTTTACATATAATCCTATAAGGTGGATCCATTGTACCCCACCTCATCAAACCACATGAACAAAGCGTGAGGTGTTTAGTAGATGCCTCTATGGAGTCTTCTTGGGGCAGATAGTTCTGGATATCATCCAATCATTGCTTTGCCTCATAACTCAAGGTCGTGATAAAGAAGTCCATATTTCTTATCACCACCTTAGTATCAGCCCAGATGATCCTTATCAGCTTGGCATCGCTGTCTAGAGTTTCCCATTGACTAGAGACATAGAAGAAATACCCTTTTCCAATTCTTCTCATTCTTGAGAAGGATCGTATTTATGCCCCAGTTTTATTTCATAGACATATAGACCCTTCTTGTTTTTGTAGGATTCTACTTCAATACATATGTCTCATTAAACTCGGACATCTCCAATTCGACCCCGAGCACTCTGTTTATAAATGTGAGGCAGAGCAGGTGCTTTTACCCATTCGGCATCAATTGGCCTAGCATGAGATGAATCCTAGCCAAAAACAATTCTTAAAAAGGGGTACAAAGGAAATTTGATCCCTAACCATAAGGCCTTTTTATGGAAGATTGTCCACCCAGCTGGAGGTGGGTCACTATCACGAGTGCCAAACCCAGAAATCATTATCTAAACTAAGGAGGGAATGTAATATGTTTCCTTATTCTCTCCTCATCCTAATGGGACAACCTTTTGGTCTTGACCTTGGTCGTCCAACCTTTGGTACGACCTGTGAGCTCACCAGTTCCTTTCTTCCTCTATAACCTTAGAATGAATATTTAAGCTTGAGGAATTTTCAACCTAATTATAGGTATGACCTATGGACGAGAGGTAGAGGTAGAGGGTTGAGGTTGAGATAGCTCCTATTCGCTCGAAATTCTTTTCTCATTGGTAGATCCCATGACATCACTTTATAGTTGGCTCGAGAAAGTGGGATATTACGGGCTCTCTAATAAGGACGAGCTTGAAGTTCTTTCTTTATGCATGGTATCTACAACTTATCACAAAACATAAAAAAGGTAAGGCAAGAGAAATAGAAATTACCTATAGTCGAGTTTGAAATTAAATTGGGGAATGATTCTTTAAATTGACCTGAAAAGAAAGTAGAAAATTGTTAAACTTGAAGAGATTTTTCCCTTTAAAACTCGAGAAAGTAAGCTATATGCCAAGTTGATTTCTTACCACCGAGCTGACAATTTATATTGTTCAAGTTAAGGAGATAGAGCATTTTTTCTTTATTTTTGTCTAATGTGTAGAAACTGATGAAATGAGGAGAAGCCCAAGCTCCTTCTTATATAGAGGTTTATATTTCTCTCTCTAATAATCTTAGAAGCATTTATTAGGGGAGTCTAATGGTTCAAATCTATTGTGCGGATATTACTCTTCCATCCTTATCAAGGACACGAGCTGAAAGAGTTAAGGGACTGGATGGGGCCGATCTATCTAACAACATGAACCATCAGATAGCCTAATACATCTAACAGCCTCAGATAAGTCATCTCAGGAGGACGTACTTGTGCCCGCACATACAATGACACCAGTAGGCCTACCTACACATAAGACCTTTGGTGTTGGAAGGCCAACCTCTAGATCGAACCATAATGTGGTCGACCTAAAGCTTTGAATGTATTTTCTTTTACTGTTATACCCCTTTGACATGCTATGATGTATACTCCCTATGTAATTAGCACGTGTACATACAATGCTCTATATATACATAGATCTCATAAGAGATTCACACATTCTACAAAACTCTCTAACTTCTCTCTTGTTTCTCTCTCTACAAATCGGACCACTCTCAACAGAAATCATTGTTGACATCCAATTTCTTGATAATCCAATCCTTTGAAATAGTTCAAGTTGACATAATTCTTACTATGTTGTGAATTACGATAGGGAAAAAGTCTAAAAGTAATCAATTCTCTACACTTGGTCATCCTTTGGCAACTACTCTTTATTTGTATTTCTTAAGTATACCACCATTTTATTTATCACCTTATACAACCACTTGTTTCCTATAACTTTCATATCACTTGTTAAAGGAACCAGTTCCTAAGTATTGTTTATAATTAAGGCATCACATTATCCTTTCGTTGCTTCCTTCCATTCAGGTTCTAAACAAGCTTGATAATAATTCTTAGGTTTAGGTAGGATAGAATGAATGTCATTGAGGAATTTAGGTTGATGTAGGCTACGTTTTGATTATGTTAGCATTTGGTAAACATTGGTTGGACTACATGGTCTATGAACTGTTTGTATGGGTAGATTAAAAAATAAAGTTATTGTAGGGAAAATAATTCTATAGTTTCAATTCCAATAGGTAAAATAAAATTATTAAGATTGTATGAAAGACTAGCTATTGAAGGTACATGACCATCTATAGTTGACTAAATTTTTGTTTTGCTTGATTGTTCGGGTGAATGACCCATTGGCACAACATCTAGGATATATCTAGGCTAAGTAGAAATGGATGTAGTAGGGCTATTTTCTTGAATAGTTGATGGTGAGATATGGTAGTGATTCCACAAGTATATGGATCATTCGAGTAATAAAGTGCATTAAGTACGAGTATCATCCCAAAGAGAGTGATTTTCTTTTTATAATTAAATACCAATACGTAACAATTGCAATACTATTTAAGCGAGTAATAAGGGAAATTTATCCAAACAAATTATTAAACCTTGTATTAATTTAAAGATTCAAATAATGATGAAGTAAATAATATTTGAAGATTTAGGATATATGAATATTCTAACCACTCCACATATAATATCAAATATCCTTGACTTATTTCTCTATCTAATTGATTGGCTACATGCTCTTATATACCTAAGAATCTTTGTCAAGTATTCTTTTGAATTATGTGCAAACAATAATATTGTCATGCTATTTCATTCATACATCAATTATGATCACATGTATCAAGCCACACATTCTATTTCAATTCATGTGAAAATAATTCTATCATATTCAAAAACTTACCTTGTCAAGTTAAGGCATGAATCTCAAATCATATAATTATTGACCAAATAATCCAAGTATTAAGATTAAAATTATTATATCAATTATTGATAGAAAAAATCTTTCAATTAAATAAAATCAATTCCATGATTTTGTAGTTAAGTTCATCAAAAATCCCAAATAAGAATCTAGCCACTCATAGTTCTAAAATAATAATTAAAAAAATATGAGTGAATAAGAGTTACAAGAATGATGAAGAAAAAGATGAAGATCAAACTTTGATGAAGAATCCAACTCATCATTTAATCTCTTTGCTAACTATATAATTGCCTCCTTAATATGCTTTACTTGTTCTTTCTTTGTAACAATGAAGTATTTTGTTCTCTCTTGTTAATTATAAGTTATGTGTTGTTTATGGCTTCCTTGTAGTGTTTTAAATAGGATGAAATTGGTCCTAATTAGATTAAGATTCTTATTAACTTTGATCAAAGTGTTGCTTTGCTCGATCAATTGAGATTCTTCTCGATCGATCTAACAATGATATCATTTGAACTTGAGAGTGCTCGATTGATCGACACCTTTGTTGATCTATTTAACTCTACTTTTCCCATTCCAATGCATAAATCCCCTATTTCCTCAATCGACTGATATGTCTCGATCTATTAACTCTAGTGATCATGAATTTGTCTTGATTTACTTATTTTTATTCTATTTGATATCTTTTCATCTATATTGTCATAACTAAACATAAGATAAATCTTTTAAACAATATTTATATGAAAACAAGATAAATTACTTGCTTGAAGTAGCCAAATAACTCTACTTTTATAGAGTTATCAAAACATTAATTGTTTCCTTATCTTATAGATGATTAGGTTGTAAAGGATATTGGGGTAACTCAATCAAATAAAATAAGTGAAATAATCGTACAATCTCTATAGAAGATTAGGTTACTGGGTCAAGTATTTGGGTATTGAGTAAAGGAAATTGCTCTTCATGAAAGACAATATCTTTGCTTGTATATATGCTACCAGTTTCTCAATGGAGGCGTATCCCTTGTGTTTAGGTGCATAGCCTAAAAATATACATTCAATTTATCTTCTTTGCAATTTATACTTGTTGTAAGCTCTCAAAAAAGGATAGCACAAACATCCAAATATCCTTAGGAAGGCATAATCTTATATAACTTCTCATAAGTTGAGATTTTGTGCAACACTTTTGTAGGAGTTCTGTACGACATGCATATGTCCAAAATTTAATAGGTAGACTAGAAGCAAGCATGAGTGTCATACTAGTTTCTATAATCCTATTCAACCTGCTCTCAACAGCTCCATTTTGAGCAGCTTGAATGAGGACAAGTAATCATGTGTTCAATTCCTTACTTTTCCCAATCAATAGAAAAAAACTGAAATTCTCCTCTCCATCTGATTGAAATTTCTTGAGTTTAACCTCAAATTGTCATTCTCCCATTGCTTTAAAAATATTGAGTGCAGTTTTAGGCTGACTTTTGTCGGACAAAAAATAAACCCACATAAACCGTGAGTGGTCATCTACAACTAGCAAAAAATATTTAACACCAATAGAAGCAATAATTGGTGATGTCCATAAATCAACATAAACAAGATCAAACATCTTACCAGAGTGTTCATGACTACTTATGTAAGGAAATCTATGTGACTTCCTTAAAGAAAAAATCTTGCATTTGTAAAGATCATCAAGAGAACTTGATATATTCAAATTTACTTGTTGATCTAACTGAAGAATACATTGTCTGTAGGCTGTCTTAGTCTATGATGCTATATACACTTGTTTAAACTATGACTAAAAGCATTATATATATAAGCTTGATCCTTAATACCTGATTGACATGATTTGGTGGCTTGGAGAAGGCGCTTGATCTTGTACAAACCCTTTTTTAGCTTTGTCTTGGAAGAACATTGTCTGAATCCCCAGTTCCTTTACACAGATATAATTTGGATGAAACTCTAAATATATATCATTATCTATTGGAAATGAATTTAAATAAAAATTATTATTATTTTATGAAAGTTATTTCATAAATTATGTAACTGTCATTTTCATAATTATATGGCCGTTATTTTCATAATTATGTGACCGTTACTTTTATGATCGTTATTTTCATAATTATGTGATCGTTACTTTTATGACCGTTATTTTCATAATTATGTGATCGTTACTTTTATGACTGTTATTTTCATAATTATGTGGCCGTTACTTTTATGACCGTTATTTTCATAATTATATGAACATTACACTTATATTTTTCAACTATAAATAGGGGCTTATCCCTCAGTTTAGAAAATAACTTAACAACTCAAAAACAAGTTATACGGTTTTTCATAGCAAAATCAAAGAAAAGAAAATTCAAAATTGTTTTCTCAGATTTTCGAGCAACATAAATATTTAAGAGGTGTAGTATTCTGGATTTCATCAGAGCAATGAAGATCCAAGACAGGAAAAAGATTCTGGGTTGTTTTATCCTGGGGACGACGAGGCTATGTTTGCTTGCACAAGTTTGGGTAGAACCGCGAAACGTCTTAAAGAGAGCGACCTAGTCCACGACTCAACCTAAGTAGTTCATTTCAGGTTATCGGTAATATTGTTCTTACATAATTTTTCACATATTTGTTCCAACAATTTTAAGACGTATTCTATCTGCCATGTCTACTGAAATGTTAACTGCTGATTTCAACAAACCATTTTATTTTGAGGAACTACACTTTAAAAAATGAAGACAAAAAAATGTTATTTTTCTTAACCATGTAAAATGTCGCTTTTGTTCTTATTATTGAAAAACCAACACTGCCTAATTCTCATATTGAAGCTACAACAAAGGATTTAAACACCTGGATAGAAAATTATTTTTTATGCAAAAAAAAATTATTCTTAATGGATTAGCTAATGACTTGTATGACTATTATAATTTTGATAAGTCTACTAAGGAAATTTGGCATACATTTCAAAAGAAGTACGACACTGAGGAAACTGGAACTAAGAAGTATGATGTCAGTAGATACATGAAGTATCAAATGATTGATGGAAAATCTGTGGAAGCTCAATCACACGAACTGCAGAAGACAACATACGAAATAACTTTTGAAGGTATAACTTTAGATGAACAATTTCAAGTAGTTGTTATTATAGATAAATTACCCCATGCTTGGAAAGATTTTGAGAATACACTTAGACATAAAACTAAGGAATTTTCTTTAGAAAGTCTTATAACTCATTTAAGAATAGAAGAAGAAGCACGAAAATAAGACCAAAGAGATAAAGTACTCGTTGTCTCAAACAACAGTACCAATAAGAAACCCTCATTTGTAATTCTGAAACCTAAAGGTAAAAATATGAAAACTCAGAATCACAATAATAACTAAAACCGCAACCACCAAAATAGAAACAAAAAATATCCTCCCCAGAATGGACCTTAACCCCCCTTAAGAAAAAGTACATTCATGTGTTATAGTTGTAACAAACCTAGCCACTTGGCCAGAAACTGTTGGAATAGGAATCGTCCTACCCCGCAGGCGAACTTTACTGAAAATCAACTTATTGCTATGATATCTGAAATCAATTTTGTTGGTGGATTTGAGGGGTGTTGGGTGGACACTGGTACTTCTCGCCATGTTTGTTATGATCGAGATTTGTTCAAGTCCTACTTTGAGTCTGAGGATAAGAAAGTGTTGATGAGCGACTCCCACTCCACTAAAGTTGTTGGTACTGATAAGGTGGAATTGAAGTTTACCTCTAGAAAGACTATCATCTTGAAAGATGTCTTGTATACTCCAGAGATGAGAAATAACTTAGTTTCAGGATATCTTATTTACAAAGCTAGGTTTACTCAAACTATAAGGACTTATTTATATACAATAACTAAAAATAATATTTTTTGTTGGGAAAGGGTACGCCACTAATGGCATGTTTAAATTGAATGTTGAGTTCTTTTAATATTTGACATGCTAGACTTTATCATGTTAATAAACAAATAATCAAGAACATGGGTAGCTTAGAACTAATTCCTAAACTATCTTTGAATTATTTTGGAAAATGTGACTTTTGTAGTCAAGCTAAAATAACCAAAACTTTACATAAATTAGTAGTTAGAGAATCTAAACCTTTAGAATTAATTCATTCTGATATATGTGAACTTATGTATATCTAATGAAAAATAAAAGTGAAGCGTTTGACATGTTTAAAATATTTATGACTGAGATTGAGAATCAACTTAACAGAAAAATAAAAAAAAAATTCTAAGTGATAAAGGCATTGAATATGATTCCAATATTTTCAGTGTTTGAAAAAAAAACTCATGGAATCATACATGAAAAAAAATTACACATGATTCTCCTGAAATGAATGGTAAAGTTGAAAAAAAAAATTGAAACTTTTGATGAATTAGTTATTACAATTTTATTAAACTCTAGTACTGCTTCTCATTGTTGGGAAGAAATTTTATCAACTATTTTATATGTGCTACATAGAATGCCTAAATCTACTAGTAAAATTTCACCATCTGAAATTTTGAAAAATAAGAAACCTAACTTAACTTATTTTAAAACTTAAGGTTGTTTAGCTTATGTTAGGATTCTTGATCCTAAAAGAAATAAACTTTCTAGTAGAACATACAAATGTGTATTCATAGGATATTTTGTGAATAGTAAAGCTTATAAATTCTATGACTTAAATGATCATAGTTATAGAATCAAATGATGTTGACTAATGTAAACATAGGTTTCCATTTAAATTGAAGAATAATGGGAGCTCATCTTCTAGTTGTTTACCCATAACTAGAACTAGTAAACAAAATGAGGAATTAAACACTGAAATTAGGAGAAGTAAATGAGCTCGAACCCTTAAGGACTTTGGGATTGATTTTTATGAAATTAGGAGAAGTAAACGAGCTCAAACCCTTAAGGACTTTGGGTTTGATTTTTATGTTTATACCTTAGAGGAAGATTCCTAAACTCTTAATGAAGCCTTATCTTCTTTAGATGCCAACTTATGGGAAGAAGCCATAAATGATGAAGTGGACTCTCTTGAGTATAAGATAACTTGGCATTTAGTCGACTTACCTCCTAGATGCAAAACCATAGGATGTAAATGGATACAAAAGAAGAAATTAAAACTCGATGTTACTATTGAAAAGTACAAAGCTCGTCTTATAGTCAAAGGGTATAGGCATAGAGAAAATGTAGATTTCTTTGATACCTTTTCACCAATCACACTAATAAATTACATACGTGTACTTTTCTCTCTTGTTGTTATCCATGATTTAGTAGTGCACCAAATGGATGTCAAAACTGCTTTCTTAAATGGTGACTTAGAAGAAGAGATTTATATGGACCAACTTAAGGGCTTTGTTATCTCAGGTCAAGAAAATAAAGTTTTTAAATTATATAAATATCTGTATGGTCTAAAACAAGCACCTAACCATGTCTTGAAAAATTTGACAATATAGTTATCCCATATGAATTCAAAATGAATGAAAGTGACAAATGCATTTATTATAAATCAGAAAATGACATTTGCACTATTATATGTTTATATGTGGATGACATGATTATTTTTGTGTCAAATATTCATGTTAATGTGAAAATTTTGTTATGTGCTAACTTTGATATGAAAGACCTCGAAGAAGTGAGTATAATCCTTCGTATAAAGATTACTAGGTTTGAAAAAGGGAATTTCTCTAGATCAATCTCATTACATTGAGAAGATCTTAAAGAAATATAATTACTTTAACTGTAAACTTGCATGTACTCCTTATGATCCTAGTGTAAAGTTGTTCAAGAACACCGAGGACGGTGTTAGATAAACTAAGTATGCGAGCATCATTGGTAGCTTATGTTATGCTATTGATTACACTAGATCAGACATAGCTTATGTTGTGGGACTACTACGTAGGTTTATCAGTAGACCTAGTATTGAACATTGAAATGCAATTGAAAGGGTCATAAGATACCTTAAGAGAATTATGAACCTTGGATTATATAATAAGAAGTTTCCCGCTGTTCTAGATGGATACAGTGATGATGATTGGAACACTCTATCATAAGACTTCAAAGCAACTAGCGGCTATATATTTAACATTGTTGGTGGAGCTATTTCTTAGAAGTCTAAGTAATAGACAATATTGGATCAATCTACGATGGAGTTTGAAATGATAGCACTAGCTACTACTAGTGAAGAAGCAGGCTAGTTAAGAAGTCTATTAGCTGAGATCCCTTTATGGGAAAGATCGATACCAGTTGTCCTGATCCACTACGATAATACCGCGACTATTGTAAAGATTTAGAACCGTTATTACAACTACAAGAGGCAACAGATACATAGTACTATTAGAGAATTTCTCTCTATAGGAGCTGTAAGAATGATCATATATGTACTGATGAAAATTTGGCAGATCCTTTGACGAAAGGATTACCGAGAGAGAAGGTTTTGCAAAACCTCAAAAAGAATGGGACTAATGCCCTTAGAATGAAGAGTCACTCGTGATGGTAACCCAACTTATAGACTGGAGATCCCAAGAAATAAGTTCAAAGGGTAATAACAAGTCATGAAGTGATATGAGATGAATCATGCTATTATGAAGTCCCATTCTATATTGTTAGAAGCATGAAGTCCTGAAGCGACAGAAAGGATGAGTTAATTATTAAACTCTTAATGAGTTCTATACTCTATGTGGAGTGGAGTATGTAGCTACTAGAGTACTCTTGATAGACTCACCTATGTGAATGTGAAAGTGTGGTCGTTTCCTATGAAAATTTTGGGCAAAATTTACTAGAGCATTCACTATACTGGGATACACGTGCATGGCCGTAAAGCACTGACTTTTCGAACTACACCTTGGAAAAGTTGTGTGTGTAATGTTGTTAGTGATAGAGTTCAAAACTATGAGTTACTCTAGTATATTCTAAAGTATCAACACTATGCAAAGGTTTAAGTCGATAGACACCTTTTGTTTATGCACAATCTTATACTTTTAATTGATCGGTTGCTCGATGAAATTATTTTTATTTAAAATTCAAGTGGGGGATTGTTGGAAATGAATTTAAATAAAAAATTATTATTATTTTATGACTGTTATTTCATAAATTATGTAACTGTCATTTTCATAATTATATGGTCGTTATTTTTATAACCGTTATTTTCATAATTATGTGGGCGTTACTTTTATGACCGTTATTTTGATAATTATATGACCGTTACTTTTATGACCGTTATTTTCATAATTATGTGGCCGTTACTTTTATAATCGTTATTTTCATAATTATATGACTGTTACACTTATTTTTTCAACTATAAATAGGGGCAATAGCCCTCAGTTTAGAAAATAACTTAACAACTCAAAAAACAGTTCTACGGTTTTTCATAGCAAAATCAAAGAAAAGAAAATTCAAAATTGTTTTCTCAGATTTCCGAGCAACATAAATATTTAAGAGGTGTAGTATTCCGGATTTCATCAGAGCAGTGAAGATCCGAGACAAGAAAAAGATTTTGGGTTGTTTTATCCTGGGGACGACGAGGCTATGTTTGCTTGCACAAGTTTGGGTAGAACCGCGAAACGTCTTAAAGAGAGCGACTTAGTCCGCGACTCAATCCAATCAGTTCATTTCAAATTATCGGTAATATTGTTCTTACATAATTTTTCACATATTTGTTCTAACATTATCTACACAGTTTTTTTACTAATATAAATTTGTAGAAACTTGTGGAGTATGTCAAAGCTCTTTTAATGCAATTCTATGATTGTGAAGAGTTTATCACTATTGTCGAGATGCTGAATAGATAATTTGTTACCATTACCTACAGTCACACATGCAATACCATGATAGTTCTTAGCCTTGTCAATGTTAGTCGAATCGGGATTCAAATGGTGTGTTGCTCCACTATCAAGAAGCCACTCTTGATTATCATTAGACTGTGTCATTATGATCTGTTACCTTTATAGTTCCTCCATGAGTTTTGAGTAGCAAGTAATAGCCGTATGACCCTCTTTCATGCATACTTGGAAATTGTAGTCTCTCTGTCGTTTTCTTTGTCTTGTAAGAATTACCTTTATTGCCTTTGTACTTCCCTTTGTTTCCAGAGTTAGCACTAGGTAATCCCTGAAGAAACTGATGCAAGTTCCATCCCTCAGAAGGTTTATTTCCAGCATTACTTCCATATTTATCAGTTCTATTTTGAATACCTATTTTCCATGAGCTTGTAGCATGTTTGCCTCCTGTATATGTCTTTGTTCTCTAGCTAACAAGAGATTATGAACCTTTCCAAGGAGCAGAGTAATATTCCAGTTACAAAATCACTATAACTACCATTTAAGCCATGAAGAATCTGGTAGATCAAATCCTTCTCAGCTACCCTTTCACTAACATCACCTAGATCAAATCCTTCTCATCAACATTTCTATCATTTTGCCTTAGATTTTGAAATTGAGATCTGAGTTCCATAATTCTAGCTCAGGAAATAAAAGGAAAATAAGCTTTAACAACCCTCCATATCTCAGCTGCATTTTGTTTACCAGAAATTCTAGACCTCACAGAAGATGTGACAGATGCATAGAGCCAACTTTTGAGTAAGTTGTTCATCATATTACAGTTAGTATATGCTGGGTTAAGTACTCTAACTTGAGTCTCACCAACATTGCACAACATAAACTGCACAAGAGCAGTTTTAATACCAAATAGGTATTCTTCAATTCCATAAGCAATGACAATGCTCTCAAGCTGTTCATGCTACAATAGGTTATTTGTCCTAACAAGCTTAAGAGAGAAAACGACATTGATAGGAGGTGGAATGACCTAAAGACATTTCAGGCAAATAACATCATACCCAGGAGGTGAGTGTGAGTTCGAGCACCACTACTTTGTCTAGTGTGAGCAATAGAGTGCTGGAAAGTTGTCTTGCTTGGAGGTGTGATGTCTGCCATTTTTAAAGCCGCAAAATTGTTCAGAGTTGCAGCTCCGATATCATACACAAAATGCTACTGCAGTGACAACAAACTCTGATACAATGTGTGAAAATTAAGCAGCATACCTTTAATGTATTTCTAGAGGGTATATAAAGGACCTTACAACCTATAGACTCTTTACATGTCACTACAAAAAAATTTAGCTATAGCTACGAAATAGATTTTATAGCAATTTTGCTACTAAAACTTATGGTAAAAAAGCCAAACCACATTTAAAAATCTGGGTTCACATATCACATATTCCTACAAATTTTCTTAACAATTAAGCACAAAATTGGGTAACAATTTTTATATCGTAGTTAAATTTGGTGTCAAAAATTTAACTATGATTATTCACAATTTCATAATAAATTGCCACCAAAAATTGTGCGAAACTTTGAAAATATT
Organism: Hippophae gyantsensis; assembly: GCA_030763125.1. Classification (NCBI taxonomy): domain Eukaryota; kingdom Viridiplantae; phylum Streptophyta; class Magnoliopsida; order Rosales; family Elaeagnaceae; genus Hippophae; species Hippophae gyantsensis. Next base: position 28,494,398 of record CM061038.1, read on the forward strand.
TAACTACAAAATATTATAACAATTTAGTTACGATTATTTATATTTTCGAAGCAACTTACCTTAAAAAATTGTAAAAAACTTTGAAAATATTTAAATACAAAATGTTGTAACAAATTAGCCACAATTATTCATATTTTTGAAACAGATTGGCATGAAACATTATAAAAAATTTTGAAAATATTAACTATAAATAAAATATCCTAACAAATTAGGACGATTAATTGTAGGAAAACATTATGCTTAATATGAATCTTATAAAAGACTCCTCCAACTATATTATGAAAATAAGATATTATGAAGTTCTTATTTTTTTAAATTTAGACGGAAATTTTTTAAAAATATATTGTAATTTAACTTATGAAATGAAAATAAGTTTAGCCACAAATTTTTGAAGTAATTTTGAGCTTAAATGAATAAAATGGCACCAAATTTTTTGTTACGAATTTTGAAATTTTGTTGCCATTTTGGGACTAATATTTGTGAAAAAAAATATTTGATACATAAGTTGTTACTTTAACTTAATAGCCGATTTCAATTTAAAAAACAGAAAAGTCATAATAGTTAAAATTAACAATTTTCAATATAATTATTGAAATTTTTTTAGTTATTAGTTATTGTTTAAAACATAAATTTAAGTTTAATTTTAAAGATTTTTTAAGTGAATATAAGGCTTTATGTAAGAAAAGGTAATAATTTAAGTCACTAGCATATAAAATTATTAAAATTACTCAAAATGTCATTATTTTTATGATTTTTATATTCTATTTTAGCATATATGATATATATAATATACTACTAAGTTTTATGGATTTGGTTTTTATTCACTGATTGATTAAAAAAAACATAAAAGGACATCATAAAATTAAAGTTAAGTGAGTTTTCTTGGTTTAATTTCAAATGTGACTCACTATTATAGTGAAAATTAATCTTGTAAATTTAATCATTTTCTTTTAAAAAAATTGAGGTCATAATATAATATGTGTGCTATTTATTATAAAAAAAGGCTGATCATAAGATTTTTTTTAATTTGCACCTTCGTTTTGGGATAATAACAAAAATTTCCTCTCTTTTCGTTTAAAATTTTAGACGTGGTGTCAAAATGATCAATTATCTTTGACAAGTACGCTTTAGTCCATTAGTTCGCAAATATTATTCTAGAAGTCTTCTAAGTTTATAAAGTATGGCACCAAAAGTCATGATGAACTTATAATATCCCATTTTTTTAACATAATGTATCTCTAATGTACTACAAGTAAAACACCATAGATTCATTAAGTTTAAAAAATAGGATATCAAAATTTTATTAGGATTAAAAATTAAAACATTAGAAATGTTCATGGATTTTTAGTTTCTCATTTTTTTAAACTTAATGAACTTTTAGTGTATTATCTAAAAGCTAGTAGATTTAAGTGTATAATTTATCTCATCTATTGGACTTATAAGATACTTTTCTCTTCTTAAATTTTATTCTTCCTAAATGAGAATTAAAATGTCGTTGATATCGTTGACATTGTTGCAATATTGTTACTTTTTTACATAATTTAAAATTGAAACATAATATTCATATATTTTTCCAAAAATATTTAAAAAAATAGCGATAATGTTGCGATATTATTAACAAAATGTTGTTGTCAAGAAAACATTGAAATTTTTGTCAAAATATCATGGATATTATCATAAAATTATCGACAAAATGTGAACAAATATTGATAAAATATCGTTTTATGCTAATTTTTTTATTTTCTAAATAATATAACTCTAAATTTATTTATTTATAGTTTTTCTAGCTTCAATTAAAATATTATTTATTTAAGAAAATATTTTATATCCATTTTCATATATATATATACTTTTTATTTATACTTTATTTACTAGTTTTACTTATATAATTTTTTCTTTATAATTTTAACTTTATTATATGGTTTAGATTTATCTACTTATAATAATATTAAAAATTATAATTAAAATAATTATTTTAAATTATAACTAATTATACTGTAATATTCCAAAACCGGTCTGGTCCGAGTGTACACCCCTACCAACCACTAGTTTGTATCGTATGTTTGATCTTTTTTCTTTTTTATATGCATTAAAAAATATCAATACTACTGGAGCTCCAACAAGAGAGAGTAATGAGACTACCGGTGAACCATTTAAGTCTTTAGATAAACTGAAAGGACATTTCTTATTTGTTGCATTTTCCTAGAGACAAAGGGGATTTATTCGTTTTATAGCCATCCTCTTAATAATTTCGTGGCACTCTCACCAGCTAATCTTCCGAGCTTCTACATTGTAGGACAAGTTTTGGTATCATGCTATTGTATGAAGTTTAGGGTCATTATTTTGTGATTTTTTTTATATTAGTTTTCGTTGCATCATAATTATGCATTGATTTGCAAGGTGGTGTTTTCAAGTTGGCAATTGTTTTTGCCAACTATGTGTATCCCATGGCACATCCCAAGGTATAATAGGTTTAAAATTAATTTCACTGTGCTATTAATTCTTAGAGGTGTGGAATTTGAAGACATGTTATTTGCCAGCATCTACCTTGTTAAATTGATGGACTATTGTTAGATCAGATACTTTTTTCTATTTTTTGGACAAACCTTTGCTTGCATTTATCCATAATTGTATCATAAATGATAGCTTCATTCAAAGGTTCAAAAGAAGGAAAGCCACCTAATTATACAGGAAACACGTTCTAGTTATGTTGTGGATGGTGTTACTCCTCACCATTGTGTCTATTTTATCTCCATATTATTGTATATTGGGTTTTAATTTCACTTAAAGCATAAAGTCAAATACAGGTTGTTCTTGTGATGATGTCTTATGTTGTTTGATGTTCAAGTAATGTTATAGCACTTATGCCTTATGAAAGAAAGTTGAACTAATTTTTCATTGATAGTGTAGTCCTTAAAGAAAAATAATGAGGGGTGAGGAAATGGGTATTAGTTTAATCCATATTTCTAAAAATATTGACAGTCCATGATACCGGTTCTTCTGATAATGTGGTGCCATGTTTCATATTTTTTGAAAGTGATATTTTCATTTGGTTTTTTTATGGTTAAACTACTTTCATTTTGGCCTAAACTCTTCACAAATATTGAACTTTTGTCTTTATGATTATTAATATGCTTTCTTATTAATATGTGGCCTTCTTTTTTTCCCCTCTCTTTTTGCTTGTTGAGCTTTCAAATTCAGTATTTTCTCCATTCAGATATATTTTTGGAAGGTTGTTTTTATATAATATGACTTTCAAAAGTACTTGTATGCTTGTAAAAAGAAGTTATTGTAAAAACCAGATTATATGTGTTTATCTGAGCATAACATCAAATGTCTAATTGAACTGCAAGGCAAGACTTCCTTAGGCCTTCTGTTAACGAGATTGTAGTGAATAACTGATATTTGACAAGCCTTTTGTGTCCATGTCTCTGTGGAAAAATCATTTTTCTTACTGTGCTAAAAGATATGCTTAATATGTGAGGTAGGGTTCACTGTTCACCCGATGGTTAATAGATTTTTAGGACCAGACAACTGTAAAGACACTCATTGTATCATAGGAACTTTATTTCTGTAAATAATAGATGTTAGTGATATTGATGAAAGATGTGCTTACATGGAGTTGACTCCATCCCAGAGATGGTAAATGGCATTTTATATTTCTTTTCAAAAGAGGATAATGGTATGAGTGTTGAAATATTATAGATCAAAACTCAAGAACAATTTTCCAAAAACATTCAAAAACTCTCAAACTTTTGTTTCTGATTTCTTTAACTTGATTATTACATTGATACTGAGAAGTATTTATAGAAACAACTAATAAATCTAAGTCATACAACATAAACCTACCAAAACAATCTAAATCATACATCTATCTCTTTACCTAACCTATTTATTTTCTTCTTCTCACCAACCATGAGCTGTATCCTTATCAATCTAGATCATCACTATAGAAGCTTTCATGAGCTGGACTTCAAATGGGTTAGAATATTTCAAAGAGTTTGTTTTTGATTTCTTTGGGCTTGTAAACAAGTTTACAAACCAACACTCACCCTTAAACTTGTTTTATGATGCTGAGCAAATTTTTCAATCTGACAAAGTCTTCTTGCTTAAACAGTTTAGTGAAGATGTCGGAAATTTGATCTTGTGATTTTACATACTCGAGTTGTACATCCTTTCTTATGATGCACTCCCTGATGTAATGATATCGAGTATCTATGTGTTTGCTTCGATCATGAAAAACAGGATTTTTGGCTAAGGCAATGGTTAACTTATTGTCGACACAAATTTTGATTGGCTCTTCTTGTGTCATACTTAGCTCCATTAACAAGTTTTCCAGCCAAATTGCATGGCAAACACATGAGGTAGCTGCTACATATTCTGCTTCACAGCTAGACAAGGTGACAATCGGTTTTTTTCGACATCCATGTAAAATCAGTGTCTCCCATGAAAAATACAAATCCGGAAGTGCTTTTCCAATCGTCTATATCTTCACCAAAATCGCTATCACTATATCCAACAAGCTTGTAATCATTAGAAGCCGAATAGAACAAGGTAAAATTAATTGTACCTTTCAGATAACGTAGGATTCTTTTTGCAACTTTGAAATGGGTGATTGTTGGTTTCTTCATATAACGGCTAATCAATCCAATGACATATAGGATGTCAGGCCTTGTGCATGTGAGATAACGTAGACTTCCAACTAAATTTTTGAAAAATGTTGGATCCACACTTTCACCATCTTCATGCTTGGATAGTTTGATTCCACATTCCATTGGTGTGTTAATAGGCTTGCAATTGTTCATCTTGAACTTCTTTAGTATTTCTCTTGCATAGCTTTCTTGAGAGATGAAGATGTCTTCTTCCTTTTGCTTCACTTCAATTCCAAGGTAGTATGTCATTAACCCGATATCTGTCATTTCTTAAAATCTTCAAATAGCTTCGGATTAATTCCGATGAAGATGAGATCATCTACATATAGACAAACGATTAGAATATCATCATCTTCAATCTTGATGTAAAGTGAATGTTCATAGGGACACTTGGTGAAATTGTTCTCCAGAAAGTACTTGTCGATATGGTTATTCCATGCTCTTGGTGCTTGCTTTAACCCATAAAGAGTTTTCTTCAACTTCAACACCTTGTCTTTGTGACCTTTTGCTTCATAGCCTGGTGGTTGCTTAATGTAGACTTCTTCTTCAAGGACTTCATTTAGAAAAGTTGATTTTACATCCATTTGATGTATCTTCCACTTATTTTGAGCTTCCAAAGAAATGATTAGTCTTATAGTTTCTAATCGAGCAATAGGAGCAAATACCTCATCATAGTCAATTCCAGCCTTTTGACTATATCCTTTTGCTACTAGCCTCGCCTTATGCCTTTTAGTCTCTCCCTTAGCATTCCTCTTTGTCTTGTACACCCATTTGACACCTATTGCCTTATTCCCTTTGGGAAGTGAAACAAGTTCCCATGTGTCATTCTTCTAAATTGCATTGATTTCTTCGTCCATTGCATCTCTCCACTTCTTCTCTTGTGCAGCTTCTTGAAAGCTTACTGGCTCACAATCAACAAAGAGACAGAATAAGGTAAGATTATCTTGTCGTTCTGTTACCTCATAAATATCTTGGAGATTTCGTGTACGTGTCACGACTCTTTCACTTCCACTCGAAGATGATAAAGGTGACGAGTCTTCATGAGTGGTTGATATTGGTGAAGTAGGTGGAGTCGTTGGCTCTTGTTGAATTTCTATAGGTTGCTCCCTCATTGTCTACTCATCTTCTTTAAACTGAGGAAATAAATTAAAGTTATATGCATGAGAGTTAAAATCACATTCTCCTTCTTCGTCGAATACCACATCTTGACTTATCACAATCTTCTTATTGTGTGGGTTATAGAACTTATAGCCCTTTGAATTGGCATCATAGCCAATAAGGATAAAACTCTCGCTTTTATCATCAAGCTTCATTCTTCTCTCATCCGGTACATGAACATGGGCTATACTTCCAAAGACCCTTAGGTGGGAAATACCAGGCTTTCTTCCACTCCATGCCTTTTGTGGTATCTTTTCCCATACACTTCTTGTTGGAGATTGGTTTGACAAGTAAACTACCCAAACCTCTTTAGGTAGTTTCTTAATTTTGAGCATGCTTCGTGCCATCTTGAGGATTGTTCGGTTCTTTCTTTCAACTAAACCATTCTGTTAGGGGGATCTTGGTACTGTTAAATATCTATGAATTCCATTTGCTTCACAGAACTCTTGAAACTCCTTGGATGTAAATTCTCCACCTCGGTGTGATCTCATGGCTTTGATTTTTCTATTGCTTTCTCTCTCCATTGTAGCTTTGAACCTTTTGAATACTTCAAAAACTTTTGATTTCTATTTCAAGAAATATACCCAAGTTTTTCTTAAAAAATCATCAATAAAAAGAAGAAAATAGTTACTGTTACCGAGAGAGCTAGGCTTGATCGGTCCACACACATCAGTATGGATTAGCTCGAGTGGCTTCTTGGCTCTTGAGTTTGACTCATTTGGAAAGCTTTTTCAGGATGGTTAATGCAAGGTAGTCCCTTTACCACCTCCTTCTTAGACAACAGCTCCAATCCTCCAAAATTGAGATGCCCGAATGGAAGATGTCATAGCCACGATGCATCTTTGTAGCAGGCTTTCAGACACTTTGCAATGTCATTTTGTATGTTGATCAATAACATTCTATTCTTTGACATCGGCACATTAGCAATGAGGTTATTCTTATCATCTTTTATAGAAAGATTACAATCCTTCATATGAATATCATAACCTTTCTCTAACAGCTGTCCTAAACTTAAGATGTTACTTTTCATATTTGGGACATAGTAAACATTGGAAATAAATTATTATCGCCCATATTTTAAGTGAATAAGAATGTTACCTCTTCCTTTCACTGCTACGCTAGAATCATCTCTAAATGAGATATTTCTACTTACTGACTCATCTAGTTCCACGAACATATCTTTCCTTCCACACATATGGTTGCTTGCACTGCTATCAAGATACCAGGCATTTAGTTGACTACCATCATCCTTCTTCCGTGCTAGAAAACGAGTTTCTTTATCATCCGTCTTATCCTCTATGTAGTTGATTTTCTCATCTACTCTATTGTTAGGAGCTCTACATTCTGAAACATAATGTCCAAATTTCTGACAATTATAGCATTGAACTTGAGATTTGTCATACCTTGAGTTCATATTGCCTCTTCCACGACTTCGTGTTGAGCTTTCTACTCTCTCGAAGTTGTTGGAACTATTGTTGTAATTCCAACCTCGTCCATGACCGTGACTTCTACCTCATCCACGACCTCTACACTACTACAAAAAGGGGCATTAAAGTCGGTTCACGGGATGAACCAACTTTACGTTTAAAGTTGGTTCATGCGGTGAACCGACTTTATGTTTTTTTTTTATTTATTCATTTTCTATTATACTCAAATAAAAACCTGTATTCGAGCAGAAAAAAACAAAATCAGTTTAGCAAATAGTTCAAATAATACAAATATTTGAAAAATAAAATATTAATTGATAGTAGAAAAATTACCATGGTTTTGTTCTATTTTATTCAAGATCATCATATTCTTCTCCTTATAATACAAACCTACATATATAATACAAAAATTTATACACATAATAACAGAAAAAAAATATGAATAATAAGGGATCGAAAAGATTAGTTAAAGAGGAAGAAAACTCACTAACCAGTGCTGAAAATGGTAGTCGTAGGTGGCCGGAAAATGAGAAAGAGTGGAGGAGAAGTGGAGGAAGTTTTCGGTTTTTTAGAGTTCTGTAACGCTAAAAATAGTTTCTGTCTGGGAAGAAAGAAGAGAAAAGAATTTATCCACGTGTGTAGCGTCGGTTCCACGTGTCAAACGACGTTATGTTACGTGGATAGCGTCGATTCCAGGTGTCAACCGACGCTACGCTACGTGGATAGCATCGGTTCACCACGTCAACCGACGCTACGTCCATGTGTAGCGTCGGTTCGCCACGTCAACCGACTCTACGTATCCACGTAACATAGCGTCGGTTGACGTGGTGAACCAACGCTACGTCTACGCATAGCGTCGGTTTGACACGTCAACCGACGCTACATCCTACGTGGATAGCGTCGGTTCTACACCGAACCGACTTTAAACCAATTTAAAGTTGGTTTTTAGAAAAAACTGACTTTACGTATCGACTTAAATACCTATTTTGTAGTAGTGCTACCTCTACCTCGATCACGTTGGTTTTTGTCATTGCCTTGGCTTTCATGCTTTTCCTTGAATTGCATCTTGAAGAGTTGCTCAGTAATCCCTTGCTTCTTCTTATGATTTTCTTCATATGCTTGTAATGACATATTGAGTTCATCAATGGTCATTTCTTCCAAATATTTTGTTTCCTCAATCGTCACGACGATGTGTTCAAATTTGGAATCTAATGAGCAAAGTATCTTTTCCATTATTCTGACATCTTCCAACATATCACTGTTTCTTTTCAATTGATTAGAAACAACTACGACTCTCGAGAAATAGTCAGAAATAGATTCGAAAGCTTTCATATGTAGAGATTCAAATTCACCTTTTAGTGTTTGAAGACGAACCTTCTTCACTTTCTCGACTCCTTTGAAAGAAATTTGAAGCTTATTACACATTGTTTTGGAAGATGTTGCATCTGAAATCTTCTCAAACCCATCATCATTTAAGGCTTGATAGATAAGAAAGAGGGTTTTCTTGTCTCTCTTTCTCAAATCCTTCAAAGATTTTTTTTGCACTTACGTTAGAGTAGCTTCATCGTCTGGCTCACATGAGCCTTTCTCTACAACTTCCCATACATCATGTGCACCCAAAAGAGCCTTCATCTTGATACTCTAATTATCATAGTTGTCGTTGTTGAGTGTCGGGACTTGAAACGATGTCATGCCTCCACTTGATATAACTCTCAATATAATGAGAATTTGCAAATTATGATCACACAGATGGATTCAGAACGTCAAAAAACCATAGGAGAAACTCCGAGGAAAAATCTAAAATTTTTTAGTCAATGGGAAAAGTCAACTTTTTGGTCAAAGGTCTCGGCGGCTTGGTCAAACGGCTCTGCGGCTCGATCAATAGGCTTCATGGCTCGGTCAACTAGGCTCTAACTCGGCTGGACTCAGTTCCAACTCGGTTGACTCGGTGAGTTAACTCACTGTCTAGCAGAACCTTTCGGACGATCGTGGCGGCGCATCCGAACTCCGATCAGGATGATTCTCACGACGTTGGATTTGTCTCGTCGAGAGCTTCGATTTGATATACAATATTGTATATTTATATTTTCAACTACAGCTCTGATACCACTTTATTGGAATATTATGGATCAAAACTCAAGAACACTCAAGAACAATTTTTCAGAAATACTCAGAAACTTTTAAACTTTTGTTACTAATTTTTTTAACTTGATTATTATATTGATATTTAGAAGTATTTATAGAAGCAACTAATAAATCTAAATCATATAACATAAACTTAGCAAAACAATCTAAACTATACACCTATCTTTTTACCTAACTCATTTATTTTCTTCTTCCCACTATTGTATCCTTATTAATCCAGATCATCACCATAAAAGCTTCTATGAGTTGGACTTCAAATGGACTAGAATATTTCAAAGAGTTTATTTTTGATTTCTTTGGACTTGTAAACAAGTTTACAAAACAACGATAAGAGGATGAGAGAATTTTTTTTAGGTTCAAAAGCGGTGAAAAGAGGCTAATGATTTATTTTTGTAATTTTTTTCCGCTACTTATCTTGGGGTCATTTATTTATTTTAGGTTCTAACCTTGAGGAAACCAATTATCAGCTGTACTATTCTCCGTTGCATGTTGTTCATCATTTGTAGTAGTGTTTGAGCTGCTTTAATTTCAAAAAGTGAGGACCGAGTCTATACAAACTTTGAGCTCTGGAGAGCAATAAAAGCTCTTTTGCTTGCACTTTGGCTATACAATTGGTTTGTATAGATGCATTTTCTGAAGATCTGGGCAAACCTTGTTTTAGTCTTGACAATAGGAAATTTGGACTAAAAACAGTGAATACACAGGTCTGTGGTCTGAGAATTTGGATTCACATCTTACGTAACACATCTGTTTTAGTCCATCTCCCTTCCAATAGAATTCGATCACACCTTTATTCATCATGACCAAATATGAATACCGAATTATTTTTTAATTCGATGTTCAATACTATTTTCGATCTTCCAAATATGTACAGTAGTATCCAATACAATTATTGAACTTTTAATAATTATATGCATACATGATAAAGCAATCAGATAGCCTTAGTATATTACAATTGAAAGGTATTTGTATATCAAATTTTGAGTCCTTACTCATTCAATATTATTGAAAACTTTATTTTACTAAATACTTGATCATTTTTCAAAAATGATCATTGATAAATAAAATCAATCGCAAGAAGGCCAAATATATAAATAGAAGTGGTTCTAGATCTTTCCTACAACATGTTGAAAAAAATGTATGATATAACTTATTGTTAGTATAAATAAATTCACTATCAATATAACTTATTATTAGTATAAATAAATTCATTATCATTTTTAATTTTGCTAAAAGTGTAACCAATTATGCTAATTGTAGTGTAATGAACTTAAGAGTCTATTAAGATAGAATTTTGTTATTTCTATTGAGGAGTCTTACATCGATCAAAGAAAGCTAACAAAATGTTAGTTATAAGATCATGATAACCCTTACTCTTTGAGAGCTCTTTTAGAAGGAATTAGGTCATGACTTTCTACATGGTATCAAAGCAGATCTCTGGGTTCAATTAATGTGCCCAACATAGTCAACTTCGGTCATTCAATCTCACGATCAATCGGTCTTTGCGATGTCCACGTCCGATGTGAGGAGGGATGTTGAGGAGTCTCACATCGATCAAAAAAACCAACAAAATACTGGTTATAAGGTCATGACAATTCTTCCTCTTTGAGAGCTCTTTTGGAGGGAGTTATGCCATTATTTTCTACAATTTTATGATATCCACTATAATTTGAAGAAAGATCAGGGCTTAGAGCACTCTAAAATTGCTTAGGTAAATAATTATTATATGTGTAGTGTGTTTTTTAACTTATGTTATGCATTACTTGCAAACTTAATTGAATATGCCCACATTATTCCAAAATATGCTTCCAAGCTTTGTACGTAAGCATTATTAAATGATGAAGGATAAGCCAATGGAATTTAAAAAGGCTCTCCCGTTAAGCATATTGATTTGGAAGATTGGTCTTGGTGATGTGACAAGTATAAGGACTCAAAATTAAAGTATTTATATATCAAATTTGTATGCTTACTCGTTGTTTTACTAGAACACCTGGTTATTTTTCAAAAATGATCATTGATAAATAAAGTCAATTACAAGAAGGCGAATTATGTACATAGAGGTGGTTTTAGATCTTCCCACTACATGTTGAAAATAATGTATGATATAACTTATTATTAATATAAATAAATTCACTATCATTTTTAATTTTGCTAAAAGGGTAACCAATTATGCTAATTGTAGGGTTATGAACTTAGAGTCTATTAAGATAGAATTTCTTTATTTCATGATGTCCACTATAATTTGAAGAAATATTAGGGCTTAGAGCATTCTAAAATTATTTATGTAAATAATTATTATATGTGTAGTGTGTTTTTCAACTTATGTTATGTATTACTTGCAAATTTAATTGAATACGTCGACATTATTTTAAATCATAATTTATTTCAACACGTTTTGGTGTTCTTTCTAATTAGCTTCCAAGCTTTGTATCTTAAAAAGCACTTATCTTTATATTTTAATGCCATTAAAGCACTTAAAAGTAACTTATGTTATTATTATTTCTTTGTGATAATTTTGGTCTTTAAATATTTTTTTTATTAATATAAGAGGATGAAGAAAGATCATGAACAACGAATGGCCACGACAACCTATGATTAAAAAAAATATACAAAAAAAATCTTATTAGAGTCCTTAAGGGTGTTTATAGTTTAATTGATTGAATCAAATCTAAATCATAAAATCTAAATTGAACACGATTCGAATTAAATTATGGTCAAAATTTAACCAATTCAAATAATTTGAAAAAAAATGGAGATGGGTTCAAGTCAAGCTCGTTGGTGGGAATAGAACTAAAAAAACGCTATGTAAGGATAAGTGTTAACTAAAGGTGTTAAGATATAAATTTAAATTTTTATTGTCTGTTATATGTATTCAAATTTTGGTTATACATAAGGATTTAATGTTTTTAATATGTTGTAATTTTATGATACATAACTAAAATGATGTAAGAGTATTATTGGTAGGTACATAATAAATTTGTGATATATGTATTTATACACAAAATTCATGTTATAAGTACTTAGTATTTAAATGTGTCATTCATCAACAATGATCATTTGTTGACAGAGGATCTTGAAATTGTTACTCACTCAATATCACTCATACAGTGAGTAATTTTAGAATCTTTTGTGACTGGCACACCAATTGCAAGGATCATTTGGGTTACAGGACAACTATAGGGGTGTCTAATCCTAAAGTTTATGACCTCAACTTGGTTTATTATTTCATCCTGAATAATGGTTCCTATATTGAAAGCAATATCTTTTTAATATAATACATAGTCTTAGCATGTAAGAAACATATCTTAGAGGAATGCTTAGAAGATAATAAATTAGCATAGGCCATTTTGTTTCAAATCCGACAGAAAGGAGTAAATTCCCTCAAGATAGAGAGTAGTTTTGGATTGAGGTTAGCATTTGGTAATCTAGTTAACTCGGTAAATAATTCCTCATTTGAAATGTTAAACCTGTCTAAGTTAAAACCAGCATCCCTAATATTGACAATTGATTAAAAAGTATTAAATCCTTGGGTCGAGATGTCAAGTCTTATTTTGAATAAAAGCTTTATAATTCATGGGCCTAATGCGTTAAATTTTATAATCAATATTGGTATAAAATTCCTAGAACAAAGTTGAACAGTAGATTTTCAATGATGTAAAAAGTGATCACTAATCAAGAGCCCTAATTGCTTAAGTAATCTTTATTTCATAAAAATCATACCACAAAATATCACGTTGAGTAAAATAGGTCGTTTGAAAATAGTATTTTTATACCTTGTTTGAGAGTCTTTGTTCCACCATTGAAATGAAACCAAAATTGGTGCACCATCAGGAAGTTCACGACGTCTAGCAACCATTAAAAAGACAAACAAAAATCCAAAATGATAAAAATGCCCCAAAAATGTCAAAAACTAGAATCAGATAGAAACTTTCCAAAAAATTAAAGTTTCGGAAAGAATGTATTGGGTTGAAGTAGAGGGATAGGGTTTATGAAAATTTTTGGGCCAAATGAATGTGCTTGGGTGGTGAGAAAATGAAGGAAAATGATGGTAGAAGTGGATTTTAATTTCTGCACAGAAATGAGATTTTTGTAATGTTTGATCCTAGAAAAGTAATTAGTAATGACTTTTAAGTGATTTAGATAAAAAAAAATATGAAGTTTTGGTGAAATTTGAGTAGAAATCCGAGTAGAAATCCCATATATGAGGAGAAAAATGGGTGTTAAGGTTCAATGGTAGGAAAGGAAAAATAAAATGGGGTATTTAAATTGAACTCATTTGATCGATTGATCGACATTCAAACTTCGATCTATTAAGTTTATTTTTGATCGATCAACATTAATAGTTTCTTAAAATGTCTTTAATTCCTCAAATCCTATGACTAGAAAATTAATTAAAAAATTAAAAATTAATTAAATAAAGCAAGAAATATTAAAAAAAAATTAATTTGTATTTTATTTTTTTAAAATAAGGGAAACAGATTTATTTAAACATGAGCAAGACTATAAACAACTAATTGAAAAATCATTCTTATCAAAGTTGAATTATCCATTGTATATATAGGTATACTAATAAGATACACATACATACTTAACACAAACAATAACATATTGATAATCACTCAAAATAAAATATATGTTTGAATTGTAATAGTATGTCAATTTATTTATTTATGATCAGTCAAGAAATATTTAAAAGAAAATGAATCACCTATAATGAAAAAAAGTAGTTGAATCCTTAATTTTCACAAAATAAAATATATTTACCAAGAGATGACTTAATATTTTTATTCCCTTATATATATATATATATTAGCTATTTATTTATTTATTTATTTTCTTTTTGTATAACCAACTTTTGATTCTTTTTTGTGAATGAAAATGTTTTTTCTCTCTCTTCCTTCCCTTTCTTTTCATTACGGAAGAGACATGTATAAACTAGAAAAATAATATGATGACTTCTATATTAGTTGTGAAGTAGCCTTCTTCATTTACTATGGTAGTTGCATAAATCATAATAGATAACATTCTCAAAATTAAATTTCTCTTTGTAGTAAAATTTTAAAAAGTGAAAAAATGAACTCAAACACAATTTTGTAGTCAAGGTTAGTATAAGCCTTAAAATCTCACTAAATCAATTATAAACTTTAAGCATGATATACATATGAATTCAATGAGTATGCAAATAAGTTATTGTCAATATCGATCACCAGATGTGAAGACCTATTTAAGTGCTCAAATCGAAACACCTATTTACATAATGAAAAATCAATCAAAATAAATAAAGTTAGAAAAATAATTTTAATAGTTTGAGATAATATTTGAACTTCATTTCAATGTTAAAACAATTTTATTCCCTTTATTTATTATTTTTGTTTTAAAATTAATAATTTTTAAATAAACTCAAATAAACACTAAAAAAATAAGAAACAACAATAATACTAAAGTACTCACCTATAGTTAATTAAACATAAAACAAAAGCACCTAGATGAACATTGAAAAATGGTCAAGTGACCGAAAAAACTTTCCTAACCCAAATTTTATTAAATTTTAGTTTCTTGATTTATATAGGTTGGGACTCAAACAATTTAGTTGTCATTGATATGTTATTTGACTTATCTTTATTTTTCTTATTCATCAATAATAAAGAAGATACAACATACATTTTAGCACGATGATAACTAGTTCAAGAATTTGGAGCATAAAAACCAATATTAAAGTAAGTAGTTGTCAACAAGTAGGATTAATATGACATTTTTTACCGTAATTATGATAAATAGGTACAAACTTAGAGATAGAATTGTTCTTTGTGTCTAATAAGTAACAATAGGAATAGAGTTAGAAGGCCTTATAAATGCGGCTTTTGATGTTAAAGTTGTATGTGTAGCATATAAAAAAAATGGGTTAGAGGATTTTACAAAGTAGTTATATTTGAAGATAATGGAGTAGAGTACACATCTATATATCCTAGTCATCTCTTGTCTCTAAAATATTTTCCATAATCAAGAACTTTGTTTAACTTTTTAGCTCCAATTGTTAGACTCTTCATGGATTCCTTGAATTGTTCAAGTTCTTGCAAAAAATTCTTATTTTCCTATTTAAGATCTATAAGACTTAAATTCAAGCTATTAATAAGTTCAGACAGTTCAATATTTTATTTTTCAATAATTAAGAAGTTAATTTCATCATATCTGAGTTTATCATTTAATTTGGTTGCTTCTACTAATAACCTATCATTTTCTTTCTTATCGCCTATTCAATCTATGAATAGTTCATCAAGACTATTAGTATTAAATTTGTTGAATAGAAATTCAAAATCACTTTCCTCATCACCTGAACTAATGTTAGACTTGCTGGAATGTCCACCAATAGTTGCAATAAATGCCAAATAGTTAGTGCAATTGTATTATGGTTCATTTGGATTATCGTTGTTACTTTCTAAGTCACTAAGTGTAGCATTGAAAGCTCTTTCATATCTCTTTTTTGTTCTAGATCTCTTCTTTTTGTTATGAAACTCAACTTTAAAATGACCAATCCCATTGCATTTAAAATATTGTGGTCCAATGGGTTTAGTTTTCTTAACTTTTGAGCTTATGAGTTTGAATTCTTTTGATTTCTGATCTTTGAAATTACTTGGTTTCTAGTTACTCTATGAGCTGTTCTAGTTGAAGATTTATTGAGTGTTTTGGCTATAAATACCAACTATTCATCACCTTTATATTGTCATTGTTACCATCATCAATCATAACGATTTTGAAAGTAACACATTTGTTCTTTATAGGAGTTTGAAAACTCATCTCAAAGGTTTGAAGTGAACCAATGAGTTTTTCTATTTTGATGTTGTCAACATCTTTACTTTCATCAATGGCAGTGATCTTTGTATGAAAGCAATATGGTAATAAGCATAGAATCTTTTGAACCAACCTAAATTCCTCAATTCTCTCCAAGATTTAAAGAGGTGTTAGCAATATCACATAGTTTAACATAAAATTTAGATAAGGTTTTAGTTTTCTCCATCCTAAGGTTTTTAAGCTTAGTGCCTAGCATGAGAAGTTTGGCTCTTTAAACTTAGGTGGTGCCCTCATAGGCAGCCTCTAAAGTATCACAAACACACTTAGCAATATCAATGTTAGTGATATGATGGAATTCATTAGCAGATATAGCATTAAAGATAGCATTAATTCCATTTTGGTTCAAGTTAGTACCAATTTTATCTTCAATAGTCCATTCATTCCTAGGTTTAAGTGTGACAATATTATCTTAGGTAACTGTAGGTGGTTCTCAACTATAAATAACAAAATTATACACACTTTCATCTAGATAACGTAAAAAGTCTCTCACACAAGCCTTTTGATGTGGATAGTTAGACTCATCAAAGAAAGGTGCAAGGTTGTAGAAGAATTCTCTCTCAAATTATCCATAACAAGATCCTAGGTAAACACTAAATATATCTAATGACCTGCTCTAATACCAATTAAAAGTTTAAAGTTACGGCTCTAATAATCTTAGAGTTGAGTGAATAGATAATTTTTTAAAATATGTATAGTTAAATATTTATAAGAAGTCAAGCATGTAAAGTATATAATTAACAAAAAGCATAAATAAATAAGAACTTGACACACTATATTTTCTAGTGGAAATAACCTATGTCAAAATAATGACTTAAGAGGAAAATCACAAGTCTACCAGACTATCTAACTATCCACTATGAAAATCATTATTCAATTACAAGTCAAGTCTTAAACTACCCTTCACAGATAAAGCCTCTAAAGTAATCTACTTACAAATTATTGCTTCTTTCACAATCTCTACAAGATAAGCATACGGATCTGGACCAATGTTTCGATATCTCGAATCACATAAGCAATCAAACTCGTTCAACAAGTATATAAAAATTTAGCACAAATAACACAAATACAAAGTGTGTTCTAGAGCAAACTCAATAATGAAAAACCCTAGCTAGAAGATTCAAGAATAAATCAGTTAAATTAAATCATCTAGCAAACCCTAGAAGTTATATGAACATGAATACATCATCTTAAAAAAAATAGACTTATTAATTAATCAAACATAGCTACATAATGTTTGATAGATAAATTCAAGAATGAGTCTAACAAAATACGATTTAGATTATAAAACATTTTGAGAAAATGCACAAGATGAATAGAATGTGTATTTATTTAAAATAAGGAGCATTATGTTGTTTGTATAGGGGAGATAAAACCCTAATATTAGGGTAAAGAGCAATTATTATTTGCCTATTAAACAAACCATAGAGCAATAATTAATAGGGATAATATAGTAAAAGAATACTTTTGGCTTAAGTACACTAAAGGTTTTGAGTTGAAACCCTAGTTGCTCAATCAATGCAGTCTAGTCTCGATCGATTGAAACTCTTTTCCATCAAACCAGCAACTATTTAAATTAAACTTGAGACTAAATAGATCGAACATGATTGATTCTTGATCGAGTAGTATATATACCAAAGTTCTTAAGTGTATAATATGCATTCTAACATGTTTAAAAACAAAGTATATATCTAAAACATATTGACTTGAAATTCGAAATTTTCTTCAGTTTGAACAACGGATAAGAAAACATGTCTAGAAACTAGTTTATATTTACACATTTTGTTTACAAATAACTTATAATTTTCTTTATTTTTCGTGTTTCATGTAATGTTGTTAAAGCTAATAAGCTTTAATCATTAAATATATTTTTTAATTTATAAAAAAAATGTTCAATTAAATAAAAAAATACAATTAATAATTTAGGTTAATTTGAACTAATTTGGATCAACTTGTTTGTGTTTAATTTAAATTTGAGTTTATTTTTACTGACTTGAATTAAATTTAAATTGTGTTAAGATTAGATTAATTTGAACTAGGTTAGTTCGAGTTCTGAGCCCTAATTAGAGTATCTTGTGGTGGGTTCTCACATCAAATGTGTAGATATGCGTTTACAATCCAATATTGTTACTTTTTTATGTTACTTGTTTTTGATTCCCCACTCTGCCTTTAGAAGTTAATTTTTTTACTATATATTTTATTTATTTTCCATGCTATTGATCACATGATAAATAGTAAATAATATGCTAATGTTGTACTATTTAGGTATGGAAAATATAACTGTGAGAGTCTTTGATGGAATGTTATTCTCTAATTATAAATTATCCAATTTTTTATTTTGTTTGTGTTTTTTATCTGAGGTAAAGTGGATGCTTAGTAGAAGATTTAATAAAAACTTGTTAAAAGTGGCATGAATCTAAGTTTAACTTAATTAAAATATTGTTTATAATTGGTTTTTGTAACTATATTTATATATATTAATAAATGATATTTATATTTTAGAGTATATTTTGGATTAGGAAATTACTTATGTTTTGGAATATATATAGTAAATTTTGTTACAAAATTCAAACACTAACATTTTTTTTAATATAGTAATTTTTATTATAGAATTATTTTATTTGTAGTAAAATTACTACATATTTTCAAACTAAAAATTGCTACAAACGTTTAATAGTCCTATAAATTTGTTATGAACTTAAGATATTTGTGGAAAATTTACTACGAATTTTTAATATTTGTAACAAATTTGTTATGAAATTATGATATTCGTGAAACAATATTTTCAAATCTTTCTTGTAAAAATTGGTATGAAGTTTATACTCGTAAAAAATTTAAGTTTGTAGCAAATTTGTTATAAAATTAAGATATTCATGAGATAATATTTTCAAATTTTTACTGTAAAATTTGCTATAAACTTTTAATATTCGTACAAATTTGTTATGTAATTATAATATTTGTGGGAAAAAATTTACTACAAAAATGTTTTATTCATAACAAATTTGCTATGAAGTTAAGATATTCATAGAAAATATGTTATTATAAATATAATAAAAAAGTTACAATTTTAAAGGTTTATGTCATTACGTTAAAGACAAAATATTTATAGTAAAGTTTATAGTTATTATAAACTTATTTTATAGTTATTAGATAATTTGTTAAGAAATTGTCATTTATTTCTGCAAAAATGTTTATAATTATAAACCTCGTTTCTTGTAGTTTCATTATATTAAACTATTTATTATATTTTATTTGGTTAACTAATAAGAAAATGAAGTTTAGTTATATTATTTTTAAATCGGGACTTTTTTACTATTCGGGGAAAACTTACTGAATTTATTAACATTTACCCTTTAAGAAATATATAACAGACTCAAACTCCCAGAGCACTGTTAAACAATCAAATAATATAAAATTTGCATGAAAAATTATAAATAAAAAATATTAAATATTAAAGTTAAAATGTTGATGAAACTTTTTGATTAAAGAAGCAAAAAATTTGGTTTTCTTTAATTTTTTTAATTTAACAGATTTTAACTAAAAATTAATTAAATTTATACCAAACAAAATTGAATTTAAAGCATTTTATATTTAAAGTATAAACTTAAAAATTGGGAGAAAATTATATACCTAAAATATAATCTCAATTTCATAAAAAAAATTAAAAACTTTATATATAAAATAACCTTTTTAATTAAATAAAAGGTCACTAGTCCCATCATAATGTCCATAGGTACCTGTCAGAAAAATCAAATTGAGATATGTATTAAAAAAATATTATTATTATTATTATTTCAATGAAGCTGGGTAAAGTTTGGTTTATAGAACAGACAAAAAATAAAAATGAGATCGGAAATATTAATGGAATTAAATTAAAAATAATAATATTATTATTATATTAATTTCATTTAAATTAAAGAAATAATTAATATTATATTATTTAATTTATAATTATAATTATAATTAAATAAAATATATTATTACAATTATTATATTTTTTAAATTATTATTAAAATAAAATTATTTTTTAAAAATAATTATTACTTAAAAATACTATTTAAAATTATTTAATATTAATTATTTTTATAAATATATTATTAAAATTATTATTTTTCTAAATAATTATTACTTTAAAATATTATTTAATATTATTTATTTTTATAAATTATTATCAAAATAAAATATATTATTAAAATTATTTTTTAAATAATTATTACTTAAAAATATTATTTAATTTTATTTAAAATAATTTAATATTATTTAATTTTCTAAATTATTATTAAAATAACATAAAATTATTAAATTTTTTTACATGTCTCTAAAATTAAGAATTAAAATAAAATAAAAAATTAATATAAAAATAAATAAAAATAAACAAGAAGAATAATGTAATTGTTATTATTTTTTATTAAGAATGAATTCTATAACATTCTTAATTTAAAACATAAATTAATATAAAAATATGTGAAATCCTACTCTTATTCTACTTAAGAGAAAAAGAGTATTAAATGGTTGTAAACTAAGTAGAGTTCTAGTGATCCTTTTGTAAGAAAAATAGGTGAGATCAACCCACTTGTCTTGAAGAGGACTTCATTAGTATGTAAAAATTATGAGTGTTAACTATATTCGTGGATAAAATATTTATCTATAAATTTGTCTTTAGGCCTATTATCAAGTCTATCAAGAAAAGCTAAACAAATACTCAAGTTTCAAATAATTGTACTTTAGGTATATCTTTGATAACTACTACACATAAGATTTCATTTATGCATTTAATAACACATACTTATAAATCTGAAATTATTTTTAGTGCTAAAATATGGAATAAGATATGCTAAAATATTATATAAGATACATTCTAAATTATAGCTAGAATCTTTAACATAAAAGATAGCATAAAATCTATTTTAAAATATATTAGATAAGATATACTCTAAAATAGTTGAAATTTTTAGCATAAAAGATAATATAATTATTAATACTATTTGTAATAGAAAAGATATTTATTAATCATATATGAGTTTTCTTAATTAATGATATTTGTAATAGTATTACTAATATTATTTGTAATAGAAAAGATATTTATCAATTACATTGGATTAAAGGTTTTAATTTTTCCTATAAATAAAACTCACTGCTTATTGTTTCAATCAATCACACAAAAGCATTATTCTATTCTTCTTAATTTCTCTCTCTTGTTTTACAAATATAAGATCATAATTTTTTAGGCTTCTTTATTTAGTTAATTTATCAAATATTGGTGATTATGTTTGATTGATTGATTGATAAGCCTAATTAGTTTATGATATTTTGATAATATGTTTTTATGACTTCTTCTTTATTTTTGTTCTTAAATTGTTAGATCAAATAATTGTTTTTGTTATATCATAGTTATTTGATTTGATCTTTAAAGAAACTATTTTTATTGAACTTGTGTTTTATCTTTTTCTCTAGGATTTACTAGTTGATTTAATTTAAATGGCATATATTTTGAATCATCTAGTTAGGATTATTCATTATTAAATTCATTCTAGAACACACACAGACACTTTTGTTTTTGTGCTAACCATTTTGCAGTTAATTTGGGAACGTATCTGATTGGCGGGGAGCTTATTGGAACGTTGTTTTGGTAACTGCTCATGCTAATATTAGAAACTGTGAAAACAGAGCAAGGGCTCGTAAGTAAAGTACATTGAGACAGTATTCTAAGGAGAGTAGTATAAGACCGAGTTTGTACTTGAATATTTGATTTTTATAGTGGAAAGTTAGGTGGTCCGATGGACCGATGCGTGGTTTTCTTCTTATGTCATGGTTGTGATCTATGTTGTTTCCACCTAAAAATATCATATGTTATTATTTTATTTCAACACTTTATTGTTACACACGATTACATGTTTGATCGTTTTATTTAGGTTATTAAGTTATAAATTGATAAAAATTAAAAATAATTTATTCACCCTCTTCTAGGTTAATTAGGTTTATATCTTATAAACTTTCAGTTCACTTAATTAGAAATAGGTAAAACTAACTACAATTTATATTAAAATAATATTTTTGTAATAGAATAATTATTCTTATAAAAACATTTTTTTTAGATCTTTTCATTTTTAACAATTTGAGATTTATAGTTTATGAAATTAAAATTTATTGTATAATTTAGGACTAAAATTTTAGTGTTTATGATTATATGAATTTTAAAATTTATGATAATTTGAATTTTCATCGATATAAATTATGATTTCTTGAATGCACGTGAAAGATAATTATATTATAAAAATTATTATTTTATCACAATTCATCCATTTGTGTTATTTTTTACTATATTATAGTAGTAAAAATTCACTTGGATAGCAATTGAACTCAAGGATGGAACCAAGGGGATTGAGACAAGTCAAGACGTTTTGTTTTGATATTTTTTTTATTATAAATAATAAAAAATTTAATATTTTATAGAGATAAAATAAGATATTTGAATATTTTTATTGGAATAAAATTATTTATTATTATATATAAGTTTTAATATTCTGTGCTAGCTTTTGGAAACACTTAAACATTTTTTTATACCACAAATCATTCCCTACCCTACTATATGTATATAATGAATATATAATTAAATTCATATATTCCACTTGTAGTTTTATATTTACAACCAAGAACGTATTGTACATAGAAAATTTTAATTGTTCAATTTTATCCACTTAACTTTAAATATTTTTGCCACTTTTATGTTACATCGAACCGCATGTTAGATGATAATCAATTATTATTGATTATTATATACATAAAATTTGAATTTTTTTATATAATTTATATTTATTTCCTTTTTTTAAAATAAATATTTATACATACTCTTGTCAATGAAGCACTCAATATTTTTATTTTATTTAAAATTTTAACCTTTTAACTTGGCTCTTAGAAATTAAGTACTGGTCCGACTGGCATCTTTTCTTTAAGCCAAAGGGCTCATTATAATATTAATAAAAAAAATTGTTGTTTTTTTAGGAAAAAAAGTGTTGCTAAATTTGAATGTATTGAATATTTTTGACATTGTTTTTAGAGAAAATTCTACTCCCACGTTCGTGTTCTTTAATAGCACGTACATTCATAAAGATTGTGATAATAAAAGTGGGTGCGATTAGTATTAACGTGGATGATTGGATGTTAATATGATCTCTTTCTTTTGAATGATTTTAAGATGTATTTATTAATTTATAATAAAAATTAATTGAAATTAAAATGAAAATGGATGGGTTAAAAATGAAGGTGAATGAAAATCAGTTTTCTTTTATATGTTTACTAGAATTAAAATAGAAATATTATTATTTTAATATTATTTTTGAAAACAATAATGATTTATACAAATAAAATAAAATATTATAATAAAGATACTATTAAAATTTCATATTTAAAATTTAAGAAAATGAATCAAAATAAAAAAACCAGAATCAATGAAAATAATTCCAAAATTTATAGAATGATAGGAGGCACTCAAAGACGAGTCGTTTTAAGAGTTTTCATTAAAATTTTCGTTCTTTTCTTTCTTCCTTGTCTTTATCATCACCATTTTCTTCTCATTTTTTCTCTTTTATTTTATCATCCCAACTTCGACACCCTTGTCTTATCTTTCATTTATTTTTTTCTTTAAAAATAAGACTTTAGTATCCTAACATTTCTCTTTTTGTGTCATTTTTTCAACTTCTCTACAGTCGTTAGAATCTTTGGTTTGTGTCATCGCTCATTGGTTCAATGTGGTGGTATGGTCTAGCTCCTTGACACTGGTTTGCACTGATTTTGTTTGCTCTATTTGTCTTTGTGGTGGCATTTTAGTGGTTGTTGCCTACAACATTGATAGTTTTCGTCATGCTTTGGGGTGGGTCTCTCAATACTAGGTGGTTGGTCTTTCCTTACCTCCAATACTAGTGAGTTTTGTTGGCTATTTTGACTTAGTGGTGGTTGCTAGAGTCTCTTTAGGTGGATTTTTTTAGTATTTACACTACTACACAAACGAGTTTTAAAGTCGATTTTTAACCGACTTAAAATGAAAAGATTTAAAATTTAAAGTCGATTTAACCCGTAAATTGACTTTAACTTTTTTTTTACATATTTTACTCATTTTTTACTCTACTTAAGAACTTGTATTCAATGACATATAAATTTATATAACAATTTTGTGATTATTAAGATTTTTTTAAATAACTACACTACTTCAAATCATAGATATTTTAATGAACATCATATTGTTGAATCATGTCTCATTTCATTTTAATATAAATAAATAAATTAAACAACAACCTTAAATTACAGTCATAAATATATATATATATATAAATTTATTTTATTACCAAATACTTATACAAAATCTAAATAAAAAAATAATAACATAGATAATACAAAAATTTATACACATAATATACAAAAAATAACGCAAAGTGAATAATAAGTACGTATGATTAATAGAAATACTTATAAGAGTAAATGAAGTGACAAAATGAAGAAAATGAAGAAAAAAATAGTGTTTTATAAGTGAGAAAATTGGTATTAAAAATTTGAGTATTTCACTCAAAAAAAATAAAGGATCTAAAAGATAATTTGGAGGAAAAGAACTCACTAAACGGTACTAGAATTGGTGGTCGTAGGTGGTCGAAAATGAGAAAAAGTGGAGAAGGTGAAGCTCTATTTTAGGTTTTTGGGTATTGTTTACAACACTATAAATTAAAATTATGTCTGATGGGGGAAGAAAGAAGATAAAAATAAAATCTACGTGTATAGCATCGGTTGACGTGTTGAATCGACGCTACGTCCACGTGTAGTGTCGGTTTAACACGTCAACCAATTTTATATGTAGCGTCACTTTTTTACCAAAATGACTTTACATATTGACTTAAATGTCATATTTTGTAGTAGTATTATTATCCATAAGTTTTATAGTTTGTTTTAAAACTTGTAGTTATTTTGGTTTTTCTTGATTAAAATAGGTTATTTATTGTTTTATTTGTAGTTTGCAACTAAAATGTTTGTTAAAATGTTTGTAAGGGTGTTTTAAGTTTATTTTTTGAATCATTACATTTTTAGTTTTAATATCCATTGTCATCGAAGAACAATTTTTTTGTTACTATAATCAAGCTTAATGTCACGACCTTAAATTTCAAATAGCGATCGTGCGGCACTTAACACGTTCCGTTGCACTAAGCCTGCCTTTCCTTGAACGAATTCTCCAAAGAGATTAGAAAGAGAGTTTGCAAAGAATGCTTTGTATTGTTCTAGAGAGAGTTTATGTTACAATTTCCCAAGATTTTCCAAGATTCTCCAAGTTGAATGCAAATGAAGACCAATAGGTCTATTTATAGTGTGGCTCTAAACTTAAGAGTATGCCACCACTTTCTAGAGTCTTCCTAGTCTAGAATGTACAAGGGAATTCTAGAGTTATGTACAATATGCCTGAGGTATAGGACCTTTAATGGCAATTCTAGAGTCTTCTAGGTTTGTCTAGTTCCTTAAATGCAGCGTTAGGGATGTTAAGCTTCCAACAGCACATCCTTCGCTAGAACCATCCACATGTTCTAGAATATTCCGACCCGTTCTAGCACTCTCCGGCGTGCTCTAGAACATTCTAGTGTCTTCAAGCTTGAGTTGAGTCCATCAACTCTAGTCCTTTCTGACATCTCTGGTCGGCTCACAACCTTCTCATGTAGAAAAGTCTGGGTCCTTTGAGGCAAGCACCATTTATTTTGGATTTCGCGGGGCAATCAGAAGCGGGACGTGACACCTCACCCACTCAAGTTCGCGACGCTGCTCGTGCGTGCCTTCAAGCTTGAACCTCTCGATGTCATCTTTGAATTGCCACAAAGATTCCTCGGGTTCAATTGTTTCTTCATCCGGAGTGTTCTTCCATTTGACCAAGTATTCTCGATAACTTGGTACACTCTGGGATCGAGGCGATCATGGGTGAGTCCACTTCCTTGTCAAAGGAGGTTACCCTTGCGGTAGGCGCCCTCTTGGATTCTCTCATGACTCATATCTTCCTTGTCTCCTGATAAGGTTTTAGCATGCTTACATGAAAAACGCAGGATATATTTTAAGCTTGGAGGAGTTGCAACTTGTACGACACCTTGCAGAGCTTGTTTAAGGCGGAAATGGCCGCCGTACTTCCGAACTAACCCCTTATGAACCTTCCATAGAGATTTGAATTGTTGGGGTAATAGTTTAACCAAGACCAAATCTCCTTCTTGAAACTCCACCATCCTCCTTTTCTTGTAAGCCCATTTCTTCATCTTTTTAGACGCCTTATTCAAATAGGCTCGCGCCAACTCAGCTTGTTCATGCCAGGCCTTGGCAAATTTGAAGGCAGCAGGACTTTCCGCTTCGTAACTCGTGGCGAGGCATGGTCGTAGGTTGTTATCCATGACGATCTCGAAGACTCTTTGAGGTGACTTACTCCGTTGTAAGTTATAAGAGAATTGGGCTACATCAATGACTTCGCCCAATCGTGTTGGTTGGCACTTAACAAAGTGCCTAAGATATAACTCAAATGATGCGTTGTACATAGCTCTGTTTGTCCGTTTACTTTGTGGGTGAAAGCTTATGGAGAAATTCAAGTCGACACTAACGGCTTGAATAGTTACGTCCCAAAACTTCCCCACGTGAATCGTGGGTCTCGGTCCAACTCCACCGAAGTTGGAAGGATTCCCCGAATGCTTCCATGACATTCTGAGAACAAGCGTGTCGTCTCATGCCGTCTGCAGTCCGTTGAGGCAGTATGAATATCGCATATTTTGGCGATCAATCACCACGATAATCTTTGCCAAAGCCACCGATTTTGGCAAGCAAGTGATAATCCATGGGAGACACTTTCTCGTGGTCTCTGGGGAATGAGCGGCTCAGCAAGCCTCGGCGCATCTTGCTCTATCTTGTCTGTTGGCACCTGAAGACGAGTTCTTACATAACCGGCATCGTCCGAAGTTGAGGCGATAGTAGATAGACTTGATCAAGCAGTGCGCCTCATTCCTGGGTGTCGGCCATACCGAATCGGCACTTTCAGATAAGCTCTTTCCTTAAGCTCCCGTTTTGGTACGAATATTCGATTCGGCTGGAAGTAGTCCGTCACTCGGTAAAATCGTCACCGTCTTTCCTTGATGAGGCGAGAGGTTTGACTTGAGGTCATGCTCCGACCCTTATTGATCCTTTCTAGCAAGGACTGCCTACTCTTCAATGGTAGGCATGCGACTCGGCGCATCGACCACCACGTTGGCGCCTGGGGCTTGTACTCAACATGGTCGAAACTCCGCCAAGAAATCTTGCCACTTGCACTTGGGACTCAACTTCTTTTGGAGTCACGGTAGCTGTTGCCACGTTGTCGTCATGATAACAAAATGAGAACCCGAATAGGGTAGTGTCGCCACACCCTAGGCAATGAATGATGGTACTGTCATTTCTTTTTCTTGCACGGTGTAGCGGCGTTCGGTGTCATTCAACTTGCGGCTCTCGCTATGAGCCGCCCTTCACGTATCAAAACTCCACCAATGGCAAAGTTGGAGGCATGCATTGTGCGGCTCTCGTATGTCTTGGAGAGGTGCCGGAAGACAAAGCAGATTCTTCGCTACGGCTTCTTTAAGTCTTCGAATGAGGCTTGGCATTCACTTGTCCATTCCCAAGCCTTGTTCTTTTGAGCTTGAGGTTAGTGAGTGAAATTTGCCTTTGAGTAGGACTTGATAAACCTTCGGTAATAGTTTACAAGTCCAGGAAAGATCTTAACTCGGGGAACCTTGGCGGGAGGTTCCCGTTCTTCAGATGGCTTTCACCTTAACTCGTCCATCATCAATTTCACATCCTTTATCCTATGTCAGAACATCACGCCATCTTGGGCAAAGGAACATTTCTCCTTCTTGACGTATAGCTCATTTTTTCCCTTAGGACCTCGAACACCTTCTTCAAATTCTCTAGATGTTCTTCCAAAGTCGGCTATAAATCACAATGTCGTCAAGATATACTACCCACGAACCGTCGAGGTAGGGATGGAAAATCTTGTTCATAAGAGTGCGAGAAGGTGGCAAGTGTATTAGTAGTGAATAGCATGACTAGGAACTTCGTAGGCACCATACACGGTTACATTGTAGTCTTGGGCTCATCCCCTGGCTATGCGTGCACAGTAATAACCTGCAGCAAGTCCGGTTTGTGAAGTATCTAGCATTCCCTAATTGATCGAACAATCGAAATAAGAGGGATAGGATACTTGTTCTTGTTGTGATCTTATTTAGGCAGATAGTCAATGATACCGTGTAGCGAGCCATCCTTCTTCCTTTGAAGAAGCAGAACCAGGGCACAAATGGGGCTTTAGAAGGCCTTATGAAGCGGCATCCGGCAATTCATCGAGTTGCTTCATGCCGCTACTAGGTTCGCCATTCGATATGGGCTCATTCTTTGGTGGCACGGTTTGGGGTTCCAACTCTTATTTCATGATGCCTCCCCTCTGGAGTAATGTGAGTTTAATGCTTACGGCATTACATCCTTGAACTTGTTTAGGGCGGCTTGCACTTCCGTCGGCAAGCTTGGCTTTGGTGACCTCTTACGTCATCGTATTCCTTTAGGATGGCCAAATAACTCTTCGTCCTCTGTGACCCGCTTGAATTGAAGCGGCAGAGAACAGGTAGTAGGTCTGATGGTCCTCTCAGTCGGTACCACACATGCCTTCGCGCCATCCATGATGCACATAGAGTTTGAACGTGGCACAGAAAGCTCTTACTTGGTCCGAAGAACTCGTCTGAGAAGTGAGAAGTCGTCCACGGCGTCGCTAAGTCGTGGCCGGTCAAACACCGAGGCGACCTTAACTCCACGAGCCACTCTCTGTCGATGGTAGTCTTCTTGAGTTAACGCTTTGAAGATCCCCATCCGGTTGACAACCTTGAGCAGTCGCTTTGCTTCCTCTCTTGAAACAAAGTTGTGAGATGCACGTGTGTCGAAAGCACTTGGCGACCTTCCGATGATGGCTACATCCACATGCAGTAAGCCTTTAGGGGTCTTCGGGGCACTTCTGCTGCACCAAGTAGGCGCAAAAGAACCCGTCTTTGCACGCTTACGTCCAGCTCGCCTCCATCCCGTCACACTTTCGTGAGTGGAAGCACCAAGGCACTCGAGCGCCCGGACATTCTCGTGCCCTGGTCCATCGCATATGAAGCACGTCTGCACGGGGCTTTGAGGCATTAGATCCTCCTTTTCCTTCCCCTTATCCGTGGTTTGAATGAGGAGCTATCTTTATGGTTCTTAGGTCACGACTTTTACCATGGCTTCCCACTCTTCCTGTGACAAACTTCTTATCGTGGCTTTGGAGCTCTCTTTGTTTATGGAGTAATCAATAGAGCTTTCCGCAGTCGCAATGGCCGAAGACAAGTCTTGGACACCACGTCGCTTGAGCTCAAGGTTAGCCCACGATTGAAGCCCATCCATGAACAAGAATAGGGCATCCTTGTCAAATGTGTCGAGGCTTGTGACGAGGTTGTGAACTCTTTCACGTAGTCCTTATACTGCAGGTTGCTTTGCCGTCATGATCATCCTCGCTTCCTCTTTGACATTTACGGGGAAGAAGCGCATCTTGAACTCCCTTTTGAAGTCATCGAAAGGTATCAATTGTGTGCAAACCCTCGTTGCACGTCACCATGCCTCGTCTCGCACAACATCGCAGCTGTCGGATAAGTACGTGGCTGCGGTTCGGATCTTGTTGGCATGGTCGTTATGCCGTAGCCCAAAGTATTGTTCCAACCCCATGAGGAAGTTCTCCAACTTCCCTGGCGTTCCTAACGCCATTGAAGGTGTGGGCTTGGGAACATCCACCTCTTAGCCTCGGCCAATGCGGTGGGCATTGTACTAGGCCCCCGCGCCATGGCCAGCAAAGAGCTAGATCACCACAGTGTCTCGGCTCTGCAACACGTTAGTAAGTTCTCTTTGGACAAGATCTCTTACCTTAGCAAGTTCGGCTTTTAGCCATCAATCTCTTGTCTTAACCATGCGTCTGGCCTCATTGAGGGACATCTTAACCGCCGTGCGTGGATCTTCATCCTCGGCACCAAGCCATTCTGTGTCCTCTAAGTTGTCCACGCAGTCGAAGCAGCTCCACAATCGTGCGCGCGCACTATGACTCGTGCCTCCCGAAGCTAGAAAGCACGTCTTCGAACTTCTCACGTCCACGTTCCATAGGTGGAACATCGAACGCTTGGTGTAGATGGAGCAACGTTCTTCATTATGCCAAGAGTAAGATTGCTTCAAAGCTACGATACCAAGCCCATCACGACCTTAAATTTCAAATAGCGATCGTGCGGCACTTAACACGTTTCGTTGCACTAAGCCTGCCTTTCCCTGAACGAATTCTCCAAAGAGATTAGAAAGAGAGTTTGCAAAGAATACTTTGTATTGCTCTAGAGAGAGTTTATGTTACAATTTCCCAAGATTTTCCAAGATTCTCCAAGTTGAATGCAAATGAAGACCAATAGGTCTATTTATAGTGTGGCTCTAAACTTAAGAGTATGCCACCACTTTCTAGAGTCTTCCTAGTCTAGAATGTACAAGGGAATTCTAGAGTTATGTACAATATGCCACAAGGGTCTAGGACCTTCTAGCCAATTCTAGAGTCTTCTAGGTTTGTCTAGTTCCTTCATGCGCGTTAGGGATGTTAAAGCTTCGGCGGCTTCCACATCCTTCCCGAACCATCCAGCACGTTCTAGAATATTCCAGCCCATTCTAGCACTCTCCAGTGTGCTCTAGAACATTCTAGTGTCTTCAAGCTTGAGTTGAGTCCATCCAACGCTAGCCCTTTCTAGACATCTCTAGGTCACTCTAAAACCTTCTCATGTAGAAAAGTCTAGATCCTTTAGGTAAGTACCATTTATTTTGGATTTCGCGGGGCAATCCGAGCGGGACATGACATTAAGGTGGGATGTAATATGTAGTTTTTGTTTAAATATTAATGTATATTTGCTCATAAATATTTTTGTACTATAATCTTAAATTCGTATCTAGATATGTGATTATTTAATAGTCTAGATGTTGTTTGAGATTGTAATTTTACTTCTTATCTAAGAAATTCTTATTTTTTATTATCTAAAAAAAATCAATAAATTCAAAATTTATAAAATCCTTTTTCATTTTCACTGTATCTTTGAAAAATAAACAAGATAATAAAAATGATTCTATTTTCACTCATTCTCATTTCTTTGTATGTAAGCAAACCATTAGTTCAACCACGTACGTGGTCGGTGGCAAACTATAGCTGTCATCCTATTAACAATAATTGGTGACACTAACAGTAATTGGAAGAAAGAATGGCACGAAATTATAAACAATCATACTTTGATTTTTGGGTTGCAAGTTTATATATATATATATATGAGACGAAGAGTAAAGTTATAGGGGTATGAGACATCTAATCACAAACAAACATGGAAAGGGAAAAGATTAAATAAGATTAAATTTTATGGAAAGAAAAGGTTTCAGTAAAAAGTTTTAGTAAACTTATCTTAATTTGAAAAAGTGAACTTCTATGTAGAGAAAAGGTTTCAAATACATTTTTCCGTACTCTCTTTCGGTCTCTCTTTCTTCGTAATATTAGGAAGCAAATAAACTGTAAACAAGTAAAAAATAAAAAATAAATTAACATATATATATATAACCAGCAAACAATTTCCTTTTAAAACATTTAAGGCATGAGATTTTTTTTTTAAATTGACATATTTTAGTACGTACCTTACTTAGGATGTAAGATATATAGAATTCTTTGGGTATTTGTCTTCGAGGAGTTGAAGTGGGGGAAAACATCACTTAAAGTTTTATAGGCTTTTTTTTTATTAAAAAATGATTAAATATTAATCAAATGCTTATACTTTTGACTTTATATCTATCATTTTATTTTTGTTATTTTTGACATTTTAATTATATCAATTTTTATGATTCTATATAAGTATAAAACTTATCATAATATGCCACCGGGTGAGAATCACTTTTTAATAAATAAATAAAAAACTAGTAACGAGACTTCAGGTGAAATTTTAGAATAATTTTGGGTACTTACAGGACAAATACCATAACTAGTTTAAAGGTGGAACCTTTTTTTTTTTTTTTTTAGAAACAATTAAGAGCGGAACTTTTTTTTGGACACAATTGAGAGGTGTGATTTGAGCATAGAATTATACTTAACTAAATATATTAAAAATTTCTTGTTAAAATTTTTCTTATTTAACTCATAGGTGAATAATTATAGATTATAAACAATTATACGAGATAACACTCATTTAAAAATAATCTGTTTAAATTTTAATGTATATAATAAGGTATGAGTTTTTAATGTGTAAAGAATTAATAATAATGCATATTTTAATTATATGATAAAATAGATATATAATTATTAATTATATATATAATGATTGTGATTCTCAAATCATAAGTATTATTCTTCTTGTTTGATATCTCATTGTTAGAAAAAATAGAGAAAAAATTAAAAAATTATCTAAAAAACGTGTAGATATGAAAGATTAATCACTCAGTTATAGAATTAGTTAATGGTTATGGATTCATTTACGTTTCCATATAGTTTGTCTTTAATTCTTAGTGATACAATATAAATGTTCTTAGATTGTTTTTTTAGGTGAAGATTTTCACCGAATGTTATTTTATTTTAACAAGGGCATCAAATCTTCTTCATGTTGAATCATTTAGAATCGAATTTAATTTTGATCTATTATATTTTTGATGTTTTCAAATTTAATAATTTTGATTTTTGTATTAGGGATGCAATTATTTTAGGTTCATTCTCAAAGTATTTTAGGATTATCACAAAAGAGCTATATCGAAAATGTTCTTAAGAGGTATGGCATGCATAATCACAAACCAGATGATACCCCTATTTCTACAGAAGATAAATTTAGTCCCTATCAATTCCATAAGAATGATTTTGAGGAAAAGAAAATGCACCAAATTCCTTATATGTTAATAATAGGGAGTCTGATGTATGCTCAGGTATGTATGCATCAAAATATTATGTACATTATTGGGTAGATATTTAAGCAATCCAAGATCAGACCATTGGAAGGAAACCAAAGGAGTCTTATGGTACTTATAGAGAACAAAAGACTACATGCTTACTTATCGAATATTGGATCAACTTGAGATCGTTGGGTATATTGACTATAATTTTTCTAGATGTCAAGATAGTATGAAATCTACATTGACATATGTCTACCTGCTAAATGAAGGTGCTATCTATTGGAAGAGTGCTAAATAGTCTCTTCTACCATAATGGTAGAGTTTATAGCATGTTATGAGGCATCCAGTAATGAAATATGGGTGCAAAATTTTATCACAAGGCTACACATAGTAGATAGTATTTAAAGACACACTTAAGTTATTTTGTGATAATAAGTTACCACTATTGTATTCCACTATCAATAAGAGCTTGACGAAGTCAAAACTTATAGATATCAAGTTCCTGGTTATTAAGGAAAGAGTTTAAAGTGTACAACTTTCTATAGAAGAAATTGGCACAAACTTTATGATTCCATATTCGCTTACTAAGGAATTACCACCTAAAATATTTCATGAGTACACTACTCGTATGGGTATCATGTTATTTAAGGGTATTTAGTTTTAGTAGGATTCTATAATTTCAAATGTTCTTTAATAGGTACACTTTCAATTATTTTAATTTATGGATATTTTGAAGTAATTTTCTACATAAATAAAATCAGTTGGGAATAGGCATATTAAGATCACATTGTATGAAATTTTCATGCTACATATTTACATCATGATTCATATCATTTAATTATATCAACATATGTAATCATTGATAGGTCGAATTGCGACAAATATAACGAAAACTACTTTAATCCTATGTTGGTATAATTGACGGACCAGATTGGTTACATATACATTTTGATAATGACAAAAAAGTTGAGCTCATACAGTTATTCTTACAATGCATAATTATAAGGTTACACATATAACCCAAGTGAGAGATTATTGGATCCTTAATCCAACGTTGAGCTTATATATAAATAATTATGTGTTATAGACTCTCATATGAGGTTAAGTACATTTAAAAGTGATTTGTTAAAGTTTAAGTAATTTGAATTTTAATGTATATAATATGATATAGACCTTTAATGTATAGAGACCTAATGATAAATACATAATTTTAAGTGTGATCAAACAACCAAAAATTAGATAATGATAGAATGGTTTGTGATAGATTTATCGACGTTCGAATAATGCTCGATCAAAGGAATGAGTTAGAAGGTGAATTGTAAAACCCAATGACAAAGTAAGAGCTAAAATAAATATATAATTATTAACTATGTATACGGTGATTATAGGCTCCAAATGACAAGTATGAATTCAGATACGTTTTCACATATTTTGTTTTTCATTCTTAATAATACAACGTAAATATTCCTATGTTATTTATTTATTTATTTTTGTAAAAATTTCATCAAAAGTTATTTTATTATAATAAATTTGACAAAACAATTTATCACTAAAACATCCAAAATTAGCGGAGAAATTGTTTTTTTTTGTTGGTTTTGGACGAGGTAATATGCTGATAAAGACAATCAAATATGGAAAAGATGGGAGAACGAGAGTCACGTGAGAAAAGATAAATAAATATATATATACGTATGTGTGTAATTTTATACTTCACAATATTTTCTTTCCCCTGTATTTATGAGTTTATCAAAATTGTAATTTTTTTTTACTATGAATTAAATTTTTTGATTTGTAAGTATACAACATACACTTAAAAATCCAAATACAACAACTAACAAGAAGAACCAAAAGTTTATCCTCAATCTAATAGTATAAACCCATGAAACCATAAATTTATATAGGCAATTTCATTAATATGTTATATTTGTTTAATAAACACGTAGAAATTAAAATACGATTATGTTTATTAAAGGACATTACAAGATCAAAAGGGTAGAAATGTCATGTTAGAGTGTCGTTATCATCGTGGTCGTGGTAGCCGTTACCATTAGCTTCTCCATTATGTAATTGTGTATCCAAATATCCAGTCATGTAAAACTCAAACTTCTCAACCATACGCTCTGGCACCGAAACCAACACTCTAACAGCGTCAAAATCACCGGCAACTGGTAAAAACAAGCAGTAAACATCAGTAGTAACCGAACCCATATGCAAAGCCTTCCCTTCTCCAAAATCCAAATCTTCTAATCCCAATTTTGCCCACTGTGAAATTACCATACTCGTGGATAGATCCGTTTTCACCATTTTGTCCTCCAACAAATCAATCATAGACCTCACGTGCTCATCATTAAGAGCAGATTTAGCCTCTTGAACCAATTTCACGCATTGATGTAAATTAGAATTTACCAAATCATTTACTATGGATTGAGCACATCCCAATACGAATGCATTCCCATAATACCCCTGAGGAATATTTGGGTTCAATCTTTTTCGGATATTCACGGAGAAGAGTAACTTAACGGTCAATGAAGGTGACAGGTCAAGAGAACGAACCCAAGAGCGCCACGCGTGAGATGCTAAGACCTCGAAAGTTGTGCACTTTAATGACGGTACACACTGTCTCTTGAGGCGAAGGATATGATATGGGGCGAAGGTTAATGATACAGGAACCAACGGTTGAGATTGTAGGTATTTCAATATGTCTACGTGGTTATTAGTTTCTTTAGGTAATGACCTGATGTACTGCGGGTGAGTGAACAAGACATGAGGTGGGTCTCGAGGTTTTAACACGTGACGAATGTGGACAGGTGAGATTGGAAGATCAAGGTAAGGCTTGGTGGTCATGTGGGCCCAAGCTTGGAGAAATTGTGAGGTGCCAATCCCATCACATAAGCAGTGATTGATTGCGGTGCAGAGGATCATACCTCCACAGCGAAGATTAGTTACCTGAAAATGAACCAACAGGGAAACATATCAAAGGTATAAATGGTTAAATGATGGTTGCTGACGTTTTTTCATGATTGTTAATTGGATTTTAATAAAGCTCACCCACCAAGTCGTTAACTTAAAGCGAATAAAGTGAGCCATCTGTCTACAAATATCAAAGCTAATGATACTTTCAACCTAAATTTTATTATTCACTTATTATAATAATATAAAATTTAAACTTAAAATATTTATTTATTTTAATTATACCTAATAATTGATTGAATTTTTTTAACTTTTAATTTTTGTAAAAACTTGTAACAAAATTTATATTTATATATTTTAATATTACAAAAATACATTAAATTTAATTCAAAACATTTATTATGTTAATTAGATTAAAATTATAAAAAAAATTATAATATTTTAAATCAATATTCCATAAAAAAATCAATTGATACATATAAATAAAAATTTGGATCAATTTGAGATAATTTAGATTAATCTTATTTTTTTTGTTTACATTAAAGATAATAATTCATGACAAGCATTAAATTCAATTTAAGTTAAGTTTTGATTAATTTAAAATGGGTTAAATTAACCCAATTAACGGGTTAAGTTTAAACCAAATTATATATTAAAATTATTTTAAAATTTTAAAAAAATAAATAATAAATATAAATTTATGTATTCTTAACTTATATATTTTAAAAATTGTAATAATAGGAGTTTAAGATACTTGAAATGAAAAAAATGGTTAATTTTATTACCAAACTACTAAACATGATAAATTAAAAAAAATAATGAAAACCAAAGAGCACATCAACTACAAAAATAACTAAAAATTAAAATTGTGTTTACGTATAATTAGAATTTTTTTTAAAGTAAATATAATTAAAGTTAATTTTTTGAACGTTATAAACTTTATTAGTTTTAAATTGAGAAAAATATCTTCTTTCCTACTAAATAGTTATTGATATAAGAGAAATAAAATATTTAATCATAATTATAATGTTAATTATTTAATAAAAACTTATCAAAAGAGATTAAAGAATTATGAAGTGTTTTGAAAAAGATAAAAAAAAATTACAATATAAGTTGTATTTTTATTTTTATTGACATTCGTATAAAGATGAATATTTTATTATAATGCGGTCTCAAATGCTTATTTTATTTATATAAAATTAATTAGATATAAAAAAAATTATAATATTGAGGGAGTTAGTTACCTAACCAACAACAACCACCTCCCTACTCCTTTGCCATCAAGTAAACACTCAAGCCTATTATGATAAGAAATAGAATTATATTACCATAGTTCAAATTTTATTATCATAACTATTTTTTTTAATAATTTTATTCTATAATAATTGAACTAAAGTGTAATTAATTATAGATTAAAATATTTATTTTGTACACTTTTACGTGACATTAAAAAGAAAAAGAAACAACGAGGAAACCAAAATTTATATCTATTTTTACAACTATTTCTTTTATATTATGATTGTAATAGTATTATCTTGAAAAATAAATCATTTATTTAATTTTTAAAATAATTTTAACACATGTAATGATACGTAACGATATAAATGATGAAGGTGTAATCGTGTCTGCAAAAGTAAAAAAAAAATTGTATAAAACAAGTCCATGAATATATGATGAATTATGATAATTTTAAGAGGATAATATTAATACTCATATAAAAATGAGACTCCTTATTAGAGATGGCAATTTGATCTTAAAAGTCAAGAGTGCATGAGTACCCGACCCATTCAAGTCGAAGTTAATTACTTAGTCAATTGTAACAATTATAAATTTGCTCCTTTTTTTTTTTTGGTTAAAATTGGGTAATACACAATTTACATACATATTAGTATTTATTTTTGAAATTATTTACTATATATAGATTATGTATGAATAATTTGGTAGATACTATTGATTTAATTTTTTTTTAATTGATAAAATGATATTTGATGTGATTTGAATTTATAACATATATTATTAAATAGAAAGTTTTTCTATGACTATTTAAATTTATTAATTTTACATTTTTTTTAATTCAAGAAGACTTGTGAAGAATACTTTTATAAATTTTTATTTTATTTTATCTAAAAGATATTATTGAAAAGCAATACTATAAATAAAAATATGAATGAATTGATTTGTAAGTTTCAATATGGTTTTACTAACAACAACTGATCTACTAATATAATTCAATTATTGTTAATTAAGATCATTTTAAATAATTATACTATTAATACTTTTAATTACATATAATATATACAGTGGGTTAATTATAATACCTAAAAATCTACTGTTTAAGTCATTTTCAATTATGTGAAAAAACAGTATTATATTTTCTTTTTAAAAACCCAATATAATTAAGGGTCAACAGGTAGGGTTTTTTTTTTTTTTTTGACCCGCATTCATTACCAAAACCGAATTGAACCTGAATGACTCGAAATATTTCACTGCAAGTGAGTGTAGTTTGATTAAGATGTGATCCAAATAAAATAAAATAAAATAAACATATAATTAAATTAATATATTCCTATAAAATAATAAACTAAAAAGGTTTTGATCGATGACAAATGTAAAAGTCCCGCGCAGTAAATAACACGGAGTCCTGGCCCCTCAAAACAACTCCATATAGGTTGGAAAACAATTTTTGATCTGCTCCGTTGTTCTGATCTGAACCTAAACTTGTTCTTTCATTTGCTCGCGTAATTGATAGAGAAATTTCATTTGCTTTTTGGAATCTTAATAAATACTATTTTAATATGTTTATGGTAATCATTGGAATTAGTATTTATATTCAGTATTACATTATATACCTAATTAAAAATATTATTAACTTTATTCAATTAATATTTATTTTTAATTAAAAATATTAAGTCATGTATTAATTTAGTAAGTTTAAATGAATTATTCAACTGTTTTATTTTATTTTAATTATGACTAAATACACACTTTAAATGAATTATTTGAAATAAATATTTTATGTTGCGATAATATTCGGAGGAATAATCTATCTAGCCTCTAAGAGAATAAAAATTTCATATTCTGTTTTCTCATGTAGCCTAATTGTACTATATATGATTCAATTAATTTTAATATAAATGTAGCCTAATTTGCTCTTTTACATTAAGATGCCGCAAACATACTACAATTGGAAAAGCATAATCCAGTTGCAAGCTATCTAGAGCTTTTACTGTAACAAAAAGCATATCAGCTCGCAAAATCAATTAAGATAGACAACGCAACCTGGAAAATAATTTTTTTTTTTTTTAAAAACCATAATAATAAATAGCATAATCAATTTTGGCACCAAATCACATAACTTGTATGGATATTATATATAAATTAAATATGTACCACGTATAAATAGTAAACAAATTAATATATAGATACGTATGTATTATAATATTCTGAGTCATATATATATACATAAGTATATAGTTAAAATAAGTTAATCTTTTTAATAAATTAATCAAAAAATTTGAGTTGGAACTAATCTCGTACGTTAGGTTACATATATATACATAAGTATATGATTATGATTATATTGTATAAAAAAGAAGCTCTACTATGATATATGAAAACAGTATGTATTGTATTTACTTACCTACATGCATGCTATTTTGTACCATTAATTTATTCGATTATATAAAAATGTACAGATTTAAAGCCAGGAAACATAGCTAAGAAAGATAATTAAAACAAAAAAAAATAATTAATAAAGAAAATAAAATATTAATTACCTGAACAATAAGAGGTGGAACATCCAAGAAAGTAGAAGTTTCAACTTTGTACAAAAGTTTCCTCCATGACTTGTTTGGTTTGTTGGAAAACTGGAGAAACTCTTGTGCAGTGATATCCATAAATGCTTCAGCAAAAAAAGCACCTTTTCCATTACAATCAACCTCGAACTTCTGATCATCTTGGGCACTAGTACTACAACTAGTCCTCAATCTCCCAGCCAATGGGTAGTAGTGAACAAGTACTTTTGATAGAGAAGTCTTGAGGGCATCTGAGGAAACAGCTTTTTGGAAAAGGTATAGATATTTGATGGAGAATCTGAGAAACTTCTGGTCATCAAGATTTGAGAGATAGAGAGAATGATTTGGAGTTGGGGCGTTTGGGCTGATTAAAGTGAGCTTTTCATTTTGATTTAAGCAATCTGGAAGTTCTACAGATGTTAACATGATCGATCGATGGTGGGTTACTCACAGCCAGTACCGGAAATTGAAGAGAGAGAGAGATAGAATTGTTCTAAGGACAAGTGGAGCTAAGAAGACTATAATTTTCATTAAAAAAGAAAAAGAAGACTATAGTTAGGGAAAAAGAAAACAATATCTAGGGTTGGATATGAAAATCGTACGATGAGATTGCTTTTGTGAGGGTAAGCTAAGAAGACGGCATGTGCAAGATGCTAACAGTGTGCCCACCTTCTATTTACCTGCATATGTACGAACGTGATTGGAAAGGAAAGAAAAAAGAAAAAAGAAAAAAATTGTATAATAAATAATAGCAAATCAGGGACAAATTCTTAGATGCAATTCATTTATGGATGTGACGTAAAATTTCTTCATTTATCGTAGAATTATATTTCTTTATTTATATATATATATATATATATATATCTTTTCATATAAAAATTAATAATATATTTTTAAAATTAAAAAGATATACCACATACAAATTATGTAATTGGATTATATAGATTTTTTTTCATATCGAGAAAAACAAATGAGTTAACAGTATCATTTTTTTTAATTGTTATTTTGATTATGTAGATATTATGAAGTAACGTAAAGAGAAAAAATATATATATGATGCATAGTATAAATGTAGAGACTAATATTATCGCATGTTATTGATGGTTGAATGGCCAAGATTTGGCTTGCTTTGATTATATTAGTGAATGTTAGTAACTTTAAGAGAAGGGATTTTGATGCTCTAATTAAAATTGGGATGGTGACTAGTAAATTGATATTAATTGTATTATTATTTTATCATATAAATTAGACTTAATATAAAATTAAAATTTTGTGTCTAAATTTATGTGCTTGATGATGAAAGAATTGTCTATAAATGAGACAATTGTAAAGGGAACATGCATGAGAACCCATAGAATAAACGCGTAGCTAAGCCTTATGTATTTAGCTATTTAGCTATGGAATGTGAATTTCAAGGGTGGAATTCTTAAAAAAGATGAGAGAATTGTAACACCATCTTTTCCACACAAATAAAATTATTGTTAAAAATATATTTTTGTATAATTAAAATTTTGAAAAAAAAATCACTAATATAAAAAAAATTAAACTTTTGAAGTCTTGTTTATAAAATATATCAAATCTTAACATATTATAAATCATTTTTTACTAAAATAAGAGTATGGATATTTTTATTATTACAACCCATGCTATTAAATTAACTAGTTTTATTTTTGGTACCAAATATTAAGAATTATTTTTTACTTACTTAAATACGATTGTATATAACATATATTAATAAATACATTAAAAAGTTTCAATTAAATTGTTATTTTTTTAACAATTATTTTATCATTTAATCATTTATCTATAAATATTAATAAATAGATAAAAAAAAACCAACAAAGTGAGTTTATACCGAGAAATCCTTAATAGAAATTATATGTAAGTATGTTATTAGCATATAAAAAAAATTGAGTCTATCACGAGATAACTTGATTTTGAGTATCAGAGATGTGATCATCATCGCAAGACTATCATATTTTCTAAAACATAATGGAACATTGTGACATATTTTGTAAAAATAAAGAAAACATACGCAAATCGAATAGTTGTAGGTACGATTTCATTCTAAATAATCAACATATTCCTTTATAAAGAAAATCATCTCTTAAAATATGTATATGATAAGCTTAGTCATTTTTGCAAACAAAAGCAACTTGGTTGATTAGCCTTTATGATAAAAGTCAATATGCAAATCTTTCTCTCTCTTCTTGAGAGGAATACGAGTATAATCTTGGGGAACCAACAACTACTATAGTATTTTTATTTAAAAAAAAAACAGTATAGCATAGTGTAAAAGATGCGGCAAATATTCCAAACAATAACTCTTTATAAAGTAAGACTGGTAGATTGTGTTGGGTAAGGTTCAGATTAACCAATTTACAATTCAACTAATATAAGCTTGACCTAAACTTAGTCCATTTATTAAACATGCCACCAAGTAGAACCCTAACATAACATGCTTAATAAATAGGTTGACATACATAATCCATTTAACTTGTTTATATATATTTATATAATAACATATATAATATTTTATAATGTAAGAAAAAATTGATTATATTATATCAAGTATCAATATAACATATATACTTATGTAACCTGTTTAATATAATAAATTCTAATTAAATTATACAAAACTAAATTAAATTTAAGCATTATTGTAATATAATTTGTTGCATGTAACTTAATACTCCTCGTATGACCAGTAAAGAGTAATTTTAACCATAAAATCACTTTATGATCGACTTAATAAGCGTTGATTTATCAAATAAATATAATTATGAGACAATCTTAATAAAAAGATAAAAGATCAATAATTATTTTCTAATTGTCTGAATAATAAAATTATGAAAAAATAATCATGATACTACAATAAGTTTATCTATGTGAATAAAAGATACGTATCAAGTTACTTTTACTGGTTAAATATATTCATCATTGTACATGAAAACTTTTAGTTACAGATCTAATTAACCTAAAGAGAGATGAATTGATAATTAATTGAATTATATCAAATTAAAAATTCACAAGCGCTTAGATATGGAATCGTGTGTAAATAAAATAAATACAAAAATAAATAAAACTTAAGACATGATATTTAAGATGAAACAATCA
Organism: Hippophae gyantsensis; assembly: GCA_030763125.1. Taxonomy (NCBI): domain Eukaryota; kingdom Viridiplantae; phylum Streptophyta; class Magnoliopsida; order Rosales; family Elaeagnaceae; genus Hippophae; species Hippophae gyantsensis. The sequence goes on from CM061038.1 coordinate 28,537,412, forward strand.
AAGTCATAAGAGTAACTTAAGAGAAAAACCACTGGTCCATCAGTTTTTAACCGTGCTCGTAGGTCTATGACCACGGTTATAAGAACCGAGGCCTAAGTGAGAGAGACTATAGGTAATGACCTATGACCTCGGTTATTAAAAAACCAAGGTCATAGGGTATACATAAATTAAAAAAATATAATTATATATTAATTACAATATTAAAAATCAATATGAATTACAATAATTTATTAAAAAAATATTAAAAATTATATTACATTAGAATTAAAAGTATAATTACATTATTGAGTTTATTATACACTAAAAATTAATAAATAATGTACAATAGAAATAACTTTAATATAGTATTTATTTTTATCTATTTTAAAACTCAAAACACAGTTCGCCTACTACTTGGTGCGTATGGTGCCTACTATATTGGCGGGCTGGTGTCTACTGCGTTGGTGAGCTGGTGTCTGCTGCGTTGGTGAACTGGTGTCTGCTACGTTGGTAGGCTGGTGCCTACTACGCTGGTGCGCTGGTGTGCTAGTACTCCTACTATGCTGGTGAAGCCTGGTGCACCTATTGTGCTGGTGCCGCCTGGTGTGCTGGTATGATGGTGCCTACTGCACTGGTGTGTTGGTGTGCCTAGTGCCTAGTGAATGCATGAGTTTCTAGGGATCGCCTAAGTGTGTCCTCGTCCTCCTGTAAGACAATGTTAAAAATGTTAAGAAATCAACTTTTTCAAAAACTTAAGTTAATAAAATAAGCGACAAAAATATTTTCACGTATTATCAGACAATACAAATGAAAACCAAGAATAAAGCAAGGTACAACTAAAAACACTTAAATCAACAATACATATGTATTTTCCTAGTAGAAAACATTCACTGGAAAGAGCTCAACACAATGCTATTGTATGGTGGCAAAGGTTTGATGAATATGATTACCTCAAAAACCTAGCTCACACTGAAATATGCAATCTTTACATTGTCATTTCAAGTTACTAAAAGATTTTTAGGTTTGATACCTTCATACACTACATTCTGATCCAGGAAAAAGAAATCAGGAACAAAATAGATAAAAATAAATATTATATGCTCAAAACATAATACACATAGGTACTTACCAAAAAATAATATAGCAATAACAATCTGTAGTGTAACTATATAAATAATCTAATAAGGGACTTCAAGCAAAAATTACCATAAATGAATTGTTATCATCAACAGTTTGTACGGTTCTCTCATTAATGAAGCTAATTAAGCACAACTATGGTGAGATAACAAAAGGAGACACTGATAAAAGAAATAGACAATCATAAATTTTAATAGCACCAACCCAAATGGAATTAACTTGCTTATCTAAGGCTTTCAATGTTTGTTCAATTAAGACGTTCATTTATGTTTTCAATTCTGATCATCTAAAGCCCATTCAAGTTACATTCATAATAGCCACAGTGGCCAACTAAAACTTCTCTACAACAAAAACAAGAAAATATATAATTACTCATTACAAGTTAATTGGTAAATAGTATATCAATAAAATTTTCTAAAAATACTGTTTTCGATCCTCTCTGTTTATTGTTACAGAAATTCTAGGGTGAAACAGGCATAGTACCAACACCAGGCCAAGCATCACGCACCAGTGCACCACCCCAATAAACTAGCTATAGTGCACTAGTACCAATGCACTAACACCAACGCACCACCCAACGAACCAGCACCAGCACCAAGCCAAGCACTAGGTGACCACACGTTCTACAAACCATACCAAACGACCTTCCTAACAAATTTTCATAATCCATCTAAGAAATATCCAGCATCTAAATTTCTCAACGTAAGTAAGCCTTTAGGCAGCTAGAAATAATCTCTACTACCGGTTGAGATTTGGTACTGAGAGTCATTTATAAAGGAAAAGATGAGTTGATGTTATCAGAAAGATTCAAGCAGTGGCCAAGGAACTACTATGGCAAGAGTGGAATAGAGGTTGGAACCCAGTGTGAGAGTGGAACAGAGGCTGGAACGCATCAACACGAGAGTGGAACAGAGGCTGGAACGCGATAGCGTGAGACTAGAATGTGGTAGCGTGAGACTAGAACGTGGTGCGAGGGTTTCGAGTAGAAAAGATAATATATAGCTATGCTAGGGTTTCACGCGAGCAATGAAGGAAATTATATGAGTAATATATATATATATATATATACGGCAAAAAAAGAAAAGAAAAAGAAATAAGAAAAAAATAGATGAAAAACGAAAAAGAAACAAAAAAGAAAACAAATTGATAAAAACATTTGGTGTTTGGTGTAAATTAAAGAGATAAAATTGATTAAGTATATCTATGGTATCAGTTTTATAAAAACCGAGGTCATAGGGTATGTCTATGACCTCGGTTTTAGAAAAACTGAAGCCAAACCCTATAACCTCGATTTTTATAATAACCGTGGCTAAATGTTCGAGACTATATGTATATATTTTAGTAGTGAAGCCATTGTTTCTTTCACAGTCTCCACAAGATAGATGTATAGATTCGGACCAAAGTTTCAATAAATTCAAGTCACACGAGCAATCACACCCGTTCAGTTGGCGCAGAAAAAATTTAATACAAATAACACAAGTGTAAAGTGTGTCCTAGAGTAGATTTAATAATAAAAAATCATAGCTAGATGATTTAATAAATAAAAAAACCCTAGAACAAAATTTGAAGCACATGACCACAAAATAAATATACTCATTAATCAATTAAACACAAACACACAATGTTTGATAGATCAATTCAAGAAAAAGCCTAATAGAATATGATTAAAAAAATTTAAGACTTTTTTAAGGGAGAAAGCATAAGATAAAAAGATTCAATGCAATTATAGTTGAAGAAAAAAAAGAGGCATTAGGTTGTTTAAATATGAAAAATTGAAACCATAATGCTAGGTTAAAGATCAATTACAAATCTGTCCATTAAACAATTCATAGAGATATAACAGGGATAATATGATAATTGAAATGTTCGGTTCGAGTAAACAATTAAATTATAAGTTAAAGCCTAGCTGTTCGATCGATCCAGACGAGGCTCGATCGATTGAACCAATAAGGTCGATCACTCGAAACATTTTTTGATCGATCTAGCAACGATCAATTAAAATCCTTTTCGATTGATCTAAACAACGATTAATAAAAATCTGAGACTAGGCAGATCAAATGTGATCGATTCTTGATTGATCCAATCCTTCAATCAATCGAATACAACTTCAATCAATCTATGCTAATTTGAAAATCAACCCAAGAAGACATAAATCATACAGGATTAATACTCAATTGATCGAGCAACATATATACTAAATATTTGGAAGTTCATAATATGTATTCTATTGTGCTTAAGAACAAATGTATACTTGAACCTTGTTAACTTGAAACTCGGAAATTTATTTGACTTGAATAACAATATTGAGAATGAGTCTAGAAACTAATTTACATATAAACATTGTGTTCATAAATACCACCAACTCTCATAACCTTACAATACACATTCATACATAACTAAAAATTCATAACTTAAAAGTTAATGTGCCCACCTTCTATTTGCCTACATATGTACGAATGTGATCAGAAAGAAAAACAAAAAGAAAAAAGAAAAAGAGTGTATAATAAAACAAAAGCATATCACAAAAAGAAAATAAGTTAACTATATCAATTTTTTTTTAATTTTAATTTTCAAGGAAAAATCTCTAATGTCAAAATAATTTAATTTTTGAAGTGTCGTTTTTTATATTATACTAATTCATTATCATACCATCAAGTCACTTTTTTATTAAGATAATGACATTAAACCTTTATTACGGTCTATGCTATTGAAATAACTAGCCTTATTTTTGGTACCAAATATTAAGAAGTTTTTTCCTTACTTAAATAAGGTTGTAGGTGACACATATGAGTAGGGGTTTTTATTGGGTTGGCACTTCCTTATCTACAAATATTTTTAAATAGGAAAAAATCCAATAAAGTGAGTTCATACAAATAAATCTTTAACATAACTTATATCTAAGTTTATTGTTAACTAGACTTAGGGGCTATGTTAGACTAATGATTGTATCTATGGCTCACTATACATCCTAGGTTTTGCGTCTAGGGTAGCCAAGTTTGGCCAAGTGGACAAGACTTGTCATATAAGTAAAAAGTAGTTCGAGTCATACAGAGACTTTTGAACCCTCATATATTATGCCTCCAAAAGGATTTACTCTAAAACAAATGGTTTATTAATCTCTTAGAAAAGAAGAATAGTTTAATTAAAATTATCTGATAGATCGAACAAAGACGTTAAATGATTTTAATTAATAACATATAATAAACCTAATTAATCTCTTATTCATATATATATAAGAGAATCAATAATCTTAACTTATATCTTTAATATCTTAATTAATAATAAGCAAGCATGATTAACAACACAAATCTATCTCATTAATTCTTCTTTAAGTGTAAATGTTATTTGCTTGATGTTTGTTGAATCTATCTTTAATTTTATATCATTAGTTTAGATCTTTTAAAATCCCAAACTTTGTGAAAGAATGTTTAGGTTTAATTTTCATTTCTAAAAATTTATCGAATTATTTAAAAACCATGTTATTTCTCTTTAAACAAACTTTAGAAATATACTTATCATTTATTGCAAAGTGATTCGTGCACTTGCAAGCTATTTTATAAATACAAAACTCGAGTATCAAGTTTTTGGTGCTATTGCTTGGGAATAAAAGCATTTTTAAATTTTTATTGTCAAATTCTTAAAAACTTTTTATGTTGTAAATATTGTGATTTTTATTTAAAATCTCAAAATATTTAGATTATTAACTAATATTAGACATTTTAAATTTTAAATCTTCTAAAAATAGACATAGTAGAATGGATTCATTGATAAAAATAATGTTTTTGGGCTAAAATTTGTGTTAAAACTTAGTTTCGACCTTTTTTCCCCAACTTGCCTACATATGTTAGCTCAAAAATGAGGGAATCCAAGACCAAAAATTGAAATTCAGCCCAAATAAAGAAAAAGAAGATGATAATTAGCTTCTTAAAAAAAGGGACTAAAATCCCTTATCAAATTGAAATTCCTACATGGAGAAAATAGAAATGAGCTAAAATCCTTTGGAATGGCCAGATTCTATTCTCACAGGCTAATTCTTTCAAAAGAAAGAGCTCTTTGAAAAAATTGAAAATGATTTCAAATGGACCCTACACACACGAACACATATATATAAGGAAAAAATAAAAAGATGTGATTACAATAAATAGCTTTGATGAGACACACTTGGAGCTAAAAAGACCAAACATTTTAGAACCCAAACAATAAATAATAAATGCTGTAGTATTTGGGGAATCTCATTTTATTATCATCAAAATGAACCATTAATTATAATTACTCTTCTAGTTTGATACAAACTAGATGAGTGGGGGACCTGATGTTTGGGCATATGCCATAGAATATCCTTACACACCATCCATTAAACATGTTAAGCATTCTGTACGACAGCTCGACATGAAGCCTAATGCTTGGGCATACTACTAGAACCTAGGGCTACTTGAGCCCATAGAGAAGAATCAGGAAATCATGGTTCAACCCATCACTGGGGTAAGATAAGCTTGTTCCCATTATCGAGAATCGACATGTGCTAGGCCAGAGAAAAGCTCATATAAAATGGCCAATGACTCTATTAGACACCCAAGGAATTGGACCAGAATAAGACTGCCTTTAACATGACTTGTGATCACATTATCCAATCTAATTGGACAAACCTACTCTATTGTTACTAAACTTAGGGCTATGATATACTAATGATTGTACCTTTTACTCATTGTGCAACCTAAGTTTTGCATCTAGGGTAGCCAAGTTTGGCTATGTCGACAAGGTTCTTATATAAATAGAAGGTGGTTTGAGTTATTTGGGGACTTTTGAACCCTTGTACATGTGACTCTCAGAATTACTCTAAAAAAAGTAAGTTTTTGACCACTTACTAATAGATAGATATTTATAGTGTATCATCTGATTGATACATGCATCAAGTTATGATGAAAGAATTCTCTAAAATAGTTATTATTATCAATTTATTTTTCATTAAAGTAATAAATTAAATTTTTTTCTATTGATATAATTGACTTTAAAATATATACTCATACGTTATTTTAAACTATGAGAGGAAAACTCAAACCCACATCAAAAGGATATAGGACGCCATTTTTACCACTAAGTTACGGGGATGTTGGGAAAGTTAGTTAGTATATGTCCAATAAATTTATAGCTTAACAATACGTAATTCACTTATATATATATAATACATGATAATCAATTCTAGCCACAAATGTGAGAGTGATATAGTTATTTAAAAAAATGTAATTGATTTTTTACTTAGTAATAATAAATATAAGTTAATAAAAAAATTATTTATATATTTATAAAATTTGGATATTTAAGTAAAAAACTAATAAATAAAAAAATAAAAAAAATTCAAAGCATAGCCACAGGACAATTGAATAAAAAATAAAAAATATTTTAACAAATATCAAAATAAAATAAAAAGGACATGAAAGTAAATTGATTAAACATTATTGGATTATGTTTTTTCTTGCGTTTTTGTCATATAATTTTCAAAAATATTTAAGGTATTTCGGAACAAACTTTCGACTCAGTGATGTACATCAATAACTTTATCTAATGTGATAACTTTTGATATTAACTTGAACCTTATTATTTTATTTGGAGTATGATGATAAAGATTAAAAAAAGGAAAAGAGAAGGCATTTATTTAACATGTTTTGAACAAACCTCCGATTCAATAATGAGTTTTTGTCTATAATGTACATATCTCATTTAAAAATTTAAAAAGAAACTCTTTGTTAATTTAGTTTAAAAAAAAGTTCTTTCTAACCTCTCAATTAAGTATCAAGTCATTTTTTTTTCTCTCCTCTTTCAATTATCATCTTAATTTTTTTTCTCTCATCTTTCAATTCCCAGATCAGTTTTTTTTTCTCTACTTATTTTAAAAACAAGACAAAAAAAATATTTTAATTACCCTTTGTAACTTTAAAGTACCGAATACAAAAATTATAAATTTTTAATAAATAAATTTTTGAGTGAATAAAAAATAATAAAAATAATTTATATTTATAAAATACAAAAATATATTTAAAAATAAATATATAATTTGTTATAATAAATAACTTATCAAAATTTTATTATAAATTAACTTAAAATAATAATAATAAATTATAAAATAATTAAAAAATTAATAATAATTATTATTATAAAATAAATTATAAAAACTGGGCTAATAATTATAATAATATTATATTAGATAATATTTTCATACAAATTTTACTATATAATGTTTTATGTTTGTATTGTATATTGTAAAAAGTTGGATAGAGAGGTTTCACAATTTTTTTTAATAATTTAATTATTTTTATGAATATTATTTTTTATATCATAATTATAATTAATATTATAATTATTTTTTAAATATAATTATAATTATAATTATATTTAATAATAATAATAATGTATTATATTATTTATGAATTATCAAAATATTTAGCATATGATTTTCAATATATGTATAAATTTATATTTATTTTATTGTAAAATAAATTATTTTTTATTTTTTAAAATAAATTTTTTAATATATGATATGATAAAAAAATATTTATGTATTTAAAATTAATTATAAATTTATAAGATGTTAATATTTTTTATGTTTATAATAATTATTTTTTGTAAAATAGAATTAATATATCTTTTTTTAAAATAAAACTGATTAAAAATTTTGCTTTCAAGTTTAAGATAAAATCTTGGCTATTTTAAAAAAAAATCACACTTATATCCATTTCTTAATTATTGTCTAAAAGTTAGATGTTATAGACAAAACCCCTTTAATAATATTACATCAATGATTTTATTTAATATAATAATTTAAGATATTAATTTAAGTTTTATTATTTTATTTGAAGTACGATGAAAGGAATAATAAAAAGGATATTTATTTAATAAAATATAAATATAGAGAGAGGAGAGAGGAGAGAGGAGAGAGGAGAAAAAAAGAGACTTGTTTTAAATAAAAAGTGATAAAATTCATTTTCATTTTTACAAAGATATAATATTTAAAAGAATTGTAATTATTGAAAAATATCTAAAATTATAGGAGTAAATAAAATATTCAAAATATTATAAGTAATGACGACGAGAAAGAAGAATCTCTTATCTCCTCGCCCATCTCCCATTCCTTTTATCCGATCCTTTTTTATGGGTCACTCCTCTTAAATTCCATTTGAGGATTCGGTTGCTTCCTCTCCTTTTCAAGTATATATTTACACACTATTTTCTTACCATTTGGTTCTTTTTTAAGCTCAGATCTAAATTGAATTGTGCATAAATTTACACACCAGCACCCCAATCGTTGTCCCCAAGATTTTCTTCCGGATTTGGATTCCTGAGTTCCTATTTTAATAGAGGATCTTTGGTGAAAGCTTCAGAAAGCTAAGGAATTTTCTATTCTTCTTACTTTGATCGGTGCTTAAAGGCCTTTAATTTTTCTCTCTTTTTTAAGGTAGAGAGCTTATAGGCTTTCAGTTGTAATTTTACCTTTTGAGTTATGATCTATTTATCTATGTAATTGATCATCAAATACGTTTAGTTGTTAATAACCAGAAAGGGAGAGGGAGCTCCAACCAAGTTTTTTTAATCAGGTGGAGAGGTGGAGATGTTTGTTTGTGTTTTTATTTTATTTTGATAAAGAAGATGAAATCGATTGGGATATCTTTTTTTTTTTATAGATTTTCTTATTAATAAACATGACGTTTTGGGTTCGTGAATATATTTTATAAACTACAAAGAGCTCGTAAGTCTTCAATTTTTCAATTTTTTTTATTGTAGAATTTGATAATGGTATCTCTACAAGGACCAGTTATTTGCCCCACCTTTCGTACAAAAGCAGGATTTGGAACTCTGCCAATGGCCAGTCCTCTGGAAAAGGCTAGGCTTCTTAGATGTGAATTGTGGGAATTCAAAGGGATTAGAGGCGGCTTCTTTAAGGCGAGCTTCGTTTCGCGTCCTTTAAGAGCGCGTAAAAGCAAGGTAATTCAATGTGCTTTCAGTTCATCATCAAACGGAAATGGAAGGATGGCTGAGAATTTCAATGAAAATGATGAAGATTATCTCAACTCCAGCGTACTTGAAGCTGGTATGCTAATTGATCTAATGTCCAACTTTTGTTTCCAAAATCTGTTGATGAATTGTTTTAAAATTTTAGTTTTTTCGTTTTTATTTTCTGATGATATATTTTGATCGAAGTTTCGTTCCGATAGCTTCTGTGGTTGAAATTTTAGGACTTGTTTTGTAATCAATTCTATTCTTAAGTTCAAGTTTTTAACTTACAATATTAGTATTATTCGGTAATTAATTCCATTTTCTAGTTTAAAATTAGGTTGGAAGTCAATTCCATTTTTAAACGTACTTATTGTTTTCGAAACCCAAATTTTTTTTTTTTTGAAAATTCACTTTTTCTTTCATTAGTTTACTTTACCTTACTTTTATTTGTTGCGATTAAAGAGCGAATAAAATAAGAAAACATAACATTTTGCCAAACAAGTTTTTTTTTCCTAAATGAATTAGAAAAAATAAAACTAGTTTCAAACTTAAGAAAACATAACTTAAAAACATAACTCGATACAAAACGAGCCATAGTTATTTCTTTGAGTAAATGCATTCTTTTTAAAATTTTCTTATGTAGAATGATAAACAATGTATGCATGATATGATTTTTCATGTGTAGTTGAGGTGAAGAGTGGAGCAGATGGTTTCATGATCAAAATGAGGGATGGTATGCATTTGAGATGTGTTCATAACAATCCTCAGGGTGGTCATCTACCGGATTATGCTCCACACCCTGCAATTGTGTTGAAAATGGAAGCGGGGACTGATCTTCTTCTCCCAATTATAGTTTGTATGTTTATTTCATCCAAAAAAAAAAATGAGACTTGGTTTCTTTTAGTAGAAGTCCTTCACTGTTTTAATGTGAATTCAAAGCTAATACTTTGCCTTTGATTGCAGTGGAGATGCCAAGTGTTTTGCTCATGGCAGCAGTGCGCAATGTTCAAATTGTAAGTTTTATTTCTTACTGTTCTTAGTTAGTTTGATCTAGGATTTCGATTTTCTAAACCATTGTATATCTTGGTTTTGGTTTTGAATGTAGTCTAGAACGTTATATCTATTACTTTTCAGGCTAGGCCTACTCTTTACCAGGTGGTGAAGGAGATGATCGACAAGATGGGTTATGAAGTATGTTTTAATGTTCTCCTTAGCACAGTGACAATACTTTCTTCATTTATGCCAATCATCTTTTAGATATTGGTTTGATGTTTTATCATCTGTATTACAGGTTAGACTTGTCAGAGTCACTAAGAGAGTGCACGAGGCATATTTTGCTGAGCTGTACCTGACAAAGGCATGTATTAGTTAAGAGCAAACTATGTTTTTTCTCCCCAATTTCTCTCCCATGTATTGGGCAATTGCAAATATACCACTTACATTTCAATCGTTAAAAATATATCGTCAACTTATTATTCCGTGTTGCACTAAACCCTTCCCGTCAATTCTCTTAACAAAGTTTACTTTCGTAAGTGAATCTTCTTTTTTTTTTCCTCTTGTTCTGTTTACTTCTTATTTCTTTTCGGTATCTGATGTTTTGCTGGATGAGGAAGGGAGGAACTTTACTATGTAGATAGATAGATAGAAAAAAAATTTCCCCTTGACACCACGTCAGATGTGTTCACAGATAGGAAATGAGACAGAGAGCATCAGCTTTGACCTCAGACCTTCAGATGCGATCAACATTGCAGTAAGATGCAAGGTAATAAGATACTATAAGTATAAGCTGCAATAATTATATTGAAGTCAGTTAAATATTTCATTTGTGCATTTTACATGCCACTCTGTCTTCCAATTTGGGAATGTTAGAGCGTTCCTCTGCTTTTTCTTTTTAGAGCTGTAGATTTGAATGTGAACTTGAAAATGCTCAGAAAATTGGTACCATGTTTCTTTATTTGTGTTGGCAATCTTTTGAAGGTAATGCAGCAGTATAGGATACACCTACAGGTTTATTCTGTATGAGATTTTTTTATGCCATATTTTTCTGGCTAATGGAAATAGCTATTTAGTAAATGTTTTGCCATAAAGGCTGAAGTTTGGTCAACTTCTGAGGTGATTTTGTAATTAGCAATTCATATATTTTCTTTTTTCCCTTTAAATTCTGGACATATGCTGATGTACAAGACTTGAATCTTAAAAACAATTTATACTTGATTGTGGTTCCTGATTGAGTCTGGATTTATCGTTCTCAATGAGATTAGGTTCCAATACAAGTTAACAAGTACCTGGCATACAGTGATGGAATGAGAGTCATTGAATCTGGAAAGTTCTTGTCACAGACCCCTGCTTTGGAAGGCTTATTATTTGGTGAATTAGATCGGTAAGTTTTGAATAGAGGTGTCAAATGAGTTGGGTTGACTCAGTTTATTCAAGTTCTCATTGTAGCTTAGTTCAGTTTATCTAATTTTTAAAAATGTAACTACTGCTCTGTTCTCATCAGTAAAGATTTTTCATTTGAATTTCCTAAAGTTCTTTCAGTAAGAAGCTCATTTGTGGTTAAAGACTTGAAGTTCTGAGTTTTGATTTGTTCAACGAAACTTTCTTTTTTACTTTTTTTTTTTTTGGCTAATCTTCAACATAACTTTGGAAGTAGTACCTGTGGCATGTCAAAGTTATCCATCGAAAGAGATGTGACTGGATAAGGAAAATTCATGATTGTTAATGATATTATTCTCCTAATTATTTGTTTTCTGCCTGAAATGTTAAATAATGAAGCATTAGGTAGAAGTATGCATACACTTATAGTTTACTTGATACAGAAAGGTAGTAATCAATGATCAATTGACACAATTTACCCCAAAAAAAGGATCAATTGTCACATTACTAAAAAATATTGAATTTGATACTGTTTATAAATTATTTATCAACTAAAAGTTAAGGATCTAAATGTTAGATATATGTCTATTTGATTTAGGCCAAGTGGTGAGTTATGTGTTGAAACAAAGGAATTTGATCTTGTGCGCAACATGTTGATAGCGGCTGTCGAGGAACGCTACAGAGATGCTGGTAATATTCTATTTGTCTGACTTGTGATAATTATATACTCTATTAAGGGCTTATTATTTTTCAAGGCTTTATAATATTTGTTTGATTGAATGCAATTTAGTTTGAGTGCATCCGCAACTTGTTGTAGGTACATATAAGTTTCCATCTATGATGTCATTTAGCATTATTCAATCTGGCATGATGCTTTTAGATTACATCATCTAGACTTATTGGACAATTAGGTGTCATCAACTCATCATTAAAAGTCAAGTTGCGATGTTAATGTGGCTGGTTATGTATTTAGGTGGTTCTTTAGTTTACTATCGCATAGCTCCTGTTTGAATTATAGAATTGAAGCCTCAACTTTCATTTGTCAAACTTATAGAATTTTTTAGAGAAAAGGAGAAACCCTGTAATTTACTTTTCCACTCTGTAAGTTGACTTTGGACATACAATTTTAAATTTCTATGGTCTGTTATGTCACAGCTCAATGGAGGGACAAACTCAGTCAACTCCGGGCTAGGAAGAACTTGGCACAATAGGTATGAATTTCTTTTTTGTTTGGGTAAATATATTTTTTTACCACTGAACTATAAAGGTACTTACAACTTACAAAGTACCACTAAACTTTAAATTGTTACAAAAACTAAACTTTAAATTGTTACAAAATTAACATCGAACTTCAACTATTGCTTCATAAGTATTATCTTTGTTAAAATTTGTGAAAAATCCAACAGAAGCATTTTAACGGTGGTGTACTTATGTGACATTTTTCCGTTAATTACCATTTGGTAGTTTTGACTTTGGTTTATCTTATTCTGTACTTGGAGTTGAACTAAGAGGATCTGTGAATTTTTGGTGTATTTTCAGTGATTTAGAATGTACATAAACTGCACTGGTTGAAAAGCTGAAATCTGGCAATGTCAGGAACCAGTCGTCTACTACCTTCACCTGTGTATATGTATAAATAATGTATGTAGGAATCCTTGTGAATGTATACATGTATAGATAAAACATTGCTTGCTGTCAATATAATGTGGTCGAAGCAACTGATGAACGTTTTCTGTTATGTTGGTTGTTTAACCGGATAGTATCCCATTTATGCATTTAATTATTTGTAAAGAAAGATATTGACAAATGATTGATTTCAACTGAGATTGCCCACTAAAGAATAACATAACGCAAAATTAATTACTCTCATCTGCAAATTTTAAGTATCTATTGTGGAGGCAGAGCAGTGATAAGTGTATAAAAGGGTGTTCGTTTTTTTTTGGAAAAGTTGGTTTTTCAATTTTTTTTTACATAGTATTAGAGTTTGAAATCTTATGTTTAAAATTCAGTAACCTTAATTATTAAATTATAGGTTTGGTCTCTATGATGTCTAGAATAAATATTTATGAGAATGATAAATGTATAAAAGTATTATTGGTTTTATTTCTCTTTAATTTACTTTTGAAAGAATTAGTTTCTTAATAATTACTAATAAATAACAATTAACGATACATTTGAAGCATCATAATCGATAGGATAAGTATAATTGTATTATTATAATTGTATTGAATTGAGTTGTATTAAATTGTAAAAATGATTTATCCATCTCTCATTAATTGTATTTCTTACGTTTGATTATCAAAACAAATAAAAGCACTTACTCATTTGTGTGAAACAATAAGAAAATTGTTTTGGTACCTCAAATTGACCAACCAACCCTGGGGAAACTTAAAAGCATTAGTTATGTTATTCTCAATGTATCAAGAGTAGAGGTACAAAAGGAATTGAAGATACAATGAACATTTTGACACTAGTTATAAAGGAAGTTAGCTTAAACTTGGTCAAATTCCTTGTGAAGTTGCAGTTAGGTCACATATGAGGAGCTTATTAGTGAATTATTGATGAGTGTTCAAAAAACATTAAAATTATCATGATTTTATGTACATTAATTGATTAAAAATATATATATTTATATGATTTTATCATATATTTATATAAATTTATCTTTTTGGAATCACAGGTATTTTTATTGTTTTTTAGCTATTTTCGTTTAAAAACGTAACTTAAAGACTCAAAAAGGAATACTAGAGGCAATACATCACAAATACATTTCAAAAATAAATGAGAAAAAGTCAACAAATATGGAAAAGTTTGACAAAATGGGTCAAAAATGTCAAAAAAAGAAAAAATCGCGCCTTGACGGCGTGCGGATCTTCCTTCCGCCTTTGTGCCACCTACTCCCATCTGCTGGCGCTTCAATTGCCAATCTACGCCAGTATACGTCATCTTGACATCATCAATGACGTCAGCAATCACCACTTCGCGTTTTCATCATTTTTTAACATTTTTCACCCACTTTTTCTCTCTATCCTCACCTATAAATACCCCCCTTCTTTTCACTTCATACCACACTTCAAAACACATCTTCTCTTCTCTTTCTTTCTCTCATTTCTTAGTTTTTTTAGTTTTTCTAATTTTTCTTAGTTTTTCTAATTTTTCTTAGTTTTTCTAATTTTTCTTAGTTTTTAGCTTTCCTTAGTTAGTTTTTCTTAGTTTTTAAGTTCTTCTCTTTTTGAGAAGAACTAGTTATATTTTTGCAATTTATTTGCTTTTTGATTCAATAAATAGGAGTGCAAAATCCGTTTGGAGGTTTTCCAGCAACGAGAATAACATCAAAGTACTGTAAGGATTTTATTTTCTTTACAGTTATTTTTTATGCTTTATTCTTACATGTTATATTTAATTTGTCTGTGATTAAATTTAACTTTGTTGGCTGTTTGTAAACATGATATAATAATAACGTTGTTATGCTTGCGAAATATTAAATAGGTAAAAATATCTAAAATGAATTGATTTTGTTTTTATTCAAGACTTTATATTAAGAATGTTAGAGAGAAATATATTATTTTTAATTACAAACTTAAATCTAAAAATTAGATTTTAAGGTTTAGTTATCCGGTCTGATTTAGAGTAGTACTCTTTTATTTGTTGGTACAATTGCCCAGTAGTTAGAGTGAAGCTCTATTTCAAAAGTTTTTATAAGAATTATTATCTGAAAATGTATTGACAACATGTTTTCAGTACTGGTTGTAAAACTTGAAAGTTAGTACTCGGATAACTAAATTCTTAGGTTTAATTTGGACACCTTGAATAAAGTTTAAACTGTCTAACCCCACCAAAGGTGGCACTTAAATAGTTCATTTTCAATATCTTAGAAAAAGGAATTAATTTAATTAACCAAATTAGTTATCAACCCCACTCATAGGTGTTAATTGATTTGTTTAGTTAACAAAGAATATCTAACCCCACCAAAGGTGGTATTCATATAAAAAAGAGAGAATCAATAAATATCAATTCATATCTTTAATAACCTAAATAATATGAACAAACATAATTAACTTAGTTATTACATCCATAAATACTCCACTATTTTAAATGATAAAATTTGCATAAATGTTTATTGAATCTGTATCTATGTTTGTTTTTATGTCAGTAGATTAAAAACACAACCCAAAATGTCGTGACAAGATGTTTAGAATTTAATTTCGTTTTTAATAGTTTGAATAATAAATTAAAAACCACATACATTCTTTCCTTAGATCGACCTTGGGAGTATACTTATCATTTTTTACGAAATGATTCGTGCACTTGCGAGAGTTTTATAAATACATAAAACCAAACGAACGGCAGGATCGGCGATGTCGGTTATGCCCGATCAATTTTTTGGCGCCGTTGCCGGGAAAGGAATAACGTTTTTAAATAATTTATCAAAATTTTAAAAACTTTTTGTGTTGTAATTAATTGTGATTTTTTTTATTTAAAAAAAACTTAAATAAATTTTAAATAATAATAATAATAAAATAAAAAAAATATTTTATTTAATTATTTTCTTTTTAAAAAAATAAAAAATAAAAAAATTTATTTTATTCAAAAAAATTAAAAAAATTAAAAAAAAAATCAAAAACTTGATTTTCAATTTTTTTTATTTTTTTCTTTTTTCTTTTTCAATTTTTATTTTTTTTGAATTTTTAATTTAATTTTTTTTATCTAAATTTTTGTTTAACTTAATTAAGTTAGATTTTTACTAAATTTTCGTTTAAGGTAATTAACTTAGGTTTTTAGTAACTTAATTAACTTAGATTTTCATTAATTTAATTAACCTATCTTTTTATTAACTTAATTAACTTAAAATTTAACTTAACTTAACTTAATTAACTTAATTTTAATAGCATGAAAAGTAAAGATCTAAGGGAGTTTTGTCTAGGAGATTAGTTCCTGAAAGTCTTTGTGCCACTAGTCTTTCCTGGGAACGTTGCTCTGTCTAGGAGGATGGTTTTTAAGGAGCCTTTGCCCCACCATTCTTTCCTGGGAGCACTCTTGGTTAATACTAATTATGTTATTTTAACTTAGATATTATACTTACAAAAACAAAAAAAAAATCTGAAACTATCTCCAAAATTTTAAAGTTTTAATTACAATCTAAGGAGTTAGTTGTTTTGTTTGATCTAGGTACAATTGTGTTTTGATGCCTTTAATTATTTGATTTGTACCTAGACATGGATTATCTAAAACTCACAAGCATGTCCCTAGTTTTAAGTACAAAAAAATTTGAAAATCCATAGGACATGACTGAAAAAAGTATAGGTAGACAATCTTGTCTTACTTTTTGGTTTGATTGACTCATTGATGAGGGGACATTGAGTTTACTTAAAATGAAATCCCCAAGTTACGTCTTGCTAAGACGTTAAACTAAGCGCTGGATGGGAGGCAACCCATCATTTTAGGTAATTTTCTCTTTTTTGTTTTATTGTTTATTTTAGTTTAATTACATTTGAATAATTTTAAAAATTGTTAAAACTAAAAAAAATTTGTTGAGATGTTAGAAGTTCACAGCGATCTGTCTGTGTGCACTTTAATGAACATAATGGATGCACCTGTATTTCTCCATCACTGCTTGCAACATTCTCAATAAATAGGTAATATTTCCTCTCTTTTCTCTTTATCTTTAATTTATAGTTGCTACATTGAGGACAATGTAAGTTTTAGGTTGGGGGTGGTAAAAAGTTACCATACTTAATTAAAAAAAGATTTAACAATTTAACAAAAAATAAAAAATAATAATAATTTTTTTTTCTTTTTTTCACATTTTCATTTTTATTGTGTTTGGCTTTATTTTTTTTATTGTGTGATTTAGTAATTTTTGGAATTAAAAAAAAATTTCTCACAAAAATTTATCATTTCTTTAAATCAAATTTAAGTAAATAGTTAAGTCTTTTGTACTGTTAGATTAATTTTTGAAAACATATCATGAAATATTTTGTAATTGTTTTTGATAATTAGTTAGTTTTTGTCATAACTAGTATTTCTTGATAAGATGTAGAAATTATATTAAACCCAAAATCGGTGTTTATGAATTTGTTTTAGTGGAGACTACCTTTGTGAGATATAATTTGAGCCTAATTTCCCTTATTCAAAGTGAAATATATATTTTTTATACTCCAAACACATTTCTTATTTCTTCAAATTTTTAGATGATCTCTATAGGCATTAGCATTGAATGTATGAATTTTTTCTCATTTTAATAAAGTGTCGTATATTTTTTATTATTATTTTTGCTTAAATTAAATGATTTGAGTAGAAATTGATAATATATGTTTTTATCTCATTCATGCATGACTGCTACAAAAAAGAAGAAGATATATCTGGGGTTACCTAAACCAAATCAAACAGAAAAGCCACAAAATTAACCACTCACCAAAATCCTAAAAAAAAAATGTACAATCTGTACATGGGTTGACTCTCTAAAAAATGATATATATTGAAAAATATCTTCAGAAAAATATAGAGATAAAGAATATATAGTATAATCTACATACTATGACCTACATTGCCAACAAAATTGTGAATAAAGGCTAATTACAAAAGAAAGATATAGGAAGTAATTCCCTAAAAAGTCATTGCACTTTCTTCATTTGTAAAAGGCATATATCTTGAAATTTTTTCTTAATGAGTTTGATTTATGCATGAAAATAATTTTTATATATGATATCTTTATAATTTATACATTTGATTCCTTCCATGAGATCAACGTCAAAATAACACTTTGACCCTTTATTCTTTATACATATGCGAACATATTAGTTCATTTCTATACATCAACTCTTTCGCATATAAATTAGTATGAGTGTTTGAACCCATAGGATTCAGTGTTTTGAGAGTATTAACTTGTGAGGAATAGAGTCGAAGCAAATTCGGATTCTGGACACTGAAATTGGGTGAAATTAAATTGATATATTTTTTATATGAAATATGAAAATAATTTTTGACTAATTATTATAATAAATCATGATTGTTTAAAGAGATTAAAATAACTTATGTTTGAGAATTTAATTATGATCTTAAAGGAGATTAAAAAGTATGTGACATTTTTGTGATATGTTGTTTTCTTTTATTCTTAAAAGTTAATTTTTGATTTTGTTGTAATTTTAGTTTTGAAGTTGATTGTTTTTATTATTTCTTTTAATTTTTACATTTAGTTCAATGTTTGTGGGTATCATTACTGAAAACCCTCACGAGACTCAAACTCGTCCACTAGGACAACCTAAGGGTTTAAAGGCTTGTTGCATAGGCTAAATGCAACCGTGTCCATCCACGGAAGTGATTTAGGATAGTTTAATTTTTAGTTTTTATCGCTTCTCTTAATAAGGGATTAGCAAGAAGCTGGTTGGGGGTTGTGATAAGTGCTCAAAAAGCACTAAAATTACCATGATTTTATGCACATTAATTGATTAAAAATATATATATTTATATAATTTTATCATATATTTATATAAATTTATCTTTTCGGAATCACGGATATTTTTATTGTTTTTCAAGTATTTTCGCTTTAAAACGTAACTTAAAGACTCAAAAAGGAATACTGGAGGCAATACATCACAAATACATTCAAAAATAAATGAGAAAAAGTCAACAAATATGGAAAAATTGGACAAAATGGGTCAAAAAGGTCAAAAATGTCAAAAAAAGATAAAATCGCGCCGCCTAGCTGCCTAGCTGCGCCAGCCACTATGCGCAGCGCGCCCAGCAACGCATGCACCAGATCTTCCTTCCACGCGCGCCTGCGCCCAGCCTACTCCCATCTACGCACGCCTGAGTCCAGTCTACGCCTCATCTGCGCACAGCCGCCACGTCATCAATGACGTCAGCAATCACCACTCCGCATTTTCATCATTTTTAACATTTTTTTCACCCACTTTTTCTCTCCATCCTCACCTATAAATACCCCCTTCTCTTCACTTCATACCACACCTCAAAACACATCTTCTCTTCTCTTTCTTTCTCTCATTTCTTAGTTTTTTTAGTTTTTCTAATTTTTCTTAGTTTTTAGCTTTCCTTAGTTAGTTTTTCTTAGTTTTTAAGTTCTTCTCTTTTTGAGAAGAACTAGTTATATTTTTATAATTTATTTGCTTTTTGATTCAATAAATGGGAGTGCAAAATCCGTTTGGAGGTTTTCCAGCAACGGGAATAACATCAAAGTACTGTAAGGATTTTATTTTCTTTACAGTTATTTTTTATGCTTTATTCTTACATGTTATATTTAATTTGTCTGTGATTAAATTTAACTTTGTTGGCTGCTTGTAAACATGATATAATAATAACGTTGTTATGCTTACGAAATATTAAATAGGTAAAAATATCTAAAATGAATTGATTTTGTTTTTATTCAAGACTTTATATTAAGAATGTTAGAGAGAAATATATTATTTTTCATTACAAACTTAAATCTAAAAATTAGATTTTAAGGTTTAGTTATCCGGTCTGATTTAGAGTAGTACTCTTTTATTTGTTGGTACAATTGCCCGGTAGTTAAAGTGAAGCTCTATTTCAAAAGTTTTTATAAGAATTATTATCTGAAAATGTATTGACAACATGTTTTCAGTAGTGGTTTTAAAACTTGAAAGTTAGTACTCGGATAACTAAATTCTTAGGTTTAATTTGGACACCTTGAATAAAGTTTAAACTGTCTAACCCCACCAAAGGTGGCACTTAAATAGTTTATTTTCAATCTCTTAGAAAAAGGAATTAATTTAATTAACCAAATTAGTTATCAACCCCACTCATAAGTGTTAATTGATTTGTTTAGTTAAGAAAGAATATCTAACCCCACCAAAGGTGGTATTCATATAAAAAAGAAAGAATCAATAAATATCAATTCATATCTTTAATAACCTAAATAATATGAGCAAGCATAATTAACTTAGTTATTACATCCATAAATAGTCCACTATTTTAAATGATAAAATTTGCATAAATGTTTATTGAATCTGTATCTATGTTTATTTTTATGTCAGTAGATTAAAAACACAAAACCCAAAATATCGTGACAGGATGTTTAGGATTTAATTTCGTTTTTAAAAGTTTGAATAATAAATTAAAAACCACATACATTCCTTCCTTAGATCGACCTTGAGAGTATACTTATCATTTTCTACGAAATGATTCGTGCACTTACGAGAGTTTTATAAATACATAAAACCAAATTAACGGTAGGATCGACGATGTCGATTCTGCCCGATCAATTACCTCCTTTTAGAAATTTACAACACGAAGTTGATCTCATACATAGAGTTAGACTTTCAAACTTGCCTCATTATAAGATGAGTCTCAAAGGTTATTAAACTCTTCATGGCCTAGTAGAGGATATGCTTTAAAAACGAAATACGAGGGCGAGTTTAGGTCCTTTTGCAATCCCAACTCTTTTGGTGTTTAAGAAGGATGGTACTTGCAGAATGTGTGTGAACAACAAAGCCATCGATAAAATCACTATCAAATGTAAGTTTCCTATACCTAGATTGGAGGTCATGCTTGATAAATTGTAATGGGCAAAGGTGTTTACTAAATTGGATCCATTAAGTGGTTACCACCATATAAGGATCAAACCTGATGATGAATGAAAAACTACCTTTAAAACAAAAGAAGCATAATATGAGTGGTAAGTAATTCCATTTAGATTGTGCAATGCACCCAATACCTTCGTGAGATTTATGAATCAAATGCTAAAACCATTCTTTGGAACCTTTGTACTAGTTTATTTTGTTGACATCCTAATATACGGCAAGGTTAAAGGGAAAACATGTCAAACATTTAAGGGTTGTGCTTGATAAATTGAGAGAAGAAAAATTATCTTGGATTTTGTTGTAAGTTATTATGGAAGTTTTGTTGACTTTAAGAAGATTCAAGATGTCCTCACTTGGTCTATCCCTTCTAATGTTCAAGAAGTAAAAAGTGTTCACTAATTTACTACCTTTTATAAAAGATTTATTAAAAGCTTTATTGGTATAATAGCTCATTTCACTGATTGTTTAAAGAAGGCAAGTATCAATTGAGGTTAGATTAAAAAGCAAGTTTTGAACTGTTCAAACAAAAACTCACTTCAATTCTTATCTTAGTCTTACCCAACTTTGAGTTACTTTTTGAAGTATAAATAGATACTTTTGGGTCAAGTATTGGTGCTGTTTTGACGTAAGGGGAGGGTCATTGAATACTTTAGTGAAAAAAAATGAGTTATGTTAGAAAGAAATGCTTTCTATGCTATTATTAGGGACCTAAAGCAATGAGAACACTATCTAACTAAAAAAATGGTTTTACTATTTTGTAATCATCAATCCCTACATTTTTTTAATTCACAAAAGAATTTAAGAAAAATGCATACTAGATGGGCCTCATTCCTTAAACACTTCAATTTCCTATTTCAATATAGAAAAGGAAAGAAACATATTATGGAAGATGCATTAAGTAGAAGGGTTCATCTATTGACTTTTGTTAGAGCTGATGCAACCAACATTTATTTGTTATTGATGAAGATTTTTAGGAGAAATAGACAACTTGTATTAACCATCAGGGGTAAGGAGTTTCCATATTAATAATGGATTCTTGTTCAAAGGAAACAAATTATGTATTCTAAAGACTTCTCTAAGGGAGTTTTAATAGAAGAATACCACACCAATGGATGGAAAGATCATTTAGGAAGAGATAAGACATTTGTAGCTTTAGAATGCAAGTACTTTTGGCCACAACTAAGGAAGGATACATATAGATTTGTGTAGAGATGTTTAGTTTGCCAATTTACTAAAGGAATTGCTCAAGATACTGAGTTGTATTAATCTTTACCAGTGCCTAGAACCATCTGGGAAGATCTAAGTATGGGATTTTTCCTTGGGTTGCAACAAATGGAAAAACCCCTAGACATGGATGCAATCATGGTGGTAATTGATAGGTTTTCAAAAATTGTGCATTTTGTGCCATGCAAGAAAACCTATGATACAAGCAATGTTGTCGATGTATTCTTCAAGGAGATTGTTAGACTTCATGACATTCTTAAGTCTATTGTTTCATACTATCAAATTTACTAACCATTTATGAAGGGAATTGTAGAAAAGGTTTGGAACAATTAACATTACATGTCATCCTCAAACGGATGGATAAATAGAGATAGTTAATAGAACCTTGAAAAATATGTTACAATGTATTTCAAAGGACAAGCCAGGACATTGGGACTTAACACTTCCTCTAGCAGAATTTTCTTTTAATAATATAGTTAATACATCAATTGGTCGATCTTCATTAGATGTGGTATATACTAATACACCTAATTTTAGTATTTCCATTTTAATTTTTGATTTATTTTAGAGTCACTTAGTTGTTAAGACATTTGAAGATATAATAAAGCTAGTGGAGGAGGTTAAAAATCATTTGGAGGCAGCCAATAGACAATACAAGCATTTGTTTAATAATAGGATATTTCAAGAATTTCAAGTGGGAATATTAGTCATGGTACACCTTAGAAAAAATATAACCCTTGTTGGATCCTATTCAAAGCTAGAAAAAAGGAATTAAATTTGGTCCTTATCCCATTGTTCACAAAATAAGTGATAATATCTATGTGTTATAGCTAAGGGTATCAATTCAGGCTATAATCCAAAATACAAACCCAATACTACACAACATGAATTATTTTTAAATTAAAATTAACTATTAGTTCTTTCATATTCGTAAAGATGTCGATTTTTTTAAAATTATATTGGATAGGAAAATCATGAGATACGTGTAATTCCGTTTGATTGGTCACAATTACATTGAAAAGTAAAATGGGTATAATCAGTGCATAATCAAGTATATATTTTATTATTTAAATATGAAAATCAATATTAATAACATTATTCTATTTATGAAAGTTTATTAATATTATAAATAATTATATACTAATTAATTCAATATTTAAATATTATAAATTTAAATATTAATTAATCAATATTAGTTATTTATGTGGTTATGTCATCTATGAAAATCTTTAAATATGTCCTCACAACCTTAAAAGGTTGGCATAAACTTATACCACAAAACTTTCAAATTCTCTTTGATATTAATCTTTTTCCTTAGAAATTGACTTAAGTATTGGAGTGAATACGACACTCCCAAGTATTGTACCTTCTTATGTGGTTTTCTAGTGGTTTGTAGGCTTACGTGTCAAGAGAATGCAACCTAATAGAAATGGATTCAACATTTGGTGCCATCTATGGGAAATAAATTTGGTGTTCAACTGATTGAGCTAGTGAAAAATCAAGAACACATCTTTTTTCACTTTATTTGTCACATTCTTTATTCACTTTTCTTCTAACAACGTGTTTGATGTATTGAATCACTAGAATGAGCTCCTAACATATTCCATATGATATTTCATCCTTCAAAAAATTCATGACCAAGCTGACACCCAAATCTAGCACCTTGTTCTAAGCATGCTTCAAAAGAATAGGAACATCTAGAACGAGCTTAGTTGCTCTTATTCTTGTTTGCTACCTTAAGTACCCCAAATCCAAATCAGGCAACATACTACTCCAGAGTAGTGATGTAGGAGTTGGAACCTAGGATGAGTCATGCCTCGATCACTTAGTTAGCTAAGAAGACCATAAATTTCATGCTATCAGAATATGAACTACACAAGGCTACTTAGAAGGAGCTGGATTAACCTATTATAGTAGAAGCTACACAAAATAGGCATTTAATCATCCACCTATAAGATGTACTCCAATGTGAATTACATTGAGGTAGCTAGCCAAGCAAAGTAGTCAGGTAGACCAGCCTCCCAAGAAGAGTAGCCAGGTAGACTAACCAAGTAAACTAGCCTAGTTTACCAAACATCAACTAGCATTGAGCTTCTACAACTCTAGAAAGAAAAAAATATTAGACATCTACCGGTCATCATCTATGTAGACATGTGCAATTTAAACTAGATTTTCCTAGCTCATATTGAGGAACCATCCCAAGGCCAGATGACCAATGCAATCAGGTTTGAAGAGCCACACCAATAATGTCAGTAATCTTGATGTAGATGTCTATAACTATAGTTGTTAGACATATATCGCTATATCGCTCCAGAAAAGTAAAGATTCATACATGAAGGAAAATTAGGCCTTAATAAGATAGGTCAAACCCTAAGAAGGCATGATGTTTTGAATGTTACCTCCAAGTTTAAACTTTCCAAAATACCACTTTCATGCTACGTAGTCTAGAATGCTGCCACCTAGGCTATATAAAACATGATGGATTTCCACCTTCAAGGTCATGCTACTTTAACAAGCTTCTTTCCAAGGTGCACTGTCTAACTTACCATCCTTCAAACTGTGGATCCAAGCCACACCTAGTAATTATGGACCTAGATCATATAAAGTAATTGTGGATCCAGACCATACTTGATGAGAAAGATACACTACTTTGTAAGCAATGTCATCCAAAATCATCAAACCCTTAATGAGAAATCTAGGTTATTGATATCTAGGACCTACCAAACAAGAAGAAACTTCTTTCGGTGACTCTAGAAATATGGCAAGTGACTGTGGATCTAGGCCACACTTGATGTGTCAAATACACTACTTTCCAAGTAGTTTCATCCAAAAGTATCACTCCATAATGATAAATCTAGGTTAACGCTATCTAGGACCTGCCAAACAAGAAGCAACTTCTTACTACGACTCTATACATTTAACCAATGTTGCATCCAAAACATAAAGTTGTTGCAAAAAAAATGTAAATAAAGTCACTTATCAAGGAAGTCTCACATCTGTGAATTTCTACAGATTAAGTATGCTTAACTATTGAGTTTCAAAGGAATGGTTGCCCAATCTTCCTAGAAATCAACTATTGATTAGAAGATAAGAAACAAGTAATTAAGCTTAATCTTTTTAATAGATAAAAAGAGTGCTTTACTCATGACAAAGAAGCCTGGATCCATTAATACTGATCCAATAAACATAAACAAACATTGTCTCAAGACTACATTACCTTGGTGTCCTTGGCAACAAAAGTTTCAAAAAAATAGAGTGCTTATTCACTTATTTAGTTAAAACTACCCCCAAATGGAGCACAACTTCACCCAAAAGTCCATGAGTAAAAGTGGGATTCAAAAGCAAGTGTTTGCCATGCAACCTTTTTTAAACATTCTTAGAGTGAAGAGATCTAGAATCTCACCACTTATAAAAAGGTTTTAAGAACAAACTCAGAAAGGTTGAAGAGTGACACCAGTTTCAAATTATCACTTTCCAAGCTACCATCTCCCACCCCCATGCCATTTCATCTAAGTCATTTCACTTCAAGATGAGATGAACTTGTAGAAAATTTCACTTAAAGTTAGATGCATTCAGAAATTCAGCATCAACTACCTAGAGCTACCTAAGAAGAACTAGCTAGGCTATGGTCTAACCATTATATTTTAGCAAGATTTTTCAAAAGACATCAAGATAGAATATGAGAAGTAAAAGGTATGCCATAAGTGTATTCAGAAAATTCATCCATGTTTGCACTTGAGGAACTCGGAAAATCCATATTGACTAATCAATTCTTTATCCAGACTCAGGAAGTCAACTACCTCTCCTAGGCATTTTCCATAAATGAGAACATCCAGAATATTTGAGTCATGCCACCTTGGCATCCAAAAAGGCTATAACTCTAAAATGAAAATCAGTTGCTCACTTAGAATAATCTTAACTTTGAATTAAGGCAGGATTGCCATTATGCACTCCAATAACTTAAGAGAGATCACATTCTTCCCTCGAACCATCTTTCTTTTCTTTATTTTTTTAATTTCTTTTGTTTGATTTAGTTTAATTTAATGTGGATAATTTTGGAATTGTTAAAACTAAAAATATTTATTGTGATGTTAGAAGTTCATAGCAATCTGTCTATGTGTACTTTAATGATGAACATGATGGATGCACCTGAATTTCTCCATCATTATTTGCACATTCTCAGGAAATAGATAACTTTTCTTCTCTTTTCTCTTTTATCTTTAATTTACAATTGTTACATTGAAGACAATATAAGCTCTAGGTTGGGGTGGTGAAAAGTTATCATGCTTAATTTCAAAAAAATTAACAATTTTAAAATTTTTATATTCACATTTTTATTTTTATTATGTTTGATTTTATTTATTGTGTGGTTTAGTAATTTTTAGAATTTTAGTATTAGTTTTAATAAATTTTCTCACAAAAATTTATAATTTCTTTAAATCAAATTTAAGTGAATAGTTAAGTCTTTTATACTATTAAATTAATTTTTGAAAATATATCATTGAGTATATGGTAATTAGTTAGTTTTTGTCATGACTAGTATTTCTTGATAAGATGTGGAAATTATATTAAACCCAAAATCAGTATTTAGGAATCAAATAGTTGAGAGAACCCTTGTGAGATATAATTTGAGCCTAATTTTCTTTATTTTGAATGAAATATATTTTTTCTACTCCAAACACATTTCTTATTTCTTCAAATTTTTAGATGATCTCTATTAGTATTAGCATTGAATGTATGAATTTTTTTCTTATCTCAATAGAGTGTCATATATTTTTTTATTTTGCTTAGATTAAATGATTTAAATAAAAATTGATAATATATGCCTTTATCTTATTCATGCATGACTTCTACCAAAAACAGAGACAAACATATATGGAATTACCTAAACCAAAATCAAACACAAAAGCCACAAAATTAACTACTCACCAAAATTCTACGAAAATGTACAATTTGTACATGAGTTCATTCTCTAAAAAATATATATATTGAAAAATATCTTTAAAAAATATAAAGATAAAGAATATATAATATAATCTACATACTATGACTTATATAGCCTACAAAGTTGTGAGTAAATGCTAATTACAAAAGAAAGTTATAGGAAGTAAATCCCTAGAAGTCATTGCATTTATTTTTTCCTACACTTCTAAAAGGCATATATCTTGAAATTTTTGCTTAATGAATTTGATTGATGCTTGAAAATAATTTTTATATATGATATCTTTATAATTTATACATTCGATTACTTTCATGAGATCAACGTTAAAATAACCTTTTGAGCCTTTCTTCTTTATACATATGCGAACATATTAGTTTATTTCTATACATTAACTCTTTCGCATATAAATTAGTAGAGTGTTTGAACCCATAGGATTCAGTGTTTTTGAGAGTATTGACTTGTGAGGAATAGAGTCGAAGCAAATTCAGATTCTTGACACTAAATTTGGGTGAAATTAAATTGATATATTTTGATATGAAATATGAAAATGATTTTTAATTAATTATTATAATAAATCATGACTGTTTAAGAAGATGAAAATAACTTATGTTTTAGATTTTAATTATGATCTTAAAAGAGATTAAAAAGTATGAAACATTTTTGTGTTCTATTTCATTTTGTTTCTTTTATTTTATTCTTAAGTTTAATTTTTGATTTTGTTGTAATTTTAGTTTTTGAGTTGTTATTTTTATGATTTTTTTATTTTTTTATTTATTTTAATTCTTACATTTAGTTCAATCTATGTGAGTATCATTATTGAAAACTCTCACGAGACTTAAACTCGCCCATTAGGAAAACCTAGGGATTTAAAGGATTGTTGCATACGTTAAATGCAACCGTGTCAATCCACAAAAGTAATTTAGGATAGTTTAATTTTTAGTTTTTATTTTTGTTTTTATCGCTTTTCTTGCTAAAGGACTAGCAAGAACCTGGTTGGGGGTTTCGATGAGCACTTAAAAAGCACTAAAATTACCATGATTTAATGTACTTTAATTGATTAAAAAGATTAATATTTATATGATTTTATCAAATTTTTATATAAATTTATCTTTTCGGAATCACAGGTATTTTTATTATTTTTCAGGTATTTTTGCTTTAAAAATAGTTTAAAGACTCGATGAATAATACTAGAGGCAATACATCACAAATATGTTGAGAAAAAAAATGAGAAAAAGTAAAAAAAAATGGAAAAATGGATAAAATTGCCTAGTCGTACGTCACAACTCCGCACGTAGCCACACCCATTCTTGCAGCAATTTCGTGTGCGCATCACGCCGGATTCCTATGCACGTAAGCACTTTGCATCAGTGCTTGTGTCAACACCCAGTCACGTCGTGAATCCCGTACGCATCAATGCATTTTTGGCTATGAATCTCGTTCAAACGCATGCCAGCCTACCCAATACGCATATATCATCATTTTTAAAGATATTTTTATACTTTTAACATTTTCCTCACCTATAAAAAGCCCATTTTCCCCATTGTAAAAAATACACCTTAGGAAACAATTTTCTCTAGCTTTCTCTCTCTAGAAATTTCTCTTATTTTTTTAGTTTTAAAGTTCTCTTTTTGAGAAGAACTAGTTATGCTTTTGTAAATTTCTAGTTTTTGATTCAATAAATTGAAATGTAAATATGTTTGGAGGTTTTTCAGAAACGAAATTAGCATCAAAATTCTATAAAGATTCTTTTGAAGTATAATTTTAAAATGAATTTTTTACAGTTATTTTTATGTTTTATTCTCATATGTTATATTTAATTTATCTGTGAATAAATTTAACATGACTGACTGCTTATAAATATGAATTAATAATAACTTTTTTATGCTTGCGAAATATTAAATAGGTAAACATTTCTATAAAATAAATTGATTTTTTTATTTAAGATTTTATATAAATTTATCTTTTTGGAATCATAGGTATTTTTATTATTTTTCAGGTATTTTCGCTTCAATAATAGTTTAAAGACTCGATGAATAATACTAGAGGCAATACATCACAAATATGTTGAGAAAAAAATGAGAAAAAGTCATAAAAATGGATAAAATTGCCCAATCGTACGTCGCAACTCCGCACGTAGCCATACCCATTCTTGCAACAATTTCGTGTGCGCATCACGCCGGATTCCTATGCACGTAAGCACTTTGCGTCAGTGCTTGTGTCAACATCCAGTCACGTCGTGAATCCCGCGCCCGTCAATGCATTTTTGGTTGTGAATCCTGCTCAGTCGCGTATATTATCATTTTGGTTGTGAATCATGTTCAAACGCATGCCAACCTCCCCAATACGCATATATCATCATTTTTAAAGATATTTTTATACTTTTAACCTTTTACTCATCTATAAAAAGCACTTTTTTCCCCATTGTAAAAAATACACATTAGGAAACAATTTTCTCTAGCTTTCTTTCTCTAGAAATTTCTCTTATTTTTTTAGTTTTAAAGTTCTTCTCTTCTTGAGAAGAACTAGTTATGCTTTTGTAAATTTCTAGTTTTAGATTCAATAAATTGAAATGTAAATATGTTTGGAGGTTTTCTAGAAATGAAATTAGCATCAAAATTCTATAAAGATTCTTTTGAAGTATAATTTTAAAATAAATTTTTTACAGTTATTTTTATGTATTATTTTCATATGTTATATTTAATTTATCTGTGAATAAATTTAACATAACTGACTGCTTATAAATATGAATTAATAATAACTTTGTTATGCTTGCGAAATATTAAATAGGTAAACATTTCTATAAAATAAATTGATTTTTTTATTTAAGATTTTATATTAAGGATGTTAGAAGGGAATATATTATTTTTCATTACAAACTTAAATCTAAAAATTAGATTTTAAGGTTTAATTATCTAATCTCATTTAAATTAGTGCCCTTTTATTTGTTATTTGTTGGTACAATCGAATGGTAGTTAGAGTGAGCTCTATTTCAAAAGTTTTTATAAGAATTATTATTCAAAAATATATTGACAACATATTTTTAGTAATGATTTTAAAACTTGAAAATTAGTACTTCGATAACTAAATTCTTAGGTTTAATTTAAATACCTTGAATAAAGTTTAAAATGTCTAACCACACCAAAAGTGTCATTTAAATGGTTCATTTTTCAATCTCTTAGAAAAATAGAATTAATTAATTAACTAAATTAATTATCGACTTCACTCATAGGTGTTAATTGATTTGTTTAATTAACAAAAAATATATAATCCCACCAAATGTGGTATTTTTATGAAAAATAGAGAATCAATAAATATCAATTTATACCTTTAATAACCTAAAAAATATGAGCATGCACAATTAACTTAATTTTTATATCAATAAATACTATACTCTTATAAATGATAAAAATATTTACATAAATGTTTATTGAATCCATATCTATGTTAATTTTTTTTATGTTATTAGATTATAAAACACAAAAAAAAAATCAAAATATCGTGACAGAATTTTTATGATTTAATTTAATTTTTAAAAATTTGAATAATAAAACCAAAGTATTTACAAAATTAGTATTGTTAACTCGGTGTCGATTTTGTTCATCAGGTACCGACTACACAACTCAGTTAAGATACTCTAGAACTAATTAGCATTGAGTCACTCGAGATGACCACACTACTTACCCCACCATTAGTGATCCAGGCAACCTAAGATGATATCATCTTATTTATAAAAATTTATTGATATTATAAATAATTATATATTAATTAATTTAATATTTAAGTATTATAATTTAAATATTAATTAATGGATATTAGTTATTTATGATTATGTCATATGTCAAAAAACTTTAAATAAATTCTCGTAAAAAGGTAGGCTTATATCCAAAATCTCTTAAATCTTAACATTTTACCTTAAAAATTAACTTAAATATTGAAGTGGATATGACACTCTCAGATACCGAAAAATTATAAATAAATAAATTAATTAAATATCATTTAATTTTTTATAATATAAAAAATACGTGAGTTTAAATTGAAAAATATCAACACAAATAAATACAACATGAACACATACAACCGGCAAGAATTACCGCCCTTAGTTACAGCTACCTCCTAATCTGCAAATCTCTTCTACTTTTAATGTGTAGGATTGAATGTTACTATCCTCCGTATGAATTTCAAGTGCTATATGAAGGCCCTGATGAAGAGGCTTCGTCTACTTCATGAGAAGGGCAAGGATATAGGATAAAAGTCTTTTGTAATTTAGTATTTTATACTATTGTCTTATGCATTATTATGTTTTATGGGGTTACTTCTTGAGAAGAGGCTTCGTCTACTTTTGTAATTTACTTTTGTTATTTACTTTTAATACTATTGGGTCATGGGAATGAAGAAGCATTGAACAATGTAAAAGCAATTCATGTTGCTACAGGAGATTACACAACCTTTGTGGTATCAGAAGACGGTGATGTGTACTCCTTTGGCAGTGGAGAATTCTATTTGGGTAGGGTAAAATAATAATAAAAGTTAATTATTTTGCAGAGGAAATAAAAATAAAAAATAAATAAAATAAAATAAATTAAAATAATTAATTAAAATTCTTATTTTATAAATTGGGGATTTATTTTAAAAATAAATAAACGTAATTTTTTAAAAATAAATATGGATATTAAATAAAAATAGTTTTTACTTTATAGATATTAAAAATAAATTATTTTCGTATATAATTAATTTGTAAATTTTTTGATGAAATATGATTATCTCAAAATCACCTATCATAAGCCTTAACTTTTACACTATGAAACTTAAAAAATTTCTCTTCATTGTTTGACAACCATAATTAATTTCTGTTTTAGTTATTGATAATCACATCTTTTTTAAGCATGCTCCGGCATTTCTTTTGTTTTCATAACGTTGTTTACAAAGAAATGATAATAACTATGTATATATAAAAGAATAGCAAAATTAGTAACTTTTATTTGGTATAAAATATAATTTAACAAAAAGTGTTTTTTAATTTTTTTTTATGAAAAATGTTTCAAGCATATTTAATATTTTTAAATTTTATTTTATTTTTAAAATTCATTGTAAAAAATCATTAGGTATTTTTTTTCATAAAAATAATAATTAAATGATAATATTTTTTTATAAAAAAATGACTAAATGATACAGCTTTTAACCTATAAGATTAAATCAAAATCTTCCATCAAAACAAAAGGACTCCCCACATATTTTCCAATATATTATTTATGGTATTTGGTTTGAAATATATAGTTAATATTAAATTTTATCCACTTAATTAATTTTATTTAATAGTTACTGTCATTTTTATAATACGTATTAAAAATTCATCACTGTATCCAAAATTTTAAACTATCCCAACCACTATATAAAACGAGGAGATCTTAATTTATTTTTATATGTTATTTGTATATGTGAAAGAAATTGGACCATTTATGATTAAAAGATGTTTTAGTCATAACACAAAAACATAGAAACAAGATTATAAGAGTAAAGAAAAGTTCAATCGAAAAGAATGGATATAATAATATATTATTAATAGGTCACTATTTTGATTTAATAATAGTTTTATAATTTTTATATTAAATAATATATCTAATGATAAAATCTATTATTATTTGCTTATTTAATTAACACGAAACCTTAGTACATCATATTTACGTATATAACTCTCTTATAGTTCTACTTCTACCCGAATAAGAAGAGTAAGGGTGACTTTTGCCATTTGTCTCCATCAATATTCATTAAACCATCGTTAGAAGACATGTTTTCTTAGAATTAAAGTTATTACAATCAACAATTTTTTTGTGCCTTGTCTTCGTGTGTAGAGAAAAAGAGAGGCAATGTTTAACTCTCCATAATTTCGACAGTTATCGGTAACTTTTAGTAACCATTAACCCCATATTTGGACAGAGGAAATGAAATGAAATCAGAATTGATTCATTTTATTTTGTGTGTTTGGTTGGACGGAATGAAGGGTGGAATACAATCAGATTACTAAAAGAGAAGGAATCACAATTCCTTCTCCCCTCCTTAGTAATCATAATTCCATTCCCATCTAAACTTTTTTTTTCCAATTTTACCCTCCCCTAAAATATAACCTTAAACTCAAATCCCAAATTCTCAAACCCAAAATTCCAAAACCCTAAACCCAAAATTTCAAAACCTTAAACCCTAAATCAAAATCCTAAAACCCTAAATCCCTAAACTATAAACCCCTAATCCCTAAACCATAAACCCTAAAACCCTAAACCTTAAAACATAAATCCCAAAACCCAAAACCCTAAAACATAAATACCAAAACCCTAAACCCTAAACCTTAAATTCCAAATCCTAAAACCCTAAACCCTAAATCCCTAAACCCTAAACCCTAAACCTTAAATCCTAAAACCCTAAACCCTAAATCCCCAAATCCCTAAACCCAAAATTCCTAAACCCTAAACCTTAAAACATAAATCCCAAAACCCTAAACCCTAAAACATAAATCCCAAAACCCTAAACCCTAAACCCCAAATTCCAAATCCTAAAACCCTAAACCCTAAATCCCCAAATCCTTAATCCCTAATCCCTAAACCCTAAACCCTAAACCCTAAACCCTAAAACATAAATCCCAAAACCCTAAATCCCAAATTCCAAATCCTAAAACCCTAAACCCCAAATCCAAAATTCTAAAACCCTAAACCATTTTTAGAAAAATAATAATTTTAACCCTAAACCTTAACCTACAAATATAACCCCAAATCCTAAATCCCTAAACCCTAAATCCCACATCCTAAACCTCAAAACCCTAAACCCTATTTAGAAAAATAATAATTTTAATAATATATTTCTTTTTAATTAAGTAATAATTATTTAAAAAATAATGATTTCAATAATGTATTTTGTCTGACGAAAAAATAGTAATTAAATGACATTATTTGAACTTTACAACATGTAGGGATATTAAGGTCATTTACAGCTTTTTTGATTCCATTCTAGTGGCAAACCAAACACTGTAATCCTGATTCTGAGCTTGATTCCAGTGGTCAAACCAAACAAAATTGTTTCATTTCCATTCCGATTTCGATTCCATTCTACGAATCAAACGTCACCTAACAAGATTTGTTGATATATTTCTTGTTTATTTGTATCACTACCCTTATTTATTTATATGTAGGGATTGATTTTTTTAGTAGCTTATTGAACATTAGTGTTTTTACTCTCTATTTTAAATTTTAGAGTAGATTTTTTACATTAAAAAATTAAACTATTTAAATCTTTGTGTGTCATTTATTTTTCGTATTGTTTATAATTTTACTGTTATCTATAATTATTTATTTATGCAATCAAATTTAGACTTAAACTTTCATTCCACTAGTACTAATTTATAACAAATTGGTATCAAAACTTTAAATTATTTATTGTGATTGAACAAGTTTGTTATTTTGAATCTATTTTGAATTTTTGATTATCTAATTAGTGTCAAATTTTTTGAATTGTGCTTCTATTGATATAATTTTGTATTTGCTATCATGGCAAAAAAAATATAAAATTAAGAAATTAAATGGTAGAAATAATTTTAACCTTCAACGAATGAAGATGCTGGCCATATCAATCAAAGAATGGCCCATTAACTATGGTGACAATGCATGATTGTATTTTTAGTACTTTGAATGATGTTTGTCATGTTCTAGATTTAAAAAAGAACCTTATATCTTTGGATACTCTTGACTCATAGGATTATAGGTACATAACCGAAGGTAGATTTTTAAGAATTGGTAAGGGTGTTATGCTTGTTGTTAAAGGCCAATTATCGCATGGCTTCTATGTGTTTTGGGGTAACATTGTTATTGATAATGTTTTAGTTTCATCTTTATTAGACCAAGTTTCAAATACTACTTGCTCATAACATATGCAGTTATGGCATATGAGTGAGTCATGGATGTCTATTTTGAGCAAGTAGAGCTTGCTTGGTAGTCAAAAAATTAGAAAGCTTGATTTCTGTGAGTTTTATGCCTACGAAAAACATTGTAGAGTCAAGTTAAGTATAATCATCCATAAAACGAAATGTACTATTGATTATACCAATTTAGATCTTTAGGATCCTTCTTGTGTTGTGTCTAAGGCTTGTGCTCGGTATATGTTGACTTTTATCAAAGACCTCTCTCATCACATATGAGTGTATTTTTTTGAAGAAAAAAAGAATGATGTGTTTGTAAAATTGGTAAAGTTTAAGACTTGTATAGAAAATCAAGTGCTTAAGGACCGATAATGGCTTGGAGGTATGCGAGGATAAATTTAATGAGTTCTATGAAAGAAATGACATAGTGAGACACTACACCATAACAAAATGAAGTTGTAGAACTTATAAATATAATTCTTTTATAAAGAGCTTAGTGTATGTTTTTTTATGCTTTTTTAGATAAATCTTTTTGGGATAAAGCTTGTAACTATGCCTACTATTTGGTGAATCAATCTCCATCAACTGTAATTAAGTTGAAGACTCTATTTGAGGTATTTTCTAATACTCCTACTAATTATTCTGATTTGAAAGTTTTTGGTCATCCTTTTTAGGCTCATTGAAAGAGAGCTTGGTACCTAACTAGAGTAAGGAGATACTGACATCTTAAGGACTCGTTTCTAACTCGTAAGAACAAAATAATAAACCCTTAAACAGAATACTCAATACAAGCAGTAAAATATAATCTCAAATAAACATATAAATTTCAGCATAGAGATAATGTTTAATAGATAGAAAGTAGGTAAATAATATAAAATATTTTTATTTAGAGTTTAAACACTAGTATGTTGTAGCATTAAACTCAGATTATACTAATTGAACAATAGAGCATGCACAACAAATAATATAATAAGGTAAATCCATATAGAAACCTTATATATATTGTAACATCCTCAGGTTTTTTTTTACAACCACTCTAAAGTCAATAGTTCACTAAGCAATAAAAATAATTACAACCCTGGTAGGAATAAAACCATCAATATCTCTACCATTCGGGACCTCTGTTTGAATTACCTATTTCTGCCTTCGCTTGTTGACTCCGCAAATACATAGTTTGACATAGAAACTCGACTCTCTTCCAAAGCCAACATCACCGATCAATAAAGTGTAAAGTGAACAGAACAAACAACTAAGGACTATCCTCAATCATGAGCCACCAATAATCACCTTGGAGCTATTTTCCACCACAAGTCTCAAGTCGCCTTGGTGGGAGACATAGACAATCCACATAACGATACAACTAACAATTTAAGATCTCACCATAATAACCCAATCAATCTCACAATGTTATATCTCACAAAAAGGTAAAATAGTCACATATTCAACACTTATGCACTCTATTTTACCCGTAACACTTAAGTAAAAATAAGAAAGCTCGCCAACAATAATTTGTGAAACAAACGTAATTTTTAGTGTAAATTTTGGTAACGTTTTGATACAATATGAATGGTTAAGGAGAAGATAAATAAGGGGTATTTATAGAGGAATACCAATATCTAGACTACCTCACCATTTCCCCACTATGGTCTTCACCGACCGCCTCGTCATGACCTTATTAAGAAGTGTGGTGAGGTACAAAAAATAATATTTTTTCATTCCAAAAATTGTCGAGTAATTTTTATAAATATCAGCACCAAAATTGAGCCAAAATCTACACTCAAGGCCTAGCATGCATACTAAAAAACTAACCTCATGCTATGTGAAAAACATGATTTCAATCGCAGTGTTATTAACTATGTGCGTGTATGTATTACTCATCTGTAGTAACAAATCTTACATAGAGGAAGACAAAACACTGAGTAAAACAAAAAGATTCTGTGTTTTGCACACAAGAAGCCAACACACAAACACAAAGTACAAACGAACTTACAATCTTCTCATTTGGTTTTTCGTGTCAAAACATTGTACATTTAAGTACATATGCATATCAATCATGAGATGATCATAAAGGTGACTTAAAGTTATTTATTCCCATGAAGAAAAAAACTACACATACAAAAATTCAAAAAGCACACTTACTCCAAGTGTATTTATCTTGAGTTCTCCAACCATCTTCACTGATCAATAAATCCACTGTGCCAATCTGAAATAAAAGGGTTTCGACAAAAACTACACATAACACATTTGAAACTCGAAGACTTCAATCTAAACCTATAATCTATACACATAAAACAAACATATATTCCATGAGCGTATCATGCAAAAAATCGTGTAATCTATCCATAAACTATCATTTTTCCCCTACATAGGTATATAATCGTAGGCAAAACATATGTATATATGCAAGTAAAACACATGCATTGAATACAACTCCTTTTGACTACATGCAATACTCCCCTTAAATGTGTGCAAGTCAAGCAACATGTGGTGCAATCCTACACTTACCATTCATGCAACAAATAACATAGACTCATGTAGTTTTGCACACAAACGTTTCCCCCCTTTTTAACCCAGAAGAGCCAAAGAGACACTACTATATGAGGAAGATAAGGCATACAAATATGTAGTAATTCTAACATTCATGCAACCCGATAGAAAAATTAAAGTAAGTAAAAAAGTTACACATAATATAATCAGGAAAATGAACAGAGAATAAGGAACACAACAAACTCATTCTTATTAATTAATCTTTATTTTACGAAATTTTAAGGCAAAGAAATGAAAAAAAAACCAATGCAATAAGAAATAAAAAGAGTTTGCACTCTCTATCTCCCTTTGCTACATCATCATCCCCATGGACACCACTGTGAGAAGATTGGACAACATCGATAGGGGCAAAAGATGGTATAGTAGTTTGAGAATGGAGAACATTAGCGATAAACTAGTCAAAGAAGTGGTCGGGCTCAAAGGGAACATTGGGATCACCTCCACTAAGCAAAGTAAACATGGGGAACAATGAGCCCAGGAAAGAAGTGCCCAAGTGAGGACGAGGTCTGACTGAGGTAGAAAATATAGGTGAACCATGAAAAAAAAGTGGTATAACAAGACAATAAGAAGTTGCCATACCCTAAGTAAAAGCCTAATATCTATGCATATCCATAACACTTCGGTTAAGAGTATACAACCCAAAAAGAATTGTTCAAGAGACCAATAGACTGGTCCCTGAAAGGAGTAAAGGTAGAAGAAGTAAAAGAAACAATAATGGACTTATAATACATGGACTGAGTAGAGTTTATAGATAAATAAGAAGAAGGGGTAGTAGGCAAACTTCGAGATCCACAACTAGTAGAAAATAGCTAGAATGATAAAAAGAGTAGCTCTACTAGTATAGGTAGAGAAGATATAATGGAAAAAATGGAACCTTACTTGGACATCAAGAAAGGATAGTGGAGAGTAGAAGAAGAAGAAGAAGAAGAAGAGAACAAGGATGAATGACAAACCTTAAAACATTATTAAGAAGGTAACCAAAGGCAATAAAGGAATTAATAAGATAAGTGGGGTTAGGTCTGGCCAACTGGTTCACCATCTCTACTATGTTGTGGGAATTTACAAGATCAAACTCAGAATTAAGATAGGTAGAAGAAATATTTTCCAATTCAAATGGAATGACAAGAAAATATAGGAACTCATCATTGATGAAGAGACAGTGAACTAATAATATCATCTCTAAAAAAAGTGACTTTTCATCCTCTATGGACAAAAGAAGTAGAAAAACTAGTGGATACAATAGATAGTAGAGCAATATAAAATGCCCTAACAAACTCATTATTACATGAATAAGTAATTGAGTAAAAATAAATCCAAAAAAAGTAAGCAAACCTTTCCTCAATCTCAAGAAAGTCATGGATATCCACAAGATTCTCATAAAGAATGGTCGCATTGCTTAAGGTATTGGTAGGCTCAAAATGCTTTGACTTTGGGGCCATTTTTGGTAAGAAATAGAAGGAAAAGAAAATTGGTATAACAAGAAGAGAAGGAAACAATTATGAGGTGTGAAGAAAATAGGTACTAAGGGTCCATTTATTTCTTTTCACATTACGCCTAAGATGCACAATGCAACTTGCTTGAAGACTCAGATGAGTCAAAGTAGCTACATCTAGACATAAAAGGATGGGGGAGATCCAGCCAGAGAACTTGAAGATGTACTTGATAACTGTATTTTATATAGTTATTTTCACCTATTTTATTAATTATAATTGCTATGTTTTCTTTATTTTTAGTTAATTTTAGTTTAATAAATTAATATTTACTGTTTTTTATATATTTTAAGAAAATTAAATAATTTGTATCGAAAACGTTCTTAATGGCAAAATTTGTGTCCAAAAATATAATTTCAAATAAAAGAGTAATTAATTGCAATTTATAAAAGTTGAAAATATAATTTAAATTAAAATCGGGCTTAATTTCAATTATTAAAAGTTTAAAATTTAATTTAAATTACAAAAGGTCTGTATTGCAATTAAACAAAGTTTAAAATGTAATTTGAAATATATTTGTGGGTGAAAATACAATTGATAAAAGTTATTTTTCTGCGCAGGAGAGAAATTTCACGCGGCATTATCCACGCTTCATCGTGGACCGTCAGATCAACGCATCAACGGTTCGGATGCGCGCGTGCTCTACAAGCTCGTCCAAGGAGAGTGGGTGCAGGGATTTCCTTTATCGCGTGGCTTGGTGCCCGAGTAGGGCCCACCTGCCGCGTAGGCCGGCGTGCAGTGTGGGACCCACCCGTCTGACGCCGTGCAGACCCTGTCCCCCAACTTCGCGCGCCCCTTTTCCCGTGCGGCCGATCCACGTGCGCCCGGTTATTCCACGAACCAGAATCCGCCACGTGTCCCACTTAATATTTCAGCAAATCATGTTCGGACACGTGGCATGTTACAATGAACGCAAAAGCGCATGATCAAGCCCGCGTTCCAGCCATTGCCGCACTTTCTCGGCGCCCCAATCCCGTGCTTAGTTTCTGCGTGCGCCCATTCCGTGTAACGAATGAGTTGCTGCCACGTGTCCCACTATTTATTTCAGTGAATCAGATCGCGACACGTGGCTGCGTGGAAGGAAAATAAAAACAGAAACGCGCAGCATCTCCACTCACATTAGCCGCATTTTCGATTCCATTTTCGATACAATTTTGTCCCTCACGCGTTTTAGTTTATTATTTTCCCCATACTTCTCTGTCCCCCCCCGCGTGTATTAAATTTTAATATTTTTTTGATGTATTTTTTAGCTATAAATAGGTGATAAGATGATAGAGTCAAGGAGTTTTTTTTAGTTTTAGTTTTCGAAAGTTTTTAGAGGAGTTTTTAGAGAGTTTAGAGTTTGTAATTTTTGTGTTGTTTGTGTGTTGGTTGTGGAACACGCAGAAGCCATTTTTGGCTTTTGTTGTGTTCTGCGTGTGCCAAATATTTTCGTATTAGATGTTTTAATTTTTCTTTCTTCTTCTTCTTCTAATTTTTCTGTAGTTGTTGTAATTTTTATTTTTAATTTATGAAGCAATTTAATTTTTCTAGGGTTGCATTTGATCTAAATTTATGAAGCTTTGATTTTAATTATTTTTGATAGATTTATAAGACGTTCGATTTGTTCGTTCTATTTTGTGCTTAATGCTTTTTGATTATTTACGAATCTTATCAAAACGATCCGTGGCACATAAATAAACTTGGAAGAGGCATTTGTGTGTATATTGCTTGTAGATAGAATGACATGTATGATGAAGGATAGGAATATACCCTAATTGTATGTGTGGCCATTTGAAAACTTAGAACTTAATGAATCTTATTAAAGTTAATTCTCATAGAGATATAGAGAATTAATTTAACGAGGTGTGTTTATACGGAGCTCGGAAGAGATGTATGAATAAAAATAGAAGTTTTCGGTTGACAAATTAAATGTACAAAAAATATAAATCAAAAGAAAATAACATTATTTGAGTGGATTAGTTTGGTGAAAAATTGCAATCCTAGATTTCTTTTATTTTCTTATGTTACTTTTTTCTTAATCAACGATTGTTTTGAATAAAATCAGAGGGAAACAATTTTAGTACTCGACAAACTATAGTAACAAATCTCCGTGGGAACGATCTTTACTTACAAATCTTATTACTTGTGACTGTGTATACTTGCACGTTTTTATGTTCTCTATTAGAGACAACAGTACTCCTCACATATCTAAGACACTACCTAGCAAGGTGGTCAGTAGTTCTAATACAAGCAGTTGAGGTAAAGAATCTTGGTCCTTTATTTTTAGTAGTATGTGGAGGAAAGGAAGAAGAAATAGTCACATTGACTTTTGCATGAGGATGAGAAGTCGATTTCCCACTATATGGTCTCAAATGCCAAAGTTCACCATAGTGGTGACAAGTAGGAGTAACAGTAGGTAGGGGCAATAGACTGTCACTAAAGCAAAGGAAAGGATTGGCTTCAAGTGAAGTTTTCACCTTATTAGAGAAAACTGGTTAAAATGACACAACCGACTTACCTTTTTGGATGGTAGTAACTACTTCAACTTTGGACTTTGAGAAATTGATTTAACAAACTTAATAGTACCCACAACAAATGTAGAAACCCATTCATTTGATCCAATGTCGAGTTTATCACCACAAGTCTTTGTACTGCTAAGAATTTCATTTAAACCAGTCATCCTCTTGTTGACAATAGAGGTAGAATGAGCTAGTTCCTTCTCACTAACATTGAGTTTATCCTTCAAAACTTTAATAAAATATTCTTTTTTCTTTAAGAAAATATTCAAGATACACTGCATAATTGTTAAGAATCCTAACTCTCTCATGTAATTTCTCAACCTTTGCTTCTTTTTTTGTGAGAAAGTAAGCCAAATATTCCTTGATACTTTCAAGGATTATAATTTTCTTTTTCAATCGTTTAGCCTTTTGATTAGTTAAGGGATCAAGATTGACAAATAACTAAGTAGTTTTACCTGTGGTGGAGCACTTCAACTATTCTTTCAACTTCTTCATTTTATCATGATTTGCATTAAAATTTTCTTGCATATCATTATATGTCTTGTGAATTACCTCACACTTTTTATTAAGGTCTTGTTGTTGACTATCAATAGGGGACTTCTTATCATCAAAAGTTTTCTTCTAAGTGCTTATCTCAAGCTCTTTTTCATAGGATTTCCAAAGTGCTTTTCTTAGCCTTTTTCTTATTTGATATGCTCTAACATGAGTGCATTATAAGAATCGATTAATTCTTCTTGATCATATTCATCATTTTCAATTATAACTTCTTGAGTATTTGAGGTGGCAATCAGAGGATCAATGACATTACTTGAAGCAAAGAATGCTAGAAAGTTAGTGTCATCCTCATCATCATTGTTGGTACTATTTGAAAAGTAACTTTAACCTTTATTGCACGCTTATTAGTGCATTTTGTTTATGAAAAAAATAATTGGTAGCCTTTTCTAGGTTTCTTAAATTCATTATTTGAGTCTTCATTAACCTTTACTGATTTTGAGCCTTTGGAGCTCCAGCTTTCTTTTCCAACACCTCTAGATGAGGGTTTTTTCTTTTTGAAAAATCTGATGAATCTTTAGGCAAGTAAAGTCATTTCTTCCTCATTAGGATCATAATTATCACTTATAGTAGTGGCATTCATATCTTTATTAGGATCATTTCCTTTGGTGGTCTTGAGAGCCAAACTCTTTTCTTTTTCCATAACGAACTGATCTTATCTTGGCAATAGGTGATGTCGTTCAAAAACTTGCAAATCAATAACTAACTTATTCATATTAAGCTTACCAAGGTTATACATGGAGTCGATCATGATAACTTTGGCATGAAATTGATAAGATAGACTAGCATTGATCTTCTTAATATACTTTTCTTCGCTAATGGGTCTACCTAAGTTATAAAAATAATTAACAATAATTGAAAACCTTGCACAAAATTTGTCAAAGGTCTCATCCTCTTGCATGATGCACAACTCAATGTCCCTATTCAATTTCAAAATTTTGGAATACTTGACAATAAAAGTTCCTTTA
This sequence comes from Hippophae gyantsensis, assembly GCA_030763125.1. Taxonomy (NCBI): domain Eukaryota; kingdom Viridiplantae; phylum Streptophyta; class Magnoliopsida; order Rosales; family Elaeagnaceae; genus Hippophae; species Hippophae gyantsensis. Next base: position 28,580,574 of record CM061038.1, read on the forward strand.
TTAGTAGTTTCTAGAGTATTTCATGCTTGTTTTGAAGTAGTACAACTCTGAATTATTTTATATTGATTAGGTGTAATAGCCCTAATGATTACATACAAACCCTTGCTATTCCATTTAGATTTCATATTCTCTTCTTGAGTCCACTCATTCATTGGCTTAGAAATCACAATATTTTTAGGAAGGGTTGTGATGGGATACGTCCTGCCATTTTCAACCAGAAATCAAACACAATCTATGATGGACCACAAGAAATACTTCATTTATGATCTCTAATAGGCATAATTTAGTCCATTGAATAGTAGAGGCATGCCTACATTACCTCTTTCTCTAGAATCCATTAGAGAGAAAGTGTGTGTGTGAGGGGTGAGTTAAAAGAATCAACATTAGAGTGGTTAAGCCCTAAAAGGGTGCACCAACTCTAATACCAATTGAAATAGTCTGCAACCTAATACCCAAGATACTAACTCCTTAAAGACTCATCCTTAACTCATAAGAACAAAATAATAAACACTTAAACAAAACACTTAGCATAAGTAGTAAAATATAGGCATGTATTTAATGTCATACTCTCCCAATTTTATGGCGATCTGTGCCAGCCTTCATGCCACTTTTGGTCTCATCAAAATACTTTTAAGTAGTTGTGAGGTAAGTATTACCACTATGTAAGAGCCAAAGTAATGTTTAGGCTTGTGTGCACTGACTTTTAGGGTAAAGGCTAACTTGTCAATGGTTGGGTATCTACTTTGAGAGTCTTTTAGGATTTGAATGACATAGTAGATGGGATGCTGGACCTTGTCTCTTTCAGCAAGGAGCACGGTGCTACAAGTTTAGGGGCCATAGCTAAGTATAAATAAAGTGTCTCGCCTAGGAAGGGGTTGACCAAAATAAAAGGGTTGCTTAGGTATTGCTTGATTGCTTCAAAGGCCTTCTTATAGTCCTTGTCTCAAAAAACTGACGTTTTTTTCTAAACATCTCAAAGAATGACAAACACTTGTTCGTGAATTTCTAGATGAACCTGTTCAGTGCCACTATTTTTTCGTTCAGATGTTGAATCCTCTTTCGGTTGGTGGGTGTCCTCATGTTCACCAAGGATTATATCTTGTTCAAATTGGCCTTAATCCCTTGGAAAGATATAATATATCCTAAGAATTTCCTTACAACAACACAAGGATGTACTTCTTAGGATTAAGTATCATGCCATACCTTTAGATTACCGAAAATACTTCCTCTAGGTCTCTGACGTGGTTCAGAGGTTGTATTTATTTCACTATCGTATTGTCAACATATGCCTCCAGGTTTCTCCCCAAGTGATCTGCAAGCATTTTGTTAATGAGGCGCTGGTATGTGGCACCTACATTCTTCAATCCAAATGGAATTTTGGTTTAACAGAAGGTCCCTTCCTAGGTGATGAAGGATGCTTTCTCCTCGTCTTTAGGACATGTCTTTTTTAAATCGGTAAAGGCCACACATATGCAAGGCAATCCACATGCCTTTTTTTACTAATACCACATTTGACAACTACGAAGGGTAGCTAACCTCCCTTATAAATCCTATTTCCTCAAAGGTGGTGACTTGATTTTTAATCACCTTGTTCTTATCCCTCAGGAACTTTCTTTCTTTATTGGATAGGTATAGCCTCTGGATTGACATTTAATCTGTGAGTTATGACTTCTGGGTCAATCCCAGGCATGTATGTTGAGGTCCATGCGAAGTCATCAAAGTTTGTTTTAAGCAAGTGTATAAGTTGCTCCTCCATCTCTACTGTTAGATCCCTACTCAGCTTTAAATGATGGTTCTCACTCTTATCTCCTATTGGAAATTCTCGCACCTTATTTAGATTGATAGACCTCACCAGAATTTGATCACTTGGTGGAAGGTGGATGGGAACGCCTTCATATTTTGTATCCATGGCCTACCCAAGATGGCGTTGTAATGAGACGAGAAATCTATGACCACAAAATTAGTCATCACTATTGACCCTTTTTACATGATAGGTAGTACCACAGTCCTCAATGCATAGGTGGTGTTATTGTTGAATCCCACTAAGGGTAGCTTTGTCCTTGTAATGTCAATTTTTTTTACTCCCAGGGCTTTTGTGGTAGACAGAAAAAGAAGATCAACTAAGCTCCCTGTGTCAACCATGATCTGACAAACATCGTAGGATCCAATTCTCAAAGTGATCACTAAGGTATCTTCATAATGGGATAAGGTCTTGTCCTTCTCGGTGAAAGTGATCTTCACAAAGAACCTTTCCTTTTCCATGGTGTACACATATGGGGCATTGTGTAACTATATAGTGAATATCTTTATTGAGTTGTTTAATATCCCACTGATTCTAGGCCCTCAATGTATGGTGTAGATAGTTCTGATGTTGGGTTCGATGTAGGGGTCTCTTTATTGTTCGATGGAGTGGATAGTTTTGAAGCTTCTTGCCTATTCTAAAAAACTCCTCTTTCGATGTTTCCTCCTACAAGGTTTTTAAAATATCCTCGCACCAATAGCTCCTTAATTTTCTTTTTGAGGTGCTTGTAGTCTCTTGTCTTACGGTCCACATCCTTGTGGAAGGTGCACCATTTAGATGTGTCTCCAAGCGTAGACTTCATTTTTGGGGACCATCTGACATTTGGCTCTTCCTCCATCCTTAATACGGCCTAAGCTAGATTCACTTTCAAAGAAGGCCCTTTAAAAGGAAAGAGTGACCTCCCCAAAGGTCCCTTATTCCTTGGCCATTGTCCACTTGACCTGTTGTTTGGTGCGAAATGCTTACTTCTTTGAACCCTACTGTTCTAATTTTCCCTATCAAGACTCATCCTCCTTTTTTCCTTCTTTGGCATAACTTCCATATCAACTCGATGGCTTTTGACTAGAACTAACTCTCTTTCAAGATTGACGAATTTTCTCACCTCTTTATATGCTTCCTTTGAAGTATAAGGGATTGTCTTTGTTAGCTCTACGAACACGTCAGACTTCTTTAAGAGACCCTATCTAAAGGCCTCTATAAAAATAGATCTAGGAAAGTCGAAGATTTCTAACTTTTCTTCCATGAATCGTTTCATATACTCCTCGGTGGACTCACCCCTCTCTTGAATAATCGAGAAGAGGTGGTGTGACTCCTTCTTTAAAGGTTTTTTATAGTCATAGTAGATGATTAAAATCTTGGTAAATTGTGAGAAAGAGGTTATAGTATGGGGTTCCAAGTTGTTGAACCACTTTTAGGTGCCATCACAGATGGTAGCAGCGAACAATTTTCACATAATGGCATTTCTTTTTTCCTGTGTATAGGAGCATTAAACTTGGTTGATGGTTCATCATTCTCTATCTCATCGGATAATGGGGAGACACATAGTTTCTTGCATTCCTTATCCACATCATAGGGAGCCTTTCCTTTTTCATTCCTTTCATTGGATATTTTCAAGGTCTGGTTTTGCTTTTTGTTAACTTCTTCTAACGCTTGAAATCGCACATCCTATTTTATTCTTTCTTGTATCCACTGCTCGTTGCTAGGTCTTATTAAGCTGGAAATAGGGTTGCCTTCAACTTTCTATTCCTCTATCTGATTAGGCTCAGGCATGACGCAATCTGGTCTATTTTTGTCAATTAGGTTGGTGGTTTGATTATCAAAGGTTCCCCCACTTGATTGGGGGCATAATGACTTATTATCTTGCCTAGTCTCCTCGAGCTCTCTTCTTAACTGAAGGAGTTGACGAGCCAACTCTTGATGAGAGTTAGCCTCTGTCTTGGCTTCATTATAGGTTGGTGAGGTGTTGTCTAGTGTTGTCGTTGCCTCTCCGATCGCTAGCCTTAATCATCCTTCAGCATGGGTTCCTACCATGGTGATAAGGAACTAGTGATTGCGATTTTGAGGGTAACTAGTAAGTGGAACAGGTATTTGTTCTCTTAAAATATCTCTCAAAATTCGGGATGAATCCTAAAAAATATAGGATTAGAAGCAAAAGCTTGACCTCAGAATCTGAGCCCTACAATATACGCCAAAATGTTAGGATTGGTCCGATTTGTAAAGAGATAGCTTAGAGAGAAGTTAGAATAATTGATTGACTGTGTAGATCTCTTAGGGAGTCCATGTATATATAAAATTTTATATGTACAGGTGTCGATTACATGGGATAGACACATATAAGTGTGTCAGAAAAGACAAAAAAGTAAAAATAAGTACATTCATAAACTAGGGTCGATTACCCTATAGCTTGGGTGGGTGATCGACCCCATAGATATAAAAGTTGGTTCAGATAGGTCTCTTCTATAAGTGTGTTGTAGGTGTGGTCTGAGAAAATTTCTTTAAGATGATTTGTTTATTAGCTCGGGCTATCTTCTAGGCTTGGATTGTAAGGCGTACTGGGTTATAAGTAGATGCATATATCTAAACATTTTCCTTTTCAATCAAATAGAAATATGGCAGGCAAGATTGATATTTCATGTCACAAAAAAAATATAAGGAAGTAATATTGTGTTATAGGAATACTTGAAATTCGTTATGCGAAATTATTAAAGAGAGCGTGTTATTTAAAAACTCAGCTACGGTCATGGTGGTTGTCCTCAAATGTAAATAATAACAACTATAAAAGATCATTTTAAAAAAAATACTATCCATGAAATGAAAATTACACCACATGAGATTTGGGTTTTTTTTAACGGTCAAACAATACATCCAAAATAATATTAAGCAATACCCTTTGCCTCCATACCCAACGAAAACAGGGAGATGAAATCTTATCCATGAGACCACGCGCAAAAGCTAACCACTTCTAACTATATTTCTAATTAAATAGTTAGTTAGATTAATGATATTAGGGAATAATTTTGTTAATGTAATAATAAAAATATATAAAATATTAATTTTATCATTAATATTAATGTCATTTTAGTATAAAATTATTATTAATAATTTTTTTTATAATAATGATAATTCATATGGTTACTCATTAAATAATATTTGATGTATGGTATCGAAAGAATAAAAAGAAAAAAAAAACTGTGTTCAAACTTTAAAGTTTGATATTCCTCACAATAATGAAGTAGGGTAAGGAAGCATTTCGGTGGCATAATTTTCAAATGTGTTGTTTAAGAAACAATAATTTTCATATCTTTTGGTCTAATTAATAATAATAGATTAGCAAACTTTCTCTAAGACTCCTTGATTGGAAAGAAGGTATAAAGTGAGCAGTCGAAAATATCTTCTTTTTATAATTAAAATTGGATTCGGTGATGTGGTCGAAGAACAGTCGAAAATATTTAGTTTTTTATAATTAAAATGCATGTATCTGAAGTTGAATATATAAATTGTTTTTTATAGAATAAGATTGAATTATACTAAAATTTATTTATAAGTTATTATTATATATAAAACTCGATAAGTATATTATTTAATTTTTAATTTATTATATTTTTAATAAAATTTATTATTTATAATTACAATTAAAAAAATCAAAAAAATCAAAAATATATTTGAAAAATTATTAAATTATTATAAAAATTTAACATTTATATTTATTTTTAAATTAAAATAATAATTTAATATAATTGTAATATGTATATTATTTAAATATGACACATTATAAAATCAAATATATATTAATTTATAATTTTATTAATAATTTAATCGGATCATATTATAATAAATTATAAAATCTATCGATTAAATCTGATCCATATTGGAATAAATTATATACTTTTAAATCTGAATTCGATTCGATTATAAATTTTTTTTAGTTTAATACAATCCAAATCCAATAAATGAGATCAAATTTATCAAATTTAAATAGATTATTTATTCACACTTAAAGTTTAATCTCATATACTTAAGAGTTTGTGTTATATAAAGAAATAAAAATAGGTTATTATATACAACAAAAATATTCATATTTTAATATTCTATTTTCAAAAAAATAGTATAAAATTCACTATAAGAAATATGATTTTCTTCACTAAAAGCTTCCTTTTTGTCGCAATAAAATTTAAGTTATAAATATTTTTTTTGTTCATAATTTTATCATTATAGATGTGTTACTAATAACTTTGTGGGATGAAATAAAAACTTTGTCACAATAAAATTTGAGAGAAGAAATAATATTATATCACTAATGATATTTAGACATAAAATAATTTATCAATAAAACATAAAAAAATTATCACAAAACAAACTTCATAAGACAAAATTTAAAAAATATAAATAAAAATACTGAAATGGAAGAAACTATTTTGTCAAAACCCAAATAATGCCCTTTCACTTGGCCTAGTATGCGCTTCAATACCCTACTAACTTACTAGAAAGAGTAAACGCATTGACCTTCGTACATATCTTCCGAATTTAGGACTAATATTATATATCTAAAAAACATTGATTTATGGATAATATATTTTTATTTATCATAAAACTTAAATCCTAAATTTTAAATTAATAATAAATTTTAAATTTTAAATATTATATCCCAAACCTATCATATTTAGAATTATTATACTTTTTAAATATATATATATATATAACATGTTATTTTTATTTTATTTATTTATTAAATATACTATTTTCATCCCCTATTACATATAAATATTTAGATCTTTATTCTATATCTCCTACTCAAATAGTAGAGGATTTTGTTAGTGTAACTCTTCTATTTTTTTTCTACAATTAACAATACAAAAATACTAAAGTGAAATTAAAAACTAAGAAAAATAATTTACTAGAATCATAAATAAATAATCAAAATTATATGACGTATATTAGTATATTGGATGTAATTTAATACACACAAATAAAGAAAGATTTTAATTAATAAAAGTCTTATCGGTTAAGTTTAATAAGTGTAAGTGTTACTCATTAAATAAACATAATCGAGAAATTATCTCAATAAAAAGATAAATGATTCATAATTATCTCTTAATTATCTTAAAAAAATAATTATTGAGAAGAAATAAGATACTATAACATTCACAAGTGTATATATTCACAAATAAATTAGATTTCATTTTAAAAAATTATAGCCAAACATAATATTTTATCTAAAAAATTATAACCAAACATAATATTTTATCTTAATCATAAAGCGAAACTTAGATCGTGTTATTGATTTAAGTATCAAAAAATCAAATATCACTCCCACTATAATCTTAATAGTTTCATCTCTTAAATTTACGGAGGATAATTTTATTTAATATTAGCGAAAATCGATATTAATAACAACTTCACTAGATTAAGCATTTTTCTCACACTAATTTATTTGATAAAATTATCCGATGAAATACAACTCATCTCCTATTTTCATTTCCTATAAAAAAGAACAAATACCTATATATATATAAAACGTAACATAATATTATTGTGTTCAAATTGTTATTACCCTTTTCTAATTGTTTCTAAAAAAAAGTGAAAAGTTCTAAAAATGCATAAAGGAAATGAAGAAATTATTATAAAATAAAAAAATATTCTATTGATTTTTAGGTCCCGTGTATTATTAGAGGTATCAAATGAGTTAGGTTTATTCGGATTATCTTAAACGAGTTGTTATTTATATTAACTTATTTTAAATGAATTGTATCTAAATTCAACTTAATTTAACTTAAATAAATTATAACTTTGTTTAGTTCATACAATTTTTAAATGAGTTGAACTCAATTCAATTTAACTCATTATATATGTTTATCTTATTTTTCATAAAAATATTAATTACATATCTATATTTTAAATAATTAATTATAATTAAAATTATTTTTAATTTTTAATTTTTATAAAATTAATAATAATTTTTAATAAATATTAAAAAATAAAAATTATAGTTAAATTGTAAAAAATACCATCGACTAGTCTATAATTATATTTTTTATATTTTATTAAAATTTATATTTTTTAATTAAAAAAATGAAAATAAATATTTAATAATAATTTTTAAAAAATTAATAATTTATAGTTTAATATAATAATTAATAAAAAATTAAATATAAAAAAATCATCAAGATCATTCATTTTAAGAAAATTGGTGATATAATTATGTATAAAAAATAATTTTAAATATTTATTTTTGATAAATTTTTTTTATAAAATATCAATTTTATTCTTAAAAATTTGACTTAAATTTATTTTAGTTATTTTTTCAACAAACTTAATAAAATTATACTATTTCATCCGATAAGTAACGAATTAAAATATATTTTTATTAAACACGTTTTTAATATTCTTTATCTATTTATTAAATTAAGAATAATTTTTTTTAATCGTAATACACTAATGATATATTTATTATATTATATTAAATATAATTATATTATAATATTTTTTGATAATTTATATAATATATTCAATAATATTGATAAATATTTTAATAAAATAATTTATATTAAAATAATAATTAGTTTTTTTATTTATTAAAATAATTTAATTATAAAAATTTATTTAAATTAATATTTAATTTATTTTAAAATGAAAATTAAAATACATAATTTTAAAATTAAAATAATAAATATATACAACCCCACGGTGAGGGCAACTACAATTTTTAAGTACGATTTTTATTTTCTAGAATAATAAATATATAGTTTTTGTTTTTGCCCATGAGTCTCACTTTATAGTTAATCGTGCTCTTTCAATTCTCCACCTTGAGACGTTGAATTTTATGATCGTAGAGAAGTTCAGACCATCGTAAAGAGTAGAAAATTCCGAGGATAAGCAACTTCTTGAAGAAACTCTAATGATCTGCTTCGACTAGTATATTGATTTGTTAGCATAGCCATGTCAGGACCGCTTGATCGATTCGCTAGACCTTGTGAGTTTTCTTATGTTTTTATGCTAGTCCCCCCCCAACGAATTGAGCCACTCGAATATTTTTTCTGTGATGGTTGGCTCGATAAATTTCCAACTTAGGTTTGGAATTTCTGCGTTTTTTAATGAGCTTTAGTTCACCGTGAAATTGGAAGCATTTTGAGCATCATAATTTGATTTCTTCTTGCAAACAGTTCTCCAAATATCTCATTTGGTCGCTTCATTTATAATCACTATTACCTCTATAAAACGTTAATGCGCCGAAAGTATTTGGGGAACTATTAGAGACTTTGGATGCTGTTTTAGAACTTGTGCACTTTCTAGAAATTGTAAATTTGTTTTTCGGAAACTACTCTTCAACTTAAAACGGTTTTTGCTCTTGAAAATTTTCTAGTCAGTTTGCTTAGAAAACCAGTAAGCTAAATGTTCAATCCATGTGTTGTAGCAAGCCATGTGGAAATAAATGGAATGAAAAATGAGTTTATTTTTTGATCGAAAAGGAAGTATTTCCATTAGTGTTAAACAATACAGCAGTTATGATACATCATACTATAAAGCATCTTATACAAGTGATTAAGCAACTCATATTTTTCATGTCCTATATGCACGTTGATTTTAGTATGATATATTTGCAACAAAATCAATTTGACTAACAATTGCCTAAAGTGCTCAATTATTATCGTAATCTCTCATGGGGCCGATACTATCTGTAAGGAAAGTCCTTGAGCGACCATGTCCAAATCTAATTGAATCGCTTGTTGTTATAGCATGCAACTGTACCAATCGAAATCCATAAAGCAACACATATTGCCTTAATCATGTCTGTTGTGCCACACAAACACCGATTATGCATGATTCCATTAATCTCCACACCTAGGCCATTCTAAAAAACTACAGCCACACCAACATCCTCATTACTAGAAACCATGAGTCGTCCCTTGAGAATCTTGACAACTTGACACTTGTCTTGCTTTCTATAACAACACACACGAGGATTGATCATCACATTCTCTCACAAAGACATTCCATTAGCACTATGTAACAAAATTAAAATGCAAAAGAAAAATCCACATCCATAAGTCTACTACCCGACTCAATCGATTAATAAATTTAATAGTTATAGGCATTTTTTAGAATTTGTATTACCGTTATCCACCCCTAAGATCAGTTGCAGTAGAAATGGCCCTCCACAAACCCACGTGAACCCCCACTCTACTCCCAACTGCCTAATTAAACGGACCGACTGCAGCAGACCATCTAAAAAGCCCGATCCCCATGTTTTGCTGAAAAAAGGCAAAGTGAAGGTTTTATTTAATGTCTGAAAAAGGAGTATTTGTATTCAATATTGATGAATGTACCTGATTGTAATTTTGATGATGTTTTATTGCCAGGCTTTGAAGGATTCTCAAACCGCTATGAAAGAAAAGAAAGGAAATCAGATTTTGAAAACTCAGAGGATGATAAGGGGACAAGAATAGGAAGTTTCAAAAAGAAAGCAATTAAATTCAGGCACTCTCTCAAGAAAAAGAGGAGAAAAGGCCGAAGTAACTCTGTTTCGATAGAGGATGTTCGAAATGTTGAAGAGTTACAAGCTGTAGATGGATTTAGACAGGCTCTTATCTTGGAAGAGTTGTTACCTCCGAGACTTGATGATTATCATATATTGTTGAGGTGATTCTTTCATCATAAAATATGATAAATGGGTGGATTTTACCATTTTCCACGATTTTGGTCTTTAATATTATATTTTTATTTTAGGTTCTTGAAAGCAAGGAGGTTTGATATCGAGAAAGCGAAGGCCATGTGGGCTAACATGATTCAATGGAGGAAGGACTTTTGTGTTGATACCATTATTGAGGTAGGTTAATTGGATTATTTTATTTCCGACGATTCTTGTGGATTCTTTGCTAGTAATTCATGATAGAGTTCCTGAAGTTTTTGATGCTGGGGATTTTGGATTAGTAGCAAGAAATTGATTTAGTTCAGTGACAGAGGTGATGGACAAGACAAGAGGTTGGGATAAAAGAGATAACAAAGCTCTCAAGTTGTAACCTGTAGCATCATCAATTCATCAATATCTTTTCAACATTACAATAAGAAACCTATTTATAGTCGTGTAGATATTTACAAATGTCTACACTAAAATAATAATAAAAATAGTAGAATTACTAATTAACCCTTTTCCTACATTATTTTTCATTCAACTTTGTTATGTAAATCTTTGTTTATGCTCCATGTGAATGACACTTGTGGTTATTGTCTAGGATTTTGAGTATGATGAGTTGGATGAAGTTCTACAGTACTACCCTCATGGTTATCATGGTGTGGACAAGGAAGGAAGACCTGTTTATATAGAAAGACTGGGAAAAGTTGATCCCAACAAACTGATGCAAGTGACTACTTTGGAACGATATGTAAGGTACCATGTAAAGGAGTTCGAAAGGAGTTTTGCCGTTAAGTTTCCTGCATGCTCTATAGCTGCAAAGAGGCACATAGATTCAAGCACAAGTATTTTAGATGTTCAAGGCGTGGTGTGTTTTCTGCTGATTTGGTTTGAACTTTTAAGCTCCTGTGGAATGATTTATATTCTCAGTTTGCTCTTCCTACTATCTAATTTTAGGGTTTTAAAAACTTCACAAAGTCTGCTCGAGATCTCATCACGCGGCTGCAAAAGATTGATAGCGATAACTACCCTGAGGTGTGGAGCTTTGATATTTACTGTCCTTTCATAGGTTTAAATTTTCTTCCATTTTCCATATTTGGTATCAGATTTAGACTTTGATATGAATCTGCTCATAATTCATCTCTTTTTCTACAGACACTTCACAGAATGTTTATTATTAATGCTGGTCCTGGTTTTAAGCTACTCTGGAATACAGTTAAACAATTCATTGATCCAAAAACAGCCACTAAGATTCATGTATGCTATAGAAGAGTTGTTAAATATATATATTTGTAAATACTATATGTATTTGATTAATTGATTTAAGTTTTCAACTTGGTCAATTGATATACGAATTTTCCTTCAGGTTCTTGGTAACAAATACCAGAGCAAAATTCTTGAAATTGTAGATGCCAGGTAATTAGCCTTTTTGATGATCAAGTGATTATCTCATTTAGTTCCTCTAACAATTGCAGACATTAAAATCGTTACCTTTTCTCCAGTGAGTTGCCAGAATTCTTGGGTGGTTCTTGCACCTGTGCTGATGAGGGGGGTTGTATCAGGTCTGACAAGGGGCCATGGAAGGACCCAAACATAATAAAGGTTTATACCTTACCTTTACAATCTTTTCTCATATGTTGTGTTAGCATAGTCATTTATGTATTGAAAAGTATAGTTTGATGAATGATTGATTTCGTGCAGATGGTACTTAGTGGTGAAGCACAATGTTTCAGACAAATAGTGACAGTCACCAATGGTGATGGGAAAGTTATTTCTTATCAGAAGCCTCGTTTTCCAACGGTATGATCTGCAAGACTGTCATACTATCTGTATCATAAATTTTTTATGCATGTATTATTTTGGATTAAGCACACTACCTCTAATACTATCAATCTGATCATCAATTCAGTTAAGAAGTAGTGATACATCTACTGCAGAGTCGGGATCTGAAGTTGAAGAAATGGCATCTCCTAAAGCTATTAGGAACTATTTACATCCTAAGTTGACTCCTGTTAGTGAAGAAGTAAGTGGTAATTGATATTTGATTGTTAATCTCATTTGATACTTAGCATAGCAAAGCATCAAAGTGACTGGTCCAGTTAATTTGTGGATTAGCAATTACTTGGTTGGTCTCTGTTGTGCGTGTATGTGATTTTTTGTTTTGATGCTTTAGACATTGATTGCATCGAAGACCTGATTGCAAGCACTATGCTATAGGGAATCGGGAATGACTCACCTGAAAATGTTGATAGCACGTAGCAAAAATACTTGAGTAGTTTTGTCAAAATACTGACTTGTACAAAATGGTTTGATGTTTATTTTAGGCTAGGGTACGTGGGAAAGCCAACAGTGCTGTTAGCTACTCCGAATATGATGAATATGTCCCCATGGTTGACAAGGTGGTTGATTATGGTTGTGAGAAGCAGGTTTTGCATCAAAGTCTCTCTCTCTCTGCGGGTTAGAAAATTAGATTGCTTGTAAATTTATAATGTTCTATTACGGTTTTATCAAATGCTATAATTTGTCATTTATTGATGTTTCCTGGTCTTCTCTTCACTAAATAAATGCTATTAGCTAGATATGTAGCAAAACATGTTTATACAACTAACCAACATTGAATATAGCCTCCTGCTGACTTTTAATTAACCATCTAAATTTTTGGAATCCATGCAGGAACAGCCCTGTCAACTGCAGAAAAGCCGCCTGAAGGAATCTATGCTCGTTTCTTGGCTATGCTTATGACTATCCTTGTCACACTCTTTACTGTTATTCAATCAGTACTATTCAGGGTGACCAAGAAAATTCCCAACTGTGTGTATGATTCTCCATTTGGCCCTCCTGATACATTGATTGAATCTTCTCCAAAGGAGGAGTTCTGTCACCCTTCACCAGTTCCAGGGTTCACAAAGATAGACCTTTTGTCTTCTGCTTTGGAAAAGCTTAGCGAACTTGAAGAAAAGGTAGATGCGCTACAGACAAAGTCATTTGAGATGCCTTGTGAGAAAGAGGAGTTGTTGAATGCTGCTCTTTATCGTGTAGATGCATTAGAAGCAGAGCTAATTGCTACTAAAAAGGTTAATCTATCTTTGTTTTAATATTCTCTAGACCTTTTTTTGTGATAAAACTCTTAAACTATCAAGACACGGTGGCAATTTAGTTTCATATTATAATTTTTTTCCTTGAAAATTTAGCAGCGTGCTGGAAATCTCTAGAATCCCGAATATGATCTCTATATGCATGTTTATAATTATATGTTGGTTAACTTTGAGATATGCCATGCCATCACCTTGTTGGTAGCATCCAAGGTCTCTTCAAAATATGACCCTGCATTTCGTTCTGGTTCTGAAGCTGAAATACTGATAATTACTCGCAACTTCTGTGCTTAAGGTTTACTCTAGGTTCTTGTTTGAGTCATACCCCTTCTATTAGCAAACCTGCTGTTGTTAATGACATTAATAGAAGTCTCATTACACTTTGTGATATACTTTCCTTGAATAGGCCTATATTGGCAAGTATTCTTGCTTAGTGACAAAAAAGTTTTTAGAGCAGCCCATCTGGCACAACTATCATGTTTTAGACTATTTTGCCATGTTCTTAGTTTCCTTCTTTTCTTTCCCTTCTAGTTCTTTGTCACATTGTGATAATGATGGTGGATGGTGATATTTACAAAGATTAAATAATGCCATTATGTTTTCTTAATAGAAAATAGTGTCCGAGATCCCCTATATTAAATCATTGGTGTTGTTTGGTCCCTTAAATAAAAAATGGTAAATGAGACCATTTCAAATTTTAGGAACCTAAATGACAGCAATGGCTTAGTCCAGGGGATATGTACGGCTCCGCTCCCTTTTTAATACTATAAATCATGCCATCGTGATTTTTAGTATTTCTTGTTCCCCTTACCTTGTGTATTTTTCTGCGCTTTCATGTGTTCTTGGATGATGATTTTCCTCTTCCTGATTAGGCTTTGCATGAATCTCTAATGGGGCAAGAAGACCTTTATGCGTATATTGACAGTCAAGTGCACGCTAGGTTAAGGGTAATTTAAACTTTATCTTCTTAAGGTACTGGGAAGAAAGTATCTCTTTCTCATCCACCACAGACTGATGCTTACATTTTCCTTATTTGATGACAGCAGCAGAATCGTTGGTGCTGGTGATCCTATCTTGGAGAAAGGGTTTGCTGGATACCCTTTTTGTTTTGTTTCATTTCCATGTTTGTGAACTTTAGATGCTCACAGAATCTCTGATTGTGATTTTATTGTTTCCATTTATAGGCATGTTATTTATTTTGTTTTATGTGATATTTTGATGCAGGAGCATCTTTAGTGAAGTCCTAATTGTTCTATGTTTTCCCGTATTGTCGTTTATGAGTCTTTTATGTCGTTTTTGTTGTTACTTTGTTATTTCCCTAAATGCACCTAGGTTAGTAGCTGTTTTGGCATTTGCTGACACCTTTTGTGTGTGAGAGCTGCTATACTGATATAGTAGTGTTCGCGAGTGTCAGTTTTCTTTTACAATTTGTTTGCTGAGAGCATTGTACTACAATTCTAAGGGAGATGATTGTTTGTTTTTTCCTTTTGAATCAATACTAAGAAGAACAATCATAGAATTGTTGTCTACCCTCGAAGCATTTTAGCTCAGAGATATAATTATGTGTTCATAAATTGGTATTAAAGCCTGAGATTTTCCTTAGCTTCAATGGCAACTCCTGTTGATGGAAGTTAACAAAGCCCTTACGACACTTGCAATGCCAAGGAGTAGCCTGATAAGTGCCCTTGAGGGTCAAGCTCAAAAGAGGATCGAAGAATTGTTGCGACACCTAAACCATGCGATGCAACAAATTACCCAACAATTGGGTGAGCTTCAATGTAGTGTAAAACAGAGATGAAAACTTCCCTATCAAAGTTCTCTCCCACTACCCTTGGAATTTACTTTGAACATACCAAAATATACTTTTCACAGCTTATTGCGATCACCCAAAGACCCTTCTTCCATGACTCCAACCACCACCCGTCACTTTGCATGGGGGATTTAAAACATCATAATGGCCAGTCATTGAGCCTTTCTTTGGATAACCCATCTTCTTTCACTAAGGAGTGTGAAGATTACGAGCTAAACATTGATCTTCAGACCTTTATAGGTCATGCGTGTAGGGAGGAATTCATGGAATGGGTGAGTATACTAGACTAGTTATTTGACTACATTGAGATGCTTGAGGATAAGGAGGTGAAACTAGTGGCATATAAACTGCGTGGGGAAGCCTTTACATGAGGCGATCACCTGCAAAATGAGAGAAGAATGGTTAACAAACCTTTAGTGACAACGTAGGCATGCATGAAGCAACTAATGATCCAATCCTATGGACCATGAGCAAATTTCTCATCAAAAATATCATCAATGCCATCAGAGGAAACAAACAGTAAGTGAGTACATAAAAGAGTTCATGAGGTTGGGATTAGAGCTAATATGCCCCAAAAGGTGTCTACATATGTAGAAGGTTTAATTTTCTCTATTTGAGAAAGGTTAGAACTTAATCAAACAATTCGAACTATTAACCATGCCAACAACATAACTCTTAAGATTGAAAAACAATTCTCTAAACCAAAGCAATTTCTATCTCTTAACCCACGTAAAACCCATATGCTAGTTTTAACCAACCTACCAATTCTTTACAAAAGAAGCCACCTAACTTCAGGAACCAACTCATGAAATGTTTTAGATGATGGAGAACAACCAATTTAATTGATTAAGTGGAATAATTTATGGAGATACACAACCTCACAGAACAATAATAGCTCACACCATAGGTGATAAATGGCACAAACATACAAGGTGTGTGTAGATAAAGCTCTAAGATCATGCACCCAGGCAATTAAGCCTAAACATAAGTAACCTGCTCTGATAACAATTGAGGAATCCCACACGTAGGAACAATTATATAAAAATTAATTGTTCTTTCAATTCAAATAAGTAACCGTGACTTAGATGATAGGTGGAGATGTCACCCATGAAATCTTTTCGCAAACTCTATACCAATAAAGCCAAGCTGCCCCATAAACTTGAACTGAGCAACTTACACCAAGGAAGTATAAAACATGTTTAATTCAACATAACTAAAACACTCAATAGATACAAAAACAACAATTTACATTATACACTAAAAGTTTGTTTATTTAGTTTTGGATCCAATTAGCATAATATCAACAGAAGTATGACAAATTAAAATTTTGTAACTGGCTAAGCATTCAATCATGTTTAAATAAAGTAATGTAGAAAATAAAGATGAACACATAAGATATATAGGTGGAAACAACCTAGGCCACACCAATGACTTAAGAGGAAAACCACCAGTCCATTAGATCACCTAACTATCTACTATGAAAAATAAGTATCTAGTTACAAGGTTAGGACTCAAACAATCCACCGAGGTAATGCACCCCAATTAACCTACTCATAAGTCATTACTTTCATTATAGTTTATATAAGATAGGCGTTCAGATCCAAACTAGTGTTTCAAAAAACTCAAGTCTCATATGTTAATCGAACCCACACTACTGTCACCAAAAACGTTAACACGAAAACACAAGTGTAAGTGTGTTTCCTAGAGCAGATTCAATAATGAATAACCCTAAAAAATGGATTTAGATAAAATATTTGATAAATAAAAAAGAACTAGCAACTCTAGAACAATATTGATTAAAAACGCACAATAAATATATCTAATGTGCAATCTAATGTGCATAGGAACATAAATATATCTGAGATTTGATCGTTGAGGCTTGATAGTTTCTTTCGTTTGAAAAATATTCTTTTAAGACACCTAAAAACTAAAATTACAATTATATGTTTTGTTCATGAATATCACATAAACCTTATAATCTCCCTCTTTGGAATATTTGTGTGATAAAGTCTCTCTCTCACTACATAATGCTCATAGGAAAATTAGATTTTTACATAGTAATACTATCCTATAATCCAGTGAAACCATCATTGCTTAAATCTCGAAAGCTCATGTTTACACTAAAAACAAAAACACCAAAAAGCACACAAATTGTCTAGAAGGACTCATTATTCATAATAGTTCAATGAATATAATAATAGAAAAACGAAGAATGATAAAAAAGGATCAAATAAACGATAGAAATATAAAACAACTCTCCAAATGTTAAATATCTAAACAAAAATTCAAAGTAATTCAATAATAAAAATCTCTCCCTAAATTAACTGTCCCTTTTTTTATGTTTCAATTTAAGTTCAAAAATTTTTATACCAATTTTCCCTCTCTTTTTTTCACACAAATAAACAAACAAATAATAGACAAATGAAGCAAATATAAAGTAGAGATGAAAAAAATTCCCTACAACATTACACACTTAAGAAAGATTAACTTGTTTTGAAGGTGTGATTAGCTATTAACAACATAACATATTTACGTAATACACATAAATATGATTACATATATATTGACATATCCATAGTCACCACAAGTGAGTTGAGTCTTGAAACAACACTAGTATGTCAATTAGTCCATTCATGATTATTTATGAAAAAATTACAGAAAAAGTATCATCAATCATGAAAGAATTGTAGTTAATTCAAACTTATACAAAATAAAATTTTACTAAGAGAGAACTTTAATCAATATATTTTCTTTTGTTTTGTACTATCTTTTTGTGTTATTTTTTTTTGTGAGGGATTAGTTATTTATAGTCTTTTTATATAACCAATTGTGACTCTTTCTTATTGTACATGCGAAAGCTTTTGTATTTTTATTTTTCCTTTAATCTTATTATTATTATATATTTTTTAAGAAAATATGCATAAGCTAATATACCTAGTATGATGACTTCCACACTAGTTATGAGGTAGCTCTATTTACTCACTATAATAGCTTTTACACATCACAGTAGTAAACCCTATCAAAACTAGGTATCTCTCTATAGTAATATTTTATAAAGTGTAAGATGGAGCTCAAACACAATTCTAGCATTCAAGGTTATCTAAGTCCCTTAATACTCATATAATCAATCATAAATTTCATGCATAATATACATATGTGTCCCGTGAGTGTGTGAATAAGATTATGTTTACATCAATCACTAGATGCATAAGATATGTAAGTGTATAAGTCATAGTATCTAGTTATTAAAGACGTTGTCAAAAATGAGAGTAGCATGTAATGATCTTGTTAGATTAAATCAAGTCTACATCCCCTTTTTAATTTATACACATACACACACACACACACACACACACACACACACACACACACACACACACACACACACACACACATATATATATATATATATATATATATATATATATATATATTGTAAAGAATAATGAAAAATAATACTAAGGAATTTTAATCAATAGTGCAGATTCCTAAGGCATTTCTAAGAGATTCAAATCTTTAGGTATCAAGTGGCTTAGTTCCCTAATGAAATAATGTCTAATGTCTATATGTTTTGTTTGAGAATGCATAATTGGATATTTAGAGATACATATAGCACTAGTGTATCATAGTAAAGAAGAATTGTAACTTATTTAAAGCCATATTTCTTAAGCATATTCTTCATCCACAAAATATTTGTGCAAACATCAAATTTGTATTCATCTTTTTCATTAGATAATGAGACGTAGTTTTGTTTCTTGCTATGCCATGATATAAGATTATTCCAAATATAGAAGCATCCACCTAAAGTGTTTTTTCTTACATTCTAATTTCCTACCTGATTTGCATATGTGTATCCATTAATTTAACATTTAGTATCATCAATAAAGCAAATACTAAACTTTTTTGTTCTAGAGACATACTTGATGATATTTTGATATGGTCAATATGTGATTCCTTAGGATCTAGTTGATAACATGCACAAACACAAATACTAAAGAAAATATCAGGCCTACTTGCTGTGAGCTACAACAAGCTTCTATCATGCTTCTATGTAGCATTTGATAAACTCTCTTACTTGACTCATCCATTGAGATCTCGGCACTAGTACTTATGGGTCTTCTCAAATGCTTGCTTGTTTCAAGTGTAAATTTCTTAATTAAATTACATACATACTTGGTGTGAGAAATAAAGATTCCACTTTTTAGATATTTAATTTGTAAACCAAGAAATTATGTGAGCTCACCCATCATTAACATTTCAAATTCACTAGTCATTATGTTTAAAAAATCATTAACAAAAAAGTTGGATGTTGATCTGAAGACTAAGTCATTGACATATATTTGAGCTATGAATATTTCTTCTTTTTTCCTTTCAATAAAAAGAGTCTTATCAACTCATTGAAATAAAACCTTTATTCAAAAGATAAGTTGTAAGTCTCTCATATCAAGATTTAGTGGCTTGTTTCAAATCGTAAAAGGCCTTATTAGTTTTTAAACATATTCTGGAAATTATGGGTCAATAAGACCTTTTGGTTGTTCAACATATACTTCTTCACTAAGTAAACCCTTTAAGAAGGTAAACTATACATCCATTTGAAAGATTTTGAATTTCATAAAACATGTAATGGCAAGTAAATTTCTAATTGATTCTAACCTAGCTATAGAAGAAAATGTTTCATCAAAATCAATTTGTTCAACTTGTTTATATCCTTGTGTAACTAATCTAGCCTTGTTTCTAATGACAATATCATGTTCATGATATTTATTTTTAAACACCCATTTAGTTCCTATGATGTTTTTATCTTTAGGTCTAGGTACTTAAGTCCAAACATCATTCCTAATGAATTGTACTAGCTCATCTTGCATGACATTTATCTAAAATTCATCTTTTAAAGCTTCATTAGCATTTTTTGGTTATATTTGAGAAACATAACAGATATGAGTTATCTCACTTACCTATCTCATTCTAGTTGCCACGTTTGCATTAGGATCACCAATGATGTTTTCAATTGGGTGATTTTTGATAGTACATGTTGGTCTCTGAGTTTGAGTGTTAGGTATGATAAACTTGTCATCCAAGGATGAATTTTCATCTATCTCATTATCTACCTTTTTCAATGTTAGAAGGTTCTTTAATATGTTCCTCAATTTGCAAGCTTATCTTAAAGTTTAAATTTTGTCATCAATCATTGGAATACTAGTACTTGCATCATCTATAACAATATTGATAAATTCCATCATAGTATTAGTTCTCAAGTTGAACACTCTAAAGGTACGACTTGTTAATGAGTAATCTAGAAAGATACCTTCATCACTTCTAGAGTCAAATCTTCCTAGATTCTCATGATATCTAAGGATGTAATATATTTACTTCCAAATACATATAGATGTTTAAGATTAGGTTTTTTTACCTTTCCATAACTCATAGGAGTTTTGGTTGATACCTGGACGTAAGTAGATATGGTTCATTATGTAGCATGAAATACTTATTGCCTCAGTCCAAAACTTCTTAGTAATGTCCTTTGCATGTAGTATGACTCTTTCCTTTTCTTGCAACACCAAATGCTTTCTTTCTACTATCCTACTTTTTGTGGGGTAATTAGTGCTGAGAACTCATGAGCTATACTATGCTATTTGTAGAAATCAACATATCTTGAGTTTTTAAATTCTTTCCCATGATCTATCCTTAGTCTCATTATATTGGCTATTTTGTTGCCTGCTTCAATCTACACTTTGAGACAAAAGGAACTAAATAAGGTGAAAGCATCAAATTTTCCTTTGAGAAATCCAACCCATGTAAAATGAGAAAAATCATCAACAACAACAATAATATATTTCTTTCCACCCAAACTCTTAGTTCTCATAGGATCCATGAGGTCAATGTGAATTAACGCAAGTGTTTGGCTTGTGTTAACTCCTTTGATTTTCTTATGAGAACTTTAAGTTTGTTTTCCAAGTTGACATGGTCTACACAATGTTTTTTCAGTTTTAGAAAACATAGGTAGACTAGGTGCAATTTTCTTTTTTTGCTCAAGTTAACAATATCTTTAAAATTGATATGTGCCATCTTTTGATGCCATAATGAAATAAAATGATCATTAGCTAAGTTACATGTAGTAAGAATAGGGCCTATATCAATGCAGTAGCAATTACCCTTAGATCTAGTTCCTTTGTCCACACATTTATCTTTTGGATATGTTATAATACAATGATTATTGGTAAATTATACACTATAATTTTTTTTGTCACAAATTTGACTGATGCTTATTATTTTAGCTTTAAGTTGATCAATATGCAGTACATCATCTAACCTAGACATGCCAACAATCTATATTGTACCTATACTAGTAATCCTTAATTTATTTCCATCACCAAAAGTAATTGTTCTTTCATTATATTTTTCAAAAGTCTTGAAAAGAGCACGATTACCAATCATATGTCTAGAGCAATCATAATCAAAATACCAAATAGTAGAAGATTCAACTTTAAATGTAGTATGGGCTACACAACAATTTAGATAATATTTTTTAATCTAAACTTTTCTAGTTTTTTGAATCATGTGTTTATTTCTAAAAACATGACTTTTGTTTCTTGAATAGGATGCATGCAAATTATCGGCATAATTATGGATGATCAAGAATCTACATCTAAATCTAATATGTCCCTTTCTATTATAGTTGTAACATATAAGAATAAACTTAGAAGTAGATGCAAGAGATGTGTGTTAATGATAGGGGTCAGAAGGTTTTACAAACACGGTTGATTTTGAGGAGGTTGGTGTAGTGTGCTTATCTATATATCCTAGCCCTTTCTCGTCTCCAAAAGGCTTTGCATAATCAAGAATCTTATTCAACCTTGTAGCTCCAATTATTAGCCTTTTTACAACTTTCATGGATTCTTTTAGCTCTTGCACCAATTTTTCTTTATTAGTTGCAAGCTTGTTATTTTCTTCTATCAAACCTACAAGACTCATATTCAAGGCACTATTCTGTTCTTGCAAAATATTATTTTCTTCTTTTAAACCAATATTTCTTTTTATGGCTCTAACACCTATAGAAAACAATTCTTTAAATTGTTTAACACTATATATAAAAATAAAAGAAGACTCAATTTCCTCAACATCTATACTATGACCCTCAATAAGATAATCGATTAAAAGGTCCTTAGCATACTAAGTGTATCTAGTGATCCACTCTTATACCAAATGAAATTTAATTTTTTTAGCTATGGATCTAATTAGCAAAATATAAGCGAAAGTATGAAAAAAATAAAATTTCATAAGCAACCAAGCATGCAATCACGTGTAAATAAAATAATGCTAAAAATAAAGATCAATACACGTGATTTTTAGGTGGAAACCTTGACTATACCAATGACCTAAGAGAAAAACCATCTGACCACCTAACTATCCATTATGAAAAATAAGTATCCAGTTACAAGGTTAGGACTCAAACTACTCACCTAGGTAATGCTCCCAAATAGCCTAATTACAAGTCAACGATTTTACCATAGTATCTACAAGAAAGACATTTAGATCCGGACTAGCATTCCAACATAACTTGAGTTCCATGAGTTAATCAAACCCACACTATTATCACCTAAAAGGTTAGCACGTAAACACAATTACAAGTATGTGTTATGGAGCATATTCAACAATGAATAACCCTAACTAGTTGATTTAAATAATATATCCAATAAATAAAAATAACTAGAAACTCTAGAACAATAAGTTAAAAGCATAATAACATAATTATTATAATAGGTTTGTTAATCCATCAAACATGATCATAAATGTTTGATAAATTAACTTAATGAAAAACCTTATATGAAATTTTTTAGCAAAATAAGAGAGAACATACAATATGAAGAGAATAAATACATTTAAGCTCTTATGTGGTTAGTTTCAATTGTGTTCTTATTTTTATATTTATAGAATATTGTGAAGCACTTTAGGTTAAAGTAAAATTATCATCTTGTCCATCAAATTAGTTAAATGAGTTTTAAGGAATAAAAACAATATAATAAAAAGCTAATCTAATTCATATTAGAAATATATTTTAAAATAAAATCCCCGACCTCTCAATCGATCTAACAAGTGCATAATTGGTTGAGTACATACTTCGATCAATTGATGGTCCTCTCAAGCGAGTATTAATTCCTCAATCGATCTAGTAATATAAATAAGTAATTTAGCAAGTAATATAGCTCGATTGATCTAGTCACTACTTGATCGATGGATCGAGTATCCTATTTTCATATTGTTCTCATGTGTCTAATCTACAATCCAATGTGTATAGTAATAGATATATACCTGAATGTGATCGTTAAGGCTCGATAGTTTCTTTGGCTTGAAAATAATTCTTCTAAGACATACTTAGAAACTAAAATTACAATTATATATTTTATTCATGAATATCACTAACCCTCGTATAAACTTTATATGCATATTAGTGATGGTGTTCCTCACAAGCTCCGGTCTAGACTAGCAACATACATATGCATGGAAAATAATTAATAACAAGTGAGACAAGAATGCATACTAAACAATAGAGGATTTTCAATCATTTCAAGACTTCATATAAAGGAACATATTCACTAAATGATAATTGTACTCTCACAGTATACAATCAATCTAAACAAGGAAAACCAAATAAAGAGTCTAACATCTAGGACACAACTAGGGTAAGTAGTTACAGACTTCTTTGAGACACATGTCCAACTCATATGCACATAATAGACATGAGTAAGATAAATTAATTAGGGAGCAGGCAGATTTATTTACTAAATTATAAGCTATGATTAGAAAAGATATAAGCATGCTATATAGAAAGAAAAGAAAGCATACAATAACATATAACAAGTAAGCTTTCTAATCAAAGTATACATCTATTATGTTAGAACTTATATTCAAGAAACTCAAATTATATTAACATACATATTGATTATGCATAACAATATTGAAAGTGTCCAAGACTAATACACAATTAGTAAATCATAAAGACTCAACTCAAACATTTAAATCACAAAGAATAAAACATAGTTGTATTACATATAATCAAAGATAGACAGTATAATAAAATGGTAGATATAAAATTCAGTAAATAGAAAGTAGGTGATAAATATTAAAAACTTTTAATCAAAGTTTAAACTTCAATATATAGGAACATACACCATTTAAGCTCTTATTATACTAGCCACCCATTCAAGCATGTATAACACCAAATATAATGAGGTAAACCACATTGATACTCTATCTATGTAGTAACATCCTATGTTCGCTTAAGGAAACCACTCAGTAGTAAATAATTTACTAATCAATATAACAATTATAACTCTAAAAAAACCAATATTATCTTTATTAGTTGGGGCCTTCGTCCTTACTATCTATTGCTGCCTCCTTAATAATATGATTTAACACACGAACCTAGCTCTTCTCCAAATCCTACACCACCCAAAGTGATGTGATTAATAACTACATATCAATAACTAGAATTGTGGCAATCCTAATCTTAAGGACCACCCTCAAACTCAAATGACCTATCTCATATTGTACACCACAAGAGATATGAGAAATCAATGCATTTGACTTAGCTTACTCTCAAGATGAGGTTCTCACAAATAAAAAGTTGTATCGAAGCAACTCCCAGTTGACACACAGCTCACATACAACCCACTTTCAAACATAGTCTTGAGTACTAAACATTCATAAGCACATTTTTGCTCACACAATTATGAATCAATAATATCAAACAATGTTCAAGGTATTAGTGATCCAAAAATAGAAAAATGAGATGTTAATTTGATAGGGCTCCTCTAAATTTGTTTGGATATCAAATAAGAAGAAATTAAGAGTTTTTTATAGAACTCAAATTTTCCACCTTGCTAACTACCTCCTGATAATGAATCACAAAACCAGTAATGCAAATATCGATCTTACAAAATACTCGTTTTGTTTTATAATTTTTAAAACTCTCGTAAGTGCACAAATCATTTTATTGAAAATGATAAGTATACTCCCAAGGTCGATTTAAGAAAGAAATATATGTGATTTTTAATTTATTATTCAAAATCTTAAAAATGAAATTAAATCCTAAATATCCTGTCACAATATTTTGGTTTTGTGTTCTAATCTAATGACATAATATAAATAAACATAGATATGGATTCAATAAAAAATAATACAAATATTTATCATTTATAACAGTGGAGAATTTAAGGATATAATAATTAAGTTAATTATGTTTGTTCATATTATTTAGGTTATTAAAGATATAAACTAATATTTATTGATTCTCTCTTTTTTATATGAATACCAATTTTGGTGGGGTTAGATATTTTTTGTTAATTAAACAAATGATTAACACCTATGAGTGAGGTCAATAACTAATTTTGTTAATTAAATTAATTCCTTTCTTTTTTCTAAGAGATTTAAAATAAACCATTTAAATGCTACCTTTGGTGGGGTTAGACATTTTAAACTTTATTCAAGGTATCTAAATTAAACCTAAGAATTTAATTATCTGAGTACTAACTTTCAATTTTTAAAACCATTATTTAAAATATGTTGTCAATACATTTTCAAATATTAATTCTTATAAAAAATTTTGAAATAGAGTTTCACTCTAACTACCAGACGATTGTACCAACAAATAAAAGAGCACTACTCTAAATCAGACCGGATAATTAAACCTTAAAATCTAATTTTCAGATTTAATTTTGTAATGAAAAATAACATATTTCACTCTAACATTCTTAATATAAAATCTTGAATAAAAAAATCAATTTATTTTATAGAAATGTTTTACCTATTTAATATTTTGTAAGCATAATAACGTTATTATGCTATCATATTTACAAACAGTCAAAAATGTTAAATTTAATCACAGAAAAATTAAATATAACATATAAGAATAAAACATAAAAAGATAATTGTAAAGAATCCATTGAAATTATACCTTAATAGAATCCTTACAACAGTTTGATGCTAATTCTGTTGCTGGAAAACCTCTAAAAGGATTTACATATCTATTTATTGAATCAAAAACTAAAAATTTATAAAAACATAGCTAGTTCTTCTAAAAAAGAGAAGAACTTAAAAAAATTAAAAAAAATGAAAACTTTCTAGAGAGAGAAAGTGCTCAGAAATTGTGTTTTGGAATGGGAAAAATGGTCTTTTTATATATGAGGAAAAGGCCAAAAAAGGGGGAAAATATTTCAAAATTTCAATTTGGATGCTTTTGGATAGGTTGGTGTGCGTGTTAGGTGATAAAAGCTCGGAAGACGGGCGGTTGGAACATACAGGTGCGGGCACAAGAGACACGGCGAGGAGTATGCAGGTGCGCGCACGGATGGGCGTATAGGTTTAGCTTTGTTGGGCGATGCATGCATATGGGTGTAGATGCGTAGGGAGATGATCAACGTTGTGTGGCACGCTGCGAGCGTTTCTCGGCTCTACTACGCGTGCAATTTTGGCCTTTTTGACCTTTTTTGTCAAATTTTTCCATCTTTTTGACTTTTTCTCATTTATTTTCTCAATATATTTGTGATGTATTACCTCCAGTATTTTTTTCTTTGAGTCTTTAAGTTATTTTTGAACTAAAATACCTGAAAAACAATAAAAAATACCTGTGATTTTAAAAAAAAATTATATAAAAATATGATAAAATCATACAAATATAAATCTATTTAATCAATTAAAGTACATTAAATCATGAAATTTTAGTTTTTTTAAGCACTTATCACCTCCCCAACCATCTTGCCAACCATATCACCAAGGGTGGTGGTGAGGTGCTAAAAGTCATATATTGTTTTCCAAAAGTTATCGAATACTTTTCATAAGTACACACACTTAAAACGATACAAAAACACAAGTGGGAATGTCAAATTTCTTGCACGCTCGTCAAAGACCAACACTTCATTTAGCATGCACATTATAAAAACTAGTCATATGGTGTGCGTAAATATGCTTGCATACAAAGTGTACCTGATTATGTGCGTGTGTATATTACTGATTACATAGAGAATAATAGAGCACAGAGTAAAATAAAAGAGACATTATATTTTGCACATAGTAAGCCAATACACAGATAAGAGTATAAAATGATTTACAAGGATAAACCTTAGTAATGAATGGAAAACAACAGTCAAGACTAAGGAAAGGCCATATGAATGGTTAGTTATGCCTTTTGGGTTATACAATACTTTAAATAAAGCTTGTGAATAAAGTCTAAACCATTTAATGGTAAGTGTGTGGTTGTGTATTTTGATAACTTATTAGTCTTCACCAAGAGTAGAGTAGATCATCTAGAGCATCTCAAGAGTATTTTGTTTGCTTTGAGGGAGAACAAATTGCATATGAATCTCAAACAACGAGTTTTTACTGAGAAACTATTCCTTGTTAGTATTTTCACTCCTCTAATTCCTAATAATGAGATATCTTATAATCTTATAATTAGTATAAAGAAGCATGTTTGCATTTTCAAATGAAAAATGACCATTATAGTCTCAAAAGTAACTTGGCATATTTTGATTAGTGAATCGTACTATAAGTATCAATGCATTTTCTCTTATAACTTAATCCAATTATCTATGTATTAATTATATCATATCCTTTGGCATTATTAAATTTTTTAATACTATTAAATAAAATTAATTATTTTGACGATAATAAATTACAAACATAATGACTTAATTAGGAATTAAAAACTAGAATTTTAAAAGACTTCTATTACAAAATAATTACATTTCTTAACTTTATTTTTTATAAAATTAAATAAGTTACAACTTGTATATAATTATTTTGGTCATATTTCCTCAAAATTTTAATATTTTTTAGGGTAAAGGGCATCATTGGTTCACAAAATTTAACTAAATTCGCATATAGGTACAAAAACTTTTAAAACATACGATTTTATTTTCAAATTTTTAAAACTTTATACATAAGAGTTTAAAATTTCAAATCATGAAATTTAGTCTCCAAACTTGTATGAAGTTTGGGGAATAGTTTTTAGGATTTAATGTTTATGGGCCTATGTGTGAAATTAAAAATTTGGGAACCTATTGATGAGTGCTCAAAAAGCACTAAAATAACCATGATTTTATGCACATTAATTGATTAAAAATATATATATTTATATGTTTTATCATATATTTATATAAATTTGTCTTTTTTGGAATCACGGGTATTTTTATTGTTTTTCAGGTATTTTGGCTTAAAAACGCAATTTAAAGACTCAAAGAAGAATACTTGAAGCAATACATCACAAATAAATTAATAAATAAGTGGAAAAAGGTCAACAAACATGGAAAAATTGGACAAAATGGGTCGAAAAGGTCAAAAATGTCAAAAAGCAGAAAAACGCGCCGCCGGCCCCGCCAGCCGCCGCCCCCAGCCACCAGCTCCGCCCAAAACTGCGCGCGGGTTACTGTTCATGCGCGCAGCACTGCGCGCGGGTTACTGTTCACGCGCGCGCAGCGCCCAGCAGCCGCCCAGCCGCGCGCCCAACGCGTTTTTGACCCATTTTTCACGTGCAGCCGCCCCCATGACGTCATGCTGACGTCATTGATGACCTCAGCAGGTCCAAAACACGTTTTTTATTTTTTTAATATTTTTTTTAACATTTTTTTTAATCATTTTTTCTCTCCATCCTCACCTATAAATACCCCCCTTCCATTCACTTCAAAACACACCTTCAAAACACCTCAAAACACATTCTCTTCTCTCTTTCTTTCTCTCTTTTCTTAGATTTTTTAGTTTTTCTTAGTTTGTAGTTAATTTCTCTTAGTTTTAGAGTTCTTCCCTTTTTGGGAAGAACTAGTTATGTTTTTGTAATATATTAGCTTTTGATTCAATAAATGGGAGTGCAAATTCCGCTTGGAGGTTTTTCAGCAACGGGAATAGCATCGAAGTTCTGTAAGGATTTTATTTTCTTTACAGTTATTTTTTATGCTTTATTCTTACATGTTATATTTAATTTGTCGTGATTAAATTTAACTCTATTTTGCTTTATAAACATGATGTAATAATAACGTTGTTATGCTTACAAATATTAAATAGGTAAAAATCTCTAAAATGAATTGATTTTGTTTTTATTCAAGATTTTATATTAAGAATGTTAGAGAGAAATATATTATTTTTCATTACAAACTTAAATCAAAATTAGATTTTAAGGTTTAGTTATCATTCGATTTAGTAGTCTTCTTTTATTTGTTGGTACAATCGCTTAGTTAGAGTGAAGCTCTATTTCAAAAGTTTTTATAAGAATTATTATCTGAAAATGTATTGACAACATGTTTTCAATAGTGGTTTTAAAACTTGAAACTTAGTACTCGGATAACTAAATTCTTAGGTTTAATTTGGACACCTTGAATAAAGTTTAAATCGCCTAACCTCACCAAAGGTGGCATTTAAATGGTTCATTTTCAATCTCTTAGAAAAAGAAATTAATTTAATTAACCAAATTAGTTATCAACCCCACCCATAGGTGTTAATTGATTTGTTTAGTTAACAAAGAATATCTAACCCCACCAAAGGTGGTATTCATACAAAAGAGAGAATCAATAAATATCAATTCATATCTTTAATAACCTAAATAATATGAGCAAGCATAATTAACTTAGTTATTATATCCATAAATACTCCACCATTATAAATGATAAAATTTGCATAAATATTTATTGAATCTATGTTTATTTTTATGTAAGTAGATTAAAAACACAAAACCCCAAAATATCGTGACAGGATGTTTAGGATTTAATTTCGTTTTTAAAAGTTTGAATAATAAATTAAAAACCACATACATTCCTTCCTTAGATCGACCTTGGGAGTATACTTATCATTTTCTACGAAATGATTCGTGCACTTGCGAGAGTTTTATAAATAGATAAAACCAAAGTAACGGGTAGGATCGGCGACGTCGGTTCTGCCCCTATCACCTATGTCTAAATTTAGTTAAAATTTGGGACCAATGTTGCAATTTAGCCTATTTTTTAAATAAAATTAATTTTTTTTAAAAATAATAAATAATATATAATTTAATTTAATTAAAAATTAAAAATTAAAGTTCTAAAAGGTTTTATTTTAGATTATTTAACCATCCCTTTATATATGTATTTTTGAATATTTTTAAGTAAAAATCATTTTTCCGAATAATAAATAATAGACATAATGATTTAATTAGGAATTAAAAAATAGAATTAAAAAAAACTTGAGTTAGGATTATTTAATCACACATTCGTTACTTTATTTTTCAATATTTTTAATTGAAATTAATTATTTAGAATAATAAATAACATTTATAATGACTTAATTAGAAATTAGAAATTAGAATTCCAAAAAAACTAAGTTGGGATTATTTAATCATGCATTCATCACTTTATTTTTCAATATTTTTAATTAAAATTTATTATTTTAAATAATAAATAACATGTATAATGACATAATTAGGAATTAAAAACTATAATTCTAAAAGACTTGGAATTATTCATAATTGTTTTTATAAAATTAAAAAGTTATGAATTCATATAATTATTTTGGTCATACTTTTATAAAATTTTATTTCATTAATTATTTTTGAAACAATTAATAGCAAACATAATGACTTAGTTAGGAATTAAAAACCATAATTTCAAAATACTTTAGTTAGGATTAAAATTTAAAAATTTATATATTATGTATAATTATTTTGGTCATACTTATTTACAATTTTTATGTTTTTGATTAAAATTAGTTTTTTTTTTGTAATAATAAATAACAATCATTAAGAACAATAATTTAAAAAGAATTTAGTTTCGATTATTTAATCATAATTTTATAACTTTCTTTTATATGAAATTAAAATAATTATATATTGCATATGGTTATTTCAGTATAAATTCTTTTATACTTTGAAGTTCTCAGTTATAATTAATTATTTGTAAAATGATAAATAATTGACATAACTACTTTGTTAAAAATGAAAAATTAAAATTACAAAAATCTTTAACCTTTGATTATTTAATTACACGTTCTTAATTTTTCTTTATAAAATTATAATAGTTAGATATCATGTATACTTATTTTGATATATCTTTAGTGCTTCCAATCTAATATTAATAATTATTATATATATAGGTTATTAGACAATATAACCATGATGTTTTGTTTTCTCAAATTTGTTATGAGAATATTTGATAATTTTTTATATGAAAAGATATTTGATAATATGAGAAGATAAAAATTAAGGTGTTAAAAGTAATATATTTATGTTTGAGCCCAACTTTTTTATTACTTTTAATGCTATAAAAACAAGAAGTTATTAAATTAGTTATGTTTAAACTTTCATTTGTTTTACAATGTTCATAATAATCATAAAATTTTATACTTTTAGAACTTAATAATACTTCTTAATTTTATTCGTATATATATGTTACATACATTCTATGTTATGAAACATTGATGAAGAAAAGTATATTTTTTATTTATTTGCTTGAATTTTTATAACGTTACTTTCAAATATTCAGACAGGGTAATAAAATTATCACTATTAAAAGTAAATTGCAATTATGTGTATAAAATTAATAATTATTTTTATGATTTATTAAAATATTATAATAAAATATATTATCAATTAATAACATGTGAGACAAGATTACATATTAAACAACAAATGATTTCCATTCACTTCATGATGTCATGTGAGGAAACATATTCAATAAATGAAAATTGTATTCTCACAACATATGATCAATCTATACAAGGAAAACTAGATAAAGAGTCTGACATCTAGGACATAACTAGGGAGTAGGCAGATTAATTAACTTAAGTATAAAGTATGATTAGAAAGCTATAGACATGCTAAAAAGAAAGAAAAGAAAGCATGAGATAATATATAACAAGTAAGCTTTCTAATTATAGTATACATCTTGTATGTTAGAACTTATATGAAAGAAACTCAAATTATACCAACATACATATTGATTATCTATAACAACATTCCAGGTATCAAAGACTTGATAAACAATCAGGTTAAGAAGATACTAACTCTTTAAAGACTCAACTGACACATACAAATCACAAAGCATAAAATAGATAAACACAAGTACATTACATATAATCAAAGTTATATAGTGTAATAAGGCAGCAGATATAGAATTCAATAAGTAAAAAGAAGGTGATAAATTTCAAAAACTTCTAATCAAAGTTTAAGCTTTAGTATACATGAACATACACCATTTAAGCTCTGATTATACAAGCCACACATTTGAGCAAGCATAACACTAGATATAATATGGTAAACCACATAGAGATTCTATCTATGTGGTAACATCCTCGGGTCGCTTTAGGCAACCACTCAATAGAAAATAATTTACTAATCAATATAACAGTTATAACTCTAAAAGAAATAAAACGAATATTATCTCTATTAGTTGGGACTTTCATCCTAACTGTCTATTGTTGCTCTTACTTGTTGCCTTCACAATAACCTGGTTTGACACACGAACCCTACTCTCCTCTAAAGCCTACACCACCAAAAGTGGTGTGATCAGTAACTACATATTAGTAATGAGAAGTGTGACAACTTCCAATCTTAAGGAACACCCTCAAACTCAAACAACATATATCTTATTACAAAAATAAGAGATATGAGAAATCAATACATTTAACTTAGCTCACTCTCACAATAAGGTTCTTACAAATAAACAGTTGCATCCAAGCAACTCCCAATTGATACACGACTCACATATAACCCACTTTCAAACACTGTCTTGAGTACTTAACACTCATAAGCACAGTTTTCTCATATAATCATGAATCAATAATATCAAACAACATTTGAAGTATTAGTGATCTGAAAATAGAAAAATAAGATGTCAATTTGATAGAGCTCCACTATATTTTCTGGATATAAAATAAAAAGAAATCGGGAGTTTTTTTATATAACTCAAATTTTCCACCTTGCTAACCACTTCCCTATCCATCTTGTCAACCACCTCGCCAAGGGTGGTGGCGAGCTTAGTGGTGAGATGCTAAAAATTCTTCATTTCAAAATTTATCGAGTACTTTTCATAAGTACCTAACTATGTGTGTGTGTGTGTATTACTGATTAGATAAAGGATAATAGAGCATAGAGTCAAATAAAATAGACATCGTGTTTTACACACGGGAAGCCAACACATAGATATGAGTACAATGGGACTTATAAGGATAAACCTTGGAAATGAATTGAAAACAATAGTCAAGACTAGGGAAAGGCTCTATCAGTGGTTGGTTATGCCCTTTAGGTTATGCAATGCTTCTAACACTTTTGTAAAGCTTATGAATCAAGTCCTCAAACCATTTAATGGTAAGTATGCAGTTGTCTATTGATGAAGTAATAAGACCGGTATTGGGTTAGCAATATCGATCTTGCCCAATAGTTTTGTTTTTTATATGTAAAACTCTCGTAAGTGCATGAATCATTTTATAAAAAATGACAAGTACAGTCTGAAGGTCGATCTAAGAAAGGAATATATGTAGTTTTTAATTTATTATTCAAACTTTTAAAAACAAAATTAAAACCTAAACATCCTGTCACGATATTTTGATTTTTGTTTCCTAATCTAATGATATAAAAAATAAACATAGATAAGGATTCAATAAACAATAATGTAAATTTTTATCATTCATAACAGTGGAGTATTTATGGATATAATAATTAAGTTAATTATGCTTCCTCTTATTATTTAGGTTATTAAAGATATAAATTGATATTTGTTGATTTTTTCTTTTTAGTATAAAAGTGTCCTTAGATGGGGCCCAAATTATTTTGTTTAATATTAATGAACTAATATTCTTAGGTAGGGCCTATTAATTAATTAAGTATTAAATTTTAACATCATTTCTAAGAAAATAGCAAATAATCTAATCATAGCTTTAGGTGGAGTCAATTAATTAGACTTTATTCAAGGTGTCAAAATTAAATCTAAGAATTTAATTATCCGTGTAGTAACTTTCAAGTTGTGAAACCATTACAAAAATAATGTTGTCAATACATTTTTGAATAATAGTTCTTATAAAAAACTTTTGAAATAGAGCTTCACTCTAACTACCAACAAATAAAAGAACACTACTCTATATCAGAACGTATAATTAAACCTTAGAATCTAATTTTTAGATTTAAGTTTGTAATGAAAAATAATATATTTCTCTCTAACATCTTTAATATAAAATCTTGAATAAAAACAAAATCAATTTATTTTGTATAAATATTTTATCTATTTAATATTTCGTAAGCATAACAACATTATTATTATATCATATTTACAAATAGTCAGCATGTTAAATTTAATCACAGACAAATTAAACATAACATATAAGAATAAAACATAAAAAATAACTGTAAAAGATTCATTTTAAAATTATACCTCAAAAGAATCCTTATAGAACTTTAATGCTAATTATTTTGTTTTTGGAAAAAGTCCAAATAGATTTGCATTTTCGTTTATTGAATCAAAAACTAAAAATCTATAAAAACATAAATAGTTCTTCTCAAAAAGAGAAGAACTTTAAAACTAAAAAAACTAAAAACTAGAGAGAGAGAGAGAGAGAAGAGATTTTTGAGAGATAATTTTTACAATGGGGGAGAGGGTCATTTTATAGATGAGAAAAAGGCGAAAAAAGGTGGGAAAATATCTCAAAAATTACTTTGGATGCCTTTAGACAGACTGGCACGCTTGTAGGGCAAGATTTGCAATAAACGAGCGTTTGTAGCGCACGGGTGGGCGCAAGACTTAGCGCAGACATGTGTTGGCACACGCTGAACTCAGCGTAAGCGTGAGCTGGGCGTGCATGCACGAGGGACTCAACGTGGGTATATGCTGATGCATGCGAGTTTAGGCATTTTTTACTTGTTTGACCATTTTGATCATTTGGACTTATTTTGTCCAATTTTTCCCATTTTCTTGAATTTTCCTCTTTTCTTTCTCAACATATTTGTGATATATTATCTTCAGTATTTTTCTTTGAGTCTTTAAATTATTTTTGAACAAAAATACCTATGATTCTGAAAAAACAAATTTATATAAAAATATGATAAAATGATTCAAATATAAATCTATTTCATAAATTTAAGCACATTAAATAATGATAAGTTTAGTGCTTTTTAAGCACTCATCACAACTTCTAACCACCTTCTTGCTAGTCTCTTAGCAAGAAAAACGATAAAAACTAAAAATTAAACTATCCTAAATTACTTTTGTGGATTGACACAGTTGCATTTAGCATATATAACAAGCTTTTAAACCCTAGGTTGTCCTCGTGGACGAGTTTAAGTCTCGTGAGGGTTTTCAATAATGATACCCACAAAAATTAACAAAAAAAGAGAACAAAATAAAACAAATAAAATAAGAAGTTAACTAAAATTTAAAATAAATTAAAAAGACTAAAATAAAATATAGAAATGAAATACAAAAATTTTTCATGCTTATGCTTATAATCTCTTTTAAATTTCATAATTAAAATCTTAAGTATAGATTATTTTAACTTTCTAAACATTCACAATTTATTATAATAATTAGTTGAAAATCATTTTCATATTTCATATCAAAAATGTATCAATTTAATTTCACCCAACCTTAGTGTTAGGAATCCGAATTCGCTTCAACTTTATTCCTTACAAGTCAATACTCTAAAAAACATTGAATCCTATGGG
Source organism: Hippophae gyantsensis (assembly GCA_030763125.1). Taxonomy (NCBI): domain Eukaryota; kingdom Viridiplantae; phylum Streptophyta; class Magnoliopsida; order Rosales; family Elaeagnaceae; genus Hippophae; species Hippophae gyantsensis. The sequence continues at coordinate 28,616,574 of CM061038.1, forward strand.
TTCAAACACTCATACTAATTTATATGTGAAATAGTTTATGTAAAGAAATGAACTAATATATTCACATATGTATAAAGAAGAAAGACTCAAAGTGTTATTTTAACGTTGATCTCGTAAAATGAATCAAATATAAGGATTTATAAAATTTTATACATTACTTTCATGTATCAATCAAATTCATCATATAAAAATATCAAATAATATGCCTTTTAGAAAATGTAGGAAAATGCAATGACTTCTTAGGAAATTACTTCCTATATTTTCTTTTGCATTAAACCATTTTTCACAACTGTTTAGGCTCTTCGGGTCATAGTATATAAATTATACTATTCATTTTTCTCTCTTTCTTTCTATTTTTTTCTTTCTTTCCCTTATATTCTTTTTTTTATAAGAGGACCCATTTTTTAGAGAGTATACCTATGTGTAGATTGTACATTTTTTATATGATAAGGTGAGTGATTAATATTTGGCTTTTCTATTTGTATTTGTATAGGTAACCCTAGATATGTATCTCTTTTTTAATAGAAATCATGCATGAATAAAGAAAGACATATACTTTCAATTTCTACTTAAATCATTTAATCTAAGCAAATGAAATATATATATAATACTTCATTAAGATGTAAAAATCCAGGCATTTATTGTTAAGTCCTATAGAGATCATTTAATAATGCTAAAAAAAATAAGAAAAGTGTTTAGAGTAGAAAAAATAATATTTATCACTCAGAATAAAGGATATTGGGCTCAAAATATTTCTCACAAGGGTAGTTTCCACAATTTGATTCCTAAACACCGATTTTAAGTTTAATATAATTTTCACACCTTATCAAGAAATACTAGTCATAACAAAAACTAACTAATTACTATATACTTGATGATATGTTCTCAAAAATTAATCTAAAAGTGAAAAAGACTTAACTATTTACTTAAATTTGATTTAAAAAAATGATAAATTTTTATGAAAATCCTAAATTTACTAAACACACAAAGAAAATAAAAAATCAAACACAATAAAAATGAAAATGTGAGCATAAAAGTTTTTAAAATTGTTAAATTTTTTGAAATTAAGTATGGTAACTTTTCATCACCCTCAACCTAGAACTTACATTGTCCTCAATGTAACAATTGTAAATTAAAGATAAAGAGAAAAGATAAGAAAATTGACCTATTTCCTGAAGATGTGCAAGTAGTGATGGAAAAATTAAGGTGCATCTATCATGTTCATCATTAAAGTTCACACGGATAATCATTGTGAACTTCTAATATTTTAACAAATATTTTTAGTTTTAACAATTATAAAATTATTCATATGAAATTAAACTAAAATAATAAAAAGAAATTAAAAAATAAAAATAAAAGAAAATTACCTAAAATGATGGGCTGCCTTCCATCTATCGCTTAGTTTAACGTCTTAGCAAGACGTAACTTAGGAGATTTAATTTTTATATAAACTCAATGGCCCCACATTATTGAGTCGATCAAATTTTTAAGTAAACTCAATGTCCCTACATTATTGAGTCGATCAAACCTATAGGTAGGACAAGTTCATGTCCTATGGCTTTTTAAACTTTTATTTATTTAAAACTAGGGGCATGATTGCAGTTTTTAGATAACCCACTTCTATTGCAAGTCAAATAATTAAGGTATCAAAATACAGTTGTACCTAGATCTAACAAAGCAACTACCTCATTTTATCATAGATTGTGATTAAATACTTTGAATTTTTTGAGATAGTTTTTGAGTTTTTTTTATTGTTTTATTTTATTTTATTATAATCTCTAAGTTAAATAATATAATAAGTATTAACCAAGGGTGCTCCCAAGAAAGAATGGTGGGGCAAAACCTCCTTAAAAACTGTTCTCCTAGAAAGAGCAACGTTCTCATGAAAGACTAATGACATAAAGACTTCCAAAAACTAGTCTTTTAGATAGAGCAACGTTCTCATGAAAGACTAGTGACATAAAGACTTCTAAGAATTAGTCTCCTAGATAGAACTCCCTTAGATCTTTACTTCTCATACTATAAAAATCTAAGTTAATTAAGTTAATAAATTAAGTTTTTTTTACATTAAAATTAAAATTAAAATTAAAAGTGAAAGTTAAAAATTAATTATTTTTTTAATTTTTTAATTTTAAAAAAATAAATTTAAAAGTAAAATTAAAAATTAAAAAGTTTTTTTGTACATTTTTTTAAATTTTTTATTTTTGAAAAGAAAATAATTAAATAAAATAAAGTTTAAATTTTTTAACACAAAAAATCATTATTATTTACAACACGAAAAGTTTTCAAAGTTTTGATAAATAATTTAAAAATACTATTTCTTCCCCAATAACGGTGCCAAAATATGGATGAAGTAATAAGATCGACATTGGGTTGGAAATATCGACCTTGCCTAATAGTTTTGTTTTTTATATGTAAAACAATCATAAGTGCACGAATCATTAATCATTTTATAAAAAATTACAAGTATAGTCAGATCGATCTAAAGAAGAAATATATGCAGTTTTTAATTTATTATTCAAACTTTTGAAAACAAAATTAAATCTTAAATATCCTCTCATAATATTTTGATTTTTGTTTCCTAAACTAATGACATAAAAAAATATAGATAAGAATTCAATAAACAATAATGCAAATTTTTATCATTCATAACAATGAAGTATTTTTGGATATAATAATTAAGTTAATTATGCTTACACATACTATTTAAGTTATTAAATATATAAATTGATATTTGTTGATTTTATCTTTTTGAAATAGATTTTAACTCTAACTACTGGACGATTGTACCAACAAATAAAATAACACTACTCTAAATAAGATCAGATAATTAAATCTTAGAATCTAATTTTCAGATTTAAGTTTGTACTGAAAAATAATATATTTCTCTCTAACATCTTTAATATAAAATCTTGAATAAAAAAAATAAATTTATTTTATAGAAATGTTTTACATATTTAATATTTCGTAAGCATAACAATGTTATTATTATATCATATTTATAAACATCCAACCATTAAAATTTAATCATAGACAAATTAAAATAACATAAAAAATAAACCATAAAAAATAACTGTAAAAAATTCATTTTAAAATTATACTCCAAAAGAATCTTTATAAAACTTTGATGCTAATTCTGTTGCTGAAAAACGTCCAAATGGATTTGTATTTCCATTTATTGAATCAAAAATTAAAAATGTATAAAAGAATAACTAGTTCTTCTCAAAAAAGAAGAGCTTTAAAAATAAAAAGAACTAAAAACTAGAAAGAGAAAGCTAGAGAGAGAAAAGATATTTTGAGGGATTTTTGGAATAATTTTTACAATGGGGGAGAAGATAATTTTATATATAAGAAAAAGCCCAAAAAGGTGGGAAAATATATTAAAAATTTATTTTGGATGCGTTTGGACAGCTTGGCACGCTTATGGGGGCAAGATTTACAGTAGACAAGCGTTTGTATCGTTGGTATAGGCGTAGGTGTGTGCTGGTTTGTGCGGGCGTGTGTTGGCTACGCTTGAGCAGGCATGTACTGGCTGTGCGGGAGCGTGTGCGGGGCATGTGTTGGCTACGTGCGAGCATGTGTTGGCATACACAGATTGGGGAATTTTCGACGTTTTGACTTTTTGACTGTTTTGACCAATTTTTTCCATTTTCTTGACTTTTCCTCGTGTTCTTTTTAACATCTTTGTGATGTATTGCCGCCAATATTTTTAGTCGAGTCTTTAAATTATTTTTAAACGAAAATACCTGAAAAACGATAAAAATATCCATAATTTTGAAAAGAAAAAAATAATAAAATTATATAAATATAAATCTATTTAATCAATTTAAGTACATTAAATTATGATAATTTTAGTGATTTTTAAAACACTAATCATCTATTTTGATAACATATTAGTCTTCAACAAGAGTAGAGTAGATCATCTAGAGCATTTCAAGAGTGTTTTGTTTGCTTTGATGGAGAATAAAATGTATATGAATCTAAAAGAGTGAGTTTTTATTGAGCAACTATTGTACAAAAGTCTTCTTAGTATTTTCTCTCCTTTAATTCTTAACAATGAAATATCTTATAATCTTATAATTAGTATAAAGAAATAAGTTTGCACTTTCAAATGAAAATGACCATCATAGTCCTATGAGTAACATGTCATATTTTGATTAGTTAATTGTATTATAAGTATTAATACATTTTCACTTATAATTTAATCTAATTATCTATGTATTAATTATATCATATCTTTTGGCATTATTCAAAATTTCAATACTATTAAATAAAATTAATTATTTTTGGGATTATAAATTATAAACATAATGGCTTAATTAGGAATTAAAAAATAAAATTTTAAGAGATTTCGGTTATAGAATAATTTAATATAATTTCTTAACTTTCTTTCTTATAAAATTAAAGATGTTATAGCTTGTATATAATTATTTTGGTCACATTACCTAAAACATTTAAATATTTTTTAGGCTAAAAGTACATTATTTGGTCTACAAACTTTATCTAAATTTGTATGTAGGTTTACAAACTTTTAAAACGTACGATTTAATCCTCAAATATTTAAAATTTCATACATAGGTCTCTAAACTTATAAAACTTCGCACATAGATCTTAAATTTTTGATTCATAAATATGTATTTATTAGACAAATTAGGACTAATATTTAAAATTTTAAAAGTTTGGAGAATATTTTTTAGAATTTAATGTTTAGGGACATATGTGTAAAATTTTAAAAGCTTGGGGACCTATGTGTAAAATTTTAAAAGTTTGGGGACCTATGTGTAAATTTAGTTAAAATGTGGGACTAATGGTACAATTTATCCTATTTTTTAATTAAAATTAATTCTTTATGAAATAATAAATAATATGATATATAACTTAATTAGAAATTTAAAATTATAATTTTAAAATATTTTAGTTTGGATTATTTAACAATCCCTTTACATAAGTATTTTTGAATATTTTTTAAGTAAACATAATTTTTATGGATAATAAATAATAGACATAATGATTTAATTAGAAATTAAAAATTATAATTCTAAAAAACTTGATTTAGGATTATTTAATCATACATTCGTAACTTTATTTTTTAATTTTTTTAATTAAAATAAATTATTTAGAATAATAAATAATAGACATAATGATTTAATTATGAATTAAAAACTAAAATTTAAAAAAAATGAGTTAGGATTATTTAATCACACATTTGTCACTTTATTTTTTAATATTTTTAATTAAAATTAATTATTTAAAATAATAAATAAAATATATAATAATTTAATTATAAATTAAAAATTAAAATTCTAGAAGAATTCAATTAGAATTATTTAATCACCCTTTTATAATTTTATTTTTTATAAAACTTATAAGTTATGAATTCATATAATTATTTTGTCATACTTCTTCAAATTTTTATTTATTTAATTTTTTTTGGAACAATAAATAACAAAAATAATAGCTTATATAGGAATTAAAAACCATAATTTCAAAATACTTTAATTTGGATTAAAAATTAAAAATTTATATATTATATGTATAATTATTTTGGTCATACTTCTTTAAAAAATTTATGTATTAAGAACAATAATTTCAAAAGAATTTAGTTTAGATTATTTAATCACAATTCTATAACTTTTTTATATAAAATTAAAATAATTACATGTCGAGTATGACTATTTCAATCAAAATTCTTTTATACTTTAAATTTCTTAATTATAATTAATTATTTGTCGAATAATAAATAAGTGATATAATTACTTTGTTAAAAATAAAACATTAGAATTACAAAAGTCTTTAGCCTTTGATTATTTAATAACATATTCTTAATTTTGTTTGTAAAATTAAAATAGTTAGATATTATATATAGTTAATTTGATGCATCTTTAGTGCTCTCAACCCAATATTAATAATTATTATATGTCTAATTTATTAGAAAATATGACCATAATTTTTTATTTTCTCAAATTTGTTATGAAGTTATCTATATGACTCTATATGAAACTATATTTGGTAATATGAGAATAATAAAATGTGAGAAAAACAATATATGTATGTTTGAGTATAATTTTTTTATTATATTATTTTTTATAATTTTTAATACTTTAAAACCAAAAAGTTATCAAATTAGTTATGATTAATTTTTTATTTATTCTACAATATTCATAATAATTATAAAATTTTATACTTTTAGAACTTATAAGTATTTCTTATTTTTCTCATATATATATATATATATTACATACATTTTCTTTTATTTATGAAATATTGATGAAAAAAAATATCTTATCTTATTTATTTGCTTGACTATATATATATGTTACATACATTCTATGTTATTTATGAAATATTGATGAAAAAAATAACTTATCTTATTTATTTGCTTGATTTTTTTCAACGTTACCTTCAAATATTCATATAGGGTAATAAAATTATCAAAGTTAAAAATAAATTTTATATCATGTTTATAAAATTAATAATTATTTCCACGAGCTATTTAAATATTATAATAAAATATATTAACATAAATGATAATATTTTTTATAAATTTGTACATGAATATACGTGATGATGATAATTATTGACTAGTAAAAGAAACATCTTTTAATAAAATTTGAATAATTTCCCTATATTATTAATAAACATGTTTTTCATGATTATCATTGAGTAATAAAACTTAATAAGTGTTTGTTTACAAACGAACCACGTAGTTCGATCGAGCCATATATATTAATTGTGTGTAGCTCGATCGAGCTTGACATTAAATTCTGGTACTAAAAATATAGTGACCGATGAGAATATCTAGCTCCACATTTTTCTCTACTGGGCACTCGTGAATCACGTGCATGTGGAAGTACGTGTCTAGTTTCGGTTCCCACTAATTAAAGAAACACTACTAGACAATATTCACGTGTAACTTGATGTTTCATAAAATGCGTCGAATATCATCACGTATACGATCAAGTGGTTGCCAATCGTTTTCTTCCAAAATGTGGTAACAGTTGAGAATTTGAAGATTGTTCGTCTCATGGTCCCTTCTTTTAAAATAAAAAGACTTATAATAGGCTAACAAAAAAAATTAATAATACTAAAAATACCTAAATTTATTCTTAAAATAGAATACACAAAATATCTTTTTTTAATTAAAAATAAATAATAAAAATAATAATTAATATTATTTTTTTAATATATATTATATCTCCTGAATATAATTAAATACTAAATATGAGACTATATGTCACACTCCATAATTAAGATATATGCGTACAAATATGTATGTATGCATTTCTCAAATGCTAAATCAATGGGCATCAACATTTCATCACGTGAAATGATAACGTAAGTTAGCAGTTATATTTGTACTCGTTATAATTATAATGTTGTCACCTATTAACATTTTTTTAAAACATAAATTTTATTATTTTTAAAATTATTTTAACATGTGACACCTCGTAATATCTGTAAATTTATATATTTTTAACATTATATCATATTTTCAATCTTTAAGGATTATGATTGCTTATGTTACCATGTTAATGTTTTTCCAAAGATTATTACATAAGTGGCATTTATACACAGTGAAATGAGTTAATTAATCTTGATTTTTATTTTTATAAATAACAAGTGTTAGACATGGGATACTAAGTACTCATAAATCTTGATCTCTTAATTGCCGTTTCCTAAGCTACAGTCTAGACACAAAGGGTATAATAAATACCTTATTTTTTTATGGCATGCAGGTCATACATGAGTCTATGAGCTATTTGATGAATATAATTTACCTCCACTCTTTGGGAGGTAATTTATGTAAAAAATGCATTTAATTGCAAAATATCTCCTATTTTGATATTCAAAAAACTTCGATACTGTTGTGATTGATTAAAAATAATATTAAGTTTATTAGTCAAAATAAAATGTGCATAATTTAGAAGAAAATTCATGGAAAGTGGTTTACCATGTTGTCAAAGATGAAGGTACCTAAATTTGTTTGAATAAAGAATAGGAAAATTAGGTAGCCTAATTTTATTAAATGAAGAAATGTTTGACATATGAAATGAGAACTTGAAGGCTATAAATATGACTTCATTTCTTCATTGTTAATCATCCCAAAAATAGATAAAAACTTATATGAGAAGTTTTTAAATAAGAGAATTTTGTGAAAAAATTCTCTTGGGCTTACAATTGCTCGTTTTTTGGGTGTGTGAGAAAATCATTGAGAGTGTGATTGTAACAATTTTTCACATAATGAATTCTTTCTCTGATTGTCTTTTTGACAACAAAAATGATTTTTTTTCAATTTGGAGTTTCTACTATAATTTTTGTGTTGTGTATTTTATATTTCTCTATTATTTGATATTCTACTAAAGAGGATATTGAGAGGAATAATTTGTGATTATACCATTTGATTCAAATTTTCTAAGAGATACTTGTGTCTAACCCATATTCCCTAATTATTTAAAAGGAATATTAGCAAAATTTTGAATTATTTTTTTCAGTAATCTCGCGCTAAATGAAACCATGCATGATTCCAGATTTAAATAAATAATTACTTATCCGAACATTTAAGTATTCATTTAGAAGGCAGTAAACTAAAATAATGGGATTAATATGTTCACAATTTACTAACTTCAGACGACAATTGGATCATTGACTAAAAATATCAAAATTGACCACGTAACATCAAAATTAACCATAATCAGTTATGTATGATTAAAATCGATTAGGCACAACGTAAAATCGACCAAGTCGAATAAAAATGATGAGTATAAATGAAGAGTGCATCGAACCAATTTGTTGTTGTATTGGTACCTTTTTATGAAAAAGTTAGAAATCAATAGCTGAAAGAGCAAGACAATTAGTGCTAATTCAGCTAGTTAATGCAGCTGGTGTTGTTTCCTGCGCAACATGCAGCTCAAGTTTTAGTAAGCCTTACAAGGAAAAGATTGAACAATGTAAGGAAAATAGTTAGATTTATTGATTTTTTTAAAATAAACAAATCCCCTATAATTATTTTGAACCCCTATAATTATTTTGAATCCCCATAATTATCAATTAATCAATAACTTCTTAAATCGAATTTGAAATTGATTAATTGACAAATTAAAAAATATATATAAATCGTGATTATCAATTAATTAACAAATTTTTATATCAGACTTGAAATTAATTAATTAATAAATCTAAGGTACATATATTCTTTAATCTTAAATTAAAATTTGACCAATCATTAATTTATAATTAAAGATAATTTAAACTATCTAATTTAATATTAATCAATGAAATTAAATCAAATTATTATTCTTTCATGCACAACCAAGCACATATGATGTATCTAATGCTTAGTTCTAAAATATTTTCTTTAATTATAAATCAAGACTTGACTCATTATGAATTTATAATTAAAGATTCGAAGAATATGAACAATAAACAAATCTAAAAACTTTTATTTATTTATATCATAATTGTTCTTCCAATCATCGGAAGTAATACTAAAATCACATATTATAAAAATATAGCCAACCATAGTTAAATTAACACAAGTTAATTCAACTACAAAAGAGATTAGATTATAGAGAGAATAATGATATATAACAATAAAAGATATCCCTTCTTGATCAGCAATTTCAAATTTTTGAATAAGTTGTCATTGCTTTTTTCAAATCCCTAGATATACTTCATAATTGAAAGTTTTTCTCTCTATATATGTATTATGGATGGTGAAATATAGCTAAGGGAGCTAGTGGCTAGTTATAAGACTTGATATTATTTATGAGGGATATATGGTGTATTTATAGGTTTAATTTAGGAGTCAAACATATATACTATGTGTATTAGGGTTTCTGGAAATTTTTGACACGGTGTGCATTGAATTATATATCTCTAGTTGCAATTCGAGAAGCTCGTGCTGCATCATGGAATAAGTTAAATTGCATCCAATGTTGAACTTCATCAAACATAAATGGATTCGAGAGGCTTGTACCATGACATAGACTTTGTTGAGCAATGATGTGTATAGAAATCCTAAAATCACCAGTTGAAACCCAAGAGCACCTCATTGCAGCATGGATAATGTCTCGACCATGGCATGTATAGAATTTTTGGTTTTTGACATTCTGTTTTATTCTAACTTGTATGAGTTACTATTAATCGACCTTTTTTTTACTCTTTTTACTCGTGTTTGTTCAAGATTCTTCTAAAAGTACTTTAACCTGCAAAACATGAAAATACCCTTAAAAAGATAATAGTAAAATAAAACATAAAATAAACTCTTGAAATATAGCAAATAATATATCAAAATATTGTTCATCAAATACCTCCAAATCTACATTTTGTTAGTTCTTAAGCAAAACTAAAACTAAAACAAAACCATAAACCTAAATCAATAAAATTTCTCATACTTTAGTTTCTTTTCAATTTATAAATAAGACTCAAGCAAAAGTTCGTTCAACATCTATAAGCATCAAGGTTCATTATGTAAATTAGTGACATATCACAAATTTATGCCCTATTTCTAGAAACTATCAAAATTAATTCACCTAAATCTAGTATGAAAAATCTAAATTCACTTCGACTCCATTTTTCACAAGATACACTCTTAATATCACATTAATCATATGGGTTCAAACACTCAACAAAGTATATTCGAACATAAGTTAAATAGAGAAAAAGAAAATAGGTTCACATATGTTTATTAATAAAAAAAAGACTCAAATGTGCATAATATGGATATCATGAAATGAGTCAAATGCTAGGACTAAGAAGACATCAAATTAGTCATGTCATATTTTAATCAAAATCATTAAGTAAGAAATATCAAATATGTGTTTATAAAAGAATAAAAATGCATTTGACTTGAAGGGATTATTCCTACTCTTGTGCAACAACCATATAACTACCTTTATGATTTTAGGATCATAGTATTAAGTTATACTATTTTTTCTCTTTTTTTTAGAAAATTGATCTATCTATATATATATATATATAATAGCCACTTACTAATTTGATGAGTGGCTATTATAGTTTTTTTTTTGTTTTTAAAGGAATCTCATGTATATCATTTTCACTAAAAATCAAGCATAAAATAAACATAACACACACTTTCAATTCATATTCACATCATTTAATCGAGGTAATGAAAATAAGTATATGATACTTCATTTGATTTTTTTAAAATCCTAACACTCAATGTGAAACCTATAGAGATCATCTAACAATTTAAAATAATAGGAAGGGTATTTAAAAGAGTAAAAGAAACATTATCACTCAGAATAGAAAGTTATTGGCTTAATAATCATCTCATAAGGTAGTCTCACTAATTGATTCCTAGACACCAAATTTGGATTCTTCTCAATTTCAACATCCAAGCATAAAACATAAATTATAAATAGAACAAACTCTTACAATAAACCTTGAAAATGTTTAAGAAATAAAAAAAGTATGCATAGAGACTCAATTATTCGCCTTAAATTAACAAAAATATGATAATTTTGTATAAAAAAAGTTTCTTATTGGGTCTATTTATACCCCCAATCTAAACTAAATATTGTCCTCAATGTTTTTAACTATGCACGTGTTTAAAAAAGATAAGAATACTATTGAAAATACTGGGTTTCTTTCCATCAAGTGCTTTCTTTAACATCTTCACAAGATGTTGCTTGTTTTATTCAATGACGTTTCAATGTATCCTTGAAGTTTCTATTCCTTCTTTCATCCCAGCCTTTCTCATGATAAGGTTTCATTGTTCTTAAAAATATTTATAACAATTATTATAAATATGGCATTCCTTTCTAGTATGACCGAACTTACAACTTAGGGTTTTGTTATGGCATTTTTTGTAGACGTCATCCTCTATTGAGGTTTTTAATGTTTCTTGCAACCCCCTTTTATTATGTGAATTATCAATGGTATTACTTATCTTATTCTAAAGATAAATGTCATAAACAAGTGAATCTACATAATCAATATTGGAATATTTATCAACAATAGAGACATAAGGAATAGTTGAAGAATTAAAATTTTAAAGTGTACAGTTTCTCCCAAAACTTACATGGTTAAACTCCTTCTATGAACATCAATAATAATCTTGGTTGTGGCCATGAATTGTGTGCTTAGAAGAATAATGTGTTCTTTGTCCTTAGATAGGTTTTCCTGCATATCTAACACAATAAAATTCATAAGTATAATTAACTTATTCATCTATACAAGCAAATTATTAACCACACCCTTAAGATATTTAATGGACATATCAGATAATTAAAGAGACATAGTTGTGGGCTTCAACTTTCCCAAACCTAATTGCAAGTATATTGGGTATAGCATAAGGTTAATTCATACTCCTAAATTTAGCATAGCCTTAAACCCCTTCTTACTCCCAAAAGTAATGTTAATATTAAAACTATTAGGATCTTTTAGGTGGTATGGAAATGGGATAGGAGGTCTATAAGGATCAAGTGACTTATGCAACATGGGAGGGTTAGTTGACTCTCCTAGGAACTCCTTAGTTTCTTCAGAAGGATTTAAGACTTCATCGCCCTTAGCTTGACCTTTATTGGGATTTGTTTGCTCCCCTTCTATATTTACATCAATGGGTAAATTATCCAAAATTTTAGTAAATTAAGTATTGTTTAAAACCTTACCACTTTGATGGCCTGTTATAACCATGGCTTGTTCTTGCATCTTTCATTTATCTTGATTTTGAGGTGCTCAACTACTTTCCCTACTTACACTTTCACCCTTTTCATGAATACCTCTAAAGATTCCAACCTTTGATTATTCTTCATGTGGTTATTCCTACTCACTTGAATGAAAGCATTAAAGTTATCCTCTATGGTTAGGTTATTAGGTTGGTAGTGTGGCATGTTTTAGTGAAAATTTTGGTCTTGATTGTGATCTTAGGCATAGGTAGGGTTATTGTCTCCCATCTAAGAGATATTGGGATGATTCCTATATGTGTATGCATAAGGATCATTCCTAGGTTTAGATTGGTACCCCTTATTAAGTGCACTTGTTCTTGACTAGTACCTACATATGAATCAATAACAAAATGACAAGTATTAGCATAAGTCTATAAGTACTATAAACTCTATATATCACTTGAGTTAGTGTCTTTTTAAAGGTGAGGAGTGCAACTTACTTGGTTAACTATGCATGTTGCATAACCCTCTTATTCTCAAAGCCTATTTCATTCAATCTAACTCTTCTCACTTTAGCACTTTTCTATTGGAAATTAGCACCCAATATTTCATAAAGTTCATATGTCTCTAAAGCTGTTTTTTCTCCTATAGCCTGCGCATTGTTATACATATAGGAGGATAACATATTTAGTTAGGCTTATGTTAATCTTGATTGATATGAATGCATACACTACATGGTTATTCTTTACACTTTACTTATTTCTATGTAAATTAAACTAATGTATAATGAGGCTTTCAAGCCAAATTGTCATTCTCTTTGCCTATGTCATTTCAATTACTTACAAGTTTGTCAAGTTGCACCAAATATGGATTTACTGAACGATAGGATAGTTCCAGTATAGAATCTAGGACATCGATTTAATTTTTATATTACTTATATGACTGTCATGTAATGAGAGTGAGATTTTGCCACACAAAAATACCAAAGAGAGAGTTTGTAAGGACTATGAGTGTTGGTTATTTTCGTGGATAAAATATTTTCATGTAAACTTATTTTTAAGCTCACTATCAAATCTATCAAGCAAAGTCGAAACTTTTTTAAAATCTCATATATTTATACTTCAGGTATATCTTTCATAACTATGACACATAAGATAAGATTGTATTTATGTATTTAATAGTACATGTTCATAAAACTTGAATTATTTTTATTTCTAAAATATTTATTTAAATTTGAATCAATTTATGAAATTATTAATTAAATATTTTTTATAATATTTAAATTTTTAGTAGGTTTTGAAAAATTAAGTCCAAAATATATTAACCCTAATACGACTAGGTTATTATTTTATATATATATATATATATTATTATATTATTATATATATTATATATATATATATATATAGAGAGAGAGAGAGAGAGAGAGAGAGAGAGAGAGAGAGAGAGAGAGAGAGAGAGAGAGAGAGAGAGAGAGAGAGAGAGAGAGAGGATTGAAAAGGGTGTGGCTGAATAGAAGTTATGACTGTACTGTCGAAGAAAAATATTGAAAACAAAGGCAACAGACAAATAACCATATAGATATTAGATTGGAAGTAGGTTTAATTAATATATATATATATAATTTGCGTTCAGTAGTTGATAATATGAACTTAATATATATATACATATATAAGAATTGAGAACAAAGTAGCAGGAACAACGACAGCAAAGATTGTTAATAAGGTATTTATTAATTAATTTATTTAGTATTTTTAATTTTATATAGCTTCTTTTTTATTAAGTTTTTAAATATTTAGATTAAATAAATTTATGTGTGATCATGATTATTTGATTTGATTATTTAATTTTAAATAAGTTATTTGTATTGAATTTGTGTTTACTCTTTTTGTCCTAGAATTTGTTAGTTGATTTGATTTAAGTGACATTTGTTTTGAATCATCTAATTAGTATTATTCATTATTAAATCTATTCTAGAGTACACATGGGCACTTGTGTTTTTGTACTAACCATTTTGTAGTTAATTCGTAAACGTATCTTATTGTAAAAAGCTTATTGAAATGTTGGTCTAGATACTGCTCGCGCTAATCTTAAAAATTGTGAAAACAGAACAAGAGCTCATAAGTAAGGTACATTAGGGTAGTATCCTAGGAAGGGTAGCATAAGACCGAATTTGTACTTAAAACATTTGGTTTTCATAGTGGAAAGTTAGGTAGTATGGTGGACCAATAATTTTTTTCTTAGGTCATGGTTATGGCCTAGGTTGTTTCTATCTAAAAATATCGTATGTTATTCTTTAATTTCTGCACTTTAATTTTACACACGATTGTATATCTGGCTGCTTTATTTAAGTTATTAAGTTATAAATGAATAAAAATTGAAAATTACATATTCATCCCCTCTAGGTTAATTAGGTCCGTATTTTATAAACTTTCAACTTAAAACAAGAAGAAATTGAGAACTAGATATGCAGAGAAGAGAATATGTTGAAAAGGAAAAATAAATAATAGCTAAAATACATTGCTAAAATCAATAGCTATATTGATGTATTCAAATGGTATTTACAGTGTGATATCAAAACAACTTTGTAACCAAGCACATAGCTCTAACTAAGTACATGACTCTAGCATCTAGGTGTAATTAACTCTTAAGTGCAAGCATAACAAACTTCACACACTTTAATTATATTATAACAAGATCTATATAAATAAATTAAGAAAAAACTAGTTGTTAGACTTAGCCTAAATCTACCACAAAGCATGCTTAGGAGTGAATGGTTACCCAAGGTTATATGTGCAGCAGAGGACCAATACCTGGTCGATGTGGGACTTAGATCCTTAACAGCCGCCCTCTACATCAGCGAGGATGCAAGGGTTTGAAATTGGTGATTGTAAGGGGATGCCCTGGGATGCCAAGAGCTAGCTCTGATATCATGTTAAGAGTATAAAGAGATATTAGAGAAAGACTTATTTATTGTAGTGACTCTGTTGCAATTGGTATGTTTAGAATGTACAAAGGGAACCCTATTTATAGGGTTGTAACACGTGTAGTGCAAGTAGTACAAGTAAAGTATTATAGTACAAGTGTAGTACAAGTAGTACAAGTGAAGTAGTATAGAAAAAGTGTAGTACAAGTGAAGTACAATATCTAGTGAAAGTGAAGTACACCTAATAAATCTCTAATTGGTTGTAAGTGGATTTTCAAAATCAAAACCCATTCAGATGGATTTGTGGAATGATATAAAGCTTGTTTGGTTGCAAAGGGTTTTACACAGAAATATGGTATCGACTATGAAAAAACATTTTCATCGGTAACTCTCCTTACCTCTATTTGTAGTATCATTGTTGTTGCTGCTACCCAAAACTGAATCATGTTTCAAATGGATGTCAAAAATGTTTTTCTCAATGGAGACATAACCAAGGAATTATATATAAAACCACCTCATGTATATACTCATTCACCTCATCAAGTATGCAGACTTCGTCGTGCTCTATATGACTTCAAACAGGCTCAGTTTTCCAAGTTCAACTCTACACTTACTGACTTTGGCTTCACTTTTAGTTCTTATGACTCTGACCTCTTTATTTGGAAGACCCTCCACTGGTGTTACACTTCTACTCCTTTATGTAGATGATATGATCATAATAGAGAATAACTCTATTGGTATTATTGATCTCAAGCAATTTCTGAGCCATCAATTTGAAATAAAAGACCTTGGTCGTCCTTAGAAATCTCATATGATTCTCAAGGATACTACACTACTAAAATATATACATATAGTCTTGGATATTTAGCCACGGTTATTAGAAAAACCGAGGCCATAAACATACCCTATTACCTTGATTTTTACAAAACCGGGGCCATAGATATACTTTATCAATTTTCCCTCTTTAATTTACACCAAACACCAAATTTTTTGCCTATTTTTTTATTTTTCTCTCTCAAATTTCTCTCTTTTACACTAAACACCAAATTTTTTTTATCAATTTTTTTCTTTTTTTTCTTTTCCGTTTTCCATAATTGTTTTACAATTTTTTTTTATGATTTTTTGCTATATATATATATATATATATATTACTCATATATACTTTTGATTCCCTAACCCTAGCTTATATTCTCTTCTCTGCTCGATCGAAATCCTTACGTCGCGTTCTAGCCTCTATTCCACTCTCGCACCGCGTTCCAACATCTGTTCTGCTCTTGCACCGCGTTCTAGCATCTGTTCCACTCTCGTGCCACGTTCCAGCCTCTGTTCCACTCTCGCCATAGTAGTTCTTTGGCCACTACTTGAATCTTTCTGGTAACATTAACTCATCTTTTCCTTTATAAATAGCTCTCGGTACCAAATCTCGATCGGTACGTAGAGATTATTTGTAGCTACCTAAAGGCTTGCTTGCGTTGAGAAATTTAGATGCTGGATATTTCTTAGATGGGTTATGAAAATTTTTTAGGAAGGTCACTTGGTATGGTCTGTGGAATGTGTTGGTCGCCTGGTGCTTGGCTTGGCACTGATGTTGGTTCGTTGGGGTGGTGCACCGGTACTGGTGCGCTATAGTTGGTTCGTTAGGGTGGTGCGCTGGTGCATGGTGCTTGGCCTGGTACTGGTGTTGTACTTGTTTTACCCTAGCTAGCATTTCTGTAATAATAAACAAAGAAGACCAAAAATAGTATTTTTAGAAAATTTTATTAATATACTATTTACCAATTAACTTGTAATGAGTAATTGTATATTTTCCTTTTTTTGTTGCAGAGTAGTTTCACCAGAAAAGTTTTAGCTGGCCACTATGCTATCTCACCATAGTTGTGCTTAATTAGCTTCATTAATGAGAGAACCGCACAAGCTGTTGATGATAACAATTTATTTATGGTAATTTTTGGTTGAAGTCTCTTGTTAGATTATTTATATAGTTATACTGCAAATTACTGTTGCTATATTATTTTCTGGTAAATACCTATGTGCATTGTGTTTTGAGCATATAGTATTTATTTTTATCTATTTTTTTGGTGATTTCTTTTTCCTGGATCAAAATGTAATGCATGGAGGTATCAACCCTGAAAGTCTTTTGGTAACTGGAAATGACAACGTGAAGATTGCAAATTTCAGTGTCAGCTAGGTTTTTGAGGTAATCATATTCATCAAACCTTTGCCACCATACAATAGAATTGTGTTGAGCTTCTTCCAGTGAATGTTTTCTACTAGGAAAATACATGTGTATTTTTGAGAAAGTTGATTTCCTAACATTTTTTAACATTGTCTTACAGGAAGACGAGGACACACTTAGGCGATCCCCAACAACTTATGCATTAACTGCACGTCTATGCCTGAATGCTTTGTAGGTTTTAATTTAGTTTGAACTTGAAAACTGTCTTGAGTCCTACTGTTTAATACTTCCATTGTATATATGGTGTTTCCCATATTTTCCTGGTAAGAAAAGTCAATTGTTTCTATTGTTTCAGTTTTGTTAACTGTAACAATGGAACTATCTATGTGACTATTTCTAGAGCCTTATATGCACCCTAACCAATAGATAAAAATAAATACCTATATAAGTACCTATGTGCACTGTGTTTTGAGCCTCAAAATAGATAAAAATAAATACTATGCTCAAGTTATTTCTATTGTACACTGTATTTATTGTTCATTCTTATTACTTGCTTGCATAGCCTTATAGGTACACCAGGCACTAGGGACATCAGCGCAGCAAGTACCAACACACTAGAGCAGCAGGCACCAACGCACTAGAACAGTAAGTACCAGCGCACCAGTGCAGTAGGCACCACCTACTAGCTATATTTCTCTTCTTTTTCTCCGTCCCTCTAAAGTTTTGCATTTTACTATCTCTGTTTTGGGTTTCTTTTGTCCCTGTTATTTAGTGTTTTTGAAGATTTATGAACACATAGGGAAGATGGAGATTTGGAATGTAAGGAGAATGGTAGAGTGAAGCCCATGCAAATGGTGGATTATTGCCATATCTGCCACATACCCAATGGATTTGGTTTGAGAGAGGATAACCATGTAGGTACTTTCTATCATTCTATCGTCCCCTCAATTTCTTGTTTTGAAGAGAGACTTAGACGAAAAAAATTATACAGTTTGTTTGCTGATCCCGTTTTTGAATATTTGTTCTATGCATCTATTTCAAGTACCATGCATTGTAATATTGTAGTTATATTATTATTTTTTCATAGATATTTTCTATTAGATTTTAGTATGAAAAAAATGGAATTTATTTCACTATTTTCCCCAGTTCTCTTTTAGCTCTGTATTGTCCTTTTCATTATTTGTTTAAGTTTTAGATTATGTTATTGCAGCTATTGACGGTCCTATAGGAGATCATCTGGAGATAAATAAGGTCTTGAATCAAATTTTTGGTAACATGGCTAATTGATCAGCTTGATCTGTTTGGCTCAATTTCTCCTCTACATTAATGAGCTTAACACTGAGTCATGAAAAAAAAATATTATGAGAATATTTTGTTGTTGTTTTAATTGTTTTGATTTTTTTATTATAAATTCTTACTATATATTAACAAATATCATCTTTTTTTATGTAAAAGTTGAATTTGAAGAGCTCGTGGGAAAGACCATGAGCGAGCTAGTGACAATAGCAAATGAAGGTCTAATTGGTGCTGGTGATGCTGCGCTGCGTTGGTATTAGTGTTATGCGTTGGTACTACTTTGCTACTATATTCTTATTTGGTGTTAGTCTTTGATCTTCTTGGTTGTTGGTGCTATCTTGTTGGTGCTAGTGTTGGTGTTGGTGTTGGTCTTATTTCTTGTTGGTGTTGTGTCTTTGGTGCTGTTATTCACTACTATATGTTCTTATTTGGTGTTGGTGTTGATCTTTATTTGGTTGTTGGTGCTATCTTATTGGTGCTAGTGTTGGTGTTAGTCTTGATCTTTCTTTGGTTGTTGGTCTTATCTTATTTGGTGCTAGTGTTGGTGTTGGTCTTATTTGTTATTGGTGTTGTGTCTTTGGTGCATTCGCATTGATTGTCTTCTTTAACGTTGATGCTAGTGCTAGTCTTTGGTTCTTAGTGTTGTCTTATTTGGTGTTGGTGCTATTCTTATTTGGTCTTTGCTATTATTCTGTTGGTGCTCTTGCGTTAATATTCTTTGCTAGTGCTCTTTGCGTTATGTTCTTCTTGGTGCTACTGGTTGATTTGAAGTACACTTATAAATGCTTGTAATTAATAGTAAAAAGTCAGTTTGTAATACTAAGTTTTTTTTTAATATTTTAGTGTATAATAAACTCTCAAATGTAATATACTTTTAATATAATATGATTTTTAATATTATAATTAATAAATTTATTATAATTTATATTGATTTTTAATATTATAATTACTAATTGTATTTTTTAATTTATATATACCCTACCATAGGGTGTACTTATGACCTCGGTTATTAGAAAATCAAGGCAATATGGTGTATCTATGGCCTTGGTTATATTTTAAAAAAGAATTAAAAATATTATTTTTAATTTGAGAACGAAGAAAAGGTCATGATAATCTTATAATTGAAATTCGAACATATTAAGTAAAATATCGAGTATGATTTAGATCACACTTTTTGGTAAGATATAATTTTTATATAATTATAATATTTTTATTTGTACAATACAGTCCAAAATTCACAATCAAACGTAAAACACTATATAGAAAATATATAATCAAAATCAACAAATATACCATAAAGATATTATTGGATACTTTATGACTAAATTAAACTTTTGGGACCACTTCTAACAAATATCATATCTAGATAAGCATCAATTCTAGCTATAAATATTGGGCTCTTCAATCTCCAAATATAGAGTAGTACTTGGGGTTCTCAAGCACTCTTCATTTCTAACTTTCGTTTTGCTTTGATTTCAACTCCTATTATTACTCAATTATTGTCTATTATATCTATACGGTTTTATGGAGATGGAGATGGATATGGATATCAATGAAGTACTCCACATGAACAAGGGGCTTGGGGAAACTAGTTATGCCCAGAATTCCATAGTTCAGGTTTTACCCTTTTCTCCTTTGCAATCATCTTCATTTACTCATTTTAGATGAAAATTAACAAAGGGCAAATTGAATGACATCTTTGAAATTTATACAAATATCAAATATGTCTTATTAAAGTATTTCCAACCCTACCCCAATTTGTGCAAAGTTATTCTAATATAATACCAAATTTTGCACCAAAAATGATAAGATCCATATTTTTGCATTAAATTTAACGTGATATTGTTCATGTTCTATTTTCTTCTATTAGAAAAAAATTCTAAAAATATTTTTAAATTTTTTATTACATATAATAAATTAAAACTAAGTATATGATAAGAAATTAGTAAAAATTTACTAAATACAACGTATATCTAAAAGTATAATTAATTGAATGAATATAATAATCGTTAAAGAATTAATTAAAAAAATAAAAAATATTCTATTTTATAAAGAAATATAATTTAATTGTAACATTTGGTGTATGGGTAAGAGATAAATAAAAATTTAATTTTACTTTTAGTGCAAAATTTGGTTCAAAATGGTGAAATGGTCGTGTTACATTTACATCATAATTTGGCTCAAAATGGTGAAATGGTCGTGTCACACATCTACATTAAGGTGCGGTAAATTTTAAATGAATCCATTTTTGGTTAATTATCTGTTAGAGGAAAATTAAAATCATAATTTAGGAGTAAAATGGTAAAAATATAAAAGAGAAACAAAACTAAAATTTTAAATTATTACCAAAAAAAATCTAAAATTTAAAATTTTGTCTCTTTTCTTAAAAAATAAAATAAAATAGTATCTTTAGAATTTATAACCACAAAAATAATACTTTTTATGTATATCTCATATATTTTTACTAAAAAAAATGTTTAATATATCATTTTATTTTGAACGTTGTTCACGTTGAATTATAATCATTTGGATATATTCAATTTTGATCGATGTCTAATTGAACACTGTCTAATATTATTGTGATATTATTTTTGTTATAAGTTTAAGGGTATTATCTTTTGTAATTTTTGTTTTTGCACTCTAACAGAAGATACTTTTGTCTTATAGATTATCTACATTTAAAAGCTCTAATATATTGACGTTTCAAATACAGAAGAAAATAATATCAATGGAAAAACAATTTATTGATGAAGCAATACTAGAGGGTTTGAGCCAAACAATAAAATTGCCTGAGAGTTTGGGCATAGCAGATTTGGGTTGCTCATCAGGACCAAACACATTGTTACCAATTACACATATAATGGATACTACAAAGTCTAAATACAACAGCTTGGGACTTAAGTCACCAGAGTTTAGATTGTTCTTGAATGATCTTTATAGCAATGACTTCAACAACATATTACTATCCCTACCTGAATTCTTCAAGAAAATCAAGGAACAAGATAAGGAACGAAAGTGCTTTGTTTTTGCTGTTCCTGGCTCATTTTATGGCAGATTGTTTCCTACTAATACTCTTCATTTTGTTCACTCTTCTTCAAGCATACATTGGCTATCTCAGGTACTATATATATAATTTTATTCCAACTTTTTTTATATATAACTAATTAATTACTATTTTTATTTTTTAATTTTTTAATGTTTGTAGGATGGACATAAAGCATCAATAATTAATAAATATTCTCATGAGATCTATAAGGTTGGAGTATATATGTGGTGAAATAATATATGAATATATTCTTCTTCAAGCAATAGCGTGCAAAAATTGAGTTTGAAATATATTGAATATAGTAGTACTATTCGCTAGAGTGAAAAGAAAAACTAAAACGGTTAGCATATAAAAAGAATGAAATCATTAATTAATAAAAATATTAATATAATATTCAGAAATAATATAAATTTTATGTTATTTTGAATTCAATATTTCAAAATAAATAATTTATATTGGTTATATACTATACAAACTTAACATAATATTAAAGTTTGAGTCGATTAATGAACTAAGAAAAAAACTAATGTATATTCCACGAAAAATACTTAGGTCTTGTAAAAAAAAACAAGTGATACAAATAGAATTAAAATATAATAAAAATATATTTAAAATATAAAATATTTGATCAAATAATGTACATTTTTGAAAGAGAGATTATTATATAAGATAGTGTTTTACATTAATTAATAAATATATTAATTTTATGTTTATATATAATATAAGACTTACCTACACTTTGATATGTTTAGAAAATAACACTAGTTATATCTAATTCATATATTTTTATTATTAAAAAAAAATTATCTAATTATTTCCACACATATGTAAAAATTTCACAACTTGAATTAATTTTACATTTAAAATTTATTATTTGACTCATATTTTTTTATAAAATATGGTAAAATTGGACTTCGGTGGGGTGATTTTCGTCACAATTACAACATCACATCTTAAGGTATCACATATAAACATGCTATTCATTTGACAGTTATCTCTCCTCTTTTGACAATTAAGCACAACAAATACCAGCACATTTTTATTTTCACAATCTATATTTTGATAAAAAAAAAATTTAATTATAATTTATTTAAATTATAATAATTTTTATTTAATAGAAATAACTTAAAAATAAAATAAAATAATTATTTTATTATTATACGATGATGTTTTTTTTATAACCATACAAATAAACTGTTAGTGATTGGTACGGTATTAAATGTTGTTGTATGTAGTTTTGTGTTGTAATTAATAGGAAGTGTACTATGTTTGACGTGAACGAATGTGGAATTAATTAATGAAATAACAGGTACCCGAGGGAGTAGGCACAAAAAACAAGGGAAAGGTGTACATATCAAAGAGAAGTCCACGAACTGTTTTGGATGCATATTTAAATCAATTTAAGGAGGATTTTTCAGTATTTCTCAACTCACGCTCCGATGAAATGGTAGCCAATGGACGCATGGTGTTGTCATTTATGGGCAGAACAACTTCAGACCCTACTACTGCTGAGAGTTGCTATCAGTGGGAGCTCTTAGCCCATGCATTAATGAGTTTGGCTTCTGAGGTTTTTTTTTTTTTCTTCACTCTTGTTAATTTAATTTTATTAAATTTGTGCATTAAAAAAAAAGCCCACATGTAAGTCGAACCTGATATACATTTAACAAATGATAAATTTATTTTTGTTAATTTCAAATTTATTTAGAATACAAATTTTATATATTAAAATTAAAATTTTAAATGATAAATAAATCAAAGTGTTAAAAATTTAAGTAGATTGAATTATAATAATAAGAAAAATAGTTTATTTCAATCTATTTAAAAAGTAGTATATATATAATGTTATTTTAAAATCTTAGATTACTCCTAAATATACCTAAATATAGAAGTATATATTTCCAGTACTAGTCTTAGATTACTCCTTAAAAAACTCATTCTTATTGTATATCATTATTTCAACGTGACACATTTAGCTAGCTAGCTAGGGTCAAAAGGGAGAGCAAATTAATATTCATGGTACAATCTAATCGTGTGAACTAATTAATTATGTTGTTGTAGGGTCTAATTGAAGAGGAAAAAGTGAACACATTCAACGCACCGTATTATGCTCCAAGCACTGATGAAATAAAGGAGGAGATAGAAAAACAAGGATCATTCATTTTGGATAAGTTGGAGGCCTTTGAAATTAAGTGGGATGAAGGTTGTAGTTATGATCATCGCAAAATAGTGAATAACTCAGTTGATACCCAGAGTATCGCAAGAGGAATTCGAGTGGCTAAGACCATCAGAGCAGTGGTTGAATCCATGTTAGCTTCTCACTTTGGGGATCATATAATGGATTGTTTATTTATAAGATATGGAGAAATTGTTGCCAATTATTTAGCAAACAACCAAGCCAAATACATCAATTTGGTTTTATCCCTTACTAAAAAGGCCATATATTAATTTAATTTTACTTCAATCTATGTTTATTTTTTTTTCTTTATTTCAATCTATGTTTTTTTTCTTTATTTCAATCTATGTTTTTTAAATGTAAGGAAAATAATTAAGGAAATGATGTGTACAATTTATTTGTTATTATTATTAATAATAATATTTTATATTAATTAAATATAATTTTATGATATAATTTATAATTATTATGAATGTATTTACCCCTTATATTAATCTTCACATGAATTTTGACTTTCGAGTATAAATAAAATAAAATGAGTCTCGTAAAAATAAAAAAATAAAATATAAATAATTTAAATATAATATAATATAATATAATAAGTTAAATCATCCAAATTTTAAAAATAATATCTAACTTCGATTAAATACAATATTATTATAAAATTATAAATATCTTCAGAGTTTAATCTTTAATTTAAAATTAAAAACTAATAATTAGTATAAACTTTCATAAATATAATCATTAATACTCTATATTCAAACATGATTTGGCTGTTAACTTTTCAAAACTTATATGGTTTTAGTTTTATATATTTATTGTTCTCGTCACAAATTAGAGTCACAGTGTCGTATTATTATGGGAAACGTCCCTGTGTGGTATTATCCCTTTGCGTGATTGTATCATGACTTGAAGTGGGGGTATCTTCAAGGAAATTGTAATTCAGTGGTTTTTAATATAGTGGGGCATGTTTAAGCAATTTTATACAAAGATTTTTAATATAGTGGGGCATCTTCGAGCAATTGTAATTCAGATGTTGTTGATAGTGGGGAATCTTTAGGTTTTGTATGAGGTAGTTAGGTCACCTAACTTAGTAGTGGTCGTAGGAGAGAAAAGTTGGAGCTTAATTTCCAAACCGCAATGACACATTCCCTAACTATTTACTATAAAAGTACATTGATTATTGCAAATTACATTGTTTTGCCGATTGGTTTGAATTTCAATTACCAAGAACCATGAACGTGTTGAGTTTGCTTGGTTTTTCAAAGTGGGATAAATAAATGAGTTTGCTTGATTTTTCAAAGTGGGATAAATAAATGAGTTTGCTTGATTTTTCAAAGCTTAAGTTATAGATAACTTAGAGAGGTGGGATAAATAAATAATTTCATAAATTATGATTAATTTAAAATTATTAGAACAACTAAATATACAAATCGCATGCAAATAATAAAATAAATTAATTAAAAAGTTCACACACGATCACCTAAAATATTCATTATGAAAATAAGTGTTCAATTATAAAGTCATGTCTAAGATTACCCTTTACAAATAAAAGTTCAAGTAATCTACTTATGAGTGGTCACTTCTTTCACGATCTCCACAAAGTAGTTATATGGATCTGGACCAATGTTTCGATCTACTCGAGTCCCACGAGCAATTGAACACGTTCAATGAACATTAGAAAAGTTAGAATAAATAACACAAGTACAAATTGATTGTGCCCATCAAGTTTTTGGCACTATTGATGAGAAATGAATAGCATTTTTAAATTATTTTTCAAAATTTTGAAAACTTTTTATGTTGTAAATAATTGTGATTTTTTTTTATTTTGAGTTAAAAAAATAAAGTTTATAATTTTTTTAAAAATATATTTAAATAATGAGCTCTTAAAAAATAAATAAATAATAAAAAAAACTAATTAACTTAGATTTTTACTTAACTTAATTTATTAACTTAACTAACTTAGATTTTAAGATTTTAATAGCATGAAAAATAAAAATCTAAGAGAGTTCTGTCAAGGGGAGTAGTTCTTAGAAACTTTTGTGCAACTAATCTTTTTGGGAATATTGCTCTATCTAAGAGGATGATTTTTAAGTTGTCCCACCATTCTTTCCTAAGAACACTCTTAGTTAATATTGATTATACTATTTAACTTAGAGATTATAATAAATTAAAAAAATTTAAAAATATATAAATTTTTTTTCTAAAACTATCTTCAAAATTTCAAAGTTTTTAATCACAATCTATGATAAAAGGAAGTAGTTGCACTATGTTAGATCTAGGTACAAATGTGTTTTGATGCCTTAGTTATTTGACTTGTATCTAGAAATGGTTTATCTACAACCCATAATCATGTCCCTAGTTTTAAGTAAACAAAATTTTAAAAATCCATAGGACATGACTTAAAATGTATAGGTAGACAAACTTTTCCTACCTATAAGTTTGATTGATTCAATGATGTGGGGACATTGAGTTTACTTAAAATGAAATCCTCTCATTTATGTCTTATTAAGACTTTAAACTAAGCACTAGATGAGAGGCAACCCATTATTTTAGGTAATTTTCTTTTATTTATTTATTTGATTTTTTTTGTTTATTTTAGTTTAATTGCATGTAAATAATTTTAAAATTGTTAAAACTAAAAATATTTGTTGAGATATTAGAAGTTCACAACGATCTGTCTGTGTGAACTTTAAAGATAAACATGATGGATGCACCTACATTTCTCCATCACTACTTGCACATTCTTAAGAAATAGGTAACTTTTCTTCTCTTTTAGCTTTATCTTTATTTTACAATTGTTACATTGAGAACAATGTAAGTTCTAAGTTTAGGGTGGTGAAAAATTACCATGCTTAATTTCAAAAAATTTAACAATTTTAAAATTTTTATGTTCACATTTTCATTCTTATTGTGTTTGATTTTATGTCGTTTAGTAATTTTTAGAATGTTAGGATTAGTTTTAAAAAATTTCTCACAAAAATTTATCATTTCTTTAAATCAAATTTAAGTAAATAGTTAAGTCTTTTGCTTTGTTAGATTAATTTTTGAAAACATATCGTGGAGTATATGGTAATTAGTTAGTTTTTGTCATGACTAGTATTTCTTGATAAGGTGTGAAAATTATATCAAACCTAAAATCGGTGTTGAAGAATCAAATAATAGAGACTATCCTTGTGAAAAATATTTTGAGCCCGTTATCTTTTATTTTGAGTGCTAAATATTATTTTTTCTACTCTAAACATTTTTTTTATTTTTTTCAGAATTATTAGATGATCTCTATATAATTTAGCATTGAATATCTGGATTTTTATATCTTAATAAGTCTTATATATTTATTTTCCATTTACTTAGATTAAATTATTTAAGTAGAAATTGAAAGTATATGTCTTTCTTCATTCATGTATGACTTCTATTAAAAAATAGATATATCTAGGGTTACCTATACAAATACAAACAGAAAATTCAAATATTAATCATTCACCTTACCATATAAAAAAATGTACAATCTGTACATGTGTCTACTCTCTAAAAAATAGATTCTCTTATAAAAAAAGAATATAAGAGAAAGAAAAAAAGAATATAAGAGAGGAAAATGAATAGTATAATCTATATACTATGACCCAAAAAACCTAAACAGTTGTGAGAAATGGTTTAATGTAAAAGAAAAGATAAGAAGTAATTCCCTAAGAAATCATTGCATTTTCCTAAATTTTCTAAAAGGCATATTAGTTGATATTTTTATTTGATGAATTTGATTGATGCATGAAAGTAATGTATAATATTTTATAAATCCTTACATTTGATTCATTTTATGATATCAATATTAAAATAACACTTTGAACCTTTCTTCTTTATACATATTAGAACATATTAGTTCATTTCTATACATCAATTTTTTCGCATATAAGTTAGTATGAGTGTTTGAACCCATATGATTCAGTGTTTTTGGGAGTATTAACTAGTGAGGAATAGAGTTGAAGCGAATTTGGATTCTTGACACTAAGTTTGGTTGAAATTAAATTAATAAATTTTTGATATGAAATATGAAAATGATTTTCAAACTAATTATTATAATAAATCATGAATGTTTAGAAAGTTGAAATAATCTATACTTAAGATTTTAATTATGAAATTTAAAAGAGATTATAAGCATGATATATTTTTGAATTTTCTTTCTTTATTTTATTTTAGTCTTTTTTACTTTATTTTAAATTTTAATTAACTTTTTATTTTATTTTCATTTTTTGTTAATGTTTGTGGGTATCATTACAAAAAACTCTCACGAGACTTAAACTCGTTCACTAGGGCAACCTAGGGGTTTAAAGGTTTGTTGCATACGTTAAATGCAACTCTGTCAATCCATGGAAGTGATTGAGGATAGTTTAATTTTTATTTTTTATTGCTTCTCTTACTAAGGGACTAGCAAGAAGCTAGTTGAGAGTTGCAATGAGTGCTTAAAAAGCACTAAAATTATAATTATTTAATGTAATTTAATTGATTAAATACATTTATATTTGTATGATTTTATCATATTTTTATATAAATTTATCTTCTCAGAATCACAGGTATTTTTATTATTTTTTCATGTATTTTTGTTCAAATTTATCTTAAAAAATCGAAGAAAAATATTGAAAATAATACATCAAAAATATGTTGAGAAAAGAAACGAGGAAAAAGTCAAAAAGATGAAAAAATTGGACAAAATGGGTCAAAAAGGTTCAAAAATGTCAAAAACACCGAAATTCCACTCGTAGTTGCCCATTCACGTCGAAGTCCTACGTGCATGCCCAACATATGCATGTCTGTCCAAATACGTCCAAAATCAAATTTTGAAATATTTTTCCACCTTTTTTTGCATTTTCCTCCATTATAAAAAATACACAATTTTCTCAACTATTTCTCTCTCTAGAAAGTTTTCTTTTTTTAGTTTTTAGTTTTAAAGTTTTTTTCTTTTTTGAGAAGAACTAACTATGTTTTTATAGATTTTTAGTTTTTGATTCAATAAACAGAAATACAAATCCGTTTGGTGGTTTTCTAGCAACAGAATTAGTATCAAAGTTTTGTAAGAATTCTTTTGAGGTATAAACTAACTATTTATAGATTTTTAGTTTTTGATTCAATAAACGGAAATGCAAATCTGTTTGGTGGTTTTCTAGCAACATAATTAGTATAAAGTTCTGTAATAATTCTTTTGAGATATAATTTTAAAATGAATTCTTTAGAGTTATTTTTTTTAATGTTTTATTCTTATATGTTATGTTTAATTTGTTTGTGATTAAATTTAACATAGTTGGTTGTTTGTAAATATGACATAATACTAGCATTGTTATGTTTTCGAAATATTAAATAGATAAAACATTTCTATAAAATAAATTGATTTTATTTTTATTCAAGATTTTATATTAATGATGTTAGAGAAAAATATATTATTTTTTATTATAAAGTTAAATATGAAAATTAGATTTTAAGGTTTAATTATCTAGTCTGATTTATAGAAGTGCTCTTTTATTTGTTGGTACAATCGCCTAGTAGTTAGAGTGAAACTCTATTTCAAAAAATTTATAAGAACTATTATTCAAATATATATTGACGACATATTTTCAGTAATGATTTTAAAAGTTGAAAGTTAGCACTTGGATAATTAAATTCCTAGGTTTAATTTGGACACCTTGAATAAAGTCTAATTAATTGACTCTACCTAAAACTGTGATAAGATTGTTTGCTATTTTCTTAAAAATAAAACTAAAATTTAGTACTTAATTAATTAATAGGTCTCACCTAAGGACATTAATTAATTAATATTAAAAAAAATAATTTGGGTATTGCCTAATGACACTTTCATACCAAAGAGAGAAAATTAACAAATATCAATTTATATCTTTAATAACCTAAATAATATGAGCAAGAATAATTAACTTAATTATTATATCTATAAATACTCCACTATTATGAATGATAAAAATTTACATTATTGTCTATTGAATCATATCTATGTTTATTTTTTTGTTATTAGATTAGGAAACAAAAATCAAAATATCGTGACAGAATGTTTAGGATTTAATTTCATTTTTAAAAGTTTAAATAATAAATTAAAAACCACATATATTCCTTCCTTAGATTGACCTTAGGAGTATATTTGTCTTTTTCTATAAAATGATTCGTGCACTTGCGAATATTTTACAAATATAAAACTAAAGTATACACAGGATTGGCATTGTTAGTCTTGTCTCATCATTTTTTTGGCAAAAAACAATTTGGTTAATTAAATTAATTTCTTTTTTCTAAGAGATTGAAAATGGACCATTTAAATGCCACAATTGGTGGGATTAGAGATTTTGGACTTTATTCAAGGTGTTTAAATTAAACCTAAGAATTTAATTATCTGAGTACTAACTTTTAAGTTTTAAAACTATTACTGAAAATATGTTGTCAATACATTTTTAAATAATAGTTCTTATTCAAAATTTTGAAATAGAGTTTCACTCTAATTGCCGAGAGATTGTACCAATAAATAAAAGAGCACTACTCTAAATCAGACAGAATAATTAAACTTTAAAATCTAATTTTTAAATTTAAATTTGTAATGAAAAATATTATATTTCTCTCTAACATCCTTAATATAAAATCTTTAATAAAAACAAAATCAATTTATTTCATAGAGAGTTTTTACATATTTAGTATTTCCAAAGCATAACAATGTTATTATTATATCATATTTATAAACAACCAACCATGTTAAATTTAACAAATTAAACATAACATATAAGAATAAAACATAAAAAATAACTATGAAGAATTCATTTTAAAATTATACCTCAAAAGAATCCTCACAGAACTTTGATGTTAATTTTGTTGTTGGAAAATCTCCAAACGGATTTGCATTTTTATTTATTGAATCAAAAACTAAAATCTATAAAAGTATTGCTAGTTCTTCTCAAAAAGAGAAGAACTTTAAAACTAAAAACTAAAAAAAAGCTAAAGAGAGAAAAAGTTGAGAAAATTGTGTATTTTTTACAATAGGAGAGAAGGTCCTTTTATACAGAAAAGTTGAAACACTAATCCTTTTTCAATGTTAAATGACATTTCTACTTTTTAAATAATTACAAATACTTATTTAAGAACAGATGTTTTAATAATTTACACAATTTGGTTCAAATTAAAATGGAGATTCTTAAAATAAAAATACACTCTCGATCAGTTGAGACCCTTCTCATTCTATCTAATGGCATATTGATCGATTGAACCCTTTCTTAATCAATCTAGCAATGATGAGACATAACTTAAGAATACTCTATCAATTTTTAAGCGGAGATCAATTGATCTACCATAGGTCGATCCATGTTCGAGTGAAGTTTGATCGATATACCACATGCTGATCAATTGAACCCATACTTGATTGATTGAGTCCTCAAAAAATGCAATACAGAAGCAACTTGATTGATCTCAATTGATTGAACCCTTGTTAGATAGATTTAGCAACACAGTTTTGAGTATAAAAATAATTCTAAGTGTTTTGTATATGCATGAATGCAATTCTAAACATAATAGGATATAATTTTATACATGAAATGCATATTTCTGGAACTTGAGTGTTTCTTTGGGTTTAATTGCCACAGAAGATAACGAGTTAAGATTTTTGATTATAGGTAAACATTTTGTCTACAAAAATAAAAATCTTACAAACTTGTCCTTTTTTTATTTTCAGGTGAGAAAATCTTTCTCTCACTACATAACACTTATATGAGTAAAGTAAAATTACATTATATATCCTATATTTCTTCTTGAAACTATCCTATAATTCAATGAATCCATCTTCGTTGCAATACTTCAAGATTATACGTAACTGAAATCATATAGACAGAGCATATGACAACTTATCTTGGAATCCTTATTATACGTTAATTCAATTTATATATAATTAAGAAAGGTATCAGGAGAAATCATGCAATGCATTCATTTTTATCAATCTAGCTCAACACAAAACATAACGATACAAAGTGTTCTCTCCCTAAATATGCTCTCCCTTAATATGAAATCTCTCCCCTATATGCATAATAATGAGCCATGAAAATGAAGAGATGTGAATTATTCTTCACCTTTTTGACATGTGAAATTGACAAAACACTAAAGAGAAATTACACATGTAAGAATGACTAGGAAATATGAGAGCAAAGATGCCATGAAGCTAAACACTCCTAAAGGTAACAAAGCAATATAAAAATAGATCAATGAAAAACTTCCCTTAAATGAAATGACTCCCTTACTTTCTATGACTCTCTAAATGTATTATTTATTCAATAAGGAATAAATAAAGAAAAAAATTAAAAACTAATTTTTTAAATAACCATATAAACTAATTTAATTGCAAACAAACAGATAACCAAGTGAGTAAATATTTTTGCTTAAATTTTGAGCATCTATTGTATTAATAAACAGGTAAAATAGACAATGTATACAAACACACTAGCACATATAATGATATATTAACATTCACGCAAAATAGTATAAATGTTTGAACTCTACTAATATGCCAATTGATTCATTTTGACCAATCACAAAATACCCAAAAAAAAGTATCATCAATCATGTAAATTTGCAATTTAGTTTTCAATCTCACACAAAAAAGTATGTCTACCAAGAAATAACTTTAATTAAGTTTTTACTTATTTTGTAAACGAGGCACGTTGTCATTTTCTTAGCCTCTTTGGCCTATTCTTTTTATGCATGCAATTACAAACATTTTTTTATCATATGCATAATCTCTTTGTGCACAATATTTTTAATTTATTTTTGACATGCACAAGCCATAATAAACCTAGCATGATGACTTTCACACTAATTGTGAGGTAGTCATATCTATTCACAATAGTAGCTACACACATCACATTATATAATCTTCTCAATACTTGATGCCTCCATGCAGTAAAATTTTAGAATGTAAGAAATATAACTTAATACAATTTTACGGTCAAGTTTAGTTGAAGTCCTAGATTCATTTAAGATCAATCATAAACTTCATGCATAATATACATGTGTCCTCAATCACTATGTGAATAAGTTCATGTTAACACATGTATGTAGATGATGGTATAAAATGCTCATATACATAGCCTAGTCCTCTATTTTCTCTAAAAGGTTTTCTATAGTAAAGGACATTGTTTAGTATTTTAGATCCAATGGACAACCTCTTTATTACTTTCTTTGATTGTTTAAGTTCCTACACAAGCTTCTCATTTTCCTATTTAATACCTATAAGACTTGTGTTCAAAACATTAACAATTAAGATAGCTCAAATTTTTTATTTTTCTAACATAGAAGAATTTTGTTCATAGGCTTTTATTATATTATTTGATTTATTTATGTCTTCAAGTAACCTATCTCTTTCTTACTTATAGCTCACTAAGTCTAGGAAAAGTTCCTTAAAGTTATTGGCATTAAATTTAGCCATAAAGGAGTCAAAATTACTTCCTTCGTCATCTAAGCCAATGTTAGAATCACTAGAGTGAACATTAGAAGTTGCAATGAAAACTAGCAAGTTAGTGTCATTATAATCTAATCATAAGCATTATTGTGGTCACTTTTTGAGACAATAAGGTAGAATTTAAAAGCCCTTCCACCTTTCTTTTCTTATTTGCACACTTAGCTTCTGAACACACAGGTTTGAGTTTATTTTCCTTACAATCTCTTGTATGACTTGATTACCCCTTACTTTGTGTGTTTTTTCAACTAAAGAACTTCTTGAATCTTCTAGCTAGATGTACTAGATCTTCATCACCCATATTATTTTCACTATCATGATCATAAGTCATAGTGACCTTGAAAGCAACACCATTGTTACTCTTAGGCATTCAAATGTTCATTTCAGAAGTCTGAATTGAAATAATGAGTTCATCAATTTTGATAGTGTCTGAATGTTTACTTTTTTTTATGAGAGTGACCTTCACTTGGAAGTGTTCTATTAATTAGCACAAAATCTTTAAAGCTAAACCCACGTTCATAAATTTTCTATCCAAGATTTGAATGTGTTAACAATGTCATAAAGTATAGTATAAAATTCAAAAAACATCTCATCTTCCTCTATTATAAGGTTTTCAAACCTAGTAGTAAGCATGCGCATTTTAATTCGTTTAAATTGGGTGGTGCCTTTATAGGCCATCTCTATAATATCCCAAGTGCCTTAGTAGTTTCAACATTAGAAATGTGATGGAACTCATGTGGTGACACATTAATAAAAATGGCGTTAATCACCTTTTGATTCCAATAACTACTAGCTTTATCCTCAATGGTCCATTCATTAATATGTTTACGTGTGACTTTATCTTCTTTGGTAACCATAGGTGTCTCCTAATCATAAAGCACAAAATTTCACACATTATTGTCTAGAGAATGTAAAATGTCTCTCATGCTAGCCTTTCAATATGGATAGTTAGACCCATCAAAGAAAGGTAGACATATTGTAAAAGAACCTTCTCTTAAATGATTCATAACAAGATCCTAGTCAACACTAAGTGTATCTAGTGATTGACTCTGATACCAATTAAAAGTTTAAGTTATAGATCTAATTAACCTAAAAGGGGTGAAAGGTAATTTCATAAATTACGACTTATTAAATCTATTCTGTCAGATATGTAATCACATGTAAATAAAAAATATATAGAAATTAAAAATATCAAACAAATTTTTTTAAGTGAAAATAACCTATGTCACAACAATGATTTAAGAGAAAAACCACCAATGTAAAGACCATCTAACCTATCCATTATGAAAATAAGCGTTCAATTACAAAGTAAGGTCTTAGACTATCCTTCATAGATAATGCCCTAAAGTAATCTATTATGAGATATTGCTTCTTTCATAGAATCCTCAAGGTAAGTGCTTGGATATGAACCAATGTTCCAATTTACTCGAGTCCCACAAGCAATCAAACCAATTCAATGACCATATAAAAAGTTAGAACTAATAGCACATGTGTAAGGTGTTTCATAGAACATATTTAATAATGAATAATCTTAACTAAAAAATTCAAACGATATATTAAATAAATCAAGTCAACTAAAAAAACCTAGAACAAGCTCAATATCATATACATAAAAACAAATAGGCATATAAATCAATCAAATATAACCAAATAATATGTTTGAATGATTAAATTAAGAACAAGCTTATGTAGTGACAAATATTAGATTGACAATACAAATGATAAAATATCAATGATTAATATTAATTAATTTGTAAAAAATAACTTTAAAACTTCTTATGATTGATATTATTAAATTGATCATAAAAATTTTATAATTTTTGAGCTTCATTGTAACTTATTTTCTTTGACTGTTAGATTTTAAAACAAAAACGGTTGATCGTATTTAAAAATCTTTTTTGGCTAGTGTATTTTTATAACTATAAGTTTTAAACATTTTTGTTGTTTTCTTTTTAAAAAGAAAATACTGATTAAAGGTGTTGGATACGTTCATATTTCTCAAATTCATATAAATTTTCAGAAAATTAGAGTTTCTATTGTTCATACTTATATCTATATTATATTGTTTAAATATGGATACTTCACGAAAATTCAAAATTTCATATAAAACAGACCATCCGTTAAGCTAATTTTAATATTATAGCTAGTGCTCAATACTGAGAAATCGGCCCCCTCGAGCTTGTCAATATATAGGAGTATTCTATATGATTTCTTTATTATAAATATGAGAAATCATCCTTTGCCTATTAATCCATAGCCAAACATCATAAAATAAAAGTACTAATTAGTATAACACTTTCATATAACTTCCCAGCAACAAATGGACACTTGTTCCTCTCATTTATTTTCAAGACTTGTAATGGCAATTAAGGGTCCTTTTGTTTATATCATTGTTATTTTTATATGTGCTTACTTTTATGGATAATGTTTCCCAAGCAGAAAATTAAGGAAGGCCCCGAAGCACTTCTTATAAAAACCCATCTGGGGGAAGGTGATTACAAGAAAATACAAGAACCCATAAATGCAGTACCTACCAAACAACAAAGAAGTAGTATTCGTATCAGTAAAGCCCTGGAGTTTATAATGAAAAGATTGTTGTACATGCAGACAAGCCTTTCATTACAATTAGTGGATCTAATCCTATTTATATAATAACATTACTATTATATGGAATGACAGTGAGCTCATTGTTTAGTCTCCATTATTTTCTGTTTTAGTAAATGATATTTTGGCTGGTTATGTCACCTATTGGGGGTAATTTTGTAATCCTACTGGCATTCAAAGAGTGGTTCTAGCTAGCAAATAGCCTTATTGGTCCAATAAGTGCCTAATCATCGTATAAATATGAACATAATATAATTATTCTAAGAGGATAGGGAGCCAATAATTATCCTTTAGTTATCTTATAATAATAAAAGCTCAAAGCTTACTCTTATCTATCTTAAAAGATAATCTAGTTCATAGTTAAGGATAATTTTCTATAGACAATCAATATCTATAATAGATAACTATCTAACAAATAGTTATCTATAATAGATAATTATCTACAAAGTTACAACAACACATTCCTAATCAGACATGGATAAGCTAACGGATTTATTCTTTCCTCTATATATAATCACATATATATAACATAATATTATATCTAATATCTAAATATCTTACATCTCATAATAGAGAATCATAGCTAATCACTCTATTTTCATAAAATTACTAGAGCAAGATTAATATCTCCTCTACCCTACATCTTATAGTTACTAACTTAAGGATTGTAGGGTCGAATACCACTACTCATAAGATGGTCCAAGGTCATAATAGTTTGTTCATCTTGAAAATTCTACGGAGAGCAGTCTTACAGTAGTTGGCACCATATGTCAAAAAGAAGTGTGTTCTCTATTTGGCTAAAAAAAATTAAAATTGTAGGACTCCTAAAAAAGGTTTACAAGTTCTTGATCTACTAAGAAAGAAATAAAAGAAGATATGAAGAGAGCCAATTGACCCTAATAGCAGTGTTCTTTGAAAAGAGAACATCAAAATCTTTTGATATAATATTTTCATCTATTTTGACTTTTTAGACTTATAAAGAGAATCATGGATCAGACAGGTAGCTCCACCTCTCAGATCTTGATAACTAGTTAGAAGTTCTATCCCACCAACCTATTGGCCACCCTTCTAGTTCCGCCATAATTTACTAGAAATATAAGTACTGCACTTAGAATTTCCCACTAATAATGGACAAGGTAGGTCAAAAAGGTAAGGGGAGCCTAGGCCCAGGCCTACTTGGACATAATAGAAAAGATTTTCCATGCCATCTTAGAGTGCTTATTAGAGCCATTGGCTCCTAGAACAATCATCATCCCAAAAGATGTCTCCACGGCATACATTAATGCCTAGAGTGCACAAGACTAAGCTCATAGCCATCTAGGGTTTGGATAGTAAGATGGCCATCCATGACGAGGACTCGAGCCCCAATTCAAGCACCACCTTCTAGAATATAGCCATCTAAGGAGAGTTTTCCATGATAGATATCCCCAACTGGGGTATGATTAAATTAGAAATTCCTACCAGGTCGACCCTTACTATACAACCTTTACCTACTTACCACTCTCTGATTATACGAGGTGAACCCAAACTACTTTTGTCCCATCGCATGCCATCTCCCATTATGCTTGACTAGGAATTTGACCCTCATTAGGGGCACATTCTAACATTTGGACCAGTTAAGTAAATACATCTCATAGCATTCAAATTAGAGTTCTACCCAATTTCTACAAAACTGTCTCTTTATGCTTGCTAAGACAAAAAAGGAAAAATATAAAATTATAAGTTCCTAGACTTTAGTCCTAAGGGAGTCTAGGAAAGATAGTCATGCATACAACTACCATGTTCATTGCCACTAAACAGTGATCCATTTTCGACACCTCTAGCAAGTGAGGCTTCCTCGACCAAAGTTTAGAAAATCCTAACTAGTCGGCCACAAAAGTGTAGCCCAAATTGTACCACATGATAATTTTTTGGTTGGTTTAGTAGTCCTTGGATGGAATTGAAAATCCACGTGTCACCTAAAAAATCCTATGAACATTATCGAAAAGAGCACGTGTCGATCAGCCAGTGATGCATAAAAACTTGTAGTTAAATTTTTGTAAAATTTATAAATAGCTCGCAAGTACATAAATCACTTTGTAAAAAATAAATAAATATACTTCTAAGGTCAATCTAAATAAAAATTACATGATTTCAAATAATTCAACAAAAGTCTTAACAACGAAAAATAAAACTAAATATTATGTCACAATATTTTGGGTTTGAAAATGTCTTAACTAATAACGTAAAATAATAGAAGATAAAGAATATATTAGTTTACACAAGTTACAGGAAAACATACAATTAATTAATCAATGGGAAATTAATGGGATATTTAGTTAGTTGACTAAATTTGGTAGAATTAATTAGGTTAATAAAATATAACCTCAGATTTATTGATTCTTTCTTATATGCATAAATAGTGCCTTCGGTCGGGTTTACTATTTGTTATTAACTAAATCACTCAATGCCTTCGGTTGGGTCATCAGTTAATTTAATTAAATTATGCTTATTTTTTAAGATATTAACAAAATATTTAACTTGTCACCTTTGGTCTAGCTAACAAGTTAAAATCACATTCAACTCTCAAATTGAGAAAAGAGTTTAAAGAAAAGTTATAAAACAAAGAAACTAAGAAACTAGAAAAAGCTGAATGTTGTGGGATATATTTCTAAAGGGTTGAGGGGTCCTTTATATAAGTGAGAAAATGATACAAAAAGGAGAAAAAAGTAGATTGTATGGTCAGGTATACGACATACTTTTTCCACTGCCTCGGCCTCTACCAATCTGATATACTTTCATTCACGATCCAAAAGTCTTGCATCATAACACACATTAAAGCATTGTCGTGGCACACGTTTTTCTTTGTCTTCAAATTTCTTTGTATATCACCCTTTTACAAGCTTGGTTGATACATATGTAAGGCTTACATAGGTGTTTACTCTTTTATTCTTCTTTGGTTGCAATTGAGTGCTTCTAGGTACAATTCTTCAAGTATTTTTTAGTCGAATAATTTTGAAACTAGAAATACCTAAAAAAGAACAAAACATACTCGTGATATTGAAAATATAGATTTGCTAAAATAACAATAAAATTATGCAAATATAAGTATATTTTAACACTAAATCCATATAAATCATGTTAAATTTAGTACATTAATTTCTAATTTTCCAAATGTTTTGAAATTTTTTAAAATAATTTTTTGTTTATTTATTAATATCTAAAGTCAACTATTAAATGAGACATTAATTTTTTGATTTTCAAAATTTTTGAATTTTTTTAAAAACTAAAATAAATCATGAATATTTACAAAACAATTTTTTTAAAATATTTTTTATAATAAAAATTTAAAGTGCTATTCTTCCTTAGCAACGGTGTCAAAAACTTGATAATGCTAAATTATTAAGTTTTCAATGCTAAGACAATTCCCAACCATGGTGAGAAAAACTTTATGTATAAAAACTTCATAATCAAATTTTGTAAAAACAAATAAACCTAACATTCGGTCACAATAGTATGGGTTTGAAAATATCTAAACTAATAATATAAAATAATGATAGATAAAGAATAGATCGATTTAGACAAATTACAGATAGACTTGTAATTAATTAATCAATGGAAAATTAATGAAATGTTCAACTAATTGACTATGTTTGGTAAACTTAATTAGGTTAATAAAAAATAAATCAAGATTTATTGATTCTTTCTTATACGTATAAATAGTGTCTTTAGTCGAATTTCCTATTTGTTATTTACTAAATCACTTAAAGCCTTCATTAGGATCATTAGTTAATTAAATTAAATTGTGCTTATTTTATGAGAAATTAACAAACCATTTAACATGTTACCTTCTATTTGGCCAACAAGTAAAACTCCTATTCAAGTTGTCTAAATTAGTTTTTAAGTTGATGTATCTGAAATCTAACATTCGTGTTTTAATCTTATTACGAAAAATATATCGTTAATAAATTTTTCAATAAAAACTTTTATAAAAACTTTGAAAAAGAATATAATTCTAAATTAGATTTAGATTCTTGTTTCTAAAACCTAATTTTTATATTTAAATTCTATTACAAGAAATATGTCATCAATATATTTTCGATAATAAACTTTGTAAAATTATTGAATAGAAAATAAACTATATCTAATAATTATTAAAAATATATACTTAAAATAATTTACACAATCATATTAACATAACTAAAATCTCATCGTGACAATTAGTCTGATATGTTTAATTTAATAAATGACCAATATATTAAAAATAACATTCAGAACAGTACCTGAAATTAAATCTGTAAATGGAATACAATTAAAATAATACCTCAAATGCATTCTTACAGATAACTTCTGTAGCAATCTATTATTTGCAAAATCTCTCTATTACTGCCTTTTAACCTAATCTAAACTATTTATGAGTTAAACATAACAATAAAACTTATTTAGCTCTCAAAATTAAGAGAACTTCAAAGAAAAATTCTACTAAATAGAAACTAAGTTGTTGAGAGATGTACTCCACTGAGAGAGGGAGAAAATGTGGATCGTGAGTGGATTATAACCGCATGCCATAACATAATTTTTCTACCATTGTTTCCCACATCTTTTATGGTAAGCATTAAATCACAATATGAGAAGGTCAAGCCTTGACACACATTTTTCACCATCATGGACCATGCTAATATGCATTTCTCCAATTTCTTTATTGTTTCACTCTTTACAAACATGGTTGGTATATATATAAGGCTTATATATGTTATTCTTTTATCCTTTTAGGCTGTAATTTGATTACTTTTGGGTATAATTCATTAGGTGTTTTTCATTTGAATCATTTTGAATCCAAAATTGATTGAAAAACAACAAAACATACTTGTGATTTTGAAAACATAGATTTATTAAAGTAATGATAAAATTATATAAATTTAAATCTTTTATTAACATTAAAAGGCAAATAAATCATATAATATTTAGTATTTTTCAAGCACTCATCCGCCAATTGCCAAAATTTGATGGCTAATAGACACTAAGATAGGTTACACATGCCATCACACTCCACTAGTATGAGTAGGCATCGACCAAAAAAGTGCCACATAGAGAAATGAAAAAACTTGGTCTGGTACACCAACCAGATAGTGAAATTGATTTAGGTTTGGTTCACCCACTTTCATACCAGTTCTTGGAGAAGTAGATTGGTTCTAAAATCCCCTTGATTAGACAATTCTAACGACTATTTTTGACATTTTTTACGTATGTCCATAAATGTGATTATAAAAATTAAGTGTTAAAAGTGGCTGATCACCCACTTTTGGGGTGATTCTCAAAGAAATAAGGCTGGTTCTAATCCTCTTGACAAGACGATTCTATTAAATATATTGGTTTTACATTTTTTGGCATATGTATAGAGTTGAGATTGCAAAATATGTGTATGAATAGAAAATTCAACCATGCAAGTCATCAAAATTTGTGGAAAATGATGGTATACCCATCCATCCATTAGGGATATCTACAAAATATTTATAAGAAGATTACTGGTTCTTTGGGTTATCTTTATCTTATGGATCTTCAAAAGAGATCGATAATGCTTCCAAGCCATTAGTCCTTCTAGCATTCATGTGGCCTCCTATAGCCGTAAAGCCTACACCTACTCTAGCTAACCCACATTGGGCCTAATTGGCTCACAGATGAGGTGCCTGAGTGGTTACTGATACCTATCTTAGCAAGATGAAGAATGCATTTCATGCCATCCTAGAATGCATCCCAAAGCTATAGACTCCTAGTCTACTTCCTATCCTAAAGAATATTTATGTGGAATCTTTCAATGCTCAAAATATGGCGAAGGAATCTGGAAGTCCAGATATTGATAGAGAAAGTGGATACTCTTAAACATTTCATCTCATGTGCAAACTGACAAGTGTGCACCTTTCTTCAAAGTATTACATGGGAAATCTAATTTTTCTAGGGACCAAAATTGTGAGAAAGCATTCAATGTGTACCTAGTAACTTCAAAAATAGTTGTTAGTATAGCCTTAATAAAAGAGTGTCAGAATCAAGGCTAGGGATATATATCTTTATATGTCTAGAATGGTTATGCAAGAGATAAGTTCTACAACTTTATGTGAGAGTAACCTATGAACGTACTCCAGACCAAGTCCACTATAAGAGCACTTGGTAGGAAAAATGCATTAAGTCTATAACATTGTTTGACCACTCTTACGCCATTGAGATCCACAAAATGTCCAAAAGTCCCGAACATGTTCCAACTCCATCTAGGCAATAGAGATTCATAAAAAGTCCAGAAGGCATATTGATGCATAAAATTTGTATTTGATAAATATTTCAATAATGCATGAACCACTTTATAAAAGGTGACAAAAATACTTCCAAGGTGGTCTAAAGAGGAATTATATGGTTTTTAAATAATTAAACAAAATTCTTAAAAATAAAAAATGAACCTAAACATCATGTCACAATTGTTTTCGTTTAAGATATCTAAACTAATAACATAAAATAATAAAAGATAAATGATATATTACTTTACACAAACTACAAGAAAATCTTTAATGGGGCAATTACTCTATATTAATTAAATTTAACTTTCCACCTTTAGTGGGAATAATAATTGCCACATTTAGTAGGATCGACAATTTAAACTTCTATTCAAGCTTTTCTAAATTAGTTTTTAGATTAATAAATCTGAAATTTAACTTTCATGATTTAAATCTATTACGAAAAATATTTTCTCAAGATATTTTTCAATAATAAATCATGTAAAAATCTTTTGAAATAACATATAATTCTAAATTAGATATAGACTTATTTATCTAAAATCTTATTTTCATATTCTAAATTTATTATGAAAAATATGTTGTCAATATACTTTTCAATAAAAAAACTCTGTAAAAGTTCTTGAAATGGAAATAGTGTGCTTTAAGTATTATAAAAGATATTTCCCTAAATAATTTACATAAACATATCAACATAATTGAATTTTCATTATAAAAATCAACAAATTCTCGTTATAACAACCAACCAAACAAGTTAAAAATAATGAATGATTAGTAAATTATTTATAACAAACTCAAAAATTAAAATATTATTTACTAAAAAGAAATCAGAATACATATTAGGATTATGCCCAAAAGATAAATGGATGGCTATACTTTGCTCCATAGAAGAGCTACAAAATTCACAATATTTCCTAGATTCTAGTAACGATTTCTTATCACTTGATCTAGAATAATTTCCTATTACAGTTTCTTTATTTGTGGTAACCTAATCAAAATTGTTTAAAAACTAAACATAAAAATAATATTTGTAATTCTCAAAATTGAGGAAAAATTAAAAGAAAACTAAACAAAAGCTAAAGAGAAGAATGAAGTAGATGAAGGTGTTGTTGGTGTACTATTACAAAAAGTGAGAGGGGTTTATATAGCTTTGGAAAATAGTGCAAAAAGGATAGAAAAGTGGATCATTAGGAGGCATGCCACAAAACACTTTTTTTCATTGTTAATATATATCTAGTAACATATTAATGTATATAGATCTGCTAATGTATATCTATTTACTTTAGGCATATCTATATTTAGTTACTTTAGACATATCTAGTTTACTTGTAACTCCTATATAAAGGCACCATGTATATTCATTTATTCACAGAATAGAATACAATCATTAAGTATTTCTAATATGGTATTAGAGCCACTGTTCTTATATTTCTAGCAGTCTTATCTTTTCTGGTGTTACTCAACCTTTATAGCTTTCGTTGCCACAATAATCGCTACAACGACTCACCGTTGAACCTCCGACATCTTTCAGCCGTTGTCCTTAAGTTCCAGGCTACAGTCACCGTTGTTAAGGATTTCCATACCACACAGATAACTACAATCACTATCACGGCCGTGCATCTTGCTCCGATAATTTTTCTATAGATACCACTATGATCAGATCGACCAGATCTACACAACCATGGAAGTATCGCAACCATCAAACACCACACGCTCCCTCACGTGTCGCTCAAATGATCTGCGTGTCTTTTCATGCACCACCACTAAAACCAAACGCCACCGTGAAATCATACCCTAACGACATTTCTACAGATACCAT
This sequence comes from Hippophae gyantsensis, assembly GCA_030763125.1. Lineage (NCBI taxonomy): Eukaryota > Viridiplantae > Streptophyta > Magnoliopsida > Rosales > Elaeagnaceae > Hippophae > Hippophae gyantsensis. The sequence continues at coordinate 28,660,984 of CM061038.1, forward strand.
TGTGATCGCCACGACCAGATCTACACAATCATGGGCGTATTGCAATCATATTCCTCCTCATGCACCCGCACGCGCCACCAACAAAAACAACGCGTCAGATCCATGCACCACACACGCCGTGCTCTTGTCCCGTGACATCATCAATGACTTGCCTAGGGTTGATGTCATCATCGCATTCAACTGACGTCATAGAAAGCCCGCTGACTATGCTATCCGTTGACCTGGGCTGTTGACCGTTGACTTTCTTGCTGATCGTGCTGACCGTTGACTTTGCAATACAGGTCCTCCCTACCCAGTTTTTCGCGTAGACCTCATTTTTGTAGTCCATTTTTGCATATTGTGTTTCCAAATGGATAAAAAAGATGTTTTTTTCTTGGCCTATCAATACTATATTGGAGGGGACCAAGAATTACTTATCATGGTCTCAAGCTATGCGTAGTTTTCTTAAGTGTCGTATGCTCTGGCATTACTGTAATGGTGCAATTATCATTCCTATTAAAGGAGCAAGTGAAGAAGATGCTACTTTCCTTCGTTGCATGATTGAATCTGATAGTCACAACCATATGATCCTCACATGGATTCGGAATACTTCCATTCCCTCCATCTCAAATCTGTTGGGCAGCTTTGATGATGCCAAATCAACATGGGATATGTTGGCCAAAAGGTACTCCACTACTCACGAATCCATGAAATATCAGCTAATAGTTGAATTGCATCAACTTCAACAGGAACGAGGGTAATCCATCAATGACTACTTTGATCAGCTTCGCTTCCTTTGGGACCAAATTGACATTTATGATCCAATTTGGGTATGCTCAACAGATGCTCAGAAATATGCTACAATTAGGGATGAATTTCGTCTCTATGAGTTCTTGATGTCACTCCACAAGGACTTTGAGCCCATCCGAGGTCAGCTTCTTAATCGCAGTCCTTCTCCCTCTCTTGATACTGCTGTAAATGAGTTGGTTAGAGAAGAAGCTCGACTTGCAACCCTTCAAGCCCAGAATAAGTTCAATGTTTTGGCTATTACTCCTCATGCTCCTACCATTGAGCAACCTCAGCAATCAGGTGATTCCTATGGTTTTTACAATCGTCGCAGGCAGAATAATAAAAGGTTCTGCAATTATTGCAAGCGTCATGGCCACACCATTGAGACTTATTACCATCACAACAAATCTACTACTGCTATTGCTAATACTGAGCCTACTTCGTTGATGCCTTCTAGTTTAGTAGAGTCCCAGTATTTTGGATCCACTATCAACCTCTCTTCCACTAAACTATAGAAGATCATAACTCAGGTTGTTCAAATGGCTGGTAATGCATCTCTTTCCACTACTCTCTCAATTCTGCCAAGTAAGTCTTAAACTTGGCTTTTTGACTCTACATGTTGTAATCACATGACACTTCACTCATCTTTATTCTCCAAACTTGACCCTGCACCACATACTCTTAATATTCATATAGTTGATGGTTCCACCATTCATGAGAATAGTCTAGGTTTTGTTTCGACCTCTACCCTCTATGTTCCTGGGGTTTTCCATGTACCTAACCTATCCTATAATTTATGCTCTATGGGACAATTAGCTAAACTATGATATCACCTTATTTTTGACTATTCTGGGTGTATTATGCAGGATCTGAGGACGGGGCAAGAGCTTGGGACCGGTCCTAGGGTCGGGCATATGTTTCCCATGAACAATCTTCATCTTTCACCTGCTGCTCCTGCCTATGTTGTTGCGGCAACTACTGTAGTTTCTTCCTTACCTTCTCTCGAACTTTGGCATTCTCGTCTTGGTCATGCCCCATCCACTCAGGTACAACAGTTAGCTTCTAAAGGTCTATTTGGTTCTGTGTCCAAAGACAATTTTGATTGTACTTCATGCTAGTTAGGAAAACAACCAGTTTTACCTTTCAATAATAGTAAATCTATCTCTAATAGTATTTTTGAGTTAATTCATTCTGATGTTTAGGGACCTTCTCCTGTTACTAGTATTGGTGGATCTCGATACTTTGTTGTTTTTATTGATGATTATTCTCGTTATAGTTGGATCTTTCCAATGAAATCTCGTTCTGAAATCTTACCAATATACAGTAACTTTGCAAAAATGGTTGAAACACAATTCTCCAAACATATCAAAACTTTTCGATCTGATAATGCTCTTGAATATACTTAAAATGCTTTTCAAGCTATGTTACACTCCTATGGCATTGTACATCATCTAACCTGTCCAGGAACCTCTCAACAAAATGGTCGAACCGAAAGAAAACTTCGTCATATTCTTGACACTATTCATGCTCTTCTTCTTTCTGCCAAAGTTCCTACCCCATTTTGGAGTGAAGCTGCTCTTCATGCTATTTATGCCATTGATCATATTCTAAGTGCTGTCATTCATAATCAGACTCCGTATGAGCACCTTTTTGGATCATCTCCTGACTATCATTACCTTCGCTCATTCGAATCTGTCTGTTTCGTTCTTCTTCAGCCTCATAAACATAACAAACTTAAGCCTCGATCTAAACTTTGTTTTTTTCTTGGTTATGGTGAAACTCAAAAAGGGTATCGATGCTATGATCATGTCTCACATCGTCTTCGTGTTTCCCGTAATGTTGTCTTTTGGGAACACCACTTATTTGTTGAACTTTCTTACTTTCGTTCTTCCCTAACTAATTCAAATGTTTTAGAAATCTTTCCAAATGAGACTCTTGTTCCTTCTACAGATACTTCTAATCCATCTTTGGACTTCACTATTCAATCTTAAGATATTTTTGATGATTCTCCTAGACAGGTCGTAGAAGAATAGGTTGATAACGAGCTACCCCACCTTGAACATAAGTCCCCTGCTCTTACTCCGCCTGAAGATCCTTCACCAGACATTCCACCTCGCCACTCAACCCGGGTAAGATCAATTCCTACACATTTACTTGACTATCATTGTTATACTACCCTTGCTACACTCCATGAGCCTCACACCTATCGTGAGGCATCTACTAACCCTTCTTGGTAGATTGCAATGAAAGAAGAAATTGATGCATTAACCAAAAACCATACTAACCCTCCCAGTCAGTCTGTGGTTGGTAGTAAGTGGATCTATAAGATCAAGACTCGCTCTGATGGGTCCATCGATCGCTACAAGGCTCGTCTTATAGCAAGAGGTTTTACACAAGAGTATATGATTGATTATGAAGAGACTTTTGCTCTAGTTGCCCGTATATCCTCTGTTCGTACCCTCTTAGTTGTTGCCGCTGCTAGTAAATGGGACCTTTTTCAAATGGATGTTAAAAATGCATTCCTTAATGGGGATCTGTATGAAGAAGTCTATATGTAACCTCTTCCTGGTCTTTCTGTTGAAACAAATAAGGATTGTCGCCTTCGACGTGCACTTTATGGCCTTAAACAAGCTCCACGAGCATGGTTTGCCAAGTTCAGCTCCACCATCCTTCGCTTGGGTTACACTACCAATCCTTATGATTCTACCTTATTTATTCATCGCAATGATAAAGACACCATTTTTCTTCTTCTATATGTGGATGATATGAACATAACTGGTGATGACCTCAGTGGCATTCAAGAACTCAAGGATTTTCTTAATCAGTAGTTTGAGATGAAAGACCTTGGACATCTAAGCTATTTCTTGGGTCTTGAGATCACTCGTTCCACAGATGGTCTTTATATTACTCAAGCTAAGTATGCATCTAACCTCTTATCTCAAGTTGGACTCATTGACAGCAAGACTGTTGACACTCTAATTGAACTTAATGCGCATCTAACACCATCGGAGGAGCAACCATTGTCTAATCCCTTTCTTTATAGACGATTGGTTGGCAGCCTAGTTTATCTTATAGTTACTCGTCCAGACATTTCTTATTCTCTTCATTAGGTGAGCTAGTATTTGTCTGCTCTACGATCGACTCATTATTCTGTTGTTCTGTGTATTCTATGATACTTGAAAGGCACTATCTTCCATGGCCTTTTCTACTCAGCTCAGTCTCCTTTAGTACTTCGTGCATTCTCTGATGCTGATTGGGAAGGAGATCCCACTGATCGTAAGTCCACTACAGGTTATTGCTTTCTCCTTGGTTCTTCTTTGATTTCTTGGCGAAGTAAGAAACAAACCTTCGTGGCCCACTCCAGTACTGAAGCAAAATATCATGCTCTTGCTGATACCATATCTGAGCTGTTTTGGCTACGATAGATACTTAAGGATTTGGATGTGTCTACATCCTCTGCAACTCCCCTTTATTGTGATAATCAGAGTGTTATTCATATTGCTCACAACAATGTCTTCCATGAACGGACTAAACACATCGAGATTGATTGTCACTTTATTCGCTCTCATCTTGTCCATGGTGCTCTCAAGCTTTTCCCTATTTCCTCCAACGATCAACTTATAGATATCTTCACTAAGGCACTTCCCAAAGGACGTACTCGTAATTTGGTTAACAACCTCAAGCTGGTCTCACATCCACCTTGAGTTCGAGGGGGGTTGTTAATGTATATCTAGTAACATATTAATGTATATATATCTGCTAATGTATATCTATTTACTTTAAGTATATCTATATCTAGTTACTTTAGACATATCTAGTTTACTTGTAAATCCTATATAAATGCACCATGTATATTCATTTAATCACAGAATAGAATACAATCATTAAGTATTTATAACATTCATCATAGCGGTTTGCATCATTCTAGTACGCATTTCATTCACAATCCAAAAGTCCTACATCATGGCATACATTAAACCAACGTCATGTCACACTTTCTTTGTGTGTCTTCAACGTTATTTGTATTTTACCCCCTTACATGCTTGGTTGATACATATGTAAGGCTTACATATATTTTTACTCTTTTATTCTTCTTTGGTTGCAATTGAATGCTTCCAGGTAATATTTTTCAAGTGCTTATCAATTAAATAATTTTGAAGTCAAAAATACCTAAAAACCAATGAAATATACCCATGATTTGAAAGACATAGATTTTATATAATAATAAAAATAAAATTATGCAAATACAAATATATTTTGATACTAAAGTGTATATAAATCGTGTAATATTTAGTGCTTTTAACGCACTCATCACATACATCTTAGAGGTGAACGTGAGCCCAGAAGACCCCATAACAAAAGTTCAGAAAGGTCATTTATATACATGGCTAGGGCTGTTGCACCTACATATTATCTCATCTTAAGGCTCCAAATATAATAGTAGTCTTGAAAGGACATAAAGTAGCATATGATGCTATGTATAAAGAATCTACAAGGGTTAGAAACAAATCCCTACTATAATAGAAGGACAAGAAAAGCTTTAACAAAATCTTTTTGAACAAAATTGTGTTTGTAGGTACCTAGGCCATATATGGCCACACTTAGAATAGTCCATAGGACAAAATTTGGGACTAAAAAATTCTAGAGCCCTTAGTGCCCTGAACTCAGCTGGGGATTGCACCCCTATACTGGCAGTAAATAAAAAGCAACAATGCAAATAAGTACTACACCTTAACACCTATACCACCAAATGGACTATAGAAGTTAGGTTTGATAAGTAACTCTGAAGCACGTGCCTTGATCATAGGTAGTGACATTTGGGTCAAACATTACATAGAGAGCAACTTAACTTGGTTTAATCACCTCATAATTAACCTTAGATCTTGAAAGAAGGGCTATGGCTTGAAAGCTATGCCATATTGGTGTTGAGCATCCCCTAGTATACCCTTGGGAATGCACCCTTACCAAGTGTAATGAATAAGAAACAACCGTATAAGTAGACCTAAGCTACCTATACTTAGAGAGTCTAAAGCTCTTAGTGTATCATAGGTGTGTACTACACCTTAAGGCCTAGAACAACCAAAAGATCAATGGAAGCTAAACGCGTTAAGTTACAACTAGGATGAAGGATATATGATCTAGGATAAACTTAATGTGAATAAGCATCCTAGCCTTTGAGTTGTTTGCCCCAACACCCATACTACTTTATAATGGAACTTAGTGCAATAAAAGCCTTAATATCATGATAAGGCATAAACCTCTGCCAAGGTAGTGAATAGGAGACATCCTCTATACTTTCAGGGCCATCCTATAAAATTATTTTCTTTTTAATTTTTAAAAATTGTATCATTGTAGATATAATTGTAAGTAATAGTCATTATCCGTAGATGATTGAGATAATTAATTATTAATTACTAGATTAAAATAAAATCCTAAAATGTCACAAATATAATAAATGGGGTTTTTTAAATATATTTTTAGGAAAATAAAATAATATACAAGAATATGAAAATAACAAAAAGTATAATTTTTTGAATTAATAAGAGAAATATGTGATTATCAGATCTTTGATGCCACTAAATTACAATTAAATTTATTATGTTATGATTCATTTAGTTTCCAAATCCTAAATTTATTATATAAATTTAGGATTCTTTTTATTTTTCTAAATTTTAATTTTAGGAATTTAAGTTCACTTAAAATTCTCCTACTTCTTCTTACTTTTTAATTGATTAACAACTCAATTAATAATCAATCTAATTCATAAACAACCTAAAATTATAACTACAGAATTTAATTAATTTATTACATTATAATCCAAAGAAATTAGTTGTACACCTAATTTAAGAATTAGAATGATTTGACATTTAAATATGAAATTAAAATATCAAGAAATTAATAATTGAAACTTTATTCATATCATAACATAATTCATATATATTAAATCATAATTTAGGGCTTACATGATCACAATGAACTATTTATATATTAAATTTAACATATATAATAAGATAACTAAATAGTTCATAATATAAAGAGAAAGAAGATATAAGAATTTATTTATTTTTGATGCAAAAATGAAGCCAATTACCAATATCTAATTTTATTCTAGATTATTTCTTTAAATGTTTTCAATTTGTTGTAGAATTTGTTTTTAAATTTTTAGTCTATTTTTTTGAATTCCCCCTATCCATCTCTTCAAAATGGTATTTTGTGGGTATTTATATGAGTTTTATTTTGGGTTTTATGTTTAGATCAAATCTAGGCCATTAATTGGAGTTAAATGGATGCACTAGATTGTGCCATATGTCACTCAAATGGATTAGGTGTGAATAGTGAGATGTAATGTTGGGCTGGATTGTTTTTGAACAAAGTGAAGTGTCATTTGGTATGTCTAGGGATTGGTCCAAATGACACATTGTTTGGAACATAGCTGAGGGAAACAACGCAAAGTAGAGGCATCCTACGACTATCAAAAATTCAAAATGGTGTCGCTTCAAGCCTAGTTTGCTAAGTGTATTCACGTCTCTTCTATATACATCCATATTCCTATATACATCAAATTTTCTATCTAAGTACAACTAACTGTAAAATAAAATTCATAAAAAAAATCATAAAAAAATTCATAAAAATTTAAAACAAATCTCAAAAATTATAAAAATTCATATTTTCTTGTAAAATGTAAAATATATAATACTAATAATAATATATAAGAATAATAAAATAAACATAAATATAGAGAAAATAATGACTAAACATTTGTAAAAACTATCACTTGTCATAAAAGATCAATATGTTAACTATGTAGTCCAAGCCACAACTAACATCAAGAATAGCCTATCAAGTTTCCTATCATACTAGAGTTGGCTATAGACATTCAAAAAGAACCATGGCTTATAAGCCATACAACTTGTGGTCCATAAACTATATTCAAATTCCTACCCTGTACTTAAGCTTACAAGGTTACAATAAATTTGATGATAAATCTCCAACAAAGTGGTAACTAAAACTTTCCCTAAATTAAGGATTATCTTAGATCAATTGAACAAGTCCTAGTACTACAAGCAAGGTGCCTCATAGACTAAAGAGCTTAACGAAGAACCACTTGGATGAACAACTCACCACAACCTTAAAAAAATTTAAAACACACACAACAAGGCCTAAAAAGTAAAGTAAGGGCACAAGTACAAGTCAAACATCACAAAATCTTCAAAGCCATCAGTCTCTCAATGGAGTCAATGCATGGTCCAAAGATCAAACCACTATATAAGCGAGTAGGCCAAGACCATAAGGTACACTAGCCAAGTACACAACACGCCAATTGAATGGTGTTCGACCAAAGGTATGACCAGCTAGAACTGTGGTTGACTCGGAGTATGGTTGATCATAATTGTGATCAGCGAAAATTGTGGCCTACTAGAGGTGTGATCAGCCAAGAAGAGACTGATCAGACATGTCACTACTATCTAACTGTGTGGTTGATCAAACAGTGGAAGTTTCATGCATGTTCATCCTACCCAATCAGATCGAGCATGGTTGGGAAATTTTTCCACATATTCGTATACCTAAGGTACAGAATCTGCATTACGTTTTGTGCTAGTGCATCCTCCTACACTTGCATGTCAACTCAATGGTTCATAGACTTCTAAAGATATGGTGTGATGGTCAAATTCCTAACAAATTTCTACCATTCCACCAATATGTTTTCAAATTTTTCAAATTCTTTGAAGAATCTTTATCTTTATAAGGGTATTCTTCATAGTTCCTCAATCCATAACAACAAAAATTTAGTGCTCATAAATTTTTTGAATTTAAAGTCTTTAATTTATATTCTTTTAATTTTGTGAATATTTATAATTTTTAAGAGTCTAAAAGCCTATTTCAGACAAAGAAGGGGCTAGGAAAAAATTGGATTAATCTATGTTACTGGATTTTTTGTGAACCCTTAGTTTAGATATTGTGGTAAATTTTTTAAAATGGAACATAAGAGGTGTAGGAAAGGAAATGAAGTTTCTATTTTTGAGGATTTTGATGGTGATAAATTCTCTTGTTTTGAAGCAAAAGTCTATTACGAGAGAGCCAAGAAGTAAACAAAGGATTTATACACAAAACGGGGATGGAAATGGTTCATAAAAGAACTTGAGGCTGTTATCAAACCCTTAGTTCCGTAGTTTTATGCAAACATTCCTTATGCTTTTGACAACATGGTTAAAGTAAAGAATGAATTTATTCCATTCAGGTCAAATAACATTAGTGCTCACTATTTTTTAGTGAATATTAGAGAGAGTGTTTATGGAAATTATTTTAATGATGTAGATTATAATACGGTAATTGAGGGTTTGACTATTCATGATGCTGAGTGGATTTGTATTGGTGACAAACCTAAAGGTTTCGAGGCAAAGTATTTAGAAAAAAATGTTGGAATTTGGTAGTACTTTGTATTCTTCCCATAAGACACTATAGTACAATTGATAGAGAGAAGACCATTTTACCGTACGTAATTACATCTAAGATGCCCATGGATGTAAGGACCTTAAATTACAATAGGGTCAAATTATCTATCAACAACCACCATTTTACTTACTTCTTCTCATAACTAATAACTGCTTTATGTAAAAGTATAGGGCTGCCTCATTCATAAGGTGTAGTGATTTTATAGCTTAGTAAATTATTGAACTTGTCATACTATGATGAACTCACCTCTAGCATGAACAATGTCTAAAGGCAATGAAGATCCATCCCTCTTTCAAGACTTTCTTTAAAATATGAAATTCATAATCTTAGAAGAAATATTCGATTCAGAAGAGTATCAAGACATTTACTTCACCCAACAAGTTGCATTCTTAAACCAACAACATTTTGATTAGATGGAACATAATAGATTAATGTACAAAATTAATCGCTTGCAATCCAGTCATCTCGGGGTGGATATGAGCTACTTAACAACAACCAAGTATCAACATTGTGACTTTAATTTTGTACCTCTATAAAGATCACAAAACTAACCTGAAGAACAAGGGCTAGAATACATGGAGGATGAGCTATGAATTATGATCCATAATATTAATTTTTTTATTCTACTTTTGCTTTGCTTTGTTTTATTTTTTGTTGATAACTTTAATTTTTAGAGTTTTTGGATATTATAATAATTATTTTTGTGTTATCTTATTTCCATTTTAGTGGATATTATTTAAAATTATCAATCTTCTTATAGTTTTTATGTGCATAAATGACTAGATTAATGGATGCATCTGTATACCAACAATTATACGAGATCAATAATAGGGTAACTTTTCTATTCTCTTTTTTTTTAAATTATAATTATTACATTGATGACAATAGAAGTTATAGGTTGGGGGTAGAAAAAAGTTATATTATAAAATTTAGGCTTAAATGTCTATATATTCACATTTACATTCTATTTTTTTTGTGTGTGCTTTTAATTATTTCTATTATTTTAGAAACTTTTAGGATAATTTTGAAATATTTCTTAAAATATTATCATTTTTTAGTTAAATTTAGGAAAATGATTAAGTCTTTATTTAAAAAATACTTCATGGAATAATGTGATAAGTAGTTAGTTTTGTTCATAATTATTATTTCATGAGAACATGTAGAAATTGTGATGAACCAAAATTGGTGTTTAAGAATCAAATATTGGAGACTACTTTGTAAAAATATATTTTGAACCATTATCTTCCCATTTTGAGTGAGAATATTTTTTCTACTCTTTTAAACACAAAAATTGTAATTGTTAAATGATCTCTATAGGTCTTTCTACTTTGTATTGAATGTAGGATTTTTACATCGAATGAAAAATCATATATTTATTTTTAATACTTAAATTGAATAAATTAAGTAAAAATTAAATGTATATGCCCTTTTCTTCATTCATACATGACTTCTAAAGAAGAAACATATATGGAGTTAAACCAATAAAAAAGAAAAGAGCCACAAATTTGTCACTCACTTTATCATTCAATATATGTACAATATGTTCATAGGTCGTTTCGTTAAAAGATATGTATCTCTATAATAAATAAAAAAAGAGATAAAGGAAAAAATAAGAAAGAAAAATGAATAGTATTAACTACATACAATGATCCAATATCCTTCAAAATAGTGAGAATTAGTTAAATGCAAAAGAAATGTTTTGGAAATATTTCCCCAATATTTGAGATTTTTATTTGATGATTTAACTAATGCATGAAAATGATATTTGATTTATTTATAAAATCCTTTCATTTGATTCCTTTCATGAGAGTAATATCTATCCACCACTTTTAGCCTTTTATTCTTTAAACCTATGTGAAACTATTAGTTCATTTCTATACATAAACTCTTTCGCATATACTCTTGAACGAATGCTTGAATAAATAGAATTAGTATATTTGAAAGTATACCTTCTGAGGTTAGATTCAAAGTAAATTCGGATTCCCTACATTGAGATTGTGTAAATTTAATATTGATATATTTTTAATTAAAATATGAAAGTGATTTTTAATATTATTATAATAAATCTTGAATATTTAGAATATTAAAATAACTTATGCTATAGATTTTACTTATAATCTTAAAGGAGATTAAAAAGCATGAGAAGTTTTATTATTTTTTATTTTTACTTTTTTCTAAATTTTATTTGTTTATATGTTGTTTATTTGTTTTTAATTTTTCCATTTTAATTTATGTTTATGGGAATCATATATGAAAATCCTCACTAGACTTAAACTCATTCACTAAGGAAACCAAAGGGTTTAAAGGCATGTTGCATATACCAAATGAAATCATGTAAATCTACGAAAATAATTTAGGATAGTTTAGTTTTAGTTTTAGTTTTTGTTTTAATTTTCCCTATTCTTGCTTAGAGACTAGCAAGAAGCCAGTTTAGGGTTGCTATGAATGCTCAAAATAACTCAATATATCATGATTTTATGTATGTTTAATGATTAGAAATATTTGTATTAACTCAATATATCATGGTTTGAAATTTACTATTATTTTATACAAATTTACCTTTTTAGAATCACAGGTATATTTTATTATTTTTTAGGTATTTTTGCTTAATAAGATAAAATTGATCAATAATTGAAGAATTACATATGAAGAACTCCATTACAATGCTCCAAAAACTAAAGGAAACAAGTGAAGCATAACAGAGCATGCTATGGCATGAAAACATTGTGTGCCATGACACAAGCCTAAAGGCTCAATATAAACTATCCCTAATTCTTTGCGGACGTAGCATCAAAATATTGTGTGCCACGACGCAAGATGCTTGAAATGAGTACAATGCATGTGAAAATTACATGCATGATGTGGAATGGACTAATGTGTGCTGCAACACCAACCCCTTTGAGTTAATTTACTAAACCTATAAATAGAATATGTATTCCAATGTATCAATCATCCTTAATCATCCATTTCCATTCATCTCTTCTTTGTCTCTTTAGTTTCTAATTTTTATTTTATTAGTTTAAAGTTCTTCTCTCATTTTAGGGATAAATAAATTTAGTTTATGTAATAATTGTAGACCCAATTCAACAAAAGTTGGTATTTCTTATGAAGATTGTTTAGAAGTCATTCAAGATGATTCTATTGAGGAATATTTTTTTATTCTTTTTTCTTTTATTTTCATATGTTATGTTTAAAGTTTTTGATCAATTATTAAATTAAGCATGCATAGTTGAAATTATAATGAGATATTAGTAAAATTGTTATGCTTGTAAAACATTGATAAGTAAAATATTGTTTTTATAAAATTATTATTTTCTATTCAAGAATTCTAAGTTTATTTCAGAGAATATAGTGATGTTAGAATTTTCATTATAAACTTAAAATATGATAGTTAGATTTAAGATTTTATTATCTGAATTTGATTTAGAGTACTAATCTTTTATCAGTGATTTGATTCACATGTGTACTTGGAGTATAAACATCATTTCAAAGATTTTTATAAGTATTATTATTTAGGGATATATTGATGACATATATTTTGTTATAGTTTTAAAATGTGAAGTCATTTATTAGATAGTTAAATTCTTGAACCTAATTTTGACACCTTCAATGAAGTTTAAACTGCTAGGCCCTACCTAAGGACAATTAAATAGGTCATTAATTTCTTAGAAAAGAAGTAGAATTTAGGCCCCACTTAAGGATTTTAATTGGTTTATTATTAATAATGAAAATGATTCCTACCTTTGGATATTATCATTCAAAAAATGGAGAATCAATAATCTTTGTTCAAATATTTAATGATCTATTTAATATTGATCGAGCATAATCAACTAGCTAATATATCTCATAAATTCTTCATAGCATGATAAATGTTTAAATACTTGAATGTTTATCGACTCTATCTTTATTTTATGTCATTAGATTAAAATATCAAAACTAAAATTTTGCGACAAAATATTTAGGTTTTATTTTCGTTCTTAAGAATTTTTTTAATAGTTTAAAAACCACATGATTCCTTTTAGACCTTGTGAGTATATGTATGATTTTCTATAAGTTATTTGTGCACTTGTGAGCATTTTATAAATTTTACAAAATTTTAAAATCAAGTTATTATGCATTAATATGTTCCAAAAATGAGCACATTGTATCAATCATGCAATCATCTTGTTCATCATTACCATTATCATCCTTAGTTGTCACCTCTTGAAAATCTGAGGTAGTAGTCAGAGGATCAATGGCACTACTAGAGACAAAAGGCCAAAAATCTTGTGTCATTCTCACCATCACTCATGGTATTGTCAAAAATAGTAACCTCACCTTTCATAGCACACTTGTTCGTACGATTTTGTTTCTAAATACACTTTGCAGCAATGTGACCTAGCTTCCCACATTCAAATCATATGATTTTATTCAAGTGTCCTTTGCTCAGCTTATTAGATTCATTTCTTGAGTCTTCATCAACTTTATAGATTTTGAGGCTTTTGAACTTCAAGTATCTTTTACAGTAATTCCATATGAAGGCTTGTTCTTTCTAATGAAAATGGTGAATCTCTAGGCAACAAAGGTCATTTCCTCCTCATCTAGATCAAAATCATCATTACCACCACATGTGGTACACACATCTTTGGTCATTCTTCCTTTGGTTATCTTGAAAGCTAAGTTTTTTCCCTTTTTAGAAGAAATTTTCTCTTTCCTTGGAAATAGATGATTTAGTTCAAAGACTTGGATGTCACCAACTAGCTTGTTCACAGTGAGCTCACATAATTTGTGCATTGAATCAAGCATTGTAACTTCAGCGTGAAACCTATAAGGTAGATTGCCAATTATCTTTTCGATTTTTTTCATCACTAATGGGTCTACCCATGTTGTATGAGCAATTGATAATATTGGATAACCATGCATAAAAGTTATCAAAAGTCTCATCTTCTTACATAATGCCCAATTCAAAGTCTCTATTCAACTTTAACACTTTAGACCTCTTAACTATAGATGTACCTTTATGAGTTGTCTCAAGAATATCCCATTTTGAAGTTGTATAACTCTAAATTTTTTGGTATTTATTAGATGTCACAACCTTGATGATAGCATATAAACTATTACTATTGCATTTGGACTCCTTAGATTCTTTCGTAATCCATTCAATTATTGGTTTTGAAATTATAGTATTATTGGAAAGAGTTTTGGTGAGATGGTACATCCATTTTGAACAAGGAACCATACATAATCTTCTTAGGATCACAATAAATCCCTAATTTGTGATTTCCAATAAGCATAGTTTAACCCATTGAAAAGTGAAGATTTACCTACGTTACCTTTTTCTCCCGATTCCATCAGAGAGAATGCCTATTTGTGAGAAGTGAGTTAATAAAATTTACACCAGAGCACTTAAGCCCAAAAAAGAGCACAACATTTATACCAATTGAAAAAATCTATGACCTGGTACATTATCAAGATAAGAAGACACAAACTCTTTAAAACTCAACCCTATACAATTCACACAACAGGAGTAAAAAATAATATAATATCGGAAAATATATAACTTATAACAATAGATATTATATATCAAGTTAAAAACAAGTTTTACTACCAAAATAGTGATCTTTTACTTCCAAAATTTAGCCATTATCTTTCAAAAAAAATCAAGGCCTAACGGTCTAATAAAATTTGCAATCATAAGTCTTTAGTTTTTACTATCTTACACCGTAAATTATTAAACATTTGTAATTCTCATTTTTTTTCAATTTTCTCAAAAAATTAGAAGGCAAGCTAGAAAGTACATCGTTACCATTTGTTACAAAGGAAGGTAGATACTCCCGAAGGTGTGACTTAAAACCCTATGACCCAATTCCCAAATCTCGCTCCATAACTGATAACCTATTTGAAAACTTAGAGAAAAGAGTTCTCAGATGTATGGAGCATTACAATGAAATGCAATTCTTAAGGGTGCCAATCAAATTGCAACAAAGATGAAAGAGACGAAGAACAAGTCAAAGCAATAAATCCAACCTCAAAGACCAAACCAGTAACCTCAACTACTAGCAATGGCAACCATAATCTCAATCTATGCCTTAAGTACAAATCATAACTACCCATATCTTCAGGTGATAATGAGATCGGTGATGATGCTCACTTTTATGGAGGTTGCTTTCGGAGCAATCTGTTTGAGAAGTTCAGGTTGGCAGTTATCTCGCACACGATGATAACTCCAACTGATAAAGTCCTTGTTAATTTTTCTGGTGGTCCTTGTTCTAGGTCCTTCTCTCTCTGTGGCTCTTTTTGATTTGATTTTTTGGAAAATTGTTTGAGTATGTGCTGGGTTGATTTGAATGAGAGAAAAAGATTTTGGTAATTATTTTATGTTTTTCTTACGTCTAAGCTCGTTTGTTAACTAGAAGCTAAGTAATAATTTTATTAGGACTTGTCTGAGCTTTGAATTGGATATGTCTGTTAGTATGTATGATATGTACTTAGTTATGGTAGATATTGAAGAAAACGAGCTAGTTTTAGTGTTTAAATTTTCACTATTTATTTGAATCATTTGAGAAGTTTGTTCGTATTGTTAATATTATTGCCCTATTAATAACATTGGTAACTAAAATTGTTTATTTAAGCGATTATGGGTGTTTCTTATTGAAAGGGAAAAGGGGGGAATAGGTACTTCTTTCTTATCAGAGGGCTCTGCTTATTGGATTTGTTATAATTTTGAGATGGGTTACTATTTTATTGTTCGAGTTTATACTATAAGAGGCTTTGAATGTTTGTTCATTGCAGGGTTGCTTTGCAGTTTGTACATGGGATGCAACAGAAAGCACAAAAGAACTTTGATGCGAGTAGGGATAAATCATTGCCAGTTTTTGGTGTTCGAGTTGCATTTATAGATGAAAGTTCTATTTATGGTGTGCCTTCTCATGAAGCTGACCACGACATCAAAATGATCGTGTCAAATCTGAGCCCAACAACAAAAGATTTATACATTGTTCCTATTGAAGGTATGTTTTCTTCCAAGTCCATTGATGGAAAGGAACGATTGAGAAAGTTGCTAGATGCTGTTAGTAATGCCACTAGTAAAGAAGATCTTTTGGTACATCTATGGATGCTTTCCTTGCAAAAGGTTTGCCCAGAAAACCAATGTTTATATAGAAGTATACAACAAAGGCTTAGGGAACCTATTGTTCATAACGTATTGTTTCTATTGCAGATTGAAGCAGAAAATGGATATAACAAACTTATACTTGGATTGTGCACATCGAGGATTGCTTCTCATGTCATTTCAGCCATAGTGAAGGTTATTTTCTAAATTCATATATCAACTTAATTTCTTTCCTTCATACCTTTGAAGTAGGATTGATAGAATTTGATACTATAATCTTAGCACTTTTAGTTGGTTAACAAGATTGAATATTGTAACTATTTTTTGATTTAGAGATTTAGTGAAAGAGAACATGTTAGCTAGAATGATCGATCTGAACTAGAAAGCTGATTTTGCTTGTTGTGCAGCTTTTAATGTAATTGCTTTTGCTTCTCGTCTTTCACTGGACTAAGGTAAGCAATGGAAATAGGTTTCTTAAGTCTTGTATTATATATATATATTGTTTTGAGAGAAAAATTATGCTTGTGTGTTATGAGTTCTTCCACCATTTATGAAGTTTGTAATAGGTTGTTATTATCAAAATGGTTGGCTAGCTAATAATAATTTAAATGTGTACATTGTAGTTTAATTATGAAGGAACTTACACCGATGGTGAAATTGATGAGATGCAGAATGAGTGGGCAGAGCTTAAACCATCTATTTGCTTTTATCTACTTTTTTGTTAGATTGATTTAAATTGTGAACAATTTGATTAGTATTATTATTGACAAAGTTTTTGCATGTATTTCATATTTTAAAACACTTTAATTAGTTTGCTACTAAGGCTATTATATTTAGTGTATAAACTCTCAAATGTAGTTGTACTCTTAATTTTAATATAATATGACTTTGAATATTATAATTGATAAATTTATTATAATATATATTGAAAATAGGGTTAATTGAGATTTATATGGTCACGATTTAAGTGTAGTCGAGATAATAGACATACCATTTGGTCATGGTTTTATAAAAGACTAAAACCAAATGTATGTCTATTGTCTCGATTTTTTAAAGATCGTGACCAAATGGTATGTTTATGGTCTCGATTTTTATAAGATCGAGACCAAATGTATGTCTATGGCCTTGGTCTTTTAAAGACTATGGCCAAATGATATATCTATGACCTCGGTCTTTTATAAGACTATAGCCAAATGGTATGTCTATAGTCACGGTCTTATAAAAGACTGAGACCAAATGATATGTTTATGGCCTCAGTTTTGTATAAGATCGTAAACAAATAGTATGTCTAAAGCCTCAGTTAAATATCGAGACCATATTTAAGAGTCTATGGTATCTCTCACTCAAGTCTCGATTTTTATAACCGTGATCATAGATCTATGATCACAATTAAAAACTACATATATCAATTTTGTAGTAGTGCTAAAAATAAATACTTTCTAATTAGATTTTATGCTTCAATATGTTGAAGCATACACACACCAAACTCAGATTATGCTAGTTGAACAATTGATCATGCATATAGGTGATATAATAAGGTAAACTCACATAGACATTGTATCTAGGTGGCAATATCCCTAAGTTGCTTAAGGTAACTATTTAGTAGCAAATAGTTCACTAAATAACTAAATAATAAAATGGTTACAATTTTGATAGGCAATAAAATTACTATTACTTCTATCAGTCGGGATCATTGTCTGAACTGTCTATTATTGCTTTTACATATTACTTCTGCAATGACTTAATTCGACACTTGAAGCTCATCTATTCTCCATAACCAATGCCACATAATATGGTGTGAATGGTAGCCACAAATTAGTATTACAAAGTGTAGCTCTAATAACTTGATAGGCACACAATCCTTAATAGATCTCAAATCGTGTACAGGGGATACACAATCAAACCACGTAAACACACATGCATCGATTTGATCACTTAGCTCACTAAATAACCAACATTCAAATGTAAGCTTTCCAAAATTATTTCAAAGAAAAAGATGTAAATCTCAGTATGAAATTTGGCATAGTTTTTATACTAAAAACTTGGGGGATCAAAGAGTTTAAAGAAGTGGGGGTATTTCTCAAGTCTCAATTGGCCACCTCAATATCCACCTTTCCAATCACATCACTAAACATGGTGGAAAAGGTGTGGTGAGCTTGTTAGCAAGGTGCTAAAAAAGGTATTTTTTCATTTCCAAAAATGTAGAGTAATATCGACAAATACCCTCATTCGAAACAAACCAAAATCCATCACTTTCGATGTAACATACATTCTAAAAACAATTAACCCCATGATGTGTGAAAATATGTTTTTTAATCACAGTGTTCTTAACTATGTGTGTGGGGAACTTATCCATGGTAACTAACCTTACAAATAGGAAAATGAACATCGAGTAAAAATAAAGAAACAACGTGTTTTGAACACGAGAACCTAACATAAAGAAACAAAGTACAACATGACTTACAATTTTAAATTCAAGTCTTATAGATCTTAAATGGGAAAATAAGAATCTTGTTGAGAAACTTGGAGAATCAAAGGAAGTCGTAAAGAGGTTGACCATTGGAGTTGAAAAGCTAAACAAAGTTATTGACTATGGAAAAACTTTTGGAGACAAGAAAGAGCTATGCTATATGGATGAGAAGTCTATGCCATCATCTTCAAAAATAACTTATTTTGTAAAATCTTCTAACCCTTCTTCATATGATACACATGGCATTGGTTATAATGATGAGAGATCCACTCTTTCAACATCAAAAACCACATTAGTAAGGCCTTCCAATTCTACTCCTACGGTTATAAATTATTCATAAAGAATTATTGTTCCTACAATAGAAAAAACCATTAAGTTTTTTTCCTATTTGTCATCACTGTGGTAGGAAAGTTCATATGAGGCCTAAGTTTACATTTTTGATGAATGCTCGTAAATTTAATTATTCCATACTTTCAGTTATATGAATCATTATCATCATCCATCTATGCATATTGCATCATATTCTAGGATGAATGAAAATTATAGTAACATGTTTAAAATTTTTACTAAAAAGCATAAAATTATTGGTTCAAAGAGGCAAATGAATTTCAACACATACAATTCTAGGACTAATTATTATTATCCTATCATGCATGTTGCATCTTCAATAAGGATGAATGTGAAATCTAAAGATAATTCTAAGAAAATACCTATGATAACTAAGGCAGTTGATTTCTAAGAGAAACCAAAATTTTAAAAAGTTTGGGTTAAAAAAGATTGTCTTTTTTTGATCACTTGACCATCCCTTAATATTCTCCTAGGTTTTTTTTGTATGAGTGCTTAATTGATCCTATGTGAGAAACTTTAGTTTGTTTGCTTGTTCTTTTATTTTTGTTTCTATTGATGTTACTTTATTTTTTTATAAAAGGAAATAGGAGTAAACTTGTTTTAACATTAACATGAACTTTACGTACTATTCTCATATTATTCTAATTTGCTTCATTGAATTTACATTGTGTAAATGGATATTTTGACTTGTACATCTACATATTTTTCATATATAGTGATCGATGTCAACATAAACTCACTCACACACTCACTAGACACATATATATGTCATGCTTGAGGTTTATGACTGACGTTGTGAGATTTTAGGGCTTGAGATAACCTTGACTACCAAATTATGGTTGAATTTTGTCTTTCATATTTTAAAATACTGCTATAGAGAGAAACCTAGTTTTGATAGGGCTAACTACTGTGATGTGTGAAGCTACCACAATGAGCGGGAAGAGATACTTCACAATTAGTGTGAAATTCATCATAGAAAAATTAGTTTTGTAGTTGCAAAGAAAAATTGGTTCTTTATCCTTTAACACATTATAACAATATAATAAATAGAACTAATAAACTGTCAAAAGCTAGACTTTAAAGATCTCATACCTTACCAAAACTTAAGAAAGAAAAAATTAAAATCACTTATCAAAGAAAAATAAAAAAATAAAATAAATACGTAAAAATGTGTTACACGTTTGTATACAGAAATACTAAACATGTTGTTAAGACATGGAACCTGTTAATAATAGAAAATAAACTATACTAAAAATAAGTTAGTACATAGAATACTAAACACAAAAACAATTAAAAGAAATAAGAATGCAAGTAATATTAAAGAAAATAAATTAAACAAGAGATTAAATTTAAAAGAAAAATATTATGTCAAATAATTAAATGAGAAAAAAAAGTTTAATTTTTCTTTTTTTTTATTTAACTAAAAAGTAGGCTAATAAAAAATTGAACTGTCTGAATATGCTAATGTTTTCAATTTAAGTCTTGTAGGTGTTAAACAGTAAAACAAGAATCTTATGCAAGAACTTAAACAATCAAAGGATGTAATAATGAGGTTAAAAATTGGAGTTGAAAGGTTGAACAAAGTTCTAGATAAAGCAAAACAAGCTGGAGACAAGAAAGGGCTACGATATGTTGACGAGCACATTATGCCATCTTCATCAAAATCAATTGAATTTATCAAACATTCAAACATGTTCTCCTCACATGATACATATGACATTGGTTATAAGGGTGACATTGGTTATAAGGGTAAGAGCTCCACTCCTTCAACATCAAAAAACACATATGTAAGGCCTTTTAACCCTATTCCTAATGTCACTCATTATACACAAAGAACATTTGCACCTATGATTGAAAAATATGTTAAGTTTGTGTATGTTTGTCGTTATTATGGTAGAAAAGGTTATACTAAGCTCATGTGTAGATTTTTAAAAAATGTTCCTAAATGTAATAATATTTTTCATGTTTTACATAGTTGGACTCATAACCTTCATCTAGCTATTCATGTTGCATCATATTCTAGGATGAATGAAAATTATGATATATGTTCAAATATCCTACTAGAAAGCATGAAGTTGTTGGTTCAAAGAGGCAAGTGAAATTCAATGCATTTAAAACTAAGACTAATTATCATTATCCTATAATGCATACTGAATCTTCATTTAGAATGAATGGAAAATCTAAAGTTAAGTCCAAAAATATTCCAATGACAATGAAGTTATTGGATTTTCAGCCTAAAGATATAAAAAACCAAAATTCAAGAAAACTCAGGTTAGGAAAGATTGTCACTTTTCGATCACCTAACCATCATTTATTACTCATATAGAAAATATTTTGATTTCTTAATTGACCCTAAATGAGTATCTTTAATTTGTTTGTTTGTTTTTATTTTTATTTTTTGATGTTTCTTTAGTTTTAAAAAAATAGAAAAAAGAAGGAAAGTGGGAATGCTTTAACTTTGACATGATCATTACATACTTCATTCATATTTATTTTGATTGGCTAAGTATTATAAAAAGGGATATTTTGACTTATTTACATATTTTTCACATCCGATTATTGATGTTGACATGAACATGCTCACAAATTCACTAGACACATACGTATGTCATACTAGAAGTTTATAATTAATTATATGAGATTTTAGATCTTGAGATTTTAGATCATGAGATAACCTTGACTGTAAAAATTATGGCTAAATTCTATCTTTTACTATATAAAATTATATTATAGAGAGACACCTAGTTTTAAAAGTACTACCTACTGTGATGTGTGAATGCTACTATAGTGAGCGAAGAGGACTATTTCATAACTAGTGTGAAAGTCATCATGCGAGGTATATTAGATTGGACATATTCCCTTTGCAAAATAAAAATAATATGATAAAGTAAATGGTTGTAAAAAATACAAAAGCTTTTGCATGAAAAAAAAGGCCACAAATGGTTATACAAAAAGAAAATAAATAATCAATCCTTCATAAAAAAATACAAGAGAAGTTATTTAAGTTTTCTCTTAGTAAGTAAACTTTATTTTGTACAGATATGAATTCAACTATAATTTTTTTATGATAGGTGATACTTCTTCTTTTAAATCTTTCATAATTGATCATAAATGAACAAGTTGATATCTTATTGCATTTCAACACATATTTTACTTTTAATGATTGTCGATATGTCACCATATGTGTTAGTATGTTTATGTGTTGTTTACATATATTCATGTTGTCAATGGATAGTTACACTTTAAACAAAATTAATTTTATCATTTGTTTGTATTGTTGTAATCATGTTAAACTAAGTCTATCACCCTCAATTTATAAAAAATTAGTATAACTATATTAGAGGATCATACATAGAACTTAGAAAGATTTTATTCCTTTTTTTGGAAACTTATTGTTTTTAGCTCCTATTTTGTTTATTTTGAGCTTTTTAGAATGTGTACTCCTATTTTTTATCATTAAATACACTGCTTACTTACTCAACTTGTTGTCATCATTTCTTGATTATGTTTATTTATTCATATAACAAAAAGGGGAGAGGGGAGAAAATTTGTATCAAAAAATTTGAACTTAAAATGAAACATAAAAATAAAAAGGGAATAGTAATTTAAGGAGATATTTTTACTTTTGAATTCTTTGAATTGTTCTGGGGATATTTACCATAGGGGGAGATATTTAACATACAAGGAATTGTTTTTAATTTCTATCATTTGTTTAATTTTCTTTTAAAAATTCTTTGTTTTTTTATTAGATAGACTGATCTATTATGAACAAAGAGTCATTCGGGACAAGTTGTTTGCTTGTTGTTTTTGTTTTATAGTATAAACAAGAGCTTTTGACATTCAAGTGAAATGGTTGTACCAGATCGTAAGATAGTACTACTATGTAAAAATTTAATTTTCCTATGAGTGTTATGTAGTGAGCGAGAGATTTTATCACATGAATATACCAAAGGGGGAGATTATTAGGTGTTTTTAAGGGTTGACAATATTCGTAAATAAAACATATAATTGTAATTTTAGTTTCTAGGTGTGTCTTAAAAGAATATTTTCAAACCAAAGAAACTATCAAGCCTCAACAATCACATCTCAAGTACATTTCTGTTCTCATAAAAGTTAGAATACATATTAGATACAATAGGAACAATGTGAAAATAGGCTACTCGATTGATCGAGTAATAACTGAATTGATTGAGCAATGTTACCTGATTAAATTGATCTTAATATATTACTAGATCGATCGAGGGATTTACTCAATCGGTTGCGTTAAGTCACTCGATCAATCCACCATTTTTGAATATTTATTAAATTATCACTAGATCGATCGATAAGATGTTCGATCCATCAATCTATGTACTCGATTGATCAAGTACTTGGTTAGATCGACTAAGCAGCTAGTAATCTAATTTTTAAATGTATTTCTATTACGATTTGAATTAACTTTTTATTGTATTGTCCTTATTTCTTAAAAGTGCTTTAATTGATTTTATGGACAATATAGTAACTCCATTTTGATCTTATGTTTTTCAAAATATATTATAAATACAAACCTAAGCATACATTTTAAATTAACCATACAAAAGCTATTGTGCTTATTCTATGCTCTTGTATTTTTTCTCTTGTTTTGTTAAAAGTTTTTTAAGTAGGTTTTTTCATTAAATTAACTTATCAAACATTTGTGGTATTGTTTGATCAATTATCAAGCATACAATAATAATTGTGTTATTGTGCTTTTAAATGATTGATCTAGAGTTGCTAGTTGTTTTTTATTTATCTAATATATTATTAAATCAATTAATTAAGGTTGTTTTATTATTGAATCTACTATAAGACACACACTTGAACTTATGTTTATGTGCTAACTTTTCAGGTGACAACAATATGGGTTCGTTTAACTCGTAGGACTCGAGTTTGTTGAAACGCTGATCTAGATCCAAATGCCTATCTTATAATGACTATGATGAAATCAATGGCTTGTAAGTAGATTACATAAGAGCATTACTTAGATGGATAGTTTGAGTCATAAGCTTATAATTATATACTTATTTTTTATAGTGGATAATTAGGTAATCTGATAGACTAATGATTTTCCTTTAAGGTTTTTAGTATGACTTATGTTATTTTTACCTAAAAGCCCTCATATGTTAATCTTTATTTTTTATATTATTTTATTCAAAAGCAATTTCATTCCCAAACGCTTACAAAATTTTAGTTGATTATATTTTACTAATTATATAATTAGATTTATAATTAAATAAACGAATTTTCAATATCATTAGATATAAAAATGCGTGAAAGAACCCATGAAACTATGTACGAATTAAAAAATGCTTTGATTTTTCTCTCAACTAATAACTTATATTTACCTATAATACTTAAAAAATTATAAATAAATTATATATATAATACATTTATAGTTTTCCTTAAGCTTCATTTTTAAGACTTTTTAACTCAAAACATCCTAAAAATTTAATAATTTTAGCATATTTATAAGCAAATAATATTTTTGATAAAAAATAAATAATATTATTTTTATTATTTATATAATACCACTTCAAAACAAAATTTTCTAGTCAGGCAACCTTATAAAAGCTAACACATTTTTAATTTATATTATCCATTGTATTCAAAATAATTAAACATGTATAATTGATGGGTATAGAAACTCGATCTTTTTTCAATTTCTGATTATATTCACACTTTTTCCTTTTACAATTCACTCAAAAGATTCCAAATTATTTACAATTCACTCAAAAGATTCCAAATTATTTACAATTCACTCTCTTTCTTTCAAAACTCAGAGTACTTCACGTAAACATTCTTCAAATTTAAAAAGGTAGAGCCCAGCAAGCCCACCATATGAGAGGGTCTACCATGCGTGACTGGTGACTGGTGGGAGTCAACTTTTGATTTGTTTAATATCTCTATTATTTTCTCTGCTGGTAGGGTGGTGGTAGATAAAAATTAATTATATATATATGTAATAGATATTTCATGAACAAACTAGTTTCTTCGATTTTATTAATTATTATCTTATAGTTTCATTATTAATTTATTAATTATATTAAATAGTCCTTAAAATAGTTTAATATATATATAAGACCGTAATTTGGAGCTTTCCTTATCCATTGATTAGCATCCACGTCTCTCTTACTACTCATGAGTCCCTTTTTAGAGCCCTAAATTTTGAAAAGACAATGATCGATGCTTAAAAATCATGATTAATTTACTTGAACTAACTCAACAAACATGAATGAAATAAGACAAATAATTTTGTAATAATTGACACTTGTAAGAGAATAAAGATTTAGGGTAGTTGAAGGTTCTTTTATTTTTTTATTTAAAAAAATTATTAAATAAATAAAATATTATACCAATAAAATTCAAATTTATTACTATGAGGGTTAATTATTACTATCTTAAACCAAACCAAAAACCTGAGCAGTTGAAGGTTATTAATTAATTAATTAAAAAGAAAGTTGCAACAAAAGTTTCTAATTTAGAATAAGATTTGTTACAAGTTTGGGTTGCAAGATGGATATGATTTCTTCTAAAGAGGACTCAATTCTAATGTTTATGATGTTGGCTAGACCAATCAAACTCCTTCCTCTTTAACTTTTAATTAAACCCGGCCTCTTTAATCAATAGTCACTAGAGCACCAACTCAAAATGTTGGCCGGCTTTCTCATTTATACTTTTTCTTACTTTTTTATTTATTTATTTATTTTTTTTTTTGGGCTAGCTAATATTATACTTTTTCTTGCTTTCTTATTAAGTTTCTCTCTTATGGGGTGTTAGAAAGAAAAAAAATTACTCTCCTATTAGTATTTAATTCTAGGACTTTAATATTTGGATGAAAGAACTATAATACTCAGAAACGGTGCCTCAACGTTATGTTTTTCAAACAGTAAGATGTTGAATTTTATTTTGTAGCTATATAGCACTCAAAAATATTGAGTGAATATCAGTATATAAATAAGGTTAAAGCACCATAAAAAAACACAAATACAATCAACGCAGTCATATATATATTATTTCGATTATTATGTTATATAGTTTATACATGAAAACATGGTGAAAAGTTGAAAACTCTCCTAATAATTGCTAAATTTTCATCGCATAAAAAGGTTTTTCTTTATATAATACGAATGCATGAATATACCCAGAAAGATGTGTTCTCGTAAAAAGTTTTTAATCCAAAAGAAAAATAACTCAAATTTTTATAATTATAACTTATTTAGTTAATAATAACTCATAATTAATAATTAAAGTTAAAATAAATTAATAATCAGGATCAAAATAAATCATATTTTATTATAATAATAAAATAATTAGTTGTAATAATATCGCACCTATTTTAATTCCTCTTATTACTTTTCATAATTAGTGCACAAAAAACCTACGAGGAGGGTGGAAGATAGAAGATGGATCCTTGATGTCGTTTAATCGATAGGCCAAATTCTGCCTAATTTACGGGGTGGAGATGATTAATCCTCCAGCTAATTGTTTTTTCGAAATTAAGAAAAATAAAATCCATAAAATTTATAATAATAAAAATTAATATTTAATAATATTAAATAAGATTTTCAATATGAATAATATTTAATTTTAAAAAATCGTATTTTAATTTAAATGATATTTAATTGAATGATATTTAAAATAAAATTATGTATCATTTTTTAATTAGCGAAAATATAAGAAATAAACATAAATAATATTATTTTTATTATTATAAATTTTAAAGATATTATTTTTATTACGTCGAGATTTATTTTTAATCCTAACTTCAAAAGCTTACAATTTGATTATTTCCTTGTTATGTGCTAATTATTTTAGAAAGAATGATATTTTTGTAATAAATTTTAACATTAATATTAATTATATTTTAATACTAATTGTTTGAATTTGTGTTCACATATTTTAAGGATATTTGTGTAGGTCGACCGTTCGAGGTATTATGATTTCACATAATTGATATATACAGAAGATCAACCTCATGAAAGATAATACATTTATTTCGTTCTCCTCAACTCTCGAACCTGGTCCTGACCACTTAAGACTTAATAGGAAGTGAGTTGGTATCATCTGGACTAGTAGGGTTTAGATAATATCTCTATGGGTCACTTAAGTTTTACGAAATCATGGTTTGTTTTTGTCTAATTTGACAAGTTTCTTTCGCCTTTCTCAACTTCGAATCCATGACCTTGATCCTTTTAGCCACATACTTATAGAAACTTGTACCATATGCAATATTAATCCAAATGATATCAGTTTGTAAGAATCTGTGGTTAAAAAGGTTCAAATCACGAGTTCGAGGGTGGGAAAGGCAAAATAAACCTAACAAACTGGTCAATGTGAATTTCAATTAGAGACAGTCCAGATAATACCAACTCGTTTCCTATTAAGATCTTAAATGACCAAGATCGTGTGCGTGAGTTGGAGAGAACAAAAGAAATACGTTATTTTTCTTCATGTTAATCTACTGTGTATATCGACCTACACAGACATCTTTAAAATATGCGAACTTATATTCAAATACTAATAAATTTATTATTAATAAAATATTTATTTATAAATAAAAATTTATATCATGATAATTTTTTACCATCTTTTTATCATTACACATTTTTAACGTTATATATAATCTATTCCTACATCATCTAATACATAAAACAATTTAATGCAAATAAGACATTAAGTTTTTGTTTTTATTTTTATTTTTGTTTGCTAACAATCCACCACTCAATCTGCAAACATAATAATTGGTAGGTTTGGCTATAGGTTGTTGCCCAGCTGGATATATAAGAGAGACAAAATTAAAATGAATAAATAAAAGAGTTAGAAATATCCTTCTAGATCTCTCTTTTTTTTTTTTTGTCAATGAATGTTAAAAATGTTATTTGGTGCTCATAAACAAGAAAATGTACAACCCATTTTATCCCTTTTGTTCCATAAAACCACTGACAAGTGGATAAGCGCTTGGACTTGCTAACTACTTCATTCCAAAGAACTATCAATATAAGTAAAATTTATAATCCATAAACCCCACATTTCCAAACCAAAGGGAATTTTTCTTTTCCTTGCACCACCAACAAACAACATTTTTCCTTCAAAATTTCTTTTTAATTCAAGGGTCCCATTTAGAACCAAAAAAAATAAAAAAATAAAAAAACAATAGGAACGAAAATGAGTTGGAGAAAGAAAACATGAGAAAACGAACTTTTGAAATTAATCAAATCTAAAAACGATAATTATGAAATTATTTTCCTTGTGTGTTTTTTTTTTAAATAATAACTCACTTATCATACTTCAACACTAGCCTAGTATAAGCAACGTAGGTTTAAGAATACTTGTAAAATTCATACAAAAATAGGATTGCATGTGTTAATTTATTATTTAATTTATTAAAAGATAAGATTTAAAAACAATAGATTAGGAAAAAATTGTTTATATAATAACATTATATAAAAAATATATAAATTATTATAATCTAGAAAATTTTAAATATTTAAGTCATTAATATTTATTACTTATTTATATTACTTAATTGATAAAAAATAACTTAAAATAATTAATCAAAAAATAAAGATAATTATTTATGTTATTCAAGATAAATAAACTTGTAATTAAAAAAGTAAACAATTTAAATCTAAATAAGCATCAATATCTTAACTAATCATAATTAATTACTTAATTTTTTATTTAATTGATAAAAAATAAGTCTTAAGATAATTAATCTAAACATAAATAATAATTATTTATGTTCCTTAATATAAATAATACTGTATAAAAAAATTATAAGTAATTGTATTCTAAAAAGTTATCAATTACTAATATATAAGTTATTGTTTAAATTATATTAGTTAATAAATAAAAACCCAAGACTTTATATAACTAACCAAAACTATAATGTATTTTATTATTTTATGTAAGATAAATAATTTTGTACAAAAAAATTTAGATAAATAATTATAGATATTTTAATAACTAATAATTTATTATTTAATTGATAAATAAAATATGACTTAAAATAATTAACATTTATAATAAATAACTTGTATAAAAAATAATTATAATCTAAAATATTGTAAATATTTTAATTATTAATAAATTATTACTTAATTTAATATTTAATCGATAAAAAATAAGAATTTGGATAATTAACTTGAAAAAATTATAATTATTTATGTTACTTAATATAAATAACATTATATAAAAAAATAAGTCATTTTATTTTTAAAAAATATCAATATTTTAACTATAAATAATTTAATATTTATTTATATTACTCTATTGATAAAAAATAAATTAAGATAATTAACAAAAAATGATAATTTTTTTATATAACTTAATATAAATGACCTTGTATAAAAAAATTTATCTATATTTTCTAGTAATAATTTATTATTTAATTAATAAAAAATAAGTCTTAAGATAATGAACTCAAAAAATGATAATTGTTTATACTATTTAAGATAAATAACCTTTGTAAATTCTACAAGTTCTTTGTGTCTTTGTTAGCTTTCTTGTGTGCAAAACACGGAGTCTATTTATTTTATTTAGTATTTTGTTTTTATCTATATAAGGTCAATGATTAATAATCAGTACTACACACACTCAGTTAGTTGGAACATTTTGTATGATTACATATTTACACACATCACAAGAGTAAATTATTGTAGTATGCATATAGGGTTTCAAGTCCATCTTACTAACTCGTTCCAATTCTTTATTAATAGGTCTACCCAAGTTGTAAGAACAATTAACAATATTTAAAAATCGTGCATAGAATTTGTCAATGGTTTCATCCTCTTGCATGGTACAGAGTTCAAAATCTTTGTCTAACTTCAAAATTCTAGATTTTTTACAACAAAAGTACCTTCATGAGTAGCTTTTATAATATCCCATGTTTGTTTTGAAGTAGTACAACTCTAAATTCTTTGATATTCATCAGGTGTACAACCCTAATGATTGCATAAATTCTTACTCTTTCATTTAGATTCCTTACTTTCTTCTTTTTTTCACTCAATCATGTGTTTAGGAATCATAGTATTATCAAGTAGGGTTTTGATTGGATACGTCCAACCATTTTTTACTAGAAACCAAACACAATCTCCAAGGGACCACAAGAAAGTTCCCATTTGAGATTTTTAATAAGCATAGGCCTACCTATATTACTTCCTTCTCCCAAGTTCATTAAAGAGAAAAGTGCATGTGTGGATAACGAGTTAAAAAAATCAATACCAAAGTGACTAAGCCTTAAAAAGATGCATCGACTCTAATATCAATTGAAAGAGTCTATTACCGGGTTCACATCTAAGGTAAGGAGATATAGACTTCTTAAGGACTTATCCCTTACAAGAAACATAATAATAAACACTAAAACAAAATAAATAGTAGAAATAGTAATTATGAAAGTCTTAGAAAAATATAAAACTATCAATATAGAGATATAGTTTAATAAGCAAAAGGTAAATAAGCAGTAAAAACTTTCTAATTTGAGTTTAAGCTTTAGTGTGTTAGAACATACATACCTTAAACTCAAATTATACTAGTACAATAATAGATCATACATAACAAG
The DNA here is from genome assembly GCA_030763125.1 of Hippophae gyantsensis. Lineage (NCBI taxonomy): Eukaryota > Viridiplantae > Streptophyta > Magnoliopsida > Rosales > Elaeagnaceae > Hippophae > Hippophae gyantsensis. The sequence goes on from CM061038.1 coordinate 28,691,692, forward strand.
CGATATAACGAAATAAACCCACATAAAGACCGTAGCTATATGGTAATATCCTCAGGTTACTTATGGCAATCACTCAACTACAAACAATTCACTAAGTAATAAATAATTATAACTCTGATAGAAATAAAACCACCAATACTTTTATTAGTCGAGACCTCTATCATAACTACCAACTATTGTTCTTACTTGTTGCCTCCGTAATAACTTGGTTTGTCACATAAAGTCATCTTTCCTCCAAAGTTAACACCACCCAATATGATATGATTTGAACTCATAGATTAGTAAAGAGAAGAGAATAGTGCTATAAATCTTGAAGGCCACCCTCAATCATGAGCACCAATAATCAACCAAGGACATATAATCCACCATGAATTTCAAATTATGTATGGGAGACACACAACCAACGATTTGATATCTCAACTCAATAACTCGTACAAACTCTCAATGTTGTCTTACACAGAAAACAAAATAATCCTGAGCTCAACACTCAGGCACACCATTTTTCCCATAACACTGAAGAAAATAACGTTAGCTCTAAAAAAATAATTTGTGAAACAAATGTAATTATCAATGTGGGTTTTGGTAGAGTTTTAGTAATTAAATCATGGGTGAAAAGAAGAGAAGAATTGGGGTATTTATATAGGAAAAACCAACGATTGGGCCATCTCTCCAGGATCCTCATCATGGACCTCGCCAAGGGTTTGGTGAGGCCTCTTGTTGAGGGTGTGCAAGGTGTTAAAAATCATAATTTTTTGTTTAAAAAATTATCAACTTATTTCTTCAAATACTTGCACCCAAAACAAACCAAAATTTGGCACTCATGGTTAAGCATGCATACTAAACAACCATCTCCATTGTATGTGAAAAACATGATTTTAATCACAGTGTGGATAACTATATGCATGTATGCATTACTGATCTGCAGTAATCAACTTTACATAAAGGAAGACAAAACATTGAGTAAAATTAACAAATAAATTTTTTTGCAAACAGAAAGCCAACACACAGACATAAAGTACAAACAGACTTATAAGAACTCCTTACCCTGGTTGTTTGCCCAATTGTGGACTTTCTCACATACAAATTTTTTTTCTATTTAGAGACAACCGAATAAATTGTTTTACAGGTTCATTGAAAATTGGTAAAAAATTTTGAAAACCTGTCTGTAGCTTTTTTGATGGTTCTTTTGAACCAGTGAAACATGTTTATATCCTTTTTTTGTGAACTAGCAAAAAATTTCATTTTTTCTAACTTGGAAAAATTTTAGATGTTTTTGTGAAGCCAAATCTATGTTCCTATAATTAAAACACTATAACAGTCAAAGAAAACAACCAAATTTGTCTTATGAACATTCAAATTAACATATATATCCCATAATTAAAAACAACCTAATCTAACAATTCAAAAACTTGACACAAAGTGATACATATATTTTAAAAACTCAAAATATTTTGAATTGTTAATTTGAATGTCATAGACTAAACATTATATATTGAACATATATGATGTCTATTACATGACGGTGAATGTTATTAATCCTAATGTTTTAGATAAATAATTTTATTAATTGATCTTAACTTTTGAAAAACACAATGTAACATTATATGTATTTCTAGTTGTTAATGTATATCTAGTAACAGATTAATATATATCTATTAATGTATATCTAGTTACTTTTGGCATATCTAGTTTATTTATAACTCTTATATAAAGGCACCATGTATATTCCTTAAGAGATATGAAATACAATACAATCACTAAGTATTTCAAACATGGTATCAGAGTAACAATTCTCATCTTTCATTTAGCAGTCTTGTCACTTTTGGTGTTACTCCACCCTTATCACTTCTACCGTTACAACAGCCGCAGTAGCCACTCACCGTTGAACCTCCGACGTATTTCAACCGTTTTCCTTAGGTTCTAGGCCTATAATCGCCGTCATTGAGGAGTCCCACACCACACAAATCACTACAATCACTGCCTACGCCGTGCATATTACTCTAATAACCTTTTTACAAGTACCACAGTGATCGGGACACCTTGATCTACAAAACTGTGGAAGCCTCACCACCATTGGAGTCAGAATGCACCCTCACGCACTACACATAGGAAACACAACTCTTCCTCACTCGCTCACGCATCGCTGTGCATCTTGACCTGATAACATTTATACAAGTTCCACAGTGATCGGCTCACTCCGATCTACACAACTGCAACATTCCCGCAACTATCCCCATACTCATGCATCATCATGCACTACACACAGTAACTATACCTTTTCCTCATGTGCCTCACATGCAACCCTTAGGTCCTACTGACGTCATCAATGCGTTACACTACCACCTAGGGCTGACATCATCACTTGTTAAGTTGGACTCACTGATAGTAAGACTATTGACACTCCAATTGAACTTAATGGACATCTGACACCCTCCGGGGGGAACCATTGTCTAATCCCTTTCTTTACAGATGATTGGTTGGTAGCCTAGTTTATCTTACAATTACTTGTCCAAAAATTTCTTATGTTGTTCATCAGGTGAGCCAGTATCTATCTGCTCCATGATCAACTCACTATGCTGTTATTCTACGCATTCTACGATACTTGAAGAATACTATCTTTGATGGCCTTTTCTACTCAACTCAATCTCCTCTTGTACTTCGTGCATTCTCTGATGTTGATTGGGTAGGGGATCCTACTGATCACAGATCCAATACAGGTTATTGCTTTCTCCTTAGTTCTTCTTTAATTTCTGGCGAAGTAAGAAACAAACTTTCATGGCTAGATCTAATACTAAAGCATAATATCGTGCTCTTGCTGATACCACATATGAGCTCCTTTGGGTATGATGTCTTCTTAAGGATTTGGGTGTGTCCACATCCTCTACGATTCCCCTTTATTGTGACAATCAGTGTCATTTATATTGCTCATAACAATGTCTTTTATGAACGAACTAAACACATCGAGATTGATTGTCACTTTATTTGTTTTCATCTTGTCCATGATACTCTCAAGCTTTTTCCCGTCTCCTTCAACGATCAACTTACAGATATCTTCACTAAGACATTTCCTAAATGACACACTCGTAATTTGATTGACAACCTCAAGCTGGTCTCACATACACCTTGAGTTTGAGGGGTGTTCTTAATGTATATCTAGTAATAGATTAATATATATATGATAATGTATATCTAGTTATTTTAGGCATATCTAGTTTACTTGTAATTCTTATAAAGACATCATGTATATTTCTTAAAAGATATGAAATACAATTCAATCATTAAGTATTTCTAACACTAGTTATAATTAAAAAAAAATTCTTGATGGTAGGAATCATTCATTAATTTAAATTTTTATATTTATTGACAACAACAATAACAACAACAATGTTAATACTTATGCTAGTTACATAATTTATTAATTTAAATTTATTTATCATCGAAAGTGATAGTTACATAATACTTATGCTAATCTAGTCCACTTTGGACCATTGTGGATATTTTCTTAAATGATGCCGCACACTCATCGTCTATTTCATTAAGTTGTAATCGAGTGTAATTCATATTACTCTAAAACTATAATACAATAACAACAACAATGTTAATATTTTTATTTATAAATTATGAAAACAAGGTTAATATTTTTATTTATAAATTATGAAAAAAAATTAAGGTTAGTTTGATAATCATTTTTATTTTAACTTTCAAATTTTATAAAATTTAAAATTAAGTATGTTTAATAACTCATTTTTAATTTATAATTTGAAAATTTGAAAATTTAATTTTAAAATTTTTGGTCAAAATTTAAAATTAAAAAAATTTGTTTTTTGAATTGAATTGATATTTTTTATTTGTTGATACTAAAAAATAGTTAACCAACCATATTAAATCATACTTTATAAAAAATAAATTTAAAATTAAATTTTAAAACTTAAAAAATTAAAAATTGATTATTAAATAAATATATCTAATTTTGAACTTTGAAATTGAAATTAAAACTAAAAGTTAGTTACTATATCACTTTTGTTTTTTTCTAAAAAAAATTTGAAATCGTAAACTCAACACCAAAACTAAAGAATTACGATTAAAAATTTAAATAGCTATCAAACATATCACATCACTAATTGATAAAGAAGGTTGTCGAGTGATTAATCTCATCACATAATATCTCCATGAGATTTTGGTCGGATTGCTTCTACGATTATTAATCAATAAAATCGTCATAACATTTACATAAATACCCAATATTAAATAATAAAATTTATTCAAATCTTAAGTACGTTACTATATAAAAAAGGTATTTAAATCGATTTTTAAATCTTACCTACGTAATTATTATTTATATTTTTTCTATTATTATATATTATTATTTATGTATATAAATTTTTGTATTATATATATAGGTTTGTATTATGACATCAAAAGAAGAATATGATGATCTTGAATAACATAGAACAATATCATGTTAATTTTTCTACTATTAATTAATATTTTATTTTTCAATTATTTGTATTATTTAAACTATTTATTAAACATATTTTTTTCTGTTATTATTTAGTGATCAAACATAGGTTTTAATTTGAATATAATAAAAAATGAGTGAATTTTCTAAAATATAAAAAATTTAAAATTTAAAGTCGATTCACGCATTTAACGGTAAAAAAAAAGTATTTTTTATGTATGTTAAGTAGTGATAAGTGTTTTCTATGTATGTTAATTAAGTAATAAGTGTTTTCTATGTATGTTAATTCATAGTAAGGTGTAATTTGGCCGGGGATCTAATTATATTCCTTATTACAAAATAATATTAAATCTCAATATAAGTCAACTTCAATAAGGAAATTACATAAATAACGAAAAACAAATAAAATAATATACGGGAAGAGTGGCATCTGCAAACTTTGCCTGCATGCGTGAAATATATATACATGAAAGATTAAAGATCTCGAAAGAGAGGATAAAGGTTTCAATATAAATAGTTAGTGTGAGAATAATTATGACAGACCTAACTCATTTTTGTTTTAATACCTAACTAAAAAAAGATGTTCGATATTGGTTTTGCTGTGTTTTGATTTAAATTATATGAAAAGTGATCTTTTTCATAAATAAAATATCAGAGTCCCTTTAGAAATTGAGGACACTAGCCTTGTAGCTTCAAAAGCCATTAAGGATTAGTTAGTAAGAAAGCAAAAAAAAAAAAAAAATAGCCATTAAGGATTATACAACTTTGTAAAGTGTAAAAACATGGCTAGTTAAGACCTCCTATCACTGACAATCTTATAATCAAAAGCTAATGTTGGATTGAGGATTTTAAGTCAAGGAATGTATCGTATTAATATTAAAAAATAATATTTATTTATTAATTTTTATAATCTTTAAATTAATAATTATAGTAATAATAATAAATAATAAAATGATTAACATAAATTATATGGAGAATAAGAATTTCTAATCTTAAAAAAATTGAATGGAAAAAAATAAATATGATTACATTTTAATAAAGTGATTTATTATTCATGTAATAAAAAAATGCTATATATATAAATTAGAGAATAAATATATTTAAATTATTAATTTTATAACGAGTTTTTTAATAATTTAACTAATACTATAATAATAAAATTCATTCCTTTATGTTTATATCATAAATTTTAATTATTTAAATTTATGTTTATCTAAATAAAGAATAGTTTAAAAGTTAAAATCTAAATAACATTCTTTAATTTATTTTAAATATATAATAATTGACTTATAATTTTATAAATATCCTATTTAAAATTATTTTTTATATATACCAGAGGGTCCAATGAACTTCTTGGCATAAGGTATATTCACCCCATATTCCAACTATAAATTCAAAAGTTATAAAATTAAAATATTTATTTATTTAATATTATATGATTATTTATACCATTCTATTGTAATTATTTAAACCGAAGTTATACTAATTTGATCTTGTAATATAGTATTTATAACCTTTTGACTTGAATACCTAATATTTTTAAAATTAACCAACTTAATTAAAATAAAAATATTGGCAAAAGAAACATTTGGTGAAGATTTTATTAAAATAAAATGCTATATTTGAATTCGGAGTGATTAGTATAAAATTAGTAACTAATTGTTCGTAGAGAAAGCAAAAAATCACAATAAAAATGAGAGAACAAAATTATTTTATACTAAACTTTAATAATATAAATTAACACATAAATTAAGATTAAAACGCAAACGCACTCCATAAAATTCATAATAGTTCATTATATTGAGTATGATCATAAGATCACTGTACATTAGCGTCTGGTTACAATACGATAACGATGAAATACTGAAATCTAAAACTAAAGTCTTATCTTCGCTAACTAATTAGAGAGCCAAAGCTTACTATTAATTCTCTCTCTCTCTCTCTCTCTCTCTCTCACTCACTCTCTCTCTCTCCCGGTTAATATTGTCGGAGAGTAGTTAGAGCGAAACCACACTCTGTTTTTCTTTCTTCTCTAAATTCTTCTCTTTGAATCCACTTTTGAGCTGCAATGAAGGCCTCAATTGTCTGATTAAACTCATCATTACTCATTCCATCCACTGTAGCTTCTTCTTTTGAAGCCTTTAAGTCCCGATGTTTGGTCGTATTTGATCGCCGAAACTCTTGCTTTAACTTTTCACTCTCGCTCCTCTTGTAACTCTCCGATTGAGTCCTCCGATAACACTTCACCACCAAAGCCTTGTTTTCAACAACAGGGCATCTATTTTCAAAAGAAACAGAATCTTCAAATTTTTCTAAGTATTTTTGGTTCGATATAGCCGGAGACGAAATCTCATTCTCAGTGCACACCATGTGTTTATCTTCGAAAGAATTTTCCGGCACCGGGGAGTTGTTACGGGAATAAAATCTCCGGCCATACGTACTGTTGACTACGAACTCGTCGTACAAATCGGTGCTGGTCTTTTGTTGTTTGTTGTTATCGTTGGCGGTGGCGGTAGGGTATAAGGAGGAAAAGGCATAGACGAGGAAGATTATGACGTTGAAGAGAATGAAAACGTAAAAATGACAGTTGAAGATAGAGATCAAATCTCTGAAAAAATGGATGGTCGATTTCACGGCGATCGGAACCCAAGTATTGGATTGAGCAAGAACGATGACACCAACGATCACTCTAAAACCCCATTCTAAGAGTTGACGAAAACGGTAGCTTCTCATCGCATTGGCTTTCTCTGCCTTGACGTTGTCAAACTCGTGTAAAATATCCATAGTCGATCTTGTGAAAAAGTTACAAGAGAAATTTTTTGGAATATTTTCCGGGAAAACGAAAAGGAAAAGGAAAAGAAAATAAGGGTATTTAATAGAGACTGACTGAGAGTTAAAAGATTGAAACTCTCTCTAGTGGAATGGAAGGAGAAAACTGAATGTCTAGCAGAGAATGTCGCTCTTCGTTATATATAGTGCTAATTATTAATTTTCTAACCATATTTTATCCCACAATGTGTGTAAAAATAAATTTTCAGTATGTTACTTACTATTTTAGTTTTAACGATTTTTAATTAATTGATTCACATTAATCTCTTACCTTAAAAAATAATGAAAAACAATTTTTTATTTAATTTTAAAAATGGAAACAATTTTCTCATTCTCAATAAAATGTTTTGTTTTCATAATTAAAATGATAGGGAAAACAAGGGGAAAAAATGTTTATTGGGATAAAGGAAAAAAAAAAGATGTAATTAATGTTAGGGATCAGATTAATCTACCAAGATGAACATTAAGGTAACGAATGAGGTTAAAAAAAAATTCTCAATTCAATATTTTATATCAATAAATTTAAATAAAATTATAAAAAATAACACTTCTAAAATATATAATAACAAATTTATTTTAAATAATATAAGTGTTAATATATAATAACCTAGTATTAATATTAACTTTTTTAAAAAAAATTCAATATCCATCGCATATACATTAACTTGTTTCATACAATTCTTTTGAAGTAAACAATAAAAATATAATACTTAAAATTTGTAACCACAAAATAACATTTATAATATTCAATTCATATATTTTTACTATTAAAATAAAATTTAATACATTATTTTACATTAAATATTATTCAAAATAAATTATAATTATTTTAACATGATCAATATTGAACGCAGGTTTAATATTATTAAGATGTTATTTTTACTGTTATAAATCTTAAGGATGTAATTTTTAATAATTTTTCCAAGTTTTTTTTATTATAATTAAACTATCAAATCTATTTAAATGAGGTGAGAAAATTATAATATAAAATAGATGATAAAATTAAGGGTTAAAGGTTAAACAAAGTTATAAAAGTTATCTTCTCGAACATATTTCATGAAAAGGAAACAAATTGTAATAAGAAAAATAAAGTAAATAAATAACACATGTAATATTTTTTTATTTTTTTTATTATTATTATATTTTTTTGGTTAAGAATAACACTATATCATATGTTAGAAATATAATTAGAATAGCTTTATTGTAAAAAAAAATCTTATTTCTAAAAATATTTATGTGATAAATAATACATAGATTTTGTATATAATTATATTTATTTCAAAATAAAATTTTAATAATACATAATTTATATACGTGAAATAGACATTTATTCGATTTATCTGATACAATGTAATTATATTTATATATATAAATTAAATAAATACATATAAATGAATGTTATATACTACTAATACATGTATATATATATTTGAAATTACCCTTACTTAAGTAATTTTGGATGCAATAGTAGCAATTTCAATAATTTTCCTAATTTATCCTTAAATTATTGTTTGAGAAGGTGCCAAAGGTGATAATGGAACCCTGCGCTACAGACCCAACTCTGACGGCCCGCGATTCACATTGTTGTCTTCGTGGGGTTAAATCTGCCAACGTGTTATCCCGTCCTTTATTTTTGGTTTTTATTTTTTTTTATAAATTTTGGATGTTATACAATCATTTAAAAACAATCTACGTATTTGAACCAAGAACTTTTCTATCTAACTGCATGTCACAAGTTTACAACATCAATTAATTATTTCACTGCATTAGACAATAAGGAAGAAGTGCACACAAGTTTAATTTATTTTAAAGTGATTTTATCCCCCTATTCAAAAAAGCGCGCGCGGTTATGATCTTTGATACTTTCTAACATCTCAACTTAGCTTTTCTTATTTACATTTTACCCAACATTAATTGCACTTAGGATGCATCAAACTTTCTCAAAGAACTGGGGTTTTTTATGCGAAGCAATCCCTTCCCAAATTTCATCCTTTTCTTGTCAATTTCTCTAACAATTACTCAATTCTTTCAAGCTTTTGTTTGTTCTTTGTCTTTTCTAGCAATAATTTTCATCTTTTTTGAACTTTTATCTACGTGATGTGTATAAAGTTTGGCTTTGTGTGTTTCTCGATTGACCTTTGGCTTTGAAGGGATCTTTCTACGTATATTTAATTCTTTGTTTTGGGGAAACATGGAGGAAATTTTAAATAGATTGGATAACCTCAATTTTACGCTCGAGATCGAATACCTACTCATTGAGGAATAAGATTCATGTGAGTTGATGATTGTAGATCGAGTTATTATAAAGTGTTATATTAATCTAGATACATTACTCAAAGTTTTTAGTAAGTATGGGTGAGTAAAGGTGAAATCAAGTTGAAGGCTCTTGATTTATCAACATTCTTGTTCTATTTTGAGAAAATTGACGATGTTAAACTAGTACTTAAACTAGTACTTAACAAGTTATCGTGAAATTTTAAAAATTCTCTAATGATGATAAATAAGTTATAATTAGATGTTCAGTTATAACACATGTGTTTTTTATTTATTGTCTTATTCGTTACAAGTGCATAACTTGTCCCCAAATTAGAGGAAAGCATCCATTGTGGCAAAGATTGTTAAAAGAGTAGGTAACATATTGGATTTTGACCTTTACTCCTTTGGAAATAACCTTGTGAATGTTGTGATAATTGAGGTTGAACTTGCTCTTACCAAGCCTCTTGTGCCGTATGTTAGAATTCATGTATCTATCAGTAGTGGCTTTGATTCTAAGGTTGTTTGGGTGGATTTTAAATATAAGCATATACCACAATTCTGTCATCACTGTTGCTTAATCATACATGACATGAAGGTTTGCTTGACTAGTAGTGGTTTTAATACGGGGTGATTATGCTCTAATTTAACCTTAAGCACTCTTGAACATGTTAAGGGTGTTCTGTATCCTTTTAGCCATGCTAATAGTGAGGTTGATGTGAGTCCTAGCTCGCATGACGATAATGTTTCAGGGGTTGTGATTCCCTATGCAATGAAATGCATAGTTGGTAGTGTGTTTTTGGATGGTGGTGGGGTGTAACTAACTTAGATCTTAGTGTGAATGTCAGAGTTAATGTTTTTGAAAGTGTTTTAATAAAAATTAAAAAAAAAATATCTTAGGTTATTTTATTTTTATGAAATGTATTATTTAGTCTTCTAAGTTATAAAGTGCATTGTTTAGTCATTTATCTTTTATTTGATATTTTTTTTATTAAAAAAAGTTATTGAAAAACTTTTAACATAAAAATTTAATAATAAAATAATATTTTAAAAAACTAAATGTAATTCCTAAGTACATATCTCATGAACAAACTCGATAAAATAATCAATTTAACTATTCATATTTTTTTATTATCAAACATAATTTAAAGTGTTTTTTTACTATTAGAAACATTTTTCAAACAAAGCATCAAAAGCGAAAGCACTTTGTTTTGATATACATAATACCATTATCATAATTATTTTAATTATTATTATAATAAAAATATTAAAAATATTTATTTTATTTATAGTGTATTATTGTCTATTAAAATTATTATAAATAAAAAGTAGTTTTGATAATAAAAAATTCAGTTAACGTGGCCGCCCATCCATATTCTTTTATTTACTTTCTAAGTCCCAAATAATGTAGTTAAGATGTGAGCATATTAAACGTGTCACTTAAATTTGCCACTACTAAAAAAGAGGGGAAAAGTGAAGAACCTATAACCTTCAAAATCATGTGCTAAACTAATATTACCAAGTTTGAAAATTAAAGTGGAGTAAAAAAAGAAGATAAGTCATGCCAAAAAAGAAAAAAAAAAGTTGACAACCTTCCATGGGAATGTCATGAAATCCTTCCAAAAAAGAAACCATCATGAAGGCTAGTTAATTAGTTAATCATCAATTAGTTTATTTTCAATTTAATATATATATATATATATAATATGCATCAAATACATATTTTTTATATTATAAAAAAAAATACATACGTAACAAGTGAAGGGTAAAAACAAAAATACATCTTACACTTAATTTTTCAATATCTAATTAATGTATAAGAATATAATTAATTAAAATTAATTGTTAATTATATTTTAATATGATATAAGATATTAATTTTACTTTCAATTATTCACTTCAAGATCTACTTGGTTATTGAGATAAAAATACCATCTATATTATGATCATTTAAAATTATATTTTAATTTTATAAATGAGAATTAATTCTATAATTATCCATTTTAAGGACTTTTTTTTTTTTTGCTTAGTTATTGAGACAGAGATACTATACAACTCCATTCAATAAGCTTTTAAAATAGTCTTCTAATTTTATAAGTGAGTTATGTATTAATTTGATGAGAAACCCACAACATGTCTCTGATTTGAGCAAAAAACAGAGCAGATTTCGAATTTGTGATGAGTGGGACATACAAGAAGCCCAGTAGTAGTTAGTGACAGAGGATTTCACGTGAGGCTGTGTTCTGATTTGATTAACTGTTTATGAGAAACCAAACTGACTCAACTCTAAAAGAATTTGACCAGTTCATCTCCACATACCACACTTCACCTTTTCAACTACGCATGTATGTAAGAACGGTTCCAAAACACAGCTTCTTTGATTTATTGTACTCATCTGCACAAATATATTTGTGGCCCATCAAATTTGTGCGTAAAAAACGTACATGCTTTTTCATTTTTATTCTTTCTTTCCTTCTTCACTAACAGATTTATTATATTTTATACTTACTACACGTAACATAATTTATAAAATATTTATTTTATTATAATTATGTTTATAATATGTTATACTTTATCATCACGATATATAGATAATGATTTTAAATTTATAATTATATTTATAATGTATAAATAATAATATAATTATGTTCAAATTTAACCATATTTTTATTATTATTATATATATATATGTTATAAATATAATTATTTTGAATATTTTTATAAATTACCTGATTCTTGTAAATTTTCTAAAGCAAAAACTTATGACACTTTTTCTCAGTAATATGTGAGACTATATATATATATATTCTTTTTATTTATGAAATATAGTCTCCATGTTTAGAAATTACTATTTACCTCTATTGTCATAATTAATTTCAAATAACTTTTAGCTTTTTTAATTGGTTCTAATTAAATTATAAACACAGTATTTTTATTTTAGCTGTTATATAAAACGCTAATCCCTAAGATTCTGGGAAGAAAAGTTCTAAAACGCTCACTTAATAACAAACATATGTGCAATTTGTCACTATTGAGATTTGGAGTGTGTCTTCCGGGCATATTTAGCCAAATGGCATGTTGGAAATTATGAATTCAAAAGAAAGACTTGGGGAGTGTTTGGGTGCACTACCAAAAAAAGTGCTTCTAATTGAACTAGTTTTTAAGAAATGGTTTTTACTAGAAGCAATTTTATAAATTAAAATAAAAGAGTTACATGTTCCGAAAAAAATTATTAAAATCACTTTTAATTTTTTTCGCAACAACATAATAAAGGGAATAGTCAATTCCTGATGTTAATCTTTTTATGTGTGCTTTTAATTTATCATATTAAAAAAAATGATTTCCATAGTTTAATAAAAGGATGTCCATTAAATAAACAATATTATGTTAATAAATTTTATATTAAAATATTCTTTCTTTTAACAACCTATTAAAACAAGATTAAAGTTTATTCATTTAATAAATATAAAGTTACACTTAACACGAAACATTTTTTTAAAAAATATTTGTTTTAATATTTATTGATTATTATAATTTTTATTTTAATATTTTATTAATTTTTCTTTCAGAAAACAAAATTAATGTATTTAAATAATTTTCTGTTAAAATTTTCTTAAATAATTTCATATTAAATTTTATTTTCTTTCATTTTAATGACTCATATTTTATTATGTTTAAATCACTTGATAGAAGAAATAATATTTCAATAAAAAAATGATTAAAAGCACTGATTCCTCGTCTTCTTATAATAAAAGTGATTGTATTTATTGTAAATTTTAAACTAGCCATAATAGTACTATATATTATGGTGTTGTAAAATTAAATAATTTGTTTTAGTTAAAATCATAAGTGCTTATTTTGGGTGCCGGAGCTAAGAGTATGTTAGTCTTAGCAACTAGATTGTGATGGTGTGGGCAAAATAATTTTATAATAGTTTTCCTTTTTAAAATATTTTCTCCTCATACACCAAACAACAAACGTTTCTATGAGAATGAAATGGAAAAACGACAAATACGATTATGGCTAGTTTCAAGTAAAACATACAAACTCGCTCTTGAATAGAAGCTTTCTACATGGAGTACCACACAATTATTTATGATAAACACAAATACGATAAGAAAAAAAAAGAAGTCATTGCCTTAGAATTAATCATTACGTTTTTTAATAAATTTATATATTTTATTATTACAAAAAAATTATTTTATAAAATAATAAATTTATTATCATATTAATCGACGTACAAAATTAACATAACACAACATAAATATACCACATTGTGATGGACAAAAAAATTATGGGTTTGGTTATATATAATTATCCGTATTATCGATTGATTTTTATATGATAAATTTTAAAGATAGATACAATTTTAGGTAAAAATCGAACATGAAACAACGAATACGATTATACTGATAACAATATTCACATGTATTTAAAATTAATTATATTTATTAAATTAAATTATATATTAATTAATAATTAAGATTTATTAAGAATTTTTTAAAAAAATTTTAAAACAGTTTTTTTTATATTTTTTAATAATTATCTCGATTCCTACTCACAGTTAAAAATTCGTTACCGGTACGTAACGATTTTTAAATACAAATTTTATATTCGTACATAAAAATACCATACCCGTAATCATCATACCACTGATACCACAAACATCAATTCATATTCGTTTCTAATTTTCCTATTTTCTTGCTCCTACAAAACATCATTAATTTCAGGGGAAAAAAAAATAACATCAAAGAGATCGGCGAGAGATGCCACCTCAAGTTTAAAGATATTATGGGTGCTTGAATCGATCGAATCGAAAATTCTATAACACTCTTGATGATAATCGAACATCACAAACTTGAATTAAAACCAATGTAACCACATGATATTTTCAAATTTCAGAAAAACTTTGAAGATATAATAATAATAGGAACTAAATCCGAAACTTGAAAGGAAAAAAGGAGTTATGATTGATTGATCTTTTAGATTTCATAATGAAGTGACTGATTAATTCGACAATGATTTGATTGTTAAAATGAGTGTGCGTGGTTTGGAAGAATCAGGACAAAAGAGGGTAATAATTTCATGGGTCCCATATAATGAAAAGGTTCAAGTAATTCATCTCCAGGATTCATTGGAGAAGCATTAATATTTTCCAAAGGTTTGTCTTTTTGTCATTTTCATTTTTTTTAAATCCTCAATCATGTTTCTTGAAATCATATTGCCTCCCACTTTATTATTTTATTTTGTAATATTTTATGTAAAACAGCATTCACAAATTAATTTGTGGACGCTACTGTTTATTAATTTGTGGATGCTATTGTTTTGTTTTTTTTAAAGAAAATTGATATTTTTAAAATAATAATTTTAGAGTAATTTATTTTTTATAATCTAATATTTAAATATTTTTAAAAATAAATTTTTTATTTTGATATTAATAAAAATAGTTGGTTATTCTTTTCTAATTTTGATAATGGTGGTGTGTATGGATGTTAATTTCCTCGACAGAACTAGAAATTCAGGAAAAATCTCAATTTTACATAATTTTTTATAATTTATTTTATGATAATTCTATGTTTGGTTTAACTTATTTTCAAATTCAATGAAATAAATAAATTACTATGCATAATTACTATTTTAGTGATGGGTAAAGTAACAGAACAAAACATTTGGATATCGCAATGCTTTTGTAGTCTAAATTTAAAACTTATTATATTAATTTTATAGTAAATAAATATAGTTTATATTTTATATTGATTTAAATTATTTATGACAATTGATTTGTATTTTTTTTATTTATATGAATTTTTGTAAATTTTTGTAAATTTTTAATGAATACTTTCCATCCCTCTTATGCATTTATTTAATTGTGAATGTAGATAATCTCGAAACCCGTCCCTCCAATTATTTAAATGAAATCGAAGATAGCTAACACTCTTTTATTTTTAGGAAATTTATTGAAATTCCTTATAAAGCTAATAGGTGTTCACTATTATTTAGTAGTTGCCGTGTTTATCATCACCCTCAAAGATGCCATAAAACCTCACAAATTTATTATAAATAATTAAATTGTATTAAAAAAGAAATTTTAAGTGTAAGAATATATTGAAACCTTCCCGTACACTAAAATAACCTTCAAAAATTACATCTATTAAATCTTTTCTCAAAAATCTCATTCATATTTACTTCACTATTACAATAAGTAACTTTAGCACTTAACTCAAGATTAATGAGAGCTTTAAATATTTGTAATGTAATGCATACGTGGGCTCTTTTCACACTTTGTAATTTACATTTTTAATAATAATTGAGCTTTTTTATATTTTAATGCACTTTATTTTATTATTATTTTTATATTCTTTTATTTTATGTCTTTTTTTTTTAACTTGACAACATCTTAAACTTATTTTTTTTTCTTTTTATTTAGAAAAAGATCTTTGTGTTGGGAGTTTTTTTTAATATAATTCATTACATTTCACCTTATTCCATAACATAAATTGTTATTGCATTTTTTTTTTCATACAAGTTATAGGTAAAATTAAGATAATATTTATTGATTAGACATAAATTCTAGTTTAAAGATATGAAATGTTCTTTGTTAAGCTCAAATGAGTAACTACAAATATTAACAATGGTTAACTTGAAAAACTCAATCGATTCAAATAAGGCCTAAATCATTTCTTACTCTAAATACAAATTAGGATTTCACCTCAATGGATGATGAAATAGATTTTAAAATATAGTAAATCTCAAGAACTCGTATAACTACCATAAATTTTCTCTCAATAAGAATACCAAAACTAATCATGAGCATGTGCATAAAAATTTGAATCAATCTATTTAAAACTAGCAAGCATATCACATAATTAATGCAAGTATCTTAATGAGTGTGTTACATTCCTTATCCTACTCATGACAACTAGCTTTTATCATTAGGTTCATATGTTTCATATCAAGTATGCATGTAGTTGGTTTCCATGTAGTTATAATTTTTTTACCTAAATCATGATTAAAATCATGTTAAAAATAAAAAATAAAACAATTTTCAAAAAATTTAAAATTCATACTAAATACTAAAGTAGATAATGAAATTCCCTCCCTCAAACTTAAATCGCACATTGTTCCCAATGTCTACATATAAATGTGAAAGAGTAAAAAGAAAGAAAACTCTCTTAGTCTTGGCATATCACATTTGTCGTTGAAACTGCTAAGTCTTGTTGTACAATTGTTCTCCACATTTATTCACTTACAAACAAAATAAAATAAAATATAAGTAAAATAACATTGGGTTACCTCCCAGGAAACATCACGTTTAACGTCCTTGACTAGACAAACATATAACTTCTAAGGTGCATCCACCAAGATTATCACAAATGTTTCATTTGATAACTGATCTCTATGATAATGCTTCACTCTATATCCATTAATTATGAATTGTTCTTTATTTTTGTTTTCTAATTCAAAGGCTCCATGGTTGATTGCGTTAGTGATGGTGGATTGACCTGACCATCTACTCCTTAGTTTTCCTAGAAACAATTTCCGTCTTGAGTTGTATAGTAACACTTTCTATCCCTGTTCAAAGATACGGTACATAATTTTCTTGTCATGCCATATTTTTATCTTTTATTTATAAAGCTTGGCATTCTCATAAACATTCCACCATAATTCATCCAATTTATTCATTTGGAGCATTCTTTTCTCATCGACTACATCTATGTACATATTCAACTGTTTCATTGCCCAATATGCTTTATGTTCCAATTTTAGCTGTAAGTGGTATGTCTTTCCATAAACTAGCTTAAATGGGGTGGTACCAATTGATATTTTAAATGCAGTTTTGTACGCCCAAAAAAAGTTGGAAAAAAATAACCAGATTGAAGTACCTTAGTTGTTGTTTTTGTGCTTCTAAAGTAACCTCTATAGTCTGAGATGTGGTAATGGTAAATAATACTTCCAACTTCATCATAAGGGACACACTGTCTCAAAATACCATCATCGCATTTTTATAGAGGTAAGGATCATTCCAAAAATACTATTTAATTTCATGGAAGAATTTCTTCTTTTGTTTCCATGTGAGGTCTCGTGGAAGGATGTTGGTAGCTAGGAAATTTGCATTTCTACATACCATAAGATTTTTATTTAAGCTATTGAAAAGATTTACTCATCTAGAAAGGATTCCCTAATCACCATATTATCATCCATTTGTTTAGACAAATGGTCTACTACCTAATTTTCTGTTGCTTTTTTCATATCATAGATATCCAAGTTAAATTCTTGTAAAAGGAGAACACATCTTATCAATCTTGGTTTTGCATCCTTCTTTGTCATAGGTACTTTATTGTAGAATGATCTACATAGATAGTCACTTTGGTTCCAACCAAAAAGGATTTGAACTTCTTAAAGGCATACATAATGGAAATGAGCTCTTTTTCTATAGTATTATATTTCATTTGAGCCTCAATTAGTGTCTTGCTTTCATAATATATGGCATATAAAATTTTGTCTCTTCACTATCCAAGAATGGCTCCAATAGAAAAAATCACTTGCATCACACATCAACTCAAAGGGCTTGCTCCAATCTAGTGTGACTATAACTAGTGCGGACACTAATTTCTCTTTAAGCATTGGATTGACTTTAAACATTTATAATCAAATTTGAAAGGCATGTCTTTTTCCAAAATATTGTACAATGGTTTGGAGATTTGGAAAAAATCTCTTATGAATCTATAGTAAAAGCTCACATGCAAAAAAAAAAAAAACTCCTTACTCATCATATATTGGTAAGTGGTACTAGTTTCACAATCACTTCTATTTTAGCTTTGTCCACCTCAATACCATTAGCTAAGATTTTGTGGCCCAAGATTTTTCTTTCATGTACCATGAAATGAAACTTCTCCTAGTTTAAAATCAAATTTGTTTCTTCACATCTTTGTAGCACTAAGGAGAGATAGAGTAGACATTCATCAAACATGTTTCCAAAGAACAAAAAATCATCCATGAATATTTATAGATACTTCTCCACCATGTTTGAAAAAATAGACATCATGTAGCACTGAAATAAACATCATTGCATAATCCAAATGACATTCTTCTAAAAGAAAAGGTTTTATAAGGACATGTGAAGTTGGTATTTTCTTGGTCTTCAAGTGCCACAACAATTTGGTTATAACTAGAGTATCCATTTAGAAGGAAAAAGAAAGAATGCCCAACTAATCTATCAAGTACTTGATCCATAAAAAGGAAAGGGAAATAGTCCTTCCTAGTAGATTTATTCACTTCGCAAAAATCCATATATAATCTCCATCCTATGATAGTCCAAGTAGGTATTAACTCATTTGACTCATTTTCTATCGCATTGATTCCTCTTTTATTTGGTACACATTGAATTGGTTTTACACATTCACTGTATGATATTGGGTAAATGATGCCCATGTCTAGCCACTTGATAATTTCCTTCTTCACCACCCTTTCATAATGGGGTTTAAGCGGCACTATGCATCCGTTATGGGTTTAGGTTCTTTAGCAAGATTTTGTGCATGCATATGGAGGGCTTATGCCTTTGATGTCAACAATAGACCAACCTATAGCTCTTTTGAAGTTCCTTAACACTTTCAATAGTGATTATTCTTGCTCCATACTTAGATTAGTAGAAATTATGAATAGAAATTTCTCATTATCACCCAAAAATGCATAATGAAGATGATATAGTAAATGTTTAAGCTTTAATTAGGGTGGCTCCTCGATGGTGTAAGCCTTGAGCTTGTCTCAGGACATTGCACAAATACATTTCATACACATATGAGCGGCGTGTCCTCCAAAAAGTTCACACAGTTTACAATATCAACATTTGATTCTATACTTTCAATGTTAAAATAGATTGAGTTGTTTTCTGGTGAGTTTATATCATTATTCATAGCATCATGTGTTAAAGTTTTAAATAAGGATGATTCAACAAGTTTTATTAAGCTACCTGTATAAATGTGTGTTCCTAATTGAGTGTCATGGTATTCATTAGCATGTGTGTTCACAGAATTAACAAGCACATACTTTAAAGCATCCCTAGGGAAAATGCTATAAAGCACATCAGTGGTTAGCTCATCAGTATCATCTATTTGAAAATAATCACTAGCATTACCAACATCTAAAAATTAAATTGCTTTGAACACATTAAATGTTACTTGTTTATCTTGCACTCTTATTGTATGCTCAACCTTTTATACATCAATAAGTACTTCTTCACTTGCTAAGAATGGATGACCAAGTATGATAAAATTGTTACAGTCCTCCTCTATGTCTAGCATAATAAAATATGCTAGAAAGATGAATTTGTCTACTTTTATAAGCATATCTTCTTGCATTCCCTAGGGTCTTTTGATTGTTCTGTCTACCATTTGTAACTTTATTAAAGTGGTTTTGGCATTACCAACCCCTAATATCTTGAAAATTGATAATGACATGAGATTAATGTTGGAACCCAAGTCACATAGTGCCTTGCCAAAGTGAATGTTCCTAATAGTACAAGAGATGTCAAAACTACCTAGATCTTTGAGCTTTTTTATGGTAGTTTTCTATTAAGGATATCACTAAAACCTTCATTCAAAGTTATTGTTTCATGATCTCCAAGCCTCATTTTCTTTAACAGTATATCCTTCATGAATTTTGCATAAGACGACATTTGTTCAACTACATCTACAAATGGAATGTTTATGTGCAGCTTCTTGAAGATTTTTAGGAATTTTGAAAACTATGTGTTTAACTTTTACTTTTGCAGTCTTTGAGAGAAAAGAATAGTAGATTTACAGAGGTTTCTTTCCTTTGGTTGAATTATTTTCTTTTTAGTGGTTTTTTATCCACTAATTCCTTCTCATACTTGTTAATTTTCAGTTTCTTCTCATCCTTTTTAGCTTTTGGTTCCACCTCATCCTTTTGAGTCTCATGTTCCTGCTATAAAGTTTTACCACTTCTCAAGGCTAAGGCTTTACAATGCTCCTTACCTTCTCTTCTTGGGTTCATAAGTGTGTCACTTGGAAAGTTACTTTGAGGCCTTTGACTTATAGCTTGTGCAAGTTTCCCCATTTGGGTTTCTAAATTTTGATTTGAAGTCTCTTGAGTAGACACATTTGTATTTATTTACTAGATAAAGTTTTCATCATCCCTATTAAAACATTTGTATTGTCCTTAGTAGGTGGCTTCTTCTCTTGGGCTTGTGATTGGTATGGTTGTTAAAAACTAGGTGGTGGAAATGATTAACAATTGAATTAATTACCACATTGATTATTGTTATTACTCTAAGAGAAATTTGTATGTTGTCTCCATCCTAGGTTATATGTGTTCACGTATGGATTATTATTTCGGTTTAAACTACCCACATTGCATGTTGATTCAGGATTATTTTGACAGTTATCAAACAAATATCATCCACCACAAAAGACACAGGATGCCCTTGAATCTTGGACCTATTTTATACTCGTTGGTGAGTTTTAAGACTTCGAAAGATTCACTAAAGATGACACTTGAGTTGTAAGTGTCGTGATACCATTTACCTCATGTAGTCTAGCTACTCCTTTTATGGTTGTCATTCTGTCCATTGGCTATTGATATTTATTGCTAGCCATTTTCTCAAGTAAATTTTAAGCTTGATTGTAAGATTTGGCTAGAAAAGCTACATTAGTGGATATATAAACAATAGTTCTTGTTTGAGTATTGAGACCATTGTAGAGAATCTTGATTTTGATCCAATAAGGGATACCATGGTAAGGACACTTTCTTATCAATTATTTGAATCTTTCCATTCTTTTTTGGTGGGAAATATTTCATCAAGAATTTATATGCTAAGTCATTCCAAATTGTAATAAAATCAGGTGGTAAAGAGTCTAGCCTAGTCGAACACGGTCTTGCAAAGAGTAAGGGAACAATTTGAACCAAAATGCCTCATCGGTCACACCACTAAATTTGAATGAATCTCCAACTTCAATAAACAATCTGAGATATAAATGAGAATCCTCTATTGGCAATCCATTGAATTTTCCAACTATTTGTAACATTTGAAACATCATTAGCTTTAATTCAAACCCATTAGCTTAAATATTTGGCATTATAATACTTAGATTTAGCCCTTCCAACATAGGTAATGCATATTCATTCATAGCTTTGTCTCTATCATCCATTAAAGGTATTTGATTGTTCAAATTTAGCTCATTATTGTTTATTTTTAATAGATTAATCATTTCTTTCACTTGGTGACAACTTGTTGTTTTCTTATTCATTTCAAAGTATGCTCAATTTCGAGATCTAAAGGCAAAAAATGTCTCCCTTACGGACTCTACTCATGCATAGAACTAAATATGTTTCTAATTGAGTAAAAAAAATGTCAAAAAATTAATAAATAAGTTAAAATTAAAATTACCAAAAATAAATAACTAAAATAAAATAAAATTAAAATTAATTTCGAATATATATAATCCTCGGTAATGGCCCCAAAAACTTGATTGTGTGCAATGATACTCAAGTATATGTATCACAAAATAAGTAATATAATGATAAGGAAAACTCATTCCCATAGAGATTATATTATTATAAACTAATTTTAAAACTAAAAAGTAAAGATCGATTTTTTTGTGTTTCTAGAAAGCAAAATTAAAAGAACTAAAAATAAATAACAATAAATAATTAACTTAGAATTGATAGCTAAGAAGATATTTGAGAAATATCTAGAAATACTTAATCCTTCAATTTTATAAATATGCGAATCAATAAAATCCTCACAATATAATTACTAATCAATTAGACGATTAATTGAATCTAACCTAGCATGAATTCTTATCTAAAGTAAACTACACACCATATAGTAATTAATCTAATCACACTCTTATGTCAATTAAATTGGATACTACTCATTAATTCATCAATTATGGATCACATACATAAGAATCATACATATCTACTTAGAAATTTTACATGTTATTTAATCAAGATAATTAATTAAATAATTTTCTCAAATGTATTTAATTATCTCTATAGATCAATTGTTAGTCATACAATTAATGGCATAAAAAATAAATTAAATAATATAATTAAATTGAAATAATAATTTGGGTAAAATATTAAATCATTAATTACATATAAAAAATTGGATTTATAAGATTCCTAGATTAATAAATTAGCTATATATGATTTTGTTCATAAATATCATAATTTTTATAAAGAAAGACATAAAAATTGATAAAGAAAAGAGAAGAAGAATAAATATAATCAATCTTACGAATTATAGCACCAATTAATTTTCTCTTGAATCTCTATAAAAATTATAAATTCTTTTGAACTTTTTTCATATTTTCCTCTCTTTTTGGCTCTAAAAACTAATAAAATTAAACAACGCTGACCAATGGGATCACAACACATGACACGAGAGAAACACTAAACTAATCAACTCGCAATGCATGGTAGGGCGGATTATTCATAGTCAACGCATGCTAAGTCAACACCACACGGTGCACTGTGATTTGTTGATACAGATTACGTGGTACCCCTATGGCATGAATAAATGATTCTCATGACGATGTGCGGCACGACTGTTGGCCACTTGGCAAAACTCAGAACAAATGTCATGTCGACACATCGTAATGCATTTATCACCCGATACACGCGACATGTTTCGATTGGCTCCATGTGCTTATGTGGCATCTACATGGCGTGCTTTGATTGGTTCTGCATAAAAAAATTCATAAAAATTTCAAAAAAATTCCCAAAAAATATGTTTTCAACTCTTTTCACTAGAAAGTCCATATTTTAGTATTTTTAACCCCAAAAATACTACTTATTAAATAAAACGAATAAATATTAAGTCAAAAAATACATCGATGACTCTACTTTCATAGAGTCATCACTATCTCATAAATTCTCCATTTAATGATTAAATATTTATTTGTCAATTGTTTGTTGAATCAAAGTTATCTTTAATTTTATATTAATAGACTAGGATTTTCAAAACCCAAGCAATTGTGACATAATGTTTAGGTTTATTTTTTCATTTTTAAGAATTTTGTTGAATTATTTAAAAAAACATGTAGTTCTTCTTTAGACTGACCTTAAAAGTGTATTTATCATTTTTTATAAAATGATTCACACACTTACGAACTATTTATCAAATACAAAATTTGTATATCATAATACTAATCATGTCAATTGTCTTGATGATATACGAAGTACCACATCCTATTGTATCTACTTGGAGATAACTTTCTTTAATGGAATAGCTTTAAGAGAAAGATAGTGTATCTTATCAGTAGTGAGAGTTAGTAAAGAGCTATGGCTCTAGCTTCTACGTAGATTATTTGTTTAAGGTCTCTCTTGGTTGAGCTAAGTTTTCCTCATCTTCATGCCTCAGTTTTGTTTACTAATAACATTAGTGCACAAGCTCTATGTCATAATCTTACTTTTCATACAAAAACCAAACATATTGAAAGTGGATCATCATTTTCATAGGGATCAGGTTTCGCATCATACTTTTTTGGTTGAGCATGTATCTACAATTGATTAGATAAGTGACTACTTTACCAAGCCTGTACGTATCTCTTCTTTTATGTTTTTAAGACCCAAATTCATTTTTTACCAAGGCCATGAGTTTGTCAGGGGTGATATTGCGTTGTGGGTGTTAGAGGTTTTAAAAGTTTGTTATGAGTTGTTGTAAGTATAATCCTTACTGTACATGTGTATTGTGGATAGGTTAATGAGTGTGTTAGTTTGTAAATATAAGGGGCAAAGGTTAGGTGCTTTTTGCTGTAATCACTTGTTTGAAAATTTTCAATTTCAGCAGTATTCAGTTTCATCCTTCTTGAATCAGTTTCTTGATTCTATTGAAATATATACATGGATGAGTTCATTGGCTACAAAAAACCATCCAAATTTTTACACTTCTATTTATCAACACTTAAGATTTAAATGAATAATTTTCTCTCTTCATAATTTTATAAATTTATGAGAATGTAAAAAATAGAGTCATTGATGATGTCACATGTCTTAAGTAAACATACATCATTATCATTTTTTCAATTAATTAACTTAATTTTTATTTTTTAATCAAATAAGTAATATAAATTAAGTAATAAATTTTTAGTAATTAAAATATTAACAAAATTTTAGATTACAATTACTTATATTATTTTATATATAATATCGTAAATCTTGAGTAAGGTAAATAATTATCATTTTTTTTCAATTAATTATCTTAAATTCTATTTTTTATCAATTACGTAATAAATTATGAGTAGTAAAAATATTTATAATTTTCTAGATTAAAATTATATATCTCTTTCTTTTATAAAAGGTTATTTATCTTAAATAACATAAAAAATATTTTGGTTGATTATCTAAGTATAATATTTTTTCTATTAAATAATATAAATTAAATAAATTAAGTAATAAATTACTAGTAGTTAAAATAATGACAACTTTTTAGATTACAATTATTTATTCTTTTTCTATATAATGTTATTTATCTTAAGTAACGTACATACATACATATATATCATTTTTTTAGGTAAGTATCTTAAGTCTTAGTTTTTTTTTAATAATTACTAGTTTAAATATTGAAAATTATTTAAATTAAAATTATTTATCTTTAATAACATAAATATCAGTTTTTAGGTTAATTATATTAAGTATTATTTCTTTTATCAATTAAGTAACATAATCAAGTAATAAATTATTAGTAGTTAAAATATTGATAATTTTTTATATTTTTTATACAATATTATTTATCTTAATTAATATAAACAATTTTTTCTAATTTATTATTTTTAAGTCTTTTTTTAACCAATTAAGCAATAAATTAAGGTATTTAAAGCAAGTGAGCTTGACTAAGTTTAATATAAAATATTGACAAAATCCCTACCAAATTCCACAAAGTGTGTCATCTTTCAAAGGCAAAAAATAGATTAAGTTATCCATTTACATGGTTCGTGAATGCTTCCAAGGCTTAAAAGAAAAACTAGAATGAGTTAGTAGGTAATTTGGCTACAGCTTTTGAAAACGGTATCTTTTTCCACAAAAGCAATGTTAGTACTAAAAGAAAGATGTAACTTATTAATTAGGTTTAAAAAAAAGGGTAAATTTTGCTTGTTGATTTTAACTTGGTATTGTTTAATGCCTAAGCATATCACTGTTAGTCCTAACATAGCTTTCCTAGAAGATTATGTTGGATATTTAATTCAAATTAACATAAGAGAGATATTAGTGAAAGAAGATAATATCAGATATCATGATAGATATATATAGCTAACATGCATCCCCAATTACTACCTCAAATTTCCAACTCATCAATAACCAATTCACAATTTATCATAAATATAAATGACACTCTTTTTTTCCATCACCCCACGTTGCCCTGTCCCATATCCTATTAGATGTGTGGAAAATTAATTATACCAATATAAAATGTTTTCTATTCTTAAAAAAAAACAATTGACTTTAGGATTTTGTCTTGGCTTTCATGACCAAATTAATTAATTAGAATTTTTTTTGGATTAATTACATTTTATTATCACAATATATAATAAAATTTGTAAAAATATTCAAAACGTTTATTTTATTGCAATCATGTTCACAACGTATTGATAACTATAAAAAATACCCAACAACGTATATTTTTTTTAAAATTATAATTATTTTCTATCCAAAATTTGATATATTTTATCATTATTCATATATTATAGATATAATTACAACAAAGTATAATATTGAATATTTTTATAAATTATCTTATATATAATTAACTTTATTTTACATCAAAATAAAAAATCTATAACAAATATTTAAAATAATAAATATTTAATTTTTTAAAATAATAAATATTTAAAATAATAAATATATCTATAACAAAAAGAAAGGAAAAGAGAGAAATTGAGCAGTAGGGTAAAGGCGATAGGTATATCCACCGCTGCCACCGCCACTTAGCATGACAATTCTTTTTTTTGGGTCTTAAATGACGTATCTTGGTTACGTAAATATTTAATTTTGATAAAATGAAGAAAAAAAATCATTCATTAGGTTTTACACAAGTTGATATTAATGTATATCAATAACAATAAAAAATATAACTTCTCAAGAAATATCAATTGAAAAAAAATGTGTATGTTTTTATATTTTCTTATCTATCCTATTATAATGACCATGTAACAAGTTATCTAATATTTTGATAAATAGAAAAATTAATAATGTGGGTACTTTTATATAAACATCAATTAAATTCTGCTATAATAATTGAGTAAATTAAATTCTCACGTTGGTGCTACTTTGAACGTACCACTATATTACCTTGACATAAAATTACCTGAAAAAGCTACTTTTATTACGTAAATTGTTGGACCTTTAATCATACATGTGCTAACTATTAATGGCACCATCAAAAGTTACAGACATGATTTGATTTCAAGTTATATTAAACCAATATTTGAGATTTTTGTTGTAATAATATAATAGTGGATAAGGCAACTACTATAATACAAACTTTTTCCGTGGAAAAGAAAATCAAAAGGAAAAGTTGCGGCATAACAATAATCATGATCCTTTTTTTTTTCTATTATTAAACTATGACCGACTTTATAGTTTATACAACAGTGAAACACAATAACGATAAAGCAATCATCTGCCTTAGTTCAAAATATAGCATTATTATTCACTTTATGTCACACAGTATCCGGCATTTGCTCTTTTACAATTGTTAAAATTTAAAAGTACCAATTAAAATGAATAATTATTATTTTCTTCGTCTTTTATTAATTTAATATTTTAATAATACTTATATTTAATAATATATATATTTTTCATAACAATTCATGATTAGTACTAATTACATTAATTAAATTTAAATATACTAACAATTTAATTAAAAAATTTAACATATATTATCAATTATGTAAAAATGATAAGAGAAACCCATCTTTAAAATAAATAAAGTTAATAAAGCCATTTTTAACCCAAAACTAAACAAAATTTGAAAGAGATTCTCGAACCACTTTTTTAAAAAATTGAATTATGTTAAAGACGATAATTTTATAAGAAAAACAAGAGCGGATGGATGGCTTTGCGAGATAAAATTAAGTTTTTTTTTTATCAAATTAACACTTAAAGAAATTTATTATAGTTTTAATGTTCTTAGATATGACTGGTTGTAGACTGCGAGGTGATTCACTGAGGGAAACAGTTTTAAAGACGAATTTTTCTTCATTTTTTGTCCATATGCATAACATATACTGAAATCTCTAATTAAGTTTAATTTTAAATCATTATTGTACATAAAATTAAATATAGAGACTTTAGCAACTTACAATGAAAATATGGATCCAAATACATAAAAAAATTATTAAATGAGGGTACTATTAAAGTGAAAGATTATGAACACTTAATAACAAGAAATTACCAAAAAACTTTTGAATCTTTAATAAATGAATACAGTAGATATGAGCTGTTTATATACTAGTGTAGTAGAGGAAATTAGAAGCTTGTAATAGTATAACTCAATAGTCCACATGTGCTAACAACTACACAACTCTAACAACCTTACATCTCGACATATTAATATCTATAACAGTATCTTTACATTCTTCTAGAAGCTCAAGGTTTTATCTAAAACAATGAATTTAACTTTTAGCTTTTGAAATTGTTAAGGGTGAAGTGCCTTGAGCTATGATGTCTACAATCTACTCATCACTTAAGATATGTTCTACACATAACATTTAACTTGCACTTTCTCTCTATCAAAATGAAAGTCAATTTCTACATGCTTGGTTCTAGAGTGAAGTACTGGATTCCTTGCTACGCACCCTACAATTACATTATCACAGAATAACATTAGAGCTTGTGACACAAATATGGAAAATTCTTTTAATAGGTTATGTATCCAAGCAATTTTTATAGTAGCATGAGTAAGTGACTTCAATTCAACTTCAATGGAGGAACTTGATACAACCTTTTTCTTTCTAGATGATCTTGAAACCAAAGAATGCCCCAAAAACATACAAAATCTACCTGTGCTCCTCATCTCATTTGGGAAGGAGACCCAATCAACATCACAATATGCACTAAGGTACATTCAAGAGCTTTTGTGCAAATACAAAGTATATGTAGATGATCCATATAAATACCTCAACACTCTTCTAGTTGAACTCCAATGTAAATCAATGGGACAATGCAAAATGTTAACAAAGCTTGTTGATTGAGTATTCTATCTCTTGTCCAATAAGTGTACAATATTGGAGAGCACCCATAATTGTTTTGTATTGACTAGGATCAGAGAGAGGTTGTCCAGAAGACTTAAAATGTTTTAAAATGAGCCAAAGGAGTAGTGATAGCCTTTGCTTTTCCAAGTTGAGCTTTCCTTAACAACTGATGTATATATCTTGACAAGTTGAGATGAAACCCATCAACTTTTCTTGCAACTTCAATTCCCAAAAATAATTTAGATTACCAAGACCCTTTAAAGCAAAAGCTTTATTTAGATTTTCAATCATCTATTATTTGAGTTTATAATTACTCCATGTGATGACTATGTCATCTACATAGACTAGAACCACAACAAGGTCCTTGTTTATCTTATACAACAACATCAAAGTTTCTGATTCAAAACACTTGAAGCTCTACTAT
Source organism: Hippophae gyantsensis (assembly GCA_030763125.1). Classification (NCBI taxonomy): domain Eukaryota; kingdom Viridiplantae; phylum Streptophyta; class Magnoliopsida; order Rosales; family Elaeagnaceae; genus Hippophae; species Hippophae gyantsensis. The sequence goes on from CM061038.1 coordinate 28,720,874, forward strand.
ATCAAATAATTACTAAGCTTGACGAACAAAGCTCTTAGAGCTTGTTTGAGCCCATAAAAACCAACTTTAGTTAGCATACAAAATATGGCTTCTTAACACTAGAAACCCCTTTAGGTTGAGTCATCTACACATCCTCTTGTAAATCACCATTTAGAAATACATTATCAACATCCAATTGTCTCACTACCAAGGCCTTGGAAAGTTCCATAGTCAACACAACCCTTATAGTAGTGTGCTTGACTATAGAGCTAAAAGTCTTTGTATAAAATATTCCAAGAGTATAATCATAAACCTTTTCAACTATCATGCTTGTACCATTCTAAGCTCCTGTCAGCTTTGATTTAACTCTAAGGCCTCACTTGTTACCAATTATTTTGATCATTAAGAAGCACACACAAGTTCCCAAGTGTTATTAGCAATCAATGCTTGAAACTCTTTTTCCATTGAGTCAAACCATTATGGAGTTCTAAGTTCTTCTATATCTATTATGGGTTTAGATAAGATGACTTGCATTGTGAACATCTTTGGTTTATGAATGCCATTCTTAGACCAAGTAGTCATGAAGTTGAACTGAATGAGTTGATAAGATATGAATAGGCAAGAAAACATAAGGTAAATGAACAAAAAAATCATTGCAATTGGAATAAAAAAATACTCAGAGTTTGACAAAACAAAGAGCTACTAGAGGTGTTTTTGACTATAAGAAGAAGGATCAAGCAAAGATGAATATATTTTAAGAATAGGTTGCAATGAACTTGAAGAGAGAGAATAGTCCTTAGAATTCATAGTTGTGCTAAGACTAGGAGAAGATAAGTGAAAATCATCATAACTAATAGGATTATGAGGTACACTAGATGAATAAAAGATATTGAAAATAGTTTTAGAAGTAGGAAGGGTAACAAAGTGAGTGGAAGAGGAACTAGATCTTAGAACTGATGAAATAGAAGCATGGTTAGGTTGACTGAGCCTGAGAAAATCAAATGATGTTTTATGAAAAACCACATTAAGGCTTATATAGATACATTTGGTAACAATATCCATGCACCAATACCATTTGTGGTTTGGATGATATCCAAGAAAAACACAAGGAATAAATATTGGTTCCAATTTACTAGAGTTATAGGGTCAAAGAAAGGAATTACATAGACAACCAAAGGTTCTTAGATGATCATAAGAGTGTTTTTCTTTGTATAACATCTCATAAGGGGACTTTGAAATAAGAGACTTAGAGGGAATTTTATATATGAGGTGAATGGAGCACTTAAAAGCATCTTCCCAATAAAGAAGAGGAAAATCAGCTCTAATAATAAATGACAAACCTACTTCCATAAATAATAAAAGTATTTGGAACCATTTACTGAAATCTTAGAAGCAGTTCCACAAACATCAACATGGACCAAATAAAAAAAGATGTGTGTCCTGAGGATGGGTATGTAGCATTGGTAAATTGTGAGACTTTTCCATTTGAAAAGCTCCACAGGCTTCAAGTAAAGAGTTAATGCTACTACTTAGACCTATAATAGTAAGTATATGTGTAATTCACATTATACTGATGTCTATGTGTTTGCTTCCAACGTGTAAAACAAGGTGTCTATTTTACTCTTACCTAGTATATTTGTCCTTCTCGGTATAAGGTTGGTTACTATGAATCAGTAATACACACATACACATAGGTATGTACCCTTTGTACACAAGCATGTTTACACATACCATATAGTTGATTTTTGTAGTATGCATGATAAGTGGAATGTTGGTTTTCAACGAGTGAGTGTGCAAGCAAGCTGACATTGTCACTTGTATTTTTGGCTCATTTTAGGTACGAGTATTTATGGAAAGTGCTCGAGAATTTTGGAACAAAAACATGTGAATTTGTAGCACCGCACTACAAAGCTCATCACCACCTTTGGTGAGGAAGCTAGTAAGGTGGAAAATTTAAGTTCTATAAATACCCCAAATTTCTTCTTATTATGTATCCAAAAAAATGTAATGGAGCTCTATCAAATTGATGTCTCATTATTTTTGTTTCTGGTTCACTATCTTGTGTATTGTTCAATATTAGTGATTCGTGATTGTGTGGGAAAATCGTGCTTATGAATGGTGAATACTAGAGGTAGTGTTTGCAAGTGGTTTATGTGAGGTATGCCTTGTGTTGATTGGTAGTTTCCTTCATGCAACATTTTATATGTGAGAGCCTCCTTATGAGGGTGGGAAAAGTTAGATTCTTTAAGTTCTCACTTCTTCGACTATGTGCCCATTGGTGCTTTGTGGTGGACTTTCTATCCTTTGTTGTTCATTGGGTGTTCATATTCGACAGTGGTTCTATCAACTGTGCATGTCACTCATTACGGATTCATGATACTGTTGGCTTTAGAGGTGAGCCGATTTCATGTGTCAAACCATGTCATTATGAAAGCAATAATAGGTAGTTAGGATGGAGATCTCAACTGATAAAAATATTTATGATTTTATTTTTTTAATAGAGTTGTAACTATTTTATTAATTAATAGATTGTTTACTATTGAGTAGTTTCCTTAAGAAACTCAAGGATCTTACCACATAGATAGGATTTCTATGTGGGTTTACCTCATTATATCTTATGTTATACATGCTTGAAATGTGATCAGTATAATCAAAGTTTAAATGGCGTATGTCTTTACATACTAAATTTTAAACTCTAATTAGATTTCTTTTAATATTTATCTCTTGCTATCTATTTACTGAATTCTATATCTGTTATTTTATTAAACTACCTATCTGTATTTATTTATACTATAGTTGTGATTATCTATTAGGTGTTTTTATCGCTGTTATTTGTGAGGTTGGGTTGAGTCCTTTAAGAGTCAGCATATCCTTAACTTGATTGTGTATCGGGTCTTAGACTCCTTCTTAGTAGACATGCATTTTTAGATTATGTGTTAGTATAATTTACCTTTTATATATATACATGCTTAGTGTAAGTCTCTAAGAAGCCTATATCTACTTATCATGGATGTTTACTAGGTGTCTGACTCTTTATTAGGGTTTTCTATATATATTTGATTGCATGCTATAAAAGTACAATTATCATTTATTGAGTATATTTTCACATACGAGGTCCTGAAATGATTTAAAATACTTTTAGTTTTTCGATATGTATGCCTATATCATAAGTTGTGTATCATTTCCCATATATGCATGTTGGTAGTCTTGACAAGAGCCTATGAAGTACATAATCACTAGTGTGTATTCTGCAATTTTATTATTGTGTTTGCTAGTTATTTTTGTTATTTGTTAAATTGAGCATGTTATTTTGTACTTTCCCTATGTTAATTGCTTAATTCATATTGTAAGACTTGCTTGGTCAAATTTATATAGAACATTCAAAAAGATTCAATGGGTTGGCAATTTCATACCTCATATAGATCTTGGTTACCTACTTGAGTGAGAAGAACAATTGACCTTCATGTAATTGTTCATATGTATGAAAATCTTAGATTTTTGTCACTTTTATGTGTGGATGGCCAAGAATATTGATAACTGTATTTTATATAGTTATTTTCACCTATTTTATTAATTATAATTGCTATGTTCTTGATGTTTTTAGTTAATTTTAGTTTAATAAATTAGGATTTACTGTTTTTTCTAAATTTTAAGAAAATTAAATAAAATGTATCAAAAATGCCCTTAATCGTAAATTTTTGTCCAAAAATATAATTTCAAATAAAAGTATTATTAATTGCAATTTATAAAAGTTGAAAATATAATTTAAATTAAAATTGGGCTTAATTTCAATTATTAAAAGTTTAAAATTTAATTTAAATTACAAAAAGGTCAGTATTGCAATTAATCAAAGTTTAAAATATAATTTGAAATATATTTGTGGGTGAAAATATAATTAATAAAAGTTTATTTTCTTCGCAGGAGAAACATTCCACGCGCCGTTATCCACGCTTCATCGTGGACCGTCAGATCAACGCATGAACGGTTCGGATGCGCTGCACTTCAACCCGAGGAGAGCTGGATGCAGTGGAAATTTTCTTTTCGCTACGGCTCGAGCCCGAGCTGGCCCACTGCCGCGACAAAGTCGTGCGGCCGTGGGACCCACCGCCGACGCCGCAGACTGCTCCCCACTTTCGCGCGCCCCATTTCTCGGTGCGCAATGATCCACGTGAGTTCCTAAGTATTACGCGAACCGGGACCGCCACGTGTTCCACTTAATATTTCAAGAAATCATACTCCGACACGTGGCATGTTACAACGAGCACGACCGCGCACGGGATCAAGCTCCGTGTTGTGCCTCGGCTCCCGTGCGACCATTCATCGTGCGCCCATTTCCCTCAACGAATGAGATGCCGCCACATGTCCCACCACCGTGTCCGTGAATCGTAACGCGACACGTGCGGCCGTGGAAGAAAATTAAAACAAACGCTACAGCGTTCCACTCACTTTTTCGATCCCATTTTCGATACAATTTTTGTCCCTCCCACGCGTTTAAATTATAATTTTCGCCACAATTTTATGTCCCACGCGTGGATTTTAATTTAATATTTTATTGATGTATTTTTTTGTTATAAATAGGAGATAGTTTTTAGTTGTAAAAAAGTTTGGTTGGAGTAGTTTTTGGAGTAGAATTTTAGTTTTAGTTTTCGAAAGTTTTTAAAGTGTTTTAGTTTTTTCAGTTTGTAATTTTTATTGTGTTTGTGTGTTGGTTGCGGAACACGCAGAAGCCATTTTTGGCTTTTGTTGTGTTCTGCGTGTACCAAATATTTTTCCTAAGTGATGTTTTAATTTTATTTCTACTTCTTCTAATTTTTCTGTAGTTGTTATAATTTTTATTTTAATTTTATGAAGTAATTTAATTTTTTCTAGGTTGCATTTAATCTAAATTTACGGCTTGATTTTAATTATTTTTGATAGATTTATAAGACGTCTCGATTTGTTTTCCTATTTTCAGGCGTAATGCTTTTTGATTATTTACTTAATCTTATCAAAACGATCCGTGGCACATGAATAAACTCGAGAAAGGCATTTGTGTGTGTATTGCTTGTAAATAGAATGACATGTATGATTTAAGGATAGAAATATACCCTAATTGTAATGTGGCCATTTGAAAACTTAGGAACGTAATGAATCTCGATAAATTTAATTTTCATAGAGATATAGTAAATTAATTTAACGATGTGTGTTTATACTGAGCTCGAAAGAGATGTATGAATAATAAAAAAAAGAAGTTTTCTTGACAAATTAAATGTACTAAAAAATATAAATCAAAAGAAAATAACATGATTCGAAAGGATTAGTTTGGTGAAAAATTGCAATCCTAGATTTCTTTATTTTCTTATTTTACTTTTTTTATTAACCAACGATTGTTTTTTGGATAAAATCGAGAGATACAATTTTAGTAATTTCGACAAACTATAGTAACAACCGTGGGATCGATCTTTACTTTTACAAATCTTTATTACTCAGGGACGTGTATACTTGCACGAGTTCGTGTGTTGAAAAACACCCAACAAGTTTTTGGCGCCGTTGCCGGGGATTTGTTTAACTATTTTCATTGTTGATATTAATACCAATCAATTTGATTTTAATTCAAAAAAAAATTTAAAAATAAAAAAAAATTATGCTTATTGTTCTTGTTTATTTTATTTTAAAAATTTTCTCGTAAGTTGAGATTTTGTTTGACACACAAATTTTAACTTACAAAAAAAAAAATTTACTTATTGTTGTTTTATTTTATTTTTCAATTTTCTCGTGGGTTGAGATTTTGTTTGACACACAAATCTTACCTCACAAAAAGAAAAATAAATTTTATTTGCTTATTTTTGGTTGTGTAATTTATTTTTCAAATTTCTCGTGCGTTGAGATTTTGTTTTACACACAAATCTTAACACACATAAAGAAAAAAAAACAGAAAACAAAAAAAAATTTATTTGCTTATTGTTAGTTTATTTTATTTTATTTTATTTTTTTTAATTTTCTTGTGGGTTGAGATTTTGTTTGACACACAAATCTTAATACATTTAAAAGAAAACAAAAAAAAATTTTATTTTCTTATTGTTGGTTGTTTGTTTTATTTTATTTTTATTTTTCTAGTGAGTTGAGATTTTGTTTAAACACAAATCTTAACTCACAAAGAGAAAAAAAAAATTTTGGTTATATTTTCTTAATTTATTTTTCAATTTTCTCGTAAGTTGAGATTTTGTTATACACAAATCTTAACCTACAAAAGAAAAACAAATTGAGAAGTCAAGCTGAAGACTATAAATCAAGCGCTTCTTGGGAGGCAACCCATGTGTTTTATTTATTTATTTTTTTTCGCATGTATTACTTTTTATATTATGTTATGTACTTTTTTTTTCGTAGGTGCAAATTGGAGGTAATGAAGCAATTTTGGATTAACCAATCAAACCAACCAGGAAGTTTCTTTAAACCCATCTCATATGTTCTTTAACTTTCACACATTGAGGACAATGTGTATATTAAGTTTGGGGGTGGTGGATGTATTGAGCCTAATTGAAATACTTTCTGGATGTTATTGCTTGTGAAATTTTTTTTTTGTTTGTTTGGTTGATTGAAGATATTTTGCTATGAATAGTGATTTAGTTTTATTTCTTCGATTTAAATGATGCATAATTCTTTGAAAAATTTGAATATTGTCTAAGTGATGAATAATTTTTACGTATGTTTCGTTTTTACAAGAATAAATATTCTTGAGCACTGCCTTGATTTTGAGTTGCTATGATAATTTAGAGAAGGTTTACGTGAGTATGAAATTGATTGATTTTTGTGGTGTCACATTTTAGAATTTGTTTGATTTTCTCGAGGCTAAATTATAGATAACATTTAACTAAGAAAATGATTTAGGCCATCTTTGGATCGTTGAGTTTTCTATCTACCTTGACATACATTATCCATAGTATACCCTTTTGAGCTTCAAAGTTTATATATATATTTTTCTCATTTCAAAAGCCTATCTAAAAAATATATATGTAGATATACCTATCGTTCTTATCTCAATAACATGTGACAATTGTTAGTAAATATTTAAAGTTATATCCAAAAAAAGGGATACCGAAAAAAAAGAAAAAAAAAAGAAAGAGAAAGAGAAAAAGAAGAAGAAAAAGAAAAAAAAAATATAGATTCTGAAAAAAAAGGAAGAAAAAAAATATAGAATCTGAAAAAAATATAGTTATTGTATGTGATGAGAAATCCCAAATTGGGAAATAATTATTGAGATGATAGAATTATCTTTTTCAATCCTGAAATGTTATGTTTGGGAAAAGTTTTGAGCTAAATATTATCTTTTATCCTACCTTTACCTAAGCCATACATTACAAGCTTTATAAAGTCCTATTGATTTTGTGTTTTGTGTTTGTCTACATTAGTGGAGAGAGAAATGAAAAATAAACTTATGAGATTTGTGATTTCATGAAAATTTGTTTGATTAAATGTTTGTATAACCGATCCCTGATCGTATGTGATGAAATATGAAAAGACTTCACACACACACTAAAATTCATTGTGAAAATGTAATATACTTTTAAATTGATTTTGATGCTTAGATAAAATTCTTTTATTTCGTTGAGTTATGTAATTGCAAAAGATAAAAGAAATATTTTGAAAATCACTATTTTAAATGCAGTTATCTTTGTTTTATTTCCTTCCTTTTGCTCGAGGACTAGCAAAAACTTAAGTTTGGGGGTGTTGATAACTGTATTTTATATAGTTATTTTCACCTATTTTATTAATTATAATTGCTATGTTCTTGATGTTTTTAGTTAATTTTAGTTTAATAAATTAGGATTTACTGTTTTTTCTAAATTTTAAGAAAATTAAATAAAATGTATCGAAAATGCCCTTAATCGTAAATTTTTGTCCAAAAATATAATTTCAAATAAAAGTATTATTAATTGCAATTTATAAAAGTTGAAAATATAATTTAAATTAAAATTGGGCTTAATTTCAATTATTAAAAGTTTAAAATTTAATTTAAATTACAAAAGGGTTGTATTGCAATTAATCAAAGTTTAAAATATAATTTGAAATATATTTGTGGGTGAAAATATAATTAATAAAAGTTTATTTTCTTCAGAGAAACATTCCACGCGCCGTTATCCACGCTTCATCGTGGACCGTCGATCAACGCATTTAACGGTTCGGATGCGCGCGCAGCACTTCAACCCGACCAAGGAGAGGATGTGGTAATTTTCTTTCGCGCGTTCTGTTGCCCGAGTATGGCCCACTGCCGCGTCGGCTGCGGCATGGCAAGACGACCCACCGTCCGACGCCGCGTTGCACCGGCCCTCACTTTCACGCGCCCATTTCCTGGGCAGCCGATCCACGTGAGCCCGGTTATTACGCGAACCGGAGACCGCCACGTGTTCCACTCTAATATTTCAAAGAAATCATACTCCGACACGTGGCATGTTACAACGAGCGCGACCGCGCTCGGATCAAGCCCGTGTTGTAGCCTTGGCTCCCGTGCGACCATTCATCCGTGCGCCCGTTTCCCTCAACGAATGAGATGTTGCCACGTGTCCCACTAATTGTGTCCGCGAATCGTAACGCGACACGTGGCGGGCGTGGAAGAAAATTAAAACGTAAACGTGCAAAGATTCCACTCACTTTTTCGATCCCATTTTCGATACAATTTTTGTCCCCCCTACGCGTTTAAATTATAATTTTCGCCACAATTTTATGTCCCCCGCGTGGATTTTAATTTAATATTTTATTGATGTATTTTTTTGCTATAAATAGGAGATAGTTTTTAGTTGTAAAAAAGTTTGGTTGGAGTAGTTTTTGGAGTAGAATTTTAGTTTTAGTTTTCAAAGTTTTTAGAAAGTGTTTTAGTTTTTTCACTTTGTAATTTTTATTGTGTTCAGGTGTTGGTCATGAACACGCAAGCCATTTTTGGCTTTTGGTGTGTTCTACGTGTACCAAATATTTTTCCTAAGTGATGTTTTAATTTTTATTTCTACTTCTTCTAATTTTTCTGTAGTTGTTATAATTTTTATTTTAATTTTATGAAGTAATTTAATTTTTCTAGGGTTGCATTGAATCTAAATTTATGAAGCTTGATTTTAATTATTTTTGATAGATTTATAAGACGTTCGATTGTCGCTCTATTTTTGTGCGTAATGCTTTCGATTATTACTTTAATCTTATCAAACGATCCGCGGGCACATGAATAAACTTGAGAAAGGCATTTGTGCGTGTATTGCCTGTAAATAGAATGACATGTATGATGAAGGATAGAAATATACCCTAATTGTATGTTGGCCATTTGAAAACTTAGAACGTAATGAATCTCGATAAATTTAATTTTCATGTAGATATAGTAAATTAATTTAACGAGGTGTGTTATATACGAGTTCTCGAAAAGAGATGTATTAATAATAAAAAAAGAAGTTTTCAAGTTGACAAATTAAATGTACTAAAAAATATAAATCAAAAGAAAATAACATGATTCGAAAGTGATTAGTTTGGTGAAAAATTGCAATCCTAGATTTCTTTTATTTTCTTATTTTATTTTTTTTATTAACCAACGATTGTTTTGGATAAAATCAGAGAGATACAATTTTAGTACTCGACAAACTATAGTAACAAATCCTCGTGGGATCGATCTTTACTTACAAATCCTCGTGGGATCGATCTTTACTTACAAATCTTTATTACTTGTGACCGTGTATACTTGCACGAGTTCGTGTGTTGAAAAACACGCAACAAATATCATGTCGTAAACTACCATTAAAATTTGTCATACTATGACATTAAACACTTCTCATATAATAAACAACTACATTAATAGAATTGAGATTAACCATTTTACACAATTGGTTAAAGATATTAACGGAGGGTATAGATTATAGGATAATGATAGCACTAGGTAACTTGTATAACCCTTGACTTTATTTCGAGTAAATAAGACATGTCTTTGATCTGTAACTTTAACACAAAACTCATTATAGGACAACTCCATTGTTACTTCATTTTTAGCACAAAACCTCTTGATTGAGATTAAATTTGTAGCCTATTGAGGCACAAGAAGCATATTTCACAATTTTAAAGATATGGAACCAAAAACTAGAGTATCATTCCATAACTAAAAAATAAAGACAATGATCCCATTACCAAGCATGACAAGTTCATATCTTGAATAAGGCACAATAGCAATAATAACATTTGGATGGTTGGTAAGATTATGACTGGTCCCTTTTACCGTGTGCTAAGACTCATCAATAGAAGAAGATACATCATATTTCAAGGTATCCCCATTAGATACAAAATCTTATACAATGAAAGCAATTGAGGAAAAATCATTATTTCAGACCAAATTATCAAAGGAAGATTGTGATTGATGATCAGATGGGTTGTCTTGCATTGTATAACAATGAGAAGTGTTTTGGTTTTCAAATTTCTCATTTTCTTCCCTTAATAAAGATGCACTTATGGTGATTTGGAATTTCGATCACAAGAATTGTTTCAAAATGATGAATAGTGAAAAACACCTCTATGCATTTTTTTCTTATTTCTTACATATTTGAGAAGTACCTTGTATAAAGAGCCCCCTTTTCCATTATCACAAATTTTATTGTTAAAGTTCTACCCTTGTGAGTTATTTGTGGTATTATTGGGAGCAGATATCCTTTTTGTTATTGATTGTTATTATGGTTGTAAGAGTTTCTTGAATTAGAATCCTGGTAATTGGGAAATAATCTTGTGAAATGTCTTGCACTAATTGAGAATTACCATTATTCACATATTCTAACTACTTTTCTTGAATTCTTAGAGAGTTAAACAACTCACTTAAATATGAAACACATTTCCTTTGAGTGATAGTGGTGATTGTAGGTGCATAATTACTACTTGACCAATAAAGAACATATAGAACTTTTGTCTAAAAACAATTTCCTCTCTAGTAGCCACTATATGATCCATAATATTATTTGTAGTGCTAATACCAGCTTCTATAGGCATATTTCCCTACTGTAAAGTTTGTAATTTCCATATGAGTTTCATCTTTTGAATTATCAAAAAAACACCTTCTTTAATGCCATCCAATAAGTTATTGCATAATCTTTGTCTTTACCAATTAGGTACTTCAAATTACCTTGTGTGATTGAGCTATAAATACAATGCATCACAATTTTGTTCTTCAAGTCCCATATGTCATACTTAAACTTTGGTTCAAGAACTTCTTGATTTTGACTTTCATCGTTAACACATATTTCCACTACCTTCTTAATAACTCGAGTAGGAGGCACTAATGAACTATCAATAAAACGGGAAAGCCATTGATGAACATTCTTTTAACCTATAATTTGTTATATTTTAAGTGTTTATTTTATGTTTTATTTTACTATTATCTTATTTTGAAGGGTATTTTTATTTTTTGTAGATTAATATGCATTTAGAAGAATCTTGGACAAACACGAGTAGAAAGAGTAAGAACGAGGCTACTATTGGCAACTTATATAAGTTGGAACAAACCAAAATAGAAAAAAATGTGCACCATAGCTTAAACATGTTTTTTTCCACAAAGAGTTTCTTTAAGGTTCCAGCTAGTGATTCTAGAAATTATGCACATGCCATGGACCAACAGATACCATACTACAACAAAAGCCTTTCAGTTCCATTTGTGTTTTTTGAAGTTCAATGCGCGTCATGGCCCAATGATGTCTTTGTTGTGGCATAAACGTCTTAGGTTGAAATTATAGATTCAATAGTCAATGTGTCCCATAGCATATATCAAAGCATGCCATAGCCCGAAGGTCAAAAATTGAGAAAAAATATAATACGTATATTGTTCATATTTGGTCCTTAAATTAAACCTATAAATACACCCTTAACCTCTAATAAACAATTTAAAGCCATATATTCAACCATTAGCTCCCATAGCTATTATTTAAACTCCACAATATAGATACAGAGAAAAAATCTCTCAATTGTAAAGTATATCCAAGGATTTGAAGAAGACTACCAACTAATTTAGAGATTTGGAATCACAGATCAAGAAGCTATACTTTTATTGTTATATCTTATTTTTGTCTATATAATTTGAATGCCTTTTATAGTTAAATTAATTTAATTTAATTTAATTATAATTGACTAAATTTTGTAATATGGGATTTTAGTATTGCTTTCAATGATTGAAAGAACAATTTTATTGTTTAAATAAATAAAAGTTTTTTGATCAATTTTTGTTCATATTTTTCATCTCTTTAATTATAAATTGATGAAGGGCCAAGTCTTGAATTATAATTAAAGAAAACATTTTAGAACTAAGCATAAGACACATCATCTGTGCTTAGTTGTGAATTAATGAATAAAAGTATAATTTAATTTAATTAATCAATTTTAAGCTCAATCCAGGAAGCTATTGATTAATTGAGATGAAATTAAATGACTTAAATTATCTTTAATTAAAAATTAACGATAGATAAAATCTTGATTTCTAATTAAAGAATATAATTACCTTAGGTTTACTAATTAATTAATTTCATGCCAATCTAGAAAGTTATTAATTAATTGAGAATCATGGTTTATACATTTTTCTTAGGTTTGTCAATTAATCAATTTCAATCAAGATCTAGGAAGTTATTGATTAATTGAGAATTAATTTAGAATTATTAGGATTAAATCATTTAATAATTTCTTTCCATAAAGGATTATGTGAATTAATTTCTCATATTCATTTGCCATCCTCATTTTGGTTATAATTTAGTTTACGTGTTATATTTTAGTTGAGAATGTTTTGGATTTTTCATTTTAACTAATTTAGAAAATAATTTAACTTTTTAAAACAACCGACCAATTCCTATAGTGACTGAACTCAAGGTAACTTATCATTAATCTATAAGTGATTTATGCACTTGAAAATAATTAAAATTTGTGCAATAAGTTTGTAGCACCGTTGCTTGGGAATTGGAATTTTAAATTATTATTTGTTTTCTTTTTTGTTTATCTTCATAATTATTATTTTTGTTTCTTGTCTATTTATTTTATTTTCTTTGATTTATTTCTTTTTAGTTGTTTATTTTGTTATTTATTTGTTGAATACTTTTTGTTTCTTTAATTTTTTTGTTGTCTTAGTTAGTATATTCAAGATAGGAGGTACCATGGAAATCAACTTGTATCTTTTGTAGACAACATTAACATATCCAAAGAGCACTTAAATAGGCTGGATATTGAAATCCAAGAGCCATTACAAGGGTCTTTACAAGAGTCATTAAACAAGGGAGATGCCTTACCAAGAGGATGGTAACGAAGGAGTATGCAAGGTTAATCATTGACACTATTATTTTCTCTATACAGTTGGAAGAGGCATTCTTATGAATTGAAAAATATTCATTAATCCATGTTTCCCTCCTTCTATAGAATTCCTAATGTAGATCCTTTAACTTTCATTAGAGATTTCTATTCAGTTGTATATACATTTCCTATGCAAGATTTAAATGAGGACTAACTTAAAATTAGTTGTTTCTCATACACGCTCAAAGATTGTTCAAAGGCTTGGCCTATGATCTCCTACCAGGTTTCTAGATAACTTGGGAAGGAGTCTATAACAATTTTATGAGAAAATTATATTTTCATCAAAAGACTTTTGATTTGAGAACCAAAATTGCCAAATTTTCTCAAATGGAAGGATAGTCATTCCATGAAGCTTGGGATAGGTTTAAGTTACTTCTCACTCAGTGCATACATCACCACTTTCCATTGTAGCTGTAAAATCCATTTTTTTATGATGATTTAACACAACAGTGTCAATTCACAATTGATAATGCTATAAGTAGTGTTATATAAAAAAAACAGCTTTAGAGACTTATAACCTTTATGAGATGTTGGGTGTTAATTTCCAACAAAAGAGTACCAAAGTGAGAGGAGTTTGAGTTAATGAGATAGACTTTAGGAACGAGATGGCATGAAATTTTTAGAATTGACTAACCAAATCAACTCCTAACTACCAAGAGCACACCAAACACTACTACAAAAAGGGGCATTAAAGTCGGTTCCTTGAACCGAATTTAAATCAATTTAAAGTCGGTTCGTTGAACTGACTTTAAATGAAACGACTTAAAGTTTAAAGTCGGTTCAAGGCGTGAACCGACTTTAATTTTTTTTTTAAATTTATTCATTTTCTATACTCAAATAAAAACCTGTATTCAAGCAGAAAAAGAAACCAAAATCAGTTTAACAAATAGTTCAAATAATACAAATATTTGAAAAATAAAATATTAATTAATAGCAAAAAAATTACCATGATTTTGTTCTATTTTATTCAAGATCATCATATTCTCTTCCTTATGTTATAATACAAACCTACATATATAATACAAAAATTTATACACATAAATAATAACAGAAAAAAATATGAATAATAAGTGTGTAAAATTAATAGAAATACTTACAAAAGTAAATGAAGTGATAAAATGAAGGGAAGAAAAAATGTTGTTTTATAAGTGAGAAATGGGTATAAATTTTTTGAGTATTTTGCTCAAAAAAATAGGGGATCTAAAAGATTAGTTAGAGAGAAAGAAAACCCACTAACCGGTGCTGGAAATTGTAGTAGTAGGTGGCCAGAAAATGAGAAAGAATGGAGGAGGTTTTGGGTTTTTGAGAGTTCTGTAACGCTGAAAATAGTTTCTGTCTAGGAAGAAAGAAGAGAAAAGAATTTATCCACGTGGATAGCGTCGATTCCACGTGTCAATCGATGCTACATCCTACGTGGATAGCGTCGGTTCTACACCGAACCGACTTTAAACCAATTTAAAATCGGTTTTTGGAAAAAATCAACTTTATGTATCGACTTAAATACCCATTTTTGTAGTAGTGAAACCAAGAGGTATGTGAAGTCTATGATACATATTGGCATAGTGCTAATTTTTGCTCTTTTACTAGTAATTCCTATGTAAGTACCAATTAGGAAGTTAATCTTATACAAGGGTACCAGTCTAGACCTAATAATGGTCCCTATTCAAACATTTGTAATCTTGGATGGAGAAATCACCCTAATTTCTCATGGAAAGAAAACACTAACAAACATTATGCCCAAAACCAAAAGCAAGGTCCAAAGTTAAACCAAAACATGCCATTCTATCCACCTAATAAGCCAATCTTAAAGGATAGCTTGAATGCTTTCATTCAAGTAAATATAGATAATCATATGAAAACAATCAAATGTTGGATTCTTCAGAGGAATCTATTAAGAGGGTGAAAGGTCAAGTAGAGAAAATAGCTAAGAAAATACAAAGATAAGAGAAAAGGAAGCTTCCGAGACAATCTAAACATGCATAAGCTATTATAGTCCATTAGAATGGTGTGGGTTTAAATAAAGATTTTCCTAAATTTTTTAATAATATTTTTAATAGTGCAAGAAACACAGGTGGAGTGTAAGTAACATCCCAGGAAAGTGTAAACATAAATGATGCAAATGAAAAGCCTTTAAAGAGGATTGATGTACGAAAACTTGATGGTTAAATTTTATAAAATTTATAATAATCTTACAAGTGCATGAATCACTTTGTATAAAGTGACAAGTACACTTCTAAGGTGGGTCTATAGAGGAATTACATGATTTGTAAACAATTCAACAAAATTCTTAAAAACATAAAACAAACCTTTTTATTATGTCACAACATTTGATTGTGAAAAATATCTAAACTAATAACATAAATTTAAAGATAGAAGATAGATAGGTTCAAACAAATAACATGTATTCATGAAATCCATTTTTCATTAGAGAATTAGTGGAATATTTCACTGGTTGATTATGTTTGGTAATATTAATTAGGTTAGTAAAATATAAACTCCAATTATTAATTCTTTCTTACATGTATAAATACACCTTTGGTGGAATCATTATTCTTTGTTAATTAAATCTTAACCTCACACCATTGGTGGGGCTGATAAATTAATTTTTAATTAAATTATGCTTGTTTATAAGAAATTATCAAACCATTTAACTTGCCATTTTTGGTGAGACCAATAAGTTTAAACGTCTATTCAAGTTGTCCAATATATTTTCAAATAGTAATTCTTATAAAAATATTTGAAATAGAGCATGATTCTAAATCAGATCGAGATATTTATATCTAACATCTAAGATTACTCTAAATTAGATCCAGATTCAAGTTTTTAAAACCCAATTTTATTTTAAATCAATTATAAAAAATGTATTGCTAATATATTTTTTTGGTAATAAACTTTGAAAAAATTCTTGAATACAAAATGATCTGTGTTTAATTATTATAGGAAATACTCCTCTAAATAATGTACAAACATATCAACATAACTAAGTTTCCATTATAACAATCACTCAGATATATTAAAAATAATGAATGACAAATAAATTATTTATAACAAATTCAATAAATACAAAGATACAGATTATATTTATACCTAAAATATACATGAATAGGTATGCCCTACTCTACATAAAGGCTATAAAACTTCATGATATCCCTTAGATTCTAGTAATGATTTTGCATCACTTGGTCTGGAATAACTTCTCTTTACTACCTCATTTAACAACTAAACATAAACTAAAACTTGTTCAACTCTCAAATCAAGAGAAGAACTAAAAACATTTATAGAAACTAAGAAAGAGAAAAAAGATAACCTAAAAATGTTGAGGGATGATAAGGAATGAAGGGGATATGTCCTTTATATAGGCAAGAAAATGCTACAGAAAAGTATAAATATGGATCATATAGTCTGACACCATGACACACATTTATCTTTACAGTAGCATACACCAATATAAAATTTGTTAAAATTATGATCATTAAGTCTCGTATAGTGGCACATATAAACCTTCATTACTGCGCATTAATCTACCCTTCTAGAAATTCTTTTGTATTTCACCCCTTCCATTTGGTTGGAACATATGTAAGGTTTACATATTTTATTCTTTTGTTCTTTATGGTTGCAATGGAGTGCTCTTAGGTATGATTCTTCAAATGTTTATCTGTTAAATCAGTTTGAAGCTATATATACCTAAAAAGCAACAAAACATACATATGATTTTAAAAACATAGATTTGCTAAAATGATAATAAAAATTAATATGCAAATGCAAATCTATTTTGACATTAAAGTACATAAAATCATGTTAAAGAACTGAACACTAAGAGGAGAAAGAATAAAGTTAATGGAAGAATGATTATTCCAAAAGTTGCTAGTGTAGTTCTTTGACAAAACCTTCCACAAAAATTAAAAGATCTTAGTAGTTTTAATATTAATATTACTATGGAGGAAAATAAGGCTAATATTTTATGTTAAATTTAGGTGTAAGTATTAATCTCAATATATTGGCAACTAGGTTTGAAGAAGTTGAAGCCCATAACCATGTAATCAGTTGATAGGTCTGTCAAATATCCTAAGAGCATAGTTGAGGATTTGTTCTTGTACAGGTACATAAACTAACAATAGTTGTTAATTTTTTCATGATGGATATGCCGGAAAACATATTAGTGGACAAGGAGCACACTATTATTATTATTAAGCCCTTCATGACCACAACCAAGACTATTATTGATGTCTATAGTGAGATATTAACTATAATAGTATTGAGAGAGATTATCCATTTTAAAGTTTTTGATTCCTATCATATTCCTTCTATTTATATTGTTAATGAGTGTTTATATATTGATTATGTAGGTACACTTGCTCATAACACTTTTTTGTAGAATGAGATAAACGATAAACTTCAATATACTTTAACTATTAATACGATAAAGGAAACCTTAGACAAGGAGACTAAGTGGCACTCTAAATTGTTAGATAGTGTGGAACCAATAGAAAAGCCTAATATACCCTTAAATTTACCTAGAACCCCTCATAAGAAAGAGAGCACTCCACCTAAGCACCTTGAATACATGTTTTTAAGAGAATGGGAAACCTACCCGATCATTATTTCTTTTACTTTAACCACAATCCAAGAAGAATATATAGAGGTATCTTAAAAATTCAAGAAAGATGTAGGTTGGACTAAAGGAAACATTAGAGATATTAGTCTAGTTATGTGTATACATAAGATTATTATAGAGGACAATACCAAATTTGTGAGAGATTTCCAAAATAGACTTAACCTAGTTATGCAAGAGGTACGAAAACTGAAATTTTAAAACTCTTAAAGGTAGGAGTTATCTATTCTAATTTTGACAGTAAGTGGGTTAGTTCGGTATATGTGGTACTTAAGAAATCAGCATTAACATGGTAACAAATGACAAGAATGAGTTAATGCCTACAAAAATAATCACGGGATGGAGGATGTGTATTGATTTATAGAAATTGAATTTGAACACTAAAAAAAGATCAATTTTCTCTTTCTTTTATTGATCAAATGTTAGAAGTTAGCTAGCATGACTTTTATTATTTTCTTGATGGTATTTTAGGATATTATCAAGTACCAATTGTAGTAGAAGATCAGGATTAAACGACATTCACTTGTCCATTTGGGACGTTTTCCTTCAAGAGGATGTCATTCAGTCTATGTAATGCTCCCGTCACATTCTAGAGATACATGATGTCTATATATTCAGATATAGTGGATAAATTCATTAAGGTAGTCATGGATGACTTTTTTGCCTTTGGAACCTTATTTGATGATTGTTTGCATAAGTTGACTTTAGTTTTAAAAAGATGCATTGAATGCATTTTTGGGTAAATCGATATTGATACATTTTTTATATGAAATATGAGCTTATGATTTTCAACTAATGTACAAAATAAACAGTATAAAATAAACTGTGAATGTTTAGGATATTAATTTAACTTATACTTTGGATTTTAATTATGTACTTAAAAGAGACTAGAGCATAAGAAGTTTTGTATTTTTATTTTTACTCTTTATTATTTTTCATTTCCATTTTTTCTTTTAGTTCTTATTTTCTTATTTATTATTTGTTTATTTTTTATTATTGTTTTTTAATTTTTGCATTTAATTTGATGTTTGTGGGTATCATCACTAAAAACCCCCACAAGACTTAAAGTCGTCCACTATAGCAACCTATAGATTTAAAAGCTTGTTTTATATGCTAAATGTAACTATATCAATCTATGAAAATGACTTAGGATTGTTTAATTTATTTATTTTAGTTTTTCACTTTTCTTGTTAAGAGAATAGCAAGAAGCTGGTTATAGTGGTGAAAAATACTTAAAAAAGCACTACATGTTACATGATTTATTTACACTTTAATGTAAAATTAGATTTATATATACATAATTTTATTATTATTATAGCACTATTATTTTAGCAAATCTATGTTTTCAAAATCACAGATATATTTCTTATTTTTCGTGCATTTCAGTCTTCAAAATGATTCAATTGATAAATACTTGAAGAATTGTACCTAAAAACACTTAATTACAATCAAAAAGAACAAAATAATAACATATGTTAGCCTTACATATATACCAACCAAGATGTAAGAGAGTGAAACAAAAAGAAAATGAAGAAATGTATTTTACCATATTAATGTGTGTCATGGCACGAGTGTTCCGAATTGTAATTTAAACGCATATTGAATCAATGTATGCCACGGTTGTGGAAGAAGTGTATCACGACACATGACTTCACAATTCACTTTTCTCTTCTTCTCATAGCATTTATCAACCTATATAAACCCCCTCCCACAGTTACAGGTACACCAACTCAAGGCAAGAATTCTGAGTTTTCTAAACAGTTCTCCATATTGTTATAGTTTTTTTAGGTTTAAATTTCTTAGTTTTATGTAGTAGTTTTTTGATTAAATAAGTAGTATAGGCATTTCTATTTAGAAGTTTTTCAAATAAAGATCACTATTGAAATTCTATACTTTGAAAGATACGCTTGAGTTATAAATTTTAAATATATTCTTTTATTTTTAGAATTAATTGTATGTACTGTTCTATATGTAATTTTTAATATATTGGCTATTTACTAAATAGCACATGTTTGGCAGAATATTATTAAGGGATATTAGTTATGTTGTTATGATTGCAAAATATTAATTTAGGTAAATATTTTTATAAAATAAATTGATTTTTATTTCTTTATTCAAGATTTCTACAAAGTTTATTACAAAAAAATATATTGACAATATATTTTTCGTGGTAGATTTAAAATATGAAAGTTAGATTTATGATTTGATTATTTAGATCTAATTTAAAATTTATATTATATTTCAAAGATCTTTATAAGATTTATTATTGAAAAATATATTGGGTACATATTTTTTGTAATATATTTAAAATCTGAAAGTTAATTCTGAGATACATCAATCTTAGATCCAACTTTGACACCATGAATGAGAATATAAATTATGTATTCCATTCAAAGCAATGATTTAGATGATTTTCTATTTCCTTATTAATAAATCATAATTCAATCAATTTGTAGGCTCTGACTAAAGATATTAATTAGTTTTTATTAACAAAGCATCTAAACCCCTCTCCCAAGGACATTTTTATACAAAAAAGAAAAATTAGTAATATTAATATATATCTTTGATAACCTAATTAATATGAAAATGTATAATTAACTAACTAATATATCCTATAAATTCTCCATTAAGTGTTAAATATTTATTTGTCTAATATTTGTTGATAAGCAATGGTTTTATCTTTAATTTTATGTCTATAGATAAGACTTTTTCAACCCAAACTTTGTGACATGATATTTAGGGTTATTTTTCTTTTTAAAGAGTTTTTTGGATTATTTAAAACCACGTAATTCCTCTTTAGACAAACTTTGGATGTGTGCTTATTACTTTTTATAAAATGATTCGTATACTTGCTAGTTATTTATAAGTATACAAAATTTGTGTATCAAGTTTTTGTGCATTAGAATGGAGTTGATATTGTTGAAATTATTCCTGATGAACAACAATTTACATTAGGTCTAAATCCATGATATACTTACATATTTAATTATCATGCTAGTGGTATTTTGAGATATAACATTTCTTTTCAAGAAAAAAAAGAAAAGATTTTTCCATTATTGGAGGCACTATCGTTGAGATGATCCTTATTTGTTCAAGCTTAGCGAAGATTAAGTCATCTAGAGATGTGTACCTCAACAGGTGCATTAGAGCATTTTGTTCTACTGTCATGAGCTTTATTGTAGGGGCCACTTTGGTAATAAGAAAACAGCCCTGAAGATATTGCAATATGGTTTTTACTAACCAAATTTATTTAAAGATAATCATACTTTATGTATGCATTGTGGTAGGTGTCAAACGATTGGTAATAAAGGAAAATGTGATAAGATGCCTTTGACATCTAATTTGATTGTTGAATTATTTAATGTTTAAGGGATTAACTTTATGGGCACTTTTTCCTCTTCTTCTGGTTATGAATATATTTTGGTTATTGTTGATTATGTGTCCAAATGGGTTAAAGTTATACCCATTAAAACTAGTGACGTTGACTGTGTTGTTGAATATTTTAAGGATGTCATATTTAGCAAGTTTGGGACACCTAAAGCTATAATTAGTGATGGAGAGATCCAATTTCACAATAATCTCTTTGATTGTCATTGAAAAATATAATATTACATACAAGGTGGCCACTTCATACCATCTACAATCTTCCAGTCAAGTTGAGGTAAGAAATAGACAAATTAAAGCTCTCATGGAACAAACAGTGCGACCTTCAAGGAAGAATTGGGCATCTAAGTTGAATGATTCATTATAGGCATACTGCATAACTTATAAGACACCCATGGAGATTCTTTATCGGTTGCTTCTTGGAAAGGTATGTCATTTGCCTTTTGAACTTAAGCATAGGGTATATTAGGCAATCAAATAGTTGAACAAGGATTTTGAACAAGCAGGAGAGAAACACTTACTTCAACTTGATGAGCAACAAAAGTTTATGGATGAAGCCTATGAAAATGGAAAAATCTACCAAGAACGCACTAAGTGTTACCATAATAGGCCTAATTTGTTAGTCTCTTTATCCTAGAATAAAAGTACTCTTATTTAATTCTCATTTTACATTGTTTCTAGGAAAGTTAAAGTCAAGATTGAGTGGATCATTTCAAGTTGTTCAATTCTTTCACAATAGAGCTGTAGAAAATTGATAGACCTAAAGAATGAAATGTTATTTAAGGTGAATGGCCAACGTATAAAGCCTTACTTGAAGTGCATGAACCTTAGCATTAAGAAACATATTTTTAAGATGTTAAATAAAGCTTAGTGGGAGGCAACCCTCCATTTTCGGTAGTATGCTTTTCTTTTCTTTTAATTTAACTATTTTCATTTATTTACTAATAGTTAATTTTCTATTTTTCCCTTTTTAATGCTTTTTTGAACATATGCGTAGTTAGAAACATTGAAAATAATGTTAAGTTTAGGTTTGGAGGGTGCAAATAGGTCCAATAAAAAATTTTTAGTACAAAATTATCATACTTTTAGTTAATTTAAGATGAGTAATTAAATCTTTATGCATTTTTTGTTTGATTTCTTAAACATACTTAATGATTATTGTAAAATTTAGTTCTATTCATAATCTATGCTTCATGCTTGGAATATTGAATTTGAGATTAACCCAAAGTTGGTGTCTAATAATCAAATAGTGGAAACTATCTTGAAAGATTATTGAGCTAATAGCATTTTATTGTGAGTAATAATATTTATTCTAGTCTTTTAAACATTTTCCCTATGATTTTAAATTGTTAGATGATTTTTATAGTTTTTCCTTGAATGCTTAGATTTTAAACAATCTAATGAAGTATTATTTACTTATTTTCATTGTTTTGGTTAAATGATTTGAGTATAAATTGAAAGTGTGTTTCTATCTTCATTTCATGCTTGATGATTTTGATTGAAGTATGATATGAGCAATATTATGTCTTTTTAATCTTAGTATTTGATTCCTTTCATGAGATCCATATTATGCATATTTGAGCCTTTTTTATGTATAAACATATGCAAACATATTTTCTTTCTTCTTTACATAACTTATGTTTACATATATTTTGTTGAGTGGTTGAATCTATAGGGTAAGTGTGATATTAAGGGTTTATCTTGTAAGGAATAGAATCAAAACAAATTTAAATTCTCAATGCTAGGGTTGAGGGAATTAATGTTGATATCTTTTGGGTAATAAGGAATGAATTTGTGATGTGTAACAAAGTTATACAATGAACCATAATATGCATAATGTATATGTTGTTGTTATCGATTGTCATTGTTATTGTAAGTGTTTCTTGAATTAGAATTCTGATAGTTGGGAACTCACTTTGCAAAGTTGGTTTGCACCAGTTGAGAATTGTTAGTATTCATATGTTCCAACTGCTTTTATTGAATTCTTAGAAAGCTAAACAACTCATACAAATATATAACACATTTCCTTTTAGTGACAGTTGTGATTATAGGTACATAATCACTACTTGACCTGCAAAGAACACATAGAACCTATTCCTTGACAAAAATTTCCTTCATAATAGCTTGTATGTGATCCATAAGATTAAGCTTCCATAGACATATTTCCCTTTTACAAAATCTATAATTAACATCTGAGTTGCATCAATTGTGCTTATGAGTTATCAAAAAACACCTTCTCTAATGCCTTAATAAGCTGTTGCATAATCTTTATCTTTACTAATCAAGTACTTCAAATAACCATATGTAATTTAGCTATAAATTCAACTCATCACAATTTTGTTATTTAAATCCCAAATGTCATACTCAGAGCTTGGTTCAAGAACTTCTTGATTCCAACTTTCACCATTAACACATATTTCCACTATCTACTTGATAACTCAAGTAGGCATTGATGAACTATCGATGAAGCTTGAACACCATACGCATGTATTATATGATGCAATTGCTCATATGAAATCAACGAATTTGATTCACCAAGTTTGATCGAGAAGTTAAGACTAATCAAAATATTTTGAAGAGAAAAAAAGCATTTAATTGAAAAGATGAAGTTACAATTGAACTATTGATCATTGGTTGGTGAATGGATTGATTAATAGCTCTAATATTATATAAGATTATGAACATTAAAAAATAAAGAAATGAGTCACAAATAATGATTGAAAAACTTATGAATCTTCACTGAATTAACACAATATGTATAAATTGTTTATATACTAGTGTAGTAGAGGAAACTAGCTAGAAGTAGTACTAGTAAACATGCGTTAACAAATGAACAATTTTATTAACCTCATAGCTCGTCATTTAATATATACAATAATGATTTTTACATAAATTACTTAGTCTCTTTTGTAATATTATGTATATTTAATTGTATAATATAACTTAGGTAATAAAAATAGTTTTATTTTTATCTCATTTTCAAACCATATATATATATATATTATTTTTTAGTATAAAATAAAAAAAATATATTTTTCATGTATAACTTTCCATATAAAAAGGTATTATGTATCTCTCATTTTTTAGATCTCACTTTAATCACCTTCATCCCTCGATCATTCTTATGCACATAAATTGTTCAACAAAAGTCTCGTAACTATAATTTCGAACAACTATGGATAGAGTTTGGTAACTATTGAATCCAATTTTTATTCTTTGTGCTCTTCTATCCAATCTTGCAAAGTAAACTATAGTGTGGTGTGACACTCTAATGTCCAAGTCATATCAGATTGAGAGAGCAAACTGACAGAGTTTTGTCACGAGAATGTGACATAATTGAGATATGAAATAGTGAGGGCGCACAAGTGATTTGGCATGGTAGAGACAACAATATTATTAACTTTTTGCATAATATTAATTAATTGTATTATAGTAAAATAATTAATATATATATATATATATATATATATATGATCATTATGAAACCTGATATGGCAACTTATTATTTTATATATGTGTAACGTGTAATTTTTTTAATTTTTTTATAGATAATATTACATATGTGAAATGATATTATAAATATTATTTATTGAGTGATATATTTTCTAAATATGATTTTTACCATCTTAATTCCAATTTTAACGCTGCCATGCTATCTTTTTCATTTATTTATTTGTCATTTATGTTTTCTATTTTTGACTTCCAAGTTTTTTTATTTCTAGATCTTTTGAATGGAAAAACACAAAGGTACTGATGGGGTGTTTTATATATTTATTTATTTTAATTTTTTTTCCTTCTTATTAAAGTTTAGGAAGATTTTAATTTACATAATTTGTAAGCTACGTTCACCACTATACCCATATACGTTGGTGGTTATTTTAAAATATTTATTTTTAAAATAAAATTTAATAATTAAAGTTAATTTAGTAAAATTTAAAAGTTTTTAAAGTTTCAAGATGAGATATCCCTGACATAATTTATGGGTAATTTTTTTTAAAATTGATACAATCTATTTACTTTAAGATACACATTCTTATTAACTATTTTAAATTCTAAAAAGAGGGATTTGAAACCATGGATATGAGGTACCACATTATGGGTTAGTAAGATAAAATGACCATATATATGTTGTAATGTGAATTGCTTGATTGTGTTTTTATTATTTAGGAAATTTATGTAATATTATTCTGACTAATTTTTCTGAGGGAAAATATTTTGAGCTCAACTTTGATATTTAAATAGGATACAATTACATATATAAATATTTTAAAACATACTTTTCTAGGTTTAAAAACCCAAAATCTCGATTATAGGAATTAAGATAAAAGATGTTAATAGCATTTTAAATTGTTTAGAATAGATTATTATCTTATTAAATTTTCTTTTACCCGGTTTTAAATTTCAAATTAAATTTATTTTATTTTTAAAATTATTATATTTAGTTAACAATAATATCCTATAATTAAATACAACACATCATATTAGATTAAAATAAAAATTAATGTATAAATTTCTTCATCTTCAATTGTTTTTATTTTCATTCTTAATTTTAATTTATGGAATCATTAATCAATGGGATTGTATAAACAATAACACACTAAATGTTATTTGTCTAATCCCTCACATAAAATTTGTTTATTATATATTGCTCAAATATTTATCATTCTCTATTCACATCACTAAATCTTTCAAAAATACTAAAATAACATGATAAAATTAAAAAAAGCTAACAAGTTTTTATCAAAGGTTAACCTAGGGGGCCACTTAATTGAAGCCAGAGTTGTATATGAGGCCCTGTCAAGTGGAAGAAATGCCAAAATAATCTGCTCGTGGGTACAGTAACGTACAGATACTATGAAAAATAGTTAACAATAATTTATTAATTATGATTTAAGTGTAAAACTTTTTATTAATTTTTAAATGTATATTAAAAATCTAAGAACTATTAAAAGATCACTAAATAATATATTTAAAGTCTAAAAAGAATTCAAATATACTACCTAATATCTTTTTTAATACTTATTTAACTTCTTATATGCACTATCATTATAATTAATAGATCAGTGGTATCTTTCATACTAAACTCGATATCTTTCATTCAGCTGGTAATTGCTGTCATTTAACATCATTCTCTCCTAACCAATCCATGACATACAAAGAAAGTCGAAGGAGGGGCAAAAGGTCAAAAAGAGGGGCATTTTGCCCATTAAAATAAACTCTTTTATTTTTTTTATTTTTCACTTTGGTTGGGTGGTTTGAAAGCAGTACCGTTTAGTTCCATTTCAAAAGGCGCGAAGACAGGACTTAATGCTCGGCTAATGGTGGCTGACGTTTCACTTAATTTTCCTCTAATCTAGGGACCCTTCATATTAAAAAGAAAAAAAAAAGACTACGAAAGATGTAAATCCATTCAGTGACCTCCAAAGTCCAAATGATAAAATGGTTTACCATCATACTATAAAAATTGTATAAATATATTTTTCTCAAAAATAATACATTTTAGAAGTTTAAAAATTTATAATTCTCTTAATAATATGATAATAAGACCTATATCTTTTCATTTTAAGTTACATGTTCAAATTGTTAGAAAAATAAACTTTGGTGAAAACTATTACTTAAAAATAACTTAAAATATTCATGTTGTATCATAAAAAATACGGACGCGTATTTAAATCTATAACTATTAATTAATCTCCTTAAATAAATGAATAGCCTTCGAGATCCACATGTTTTCTTTAAAGAATGCTATAGTTTTCTTCATGCTCATTCTGATGATGGGATGTCAGATAAAATTAAAATGTAATATGAGATCTAGTTATCATAACCACTATATATATAACCTTATAGATACATTAAAATACAAATTATCAAACCTTGATGGATCACTTTTAAATGGGCTTACTTTTATATAACAATATATAACATATAATTATTCATATATAAATCCAACATTAGATTAAGGATCTAACAATCTCACACTTAAGCTATATATATAACCTTATAATTATATATTGTAAAAATAAACGAATAAACTCAACTTTGTTGTCATTATCAAAATGTACTGTATCAAATTTGGTTCATCAATTATATCAACATAAAATAAAAGCGACCTTTGTTACATCTGTTGTAACTAGACCCATCAATATTCTTATATACCAATACAATTGAATGACATGGATCATGATGTGGATGTATAACATGAAAATTTCATACAATATGATCTTAATATACCTACTTTCAACTGGTCCAACCTTAAAACCTAACCAGATCAAATCATACCAAAATTAAAGTATAAATAAACCAAAACTTTATTTCTTTAGAAAATAATCTTAAAATATTCACTAATTAAAATAACTAGAAGTATGTCTATATCAAATAAACATTTAAAATTACAAACTCTTACTAAAATTAAATATCCTTAATTGACATGACACACATACGAGTAGTGTGCTCATGAAATACTTTGGGTGACAATCTCTTAGTTAGCAGATCAACAATCATGGAATTTGTATCGATGTAATCTATAGATTCCTATCTATGTTAAACTCTTTCTTTGACAAATAGGAACTTGATGTCTATATGCTTCGACTTTTTCAAGCTCGTATTATTAGTGGAATATAGCTTTACTAACTTATTTTCACAAAATAACCTGAGTAGTCTTTCAATATCATCCAATGTATGTAGTCTAATGACAAAATTCTACAACCATATTTTATGATTTAATTCCTCATAACATGCTATAAACTTTATTGCCATGATAAAAGAGGCGATAAGAGACTGTTTAATACTTTTTCAAGAGATAGCACCCTAAGAACCCGACGTAGATTTCATATTATCTTGACATCCAACAAAATCATAGTCCGTATACCCAATGATCTCAAGCTGATTCGACCTCTAGTACATAAGTATGTAATCTTTTGTTCTCTGTAAGTACCGTAAGACTTATTTGTTGCCTTCTAAGTGTCTATTCCTAAAATGCTTAAATTTTTAGCCAAAATCCTAACAATTGATCGCCACGCACAAAGTGTATGTAATGAATACGTAAGTATGTGTATCATAACAAGTAATATAATGATAAGAAAAGATTGTTTACACAGAAATTATTTTATTAGAAACTAATTTTTTAAACTAACAAAAATAAAAATCAATTTTTTTGTGTTTTTATATTTTAAGGAAGAAAAATTAAAATAACTAAAAGTAAATAGCAATAATTAATTATATCAAATTTGGTAACTAAAAAGATATATGAGAAAATATCTAGAAATACTTAATCCTCCAATTTTCTAAACATACGAATTGCTAAAATCCCTTCAAAATAATTATCAATTAATTAAATGATCAATTGAATCTAACCTAGTATGTATTCCTCTCTAAGTAAACTACACACCATATAGTAATTAATGTAATCACACTCTCATGTCAATTAAATTACATACTACTCATTAAGTTCATCAATTATGGATCACATACATAAGAATTATACATTTTTGCCTAGAAATTATACATATTATTATTAATCAAGACAAATAATTAAATAATTTTCTAAAATCTATTTAATTGTCTCTATAGATAAATTATTAACCAAACAATTAATAGCATACAAATCAGATTTAATAATATAATTAAATCATAATTATAATTGGGGTAAAATATTAAATCAATACATGGTGAAAATTGGGTTCATAAAATCTTATATTAATAAATT
The DNA here is from genome assembly GCA_030763125.1 of Hippophae gyantsensis. Taxonomy (NCBI): domain Eukaryota; kingdom Viridiplantae; phylum Streptophyta; class Magnoliopsida; order Rosales; family Elaeagnaceae; genus Hippophae; species Hippophae gyantsensis. Next base: position 28,749,868 of record CM061038.1, read on the forward strand.
AATTACACATAATTGTGTTCATAAAACTCATATTTTTAATAAAGAAAGACATAAAAATTGATAAAAAAATGAGTAGAAGAAGAAATACAATCAATCTCTTGAATTGTAGAATTAATCTCCTCTTGAATTTTTTCTGTATTTTTCTCCCTTTTTAGCTCCAAAAATTGACCAAAATTATGCTAATGGAGGCCACTTAGGGTTTATAGTGTAATTAGGGGCTTAAATATTACTCAGGTGCAATCTGAACCATCAGATCAACTTCATATCAGAGGCTACAATCAAAACAAGCAAAATTGAAAGCTCTAGCCAATCACAATGCAACAGGTAACATCATAATTCACTTGCAAATCAGGGAGCGACGCGTGGCAGGGGAGACCGATCAAAGTAAATGCTTGTTGAGTCAACGAAACGCAGCATGACGTGATTTGCTGAAACAAATGGCGTGGCGCATGGGTGGAATGCGCGGAGCAACGGCATGGTGACATATGGCAATGAGGGTTGACCAATTTCCAAACTTGGATTGAACGTCATTCTGACACATGGTGCACGTTTCTTCCTCCTCACACCCGGTGAAGCATGATTCATTGTCCCTGCTTGTATGGCTTCTGTGTGGCTCATCCAATTAACTCCTATGCTTTTTATGGCATGCCACATGGTAGCTCATGATTGGCCCTATGTTAAAAATTCATAAAATATTCAAGAAAAATCCTAAAAAATTCCAAAAATTATATTTTTATCCCTTTTCACTAAGAAGTTTACATTTTAATTTTTTTGACCAAAAAAATACTATTTATTAAATAAAATAAGTAAATATTAAGTAAAAAAAAGTGCGTTAATGACTCTACTTTCATATAGTCATCAACAATGTAGGCAATATTTGAATGTGTACATACTTGAGAATACATCAGACTCCCTACTACTTACACATAAGGAATTACGTGAATTTCCTTTTTTTCTCAAAGTCATTCTTAAGGCACTAATTGAGACTAAATTTGTCTCCCTTAGAAATAAGGGTATCACTTGGTTTGCAATTCTCATGTCATATATCTTGAAAACCTTTTCAGTATAGCTTTTTTATGAAAATTCTAGAATAATTCAAGAGTAACCTTGGAATATATATATCTCTAATACAAAATAGGCATTACCAAGATTGTTCATCTCAAAATTCTTAGCTAGAAATATCTTAGGTTCGTACAACAGACCTATATCATTGTTGGCCAAAAAAATATCCTTGACATAAAAGACTAGAAAAATATACTTACTCTTACAGAACTTACAATATATGCAATCATAAACCAAATTCATCTCAAAATTGAACGAGATGATCACTTGATGAAACATGATGAAACTTGAAATACCATACTCAAGATACTTGCTTAAGCCTATAAATGGATTCTTAAGTTTACAAGCCATATTCTTGAAGTAATAGAGCTTGTTCTTCTGGAGCAATTTATTGAATGTGAGGTTCTCCTAAATTGTTTTAATCTATTGTGTTTTGATCAAAGTCAAGAATGGGATCCTAAATAATGTCAATTGTACCTATGGGAATATCAACATATTCCTCTTCAAAGACAATGTTCCTAACTATATCTCACCTTGTACACTCGACATCCTTAAAGTATAGTAGAAATAGGACTTGGTTTCCTAATCAATTTTTGATTTAATAGGAGATTATTTAAACATTGTAAACTCTCCCTACATGGCCAACAGACACTAGAAAAATTGGAGAATTTTTCTACATTTAATAATGAAAAAAAAATGGTGATAACAAAATTACCTGAACATTATTTGAGAGAGTGTTTCTTGATTACTTGGTGTGTTCTTGGAGAAAACATATACACATCACGTATAGAGGCTTCTAGTTGGCAAACTAAAATATTTTTTGATCAATTTGAAGATTGTAAAGACAAGTTGATCATCAAACGGAGATACGACTTGAAAGCCCAAAGGTTGCAATCTTTGATCAGAGGCTACAAGGGTATGAATTCTTTTTGACCTAATATGATTAAATTAATAATATCATAAGAATCTTGTTAAAAAAAAATTTTGTTGTCTATACTAATAACTTTCACATAACTTGTTCATAAAATTTATATTTTTACATTGAAAAGGAGTTTTCAAAACAACAAATATTTTTTGGTGCAGAATTATAGGATCTCAAATTGTATATCTTATCTCAAATAATTAAATTAAGAAACCATGGGAACTTTACTCTTTGCTCCAAGGTCTAAGAAGAGGATTACAAGGCTTTGTCTACGTACAAGTTCAACACATGAGGCGTGAGACTACAAGGTGATAGATTAAGTTTCTTGTAATTCCAACCCTATGTCACTTCATTTCCTTAGGCTTGATGTCCTCCTACTGATTTATGTACACTATTGTCAAATGGTAAAACAAATTTTTATTTGCATGTATAATCTTCTCTATCAATGAAAATATTTCTTATTTCCCAAAATGTGGAGATTTGGTTTATTGATGACGTTTTTCTTTGGTTTCCATTAAAGAAATCATGTGATGAACAATGATATTCATCCTTGACGTGGGAGTCCTTCGTAAACAAGGTTATTGTGTTAGTTGGTCAATGTGCATAGAAATTTGTGGGACTTGTGTTTGGGTAGGCATACATGATGGATGAATATGAGGTATTATTTGATATTTGTGTAGCACATATGCGAGCATAATTGCAATGCTATATGTTTTGAAATAAGGCAATTATGTGGATTTGTTATCTTAATAATACCATAATTTTATTTATTTTTTTTTATCCTTAATTTTCAAGTAGTATCTTAGTAATATCTACGTTTAATAAAATGTATTAATTTAATATAATTTTTCATTTTATTAGGAATTTTTCACACATGTGCAACACATGTCCGTTTAATAAAGTGTATTTGTGATATTAGTTTCCTATTCTTTTCACTATAACATTAAGAACTTCTTTTTCCAAAAAATTTGTATCCTTAAATATATGTTTTAATATATCTTGACTCATTTTACACTCTCTTTAACTTCTTTTCTACTTTTATAATTTAGAAGCTCAACAATATCACTTATATTATATTTCTCCCCTATTGATCATCTCAAATTGAGATTTCTTTTTCTATTATTCTTTTTTCTTTTAGATATTTATGATGATTTTAAGAATAAAAAATTAAGACTTATGTTCACTCAAGTTCCAAACAAATCACTCGCTAAACACTTTTTATGATATTATTATTGCTTGTAACTACAGGTTTGATATATATATGATTATATGTTGAGTTTTGAAAATAATTAATTTTTTTACTACTCAATCTAATTTTGTTTCTCCATACAAACTCTAAAAACTTTATACTTTATACCTTTTTCATATTTTCTCTATAAGAAATTCAAAAATTACATATTGTATTCATTAAAAAAGAACCTATATAACCTACATAAAATTTAGATGAATATCAATAAACAGTATGTAATTATATGTAAAGTTATTGAACTCTTATGTGATAGAGGAAGAAAAGAAATTGAAGTGAGTGTAAAATGAGTCAAAAAAATGTTAAAACTTGTATTTAAAAAATTAAAAAATAGCTAGTAAAGAGGCTGTTGATGTTCTAATTGAGAGAATAGTAAAAAATTTCAAAAATACTCTTCATTAAATGTACATGTGTAGCAAAATCCTTAATAAAATAAAAAATAACATCAAATTAATATATTTTATTCAATGTGGGTATCATTAAGGTACCACTGAAAAAACAATGGTAAAAAAAGGGTATCTTAAACACAGTTTTTGACCTAAATAACTCTAGTTTTGATAAATTGATCTATTTTTTTCTAATAAATAATAACTCATTCTAAAACTTGTAATTTTATATCAATTAATTAATAAAAAGACCAAAAGACCATTTTTTTATAACTTTAATAAAATAAGATAAAAGTTACACCAATCACATCTCAAATTCACTAGCGATTCTATCGAAACTCTAGTGGATGTTAGATATTACATACAAAGATACATACAAATATAACAACTTATATCTAGTGGGTCACCGAAACTGTGGTGGATATAACATGTTACATACAAAGATACATATGGATGAAACATGTTACATTTCGTTGGAACTACGGTGGATATAACATATTATATATAAAAATATATGTAGATACAACAAGTTATAAAGAAAAGTAGATATAACAAATTACATACAAAAATACAATTAAATGTAATTGATTACATTCGCCGAGTCATCAAAACTCCAATAAGTCAATGGTAGGTTGTCGAAACGTTGAAAGGCCACCAAAAATCTTGTGAGAATTAATCTTATTTTTATTTTATTAAATTTATGTCGTAAATCATTTTAGTATTTATATATATGAAATTATGAATTTTGAATTTAGTTAATATGTTACGTGAAAGCAATAATATAATATGAAATGAAATTAGAGTATTACTAAGTAGCTAATCCCAATATGCATTATAAAGTCATTTTAGATCTATCTTAGTAACTAAAGAAAGAAAGAAAGAGTAATTTTACATCTAATTAGATTAGGTTTTAATACGAAATAATAGTGGGATAGTTTATCAAAATTGTGGGCTCATATAGAAGCACACTTCGCTTAATTTGTCCTTAATTTGTCCTGTGTCATTTATTAAACTCAGCTTTCGAAAGTAAAGGCCAATGTTTGATATTGGGTGGCAATTGAACTGGGCTAATTAGCATGATGAATATGAGATATCTAAGATTTTGGGTCATAACTTTTGTATCAAACATCCTGGCTTCTGTAGTCTACTATAACCTTGGAACGAGCAAGAGAACATTCAATTGTAGTTGTTAGTTACGATAGGATAGGACCGACAATCCCATGTGAATTTTGTGGATTTGAATGTTTGTATTTTTGCATTGTTTAGAAGTTTTCTATTGGGTTTTTCTTCCTTATTATTGGAAAAAGTAACACCATGCTTATCCGCAATAGTTACTCATCATTCATTTTTATTGGAAAAACGTTTGGATTATTTCTTATAGGTAATTTAGTATTGTAATTAATGGAATGTGCTCAGTTATTTAAAAAAATAGTTAAAGTAGTTCAATTAGCATAACACCATCAAATATTTTTATAAAACGATATAAAATATTACTTTATTTGATATGTTCACCCAAAAGCATTGAGTGTTTATACGTAGGGGTATTCGTCGGATCAAAATCGTTGATTTTATACTCATTCGATCCAATCCGATTATCCAATCGGATTGAAACATCCTAATTCACAACCGATCTGATCATTTTTTAAATCTGATGCAATTCTATCAGTAATCTATTCGGATTGAATCCGATAAATCCGACCAATAAACTTAATTAACTTTATTTTTTGTATTTTTAAATAAAAAATTTAAATTTCACATAAATCATAACATAAAATTATTTGAGTTAAAAGAAATCTTAAAAACCAAATAAATGTATATTAATTATATATATATATTTAATTTAATAAATATATTAATTAAATATATATAATTAATTTCGATCAAATCGGATGAAATTAGATGAATTGTAATTAAATCTGCCATCCGATCTTAACTTAACAGATGGAAAAAAATTTCATCCAATCAAATTCGATGTTCAGATCGAAATCGTTAAAAAATTAACATATCGAATTAAATTAATCAGATGATTAGATTTTTTGCACACCCTTATTTATCCTATACAAAGGAGCAACAAACAATGAGCAATTAAAAGAGTCCCAAATTCAACAAAAAAAAAAAAACTGTTGGTATGAATATCTTAATAAGTGCCAAAACTTAAGGGATTTAAGCATATTACAACTTATGTTGGCATTAAAATAAATAAAATTCATCTGATATCTTGAATGAGAAAGCCGCACATTGTTTACATATTTTATTCTTTATAATTTAAAAGATAAATTATAATTTAAATTTATTTGACTCTTTTTAAAAATTAACTAATCAATTAAAACGTATATTTGTGAATAATGAGAATACTTTGACCCGCATCCAATTTTTATATATTTGTGTAATTTCCTCTCTTTTTTAAATTTTTGTTTAATTATATGTTTTCTTATCTCAATTTTATATCGAATTATTTAAAATTTTATTGTCCTCTCTTGTATACTATTTATTTATCAGCCTCGACCCTAGAGCCTGGCTATATAGCGGGCCGCCTAAGGCTCTTACCTAACGAGGGCTCTATTTCCATGAGTAGTTTTTTAAATTTTATTATTTTCAAAAGTTTTAAAATATAATAATGATAATAAAATTTATTCTCTTATTTTGTTTCCAATACAATAAATATAGGGAGTGAAAATCCTAACATAACATAAATATGACACAAACAAAACTATTATATAACCAAAATACAATTGAATTAGAATTTATTACACATTGATTTACAAATTTAAATATCTTATTATTTTATACAATTATAATAACTTAATTTACAAAATATTTACTAAATTATTTATTCTATCAACCAACATGTTAACCCGTATACGACACGTCACAAACTCAACATATAAACTCGACACGATTTAAAACTAATCATCTAATATATTAGGATAAATAAATGAGTATCAGCAACATATTTATACTACCTCATATAAATAAACTTAATTAACAATAAAGGTTTGCCTTATAAGTGTGAATCCTTCACTATTTGAATTTGAGTCACTTTCTTCATCTTCATTAATGTTATATCTATTATATTAGTTCTACCATTAATATTTTTATTTTGTAATAATATTTCTAATAATGATCTTGAGAGAGTCTTAGATCTGGTAAATAACCAAGGTAAAAAGATATAGATTTCTTGAAATTTGTTATGATATATGTTATTTTATACATAATTTTAAATATTAATTATTTTATATATAAACATATCTTATTATTATAACATACTAAACTTGTTTATTTTATATATATTGAAAAAATATAAAACAATTAAAATTTTTGGGATTTTTGTAATTTTTATGGATTTTATGAAATTTTCTAAATCAGGTAGATTGACTTAGAAAGAAAAACCTAGTCAGTGCTCACATAGCTAACTTGCCACGTGTTAGCCATACAATTATAAAATGGGGTGTCATATTGTTCGTCCAATCCAATCAACGCCTCACTCTCACCTAGACTCGCACATAGCGCATGTGTAGTGCACCACATGATAGCATTTAACCACATTAGCCATGTGGCTCTCATCATCCTCATCTATACACGGTTTTTTCTCTAAACATGTTTGAATCACTTTTGACTATTTAACCAGCATCTTTCCTCTCTATGACATGTGGCATAGTATAAATGCATCCATTTTCTAGCATCCAGCAGTCCAATTTAATCTAAGCTCAAAAATTTAATTTTTCCCTTATAAATACCCAAACAACACCCCATTAAATGCATAAAATAACATATTTATAAAAAAATTAAGAAAAAATTCAGATTTGGTGCAATCTTACGAGATCTTTGAAGGAAGATTCAAGAATAAGGTTGAAGATTGGTTTAATTGGTTCTTTTGGGTATACTTATTCATCAACGAAGTCATATTCTTGTATTTTCTTTATGATCTTTATTATGAATTATTTAGATATTTATGAATTTGATAAATTTTATGGTTAGTTAAATAATTTATTGTAATTGTGAGCAAATTTTAGGCCTTAAATTATGATTTAATTAATTCAGTATCATAAATTATATTGGTTTTAATTTTTGAATTCTTGATGTGTTTAATTTTATGGTTAAACATCAAAATCTTTCATGTTTATTACTAAATTATAATATAGTATGTAATTACTAATTTTTATAATTCAAGTGACAAGTTGTGATTTTTAATTGCAATTAGAATTGAATACTTGGGATAAAGGTTATCAATTGATTTAGTCTTAGCTAATTTAATTATTATTTTTTTAGATCATAATATAATAAATGAATTAAATCTAATAGGTGTAATTTCTAGGTTATTTAGGATTTATGTTGATTGAAAATTGTACTATTAATCAATTACACATTAAGGAAATGGTATGAAATGTTACAAATCTAGATTTTTAATGCTACAACTAAGAATTCAAAAATTATTTTAAATTATGAATTTGATTTAAGACTTGAAAAATTAATTTTAATTTATGACATAAAGTTCAATTGTAGACTAGTAACATGGATAGTCCTATGATTACATATAACTCATTATTTTCTTCCAAAATCATGGTTTTTTACAATGAACTCAAAACCCTCTATGACTACCTTAAATTAACCACCTAATAAAATAATAATTTAAGTAGAATTTTACCAATGCTTTACGAGTTCAACCTTTACTTAAGCAATATTATTACTGATATATTTTTAATAAAATGTTTAATTTTTTTATGTACTATTTTGGGGTGTGTCATTCATCTAAAAATTACAAGGAGTGGAAAAGATGATCAAATAGAGAAAACAATTAAAAGATATTCGGTGCAACAACAGTGAGTAGAAATATTAAGCAGCCTAACTAACCGTTTAATTTAACACAAATATGCATATAACAATATAGAGTAAACCAAGAAGTATGGCATATCATAAAGAAAATAGAAATAAAGGATTGCTAATCACAATCAAAATCCTTCTTTGCGGAAGCATATTTGGATAGAATCATGCTTGCACATTCATGAGCATACGAACAAAGAGATATAACAAAGTAAATTCATACAGAAACCTATCTTTGTGAGATGCAAAAAAACTTGTAGTCAAATTTTATAAATTTATAAAAGGCTCGCAAGTGCACGAATAATTTATAATAAGCGATAAGTATTCTCTCAAGATCGATCTAAAGAGTAACTACGTGGTATTAAATAATTTGTCAAATTTATTAAAATAAAGCTTAAACATTCTATCACAATATTTGTGTTTTGAAAATTCAAATCTAATAGCATATAATTTAAAAAAGATAGAGTTAGATTCGATTCAAACAAATCAAAGCAAATATACAATTATCAATCAGTGGAGAACTTATGAGAACAATTAGCTATCTAATTATACTTGCTTAGAATTATAAGTTATTAAATATATAAATTTAGGTTATTGATATTCCTTTTTTGTATGAAAATATACTTAGTTTCGAATCTTTGTTAATTAAATCAATTAATATCCTTAGGTGAGGATCATCAGCTGATAAATTAAATTATATTTTATTTTTAAGGAAATAACAAATCACTTAAATCAATACTTTAGATGAAGCATATAATTTAAATTTTTATTCATTGTGTCAAAATTAGATCTAGGTGGTATTTTTGAAACCTAGTTTTTATATTTTAAATCTATTACGAAAAATATATTGTCAATTTATTAATCAATTATAAATTTTATAGAAATCTTGAATAAAGAAAAAACCTCAATTTATCTTATAAAAATATTCACCTATATTAATGTTCACAAAAAATGGAAACCAAACTAAATTCCCTTAGTAAAAATCAGTTAGACATGCTCAGATGTATTAAAGAATCGGTGGCTTCAAAATAACATTCAGAAAATACACAAAGATTAATCTACATATAAAATTTAATAAATACAAATAAAATCTATAATATCAATTAAAAGTAGATGGGTGTGTCCTTATCTATAATTGTGATCTTCATCTTTAATGTATTCTTGAATATACAAGTATTTTTATATTTTTCTTGATATAAAAAACCTCTAAAAGATCTACTTCTTATTATTTATGAATCTAACCTACTTGTAAAAAACTGTAAAAATCTAATAATAAAATAAAACAAGAACAAATGGTAGTTGTTGCTATGTAAAAACTATGATAAATGTGATATGTTGAAAACCTAAAGCTTAAGTTTTTATTCATATGCTAAGGTTGGGTTGAGAGCTTCAGGTCAAATTAAAACAACTGCATCACAACCTAGTATTTCCACTTCTATGGCCTAAGATACTGAAAACTTTGCCCAAGTCATCCTAAATAGGTCATGCCACAACACTAGTTAATCTATACCATGACACAAAAACTATAACATGCCTAGTGAATTTATGCAAAGAGGCATATGTCGCAACATATTAAATCTTTGCCACAACAATAAATACTTTACTTGAATTTTTGCTTTGCACCCCTTACATACTGGTTGGTTCTTCATGTAAGGTTTACATTCTTTATTCCTTTAAGCTTTTAAGGTATAAATTAAGTGCTTCATGTATTGTTTTTCATGTGTGAGTCAATCTATATTTGAAGATAAAAACACTTGAAATAAAATAGGAAATACATATGATTTCAAATATATAGTTTTACATAAATATTCACACAAGCATGTTATAATCAAACATATTTGTTACATTTAGGCTCAATAAAATCACAAAATATTAGTGTTTTTCAAGCACTCATCACAACTCCTAACTAACTTCTAGCTATCAAGGAAAGTAATAAAAAATAAATAGACTAAATTAAATTGACCTAAATTATTTTCATAAATTGACACAATTGAATTTAGCATATGCAACAAGCTTTTAAACTCCTAAGTTGTGCTAATGGACGAGTTTAAATCTCGTAATGGTTTTTAGCGACAATGCCAATAAACATCCTACTAAGAAAAAACTAAAACTAAAGAGAAATAACAAAAAATAAAAATGAACAACAAATGAACCAAACAAAAATTAAAATTAAAAAAATAAAAACTAAAATAAATAAAAAATATCATGCTTTAATTTCTTTTCAGTTTAAGATCAAAATCTCGAGCATAAGTTAAATTAATATTCCTAAGATTCATAGTTTATTATTTAAATCAGTACCCATCACAAATTCATGTTTTATTACAAAAAATATGAATTTTGACTCACCCAATCTTAGTGTTAGGAATCTAAATTCACTTTAACTCTAATCCTCAAAAGACATACTCTCAATTTCATACTGATCTTATATGTTCAAGCACTCAATAATGATATATGTGAATAGAAGCTATGATAGGAGTCAAATTATTGCATTTTTGTTATGATTTAAAGGTTGATATTTGTGTGAAAATTACGTTTTATTTTATTATTTAATCCACAAATGTCATTTCACAGGTATTTCGTGTTTAAAGTGCAATTGCAGGTAAAATCATAATTATGGAGAAGTTTGGGACAAATTTCAATGACCGGGATTGAGTGCAAATAAAAAGAAAACAAAATTTCAAAATTTGGAATTTCGCCGCCGACTAGAATATTCTACCACCGTAAAAACCTTCTGGAGAATACGTTGAGCAAAGCAATCTACATGGCCGCCAAAGAAATCTCGCCTTGACCAATTTAATCTGTAGCTGACCGAAATGCATCTAACCACAGGCCACATTATTTTGGCCGTAAAAATCGAAAAACCGAAAAAAATTTATTTTCGGAAAACACGCATGGCGAGAATAATGTCATTGCCGTGAGTTTAAATCAGCAATTTTTTGGTTGTTTTTGTTCCAAAATTGCCCCCCAAACCCTAGATCTATATATATAATATGATGGAAAAAGAGGGGCGACGAGAGAGGGAATTCAAAGACATTTTTGGAGGAGAGAAAGAAATTTTGGAGAAACTTGAAGGATCTTCACCATTGATGCTACCAAGTCTTCATCTTCTAGAGTTTTTCATCTCTTCTCCTTAGTTTTTATATTCTGCAATTTATTCAGTTTTGTTATTCATGAATTCAATTGAAATAATGGTTGTTCTTATTTTCGTTATGAACTAATTCGTTTTTGCTAAGGTTATGATGTAGTTAAATCAAAGAAATCTGATTTCTTTGGTTATTGTTATATGAATTCATTATTTTCAAGTTGAGTATTTATTTCCATGCTTAATGCTTTTAAATTTCTGATCAAGATTTAGATGATTTGTTGCATTATATTGAGACCGAGAGGAGATGTGTAATGAATGCTTCTTGTGATAAATACTATATGTTGAATGCGAGTTTGACACCTAATGCATGATGTATGTGGTTATTCTAGAAATTCCATAAATCATAATGTGCTTATTTGTGATTAAATCTTCATAGAAATATAGTTGGTTTTCATAGATAAGTAATTCTAATATAACTTGAGAAAGAGTATTAGATAAGTTTGGGTTTTTCAACCATCACTTTTAGCTTTGATTCTCATATAACATGACTTGAAATCGGATTGAATTGATTTAGCGAAATCAAATGCCTTAGCGTTTTTAATCATTAGTGAACAACATTTAATTTTGTTATTTGCGTTTAGTTTTATGTTAATTTGCTTTTAAAACAATTCCAACAATTCGGTTTTCAAATAAAATTAGGGTTAGTAAATTTCGGTACTTAGTAACGCCATTCCTTGTGGAGTTCGACATACGTACTTTTGTACACTTTATTACTTGAGCGATTAGGTACACTTGCGAAAATAAGCATCAAGTTTTAGGCGCCGTTAGGAATGGTTTGATTTTAGTAATATCGATACTACCTAATCTTAGTTTTAATTTGAAGTTAATTTGCTTTATCTTTCTTTCATTTTTAATTTTGTTTATTTTCTTTGTTTTTATTTTATTTATCAAAAAAAAAGTAACTTTGTGTTGTTTTGTGTTAGTTGATTTTTACGGTTGTAGGATTTTTGTATGAGATGTAGAAGCCTTAACCTTCTTCCATTTGATCAGGAGATTGATAGAACATATAGGCGTCTAAGCGAGAGAAAGGCGTTCAACCTCATTTCAATAGACAATCAACCATGGATCCACCATTTGTTGAGGAGGTGGAAATCGTAGAGCTTTGAAGGATTATCTTGCGCCTAATGTTTCTTTGGAACTATTTCGGTATAAGGAGGCCAATTGTTCAAGCCACGATAACTATGAGATAAAACCATCGCTTTATCCAAATAGTTCAATCAAATCAATTTGGGGAATGTCAAAAGATGATCCAAATGCACGTATTTCTTACTTTACGGAGGTGTGTGATCTTTACAAGATAAATGGTGTGTCGAAGATGCTATAAGATTGAGGTTTTCCTTTTTCACTTCGGGATAAAGCCAAGGAGTGGCTAAACTCATTATCGCCCAGGATCAATTACAACGTGGAATGAATTGGTTGAAAATTCTTGTCCAAGTTCTTTCCTCACTGCTAAGGCGGCAAAATTGAGGAATGAAATCACATCTTTTACACAATATGACCAAGAATCATTGTATGAAGCTTGGGAAAGATTCAAAGAAATGTTGAGGAAATGCCAGCGTCATGGTATACCAATTTGGCTACAAGTCTCTACACATTTTATAATGGGTTGGTTTCAAACTATCGTGCGATGATTGATGCTGCGGTGGAGGATCTTTAATGGGAAAAACACCGGAGGATGCTCGAGTTGTTAGAGGTTATGGCGAAAACAACAATCGGTGGCATTCGGAGGCGGGTAATTGCAAAAAGACGACGGTAGTGCATGAAATTGATTCGGTGAATGCTTTGTCGGCTCGAGTTAACATTGTTCTTTTAAGAAAAATGGATTCTTTGTCATCCAAGTTAGAATCCAAACCAAGCGCACAATGTGATTTATGTGGTGGAAATCATGCTAGCATCGAGTGCCAAGTTGGAAATCCATTTGCTTCACCAAATGCAGAGCAATGACAAATTATGTTTCAAATTTCCAAAAACCTCAACATAACCCGTACTCGAACACTACAATACGGGTTGGAGAAATCATCCAAATTTGTCATGGGAAATAACCAAGGGGGATTCAAACCGTCATCATCTTCCTACCAACCGGGAGAAAAAACAAACAAATTTGGAAGAAATTTTGGGAAAGTTCATTGAGGAGACAAGAGCAAATTTCGAGAAATCAAGAAGCGATCAACGGGGGACATCCAAAACCAGCGGGGCAGCTTTCAAAGCGATTGCGAGATGGGTCTCGAAGGATCACCGTACCTAGTGACACAATAAATCCCATAGACATGCAAAGGCTATCACATTGAGAAGTGGAAAAAGAACTTGAGAATCGGAAGAAATCGGAGAAAAATATGGAAGAATCTAAAGAAAAAACCATCGAAGATCCCAAGATATTCAACCTTCCCCAGTATGCAAAATATGAGCCTCCTATCCCACGTATCCTCGAAAGATTGAATAAGAAAAAGCTTGATAATCAATTTGATAAATTTACGGATATTTTTAAGAAATTGCATATTAACATTCCTTTTGCGAGAGATGTTGGAACAAATGCCCAAAATATGCAAAATTCATGAAGGAAATCCTATCAAAGAAGAGGAGAATTTGGGAGATAATGAAAACTGTCATGTACTAAATGAGGAGTGCGGTGTAGTTCTTCAAAGAAAAGCGCCACAAATTGAAAGACCCGAGGAGTTTTACTATACCTTGTACTATAGGAAGTTGCAATTTTGATAAAGTCCTATGTGATTTAGGAGCAAGCATTAATTTGATGCCACTTTCTGTTTTCGGGAAACTAGGCACAGGAGAAGTGAAGCCCACTTCAATATCTTTACATTTAGCGGATCGATCGGTGAAATATCCTCACAGGGTAATTGAGGATGTTTTAATTAAAGTCGGCAAGTTTATTTTCCTGTAGATTTCGTGGTGCTTGACGTAGAGAGGAAGATGAGAGATACCATTGATATTGGGAGGCAGTTCCTTGCAATTGGAAGAACATTGATTGATGTTCGGCAAGGAAAGCTCATTCTACGGAGTGCAAGATGAACAAGTAACTTTTGATGTTTTTGAAGAAATAAAATCTCCAAGTGATGTACATTCTTGTTTTCAAATTAACTCTCTTGACGGGTTAATCTCGGAAACTTTTGAGGAGATAACTCCATTGCTTTACCACTAGAAGATGGCCTTGTGAAATGCAACAATTGAGGAGGAAGATGAGGGGCGAGACAATGTTGGATTCTGGCGGCACTAATGAATATTTATGCGGTGATGGAACATTTAAGGAGTTGGGAACAAATGAAACTCCAACCTCGGTGGTAAAGAATGGAGCCGACAAGATTGAGCTAAACTGATACCATCCCATCTAAAAAAAAAAAAAATTTCTTACGTTCACCACCGTGAGGGAGCAATTTCATAGCCGGCGGAAAGGAGATCTCTCTTCCACTTTCTTATATTGAGGACAATGTAAGGTTTTGGTTGAAGTGCGGTAAGCGGTAAATCTTTTCTCCCCTTCATTTTTAGTAGTTTTGTTTGTGTGTTTAGTTGTGTTTAATTTTGATTTTCCATTTATTTTTCTGCATTTTGATTTAATTTTTATTTTATTTTATTTTATTTCTTTATTGTCTTATTTTATTATTATTATTATTATTGTTATTATTATTATTATTTTTATTTTATTTGCATTTTACTTGTTTTAATTTGCATGTTGATGATAATAATGTGATTGTGATAACAAGTAGCTGTTAGAAGACATTAAATTTTGCTTTGGTTTAAAGAGAATTTCAAATGTTGATTTTACCTAGTTGGCAACTCTTTTGGTATGTGGTATGATTTGGTTGATTAGTCTAAATGCTTAGAGAGGTCTTATGTGTGAATTTTGCATGGACATTTTTGTGATTTTAACAAACTCTAGAACTCATTTGAAAACCTCTTGAGGTGAAATAATTTGGAATTGCACTATGTAGGATATGATGTAGGCCATTTTTGGATCGATTGTGCCATTTTAAGCCTACCTTGTTATCTTTATATCACTAGTTACCTCTTTGAGCCTATTTAAATGTATTGTTAGCCTTACTTTTCTTTCTTTTTGCCTTCTATAACCTACCTTTTATTGAGCCAAAAAAATATATATATATATATATAATTCCTACCTTATTTGTTAAGAGCACTTAATTTTGAACACAAACTTTGCAAGAGCAATTGGAGAAATCTTCCACATATATTGGAAGAAATTGGTTGGGGGTTATGTCCTTTCAAGAACAATTAGAGTAAGGGTGATGAAAAAAAAAAGAAATTCATATATATTGGAAGAAAGTAGTTGGCTTTTCAAAGAGCAATTGAGTAAAAAAAAAGAAAAAAAAAAGAGAAAAAGAAGAAGAAGAAAGCCTTCACATTCTAGTAAATAAAAGAGTGTTAGTGATGGATGTACTAAGGTGAAAGATTGAGGAAGAACTTTGTTTATCTGTGGAAAAATGGGTTATGATCGGAAGAAACAATTTGGGTTAAATGGTGTTATTCTTTTACTTAATTGGTTGTGTTTAATCTAATAAGTGCCCTTATTTGTATTTTGACACTTCCCGTTCTTTCTTAACCAAATACCTAAGCCTAACATTACAAGCCTCATAAAGTCCTATTGATCCAAAGTGGTGTATTTTCTTTCATTAGTGGAGAGAGGTTTGAAAAGTGAGCCTATGGAGTTCGAGATTTCACCTTTTTGTTTGTGGATGTTATGCATAATATTATCCAAGGCGGTATGGCTATTGGTTTGTGGTTTGATGGATGTTTAAGAGTCAATAATAAAAGTGAAATTGGCATTTGAGATTTCTTAAAGCTTAGGTGACATTTAATTATTCTATATGTTGGGTGTTATTTACAATTTTTGAGACATTTGTGCAAATTATTTGTTATGTGATTTTATTGTTTTAAGTTAGGATATTTATAGGTAAGATGTTTGTGGGTGTCATCACTGGAAGCCCTCACGAGACTACAACTCGTCCTACTAGGGCCGCCTAGGGGTTTAAAAGCTTTATTACATACGCTTAATGTAATGTTGTAAATAGAATAAATTTCCTTTGAATTTTTCTTTTAATGTCTCCTTTGAAATTATTCATAGATCGCTTTTCTTCCTAGAGACTAGCAAGAAGCTGGTTGGGGGTTGTTGATAGGAGTCAAATTATTACATTTTTGTTATGATTTAAAGGTTGATATTTGTGTGAAAATTGCGTTTTATTTTATTATTTAATCTACAAATGTCATTTCATCACGGGTATTTCGTGTTTAAAGTGCAATTGCAGGTAAAATCATAATTATGGAGAAGTTTGGGACAAATTTCAATGACCGGGATTGAGTGCAAATAAAAAGAAAACAAAATTTCAAAATATGGAATTTCGCCGCCGGCTAGAATATTCTCGCCGTCGGCGAAAACCTTACGGAGAATACGTTGAGCAAAGCAATCTTGCCACCGGCCAAAGAAATCTCGCCGCCGGCCAATTTAATCTCGCCGCAGGCCAAATTATCACGCCGCCGGCCAAAATCCTACAGAAAGTACGGCGAAAATCTTCCCGAGAGCACAAAATTTGGCAAATTCATCTCGCCGCCGGCCAAATGCATCTAGCCGCCGGCCACATTATTTTGGCCGCCGGCCAAAATCGAAAACCCAAAAAAAAATTATTTTCCAAAAAACTACTTGGCCCGAGAATAATGTCGCCGTGGCGAGTTTCGTGATTTTTGCTTGTTTTGTTCCAAAATTGCCCCCCGAACCCTAGATCTATATATATAATATGATGGAAAAGAGGGGACGGTAGAGAGAATTCAAAGACATTTTGGAGGAGAGAAAAGAAATTTTGGAGAAACTTGAAGGATCTTCACCATTGATGCTACCAAGTCTTCATCTTCTAGAGTTTTTCATCTCTTCTCCTTAGTTTTTATATTACGCGATTTATTCGGTTTGTTATTCATGAATTCAATTGAAATAATGGTTGTTCTTATTTCCATTATGAACTAATTCGTTTTGCTAAGGCTATGATGTAGTTAAATCAAAGAAATCGATTTCTTTGGTTATTGTTATATGAATTCATTGTTTTCAAGTTGAGTATTTATTTCCATGCTTAATGCTTTTAAATTTACGATCAAAATTTAGATGATTTGTTGCATTATATTGAGACCGAGAGGAGATGTGTAATGAATGCTTCTTGTGATAAATCTTATGTATGTTGAATGCGAGTTTGACACCTAATGCATGATGTATGTGGTTATTCCGGAAATTCCATAAATCGTAATGTGCTTATTTGTGATTAAATCTTCATAAAAATATAGTTGGTTTTCATAGATAAGTAATTCTAATATAACTTGAGAAAGAGTATTAGATAAGTTTGGGTTTTTCAACCATCACTTTTAGCTTTGATTCTCATATAACATGACTTGAAATCGGATTGAATTGATTTAGCGAAATCAAATGCCTTAGCGTTTTTAATCATTAGTGAACAACATTTAATTTTGTTATTTGCGTTTAGTTTTATGTTAATTTGCTTTTAAAACAATTCCAACAATTCGGTTTTCAAATAAAATTAGGGTTAGTAAATTTCGGTACTTAGTAACGCCATTCCTTGTGGGTTCGACATCCGTACTTTTGTACACTTTATTACTTGAACGATCCGTACACTTGCGAAAATAAGCATCAAGCTATGTAAAGCAATAAACTAAAAGATTCACATATGATTAAACAAGAAAGGTTCAAAAAGTACATAATATTGATCTCATGAAAGAAATCAAATGCTTGGATTTATGAAGATATCACATTACTATTCTCATGCATCAATTAAAATCATTAAGCAAATATTTCATGTATATGCCATAAGATGAAATAAAATGTATTGACTTCAAGGGAATTTATTTCCTTTTTTTTTGTTTAGTAATAACCATCTCATCACTTGAATAATTTTAGGGTCATAGAATTTAATTATACTATTTTTTCTCTCTTTTTTTATACTTGTTTTTTTTTTCTTTTTTTAGAGAAAAAACCCATGTACATATGTGTATTTAGTGAGTAACTAATTTTTGGAACTCTTGTGTTGGTTTTAGGAAACCCTATTTATATATATTTGTAAGTCAAGTATGAATGAAATAGTTATACACTTTAAATTTTATTCAAATTATTTAATTGTAATGAAAATTAGCATATAATTCTTCATGAGATAAACATCCTAACATTTAATACAAAACCTATTAAAATCACATAACATTTGAAATAGTAAGAAATGTGTTTAAAGGAGTAGAAAAATATTATCATTCAAAATAAAACAATATAGGTTCAAAATATTCTCTACTATTTTATTCTTAAATACCAATTTTGGGTTTATCTTAATCTTAACATCTCAGCATGAAACACAAACAATTAATAATGAAAACTTTATTTTCACAATAATCCATGACATGTTAAATATATCAATCAAACATTACAAAGATTTGATCATTCACTTTAAATCAACTAAAGGAATGATAATTTTGCAAAAACAAATTCTAGTAAACCTAAATGTCCCTAAACAACTAAATAAACTAAATGAAAAGTAAATACATATTTAGTAAAAATAATTAAAATGTCTAATTTTATGTGTAACTTTTCTTCCACTCTCAACCTATAATACAATGTAAATTAAAGATAAAGAAAAAAAGTGTTACCCATTTCCCTTAGCTCAATGTGATCAAGTAGGTGATGTGCTAAGTCATGGTGCATCTATCATCTAACACATTTATATCACATAGATAGAATGTTGTGTACTTATCATAAATCACATCTTTAATAAAAAGTTATGATTTTAACACTTCTAAATAAAATAAACGTGGGTTCACATTAATATGAAATAAAATAAAAATCAAAAATAAAATACATTAAATTTAAAATAACATAAAACAAAATAAAAACTAAAAATACAAAAACAAAAGTTCATAAAAATAAATAAATTTGAAACAAAATTGGAGCTCGATCTTCCATGTATATAGCCCTTCTTCATAATCATGTGTGGGCTCAGGTGGTCTAAATACAAAATCATATCCTAGATCCTCGGGTACTTTCAATTGATTATTATCAATTATGAAATGAAAGTGAGTTAACATTTGCATCTCTACAAGATGTTGTATGGATTCACCCTGAAATCAATGTTGTCTACTTGTAAATTTAGCATGTTGGATAGTTTATTCTTGGACATAATTATTTATATGAGTCACCTCTTCTCTTAATTAGTGAACTTCATCTTTTACTGAAGATTTTGAGGAAGATGCTATCCTTCTCTCCCTTTGGGTACCTTTTTCACCTGAGATTAGTTTACTCATGCATATTAGAGTCAATAACTCATTTGGTTGGAATAAAATTTCACACTTTGGGTATGTCTCCTTCGCTTTAGCATACAAAGCTATAATAAGTTAGGGGAATAAATAATTCAAATAGTGATTGTTTATAGATACTCTTATATGTTGGTTAATTATGGCTCTAACATCCATGGTCTTAGTGGATGCAATAACAAAAAGTAATATAGCTTGCTCTTTGTTCATAAAACTATAAGGTGTGGTAGGTATGAGTCTACAATAGAAAAAATATTACCAAATGTGAAAAACCTTAGTTACATGTTTGGCTTCAAAATCTTTGTGTTTCTTGTTGGAATATTCCCATCCAACCCTATGCATAGCTAGAGTTTCTATTACCTATGTATAGTACACATTATCCAAAAATATTTTGTACTCATCTTGGCCCACATCCATTAAACCATAATAAGAATTTATATTTGATAGGCCAAACAGTACTTGTACACCTCAAACCTTTACCATATTATCAACAGTTTTGGGAACATTTGCATAAAATTCCAAAACGATGGACTCAATAATGGTTTTTAGGCTCTTAACAAACCTTATGCACCCAAGTTTTTCTATTACGTCTATAATCCCCTCAAAATGACTATCATGTCTAAGTTAAAATTTCATTCCCTTTTCTACTATAATTTTTTTGTTAATTTCACAGCCTTTTCTAGCCTAAGTTTAGCCACTACACTATCAAATTTAGCTCTATTATATTCTATGGGGATTTCCTTTTCCTTTTCTATACCACCTCTGTTTCTTTTAGGAGCCATTAAATCAAGTTCTTAATAATAGGTTTTTCACAACTATTCTAGAAATTAATCACCACAAATATAAAAATTTGGCCATCCTTCACCCTTTTTCAGACCAATTTAGGGTTTAATACTCTTTAATCCAAAAATCGTAGAAATAATTCACACAAATCATAAAAATTATCCAAAAATTACCCGAGAAATATTTGGTCATTAACTTGTGATTTGTATGACCCTTTGTTGAAGAATATGAAGATTGATGAATACCCATTTTAGAATATGAACTCTTGAAGAACTTCTAGAAGATTTTAAAAAAACTCTTTCAAGAAATAGCTAGAAATCAATTAGGAATAAGAAGTGCATGAAAAAATAGGAAAAATTTAAAGAAAACAATATGATTTTTGGGGAATTTTGAGCATTTTTGGGGAGAGAAAATTTGATTTTGGTGAAAAATAAGGAGATAAAATAAGAGAAAACTGATGTGGAATGCATTGGGTTGGGTATTTTAGTGAAAAATTCGAATATGGGTTGCGATGTAGGTTATTTCATGCAGTAGTGTGAACACATTTTTTTAGATCAAACGTTCAGATACCGGTGGGCCACAATGTAATAAATTGCATACCAAGATGTGATAAGATTTTCTTCACTTCCCAATTTAATGTCATATACCCCATGTCGCGGCCATAAAAAGGCTATGTCGTAACTCCGATTCATTTTTTTATTTTCTTTTTAATTTTTATATTATTTCTAAATTAATAAATTAATCATATAATTAATTTGATACTAAGTACTAAACAATTATAATAAAATAAAAATAACATAAACAAAAATAAAAACAATTATAATTATCAAAATGAAAAATAATAAATAAAAAAAATTAAACAAAAAGATTAATGGGTTACCTTCCATCCAAGACTTATTTTATTGTCTTAGCAAGATGTTACTTAAGGACTTCCATTTCCCCACTTCATTAAGTTCATTTCTCATTCTAAGTTGAAACTACTATTTTGCTTACTTTTGCAAGTGTTCAATAAATTGCTTCACTTGTATCTCCACCATTTTCATTGATGGTTCCAACAAATGAACCTTTAATTGTTTTTGGATTGGTTATTCTTGCTTATTTGAATGAAAGCATTCAAGTTATCCTCTAAGGTTAGTTTATCGACAGGATTTCATAGTCTTGTTTGGGGTGGTAGTGTTAGGTCAATTGGTTAGATTTTGGGGAAAATGAAGTATAAGGTTTATATAAGTGTTGGTGATATTCATGAACAAAACATATAATTGTAACTTTAGCTTCTATGTGTGTCTTAGAATAATATTTTTAAGTCAAAAAAACTATCAAACCTCAGCAATCAAATCTCAGGTATATCACTCTTCCCATGAATGTTAGATTTCATATTAGATACATAGCAATAATGTGAAAATAGGATACTCGATCTATCAAGTAGTGACTAGATCGATCGAGCTATATTACCTATTGAATTAATTATTTTCATGACTAGTTCGATTGAGGAATAAATACTCAATCGATCGAGCATTAGATCAATTGAGATTATTGACTAGATTAATCCATGTTTTAAGCATTAATTTATTGATACATTGGATTGATCGAGAGGACATTCGATTGATCAAACTATGTACTAGATCGATTAAGTAGCCAGATCTTCGATATTAAAACCTATATCTAATATGAATTAGATTATATTTTTACTAAATTATCCTCATTCCTTAAAATTCATTTAACTGATTTTATAGACAAGATAGTAATTTTACTTTGACCCAAATTGCTTCAAAATATTCTATAAATATAAACCTAAGTACATAATTGAAACTAACAACAAAAAAGCTTAATTGTTCCTATTCTCTTCATCTTTTATTCTCTCTCTTGTCTTGCTAAAAGTTTTCAAGTTGGATTTTTTATTAAGTTAATTTATCAAACATTTGAGGTTATGTTTTATAGATTAATAAACCTACAATAATAATTGTGGTATTATGCTTTTACTTGATTTGTTCTATAATTGCTAGTTTTTTTTTGTTTTATCTTATATATTATTTAGATCTACTAGTTAGGGACCCATTACCATCATCCATCTATGCATGATGCATTATATCCTAAGATGAATGAAAATTATAATATGTTCAAAAATTCTACTAGAAAGCATGATGTTGTTAGTTGAACACTCGTAATTCTAGGAATAATTACCATCATCCTATTATGCATGCTGCATCTTCACTTCAGATGAGATGGAAATCTAAAAGTAAGTCTAAGAGTATACTAGCTTGTGCATATTTCCTAAAAATGATAATAATATTAAGGAAAAGAGAAAAATACAAAAACTTTTACATGCACAAAAAGAAAGAGCCATATATATTTACACAAAAAGAAGATAAATAACCAATCCCTCACAAAACAATTAATACAAGAGTGCAATACAAAAAAATTAAAGTTCTTTCTTGGTAAATAAATTTTATTTTGTACAAGTATTAATTTAACTGTAATGTTATTATGAGGGGTGATACTCCTTTTGAATCTGTCATAAGTGATCATAAATGAAAAAATTGAAATCCTATTAGTGTTCCAACACATTTTACTTTTGCTAACTGTCGATATGTCCCTATATTTTTAGCACTCTGTTTTGTTTGTTCTAAGATTTCCATAATATGTACTCCTTTTTTCAGTCATTAAATACACTACTTGCTTGCTCAACCTGTTGTCATTACTTCATGATTATATTATTTATTTGTATGACAAAAAGGGGAGAGAAATTGGTATAAAAAATTTTGAACTTAAATTGAAATATCAAAAAAGGAGTAATTTTTATTTTTGAATTACTTTGAATTTGGATATTTAATATAGGGAAAGTTGTTTTTAATTTCTATCATTTGTTTACTCCTCTTTTGAACATTATTTTATTTTATATTATTTAATATAATGAACTATTAGGAACTATGAGTCCTTCAGGATGAGTTGTTTGCTTGTTAGTTTTTTTTTTGTTTTTTAGTGTAAACATGACCTTTTGAGATTCAAGCGAAGATGATTCCATCGAATCATAGGATAGTACCACTATGTAGAAGAAATCCTATAAGTTTTACATAGTGAGAAAGAGGTTTTGCAACACGAATAACTCAAAGGGGAATACTATAAGGTTTATATGAGTGTTGACGATATTTGTAAACAAAATATATAATTGTAATTTTAGTTTTTATGTCTTAGAAAAATATTTCAAGCCAAAGAAACTATTGAACCCCAATGATCACATTTCAAGTATATCCCTATTCTTGTGCATGTTAGGTTGCATATTAGATGCATAGTAATAATATCAAAATAAGCTACTCAATCGATCGAGTAGTGACTAGATCGATGAAGCTATATTGCCTATTAAATTAATTATTTATATAACTAGATCAATTAAGAATTAATACTCGATCGATCGAGCAATAGATCGATCGATATTAATTACTAGATAAACTCATGTTTTTTTAGAATTAATTGATACACTAGATGGATCGAGAGGATATTGGATCGATCAAACTATGTACGCGATAGATCAAGCACTTGATTAGATCGATCGAGCAGCTAGGACTTTTATTTTAAAACCTATTTCTAATACAAATTGGATTGAATTTTTATTGTATTATCCTTATTTCTCAAAACTCATTTAACTGATTTTATGGACAATATGGTAATTTTACTTTGATCCAAAGTGCTTCAAAATATTTTATAAATATAAACATAAGCACACAATTGAAACGAGCCACACAAGAGCTTAATTGTGCCTATTCTTTTCATATTTTATTCTTTCTCTTATCTTGCCAAAAGTTTTCAAATAGGATTTTCATTAAGTTAATTTATCTAACATTTGTGGTTATATTTGATGGATTAACAAGCCTACAATAATAATTGTTTTATTGTGCTTTTAACTTATTGTTCTAGAATTACTAGTTGTTTTTTTTATTTCATATATTGTTTAGATCAACTAGTAAGGATATTCATTATTGGATCTCCTTTAAGATGCACACTTGCACATGTGTTTATGTGCTAACATTTTAGGTGACAGCAGCGCAAGTTCGATTAACTTGTAGGACTCGAGTTTTTCGGTACATTGGTTCATATACGAATACCTTACTTGTAACGACTATGATTGAAAGCAACGACTTATAAGTGAGTTATTTGGGGGCATTACCTAGGTGGGTATTTTGATTCCTAGCCTTGTAACAAGGTTCCTACCTTAGATAGATCGATCGATAATTTTCCTCTTAAGTCATTGGTGTGACTTAGGTTATTTTCATCTAAAACTTTTGTGTGTTGATCTTTATTTTCTACATTATATTATTTACACATGATTGCATGCTATGTCACTTAAAAAAATTTAATTTTCCATACTTTTACTCATATTCTGCTAATTAGATAATTAGATCAATAACTAAATAAAAGAACTTTCAAGAAGACTTGTTTATCCATAAAGAGAAATTAGGATGATTTATCCACCCTTGGTTGTATGGTACCTCTCCATTGCATTCACATACTTAGATCCTGTAATACCTTATCTTGGATAGGAAAAAATATCAACACTATGCCCCAAGGTACTACATATTCCACATTATTCTTCTCTTGGAGTGCCTTGTATAATGAGAAGCACAACTTGCTTAGTCACTTGTGCAAGTTTCATAGATACATCAGTACCGAAGTCTATTTCATGAACTTCGGCTCTTCTCATTTTACATTTTTTTTGGGAATTAACACCCAACATTTCAAAGAGATTGTAAGTCTTTAAAGTGGTTTTGTCCCCCAAAGCGTCGCCCGTAACATTATCAATGATAAATTAACTGTATTGCATCAAGCCATCATAGAAAAATTACTTTTGCATTTGCAATGGGTAACTATAGTGTAGGAATTGAGTGAGGAAAATTTTAAACCTATCCCAAGCCTCATGAAATGGTTCATCTTCCATTTGTGAAAAAGTTACAATCTTTGCTTTCAAATCAAAAGTCTTTTGATGGGAATAAATTTTTTGCATAAATTTATTGTAGACATCCTTCTAAATCATCAAGAAACCTGAAGGGAGATATATTAGCTTAGCCTTAGCCTTATCTTTTAGAGTGTAAGGGAAGCACACATTCTAAGCTGATTCTCATTAAGTACATTGAAAAGAAAAGTTTGGATTGTAAAATAAAAGACAAAAAAGGCTTTGTTAAGAAGTCCATAAAAAGATAATAGTATAGTATAATGAATTTGCTTCAATTCATAATTTTGTGCTTCCTCACCCAACTGAATAGAATCAGTAGTACCAAGGATTGGCCTTGGATGTTTCTTTATTGTTGTTTTTCTATATATAAGATTCTCTCTCATTTCTACTAGTTCTATTATAGGATCTAGAAATGGCTCTAAGGTAGGTCCAATAAAAGGTTCCTAGATTTTAGTATCATGTCTTTTTAACAAGTTTTTTTTATCTATTTATTAAGAAAGGTTCAAGTGAATTCCCCAAGAATCTCCTATCTCACGTAAACTAATGAAAAAACATATTAAATCGCATGTCAAAATAACAAATACAAAATACAAAATAAATGAAAAATAAAATACAATATACAGATGTAAGCAAATAAATAAATCAAAGTTAATAAAAGAAAAAATACAATAAATTAAAGTTAATACACAAAAATAAAATAAAAATAATAAAAGTACTTAACAAAAGAAAGTCAAAGTTAATAAATAAATAAGCCAAATAAAAGAAACCAAATGAGAAATAAAAATTAGCACATAAAAATATTTAAAAAAATTAAGTTATTTAGTTAATAAATAACTAAAAATAAAATAATAAAATAAAAATAGTTTTTAAATTTTAAATTTGTTTCCAAATTTTTAATTTTTTAATTTTTAATTTAAAATCAAACAAATATTTATAAAAAATCACAAAAAGAAAAATTATTAATATTTACAAAAGTTTTTTAAGAGTTTTGATAATAAAAATTTAAAATGTTATTCCTTCCTGTAACGATGCCAAAAGTTTGATGTATAAAAACATAATAGTCATATTTTGAAAATTTATAAAAAGGTATAAGTACATGAATCACTTATAATAAGCAATAAATATACTCTCAATGTTGATCTAAAGATGAAATACGTGATTCTAAATAATTCAACATATTTTTTAAAAGCACATGAAAATAAAACTTAAACACTGTATCATAATATTTAAGTTTTAAAAATTCTAATTTAATAACATATAATTAAAAATAATAAAATATAGAGATAGTTTCGATTCAAACTAATCAAGACATGTAATTAACAATTAGTAGAGAATTTATTGGAATAACTAGTTATTTATTCATGCTTGCTTAGAATTAATTAGACTATTAAATATATAAATTAAGATTATTAATTTTTATTTTTGAAAGAAAGTATCCTTAAGGTGATATCGGATTCTTTGTTAATCAAGTCAATTAATATTCTTAGGTAGGAATCATCAACTAATAAATAAAATTTTTATTTTTAAGAAAATAACGAACCATTTAAATCACTACTTTAAGTAGAGTACATAATTTAAACTTTTATTTAAGATATCAAAATTAGATTTAGATGGTATTTTTGAAATCTAATTTTAATATTTTAAATATATTACAAAAAACATTGTAAATATATTAATCAATAAGAAATTTTATAAAAATATTAAATAAATAAATAACCTTAACTTATTTTATAAAAAAATTCATCTAAATTAATCTTCCCAAACATGGAAACTAAACTAAATTCTCATGGTAATAATCAACCAAATATGTTCAGATTTAATAAATGTTCAATAGATTAAAAATAGCATTCAAAAAATACACAAAGATTAATCTACATATAAAATTTAATAAATATAAATAAGATCTACAATACCATTTAAAGATAGACGAGTGTGTCCTACACCGTAATTGTGATCTTGATCCTCAATATATTCTTGAATATATAGATATCTTATGTATTTTCTTTGAATTGAAAAACTTCCAAAAGATCTACCTTTTATTGTTTATAAATCTAACCAATTTGCGAAAAACTTAAAATCTAAGAATAAAATAAAACAAGAATAGACAGCAACTGTTCCTACGTCAAAATTGTGATATGTGATATGTTAAAAACCTAAAGCTTAAGTTTTTATTTATAAGCTGAGGCTGGCACTTGGGGCTTTAGGCCAAATTAAAATAGGCATACCATGGTCCGAAATATGTAACATTTCACCCAAGTCATCTCAAATAGGTCACGTCGAAGCACCATTTAATCCACGTCATGGCACAAAAAGTGTAATGTGTCCAGTGAATTTATACAAAGAGGAGTGTGTTGCAACACACTAAATCTTCTTCGTAGCATGAAATGCTTGACTTGAATTTTTTATTTATACCCTTTACATACTGGTTAGTTCTTTATATAAGGTTTATATGCTTTCTTTCTTTAAGCTTTTACTGTGCATATTGAGTACTATATTGTTCTTCATATATTAATCAATTTATACATTCGAATCTAAAGACACTTAAAATATGACAAAAATACCCATAACTCTGAACATATATATTTGCATAAATATTCATATAAATATGCTAAAATCAAACTTATTTGTTACATTTAAGCTAATCGACAATAAAAACTTACTAAACTAAATCAATAGTATACAACTCTATAAAAGTATAAACATAAAAACCTTTATAAGTCAAGACATGTGTCCTAACTGTACCTATGATGTCCTCGTTAACTGACTATGTACCAACTATGAATGATAAAGTAAGTTTAGGGTGTAAATTAACCTAAATATTTTCATATACCTCTCCCAACTTAGGCCTTACTTTATTAACCTTTGAACTCCTACTGATTTCTAACTAGTATATCTATATTAGTGGAGAGTGATGAAAGGATTGAATTTGTGATTTTTATTTTTTTGGGGAACTCTATGCCAATTGTATGGTTTCTATGAATCTATCTCATATGGGCAATGAGCTACATGATTTAACAACACACACACACACATAAAGTTGTGTGATCCTTTTGTTATATATTTGTGCAATCTTTGAGGAGATACATTTTTTTCAACCCATGCATGTGGGGGCTAAATCATGTTTGTTGGTAAATAAGCATATCTTGTTAGTATATTCAATAAATAAGTTGTCTCTTCTCTCCTTGTTAACAAGCAAAGAGTTAAATTTGGGAGTGTTGATAACTCTATGAAAGTAGAATTATTTAGCCACTCCAAAGTAGTTATTTGTCTTATTTTAGATTGAATAGTATCAAAAGGTATATCTTAGGTTAAATTTGCTAATGTAGGTGGAATGACATCTTGGAGTTCAAATTGGTGAGTTATAGCACTTCATTTCTATAAAATTAAGAAAATTATCATTCGATTGATCGAGCTTCAATCAACCTTAATTAAGGACCCCCTAATCAGAAAGTGCATTTTTTAGTAGAATTACAAAATAACTAACACTCGATCGATTGAGCTTCGCTCGACTTTGATCGAGGGTTCTTAGGTGAATTTTATAATTTTTGCTCAATTGATCTACCAAAGGATCTAGACCAATCAAGCTTCAATTGAGGGTTATTGGGTGAATTTTCTTAGCATTACTCGATTAATCTACCCAAGGTTCTCAATCGATCAAGTGTTCCAATGATGTCCAAAATAGTAGTTTTCTACTCCAATTTTTAATCTTGATTGTTGGTTCACGTGGATTAGATTTAATGGTCAAAATTATGTCATTTTTAACCTTTTTAGTAGCAATTTGGTAGGGGAACAATTCATTCCTTTAATCTACTATCAAGAACAAGGAGAACAACCCTTAAAGATCATTGGAGAAAGTTGAAGGTTAATCAAGATTGAAACTAGATTTAATTATAAAATTATATAACTATTTATTTGTTGATTTAAATTATTTTTATGAACTCATTTAATTCATTATTGATCATGTTAGAATGATGAGTTATTTGGTTCGTTATTGAGGATTTTGGTTGAACTTAGTCACATAGCATGTAATCAAAACAAGTTTATTTATATGATTTTCCTCTCTAATTAATGTCTTAATTGATCATATACTTAATTCTTCAATTAATTAATCATTGATTGCATGACATTGAGGTTTATTTTCTAGCTTGAAAAATATGCATTGGAATAGTGCGAACATATGACTAATGTATATGTAATGTGATTGTATGTGAGTTTAATTATTGTGTAAGTGAAATAACATGAGAATGTGATTATTTATGAAAAGTCATATATGATTGCTTGAAAAGGATTCATCAACACCTAAGATCATGTAGCTAGGCATCGCATTTATAGAAGTCATTTAAATATTGTTTTCAATTACATGTGAAGTGATTTAGGAATTTTCAAAATCTTAAATTTTTTGCATTGTTGAAATGTTTATTCAGTGTCACTTTAATTTGATAGTATTATTAGATATTGCTTACTTTTATATTCTTGATGGCTTAAATAGTTTTCACATACTTATGGCATTCTACTATGAAATGCCCCACTTTTTGAGGATCGATACTTGTACTTTAACCCTATATTACTTACACAACTCATATATTTGAGAACCACATGCCACTAAGTCCCATTACAACCAAATAAAAGACATTTTGTTTTTAGGGAATAAATTTCGTAAAGACTATGTGTAGGGGACTTTGAGACCATAACATTGTTAAGCTCCAGAGATAAAATGCTAGAGAACTTAAATTATTAATAATGGCTTTGACTTTGCTCGAGGACTAGCAAAGATTATGTGTAGGGGAGTTTGATTGATGTCATTTTATACACATTGTTTTGCATCAATTTTCATATATTTACAACTATTATTGTTCCTATTGTGCTTTATATGTTTATTTTGCATTTCATGGGTATTCAGAATGAAAATGAGCAAAAATGCATGTTGCATGATTAAAGTAGAGATAGGGTCCTCAATCAATTGATCTTTGATCAAGGGTTGATTGAGGACATTTGGATAGAAAACATGTAACCAAATTTAGCACAACTCAATCGATCTAATAGATTGATCAATCCAAGCACCATTTGATCAATCTCAATCGATTGAGTACACTTGTGTATAATTGTTTAACAAGATTGATTGATCAATTAAAGGTTCTCGATTGATTAAGACCCCTAGAAAACTTGAAAAATACTATTTTTAGTCCCAATTTTTAATCACAATCATTGGATCATGTGGAAATAACACAATGGTCGATAATAAGTCAAGTCCTTGCTCATTACAAGAGATAAAAGATGAAAGAAACAAGATTGAATCTTGGGAAAATTTTGGAGAGGATTTTAAAGAAGAGATTGAATATTTGTGACTATGAATGCATTGGCTCTATCTATTATTCTTCATAAAATTTTATTTATTTTTTTCTTTATAATTTTCATGGCTATTGTATTTACTCTTCTAGTTTCTATGGATAATTGTATTTTTAATGTGATTGTGGTCAAATTCTAAGACCTAGACTATGATTTGATTAAATTTATGTCATGATTTATATTTATTTTTAATTCTTAAATTCTTGATGTGTTCAATTCCATGCTTGAATTTCAAAGCATGTTAAATCTTGAATTAGATGAATAACTAGTTTGATATTTAATTTTACTTATCGCTAGATTATGAATTTTTTATGAAATTATAATTTTTTTTATAATTGGAGTGCCAAGTTGTTGTGGATTTTATTGGCATTAGAATTGAATATTTAAGTTTGAAATTGTCAACATTATCATTTTCATCTTTATTTATTTATTTATTTATTTTTATAATCGAATTTCATCTAATTTAGTTATTACCCTTTTTTGTGATCATAATACAATGAATGAATTAAATCTATTAGTTATAATTTTAGGTTATGCATGAGTTAGGTTTATTAATAACCGAATTATTAGTCAATTATAACGTAAGAAAAGATAATAACTATATTGTTAATCGATTTTAACGTAAGAAAAGATATAAATTTTTAGACAAACCTAAGCTACTAAAGTTAAAATTAAGAATTCAAAAAGGATTAAAAATTATAAATTTAATTCAAAACTTGAGAAATTGTTAGTTTATTATTTTATGTTACTTTTACCCTTTACAAAATCAACCTAAAACCCATGTTTAACTTTAATTAACTTTCTAACAAAGTAGTGGATAAAAATAAAATTATTTTTAATCCTTTTTGTATTCGATTTTTACTTCAATTATACTATCATCGATACATTTTTTAAAAATAAGTTTAAGTTTTGATATATCCTTTTGGGTTATGTCACCTATCTAATGTTCAACATAGTATGTATGTAAAAATTAAATATTTTTATAAATGAATTACAATGGTACTTGAAATAATATTTTTATAAAATTCCTGATATACTATGGTGTGATGTGAATAAATTACAATTTTTTTTAAAATATTTATTGTGTTATTTTTGGTTAAATAAATATTTTTTTTCAAAAGGAAAATTTTAACAATGCAAATTTGATTGTAAATGGTCATTTAAACTTCTTGTCCACTTTTGGTTTAATAAACAGACTTGTACTATCCCATTAAATAAGTAAAAGATTTATCTATAGTTTTACTATAGTTAACGAACCAATGCTACCCTTTATCCTATTATATATAATATTATGCATAAATATTTAATACCAAATATCAATCAAGCCTATATTCTCTTGAATGTAGGTTTGAGGCTTCCTTCTCATGATTTAAAATGGTTAATGAGTGCACGTGTATCCTAAAGTGTAACTTATGAATTGAAATAATATATCAAAGTGTCCTTTGGTAAAAGAATATCATATGTCATTATGTACATATAAATTTTTTATATCATGTAAATTGGAATTATACTTTTATAATTTAAGAAAATTTTCTCATTTACATCACTTTTAGATGGTGTCCCTTTAATGTTTTGGACCCTTGCCTAAATAGTTGTGATATGTTCATTAAAATTAATTTTATATGTCACTTTAATTCATAGTTATTTTTAAATAACAATTACACACTCATTCATATACATATACAAGGACGAAATTCGAACACACGCCTTCTTAATGCTCACAAATAAAAAATATGATTATTTTTTATAAAGAAGAAATGTTATTAATCATAAAATTAAATATACATCAAGTAACAAGCTCAATCTTGAAATACATATCAAACTTCAAGATAGTTCACCAAATAAAACACTAGAAGATGGATTCAACAAATATCCTAATGAATTCAAAAGTTTCTTGAAAGATGCAAAGAAATCTCTTTATCATGGTTGTAAAGAATTTACTAGAATGTCTGCGATACTAAGTTTGTACAACATAAAAGCAACAAATGCATTGTCTTATAAATGGTTCGACTAAATTTTAGGTTGTTTGGACAAATGCTCCCTTCTTATAACAATTTTCCTGCATCCATGTATAAGGTTAACAAGAGCCTAAATTGGCTTGATATGGGTTATGAAAATATGCATGCATGTCTAAATGATTGTATACTTTACCATAACCAATATGATAATCAAAACAAGTGTCTAATATGTAAGGAGTCAAGGTGGAAGTGGAATGCTAATGAAACCAATGTTAAGAATAGATGTCCCACCAAGCTCTTTTGGTACTTCTCGCCAAGGTCTTATACTACTTCCCACAAATATGTAGATTTTAAGGAATGTTTAAAAATTAAATAAACATCAAAGATGTTGACTTAGGTTGCTTAAAATGTATCCAATGATGGGTTGATGCGGTATCATGTAGACTCGGCATCATAGAAAGTTATAAATAGTATGTTTTCTCAATTTGTTAGAGAGTTAAGAAGCTTATGTATTGTTATTAATGTCGATGGTATCAATCCATATAGTTCTCTTAGTAGTAAGTAAAGTTGTTGGCATGTTTTAATGGTAACTTGCAACCTTTTACCTTTGGTTTACATAAAAAGTAAATTCATTATGTTGACATTGTTGATTTAGAATCCTAAGTAACTTAGCACTGACATTGATGTTTATTTAAAGCATTTCATTGATAATTTGAAGTTGTTATGGAATGATGGAGTTAAAGTGTATGATGCATTTTGGAAAGAATATTTCAATCTTAAGGTATTACTTTTGTGACAATAAATGATTTCACAACATATAGCAACTTGTCAAGCTATGCAACTCATTGGTACAAAGCATGTCTAGTGTGTAATGATGATATGGATTACATTTACTTGCTACATGGGAAAAAGATATATTATAATAGATATAAATTTGTTTTTACATCTTAGTCACAAATTTTGAAAAAAAGCTTTTAATGAGAAAGAAATTACGAGTCTCACTCATCTTCCTTTGATAGAGAAAGAAATAATGTGCATGCTAAAAGGAAAGATATTCAAATAATTCGATAAGCTAAAACGTAAAATGAAGGAAGTTGAAAAATATGTGAAAGATGAGAAGAGAAAAGCTAAGACAATAATTGATAAAACAGTTTTCAAAGATGACAAAGCTAACATTAGAAGACCATATTAGAAGAAGAAATCTAAATTTTGGGAAATCCTTACACATAATAATTCATCAATTGATGATGTGGTACGCAAATCGTACTTTTATATTTATAAATTTTTACTTCTTTATGTTATAGTTAAACATTTTAACACATTATACTATTTTGTTATTACCTTATAGTTCCAACGTAATATGGCATACACTCAAGCAAACTTGATGAAGGGATGAATGGGTAGTAGTATTCTTGTTAATCTTCTATAGAAGTCCAAGCTAACTTTATTATACCATAAATATTGTATCATGTTAAAATGTAACAAATTATTTAGTTTATGACATTCAAATTTACACTTCATTTAATATTTTGGTTTGGTCAAATATTTTGATTTTTCTTTAATAGATTAGTTTTATGGTAATAATGAGACAAATATGTTTATTTGAATATTTTTATTGAAATAATTTCGTATACCTTATATGGTATCTAAATAGTTATCATAGTCAACAAGAAATCTTATAGGATAAGCCTATTAAGTGTCTATCTAACAGAGAGTATCATGGGTCAAGCACAATAAGTATTCAGTCATCAAATAAGTATAATCACGAGATAATTATTTTAAAGAAATAAAAATCAAATAATTATTATTTAATCATCTTAAAGAGATAATTAATATTAAATATTTATAAAACTACAACAAGTTAATTCTATCCTAACAAGAAATAGATGTCAAGTTTATTCCTTCTCATATATACTCATATATATAAATAATCACAATAAATTAAATCTTATAATAAAGAATCAAAATTATGCAATGTCTTTTCATAAAATATTATATCAAAATCATAGATCTCTTCTAACATTCATCTTATAGTTACTAACATAAGTTACTAACATAAGTAACACAATGCTAAAGAATCTCTTAAGATAATGAAGTTTTAATAATTTGTTTATTTTGTTGATTCATCAAGAAAAATTCTACTTAATATTAACAAAAATTAATATTAATAATTTTTAAGATAAATTTGGTTGTTTTCTATAATTGTATTTTTATATATGAAAGTAGTTTTTGGCATTATAGAAACCGAAAAAGATTATCATTGAAAACCAAGTATGTTTGCTAATTTATTAAAACAATACTTGATTTTCATATACTTTTACCAATTAAATATTTTATAAAAGGTGTTTCTATTTTCAAAATAATAATTATTATTATTAAAACAAAATTTTTATTTTTATAAATAAATTTTCTTAAAATAATAATTTATTATGAAAATAATGTTTGTTGATATAAAAATATAAATACACAAACACCCCTGCCCTTCCACCTTTTAGAACTAGTATCTTAAACTATATTCAATTAGATCACAGCAACAAAACTACAAGCACCGTTTGTCAGCATAATAAAAGTAGGTATAGGATGATGAATGGGTGGGTCTCACTTTCACACTCACTTGACGGTGATTGAGACCGTGAGACGACACCACATGGAGTCCCATTTTCGCCTCAGAAAATATCAACCGTTCACTTCTCTACCGCAAAAAAAAACTAATAATTTAAAATTTATAATAATAAAAATATCATATAAATAATATTAAATAATATTTAATTAAATAAATTTAAAATAAAATAATAATTTTTTAATAATAAATATGTATAAATTATTAATAAATTTTATTATTTTATAATTATAAATTATTATTTTTAATATTTTACATATATAAATTATTTTATCATCTTATATTATTTAATACAAATGAGTGGTTTTCTCTGAAAATTTGTATTTAATGAAAATTAATTTATTAACCTATATTATCTAATTATAAATAAAATAAAAATTATTTTTATTATCAATCATATTAATTATAATTATATTATTAAAAAAATACTAATATAAAAATAATTTATCATGAATGCGACGTGGCTTCTTAGGCTAACGTTAATTTGGCAAATCTCCACGCAATTCCGGCACGCAATTCCGGCACGCAATTCCGTACAGTTCAATCATTGTTAATTAGAGTATTCAACCTATTTCAATTTTTAAAATTTATATTAATATTTAATTATATTAATCTAAAATATCATATCAACTCATAAAATCAATAATTAATCTTACAATTTCGGCAGAAAGAACGATAAGGGACTTTGTTATCCCATCTTACCATGCAGCATCGAAATTAATCTTATGAGCTCCAATAATGGGAGCTTAATTGTCAAGTTGAACGAAGATAGATACAATGTCAAGTTGAATGAAGATAGGTACAATCATATTGGTTCTTAACTTGTAGTCATAATTATTAAATTTTTACTATAAAACTAACATTTATTAAAATTTAATTGATTATTAAATGGTTGTTATTCTAATGAATCTATATAAAATTATAAGTATCAAATGTTTCATTTGAAAAATAATAAATAAGTAAAAATTGGACATATTAAAAGTATATAAGTCAAATGTTAATCACATGTGTATGAATTTCTTGTATTAAAAAAGAAATTATAACAACCAAATGAAAATTGATTAAAAATATCAAAATAATAATAACCTAGAATGGTGTGAACCCTTGCCGTGTTTATACGTCTTTATGTCACCAAGCTTAGCTCGTAAGATGGGATACTCAGTTAATCTTTAACCCTCAGCTTCATTTTATATTAAATTTTATTAAATTTTATATTAAAAATTACATCTTTTTACAAACCCATAACATCATATACTATACTAACACTTTATTTTTTTATAAAATATAATATTTTTTTAATTTTTTTATCGATTATTATATTCAATTAATTAAACAATTATATATTTTTATTATATTTATTGTATGAATTAAAAATTATATTTAATTAACTAATAATAATTAAAAGTATATTTAAATAAATATTATTTAAAGATTTAAAATATACTAATCATATGTGTGTTAATTTCTTCGAAGTGAATAATTAAGAATTATCTAAAAAAAATCTTAAAAAAATGACATACATTTAAACAAAGAGAAAGATCTTCAAGTCAAAACCCATGATCTGATCTGAAAATAATGTAATATTTCTTTTAATTATATATTAATAATATTAAAGGATATTGAAATAAATTATTATTTTAATTTATATTATATTTTTAATTCTATCTTGTATTAATATTTTTTTTAATTATATACTTAATTTTAATTTATTATATATAATATAAAATTTAATAATATTTTTAGAATTTTGATAAATCATTGTTTTAGTTATATTAATTTTGTACCTCTGTATTATATTATAGTATTTTTTTAATCATTTTATACATAATAATAAAAAAGTTAGTATAATATGAACATTTTTTGAACAATATTGTGCTAAATTTAGTGCCATATTATTCATCGCACCAAATTTAGTATAAGATTTAATACAAAGTTCAAACAACTTAAAACTAAATATAAAGATTTAAAATAAAGTGGAGATGATTTCAAAAGGATGAGCCCTATATACCACTATGTGTATATTCAAACAAATATATTAACAAATTATATATATATATATATATATATATATATATTAACATATCTCATAAAACTCCATCATCTCAGTTAGTTAAATGCCTAGATTGTAAAATCACTCTACACTGCAATGGTTATATTAAATGTAAAAATAAAATAAATGCTTTACAATATAGGACAAGGTGATTAATAAAAGATTTATTTTTGGTAAGAAACTTAAGGATAAACAATCTGTATAAACTTTTGAAACTTGTAATAATAAATTAAAAACAACGTTATTTATTTTAAATTAATATATTTTTACTAAAAAAATTTAAATTAAATTTTAATTAGTTGGATATTATTTGAATTAAATTATAATCAATTATATTTATTCAATAATTTAGTACAGACTAAAACATATTTCAAGTGTTATTTTAAGTAACTTTTCAAAACCTTTTAATTTATAAATAAAGTATCATATTAGCCTTAGTAAAAACGTGCATTTTAACAAAAGATAATCAAAATTATAATTATTTGTAAAAATTTAATGATTTTTTCTCTAAAAATAATCGTAATCGATAAGATAAGGGTTGTAATTATATACATATAATTACATAAAAAAATATACTTTTAATAATAAAATACATAATATTTTGAATAATTAGATTAAATTTTATTTATTTTTACTTAGAAACTTATACTAAATAATTAAAAAATGAAAATTAATGATAATATTTTAAATAATATAGTAGAGTAAGAATTATGTTAATATTTAATTTTCTTAAATTAATTAATATATTATTAAAAAATGTAATAAAAATAAAAGGTATAATTAAACCGTAAAAAAAGCATTACTCATTCATAATCGAAAACTTTTAGTCATATATAACTAAAACTAATACAAAATAATTATGACTATTAAAATAGCCATGGCGTCTTATCATGTGCATATTCCTATCCTTATGAATGTTTTTACATTTGTGTGAAGGAGGGCCAAGCCACAAAAGAATAAATAATAAATAATTAATGATGAATGCTAATTATACATGCACTTCTTCTCACTCTCTGTTACCTCTCTTACTTCAATATGATTCAAAGAAATAAGGTGGTGCATGATGAGTGCACGAATGTATGTGTTTAGCATTCTTGGTATTAAATAAAAAATATTGAAAAAATAGAAAACAATATCCTTATTGAAATTTATAAAAAATATTGAAGCAATAATAAGAAATGAGATCCATGTAAATTAATTTTAAATAGATATAAATATTTATAGTTCAATTTAAATTTATATATTTAATAATTTTTTTAATAATAAAAATATATGAGTTAAATATAAAAAATTATTATCTTTTAAATATTTTTTATCACAATTTTATACATGTATCAATTTACATATCCTAATATAATTGATCTCTTGATATCATAAATAATCTTAAACTCTATTCTAAATTTAACCAATAATTCAACCTTACAAGAATTATACATTGATTCTTTAACGTTGATTATGTAATAATATAGATTAATAAGGTAAAAGATGAATATAATAAATTTATTTAAGAAACAAGAGACAATTATTTTTTTAAAATAATAATCTATAAAATAAAATTAATGGGATATTAATTTAGTTTAATGC
Organism: Hippophae gyantsensis; assembly: GCA_030763125.1. Taxonomy (NCBI): domain Eukaryota; kingdom Viridiplantae; phylum Streptophyta; class Magnoliopsida; order Rosales; family Elaeagnaceae; genus Hippophae; species Hippophae gyantsensis. Next base: position 28,789,049 of record CM061038.1, read on the forward strand.
ATATCACATTACCCAAAAAGGCAAAAAAATAAGAAAAATGAAGATAGAAACAGAAAAATGGTTCACTTGTGCATGGACTCTTTCAAAACCCTTGGAATCCCTGTAAATAATAAATTAATTGAGATCACACGATTGTAAAGGTCTCGAGACGGCTCACGAGTTTCTACTCTACATGCACCACCATTTTAATTACATTTCCACCATTTCAACTTGTATATAGTGTTTCGATCGCTGGCTTTTCAGCAGAGACAAATTAGAAGAAAAGGTTTATGAAAGTTTTGATCTTTTGCCAATAAATAAGCCTTCATTCATTCTGTCTCATCGGTTGATTCTTACTATTTTTTTGCATTTGATTATTTAGACTGGAAAAATCAACAAAAATCCTTCTGGGTTTTTTATTTCTGTTTGGTTCAAACATGGATTCATACTGCGCTTCCTTGAAGGCCAATCCTTATCCAACTAAGGTGAACAGAGAATCTCAAAGAAACCAAGGTTCTGGGTTTTGGGGTGAACGAATCAGAGGGAGCCTAAAAAACAGAGATTTGGATGACAAACTGTTGGAGAGTCTGAAAATAGAAAGGAAAAATTGGAAAATTAAGCCTGTTGTGAACTGCTCTGTTCTTACATCGGACATAAATATGGAGACAGTGGTAAGTACAAAGAATGCACAAATGATGTAGTTTTCATTTATTGTTTAGCCTTTAATGTTTATCTAAAAAGGTTGCACTTTTGAATTTTGATATCAGACGTTTCCAATACCAGTGTTTGAGAATCCAAAGGCAGACCCAAAAAATATAGCCTCGATTATATTGGGTGGTGGTGCTGGGACTCGGTTGTTTCCTCTTACAAGCCAAAGAGCCAAGCCTGCGGTAAAATACATATCCATAACTCTAAAAAGTTGTGATCTTTATTGAAATTTTTGTTTTTGTGAATTAACTGGAAACAGAATCGATTATCCAATTTGTTGAATCACAAACATATTTTGTCATTTATAGGTTCCAATTGGAGGGTGTTATAGACTGATTGATATCCCAATGAGTAACTGCATAAACAGTGGCATAAGAAAGATATTCATATTGACACAGTTTAATTCATTTTCTCTCAATCGTCACCTGGCTCGTACCTATAATTTTGGTAATGGAATGAATTTTGCAGATGGGTTTGTAGAGGTAAGATGATTTTAATATCACAAGTATGTGTTTGGTCTATTAAAGTAGTTTGCTTTGTTTAGTTTCTTTAATCCACTATGTTGGTTAATGAAACAGGTGAAGAAACTCTATACGATTGTTTAAAGATTTGGTAGGGCTTTTGATTGATGTATGAATTACTAAATTACTTGATAACAGGTTCTGGCTGCAACTCAAACACCGGGAGAAGCTGGTAAGAGATGGTTCCAAGGAACTGCTGATGCTGTGAGGCAATTTACATGGGTGTTTGAGGTGGGTAATTACAACATGTCGATTACAATATAAGCCTAGCTTGAAGCATATTAGTTATTAATTTTGACTTGGATAATGTTTAACAGGATGCCAAGAACAAAAATGTTGAGAACATTGTGATATTGTCTGGTGATCATCTTTATCGGATGGACTATATGGACTTTGTTCAGGTAGTTATTGATCCATTTATGCTTAACATTGTTCTACCAGTCCATTTTACAATATTGTATGAAATCTTTAATATCATTATGCCTTGTTCTTGCAGAAACATATTGATACAAATGCTGATATTACAGTTTCATGCGTGCCTATGGATGATAGGTATGCATGGGGTACTCTTAATACAGCTTGAAGTTTGAAACACAAGTTTTTCTCTTTTATGTTATTGGTTCAACAGAAATAGATTTTTCATCTTTCTTTTCATTTATATGATTTAATAATGGACTCGTATAAGAAATTGAAATTTTTGCTTATTGCTGCTATTAAGCTGAATTTTTATTGCAGCCGTGCATCAGACTATGGACTGATGAAAATTGAAGATTCCGGACGCATAGTCCAGTTTTCCGAGAAACCAAAGGGTTCTGATCTAAATTCAATGGTAATCAAATTTAACTCACTTTGGCACAATCAGTTGATGTACCCTATATTTGTCTAATAGTTTTTTTGGCCTTGTTTTGCAGCAAGTTGATACTACTCTTCTAGGGCTTTCTATGGCAGATGCAGTCAAATATCCTTACATTGCATCAATGGGTGTTTACGTGTTTAGAACTGACGTCCTACTAAAGCTATTGCGATGGAACTATCCTTTCTGCAATGACTTTGGTTCTGAAATTATTCCTTCAGCTGTTAGAGATTACAATGTCCAAGTACGGCATCACTTTAGACATTTCTTCTTTGTTATTCCTGCTTGTTTATACTTTGTCATTTTTAGTTGTTGATTTTCCGAGTCTATGAACACTTTTATCGTTACAGGCATACTTGTTTAATGACTACTGGGAGGACATTGGAACTGTAAAGTCTTTTTTCGATGCAAACCTGGCCCTGACAGAGCAGGTAACAACATTGTGACTCAAATGGCCTGTCTAATATATTGAGTTAAAGCCCCATCTCGAGATCTTGTAGTTATAAGTTTATCTAGAATTTCGGTGAATTCTTTTACTTGGCCTGACAATGGTATGAGAGTATGGGAACGTTGCTATCATCGCAAGCCTTAAACTCTGTTTTAAGGTATACATTTGAAATTAAAAGGTGATATTCAAACTCATCATATTGTATCTTCTCTACAGGCTCCGAAATTTGAATTCTACGATCCAAAGACACCTTTCTTCACATCTCCTAGATTCTTGCCGCCAACTAAAGTTGAAAAATGCAGGGTATGATTCTATTTTTTTCTATATGCATCTGTTTGAGTATGTGCTCCCTTCAGGTGTCTCATGCTTAATTGCTCTTAATGCAGATTGTGGATGCAATTATTTCTCATGGTTGCTTCTTGAATGAATGTAGCGTTGAACACTCTATAGTGGGTGTTCGGTCACGCTTAGAGTATGGTGTAGAACTCATGGTGAGTTCACATATTCATTTTTTATTTTCATAATTCCTCAAAATTAGTGGTTGGTATAGTGTACAAAGGTGACAATATTAATTTGTGTTTAAAACGCACAATGGATTTTAATCATGGATTTTTCTTTGCAGGATACAATGATGATGGGGGCAGATTATTACCAAACCGAAGCTGAAATTGCATCTCTGTTGGCAGAAGGAAAAGTTCCAATTGGTGTAGGAGAAAATACTAAAATAAGGTAAATTTTGAAATTCAATTTACCCTCTTTCTCAATCATACACCCATGCATAGTATATTTATAGGAATCCAATTCTTCTATGTTACTTTTAGTATATCACTGCATGTGTCATCAATATGCAGCATTCACGTGACTAAAGTGGTTAAAGAGGTGGGCAAAATGGCTTAAAAAGTGGAGATTTTTTGCTCACGTGTTTGTAACTTATTGGTGGCACTATATCAGAACTGGCACAGGAGATTTGAAATCCATTTGTAGATGTTTTGAACTCTTAGACACAAATGAAATACCAATCAATGCCATATTTTGTTCATTCTAAGAGCTCATCCCATCTTGTTTGTTTCTTGAAGGAACTGCATAATTGACAAGAATGCCAAGATAGGGAGAAATGTGGTTATTACAAATAGTGATGTAAGTATGCTTTATTATTGCTTAATATAAGCTTATAAACTTCATTTAAAAAATTAACAACAAAAATACGATCAAATAAAATTAAACGAGATCTAATTGGATGGCGTTTAATATTGAATGGGTCTAAATGATCGTAGTTCAATTTAAACGACGTTTAGTTAGATAATGTTCAATGTTAAATAATATTTTGTATTTTGTTTTAATAATAAAAATATACTGACAAATAATGTTATTTTTGTGGTTTATATGTTTTCCCACTGTTTTTTTAACCTAGAAACAGACCTGTCTTTTTCTTTTTCCACTTTTTTATTGACCGTCACATCACCAAATGGTTTGATTTCCTAGGGAGTTCAAGAGGCAGAGAGACCACAAGATGGATTCTACATTAGGTCCGGGATTACAGTGATTTTGAAGAATGCAACAATTAAGGATGGAACAATTATATGAAAAATGCATATTTTAAGGATCAGGAAAAGAACAAACTTATCGGAATTTGAGAGAGAGAGAGATCTTTGATTTAACTCGCTTTTTACTGAAAGGAGTTCAGCGTTGTTATATGTAAATTATATGTTTTCTCTATGTTTGTAAGATGATTTACTTGTTTCTTCGGTATTCAATAACACTAGTTTCACTAGTCTTGAATTTTGAAATTTTATGCTCTTGGTTTTTCTCATGGACTCTACAACCTCATCGGAGCTTCTGTCGATCTATTAAGTCAAAAACTTGTGGGCTTCTGTTCGTAAAAGAAAATAAAATAGGTGTTGTAAAAAAAACAAAAAAAAAAGACAAGAGACACAATAGAATTAAATATATTAATATAGGTTAAAAATATAGTGATTTAGTCTACGAGACATAAATATGTACAAATAAAATATAATATTATGATAAAATTAAATTTAGAAGAAGTACGAACAACCTAAATTAACCATATTATTACCTTAATTATACTTTTAGACTTAATAATTTAGAATACTTAAAAACACATGATTATATGATTGATTATACTTTGATACTCAAAACTCATAACTAAGAAAGTAATTGACAGGTGTATTATTTTATACATATTTTAAACTTATTTATATTTATTTATTATTTTCTAAATATTTTATTTGTTTATTTTATATAGGATAGGTTTTTGAGAGCATAACGACATTTACAAGAATCAAAGTTTTTAGCTATAAAAAAATTCATTACTAATTACATCAATTTCTTAACAAATATGTTATTCACGATAAAAATGCTTAGTTGCATTATGCTAGTCACGGATGACTTATTAATGATGAAATTTTAATTTCACACTAATATTTAATATTTTTAATGAAATATTTGTTGCAAGAGAAATCCATAATCGACTAAAAAGGAACAAAAATATGATATGTTGATGATTGGTAGCTTATTCGTAAGACTTACACTTATATTTTCGTGAACTTTATAAGGGTTACACCAATTTTCGATAAGCTCCAAAAGGGTACAAAAACAAAAACAACTTCAAAAACCTTACAATCAAACTACAATTTTCATCCTTGTTTTGATCAATAATGTATTTTATCAAGCAAATTTTTAATATAATTTTTAATATATTTTTGGTTGAAGGATGTCGAAGAGGAAAGAAATGAGTTCTTCTTCTTGAAAGATATCTAAGAAATGATGTTCTACTATTGATGATGACACTCACGAAGTTTAAATTATTTTTTTTGTATATTTGTAATAATTTGTTTGTCATGTAGTTGCATGCAAGGATGAAAAAATCATGAAACTTTGGTAAATTTATATATGGATATTAATAAGGGTAAAAATGAATTTAGTCTAAAATATAGAAAATATCAATATATTAAAAACTTCAATAATATTGGTAAAAAAAATAGTAAATATTAGTTAAAATGTAAAAAAAAGAAGCCAATTTGCAATAGCCCATGTGAAATAACATGATTTTTTTTGTCTATTTATAATTGAAATATTTATTTTGTAATAATCTAATTAGAAATAATATAATTATAAGTGTCACTACTAGTAATTATAATGATCTAAATGAATAATCTATGCAATATCCACTTGAGTCCAATGCTATACATAATGACTTTCAACATGATAATTAACATCAACATTTATTTTAGAATGAATATCCTTAGTATTATAAGAATTTGATTAATTCAAAAAACAATTATATTGAGACATTATTGGGAGAGATCAGGTAAGCTATACATGACATATTAATAATTACAAAAAAAGTTATTATTACTTAAAGGTATAATATGATTATTATGCCTATATAAACATTGATGTTTGTATAACTTAAGGATTTGAGCCAACTAAGCAAAATTATTTTAATTAAACATTTATGTATATTTGTATTGCATGCAGTTTAATGTATTTAGAGTTGTGTTATATAATTATATTAATATTTGTTAAGTAAAAATTCTACTTATATTTTGCCATTATTATATGTATATTATGTGTTTATATGCCATAAATATGTCATTTAAATGAAAAAAATAGTTAAATTAGTATATTATTGTTTATTTTAATATTTAGTGAAGTTTTATAAAATATTTCAAAAACATTACAATAATTTCCATAGTTTTCAAAATATTTTTCAAATATTCATCGATATTGAAAATATCATCAATATTTTTATAAAAATGAAGGCATAATATTTTCGTCCATGGTTGCATGTAATGTTGTACACTTGTTAGTCATGTAGTTGCATGTAATGTTGTACATTTTTATATTTGTTAATGAATTAATATTTTTTTATGTTGTACTTATTTTTTATTTGTTTAGGTAGTAGTTGTACCTATTTGGAAGGGAGTGTTTATTATGTAATATCTTGTTACATTTTATTGTAAATGCATCACATTAACTTCTTTTTTGTGTTAATTTGGAATTTGTTTTGTAACATGTTGCATTTGATATAATATGAGATGTAATATGTTACATATGTAATATCACTTATGTTTGTTGCATTTGATATAATATGAAATGTAATATGTTACATATGTAATATCACTTATGTTTGTTGCATTTGATATAATGTGAAATGTAATATGTTACATATGTAATATCACTTATGTTTATTGCATTTGATATAATGTAAAATGTAATATGTTACATATGTAATATCACTTATGTTTGTTGCATTTGATATAATATGAAATGTAATATGTTACATATGTAATATCACTTATGTTTGTTGCATTTGATATAATATGAAATGTAATATGTTACATATGTAATATCACTTATGTTTGTATGTTATTTCACAGTTTACTTGCTCCTGGTGATGAACTTAACATTCATTGTGATTGTGTTTCTAGACATGGCAAGGTTTTGACTCGCATTAAGAGTGTTTTAAATGAGAATCAAAAGGCAAGGGTTCAAGAATCCTATTTTCATGATTTTTATAACTTCATTATGTGTCAATTTAATAGGAATCTTAGCCATGGTTTTATTGTTAAATAAATGTCTTCATTTTCATTCTACGAAGGAGGCCTAGTTTTATATAAGTTCAAATGTTGAGATTTTCAAGAATTAAGTTTTGGATTTCCATTGGATTGAAACTTTCAATGATTAAGATACCATTGAGGTTGATACAGATTCTAATTCCTTTATTTCAAAATATTTTAGTAATTTTTTTTCTATCAAATATTTGATATTCTTGGTGGATTGTTTTGGGAAGCCAAATTCTTAATCAGTTAGCAATCGTAAGAAGAGTATTTTAAGAAGTCTAGCAGTGTTATTTCTACTTATCTTGTTAAGAAGTCTGTTAAAGGTAATAGACCTCTAACAGGTGTTGGTTTTGAGTTTATTGAGGTTTCTCTAGATGATACTATAATGATCTGTTTGATTTATTTTTGAATTGCGTCATGTTTGGTAAGTTGAAAATTGTTAGGATTTGTAGAGAACTTTTTGCTGTTGACTTTTGATTATGATATGTTTAATAATTATCCATGGGATGATTTAGTTTTCAACTATCTTTTTTATAGTTTGAACAAAGTCTATCTTCATATGCATTAGATTGCATTGAAGTGCCCTCGAAGGGAAAATGATAGAGTTTGTCTTTAGGTTTATGGTCTTGGTTTGAATTCTTAGGTTTAGATTTATGATATCATTCTTGATATTAGAAAAAAACTTGATAGTTGCTTGAGCGATGATTTTTCAACTATGTTGAGGTGGTATGCAATTATTGCACCAAAGTTTTCCCATATGAAAAACATTATTGATAAGTCTTATCCCATAATATTTGAAAATTGGAATTTTTTAGTTATGTAATAATTATATTATTATGTTCCATTGTATGTAATGTATTACGTATTTGTATGTTAGTTTATTCAATGTTTTATATCTTGTATTTTTATTTTTATTTTTATTTTTATTTTTATTTTGTTGTAAGGTCATGTGAATAATATTCTTTCCCATGAGGATGCACCATGTTTTAACTCTCTCTTACTTGAGGTTGACATGGTATATTTTGTTGATGTGGTTTTGTCCCAAACTCTAAAGGCTGATTCTCAGCAAGTGCCTGTGGATGAAGTTGTATTGAGGGAGAGCCTTGAGGTAAATAAGAAGATTTATCAAATTCCCAATGAACGTGTTAATGAAAGGTTTAAGTTGGCTTCTATTGTTGATATGTTATATGAAAAACTAACTTCATACATTGATGAAAATTTCATGCAATAACAAAATATATTGATGATAAGTTCCAAGATCAAGAATCTGCTATTGATGGTATACGTGTAAATTTGATCTTATTTTTTTCCAAATTTTCTCAATATGTAAGTTTTTTTTAGTGTTTCTATTATTATTTTTTAAGCTTGTTTGGATGTTTATTATGTAACCATTTATCTTCTTTGTTTTTAATGTAGTTAATGTAAGCATTTACATTTGTTGGTTAATAGTTTGTAGTGACTTACATTGTTTTCTTAATGTTTTGTTTTGAATTTCTTCTTTTTAGTCATAACACACATCTAAGAAATATATATCTCTTTTAAATGTTTGTTGAACACCTATTCCTCCTACTATGTATGACATGGTTTACTATGCCAAGTTATATAGACGATGGAGATATGTTCTCTTTTGATCTTGGTTTAGACTTTGGATCTTATCAAATTATTTTTGAAGAGTTCTTATTCTTCATGTTGTGACCCTTAACTTTGATCATGATATTTTTGATCAATTGGATCAATTTACTCAATATTATTAATCTGGTTCAACATTCACGAGCTTATTCTAGTCCATATTTGTTTCCTTATAAGAAGGGTCTTTCACTTGTTGATGGGATAATAAAAGTTAAAGTTAACCCTTCAATTAAATCTGCTAGGAAGAGTTCTCATGTTAGTGATGGTGATAGGATTAATAATATTTGTGAAGATGATTGTGCTTTGAAGCATCCATCTTACCCATACCTTTATCTATGCTTCTGATAGTGATTATGAATAGGTTAAGGGTTTTAACTCTTAGTTTAGGAAGCAATCTCTACACGCACCTTCTTTTTTGGATTTCATTTATTTATTTTTTCCATATTTTTTTATTTTACTTTATTTTGGTTTCTATAAAGTTGTTCCCATCCATTATGAGATTTTTCCATTGATCAATTATTTATTATGCCTTTGTAAAATGTTAATAAATTGCTTACTGGTCTTGTAAGTATTAGATAAATGTTGTCATTTTAGCGTTGGCATTCTCGTATACAAAATATTGTGTCCATAATTTATTTGATTTTTCCATATTTTATTTTATTTTTCTGTCTCTACTTTGTAATATTGGTTACTAGTGGCTCAGTATCACTTAGGACACAGTTTCATGTTTTTTTTATTACTCACACTCACTTTCATAGATTGCATATAGTTTACATTGTTAAGTGTTTATTGTTGTGTTGTCATGTTAGGGAATTTGTTTTTTGTCATGGTGTACCGTTAAAAACTTTATATGTTAGTTGTGTTGTCCTATTGGAGAATTGACATTTCTCAGTGTTTGAAACTCTTTCTTGTTTCATTTTTTGAAAGTTTGTAAGCTTGCTCACTAACGTTCTTGTCAACCCTTTACCACTATGGTTAGAAAGTATGTTATTGCTATTACCCTCTATAAGGTATAGCTATTACCTTTTCCATCCTAGCATGTGAGACTCGTTAAGATAGAGGCAATGGTCCAAGGAGCTTGGTTGTATTTCTATAAATTTCTCTCTCTTCCTTCTTGTTTCTTTAGCCATAATATGTGGGAAAATTCTACCCTTTTGGCACCAAATTTTCTTGATTTGTTTTTAGCTTATTTTCCTTCTAAGTGCCAGGTTCGAGAAACAATGTAGTATCTGTGTGATATAGGACATCAGATGATACAAATCTTTCTTAAACAAGTAAGACCTAAAGATCAATGTTGATAGCTCAGTTAAGATTATTCCAAATTAGATCGTAAAATGGAATAAAAAGATGATCTTGACCTACTATCTACATAGAGATAGAAACCAAAGGTATAAAGAAACAAGGGTAGATTTCACGCTCAATAATAGGGGAAGATTATGAGTGATAAGTCAAGGTTTGAATGCCATAATATTACTCTTGATGAGTATGGATAAAGTTTTTGAAAGAACCAAAGAAAAACTCTCATAAAATTTTATTCAAAGTTTGATTGATTCCCCTTAGGGTTGCATAGGCTTATAGAAAATGTAAAATCCTAGCTAATAAATTAATTTAAATCCTAGATATTACTACTAGAAATATAAAATTCTAAGATATATAACTTATTAGAAATAAAATCCTAAAAGATAAAGAGTGATGCTTAAGTATAAATCAAAAGGGAAAGTTAATAGGAAGAGTATATCTCATATTTCTCAAATATTGGGTTGAGTGGGAGAAAATGCTCATGGGTTAGTGAAGAACCACGTCATTTTGAGGAGTATCTCTTAGTGTTTAATTATCATGTGTTGGATGGTTGTTGTAAGGGCTCAACATTTCTAATAGGAAAGTAGCTTATATGATTGTGTTCAATGTGTTAATTGGTAGTTGCAAGAGTGCAACAATTTCTATAGAAGAAGAGACTATGTGGTTGTGTGTCGTGTGTTGGTTGGTAGTTACAAGAGTGCAACAACTCTCATAAGAGAGGAGCCTATGTGGTTGTAAGCCATGTGTCAATTGAGTGTTTCAAGGTTACAACATAATGAATAGATGAGAAGCATATGTGTTATGCTATGAATCAGCTAGGTGTTATGGGGTTGCAATGAGTATGCATGTTAGGAATTAAGCCTTTAGTAGTCGATCACATCATATGGTGATAAAGCTCTTGGGATGTCTTAGATAAACTAAAATAGGTGATATGTTAATAGTGAGCGAGAGCAGCTTAGGCATAATTAGGCCAGTTGTCCCAACTGGTATAGGTATTTGCATTTATACTTTTATAAAATTGTATATTATTGATTTACTTTTTAGTGAATTTCTTATTATCGAGTTATTTCCTTAAGCAACATGAGGATGTTACCATATAAAAGTTGGATCCTATATGGGTTTACCTCATTAAATGTTGTGTTAAATATAATCACATCTTATTAGAGTACAATCATAATTTATAGAATATGTTTATACATTGGAGGTCTTCAAGTGATTGGAGATCCTTTATAGCCTTTTTAGTATGTTTGTGTGATTCATATACTATGTGTTGTTTTCCATGTTAATGCATGTTGCTGGCCTGGACAGGAGACTGTGAAGCATACTGTTACTAGTATATTTATCACAAATTATTCTTTCTTATCTGTTGGTTATTTTTATAGTGTGTTGAATTAAGCATGTTTTTTTTTATTTTCATTGTGTTATCTACTTAATTCATATTGTGAGGTATACTTGGCCGAGTTGGAATAAAGCTCACAAAAAAATTTCATAGGTTGGCATATCCACCCCTTTTGTAAGTCTTGAATTCCAATATGGGCTGAAATTTCAATTCATATAAGTGTAGTTGTTATGACCTATGGAACTCTCATTTTATACCAAAACGGGTCACCCTTGTTTAGGCTTAACCACCTGGTTGCTAGATTCTTGAGTTGTATCTACACATATACACACCTTTGTATATCTGTGTTCTTTGTCTCCAGTGGAATGGGCTGGTGTTGTTCTGTGAGGTTCTTTATCTTCATGAACTTGTATTGATTGCATCATCCTTTTTTATTGTTCATACATATATACTTTGTGCATCTCTCTCTTAAAGTATGCATTTTATTATCATATCAACATACTAGGATTGAATGTACATTGCACAAGTAATTTTTTGATAATGCTGCAAAGATGCCTATTCTATGAATCATATGATGTATGTTTATTACTTATCTTGTATTCACTACTTCTTGCCATGCATATTGTCTTATTTTTCGTATCTTTTGTTATGTCAGATTGTTTGATCCTTTACTATTATTCTCATCTACTAGTTTCTTTGACATGCTTTTTATGTTTTTTTGTCTTGCTTTATTGCTTGCTTGTTTCATTAATTTGTTATTTTTTCATAAGCATCACATCACATGATTTCATCATGTAGTGTCAAAGTATTACGATTTTTCTTTTTACAGTCTTATCATTCATATGTCATATCATATAGACCACATCTCTTCTATTTACTAGATTATTCTTTCTTATGCCTAGTATGTTTGTGATAGTTCTTTATTTGTCTCTTATCATTTAATGTTGATCTTTTGCGTTATTCTATATCTTATGCTTTATATGTCTTTTTGGAGAAAACTAAGGTATGTTACAAGCTTGGGTACATATATTTTGTCTTTTCATTTATCTATATTATGCTTGTTCGAGTTTTCCATGTGTAGTTTTGTGTCATGTAGATTGTTTATCTATCTTTAGGACTCTTGACTTACATGCATTGTTGTGGTTAGACTAATATGTTTAGTTGGCATTTTTGATGTTTGGAGTGTTCAACCTTTCTAAGCATGTATCTTGTTTTTAGTGTTGAAACTTTATTCTTCCTCACGTGCTTAGATATTTTATCCCTGATTTCTTCTCTTTCTTTAGGAATGCTACTTATTTTACTCACTAGCTAGTTAGGATTTTTCCTACTTTTGACTAGCGATGGTGTGAGTGTTACTGATGATATCTTTGGAAGAAACAATATGCAATTCATTGTCAATGATCTCTCTATATTTTCTGTTTAGCATATGATCTTTTTCATCTCACTTATTTGTCATTTTTGTTGTGTTTTATGGGATTGACTATTTTGCTTTCTTATTAGCATGCATCTCTTTTCCAAGGTTATGAGTTATGTTACTCTTAATATGTTTAATATGCTTCCCTATTTCCTTATTGTATTTTTTTCTAGTGTGTGTGCTTGCATGTGTTTAGGATGCATAACATTTTTATTGCCTAACATGTATCTATTTAAGGGGATAGATGTATTTCAAATTTATGATGTCAATTGGAGTATTGCATTTTCTTTGCATCCTTGGTATTTGTAGTTGTTTGGTTTATGATTTATTGTTATGCTTTTACGATCATAGTGATGCCTCTGTGTGTTATGTTCTTCTTGACATCACTTTGTATGAATTATGCATAAATAAAATAGCTAGTATGACATATTGTATGCATAATATGCATTCTCTTTATATGTAGTGCTTTTGAATGTTTATTACATGTAGTTGATTGTCTGGTATTTGTTGTTAGGATGCACGACGTATGTTTTTTTAGTATACTAGAATGTATTTCCTTATGTGTATGCATAGTATAAGGTGAGGTTGCAGGATTGAATCTATCTAATTGTCATTGGGGAAAGATAGTTGAGCCACTAGAAGTGTGTCAACTTGGAAGATAGTTGGGCTCTTAGTCAACTTCTTCTTATAGTTTGTAGACACATTTATGTGGCATTAATGTTTGACTGTCCATCCTACCAATGTGTTGTAAATGGATTAGTCCTTTTTTCCCTCCTATAGTACGTAGATATGTGAGGATATGTGTTGTGTAATCCATCACGAAGATGTTTTCCATCTACATATTTCTTTTTATTATTTGTTACATTCTATTTTGTTTATTACATTAATTGATCTCTATTGGTTGCATAAGTGTTGGGATTATTGTATGTATATATGCCTTATCTCTCTCATTTAAGGGTGTTCATTTGACTTTCTTTGTCAAAAAGGGGAGAATTTTTTTGGAAACTCATTGTTTATTCCATTGCTTGTGTGTCTCTTGGGATAGTGAGTGTAATTTCCAATGCATCTATGTTACTTAATATGTATACACTTAAAGGGAGTGTTGGATACGTTTAGGTAGATTCTGCATATATGTGTTGCATGTAGATTGTGTTTGTTTTGTGATCTATATTGAGTGTTCTTAACCTCTCGTTGGCCACCTATGTATATGTGACTTGATAGTAAATATTAGGCTATATTGTATATCTACATGTTTGCTTTTCACGGGTTTGTGTTTTTTCTTGTATGTAAGTACAAGTGTAACTATAGATAATACAATAGTGGTTTAGTTGGAGCTTAGATCTTAGTTAGTGCTTAGTGGATGAAGCAAACTTGCATCATGGAGTGAAGCATCAAGATGGATGTGTTTATTCATCAAGATGAATGGTGCATAATAAGACAAACGTACTAGAGTTAGGTGTGTTAGGGTGGTCTTGGTTGTGAGTCGAAGTTCATTCATGGGAATGAATTTTTTAGGTACATCTTGCATTAATTTATTATGTTTAGATGATACATCAACATTAAAGTTATGTTGTGTTTTACAAAGAAAAACCAAATGAGAAGATTGTAAGTTTGGTCATTTTTATGTTGGCATTCCATATGTTAAATATGGTGTCTATATTTTGTATGATATTTTTATCTATCCTTTGTAAGGTTGGTTACTGATAGCTCGATATCAATTAGGACAAAGTTTTGTGTTTACATGTTACATAGACTCAATTCTTATATTTTATGTAGTTTGCATTATTAGGTGTTTGTTGTTGTGTTGTTCCATCGGAGACTTTGTTTGTTGTCATGGTGTCCTTTTGGGGACTTTGTTTGTTGTCGTGGTGTCCTTTTGGGGACTTTATTTGTTGGTTGTATTGTCCCATTGGGAACCCAACGTTTCTCAGTATAAAATTCTTTTATATTGATGTTCTCATCGTTGGTTCGCCACCCCTTCACTACCCTTCATCGTCATGAGCCAACAAGTGAGTTATAGTTATTACCCTCACCTAGGTATAGCTATTGCCCTTCTTACCCTGGCCAAGAGGCTTCTCAATATGGGTGGTAAGGTGGGCGACGAGGGTCCAAAGAGCTTTGATTTTTTTTTATAAATTCCCTCTCCTCTTTATTGTTTCTTTGGCTAGTATTCATAAGGAGGCTCTACCCTTTTGGCACCAGATTTTCTTGGTCTGTTCTTTGTCTATTTTTCTTTTGGTTGTTGGGTCCAAGAAATAGTGTAGCATTTGTGTGATGTAAGACATTAGAGAGGACTCTCTCTCATATTTATCAAACCCTCGATTAAGTTGAAAAAATGTGATATTGAGTGAGATTTTGTTGAGAGTTCAAATGCTATTCAAGGAGTATCTCTTAATGTTTTATTGAAATGTGTCGACCGGTAGTTACAAGAGTGTAACATTTCTAATGGGAGAGCAACCTATGTGGTTGTGTGCTATGTGTCACTGGTGGTTGAAATAGTGCAAGAATTCCCATTGAAAAAAAGCCTATTTGGTTGTGTACCGTGTGTCGACTCGTAGTTGCAATAATGCAATAGTTCTCATAGTAAAGGAGTTTATATGGTTTTGTACTGTGTGTCGGCTAGGTATTGCAAGATCGTAACATGGTGCAAAGGTGAGAATCCTATTTATTTGTGTGCCATATATTGGCTGGATGTTACGGGGTCACAATTAATATGCATGTTAGGAGGTTAAGTCATTAGTAGTTGATCATATCACGTGGTGATAAAGCTTTTAGGACAGCTTGGAAACATTATCTAGTGTATGATTTTTGCTTTTATGTATATTGAGTTGTTTTTGGTCTATTTATCTAACATGTTACATCATGTATAGTAAAAGATGTAATGGGTTACAAGTTTCACTTAAATGCTTGTTGTTGCTTTTTATGATTATGTAATTTGTTACATTTGGTACTTCATCAGCTATAAAATGTTACATCTTATGATGATGTAACATATTACATAGCATTTTATTTAACAAGCAGACTTTGTTTTCAAGTCTGTTGGATTAAAATGGCGAAAGAGATTGATGGAAATACATAGTCTATTTGTGTACACAATGATCAATAGTTGATTTAATTTGATGTTGCATCACCTATTGTAATTGAACATTGGCCATTGGAATGGAAGGATGTTGATTTGATGTATTTGACGGTTAATAAATATGATAATTTTTGAGTTTCTGGGTTTATTTACTTAGATAAGAGATATATTAAGTTGTATAATTCAATGAACACAACTGATTTAAAAAGTAAATTTAATCATGTAGTTATCATTATGCCTATTTTGTTACATTTTTTGGGATATCATAGTTATGGAGAAGATTATCAAGCTGATCCATTCGAGTTGTAGTTTTTTTTTTGTAATTGAATATGTCCTACTTCTTATCAATCATTTTTATTTTTATAGTCATGATTTTGGAATTTGGTGTTTGAAGCATGTGAAGTTCTTTAATCATGGATGGACTCTGGATATAATAAATTTTATTCTCAAGATTAAGATTAGGTAATGTGTTCAATTCATTAGTAATGATGGGATGTTATATCTAGATTATTTGTTAGATTAGTTTAAAAAATTGTTAATTTTTTTTTTGGTAAATTTAAAAATGTTGATATAATTTGTATTTGATATATTTTGAGACAATATGAATAAATTTGCAAGTTATCCAAGTATCAAATCCTATATCCATGTAAATGTAATATGTTACATCTACCATAGAATGTAATATGTTGTATTTATATTTACAATAGCATATATTATTTTACAAATATATTTACCATAGCATGTAATATGTTATATCTATGTTTATCATAGTATATGATACTTTTATTCACCTGTTCAAGAGTAATTTACCAACTTATTTATGTAAGATTAATATTACTAAAATAAATATATTATTAATGAATAGAGTGATTCAATGTTCATGTTTTGCGAAAATTATATTAATAAATTTATGTTAAAGTTAATGTAAAATTCATACTAAAGTTGTATTTTATAATTTATACTAAAGCTATATGCAAAGTTAGAATTCCATACATAGGAATAATTGCATAAAGTTAATTGTTCTTTCGACCCAAATAGACAATGAAGACCTAGATGAGGAGTGAAAATGTCAATCCATGAAATCTTTTCACGAGCTCTATTCAAACTTGACCAAGCAGGCCTCACAAACATGAAATAAGCAAATAACACAATAAAAGTACAAAACAACTTACTTAATTTAACACACAACTAAAACAACCAACATATAAGAAACAACAATCTATGATAAACACATAAGTGACAAAGTGCCTCACACGCTCTTATCCAAATTAACAAAAGGAAAAAGCATGGAAAACAATATATAGCATATGAACATGTATACATACTGAAAAGCAATAAAGTATTTTTAATCTCTTTAAGACCTTATATGTGGGACCATATTCTATAAAAGATGATTGTATATCACAGCATACGATCATACATAACATAGAAACCAATTAAAGAGTTTAACATATGGTACACAACGGAGTAAGAAGATACTGACTCTTTAGAAACTTACATGCAAATAAAAAAGAAAAGCAATATAAATTAATTAGAAGATAGATAGATTAATTTAATTCTTCAAAAGCAATAAATAAAAAGCTATAGGCATGCTACACAGAAAGGAAATAAAGCATGTGACAACATATAGAAAATAAGTTTTCTAATCAAAGTCTACAACTATTATGTTGGTACATACATGATAGAAACTTAGATTATACTAACACATAATCTTATCATGCATAACAACATTGAAGGAACCCAAGACTCGATACACAATCAAGTTAAGAAGACACCGACTCTTTAAGAATTTGTCCCAAACTTGCAAACAACAAAAAAACAACACATAACAGATAATCACAACAGTAACACAAATAATCATATACATGAAGTAATAAAGAAGACATAATATTCAATTATTAGAAAGCATGCGATAAATATTAAAAGCTTTCTAACTAGAGTTTAACCCTCAGTATATTGAACCATACATGATTTAAACTTAGATTGTACTAGCCAATCACTAGAGCATAGATAACATTAGATATAATTAGGTAAACCTATATAAAACCCTTGCTTATTATAAGTAACCACTCAATAGTAAATAAATTCATTAAGCAATAAAATAATTACAATCCTTAAAGAAATAAAACCACAAATATCTCTCTTAATCGAGACCTCTATCCAAAGTATCTATTGTTTTCCTCGCATGCTACCTTTACAATAACCTGGTTTAACACACAAACATGGTTTTCCTTCAAATCCAACACCACCCAATATAACATGATTAGTAATTGTAGATCAATAATGTATAGTAAAGTGAAAAATCAAACGTGAGGACCACCCTTCATCACGAATAAGCAATAACCATTATGGGAAACACATTCAATCACGTACCACACACAATCAACGATTTGAGAAAGTTGCATCCTAGTAACCACTAGTCGAGAAATGGCTCACCGCCACATTGACTCCTTACCTAAGAAAATGCTACATCTTGGCAAATACCATCCGACACATGACTCACCGCCACACAACTCACAGCCACACAAGCTCCTCACTTAAAACCCACTTGTAAACACCACCTCACATACACATCACTCAAGACCACAATTTTGCACACTTAGTCACAAATCACTAATATTGAACAACACTTAAGGTAATAGTGATCTAAAAACAAAAAAAATGAGACATCAATTTGACATAACTTTACTATATTTTTTTGGATATAAAACACAAAGAGAAGGGGTATTTATAAAAATCATCCAAGCTCATGGCCAACCTCATCAACATCTCGTCGAGGGTCCTTGTCGACCACCTCGTAGGGGATATCACGAGGGCCTCGTCAAGGTATCAAAAAATCCCATTTTTTGTTTCCAAAATTACCACGTAATTTTCATAAATACTCACACCCAAAACAAAAAAAAGAGCAATAATATTGGCTCACTGGTACGCTTGCTTACTCAAAACCACAATGCTCAATCTAGCATGCATATTATAAAAACTAATCCCGTGGTATGTGTAAATATACTCACATATAAAGTGTATCTAAATATACGTGTGTACATTACTAATCGTCAGTAACCAACCTTACACAGAGGAAGAAAAATACACTATGTAAAATAAATAGGCATTATTGATCATCAATAACTAACCATACATAGAGGAAGAAAATTACACTAAGTAAAATAAATAGACTATGTTTTACATACGGAAATCCAACAATGACACAAATGACTATAGAACTTACACAAAGGGATATGCTCTTATTTATCAGTTGTTTTTCTAGTCTTTCTATTATTCCTATAATTCTTTAATGATTCAAAATCCCCAATGGATGATGTTATTTTCTTCCTCTCTTTTTTTCCTTGGTGTCATCATTTTTCCTATTTATTGGTGCCAACATTAAGACATCTCTCATATTACTTGGTAGGCACCATTTTTCTTCTGGTTCTATTGGGTAAACTGTGACTTCATAAGCAAACTACAAGTACCTTGTGTGATAGTAGATGAAACGTATGTCTTCAATGGGTGTTTATTTGCTGTGCATGCTGCTATTGCATATGTACAAAGTAATTTTAGTGCTTTGAATTTACAACAAGTACATGTTTGATGCTTCAAGTCTATAATGTAACTATCAAAGTTGTTCTTCAGTTTTACTATATGATTGCATATCTCAATCGCTTGCATTTGTTTTGTCTTGATCATTTTCTTTGTACTTATCCTCTAGCCATTTTATTAGTGTACCCATCTTTGATGTAATTGTCCCCCCTTTTTGCAAACATACTTTGTATTATATCTTGTATTTCTCTCAACAATGCATCATATGGGTATCTTTAGCATGCCTCAAGATTGAATTCATATGTTTAGCTTTGTTTGATGTCATAAAGTCATACCTTATGATTGGAGGTGGACATTTGATTCTTGCCTATGATGAGAAGTTTTTAAAGTATTTTTTCATTGTCTTGGATGCTTCATTAATCATATTCATACTATTGTTGAACTCATCTTCAATATATGCATAGGCTACTAGTTTGAAGTATTTATTTGATGCTTTTTAATGGTAGCATGTCACAAGGTTTTATTTCATATGATAGTAACAATGATGTGCATTACTTTTATATACTATACTGACCACATATTTTATTATTGGATTTTTGTTTGATATTATCACCAAGTTTTTTGTTCTCCAATAAGTAATTTTAGTAGTATAAAAAGTTGTTTTCGTGCCTTTATAATTTCTCCATCTATCACAATAGGATAGATCTAATGAAATCATTAAGTAAACTGTTAATACATTGTAAATAGTATAATGCATATGTTAGTATATTAAACAATTTGTTAATGGTCCAGAAACATTGTGTATTTATAAGCTTATATAAATATATTTTCTATATGTAAAATGTTACTTGCTCACAAATATGAAGCAAGTTTAAATTGTAGTATGAAAGAAAACAATCTAGATAGGATTTAATACCTAGTTGTTTCCATCCTTTCTTGCTTCAATAAGTAACACTCATCCTCCTCTTTCTCCTATAAATGTCTCATCAACTACTACTATTGGTCGCATGTATTTGATGAATTCATCTATGCATGCTCATATTACCATAAATCCATACCTAAATTTGAACTGTAGTATTTTTTACGGTGTATGAATTTTGATTTTCTTGTTCCAACGTGTAATAGAAACCAAGTAGATTTGTGTATGAATCTTTTGGAACACCACATACATTTTTATTACTTCCTTGTTTCCCACATCATTACTGATGATTTCTTTTAGTCTCAATTGTTTACTAGTATCTTGGTAGAACTTTTTGATTGTGTCAACAACATACTTACATGTAGAACTATTTGATACTAATGATATTATTCGAGTTAACTTTTACAAGAGTTTGATCTATATTGTATGATTAACTCTTGTAAAAGTTATGGATATCAAACTCATTCTTTCTCTCATTAATTAGCACACTATCACTGAGGCGTTTTAATTTCCCTTGCTTGCTTCAACTTCTCAATGTTTCTCAGCCTGACATACATCTTCCTTATCCGAATAAGCTTTTGAGACTCCTGTGCAATAAGATTCACTGTTGAAGAGTTCTCACTCAATACTACCCCATACCCATCATTGAAAGAGTCCATTCCTTCAGCCAAAAGTTGCCAAAACAAGCCACCAACAGCAGAACCTCCGCCCCTTGCCGACGAGTAGATAGCCAAGTACACGGCCTTGAAGACCTGGTCATGCTGATTCGTATTATATCCCAATTCTTTCAAAGACCTGCCAAACTCTGCAAACAGAATTGGCTTGTGAAGGACATTTTGTGCATCTTGGATGTGATCATTGACCCAATTATTGAGAAAGGAAAGTTGGCTCTCATAACCTGAGTCAGTTAACCTAAGCCAATCATCAAAATTAACCCAATTCAGTAAATCAATCTTTTAATATCCTAAAACAGTTTTTTTGTTTAATTTATAAAAAAACACAGAGAAGATATAGTAGTTTTGTTTACCATTGATCAGGGTATGAATGAACAGTGGCAAAATCAATGCCAGGTATCTGATTGTTAGCTATAAAATCAGTCCCCACTTGAAAGTTGGGATTACCCTGTGGCTTTGATGTCCCATAAAAACCTTCAAGACCAGCTTCAAGCAAGTGATTTCCATCTATAGATTTCACATGACCTGCCATCTCTGTAATCCAAGCCTGTGAAGATTGAACCAAACAAATATAAATAATCAGACCTCTCTTTTTGACCAAACATAGACAGCCTCCCCACTTTTTATGATGACGTTAATGCCTTAGCTTATGTTTATACCCACTGGAGCACCACCACATGCACGTTACTCTTGATCCTTGATCCTATTGAATTAACCCTAAATTCACACCTAATTTATAGGTTAGAATTTAGATATGTACTTGTTCTTCCCCCACCTTTAAGCAATCTACAAGACTAAAATAGTGAAAATTACCCGTTATAGGATCATACCCATTTTTAGCAAAAATACTATTTTTTTTATTTTTTTTTAGGAATTGGGAGTTGAACTTGAATCTCTTTGATAAAACATACCACAACCTTAATAACTCGAATATGGAGACGTGTGCATAAAAAAAATTTAATCAAATGATATTTAATATGTTAGAAATATTCTAAATAAAAAATGAATTTTGAAAAAAAAAATTATATATTGTGAGTTTACTCTCTCCATTATAGTTACCCCACACTTAGAAACATTCCTTTGGAGGTATTTATAAGATATAGTTACCCTCAACGTCATTTTTTTATGAACGTTTTCCTCAACATTTATAATTATAACCATAATTCTCTCCCACGTTTCAACAACTTCGAATTTTTCCTATAAATAGAGACAATAGCTTAAGTCATTTATACACAATTTGTTCTCTTTGATATTTTTCTCTAAATAGGAAAAAAAAACTCCTAACTGTTGTTTATGTTCTTTGATTCCAAGCAAAATAGTTTTAATAAAGGCGTAGTATTCCGGTCTTCTATAATGCAATAGACTTCTAATACAAAAAAGATCTTTTAGACTATTTTATCCTGAAAGCGACGCTGCAATTGACTGTTTGCATATCTTCAACCGAGCCACGAAACATCTTAAAGAGAACAACCTAATCTACAACTTAGTCCAAACAAATTTTGGTAATTTCGTTCCTCTTTTATTATTCTACTGTAACGTCGTATGATTCAAACATGTGACTTTAAACGTTATTATGTTTGTAAACAACTAATTAGAAACACGTATAATTGGGCCAAAAAAAAGTATACACTACAAAAATGATGATTTTGATAAAAAGTGAAGATATAAGTCGAAATTTCTACTCCCATGCTCCATGTGATAATAAATTTGTTTAAGGAATGCAACTAAAGGTTGTCAGTTTACTTAATTTATATTTTACCCTATAAGTTAAAGATCTAAAAAAATGTTAGTGACGCTTACAAGTTTTTAGTCTAATGGACACTCTGTAACATTTTAAGAACACTCTAATACCATATTAATTTTGTAAAGATGGTAAGTAACATGCAATTTTTTTGATAAACCAAATTAGTGAAAATGTGTCCTTTCTTTTGAAAAGGAAAAAAGTTAGTGAAGATGCTAATAATTCTTTTAAATTATACCATATTATGATATTTAATAAATGTGGGACTTTCGGTTTTACCACATAAATAGAAAATTGAAAGAAAAATAAATGGAGTTTTCACACACCTGAATGGTTTTCCCTGATGGATCTGAAGTACACCTGGGCTCATTCATGAGCTCCCAAGCCATTATAGCTGGTTCATCTTTGTACGCAACTCCAGTCAGGCTGTTCTTTCTTGTAAGTACAGTCTACTCATTGAAAAATGATGACCGAAAAACAGTGAATTAATTTTAGAAATTGTCACATTTTACTAATAAGCAAATGCTTTAGTTCGTTGAACAAAAGAGAAGTAAAATGAAATACTAAAAAAGTTTGAGCTATATATTCCAAATTGACCGTAAATTAATGTGGATTCTTTCTCATTCTATGAGTGAGCAAGATAAATGTCAAGGACTTTTTTAGGACACAAGTGTCTTAAACTTTTTGGATGCGTATCCGGTCATGGAGAAATTCTGCAATACAACGGTTGTATGCCCACTTACCCAATCATGTACGTTGATATTATCCAAAATTGACATTTATCTCCTTTTACGGGAGAATCAACGGTCATGAGAAATAGTGGCATATAATTCTCTCTCTTTTTTCCCAATTTCCGGTAAATTTACATCAAATCAGGGTATACAGTAAACCACATCCATGCACCTGTCTGGTCGTTTGGACATGGTTACTTTGACAAAAACTAACGATGTCATGTAAATTGGACAGCATAAACAATAACCTAGAAAGGGGCAAAAGGCAGGTATTTGATGAAGGATGAGAGAGATTACTTTGATATGGTTTTTGTAGTATTCCTTTACAAGAGCGTTGGTGAAGAAATCATCTTCAGATTCAATAGATTGGCCCTGATTTCTTGCCCATTCCACATACTGTTTCTTGCCTCCAAAGTTTTCATAGTTATTCACAAAACTCAGAATCAACTTAATCCCCTGTTTTCTCGCTTCAGAAATTGCAAAATCCAATCCCTTACAGAGCAGGAAGGTTAAACTAAATCAAAAACCTAACTTAAAAATTGAAGCTTTATAAAAAGGAAAATGAAAGAAACCTGGAACATTTGGTCATTATAGGAGCCAGGAGAGTACTGTAAAGGACTGTAACCGCCGTCACTGAAAGCCCAAGTTCTTGCTATTGTAAGGCCATGACTTTTGGCTTCTTTAAAAGCAGATGAAACCTTGTATCTCTGAGATGGGTCAGAAGCTATGTACATCAACCAGTAGGCATTGAAGCCATTTGAATAAAAAGGGCTTCCGTTTAATATGAATTGGACTCCTTTGGTCTTCACAAACCCATCTTCTGCTATCACATGGTTATGAATAAGCACAAGAGCAAAGAAAATCAGAACCCAATGCTTCATTTTTCTTTCTTTCTTCTTCTTCCTCTATTTCTGTTTTTGTGTAGCTAAAGCCTCAATTCAGTATTGGAAGTATATAAAATTAAGCGATTAGGCAATTTTCTTTTCGTTAAAGATGCTTAAGAATCTGTCTCTGCTCAAGAAAAGTAATGTCCGAGTAGTCAAGTTGGTGCTATTTATTATATATGCATGTGAGAAAGCCGCGTAATTGCAAATTTGGCATTAATACTAAACAAATAAATTGAAGTAATTTTGACCCCAAAAAATAATATAATTGACTGTAATTTTTTTTAAATAACATAAATTGAAGTAATATTATATATCATAATTTTTACGGTTCTCTTTCGAATTCGATATACTACTCGATACTTTGATTTATAATTAGTAGAGATATATGGTGACAAGTAAAAAAAAAATCAACTGTGAAGTTAAGTAAGTACACAAGCACTACTCAAAGGCCAACTCGGTACTAATTAGTTCACAAATTTAAATAATATTTTTTAAACTTTTTAAAATAAAAAATTGTAAAATGTCAAAGAAAAAAAAATAAATGAAATATTGTGTGTTTAGCATTGTGTTAAATATCATCATAAAAAAAGCATTGTGATAAATACATTTTTAGTTAATATTGTGTGTTTTGCATTGTGTTAAATACATTTTTAATATTTAAATATTTAATTTTTATTCTTTTAAATAAAATAATTAAAATCTTAATATTTGATGCACTAAGTGCAATTGTTTAAAATTAAATTATTTTAACTATATTATAATTAATTTGATGATACATATATAATTTAATCGAATATAATTGATGATAAATATTTTAATAAAATAATATTTAATTTATTTTTTATTATTTTTTATCTATCAAAATAATTTTATTATAAAAATTTATTTAAATTAATATTTAAATTATTTTTATATATTTCTTACATTTTAAAAATAAAGTAAAATTATTTATAATTTAAGATAAGAAAAAGTTAAGATACTTAATTTTATAAATAAAATTTCAAATAAGTTAAATAAATTATCAATTACTGTTTAGAGTCTCTAATGTAACAAACTTACTTACCTTGTAGTTTTTAGTTAATATGTATTATATATACTTTTAAAAATGTAATATTACACATTTTTTTATAAATTATAATAAAATAAAAATGTTTTTATTAAATTAAATGTTATTTTATAATTTATTATCTAATTAAAAATAAACATTATATGCCTTAATTTTTTATATATAGAGAAAAATATATACATTAAATAATTTAAGACTTTAAGTAATAAATTTAGTAGAATTATTTTTTCCCTTTAATTATTTTTTATTATTATCTATCTTTTTTTCTAAATTAACTAAGATAATAAAAAATAAAAACTCATATTTATTTAAAAAATATATCAAATTTAACTTTAAAATTATATATATATATATATATATATATATATATATATATATATCTTATTTAGAAATAAACATACCAATAACTTTAAATTGTTTATTTTACTTCAAATTTTTGCTTAAAACAATTATCTATATGTTATAAAATCTATAAAAAAAATTAAAAGCATATTTATTTATTCACCTTTTATGTTTAGACTTTATTTATATTTTTAATTATCATTATTATTTAACAAAAAAATCTTTAATTTTTAATTTATTTTTATATTTCACAAAATATAATATAATTTTTTTATCTAAGTCAGTAATTGTTTATATTTTTATATTTATTTAATTAATTTTATATATTAAGGGTATAAATTTTTTAATAATGTTTAATTATAAAACTATACTTATTATTAATTTATTAATTGTATCCCTTTAGAAAAAAAAATTATTTAGTGATTACAAAACAAAATATATCTTAGTTACTTGTGTGATATACATGGTATTATTTATATCTATATCTATCCTAATTTCTTTTATATATATATAAAAAGTACAAAATCATACTTAAATAAATTTTAGATTAAAGTATACTTATACTTTAAATAATAACTATTTTATCATTTATATTTTATTTTTAAATTTTTAAAAAATTAAAAATATTAGATAAAAATACTTTTAATATTTAGAAAATTACTTTTGAATAAATATCTTATCGTTATTTTTTAAGCTTGTTATTTAATTGGCTCAAAACTTTAGGCTCAAACCCATATAAATAAAACCCTTATATATATATACATTCCCTTGCAACAGATTAGAATAGCCGCGAGAACACTCAGCTAAAAACAATATGATCTCCCTCTTTTTCACTATCTCCCTGTTATATATATTACTCTTTGCCTTCTCTGTAAATTTTTGCCGACAAGTGAAGTTGCATTTTAGAAGCCAAGAATAGTTAAGAAGATAGTGGGTGTTGAGAACAAAGAGAAGCTGCATGAAGTAGTTTCACTCTGAGTTGTTTCTTGTATCATCACCAACACAGTACTCGTCCATTACCAGCGACGCCAAGCGCAGCGGTACACTCTTTCCAGATTTCAGCCCCTATCCAATATAAATTGTAGAATCTGCCTACTATTAATATTTGTACGATAATATTTTGATTTAATAGCAAGTTTTTTTAATTTATCTTGCTATATATATTACCAGTAAATTAGAGTGAATACAGGTGGGTTGATTTTGGATTTTGGTATAATTTGTGAAGCTCTCTGGAAATTGGTTTTTGTATCTCCATTTGGTTATTAGTGGATTTTTTCCTCGGTGTGCCGTCGTCAGTGGAGTAGATTTTTCACATTGAAAAGTTGAACCACTTAAATCATTATGTGCCATTAATTTTATTACTGCTTATTATTTTGTTGTTACCTTATTATTATTAATTTGTGCAACCAAAATTGGACCCGATCTTCGCTTCCGTAAGTACTAATTTATAACAAATTGGCATCAGAGCATTGGATTATTCTGCTATTTATTAGAACCGATCAAGTTTGCTCTTTTGGATTTATTTTGAGCTTCTGATTATCTGATTGGTTTCATATTTTCTGGGTTGTGTTTCTGTTTATTTAATATTGAGTTTTCTGTCATGGTGTCAAAATATAAAATTGAGAAATTCAATGGTAGAAATGATTTCAGTCTTTGGCGTATGAAGATGCAGGTCGTATTAGTTAAAGAAAGGCTCGTTAAGACACTTGAAGGTAAGGATAAATTGCCAGGAAAATTGACTGATGAAGAAAAAGATGCATTAATGGAAAATGCTCTCAGCTCAATTCAGTTATCCTTGTCTGATGAGGTATTACGCGAAGTTGGTGATGAGGAATCTCCTGCTGGGTTATGGCTTAAATTGGAGAATTTATATATGACCAAGTCTTTGACCAGTCAGTTATATTTGAAGTAGCGTTTGTATACATTCAGAATGTCATAAGGTATACCTTTACACGATCACCTTGATGAATTTACTAAAATTATTCGTGATCTGAAAAATGGTGGTGTTAAGATTGATGATGAGGATCAGGCCTTAATTATATTATGTTCTTTACCTCATTCATTTGAACATTTTTTTGATACCATGCTATATGGGCGAGACACTATTTCTTTGGAAGATGTCAAAGCAGCTTTGAATTCCAGAGAGTTGAAGAAAAAGGTGTCTACAAGCAACAGTGATAATAGTAGTGGTTTATTTGTCAGAGGTAGAAATCAAGAAAAAGGCACAAGCAATAATAGAGGCAAGTCTAGATCCAAATCTAGAAAAAGAAAGGATAAATGCAACTATTGCCGTCAGGAAAGGCACTGGAAAGTAAATTGTTCGAAACTCAAAGGTAAAGGAAAATCTACCACAACATCTTTTGGTACTAATGATGTTACTGGTGTTGTAGATAGTTCTGGTTTTGATGGTGAAAATGTTCTATCAGTATCTATTGGTTCTCTTAGAGATGTTTGAATTTTTGATTCGGGTTGTACTTACCATATGTGCCCTAGTAGAGATTGGTTTGCTACTTATCAGTCTATTGATGGGGGTGTTGTCTTGATGGGAAACAATATGTCCTGCAAGGTTTTTGGTATTGGTACTATCCAAATTAAGATGCATGATGGTAGCGTTAGGACTTTGAAAGATGTTCGTCATGTTCCAGATTTGAAAAAGAATTTGATATCTTTGGGTACTCTTGATTCACAAGGCTACAAGTATGTAGCTAAAGGTGGAGTTTTAAAAGTTAGTAAGGGTGCTCTTGTTATTATTAAAGGGAAATTGTCGTGTGGTCTCTATATGCTTCAGGGTAGCACTATTATTGGCAGTGTATCAGTTTCATCCTCGTCAGATCAAGATTCAGACACTACTCGATTATGGCATATGCGGCTTGGGCATATAAGTGAGGCAGGGATGTCTATTTTAAGCAAACGGGATTTGCTTTGTGGTCAAAAAACTGGGAAGCTTGATTTTTGTGAGCATTGTGTTTATGGAAAACATCGTAGGGTCAAGTTCAGTACAGCCATCCATAAAACAAAAGGTACTGTTGATTATATTCATTCAGATCTTTGGGGTCCTTCTCGTTTTGTGTCTAAGGGTAGTACCCGATATATGTTGACTTTTATTGATGACTTCTCTCGTCATGTATGGGTGTATTTTTTGAAGAATAAGAATGATGTGTTCTCAAAATTTGTGAAATTCAAGGCTTGTATAGAAAATCAAACAAGCAAGAAAATCAAGCATTTGAGAACGGATAATGGTTTGGAATTTTGTGACAGTCAGTTTAATGAGTTCTATGAAAGAAATGGCATAGTGAAACACCGCACTGTGCGTCATACACCACAACAAAATGGAGTAGCAGAACATATGAATAGGACTCTCTTAGAAAGAGCTCGTTGTATGCTCTTTCAAGTTGACTTGGATAAATCCCTTTGGGCTGAAGCTTGTAACCATGCCTACTATTTGGTGAATCGGTCTCCATCAACTGCAATTGAGTTAAAGACTCCGTTTGAGGTATTCTTTGGTACTCCTACTAATTATTCTAATTTGAAAGTTTTTGGTTATCCTACTTATGCTCATGTTAATGATGGTAAACTTGAGCCTAGGGCATTAAAATGCATATTTTTGGGGTATCCTTCTGGGGTGAAGGGTTATAGATTATGGTGTGTTGAACCCAAGTCACCTAAATTTTTTATTAATAGAGATGTTAAGTTTGATGAGTTTTCCATGTTGCAAAAGAAAAAAGAGTCTATTGTTACAGATAAAGACCACGGTGTTAGTGAGTAGGTAGAGCTTGAGAGTAGAGCTCCTAGTCAAGTACAAGAGGGCACTTCAAATCAGCCATCTGCGGATGAGATAGATGATTCTACTCATGATATAGCAGAAGAGCAACATGAGCAACCATATAGTATCGCTAAGGGTAAAGGAATAAAATAGATTTGTCGCCCTCAGAGGTACGCAGATGCAGACTTAATTTCTTTTGCATTGTCTATAGCAGAGTTTATTGTGGTATATGAACCTTCTAGTTATCATGAAGTTGTTACTTATGATGAGTCTGTTCAGTGGTTAGTTGCTATGAATGAAGAGATTGAATCACTTCATAAGAATCATACTTGGGAATTGGTGAAACCGCCTAAGGGCCAGAAGATTGTTGGAAACAAATGGGTCTTCAAGAAAAAGGAAGGTATACCTGAGGTTAAAGCAGCTAGGTTCAAGGTATGTGTTGTTGCAAAGGGCTATTGTTAGAAGAAGGGTATTGACTTCAATGAAGTATTTTCACCTGTTATAAAACATAGCTCTATTCGTGTGTTGCTTGCTATGGTTGCATTGTTTGACATGAAATAAGAACAACTTGATGTCAAGACAGCATTCTTATATGGTGAGCTTGAGGAACAAATATTTATGCATCAACTAGAGGGGTTCGTTGTTCCAGGCAAGGAGGATCATGTTTGTTTATTGAAAAAGTCTTTATATGGGTTGAAACAATCTCCTAAGCAGTGGTATAAGCGGTATGATTCTTTTATTATTGATTATGGTTACTCTAAGAGTGATTATGATAGTTGTGTTTATCATAAAAGATTTCATGATAGTTCATCCATTTATTTGTTGCTTTATGTTGATGACATGCTTATTGCTTCTAAGAATAAGTCTGAGATTCAGAAATTAAAGTCTCAACTTAATGGTGAGTTTGAGATGAAAGATTTGGGTGCAGCGAAGAAAATTTTAGGCATGAAAATTTATAGGGATAGACAAGTGGGCAAGCTTTATTTGACTCAGAAAAGTTATATTGAAAAAGTTCTTGAACGCTTTGGCATGAAAGATTCTAAACCTGTGAGTACGCCATTAGCTGCGCATTTCAGGCTTTCTTTGGATTTGTCACCACAGTCAGAAGAAGAAGAGCGGTACATGTCTCAGGTTCCATATACTAGTGTCGTTGGTAGTTTAATGTATGCTATAGTTTGTACTCGTCTAGACATTTCACATGCAGTTAGTGTTGTCAGCAGATATATGGGTAATCCTAGTAAAGGTCATTAGTAAGCAGTGAAATGGATACTTTGGTATTTGAGAGGTACATCTAATTTTGGTTTGGTATATGATAGGAGTTCTAATACTGGTTACAGTGTTATTGGTTATGTGGATTCTCATTATGTTGGTGATCTGGATAGAAGAAGATCTCTAACAGGTTATGTTTTCACTCTTTCTCATTGTGCCATTAGTTGGAAGGCTACTTTACAGTCTACAGTTGCTTTGTCTACGACAGAGGTAGAATATATGGTAGCACTAGAAGCAATGAAAGAAGCCATTTGGCTTAGAGGGTTGGTTTGTGATTTGGGTTTACACCAGGATACTTCTGTTGTATTTTGTGATAGTCAGAGTGCTATACACTTGACCAAGAATACTATGTATCATGAAAGAACCAAAAACATTGATGTCAGATATCACTTTGTTCGTGACATTGTCTCTCATGGTGCTATTGTTGTCAATAAGATAGTCACTACAGAGAATCCAGCTGATATGTTAACCAAACCAGTTCCTTTTAATAAGTTCAAGCATTGCTTGGACTTGATTGGTGTTTGCAATAGATGATCACCCCTTCGGGGTTTTGGACGATGGTTATTTGGTAATCCAAGAAATTTCATATTTGAAGAATTTGTTTTCTGTTTTGAGCCAAGGTGGAGATTTGTTATTTAATTGGCCCAAAACTTTAGGCCCAAACCCATATAAATAAAACCCTTACTCTTGTGTTATATATATATACATTCCCTTGCAGCAGATTAGAATAGCCGCGAGAACGCTCAGCTGAAAACAATCTGATCTCCCTCTTTTTCACTATCTCCATGTTATATATATTACTCTTTGCCTTCTCTGTAAATTTTTGCCGACAAGTGAAGTTGCGTTTCAGAAGCCAAGAACAGTGAAGAAGATAGTGGGTGTTGAGAACAAAGAAAAGTTGCATGAAGTAGTTTCACTCTGAGTTGTTTCTTGTATAATCACCAACACAGTACTCGTCCACTACCAGTGACGCCAAGCGCAGTGGTATACTCTCTCCAGATTTCAGCCCCTATCCGAATATAGATTGTAGAATCTACCTACTATTAATATTTGTACGGTAATATTTTGATTTAATAGCAAGTTTTTTTAATTTATCTTGCTATATATATTACCAGTAAATTAGAGTAAATATAGGTGAGTTGATTTTGGATTTTGGTATAATTTGTGAAGCTCTCTAGAAATTGGTGTTTGTATCTCTATTTGGTTATTAGTGAGTTTTTTTCTCGGTGTGCCGTCGTCAGTGGAGTAGACTTTTCACATTGAAAAGTTGAACCACTTAAATCATTGTGTGCCATTAATTTTCTTACTGCTTATTATTTTACTGTTACCCATTATTATTAATTTATGCAACTAAAATTGGACCCGATCTTCGCTTTCGCAAGTGCTAATTTCTAACAAAGCTTATTTGAAAAAAAAATGGATTATCACATTAAAATAATTTAAAATTTAAGAAATTAATGTAAGAAGTTTTTACTAAAAACTTATGACCAATTTTTTATTATTATTAAATAAAATAAGTTTATAATATATTTATAAAATTATAAAAATAGAAAAGTATAACATTTTAAGTGCAAATCACATTTTTTTTAACTAGTACAAACAAATTGTTAAAAATATAATTTTATATTTTGTCTCCTGTTATTATTGAGCCGGCATTGACCATTGTTATATTACAGTACTCTTAGGTGATGGTGTGATTAATGCAAATGGAGTTAATTCAGATTAATTTAATTTAAATTTTAGTTTTAATTTAATTTATTTTAAACCAATAAAAATAAGTTCTAATTTAAATAAAACATAAACAAATTATTACTCCATATGGTATCAACTCGTTTCCTATTAAAATTTTAACCTCATGTTTGGTTGGAGGGAATGAAATGTAATAGAATCATAATTGATTCCTTCCATTTTGTGTGTTTGGTTGGACGGAATAGAGGACGGAATGAAATCGGATTACTAAAAGAGAAGGAATCAATTCCTTCTCCCCACCTTGGTAATCATAATTCCATTCCCATCTAAACTTTTTTTTTCTAATTTTACCCTCACCTAAAATATAACCTTAAACTCAAATTCTAAATTCTCAAACCCAAAATTCCAAAACCCTAAACCCTAAACCCAAAATTTCAAAACCCTAAATCCAAATCCTAAAACCCTAAACCCTAAATCCAAACCCTAAACCCTAAATCCCTAAACCCTAAACCCCAAATCCCAAAACCCTAAACTCTAAACCCCAAATTCCAAATCCTAAAATCCTAAACCCCAAAACCCTAAACCTTGTACGCTAAAACCCTAAACCCCAAATCTGTAAATTCTCAAACCCAAAATTCCAAAACGCTAAACCTTAAACCCAAAATTTCAAAACCCTAAATCCAAATCCTAAAACCCTAAACCCTAAATCCCTAAACCCCAAATCTCAAAACCCTAAACCCTAAACCCCAAATTCCAAATCCTAAAACCCTAAACCTCAAATCCCTAAACCCTAAACCTTAAACCCTAAAACCCTAAACCCCAAATCCCTAAACCTAAAATTCCAAAACCCTAAATCTTAAAACATAAATCCCAAAACCCAAAACCCTAAAACATAAATCCTAAAGCCCTAAACCCTAAATCCTAAATTCCAAATCCTAAAACCCAAACCCTAAACCCTAAACCTTAAACCCTAAAACCCAAAATCCCTAAACCCTAAACCTTAAAACATAAATCACAAAACCCAAAACCCTAAAACATAAATCCCAAAACCCAAAACCCCAAATTCCAAATCCTAAAACCCTAAACCCCAAATCCAAATTTCTAAAACCCTAAACCATTTTTAGAAAAATAATAATTTTAACCCTAAACCTTAACCTACAAATATAACCCCAAATCCTAAATCCTACATCCCAAACCTCAAAACCCTAAACCCTATTTAGAAAAATAATAATTTTAATAATATATTTCTTTTTAATTAAGTAATAATTATTTAGAAAAATAATGATTTTAATAATGTATTTTGTCTGATGAAAAAATAGTAATTAAATGACATTATTTGAACTTTACAGCATGTAGGGATATTAAGGTCATTTACAGTTTTTTTCATTCTATTCCAGTGGCAAACCAAATACTGTAATCTTGATTCCGAGCTTGATTCCAATGGTGAAACCAAAAAAAATTGTTTCCTTTACATTCCATTCCATTCCGATTTTGATTTCGATTTCATTCCACGAACCAAACGTCACCTAAGTGGTTAGAACCAAATTCAAAAGTTAAGGAGAACGAAAGAAATGTGTTACCTTTCTTGATATAATCTAACATGTATATCAACAAGATAAAATCATGATACTTTAGACAAAGGACCTACATAAATATCCTTAAAATATGATATGAAAATATTAATTTTAATAAAAATATATTAATCATACTATAACATTAATTTTTTTGTAATTATTAAGGTGTTATGTAAAAGTTTCTTAATTTTCTCTCAATAATGTCTCTATATAAAAAAATTCTATATTAATCCAAAGTATATACATTCCAAAATCAATGTATATGTTAAAATTTATTATCTATAGTTATAGACTCAAGTATACTCGGCATAAATTATGCATTTAGATTATCATGTTTATTAGTTAGAGGTATAAGATGTATCAGCTATCTAGCCCAACTGTAGCCCAACTCATACTCCGTCCATCAATTTATGTGATTTATTGTACTAGAGTAGGTTATTCTGTTGGATCCATTTAGCCACCCTTTTTTAAAAATATAATTAATAATGTAATATTTCTTATTAATTACATTCAAATATATATATTTTTATATATAAATTTATTTTAATTTTTAATATAAAAATTTATTTTTTTCATAAATTTTAAAGATATAAAGATTTTTTTTTATTTTTTTATGTATTAATTATTTTTATATAAATAAAGTAATAAATTCTTAAATTCGATATTTTTTTAAATAAAAAAATGAAAGAAATAAATGATATTAGATTATATTTAATTATTTTTTATAAATGACTTTAGATAAAGAAATAAATAAGTTTATTTATAGAAAATGTATAAATAAATACTAAAATAGTTTTATAGATATATTTTTTAATATTAAAATAAATTTGTATTAATACTAAAAAATCTTCAATTTTCCATATTATTAATAATTTAAATTCTCTCTTTTTATTAATATGATTTTTTATCTTCTCATTAATGTTATTTTGGGATGAATTTTTATTTTCTCAATTAATAAAAAAGATAATCAATAAATAAAAAATAATCAAATACCGTCTATGATCTTAATTTAAAAATAATAATTAAAATTTTAAATTATATATAATACATATTAAAATTAATTTTTTAAATAAAAATAAAAGATTAAAAAATATTAAAATTACTGAACATGAACTAGCTAATAATTTATAACCTTTGTGACATTTTTCTTTCTTTGTAATATCTTCAAATATTATATCAATATAATATATAAAAAAATTTATCTTTTACATATTAATTAATATTTATTGATATTTTATCGATATATTGAAGTTTTTTACTAAATTTTAGAAAATAATGAAACAAAAATATTAAATTCAATATTTTGATATTTTTATTAATATTTTAAACATCATCAATTATTATTCTACTATTGTCGTGTGAATTTATCAACAATTAACGTATATGACGGCGAAATTTAGGGAAAATGGAATAAGAACAGCAAAGACTTGCTATGAAGCTCGGTGAGGAAAAATTATACATTCGTTTGGAACAATGCTAATATGTTGGAGTGTTGGACCTACCAGTGATAAATTAAAAATATAAATTTAAATGTATATAAAAAAGTAGGATTAATTTTAAAGAATACGATGTTTTAGTAGGATTGATTCTCACACATAATGATTTTTTTATGTAATTTCTTTATTTGTTTTTTGCCATAATACCAAAATTATCATTTCATTAAAATTTCGAGCAATTTTGGTTTTTATACAAAGAATATCGATAAAAAATTAAAAATTAAAATAATACCTTTGATATTATAAAAAAAAAAAATATATCATCGAGTTATTATATTTATTTGTTTATATTATCAAACTGTTTTTTATCTCATTTATACCATCATATTATTACAATTATTTAATTTATATTATTATATTAATCTCTTTTTAACGAAATCACACCTTAGATAATTAAGTGATGGTTTGAAACAATTTAGATTATTAAATAACATATTTATAATAAATTATTTTAAATATATTATTTAATTATTTGAGTTGTTTTAAATCTATTATTTAATTATCTGAATTTTTTTAAATTTATTATTTATTTGTGATATTATTAATTGAAAATTAATGAAATAATATAAATAAAAAATAATAATTATTAAGTAATATAAATGTAATATAACGAATCAAATAAATATATAATTTAATATTATTTTTTACGTTTAACAAAAAACCAAAATAATGATACAATAGTAATAAAAGTATTAGTTTGTACGTTTAAAAAATCAAAATAAGGATATAGATAGTAATAAAACTTGTTTTTAAGTCCTTATTTAACTTTCGTATATGCTAAGTGTATCTCAACGAAGACACGTGGCGTTTGATAATAACGTTTGCGATACATTT
Source organism: Hippophae gyantsensis (assembly GCA_030763125.1). Classification (NCBI taxonomy): domain Eukaryota; kingdom Viridiplantae; phylum Streptophyta; class Magnoliopsida; order Rosales; family Elaeagnaceae; genus Hippophae; species Hippophae gyantsensis. Next base: position 28,825,423 of record CM061038.1, read on the forward strand.
CTTTGCGGGAAGGAACCATGTATCTGAGGAACAAACTCATTTTACAAACATTAATTACACGGTAATTATATTATTATAATAATTTTTATTATTAATGTTATATTAATTTATAAAATTATCATTAATAAAATATTTTTATATCAATAATAATTTTTATTATGATATTATAAAAATTATTAGAATATATTATCGTTAATATCATATAACAATAACCTAGAAGAGAAGATTATAAAGGCACCAATGTGGTATCCTTTGAAAAGATACTTAATACTTAATTTATTATGAAATTTATAAAGATATAGAGAAATTTAATATTTTATTCTATAAGTAAAAAAACATGAAAATTTTAATGACAAACTTTAATTATCATATGAGATATGAGATTATAAATTATATGAAATGATAGATAAATATTGTTATTAATTATTACGTGAGATATGAGATTATATATAGTGTGAAATAATAAGGTAAATATATATAAGGATTAGAATTAGATGTTATATATCTCTTACCTATTTAAATAAAAAATTTATAACATTATGATTATTTATATGTAATTTCTTTTAGACAATTATGTATATTTACCTATTATTCTTATAGAGATTATCAAATAGATATGCTAATTTAGTAATTCAATGTTTGTTGATCGTTGATTCTTAAGATATTTTATTAACATGAATTATTTATATGATTATATCTATTAATTTACATTCAATGTATTATAAAAATATATTAAAATAATTTTAAAATTAAAATGATTTGAAAATAGATATGCTAATTTAATAATTCAATGTTTGTTGATGGTTGATTTTTAAGATATTTTATTAACATGAATTATTTATATGATTATATCTATTAATTTACATTCAATTTATTATAAAAATATATTAAAATAATTTTAAAATTAAAATGATTTGAAAAAAGAAAATCTTTAAAATTTTAAAAAATATCTATTTTTCGAGGAAAAAGATCACGTTTTATAATTAATATAAGTCTAAGTATGAATAAAATTTGCGTCCATTTCATATTTCTATATATTATTGTGGCTAATGAGCGATGAAGAATAGAAGACAAAATCCGAATCAGTGCTGAAAGCAAAGAATCGAGGGAAATGATTCTTGCACCTTGCAGGAGCTATATAATGGGGTGCATAATAATAATAATAATAATATTAATAAATGTAACTACTGTTTTCTTAATTGAAAAGTACTAGCACCGACTCCTTTTAACTCAATTTTGAGCAAAATCTGATTCTAATATGCATTACTAACACTGGGGATTATTTGTTTTTATGAAAGTATAATATTAATTTATCTTTTTATCTCTTATTATATATTTACTTTTTAAAAAACTTTATATTAATTTTAAATTTATAGAATAACAATAACATATTCTAAAAATAATAAATAATTTATGAGTGACAAAGAATCAAAAACGACATTTGAAACGATAAGAATAAAAGAATACAAGTAACCCCGGAAAACAAACAAACTGAGTTTGAGAATTTGAGAGGGAACAATATCATTTCTACTCCTTCAGCAAGTCGAAGTCTAGATCTGAGAGGTAAATGTGTGACTCAAATATAGTGTTTATAATGTAACCCATTATAAACAATTAAAGAACTTTGTGTATGCCTTACTAAGGTGTGGAAGCTACTTACATAGCCCACTGTAAACCAATCATAAAGGTACCTATTGTAATATCTGTGTGGCTGATCAAGATAGCTAGCATCTAAACCCATGCCCTCCTTGTGTATATAAAGAGAAAGGGGAGATCTTAGTGAGGCATGCGGAAAAAAACTAAGAATTCACTGTTATAAAATGTGACATTTAAGTCGATATGTAAAATCGATTTTTAGAAAAAAATGACTTATAATAAATTTAAAGTCAGTTCGATGTAAAACCGATGTTACACATAGCGTCGGTTGACATGTCGAACCGACATTACATGTGGACGTAGCGTCGGTTTTACCTGTCTACGTGTGTAGCGTTGGTTGACACGTAGAACCGACGATATGTCTACGTGTAGCGTCGGTTCGACATGTCGTGTAGCGTCGGTTCGACATGTCAACCGATGCTACAAATTACGTGGATAACATCGATTGACATGTAGAACCGATGCTACACACGTGGATAAATTTGATATTTTTTATTCTTTTTTTCCCAGACAGAAACTATTCCAAACGCTGCATAACTCTCAAAAATCCAAAACCCCATTCACTTCTCCTCCACTCTTTCTCATTTTTCGGCCACCTACGACACCAATTCTAGCGCCGATTAGTGGGTTTTCTTCCTCTCTAACTTATCTTTTAGATCTCTTATTTTTTTTAGCAAAATTTTATACTCATTTCTCACTTACAAAACATCATTTTTTCTTCGTTTCCTTCATTTTGTCACTTCATTTACTCTTGTAAGTATTTCTATTAATCCTACGCACTTATTATTTATATTTTTTGTATATTATGTGTTATTATTTATGTGTATAAATTTTTGTATTATATATGTAGGTTTTGTATTATAACATCAAGAGGAATATGATGATCTTGAATAACATAGGACAACATCATGGTAATTTTTTTGTTATTAATTAATATTTAATTTTTAAATTATTTGTATTATTTAAACTATTTGTTAAACAAATTTTGGTTTTTTTCTGCTATTATGTAGTGGTCGAATATAGGTTTTAATTTGAGTATAATAGAAAATGAGTAAATTTTGTAAAAAAAAAAAATAAAGTCGATTCACGCGTTGAATCAACTTAATATTTTTAAATTATCGTATTTAAAGTCGATTAATAACTAACTTTAAAAGTTGTTTTTGTAGTAGTGGTTGTGTGATTATGTTGTGAAAGAAAGTTCTTGTAGATGCCATTGACATAGTGAATTATTGGTAAGGATGATCCTTCCCGTGGATTATATTACTATTGTGGATTGAATCACTTAAAAATCATTGTGTGTGATCTATTATTATTTTTCTATTCATTGTTGCGTGAAGAGTTGATCCTCAACTTGAATGAAATTCATTGAGAGTGTGTTCTTGATTCAAAAAGAGTGTGAACTGCGTTGAAAAAGTATTTTCGACCCTATTTAGTGTTGATTCTTGATAATTTAAACCTACTCAACCTAATTATTTGAAGTTAACAAAGAGGTATCTTAAGAATTCCAACAAAAAAGAGTGGTTAATGAGTTCAAGAAAGATGGAAAACTCTAAGTAAGAGATTGATAGATTTAATGAATCAAGATAGTATGGATTATGGAAGAAGAAGAAGTATTCTTTATTGGTTCAACAAGATGTATATAAGGGAATGTCCAAGGATGAGAATATCGATCAGAATGTCTCTTTTTATATATACAAACATCGAAACATGATATATATATCTTTTGGTCAAATTGTCGTAAAATTATTGAAAATATCATTAAAATATCTTCTAAATATTGTTTAAATACCTTTTTTTTTGTTAAAATGTCTTGAATATTATAGATATTGTCATTAAAATATAGTTAAAATGTTGCTAAATAAAATATCAAAAAATATAAATTCTTGATTTATTTTTCTCTTTTTTCTTCTTCTTTTTGTGCAATCATTTTAATTCAATTTTTTTATCACTTTTGCAAAAGAAAATATATTTTATTTTTTCTTGGTTGTAACATGTTTTCCATACATATAAAATAAATAGGTAAAAAAAGAGAAAATTATATTGTAAGTCTTGTAGGCCTGTGTGTCATTGTTGACTTTTTATGTGTAAAACATGGATTTTGTTTATTTTACTTAGTATATCTATCTTTCTCTATTTAAAGTGGGTTACTGTGGATAAATAATTTATAGATCCACATAATTAGGTACACTTTGTAAACGAGTATGTTTACACACACCATGAGATTGGTTTTTATAGTGTGCATGCTAAGTGGAATGTCAATTTTTGACGAGTGATTTGAAGTTTTTGCTCATGTTTTTGGTTCATTTCGGGTGCAAGTATTTATGAAAATTACTCGACATTTTTTATAAATGAAAAATATGATTTTTAGCACCTCACCACCAAGCTCGCGACCACTCTTATCACCACTCTTGGTGAGATGGTTGGCAAGATGACAAATCTAAGTTCTATAAATACCTCTAATTTCTTCTTAATTGGTATCTATAAAAATGTAGCAAAGCTCTATCAAATTGACATCTCTTTTTTCTATTTTCGGATCATTATACCTTAAGTGTGTTATTTGATATTAGTAATTCATGACTATCTGAGTAAAATCGTGCTTATGAGTGGTGAGTACTTGAGACAGTATCTACGAATGAGTTGTATGTGAGTCGTATATCGAATGATGGTTATCTTCGTACAACATTTTCTTATTCACTTTACATATTACTAGTCTTCGGTTATTAATTACACCATTTTGGATGATATTACTTTTGGAAGAGAGCCAAGTTCGTGTGTAGAACTAGGTTATTATAGAGGCAGTAAGTGAGATCAACAATAGGCAGTTAGGATAGGTGCTCCAATGGATAGAGATATTTGGGTTTATACTTTTCTATTGAGTAGTTTTTTATGTGGGTTTACCTCTTTATATCTATTGTTACACATGCTCGAATGTATGACTAGTACAATCAAAGTTTAAATGGTGTATGTTTCTACACACTAAAATTTATACTCGAATTAAAAAACTTTTATTATTTATTCCATGGTTTTTTTATTGATTATATGTACTATTGTTATGATTATCAGCTATGTATTATCTGTTGGATGTTATACATGATCATATTATGTGTTAGTCTAATCTAAGTATCTATCTTGTATAATCTAACATATTAGATGTAGACTCTGATGAGAAAGCATATTCGTTATATGTTGTCACATACTTTCTTTCCTTTCTTTGTAACATGTCTATAGCTTTTCAATAATTGCTTATGCTATAGTAAATTAATCTTTATGCTCCATGATTAATTTATATTACTTATGTCTATTATGTGCATGTAAGTTTGATGTGAGTCTCTAAGGAGTCTGTATCTCCTTACCCTGATTGTATCTCATGTGTAAGACTCTTTAATTGGTTTGCTATGTTTAAATTGATAGCATGTTGTGAAAGTACACTCATCTTTACCGAATATTTTCTCGTATATGAAGTCTTGAAGTGATTAGAAATCTTTTGTTGTTTAGTATGCATTTTTATCTCACTTGCTATTATGGTTTGCCATGCATATGTTTGTTGCTCATTTGGACAAGAGCCTACGAGGTACAATATCATTGATATATTTACTGCAGGTAGTTCTTCCTCATTGTCAGTTGTTTTTATCATGTGTTAAATTGAGCATGTTATTTTGTACTTCTGTTATGCTAATTGCTTAATTCACGTTGTAAGGTTGATTTAATCGAATTGATATAGAGCTCGCGAAAGAATTCTATGTGTTAGCATTTTCACCTTTCATATAGGTTCTGGTTACCTAGTTGAGTTGAAAGAACAAGTGGCCTTTGTTTAATTATTCCTACATACGAGAATCTTCATATATTATATATTAATGTATTAAGTGAGCAGTCAAGTGAAACAGTAACATCCAATCCAATTCTCAAATACAAAGTCAACATACATGTTTTATTTTCTACAATTTTATATTAATGTTATAATATGTAGATTGTATTGAAGAGTAAAGCTCATTATGTCATCTTTAACCATGAGTACTTTTAAAAATAAATAATCAATAAAATTTATTTTATATTGTCAACATCTATCTATTTATAATAGTTAATATAATTAAATAATTATTTAATTATTTCAAACCTTTTAACTATTTATTCTACAATATTTAGTAAAAAAATGATAATATATATTTTATTATATAATATTTTAATTAATTTGTCAACTTATTGATTAATATAAATATTTTAAGTATTAAAAGTCATGTATAACATAAAATAAATTAGTTTAAAATATAATTAATTGATTGTTTTGATATTTTATAAAAAAAATTATATTTTTGATAAAGTTTCTATAATTTTTGTGATTTTTTTCAAAGTTTTCATTAATAACAACACTATCTTCGATATTTCAATAAAAATTATATTTCGACATCTTCACAAACATAGACATTTCAATCCTTGGAAGTGTCTAATGTACCATAATTTCTTGCAAAAACCATGACTTTGCGCAAGAGGAAAGTTCTTGAAAATGCTTATCAACATAATCCTAAATCTTGCATAAAAATGTTATAAGACAAGTTAATAAATAAACTACAACATATGAATCATGGAAAAAATTAGATGAACTCTATCTTGTTAAATAACTGTCACACAAAATCAACCTTAAAGTTCAACTGTTTAATTTTAGAATGGACACTACCAATAATTTGGAGTCAAATCTTGATGACTTTGAGAAAATGACAACTCAGTTGACTGACTTAAGAGAAAAACTGATCGATGAAAACCAAACTATGATCTTATTAAACTCCTTATTGAACTCGGTCCTTGAGGTATTTAGAGAAGTTAAGTCTATACTACAATATGGTAGAAATGGTCTCACTATTGACACAATGATTGATCTTTTAGAAACCAAGGACGTAGATTTGAAACTTGAAAGAAGGGACATTATTAGGGGTGACATGAAAACTCGAGTGATAGACAGTAACTAATAGCTAAGGGTAGAACCATTAAGCATGAGAATGGTTCAAAGAAAAAACACATGAACTCTTCCAAGCCAAGATCAAAGTCCAAGAAAAGGTCGAGTAAGTGTTAGGTATGCCAAAGAGAGGGTCACTATAGAAGTGAATGTCCAATCTTGAAGAAAGACTTTGAAAGTTCTAGAGATGGTGTGTGGTGACAGGTAAATCAAGTAATCCTGAAATCCTAACCATATGTTCAACTAGATTTGATCAAGTATGGATCATTAATTCAGGATGTACTTTTCACATATGTCCCAAGAATGAATGGTTGGTGAACCTGAAGGAATTTGATGGTGATAAGGTGCTATTTGGTGACAATTTTGAATGTGGGTTCAATAAAGTTCTATTTAAAGTTAGACATTTACCCGACATTAAGAAAATTTAATCTTGATTAGCATGTGGGATGCTAGTTATCTAATCAAGGTGAAGAATGACAATATCAGAGTTGTTAAATGTTCAATAGTTGTACTTAAGGCCAACAAGCGAAACAGCTTGTATGTTTTTCAAGGTAACATAGCAATTAAAGGTTATGTTTTTCAAGCAAAACAGCTTGTATGTTTTTCAAGCAAAACAACATGTATGTTGTTGATCATGACAGGTCATCAATTCCATGTCCCAATAGATTGGACCATATTAGTGACAGAACACTTATTGAAATATTTAAGTGTTGACTGCTTGGTGATGACAAGGTGGCTTCTACCAACCTCTGGGAACACTACATTAAGAGCAAATAGAAGAGAGTAAAATTCTTACCTACTTAACATTCCGAAGAAATCCTTGAGTATGTACATTATAATTAGTTTAGATAATTAATTAATTAATTCATACTAATCTAAAAGTAGGGGGTAATTTTGTAAACCATGCTAGATTAATTGAGCTATGTATTTATTCTGTTATTATTTAATATCAAAGTTGGCTAGTGTGGTTTAAGCTATAATATTATATCTAACTTAATTGTTAAATTGATTTATTTCTAATTATGTTATAAATTAAACAGTTGTTTAATCGTTTGTAACGCATGAACTTTGAATCTTATATTGTAATACATAATTAATGTATGTTTAATATACATTTTCTAAATATATTATCTGACATAAATATATATATATATATATAAATAAAAATAAATACCAAAATATGCATCTTGTTAAAATTTAATATAATATGAGCATATTTTCATAATATTTAAAAAAATATATATTTATAAATATATGTTAATTCATCTATTTTAATTTCTTTAGTTTTATTTGCAAAACGATTATTGATTAAATTAATAATTATATCATCAAATTAACATAAAAATTACAAAAATATAATATAATTTTATCAATTCATAAAAATAATATTTAATTATAATTAATGGTATAAATATATCACTACATTATTTTTTGACAATAATTTGTACAATTAATGAGGATCTTGATGATAAACTTATATCATTAATAAGAATTTTAATGTTACATGTGTACCAATAATAATGAGTTTGATCGTAGATTTATACCATTAATAATAATTGAGTATTATTTTTATTATTATATAAAATTAAATAATATATTTATAACTTTAAATATAATTTTACGATATATTTATTAATTTATCTTTATTAGTTTCATAAACAAAGTATTCTAACATGGTATTGTATCATATACATACGATGATCATCTATTTATATCGTAATAACTTTAATTATTGAATTAAAAATGCATATTTTTATTCAATTAAATCCAACAAAATTCACTTTAAAAAAAATGAATTAGTTTATTAAAACAAATACAAAAAGTTTACTTTCACGCGTGTTGTTTTTAAGAATAATTCTGGCTATATTTCATTAAAATAAGGAGTATCGTGGGATATATTACAACATAATTTCTAGAGTACTACATTGGTGTTGGCAAGCATTTTTCGGATTTCAAATATGTACCTCACGTATAGATCCTATAGTAAATAACGAAGTACTACACTTCTACTTATGCTTAGTTGAGATTAATCAATCAGAAATCATGTTGGTAAGCGGCACAACTTATGATCAACAACGAATTCCAAGCACGTGCAGGAGTGTTAGGAAATCACGTGCAAGGGGGTAGGTTGATCTGCAGACAAATATTGGAAGCTAGAAATGTGCAATTGTGTTAGATATAAATTAAAAGCTCATAATCTCTAAATTTCCTACTAACTAGTATTTATAATCCGACCACTTTAATATCAAAGACATAAGCACAAGATTGAACTTTATAATTGATCAAAAAGTCTTTTCAAATTTGCCCAATTAATATCATCTGTGTTAACAAACATGGTTTTGGAGAGTGAAACTGTTTGTGTTACAGGCGCGTCTGGTTTTATTGGTTCATGGCTCGTAATGAGACTATTAGAGCGTGGTTATACAGTCCGAGCCACCGTCCGAGACCCTGGTATGATTTAAATTAATTTAATTACAGACTTGTTTATGTTTTAAATTTTTAATTAATTTGATTATCTGACTTAAATTGTAATTAAATTTGACAGAGAATTTGAAAAAGGTAAAGCATTTGCTGGAATTGCCAAATTCTAAGACACACTTGACACTTTGGAAGGCTGACTTGGCTGAAGTAGGGAGTTTTGATGAAGCCATTAATGGCTGCACCGGAGTTTTTCATGTTGCCACACCAATGGATTTCGAATCCAAGGACCCTGAGGTATCCATATATGCATGATCAGGCTAATTTACTTTAATTAACTATTCTATCAATTTTAATCTGAATTTGATAAAAAAATTCACTTTCTTGGTTTTTTTCTAAGTCTTATAATTAATTATGTTTAACTTAGGCCTAATTTTGTAAGTTTTTGATATTTTTGTGAAAAATATTTACAAATTATTCACGTAAATACCGAATATATATTTTACATCAAAATATTTGTTTAAAAATAAAGTTAATATAATTAGATTTATCATATTTTATAAATAATTTTCATTAGCTTGTGTAAATACATTTCTATTTTATGTCATACAACTAAACCAAAAAGTGAATCACTACATGGAACATGATTTATTTATGATTTTGGAAACATTTTAAAAAAATCAAAATTCTATCTATTTAGGTATAAACTGGCAACCTGGTTAATGTGACACATCAATTTAATTGGTCTTTGGCTGGATAGGGCAAGTTTGCAAGAGGGACAATTATTTTTATATAATTCACTCACACAATTATTAATTAAGATTTATAATGTTTGATAATTGCAGAACGAAGTGATTAAACCAACAATAGAAGGGTTGCTAGGCATTATGAAAGCATGTCTGAAAGCAAAGACTAAAAGACTTGTATTTACATCCTCCGCCGGCAGTGTTAATGTTGAAGAGCACCAAAAGAGTGTCTATGATGAAACCTGCTGGACTGACATCGACTTTTGCCGTACCAAAAAGATGACTGGATGGGTATTTTTATTTTATTTTATTTTTCTAACCAAGTTTAAATAAATTGAAAATGAAAATGTGAGTATGTGATTGGTTTTTTTTTTCTTCCCCTTCTTTCTGCCATAAAGATGTATTTTGTATCTAAGACATTAGCTGAGCAAGCTGCTTGGAAATTTGCAAAAGAAAATAACTTGGATTTCATCAGCATTATTCCACCTCTTGTGATCGGCTCTTTTCTCATGAGCTCAATGCCCCCAAGCCTCATCACTGGGCTTTCACCAATTACAGGTAACTTAATTAACTACTCTAAATTACACGAATCCTTTTACGATAATGGGTTCAAATTTTTAGATAAGTATTAACCACACTCATATCTACGTAACATTATTAGTGTTAGAAACTCAGATCTAATTTAAATCTAAATATACTTAACAATTAGTAAATATATGCTTGTTCTGTTTTGTTCTTCCTTGAAAATAGGAACTATATATTTTGATTATAAATATTTTGTAAACAGGAAATGAAGCCCATTATTCGATTATAAAACAAGGACAGTTTGTTCACTTGGATGATCTTTGCAATGCTCATATATTTCTCTACGAGCATCCCAAAGCAGAAGGTCGCTATATGGCTTCTGCATGTGATGCTACAATTTATGACCTTGCCAAGTTTTACCGTGAAAAATATCCCGAGTACAATGTTCCTACTAAGTATGTATATTTTGCCTTTAGTTAAACTGTCTCAATGTATTTTGCAATGTGTTAAATATGTGTAACGAGAGCTTATTAACAAAAAAATGTAGGCTGGTTTAGAAACACTATTTTTTGGGAATTGTTTCCTTACAAACGAATTTAATTGGTTTTGATCAGGTTTGAAGGTATAGACGAAAATATACCAAGAGTACATTTTGATTCAAAGAAGCTAATTGACATGGGATTTGAGTTCAAATATGGGCTTGAGGACATGTTCACAGGAGCTGTCGATGCATGCAGAGCTAAAGGGTTGCTTCCGCTTAATAATGAAAAGAAACCCAATGGTTCAGCCGAAACAAAAGATATCAAATTTGATGGTTCCGCATAAACTTGAACTAATGCAGGGGAATGCTAATGGAATACAAATTTGTATATATGTTTGTACTCATTTTATTAACTTTTGGTGTGTTATGTGTTAAAATAATTTTAAAAAGTTATTTACTTTTCTAAAAAAATTTGGTGTGTAACCTGTAATTGGGATGCGTACGAATGCATGAAAATTTGTTTCCATTTTGCATTTTCTATTTTATGTACCTGGAGTTACCATATGATTGTTTTCACGGAATAAATAATTGGTGATGATGTTTTTGCTTAATTTATGAAAACGTGTATTGTGTATCTAATCCTTTTGATCTAAGGATTACATCTTTTAAAAAAAAAAAAAAATTCATTTTTTATTATCTCCTTTCGTCACAACCAAAACTGCAGTAAACCTTTTCAATTATTTGAATTATCATAGGAAAAAACACAATGTAATATTTAAATCGATATATATAATCGGTTTTTTAAAAAAACTAATTTATAATAAATTTAAAGTCGATTAAGTGAATAATCGACGCTACGTATAGAATCAATTAACGTATTTAATCGACGCTACACACGTGGATAGTGTCGGTTGACACGTAGAACCAACGCTACGTCCACTTGTAACGTCTGTTCAACACATTAATTGACGCTACATAGTATATTTTTTTATTTTTAGCATATTTTCATATACATCTATGATTTTTATAAAAATAGCTCTTATGTCCTAAATTTTAAAATTAATATAACTAATATCTTTGAATGGTTAACAATGTTAGCTTTCTATCTAATGATGTATTTTCTTTCTTTTGGTTTTGATACTAAATAATTGTATGCTATGGTTAATTTTTTAATTTAAGAATTTTGAATAAATAAATATTGATTAATTTTATGGTTTTAAGATTTTAAACAAATAAATATTATTTTTAACAAACAAAATCTATAGTTGTATCAGCTATTATCTTGTTTTAATAAATATGGGTCAAAATCCATCTTCTATTATTTCGCATAAGATCTTTAGTTAACTTGTTATAAGCCTCATCTTTTGGATTGGGAGTAATAGCTTCTTGTCTTCAACTGGTGATAGGATTCGTACTTCTATTTAAGATATAAGGAAGACATTGGATTTTGGAAAAATGAAACTTTTATTTATTAAGAAAGTAAAATTATTACAACTCTAGTTTCCTACTAATATACTCCAAAGGAGTTTGTTTACACATTTTCTAATCATTTTCTAAAAAAATAGGGATGTTTAGGTTTTATGGTTAGAACTTATTATGCCCTTCTAGTTTATACAAGAGTCATTTTATAGACATAAGAGTAATTATTTTACGTACCTAACCTAAAGACATATGGAAGGATAAGGATTACATCTTATCTTTATCTCTTCCTTCCTTTTCTCAAATAAATACATGTAAAAAGATAAGGATTACATTCTTTCTATCGAAACTTAATTGATAAAAATTACTTGTCAATATACTTCATCTTGATATCATAATGGATATGTGGATCCACCTCTACCTTTTATACAATAAATACATTTGTGGTTCTCAGTTTGTTTTTTTACCAATTGGCAAAACTTTTGTTTAGTTCTTTTAACCACTTCCGACTCAATGCAATTGAATGGTTTTCTCAATATCTTATCGAATTATATTCAAGTTAATGTGTGATACCTTCTATCCATAATACCAGCAACACCATGCTTATAGGGTAAACAACTCAATTGCCACCCATAACAATTACATATCCACTTATTTAAATTAACCAACATGTTACAACCATTCAATACTTCAAATATTCTCTATCTAGCATACAAGACCTTTAAAACTCTTCCTTCCTTTTGTCTTTGAAGAATGTATTTCATTACATTTGGTGGAAAAGGAGTAGTCCATTTCAAAGCCTCTTCACTATTAGTCGTATCAATTTTCTTTTGACCTCTTCAAATAAATCTACAATCAGTCTAGACCTCACTCTCTTTAACCAATTGTTAAAACTTTCAGTCATGTTATTGGTCACATGTCAACCTTTACATTATCATCAAAAGCATGTCTACTCCAATGTGAAGCTTGAATCTTACTTAAATATTCATATGCTTCAGGCTCTTCTTTCTTAATTTCATTCATTAAATCATTAAATTCAATTGTTCTAATTGCTTTAGATGCTACCCAAAACAATGATCTCATTTTCATGCTTGGATGCTTACTTTTAAAGTTGGCATAAATATGCCTAGCACAAAATCTGACATATGAAGTTGGGAAAAACTTATTGATTGCTACAACAAGACTTTTTTGTCTATTAGACATTAAGCACATTCTTCTATTTTCAAACTCCCCAATATATTGGTCTAATAAAGCTATGACCCACATCCAAGTTTCACTATTTTTGGATTCAGCCCAAGCAAGGGCAATTGGAAACAAACCTCTATTAGCATCCAATCCAACAACAACCATTAAGACACCTTTAACCTTCTCACACTGAAACCCAACTTGAACGATATATTCTTGTAAAATAGCTCTAAATTATTTAACATCCTTAAATGTATTTCCCACTTTAAAGTCAATGCTACCATCGCTTCTTCTTTTAAATTCCCTACCTTTATACTAGCTGTTGAATTTTTTAGCACTTTTTCCTTGACAATCTTCTGAGTTAGTATCACTGATATGATGAGCATTTTCATCCCCTAAGTTCTGAAGACTATCATAAGTATCATAAATTTCACCATCATCTTCATCATTTCTAATATCATCATTCCAATCAGGATCCTCCTCATCACTACTCCAAAAACATTTCTCATCTTCATCGTAATGCTCATCTTCAACTTCAACAACTATTCCTACTTTATATTTTTTCAACCTTTCACAATTCCTTGAAGGTTCACCCTCGTTTCGGCTATTACTAGTTGAAAATGACTCAAATGAATCAAGGTGAAGTTCATCAATGTCAAAGTGAGGTGGTTTATTTATTGGTTCAAAAGGTGGTTCATTTTGTGATTAGTTTGGCAATATAGCTTGTGTTCCCTTAAAATTCTGATATTCTAACATAGGGGAAGGAGGGTGAGAAAACCATTTCCAAATGATTAAATTCTACAAACAAGTCTAGCTTTTGCCTTTTATTATCCTTATAATCCTTCATCAATTCTTGTAATTCATTATTGATTTTTAATACATTTTGTTTATCACTATCAACTTTATTTGCTTCAATCCTAAAGTCTTTTTTTTAAGTGTCAACCCCTCATTCATAATAGCCCTTTTAGCATCATGGAAGCAACAAATGAGACTATTTTCATCAGCATGTATATGACCAATCCATCTAACTTCACCAAATAGATGGACATACACATTGGCTCATTCACTCATTTTTATCGCCCTATATAATATCAAAAGTATTTTAAAAAAATACGTTACTAATGAACATTAACACACAATATCAAACATATGATTATGAACTTGATACAAAACAAAGCACACAATATTATGTCAATAATGGCCCCTTTTTCCTCATTTTGGTTATTTCCCTATTATCATAGTTTTGTTTATAAGCATTATTATGTTAAATCATAATGGTTGAAAACATCATCATCAAAATTTGATTTTTTAATATATCATCTCAAAATAAAGCACACAAAAGATAAACCCTAAACAATATTATGGCTTAGCTATTTTAAAAAAATACGTTACTAATGAACATTAACACACAATATCAAACATATGATTATGAACTTGATACAAAACAAAGCACACAATATTATGTCAATAATGACCCCTTTTTCCTCATTTTGGTTGTTCCCTACTATCATAGTTTTGTTTATAAACATTATTATGTTAAATCATAATAGTTGAAAACATCATCATCAAAATCTAATTTTTTAATATATCATCTCAAAATAAAGCACACAAAAGATAAACCCTAAACAATATTATGGCTTAGCTTTAATTAATATCAAAACTACCAGAGTAAGGTAAATCTAAAAAATGATCAGCTAGTTCACAAAAAAATAATATTACAACTAGAGTATCAAAGCAAACTACCACACAATGTGTTTTGAAATACAAATTAAAAACCAGATTATACTTCATCAATACAAGTAGGATATTGTTAAACAATAGGTTCTAAAATACAAATCAAAAAAAGATGAAATATAGAATCAAATATGGTGAAACGATATTCTGCTCCAATATATACAAGTGTGCTTAAAAACCCTATTTTTATCCAAATGAACCAAATATATAATATATATGAAATAATAAGAAATCAATTAGCTTATACCTATTATTTTGGATTGATGGATCGTGTTAGGGAAGCAGGTGACATGTTGTATTTTTGTGTGAGGATAGATCGCATAATGGATATGGTGAAATGATGTGTTTGTGTTCGATGAGGGTAATGGTGAGGGTGGTTCGCAGGATAGCCATGAAGGTGGTTCATAAGGGTATTTGCGATAATAGTGAGAGAGTTGGTGATTGGAAGGATATCGTGAGGTTCAGGAAATGGGTGACTGAAATGAGTCGTTCGGTGAAGGAATAGGTGACTGGAATAAGCAAATGGGGAGGCTAGAAGGGTGGTGGTGAGGTTGGGAGACGAGGAAGTGAGGTTGCATGAAGAAGATGAGAAAGATATGGCGAGGAGGAGAGTGATATATGTATAGAAGAGATTACTATTTTACCCTTCATGTTAAACAGAGATATAACGCTGATAACATTAGAGGACAATTTTGATATTAAATAAATTTCAAGGATAATTTGGAAAAAAACAAAATCTTAAGATTATTTATGATCATATCCCCCGTGATTGCTTTGTTATATTTTTTTTTTGTTAAATGTAACTATAAAGTTTTTATTTGAATATATATTAAAAAAATTATCACTGGTATTAGTAAAAGAAATTTATAGTATATAGTATAGTTATTTCTATTATCTCTATCTATATATAAATGAGAATTTGTTCTCGTACATTTATTTGATATTTTAAATATAAAATAAATATAAATGAGAATTTGTTCTCGTACATTTATTTGATACTTTTTATTTTTATTTATTGTTTATTTTAAATATAAAATAAATGCAATGTAATATGGGAAAAAAAACTGAAGCATTATTTTTTTATTTTTATTATTTTAACGTAAAGTTGGAGATGTAAGTTATAAAGTAATTGTAAAATTAATTATTAACAAAAAAAAAAAAAAATTAAATTATACTATGTGTATGGATACGTAAAAACATTCTTTTTTGCTTAGTCCTCAACTAACTTTTTTTAACACATTGAGACATAAAAAACTATATTAAAATTAAAATTAAAATTAATCATTATATTTAGATTTTGATAAATATATTATACATGATATTTATTATACAATATAATACCACAATACACATACAAAATAAATACAAGGGATATATACAAAATAGTTTAATAAATAGATCAAATATAAATGATACAAAATAATAATTAATTTATCTAATTAATATGATTATTATTAAATATTTTAACATGTTACAAATAGCTCATACAACAAACAATTTTAATTTGTCAATTTTTTTATTAAAATATATATATATATATATATATAAAAAGCAAAAGGAACAATTTATTCTAAATTCATAAATAAATGGATTATTTTAATACTTTATTCTCACTTTACTCATTTTAATATCAAGAGATAAAGATGTATAGATTTTAATTTATTAAAAGTTTAATTGTTTCAAGTCAATGAAAATAAAATTTATAAATACTGTTCTGTTATATGAATTTTATTATTGAAATTTTTTTTTTATGAATCTTATTTAAATTAAATATGCAACAATACTGATTTATATTTATATTATTATTTTTATACTTTTTCTCCTTTTCTAATTTTTTAACCTATCGATTAGTTTTATATCAAACATAAAGAATCAATTTAAATATATATATATATATATATATATATATATATATATATATATATATATATATATATATATATATATATAAAGAGTACACGTGAAAATTAGTTACAAATAATTATAAAATATAATATTTTTAAAATTTATAAAAATAAAAATAATATTAAACGAGTTTATATAATAATATTTTAATTTGAAAAAACGTTTATGAAATAACGTATTATAATTTTTTAATAATAAAAATAATGGGGATGAAAATAGAAATATTATCCGTGTGATTAAAAATTTTAAAGATAACTTTTTTTAGTCTAAAAAAAACACTCAGTGAATTTCTCAACTCTATCAAGTATTAGCTTAAAGAAAAAGAAAACCTCTTTGAATTCCCACCATTTATCTACCCAAAGACCTCTGTCTAATTTAGAGAAAAGCACAAACAAGTTGAGGCTCTGTGCGTGTCCCTCCCAAACTCTAAAGGTCGACGTAAAGATGTTCAGGAACCAGTACGATACAGACGTGACGACATGGAGCCCAGCTGGGAGGCTATTCCAGGTTGAGTATGCTATGGAAGCTGTGAAGCAGGGTTCGGCGGCCATAGGTCTCCGATCCAAAACCCACGTTGTTTTGGCCTGTGTTAACAAGGCTAATTCTGAGCTCTCGTCTCACCAGAGGAAGATCTTCAAAGTCGACGACCATATCGGAGTCGCCATTGCCGGTCTCACTGCTGATGGTCGTGTTCTCTCTCGGTATATGCGATCCGAGTGTATCAATTACAGCTACACATATGAATCTCCGCTTCCTGTTGGGCGACTTGTCTTTCAACTCGCTGATAAGGCTCAGGTTCGTAGTTTAATCATAATGCTTTAATTTTCAATCTCAGACGCATTGTCATATGATTTTCTATCATTTGTTTATGATTTATGGGATGTTTTATTTAGCGGTGGCTATTGGATCGCGAATTGTGAATTAGATTTTGGTGCGAGACTGAAGTTGTGACATTTCCTTTTTATTGACAGTTTTCTGGGAAAATTGACGGTTTTGAATGAGAACCGAAGCCATTTTGAGTTTTTCCAAGCCAGAAATTGTAAGACCAATTTTCCAATAGTTTGAAGCATTGCAAAATCCTAGAAATTGAGGATGGTGGGGTTTAGGTAGGAAATTAGTGATTTTTTTCTAAATTGGCTTTTGATTGGTCGAACTATTTGTCTTTTAACGTTAATTTCACATCTTCCATGTCTTTTTATCTCCCCTGCGTGGTGCGGGGCTAGCTAACAGGAATGAAAGATGATCGAACTTTATCCACCCAAAATATAGAGAACAAAACAGTAACAACTTTCATGACCCAATACAGAAACTCATGTTAGGTTATTGGTAACTGACTCACCGTATTCTCCCATATTGATATGTACACCATTAGCAATTAGAAAGGAGAAAACAATAACCATTTCCATGATCCATCATCAACCTTAATTGTTCATTCTAACTATTAATGCTAAGGGCACCTTAAGATTTGATTAACATAAAACACATTTTGCCCAATTGCTTTTCAATCATAAGAAACTCGATTACACAAATAAAACAAACAATAAAAGCTATCCAGATCACCATTTACCCCATACTAGAAACAATGTTAACCCATCATAATGAAACTAAAAAAATTCCAAAACTTAGGAGAGTAGTACCAATAAAAAGGCCAGAGAATGTTGAGTGCTTTAGAGATGGAACGAAATTGCAAGTTTCCCCTCATATATGGCACCCTAATTTTCCTTAGATAAACATGTCGTGTTTGGCCTTCTATGGAGCTTGCCTTTTTCACCCTCTCAAATTCCAATTAGCTTGGGTAAATTTTCAAAGGAAGATTTGCTAGCCAAGCTCGACATCACCCAACAAGAGAGTTGCAGAGGAGTATGAAAGACCAAATCAAAGGAAGTCACATGTTCAATGAGAAGTTGTTGCTGTATGCTGATGAAGTTCAATGTGTTTCATCCTAGAATGAAGGACAAAATTCTTGGTAAGACAAAGAGCACTAAGGTTATCACATAAGAGTGTTGGAGGTGTTACAATAGGTAAATATAGCTTAGAGAACAATAAACTAAGCCAGAGAAGATCTGCAGTGGCACTAGTCATAGCACAATATTCTGATTCAATGCTTGATCGTGATACCACTTTTTGTTTGAAAGTATGCCAAGATATGAGATTGTGTCCAAGAAAATTACAATACGCTCCATTAGACCTCTTGTCATCAATATTAGAAACTTAGTCTGCATCACAAAATGTAGTGAGGTGCAATAGAGAGGATTTGAGAAAAGTAAGCCCATGATGTAGTGTGCCTTTAAGGTAACGAATGAGCTTTTTAATTGCTACCTAGTGAACATCTATTGGTGAAGCTATAAATCGGTAAAGTTTGTTGTTGCTAAAGGAAACATCAAGCCTTATCAAAGTGCAATACTAAAGGCCTCTTACCACACTTCTGTACATGCTTGTATCCATTTGCACCCAATGGTAGTTTTCCCTTGAGGAAGTTCAATGAGTTCCCAAGCATCATTAGAAAGTAGAGTTTGTAGCTCTTGTTGCATAGCTTTATGCCACTCATGAATTTTAAGAACATCCTTGTATGACTTTAGTTATGAAAGAATAGACACTCCATGAATACGAAAAGTATACACCATAGGCTTAACAACATTTTCCTTATCCCTGGTGACCATGGTATGAGAATTGGATTGTTATGGTATAAGAGGAACATCAAGCACAACCACCAAAGATTGAGAATTAACATGTTCACAAGAAATTGGTGGCAAATCAACAAGAAGTTGAAGTGAGTTTAAAGGAGACAGGAATATTGATAAGCCAGATTTGAAAGTGATTTAGAAGAAGCTCATGGGGTGTAGATAAAGCAATGTTGGAAGATGTAATCAAGTGAACAGTAGCTGAGGAATGATCATCATGAGAAGTAGCTGGTAAACATGTGTAAGATAATAAATCTATTGAGGAAATAGATAGTTCAAGGTCACCAGAGGTAGGAATAGGCATGCTAGGAAAAGCAAGCCATGTGGGGGACATGTAAGACCGAGTTACCAAGAAAAGCACTAGA
Organism: Hippophae gyantsensis; assembly: GCA_030763125.1. Lineage (NCBI taxonomy): Eukaryota > Viridiplantae > Streptophyta > Magnoliopsida > Rosales > Elaeagnaceae > Hippophae > Hippophae gyantsensis. Next base: position 28,845,486 of record CM061038.1, read on the forward strand.
TGACAAGCCATGACCCTTTGTACTGTTTTGAAAAGGATAGGACAATTCATTAAAGATCACTTCTCTACTTACATAAAATTTCTCAACTCTCCAATCAAAGCATATGTAGCCTTTTTGTTTAGCACCATACCCCAAAAACACATATTCAATAGATCTAGCTTGCAACTTATCATGAGTGTAAGGCCTTAAATAGGGGAAATATTGACTACCAAAGCATCTTAGAAAAGCTAGATCACACGATTTTTTATACAAAAGTTATATGGAGATTTACCTACAAAAGTTCATCAAATACACTACAGTTTTAAATGCACAAACCTAGAACTTTATAGGAACATATGAATGAAACAGAAGAGCTAGACCCCTCTTCACAATTCTCTTGTGACGAGGTTCCATCACACCATTCTATTTAGAGGTGAGGACAAATGCACCTCTACACAACACCCTACTTCTCAAATACATATACCAATGGCTTGAACTCGATGGAAAGAACCATATAAACCTACTAAAATCATCAACAATAGATAAAAATTATCTTTCACTATTATTTGATAATTAAGGAGATGTCCACAAATCAAGGTACAATGATACAGAAAGAGATTGAGATTTTTCATGAGATGTCAAGAAAGGCAATTTATGTGCCTTAGCACGTTGACAAGAGTCATAAAACACAAGTGACTTGTGGATAGAAGAAATGGCAACACCATTACGTTAAGAGTCTTAAGGGTATTACTAAAAAATGGATGACCAAGCTTTTTATGTTAAAGATGATAAGCACAAATAGTTGGCTCATTATCACTTGAAGAAGAGCATGCCATAGGCATACTAGGTTCTTGAGAAGGAAAGGCGGTGTGAACAACAAATCCAACAAATGAGTCAGTTATTGAATAATGAACTGCACTAGTCACCTTGTAAAGTCCATCATTATTAGAACCTTGTAGCACTACTTGCTTAGATTTTTGATCCTTAGCAAAAAATGAATCAAAGTAAAATTCAACAAACACATCATTGTCAGTGCAAAGCTTTTGTACAAAAAGAAGATTAGTAATTGCTTGAGGAATATGTAACAAGTTATTGATAATGAATAAGCACTTATCGTTAGCATTTAGAAAACTTGAACCAACATTAGAAGTAGGCAAGCTATTACCATTGCCAACAACTATACCTTTTGAGCCATGATATGGATATGCATTAGGCACATGTTCTACAGTTACTGTCAGATGGTGGCTTTCCCTTGAGTCTAGTAGCTATAGTTGGTGCCAGATGATGGGTTGCCCTTGAATCTAGTAGCCAAGTATTAGTAGATGATGCATTACCAGAATCATCCATGGAAATGGCACTCATAGTGTTGGAGCAGAACCATTCTTATCCAAAAAAGCATCCCTCAGAACAAAACAATAGGAGGCTATGTAACTTGATTTTTCTCATAACTGCAAACAGGTATATTAGATATTGGTTTCTTGAAGTTCTTGGAAGAATTAGAAGAAACAAATCCATTAGACTTTTGAGATGAATTACCTTCTTTTAAGAATTGATGAAAGTTTCATTGGGATGATGACTTGGATTGCCCATACGACTTATTGAAAGACCCGTTATTAGAATCGTTAGCAAAGTAAGCAATGTTGGCTTGAAACACATAATCTTAGGTAGAACCTTTTGAAGCAAGAAGCATTCTCTCAAAGTTTTTAAGTTGACTGTAAAATTTCTACTTAGGGTCTAATTTGAGTCATGTTAAAAGTAGTGACATATGTAAGATATCTTACCCCATGTTTGGTTGGAGGGAATGAAATGGAATCAGAATTGATTCTTTCTATTTTGTGTGTTTGGTTGGACGGAATGGAATCAGATTACTAAAAGAGAAGGAATCACAATTCCTTCTTCCCACCTTGGTAATCATAATTCCATTTCCATCTAAACTTTTTTTTTCCAATTTTACCCTCATTTAAAATATAACCTTAAACTCAAACCCCAAATTCTCAAACCCAAAATTCCAAAACCCTAAACCCTAAACCCTAAACCCAAAATTTCAAAACCTTAAATCCAAATCCTAAAACCCTAAACCCTAAACCCTAAACCCTAAACCCTAAATCTTTAAACCCCAAATCCCTAAACCCTAAACCCTAAATCCCAAATCCCCAAACCCTAAACCTTAAACCTTAAACCCTAAAACCCTAAACCCCAAATCTCCAAATTCTCAAACCCAAAATTCCAAAACCCTAAACCCTAAACCCAAAATTTCAAAACCCTAAATCCAAATCCTAAAACCCTAAACCCTAAATCCCTAAACCCCAAATCCCAAAACCATAAAGCCTAAACCCCAAATTCCAAATTCCAAATCCTAAAATCCTAAACCCCAAATCCCTAAACCCTAAACCTTAAACCCTAAAACCCTAAACCCCAAATCCCCAAATCCCTAAACCCAAAATTCCAAAACCCAAAACACTAAAACCCTAAAGCTTAAACCCCAAATTCCAAATCCTAAAACCCTAAACCCTAAACCTTAAACACTAAAACCCTAAACCTTAAACCCCAAATTCCAAATCCTAAAACCCCTAAACCCCAAATTCCAAGTCCTAAAACCCTAAACCCTAAACCTTAAACCCTAAAACCCTAAACCCCAAATCCCTAAACCCTAAACCTTAAAACATAAATCACAAAACCCAAAACCCTAAAACATAAATCCCAAAACCCTAAATCCTAAAACCCTAAACCCCAAATCCAAATTTCTAAAACCCTAAACCATTTTTAGAAAAATAATAATTTTAACCCTAAACCTTAACCTACAAATATAACCCCAAATCCTAAATCCCTAAACCCTAAATCCCACATCCCAAACCTCAAAACCCTAAACCCTATTTAGAAAAATAATAATTTTAATAATATATTCTTTTTAATTAAGTAATAATTATTTAAAAAAATAATGATTTCAATAATGTATTTTGTCTGACGAAAAAATAGTAATTAAATGACATTATTTGAACTTTACAGCATGTAGGGGTATTAAGGTCATTTACACCTTTTTTCATTCCATTCTAGTGGCAAACCAAATACTGTAATCCTGATTCCGAGCTTGATTCCAATGGTGAAACCAAACAAAATTGTTTTTCATTCCATTCCATTCCGATTCCGATTTCATTCCACGAACCAAACATCACCTTAGTCCTAAGCCATTCAAGGTATATTGAACCATTTCTCATTCAAGAATTATAGTTGTAAACCCAGCTCGTCACGAGAGAATCATATTGAGTCCATATGACAAACAATAGTTTGGAGCCAAATGCTCAGAATCAAGAAATGAGGAGGGCCTAGGCAATGTGTCATTCACAAACCCCTCTGGCCTATAGGCCATAAGAAAGCACAACAATTACTCACACCGTATGAGATAATTGTTGTCATCTAACTTTTATGATAGAGACACATTATTTGGTGGTAAAGATGACGAATTTAGGGCAAAAGTGTGAAGAATTGAATTACCGTGAAGAGCATTGGCAAATATCGATGGTTCTCTTGGAACTATCTCTCGAGTCGACTGAATATCATCATTAACTCCAATGGATTGATCACCATTAGCACGATCATGCTGTGTTGAATTGATTGTAGGTGAAGAAGAAAGTACATCTCTTTATGTGTTCTTGGAACCCATATCTACAGCTCGAAGGATCTTCAAACAATTGCTATGATACCATACAACAACTCAAGTTTTTTAGAAAGGAAACAATCTGCTATTCAATTTATAAGAAGATGATTTACAATTGAGTGAATGAAGTGCTTATATAGTAGACATAACAGACTGCTAGTACACAGTACACACAATGCACCCCACTTCACACACAAGCGAGTTAGTTCACTTTCGTAACTAACTATCATACTAAGCCTATACTCTATTACCTTTCCACCTAAGCAGATAAATTTGATTTCTTTTCCAATGTTGGGCAGAAACTCAACTTAATTTTCACCCGAACCTCTAAAGCAAATAGGAGTATAGCTTTTTGTTTATCATAAGATTCATCTCTCTTGAAATCCTCAAAATAAATTATATCAGAAATGCCCATTTCTTTTGATGCAGAAAGTAGTAAAATATTGATTTCCTGCTATGCCAAATACTCTTATTGTGAACTTTCATATAAGAACCTTCAGGGAATTGTTCAAGACTTTTAGATTTCACAATCACGTCCTCTTTATCAATTTCAGCAAATTCCCCTTTCACTTCATCATAATATGCACAGATCGGTTGCATTTTTATCTTCACCTTTAGTCTTAGTGCTAACACCAAAACCTTCACGTCAACCAAGGATGAAAATGTATTCCACATCCACATTGTTGACAATGGCTTGACAATATCCATGTTTTAGAGTTTCCGACAACGATACACATTGTCCATTACAATATCGACAAAGTGTCAATGTTGAGAAAATATTGATACAATATCAGTTAATAATATAGATATTGTCGTAACATTGTCAGTAAAATGTTAAATAATATCGATAAAATGTCATTTATGCTATGGTTTCTGTTATTATGCTGTGAAGCATTTCAGATCTTGAATTGAGCATTACATAACAGATTTATGTTTGGGTGATGAAACTCAGAATTTTTGAAATGTCATCTTGGGGTCAATGTGTTTTTCATAAATGCTCAAGTTTTTTAAAATTGCCATAGCTAATGTTATCAATGTGTTTCCATAGCTTAGTTATTCTTGCTGGTGGCAGGTTTGCACCCAACGCTCATGGAAACGGCCTTATGGTGTTGGACTACTGGTGGGCGGGTTGGATGAGCATGGAGCTCACCTCTACTACAACTGCCCAAGTGGCAACTACTTTGAGTACCAGGCTTTTGCCATAGGGTCTCGCTCACAAGCTGCAAAGACATACTTGGAACGTAGGTTCAAGAACTTTATGGACTTGTCACGTGAGGATCTAATAAAGGATGCACTCATTGCAACAAGGGAAACATTGCAAGGCGAGAAATTAAAGAGCTCCATTTGTACAATCTCTGTTGTAGGAGAAGGGGAACCATTCCATATTTTAGATCAAGAGACCGTGCAGCAGATGATTGATGCCTTTGAGATTGTAGCAGACGAAGAGGGACCTGTCACTGAGCCAGATGCTGCTGCGGTTGAGCAAGGTGCTGCTGCAGAAGGAGGTGCTGATGCTGATCAAGGTGCTGCACCTGAACAAGACGTTGCTCCAATGGACATATGAGGATTCTAGAGGCAAGTGTTTCTTGTGCGTGTTTGAATATGCATTTTAGCATGTACTTGTCAGGAAGCGGATCGGACAAAGGATGATACATTTGCTTGTTTAATTTCTCTATTTAAACATTATTGCCATTTTTTTAAATGGTTGCCATTAGTGAACTTAATCTTGATTTTTCATCTCTTCATAAGAGCATTAGGTCATATTCTCCAAGCTATGCTTAATTCGAACCTGAGTTGTGATGCTATTAAAATTCAGTCTCTGGGCTACTTCACATGATATTTTGTTTATGAAACAACTCATAAGAGGCCATAAAAACCACACAAATTTGAGTAATTTATATTGAATGTTTACTAATAAAGAATGGGAATGAAAGAAAAGAGACCCATTTTCATCTATTTACTTCCTAAAAATATGATGAAAAAGGAATAAAAACCACACAAATTTGAGTCATTTCTATTGGTTGTTTCCTTAATTCCTTTAGTATTAATTCTTTTTCCCATATTTGTAATTACAAAACTATCCTTTATTTTGATATATATGTTTTTTTAATATTTTTCATTATTAGTTTTACAATGATATTTAAGTAAATTAATATTTTTATTTTAATTCTTTACCTTTTAGTCAACATTTGACTGGGAAAATGTTTATCAGATTGATTCCCGTTACGGATTTAGTAAATAGACCCTTAGTTGTAAGTTTTGGGAAAATGAAATTATGGTTGAAAATTTGGTGGTACTTATGTGACTGGTTGTGTTTACTATTTATTCTGGAGTGGAATGCATTTGACATGTGGTGGTGCGCGCGCGCTAACAATAAGTTAGGAATTAGGTAATTATGGAGTGCTAATAATACTTTCAATTATTCTTAATTTCACTTATATTATTCTTTAAATTCTTTAAGTAACACATAAATTTTACTCTTTTTAAATATTAATTTTCCTTAAAAAATGTGAACAAAATAATGTTTACATGTAACATTTGAAGAAAACGTGAAAAAAATATGTAAACAAAGTAAAGTTTACACATATTATTTGAAGAATGGTACAAGTAAAAATGAGAATAATTGAAAATGTCGCTAGTATCGCTGTTGCCCTTATTTTGGAAGGGCACTAAATATCTCATAGTTTTGGAAAAACAAATGCTTTATTTTTATATATTGTAATTTGAGCGTTTTAATTTTAGATATTTATTTTTTCTCATATTATTTTTACTCATTTTTATATAAGAAAATAATATATCATCAATTATATTTTTATATAATATTAATAATTATTTTATTTATTTATTATTATAAATCGAGAAAATTATCTACACAAATTAAATGACATTTTTACAAAGTAAAACTTTTTATTGATAATTTATTACATTTGATAAAAAAAATTAAGTAATTGAACATCAACTACCATATTTTTATGGTAATGTAAAGAAGTCTTGTTTGGAGTTATGTTCTCATAAATAAACAATTTAAGAATTGAACGACATATCTTTTCTTGAATATTACCTCCATTGAACATGCTTTTTATCTTTTTTTTTGTTCTGCATCTTCACATTTGTACAAAGATTGGGCCGTAAGTTGTGGTTTTCTTAGAAGTGCAATATGTCGAAGTGAAATACTTTGTTAACTAAGCTATTATCCTTTTATATTGAATATCTCTCCATCTTGACTTTTCTTCCATTTTTCATTACAACGTCTTTGATAAATTATGGTGTGATAATTATCTATTTCATCAAGAGTAATGTTAGTATGATAAGCAATATCAACTTCATCATTATCACCACCTATTTTATTTTGTTGGAGACCTTCAAGTTTTCCCCTCAACTCTTGTCATATGTTCTCCCACGTTATCTTCTTTCTCATTTTAATTGTTGACCTTTATGATTGTTTCAAGAACCTCTTGCTTCACTTGTGGAAGCACATTTGGACATGGTTTGCCATTTTTCTTTGGATATGTGCTAATAAAATGATATATGAAATGTGTAATTCCACCGTTTTGTAACTCAAGGTTACAATGTCTACATATGGTGTCATTTTTATTTCTTGAAATTAGAATAGCACGTCTCCAAATTGAAAATTTTCCTCTAATATTTTCTTTAGGATGGTTAGAATCCATAACTAAAGGGATGTTTTTATAATAATACAGAAACTTTGTTTTCTTTTGACTAAATCAATAATATAAAAACTTAGTTATGTTACTTGTGGACTTTAGCATATAGATGAAAAACAAAAATGAAGAAGAATAATTATTGACAAAAATTAATATTCCAATTATTATTACAAAAAAACAATCTTGCTATCTTATATGAACAAGTTACTAATTCATCGATATTTTTAAAGTTTTGATGACATTATAGAAGATAACAAAGCAAAATTACCGAAATAGATATTATAATATTTTTATTGATATTTTCTGATATCAACGATATTTTGGACGGAATCAATTTCTATCCACATCGATATTCTTTTTATTGATATTTTCATGATATATTAAGATATATCTCCATTTTTTCATTAATGAGGTTTGGATTACAATAATTGTGTAGTTATGACATATTGTTGGGATGGATGATGTATTCAGTTGCATTGATTATGAATGAAACATTTAATTGTTATTAGAAAAGTGAATTTATTATAAAAAAAGAAAATGCTATAGAAGTCTCATATATTAAGTTATTTATGTCATTTAGTTCTTTAGATTATAAATAGTGTTGTCTAGTCATTTAGTTTTTAAAAAATGGGTCAATTAAAGACTAAATACACTATTTTTGTATTGAAATATTACTTTAAAAAAATTATATTCTAAATGATTAAAATAATGTATTTTGTCTTTAATTGATCACTTTTTCTAAAGTAATAGAACTAACTTAGTAACACTATTTTTGATTTAAATGATCAAATGACACCAATGACCTAACACAAGGGATCTCTATGGGTAATAATCATTGGGTTAAGGTCCTATCAAATCTAACGTTTTTAGCTTTTTTAGGGCATTTTTCCATTTTCTGGTCTTTGGATTTTTTCTTGGATTTCTCAATCAATGTTGATGGTGGGTTTCAAGATCTAATCTTTAGGTTTGCATAAAATTCTGTCAACTTCAAGTCTTTCTTGGAGATTACCAATCTCTACATCTCGATCATCCAATAAGGATTCAAGGTAAGCTTTTTCATTATCAATAATAAAGATCTCATGCTCCAATTTAGCAAATTTCTTAAATCATCTGACAAAGTATCCAAACCATTGGCATAGAGAATCTTTTTAGCTCTTCTCATTGAATAAACTTCTCAAGACCATGGATGCGAGATAAATACTTTTCATTCCCTCGCAGGAGAATTTGGACAAACTTGATATGTTATCTAATCTCAATTTTAAGTCTTCCATGACCTTCTCACCTTCTAGAGTGACATTCAAAAGTTGACTCGAAAGACCCAAGTGATCTTTTTCATTTTCTTTTAAGCAATGATTAATCTTAACCACAATATCTTTTAGCTTTAAATTATTATACACCAACTCATTACAAGACTTCTAAAGAGAATATTCATAATCATAATAGGTATACTTAGTAGAAATAGCTTTAGAGTGGGATGCCATCAATGCAGAAAACTTGGAAGTACCATCCTCTAAACTTACCAATCTTTTTTCAATAGAATTCAAAAGTTATCATCATCATACTTTCTTTCCAAGTAGCCCCATGCTTCTTTGAAAATTTTGCAATCTCACATACGTTTTGTCTCACTTGTAAACACTGCTCTAACAATTGTGTACAAAATTTTAGTGTTTAGTTCACTACCTAGAGCTCTTCTTCATTCTAGTTATCAAAGGGCTTTGTTTACACAAGGCCATCATTTAGATTTTGAATAGGATACTTTTATCCATTTTCAATCAACTACCAAACCTTAACTCATATGAACTTAGATAAACACACATAGCCCTCTAAAAAAGCATAGCACATTCCATTAAACTAAGAAGGTCTACAAACCACTCTTTTTACACCAGCTACGATCAGAGAAAAAAAAGTTTAAACATATACGAGAAAAGGAGAAAAGAAATAACATCGGAAAAACTAAGCCCAATATAGGTGTACCTAAGGAGAGTCTAAGATTTGGTAAACAATTAGAATAAAGGGATATATATTCTTTAGGACTGACCCTAAACTCGCAGGTAGGGGAAACAGTAAACAAAAAGAAAGAAATAATCACTGAGATAAATAGTGAAACATAGCATATATAATTAAACTTACAACAATCAATTTAATTATAACAACTATGCAATAATAGATAGGAACCATGGCATAGTTAAAAAGAAAAAACATCAAATAGAAAGGTAATAAGGTTTTTCAATCCCAATCAGATAATCTTATTTTTAAGAATATTTGGACTAAGCCCTGATTATGCAAACACTAGGGGCGATCATATAAACACAATGATATAGAAACGTAAACCCTATAGAAACCTTATCTATATGATAACATACTCACATTGCATATGATAACCACTCGACATTAACCAATACACTATAGTAAGTCAATAGAATAAAACTTGATAAAAGTATAAACAGAAATATCTCTACCAATTGAGGCATTTTCCCTAACTATCTCCATGTCAACTTTGATCCACAAAGAATCTAGTTATTGTCTGCAACCCCACTTCCAAGTGATGCGTTCAGTCACCAATGGTCAATCTAGTGAAATCTTAAAGAGGTGACAAATCCATGCACATAAACCTAACGTACAATCTAAATCTAGGTTGTTAATTCACTTTTTAATTAACCCAACCCAAAACAAGTTTTGCAAATACTCATGACTCACTAATACCAAAAATTCATTAATGATCCATAATTTAGAAAAAAAAATCTGAATATGAAAATATGAGCCTAAAAGTAATAATATTTCCCTACAATTTTTAATTATCATCATTTTGCAAATAAGGATATTTATAGAAAATTTCTTGTTATTGCACACCTCATCATGGTTGGCAAGGTTAATAACTATCCCTAACAAGGGTAATAATTGTTGTAATGCTCATTAACCATGTTGGCGAGGATTTGGCGAGCACTTCAATAAGAACCAAAATATGTCATTTTTTTTCAAAAAATTACCAAGTAATTTTTCACAAATACCTGAAAAATAACACAAATGCAACCTAAAATGCATAAAACATCAACCAACTCCAATGATGTGTGTAATCATGTGAGTATACAAAGTGTTTTAACTAAGTGAGTGCGTGGATACTAAACCATTAGTAATTGACCTTACATAGAAGAAGACACATCATTAAGTAAACCAAGCAACCTTATGTTTTACATATTGGAGTGTCAATGATGACTCTATGAAAGTAAAGTCATCAGTGTATTTTTCTAATTAATATTTGCTTTTTTATTCAATAAATAGCACTTTTGGAGTAAAAAAGTGTTCAAATATGAACTTTCTAGTGAAAATGTGTAAAAATATTTTTTTTTGGGAATTTGTTATGAATTTGTTATTGCATGACTAATCAGAAGACCTCACATAGATGCCATACAAATAGGGAGTTGTCAAGACATGCCACATGGATGCTACATAATTGAAGAGGGCCAATCATGCAACACCATGTGTACTGGGTAATGTAAGGCCATGCCAGGTGTTAACACAACATCCATTCTAAGTTTCATCATGTAATCAACGAGCATGCCATGCTTTGTCACCTGATTCGTCCATTCTTCTCATCTGGGCACCACACAATTTGTTATCACAAATCATAAGATGCCACATGGTGCTGACTCAGCATGCATTGACCACAGCCAATCACGTTGCTATGCATTACCGTTGATTTTCCCAATGAATCCCCATGCCATGTGTCACAATCCTATTGGCTAGCACTATTAATTTTCTTTTTTTCATCTCAAGCCTTAATTTGAAGCTGATCTAACGGTCCAAATTTCACTTGAACCTAATTTAACCTCCTAATTTCCTCATAAACCCTAAAGAGCCAAAAATTACTTTTTTTTATCAATTTTTAGAGGCGAAGGGATAGAAAAATATAGAAAACTTCAAAAGGAGATACAATTTTGATGGAGATTCAAAAGAAGATTGGTGCTACAATTCAAGAAATTGATTGTATTTATTCTTCTTTTCTTTTCTTTATCGATTTTTATGTCTTTCATTATGAAAAATATGAGCTTTATGAACAAAATTATGTCTAGCTAATTTATTAATATAAGGGTCTTACGAATCGAATTTTCTACAAGTCATGATCTAATATTTTACCCCAATTATGATTTCAATTTAATTATATTATTTAATTGATTTTTATGTTAGTAAATGTTTAGCCAATAATTAATATTTAGAGGCAATTAAATAGATTTGGGAGAATTATTTAATTATTTGTTTTGATTAAATAACATGCATAGTTTCTAGGCAGAGATATATAATTCTTATCTAATTTCAATATTCTATCATGAAATACATGTTATTATAAAATTAACTAATTTTCACATTAATCCATGATATGTTAAACAAATTAATATAACAATGCAAAGAACTAATCATTTACTTAAGATTAAATAAAAGACATAATAATTTTGCAAGAAAATTTAAAAATCAAACTTAAATTTTTTAAACCAATAAAAAGCAAATAAAAGCAAACAAAAACAACTAAAAATGTGAATACATGTAAAAATGTCAACATATGGTTAATATAAAATTTAAATTGTTGTCAATTTTTAAAGATGTAACTTTTTTCACCATTAATCTAAAACTTACATTGCCCTCAATGTAGCAATTACATATTAAAATTAAAAAGTAAAGAATAGAAAAGTTATCCATGTACTAAATGTGCTTAAGTAGTGATATGAAATTGTAGGTGTATCCATCATTTCAAACATTTTAATTACATAGATGGATTGCTATGTACTTCTTATACATTTTAAAAAATATTTATAAAATTCAACAATTCTAAAATATAATAAACAAGTAAAAAAATTTACATGAAATGAAAAATAACAAACAAAACAAAAAAATCCAAAAAAAAGCAATTATAACTAACAAAAATAATAATGAATAAATAAAAATGAAAGAAAATTACCTCCCATTTAGAGTTTAGTTTAACTCCATAGCAAGATGCTTCTTGGGGGATTATAATTTGAATAATTTAATTCATTCAATGTCTTACTCGTCATTGAATTTGTGTTAGTATGTGCTTGAAAATGTACAATCATTGTGCCAAGAGTGTTATTGATGAATTCCCTTAATGGACACTAACAACTATTTTGATAGAATCTTACCAATAAATATATCGTATTCCTTGTCCAATTTCAAGGTTTATTAAACATTATATTTATAAAATATGCAGGTATGATAAAATTATCTATTTGTGCCATTAAATTCTTCACCATACTCTTTAGGTATATTTGAGATTTATTCGCTAATTGAGGAACATAATTGTGGATTTTAGATTATCTACACCTAATTGTAAGTATAAAGAATATGACTTAAAATTGACGCTTGGACCTTGATCTACATAACAGTTACCTCATATTTGGTGATATTGACATTAAAATTTACAAGAAATTTGGAAGTAGTTTTAAAATTTTTTTATTAAACAAAAAATAAATAAATAAAAAAAATAAACAACAAAAAGAGAATAAAAATAAAAAATAAAAAATGAAATAAACAACAAAACGAACAAATAAAATAAAATAAATAATAAAAAGAAATAAATAAATAATAAAAATACAATATACATATATATGATACAAATACTTTGTGATACATATAATTTATTATACAATAATGCAAATTAAACTATTACAACAAGTTAATAAAATATATTATATAAGAATTTAATTATTACATAAAAATACTAAATAAAAGATAGATAACAAAAATAAGGTAAACTAAAAATAAAATAAAATAAGTTAAAGTTAGTAAATAAATAATAAATAAAAGAAAAGAAAATTTTGATTAAGTCAAAATTAATACAAAACTACTAAAAAAGAATTTTTTTTAAAAGGAATTAAAAATAATTAGTATCTTTGTCAATTAAATTAAATTTTAATTTTTTTAAATTAATTTTTTTATTGCATTAGAATCTCATTAATGTTTTGGCTCTTTCTTTTATGGTAATTAATAAATGAGATTTTAATGATTTTTTTTTAGCATTTTGATTTTTTTGAATTATTATTTATTTATTTTTTTGGAAAATATTCTAATCAAAGAATAAGTAAGATATTTTTAGATTGAATTTAAATTTCAATATTTTTAGTTTAAAGGTCAACTAATAAATGAGCTGATACATTTTTGATTTTTGAATTCTTTTAAAGAAAATTAAAATCACAGCAACACAATACATTTTTAAGATTTTGATAATAAAAATTTAAAAATGCTATTACTCAATTGCAACGGCACCAAAACTTGGTGCTAAGTTTTTTATTTTTAAAATAACTCACAAATGCTCGAATCACTTTATAAAAATAATAAGTATACTTTTAAGGTTGGTATAAAGAAGAATCATATAGTTTTTAAATAATTAATAAATTCTTAAAAATGAAAAATTAAACCTAAAACATTCTATCACAAAATTTAGATTTTTAGAAATCTAATCTAATAACATAAATGTAAAGCTAAATTGAACAAACAATAGGCAACTAAAAATTTAAACTTATTTGAAAATTTATGAAATATATTAGTTAGTTAATCATGCTTGATCAATATAAATTAGGTTATTAAAGATATAAATTAAGATTATTGATTTTTTTGTAAGAAAATATGTTAAAAAAGGGATAATATTATTTATTAATTAAACCTTAACTTGCCATCTTTGGTAGGACATACATGTTAATTATTAATTAAATTATGATTTTTTTCTAAGAGATTAATAAATTATTTAATTGGTATCTTTGGTTGGGCAGGTAATTTAAACTCTCATCAAGGTGTCCAAGTTAGACTAATGATTTAAGTATTTGAAAACTAATTTTAATATTTTAAAATTACTACAAAAAATATGTCGTCAATATATTTTTAAATAATATTTTTTGTAAATATATTTGAAATAGAGTTTTCACTCTAACTATACAATTAATATAAATCAAAGATTCAAGAGCACTACTCCAAATTAGATTCAGATAATTAAATCCTAAATCTAATTTTCTTGTTTATTATGAAAAAAATTCTTCGTCAATATATTTTTTTCTCGTACAAATTTCATTTAAATCTTGATAAAAATAAATTTAATTCATTTTATAAAAATGTTTTACCTACTTTAATATTTCACAAGTATAACAACATTACTAATATCACGTATTATGTTTTTAACTAGATAGGCTTAATACAATAAATGTTCAGTACATTAAACATAACATTCAAAACAACACATAAAGTTAATCTAAAAAGAATATATTTAAATTATACTTCAAGTTTAAACTTACAAAACTTTAGTATCGTTTCTATTTTTAGAAAACCTCCAAACATAATTCACAACACTAGATATTGAATCAAAATAAAAACTATTACATAAAATATGTTAAACTCTTAAATTGAGAGAAGACCTTGAAAACTATGAATATAAAAAAAACTAGAGAGAAATTAAGATATTCAACTAGAAATGGAGTTTGAGGGATGATTTACAAATGAGGTTTAAGAGTCCAATTTATAAGTGAAAAAGGAGAGAAAAGTGGTTCCTTAAGTTGGACATTGCATCATATATTGATTCTATACCGCGAAATGATACAACTTGTACATATTATTTCTTCATTCACCAGTCTCGCATAACGACACACATAATACCACATTGAGGTCCGTATTCCTTTGAACTTCTAGAAGCCTTTTTTGATTTGCACCCTTTACATTGGTTTGGAACATATGTAAAGCTTACATATGTTTGTTGTTTATGCTTCAATGCTGCAATTGAGTGCCATCAGGTACTTTTCTTCTATTGTTGATCAGTTAAATTATTTTGAAGCTATAAAAGTACCTGAAAATAACAAAACATACATGTGATTATGAAAAGATAGATTTAAAAAAAATGATAAAACTGAACAAATATAAGTCTATTTTAATACTTAAAAGTGTGTAAAATTATGTTATATTTTGTGCTTTTTAAGCACTCATCAGCTACCTAGGAGAAGCTTGATTAGTTTACCTTTGTATAATCTACCCACCAGCCTCGACCACCAAACATCTAGCTAACATATAGGTAAGCATTTAACTTCTACCACTTCAATAAAAGGTTGGTAGAAAATACATGAAGGCTTTAACAACCTAGAATATGCACTTGGTAATCCATCTAGAAGATGTACTCTAGCATGAAGTGTGGCAGGGTAGACTAGCTTGGTTTTTCAAACATTAGCTGGTATTGAGCTTCTAATACTCTAGAAACAAAACATGCCACATATTCCCCAATGATTGCCATTTGTATAAGTATTTGAAGTCCAAACCAAATTTTCTTGGCTCACATTGAGAAACCACTTCATCGTTAGACATTGATGTAATCATATTAGAATAGTCACATCGATGATGTCATGGATTTTAAGGTACATGTCCACAATTATAGTTGTTAGGCAGGTATTGCTACATGAAAGTAGAGATTCACACGTGATGGAAGATAAGGCCTCAACAAGACAAGTCACACCTTTAGGCCGTGGAGTTCGACGCTGTCACTTAGGTCGAGTCGAACTTGATGGAATGCAAACTTGTAGGATGCATTATACAAACAAGAAACCTTTTAGGTTGTGATTCATAAAAACTTGATAGTCAAATTCTGTAAATTTATATTAAGCTCGCAAGTGTGTGAATAACCTTGTAAAAAACAATAAGTATACTTCCAAGGTTAATCTAAATAGAAACTACGTGGTTTTAAATAATTCAACAAATTTCTTAAAAATAAACACGAAAAATGAATCTAAACATTTTGTCATAATATTTTGGTTTTGAAAAGATTAAAATAATAAAATAAATAATAAAAGGATAGAATTAGGATTGATTCAAACGATTCTAGGCAAATAAGCAATTAACAATCAATGAAGAATTTATAAGAATAATTAGCTCGTTAACTATATTTGTTTAGAATTAATTAGGTTATTAAATATATAAATTAAGGTTAATGATTTTTTCTTTTTTGTATGAAAATATCCTTAGACGGGGATTAGATTTTTTTTTATAAAATTAATTAATATCCTTAGGTGGAGATCATCAACTAATTAGATTAAATTATGTTTTGTTTATAAGAAAGAGAATACCATCTATATCACTACTTTAGAAGGAGCACATAATTTAAACTCTTATTCAAGATACCAAAATTAAATAAAAAACTAAATTTCATATTTTAAATTTATTATGAAAATTATGTTGTCAATATATTAATCAATAACAAACTTTGTGAAAATCTTGAATGAAGAAATAGTCTCAATTTATATTATAAAAAATATTCACTTAAATTAATCTTCACAAATATAGTAACAAAATTAATATCCCATAATAATCAACCAAACATACTCAAATTTAATAAAATGTCAATAGATTAAAAGTAGCATTCAAAATAATACAGAAATATTAAATATGTATATAAAATTAATTGAATGATCGACAATATCAATTAAAGATAAACGGATGTATCCTGCTTAGTAACTGTAATCTTGATCCTTAATATATTCTTTGATATATATTTTTTTGTGATTTAGAAACCTCCAAAAGATCTACCTATTACTGTTTATGAATCTAACATGTTGTAAAAATTACAACTAAACTAAGTAAAACATAGGAATAGAGCTCTGACGGCTCTAAAAAAATAAAAATTATTTATGACTACTTCTATGACTCTTGACCTAATGAATATAAAAACATATATATAGGCTAAGGCTGACGTAAGGGCTTGGTGCCAAATTAAGTGAATGCATGCTATAGCCCAACTTTTCCATGCCATGGCTCCAGACTTGCAAAACTTTGCCTGATTCAATCCCAAATATGTTATGATGTGACCCACTATTTCCATGCCATGGCACAGAACGAATAATATGTCTAGTGAATCTATGTAGAGAGGAGTTCATTGTGGTCCACTATATTTTCATTGTGGTACGCAGTACTTTACTTGAACTATTGCTTTGTACCCTTTATATACTGGATGGTTCTTCATGTAAGGCTTACATGCCTTGTTCTTTTAAGCTTCTAAGGTTAAAATGAGTTCTTTTGGTGTTATTCTTTATGTATTGATCAATTATATATTTGAAGCTAAAAATGCATGAAATACAACCGAAAATACCCGTGATTATACACATATACATTTACATAAATATTGATAAAAACATGCATAATCAAATTTATTTATTACATTTAAGTACAATACAATCACGAAATATTAGTGCTTTTCAAGTACTCATCAAGTTGAACCATCATTCAGATTTTAAATCAAGTTTATTAGCATTCATTCCACATTTTATAGGCTAGAGATGCCACTTTTCAAGGTACAACATCTAGAATCACCCCCTCAAATATGAGTATTCTAGGTTATCACCATCTTGGTAGCATCGAACTAGAAGCAACGTCTTTCTACGTAATAAGAGATGTAACTCAAATTGCATAAGGAATGTAAGCACTACAAAATTTGTAGATGAGGCACTTCTCACCCATCTTTCATTTTTCCATGTCAAGCATACTTAACTACAAAATTTCAAATAAATGGTTGCCTAATCCTTCTATAAACTAATTGGTAATTAGAACATGAACATTAAGACATTTAACTCCATCCATTTAAAGTCCTAGGTGTTCATTGCATTATGATAGACTTAACAAAAATGAAGTGTTATAGAGCTAAACAAGTTATAAGAGTTCATCAAAGTGTATCCTAGATCTATAAATGTTCATTCTATAACCATGAACAATCATTATGTCAAGAGTGTATCACCTTGATGTCCTTGTCTGATTGAATTAATGAGAAATA
The DNA here is from genome assembly GCA_030763125.1 of Hippophae gyantsensis. Taxonomy (NCBI): domain Eukaryota; kingdom Viridiplantae; phylum Streptophyta; class Magnoliopsida; order Rosales; family Elaeagnaceae; genus Hippophae; species Hippophae gyantsensis. The sequence continues at coordinate 28,863,583 of CM061038.1, forward strand.
AAGTACTCTTACACTCATTTAGATCTAACCACCCTCAAGTGGGCTAGAACTTGTCTTAGAAATCCATAAAAAAATGGAATCCAAAAGCAAGGTTTCCTTATACAATTAATTTCAGATAATCTTGGTATGGTATGATCCAAAATCTCACTACTTACAAAATATTTTGCAATAACAAACTCAAAGAGGTTGATAGCCATATTAGCTTCAGATTGGCACCTTTCAAGCTATTGTCTCCCACCTTAGCGGTTGGTAGCCACTTCAGTTTTAGATGAGTAGAATTTATGAAAGCTTCCACTCTAACTTAGACACACTTATAAATTCAACATTGACTACGTAGAACCCACCCACAAAGAGCCAGCCTTGCTAGGGTTTATCCACCCAAGTTCAGCTAGACTATTGATAAGACATCTAAGCATAATGTGTCATCTAAAGGCTATACTATGAATGTACTTAGGAAATTCATTGAGATCAATTAGGAGGGAAATTTTAAAAGCCACATTGGATGACTTGTTCTGCATCTAACCCAAGAGACCAATTTCCCATTCCTAGTGTGTTCCACCTAGAAAAACATGGTAAAAATTTTTACATAAAGAAAAGAGAATGTTCATAAATTACATTCATAATGTGTTCTAAACATCCATAAATGATAGTGCTCAAAATGTATGATTTAGGAAGAGAATTCGGTTCATTCTAGACAAAAAAATGTTAGTCATATTCATAACTAAATCATGGATGCTTCGAATGCATAGCATTTGAAGAAGTGTCAACATTAACAACCATGGATTCTAAAATGCTTTTGCATTTCATCATATTTTATTTTTATCAAGTGATTGGTTAGCCCTACGTGGCATTATTATCACCAATAACAAAATATTCATAACAAAAAGGGGAAATCCAGACCAAGTTAGCCATAAAAGAGTTGTTTGTTATCACAAATTCAACAATGAGTGCATTAGGAATATAAGAAAAATATGAATAGTAGATACTTAAAAACTAACTTTAGGCTAAGGTAGGACCACTACTAAGTTTGACAACATAGTTAGGAGTGAATTCACTTCTCCTTTGCACCTGATATCGATGTTAGACTAAAGTTAGGATCTAGATGTGCCATTATCTCTATATTTGGAGTCCATATCTAGAGGTGTTCACCACCCTATCATATTATTTGGGGTAAGGAGTGAGATTACTGATGAGCAAGATCGGCATGCAATGCCGATCTTGTAAATACTTTGGTTTTATATTTGTAAAAATCTTACAAGTGCACGAATCATTTTATAGAAAATGACAAGTATACTCCCAAGGTCGATCTAAAGAAGAAATATATGTGGTTTTTAATTTATTATTCAAAATCTTAAAAATAAAATTAAATCCTAAACATCATGTCACAATATTTTGGTTTGTTTGTTTCCTAATGTAATAACAAAAAAAACATAGATTTGAATTCAATAAACAATAATGTAAATTTTTATCATTCATAACAGTGTAGTATTTAAGGATATAATAATTAAATTAATTATGTTTTCTCATATTATTTATGTTATTAAAGATATAAATTGATATTTGTTGATTTTCTCGTTTTGGTATGAAAGTGTCTTTAGGCGAGGCCCAAATTTTTTTGCTTAATATTAATTAACTAATATTCTCAGGCGGAGCCTATTAATTAATTAATTATTAAATTTTTGCTTTATTTCTAAGAAAATATCAAACCATCTAATCATAGCTTTAGGTGGAATCAATTAATTAGACTTTATTCAAGGTGTCCAAATTAAACCTAAGAATTTAATTATCCAAGTACTAACTTTTAAGTTTTAAAGTCATTACTGAAATTTTTTGTCAATACATTTTTGAATAATAATTCTTATAAAAACTTTTGTAATAGAGCTTTACTCTAACTATGAGACGATTGTACCAACAAATAAAAGACCACTACTCTAAATCAGATCGTATAATTAAACCTTAAAATAAAATTTTCATATTTAAGTTTGTAATAAAAAATAATATATTTCTCTCTAATATCCTTAATATAAAATCTTGAATAAAAATAAAATCAATTTTTTTATAGAGATGTTTTACCTATTTAATATTTTGCAAGAATAACAACGTTATTATTATATCATATTTACAAACAGTCAGTCATTTTAAATTCAATCACAGACAAATTAAACATAACATATAAGAATAACATAAAAAAATAATTGTAAAGAATTAATTTTAAAATTATACTCCAAAAGAATCTTTACAGAACTTTGATGTTAATTCTATTGCTAGAAAACCTCCAAACGAATTTGCATTTTCATATATTGAATCAAAAACTATAAATCTATAAAATCATAGCTAGTTCTTCTCAAAAAGAGAAGAAATATAAAACTAAAAATTAAAAAACTAAGAAAAATTTATAGAGAGAGAAAAAGCTGAGAAAATTGTGTCTTTAAGTTATTTTTGAATGAAAATACTTGAAAAATAATAAAAATTCCCGTGATTTCAAAAAGACAAATTTATATAAAAAAATATGATAAAATCATACAAATATAAATCTATTAAATCTATTAAATCTATTAAATCAATTAAATATATTAAATCATGATAATTTTAGTGCTTTAAACACTCATTAATTACTCCTCCTTTACACCTTGGAACATATATAATCTAGAACTTAGAACAAGTGGTAGTCACCATCAAGGTCTTGCACAAGAGTTGGAAGGATCCCCTTACTTAAAACCATGAAATGACATTTTCCCTTAATGCTCTAGGTGGTTTTTGTCACCTAGCCATGCACAAGAAAAGTGAGGATCCATATCATTTGAACCTTGCAACGACATTCCTCAGAAAATATTTAATGGTTTCACCACCGAAAGTCTTACCTAGGAAAAGTTAGTGTCCACTAACTTTGAACCTTGGGATGACTATCTTAATAGGAATCAAGCTTGTTTTTCCACAAAAGTCTTGCTAGGGAAGAGTAAGGATCACCTACTTTAAACCTTGTGACGATAATGTCTAAATAAACTAAGGCATTTTTGCTACTTAACTCTTATGTGGGACACAAAGTAAGGACCTAACTCATTTTTCACTTACAATGATGTCAGTCTTGGATCAAGGCAATAATACTATTTGAAGTCTTGCCTAGGAAAAGTCAAGATCCACCTACTTTGAAACCTATGATGACAATTTCTTAACGAACTAAGGCGTGTTTCGTCACATAAGTCTTGTATGGGACATAAAGTGATGATCCACCTCTTTTGGCCCTCCATAATGATATTGGTCTAGAATCCAAACAATGATATTATCATAAGTCTCTTGTAGAGAGAAGTAAGGCCATATCTTTTTTTGTGCTTGGAGACGACTTACCTTCAGATACACAAAACTTGTGCAGGATCATTAAGGTCATGTAGTTCCACCAGACCATCAGACTTGTGTGTGTAGATTATAAGATCACAAAATCCTTCAAGAGGAAATTTTAATATCATATCTTTTATATGATTGAATACAAAAGATACTTAGTTTTTCCACAATCACTTTCATGAAGTTTTTCAAGCAAACAATTGGGAGACTAGTGGATTCTAAGGAGAAAAACCATATGAGTTAAATTCCCAAAACTTTTGTTAAACAATTGTTGAAATCTTTGGAAAACCCAGGGTATCCAAGCGGTGGCACATGTCATAGAAAATCCCCCAACACTTGGAAATTTGTTTAGCAAAGTTCTACATAAATATTAGAAGTTAGACTCAACAAGATCCACATATTGTGCCATCAACCAAGCGAAAGTGCAAATCCCATATATAAAGAAGTTAGATGTCAAGTGCATAAGAACAAAACATTGACATGCTGGTAGGAAAATACCTACTAGCAATTTAAGAATTTTATTAAAAAAAATAGAAATATATATAAATACAAAATTTAAATAATATATAAATAAAATAATAATCAAGGCTTGTATATCACACAATGTCTTTAAGATAATTTTTTCGCTCACCGTGGGTGTTTGAGAACGATGAAAATTGAACTTCGAGGATACAACGATTAAATAATAATAAACTTACACTATAGTTTATTATTCTACAAACTTTAAAGCGTCTGAACTCTATTGAAAAAACTTAACTCTAGATAGAAAATATATAACCAAAATAATAATAATCATAATAACAATAATAATAATAATAATAAATAAATAAATAAATAAATAATATATATATATATATATACCTTACCGTCTCCTTCTTCTTCTTCTTCTCCTCGCAGCTTCGCTTTTCTTTGTTTTCCTTTTTTCCTTTTCTTTCTCAGATCTTGCTTCTTCTTTTTTTCATGTTTTTCCTTCTCTGATTTCTTCTCTATTTATAGAAGAATCATACAAAAACAGAACAGAGAAGTGATACAGAGAAACGGTCGGAGAAGAGGAAGAGCAATAGGAAAAAAATCAATTCAGAAATAGAAGTAGAGCAAAACGGAAGAAACAGGAAATTTAATTCAGAAATGAATTTTTCATTTCTGATTTAAGATAGAAAAGTTTAGCAATTTAATTCAAAATATTTCAACAATCCTCCACATGAATAAAATTGATATAGATTTTAAATCAAATTTTGACACTGAAATAGAGTTCAACGGATCAAAACCTATATAGGATAGGTAAGTGTTACCCTTTGAACCTTTCCCTGTGAAAGTATATTTATCTTACTGACTAACCAATAGACGCAATGTCTTTGAACTATTTTGTCATTTATGTAAGCGATGACATACTTTACACAAGAATCTTTCCTGACACAATTTAGTTCTCACTGTTATGATCATTTTGGCCATGAACATATGCCTCGTTCTGTGAGAGTCTATAAAGAATTAAGCCCTATACAATTCTATTTCAAAGCGGCCCCACTCCTCCCTCACATAGGTGATCTTTTATCTTTAAAAGTTATCCAAAAAGAGTAACTCGTATACTTCGCTCGATATTCTATTCATAAGAATCATTAAAAGCCTTAGCATATCCTGTATCTTACGGGTATCACTATTTTCATCATAGGAATGCACTTGAGGGTAAACCCCCATAGTGATATCACTAAGTCTTTACAATTAGGTTGTCTCTTTGAACCTAGATCTTGGGATCTCTAGTCAAATAGGTTAGGTTTCCTTTGCAAATCCTTATTCATTCATGGGCTTCAGTCTCATTTCTCTCGATGAATTATCAACTAACTCTCGATTTAACCCTTTAGTTAAGGGATCAACTATGTTATCCTTTGACTTCACATAGTCAGTAGAGATAACCCCCGTTGAGAGTAGTTGTCTAATGGTACTATGTCTACGAAGTATATGTCGATACTTATCATTATACATATTGCTTTGTGCCCTGCCAGTAGAAGATTGACTATCGCAATGAATGCGTATTGTAGGTACAGGTTTTACCCACTTAGGAATATCCTCTATCAAATTGCGTAGCCATTCGGATTCTTTGCCACATTTATCCAAAGTGATGAACTCAGATTCCATTATGGATCTAGAAATGCATGTCTGTTTAGAGGACTTCTATGAAATAGTTGCACCACCCAGTATGAATACATATCCATTGGTAGACTTTGAGTCTTTCATATTAGATAGGCAATTGGCATCATCGTATCCTTCTAATACAACTGGATATCTTGTGTAGTGTAGTCTATAGCTATATGTATATCTTAAGTATCTAATAAGTCTTGTAATACCTTTCCAATGATCAGATCCTGGATTACTAGTATATCTACTTAGTTTGCTTATAGTATAAGTTATGTCTGGTCTCGTACAACTCATCAAGTACATAAGACTTCCTATCACTCTAGAATATTCTAGTTGAGACACACTCTCACTTTTATTCTTAGATAGGTGTATATTTACATCTACTTGTGTTCTCACAATTTCAAAATCACCATTGTTGAATTTCTCAAGTATTTTGTCAACATAGTGACATTGACATAAAATGAGACCGCTTGATATCCTTGATATCTTAATTCCCAGAATTACATCAGTAGGTCCCATGTCTTTCATATCAAACCTTGAATTCAACATAGACTTAGTAGATTTGATCATTTAATCATTATTACCCACAATTAGCATGTCATCAATGTAAAGACACAAGATAACATAACCATCTTCTTTGTCCTTGACATATACACATTTGTCACATTCGTTGATTTTAAAGTCATTTGTCCTCATGACATTATCAAAATTTTCATGCCATTGTTTTGGTGCTTGTTTCAAGTTATATAAAGACTTCACTAATTTACAAACCTTTCCTTCTTTCCTTAGGCATGAAAAACCCTTGGGTTGGTCCATGTAGATTTCTTCATCTAACTCTCCATTAAGAAAGGATATCTTTACATCCATTTGATGTATTTCAAGATTTCATAGAGCTACGATAGCAATTATCATCCTTATAGATGTTATTCTCGTCACATGAGAATAAGCTTCAAAGTATTCAAGGCTATGTCGTTGTTTGTATCCCTCACTTACAAGCCTAGCCTTGTACTTATTAATTGATCCATTTGATTTACGTTTTCTTGTGAAAATCCACTTAGACCCTAGTGTTTTACTACTTGGGGGTAAATAAGTGTGATTTTTCAGAAAATAGACTCAATTTCACTATTAATTTCTTCTTTCCATTAAGGACCTTCAGAAGAATTCATAACCTCTTCATAGGTTTGAGGTTCACTTTCTAGCAAATAGGTCAAAAAATCTGAACCATAGGACGTTTCTGTCATAACCCTCTTGCTATGTTTGAGTTCAACCTCAACCTCAACCTCATACTCAACCTCTTGTTCATGTTTTTTTTACTATCTTTATTCATAGTCTCATGTGTTTGTTTAGACGAACTTGATTCTCCTTGAGATTTACATGGAAATATATTTTCAAAGAATGAAGCATTCCTTGATTCCATTATTGTGTTTTTGTGTATATCTAGGATCTTTGAATCATGTACGAGAAACCGATAAGCACTACTATTATGTGCATATCCAATGAAGATGAAATGAAGATGCAATCTATTGTTTTTGGATCTATTTTCACCTTCTTAGGTATAGGTATAGCCACTTTTGTAAGACACCCTCACACTCGTAAATATTTATAGGAAGGTACCCTTCCTTTAAATAATTCATATGGTGTCTTGTGTCTTTTTGTAGGATATCTTATTTAAAAGGTAGTTAGCTGACAAAATAGCTTCCCCCCACAAGTTCTGTGGCAACCCAAAACTTAATAGCATTGTATTCATCATTTCTTTCAAGGTACAATTCTTACGTTCATTAACTCTATTTTGTTGAGGTGAATAAGGCACTGTGGGTTCAGGAATAAGTCTGTGTTGTGCACAGAATTCACCAAACGGTTTTTCACATTCACCACCACAATCACTACGCAGTACCTTGATTTTCTTGTTGAGTTGGTTTTCAACTTCTGTTTTATAAAGAATAAAGTTCTCTATAACTTCATCTTTGCTTTTAAGCAAATACACATAGCAATATTTTGTGCTATCATCAACAAAAGTAATAAAATACTTATTGCCACCTCTTGTTTGAAGAAATTTCAAATCACATAGATCATTATGGATTAAGTCAAGGGGTTCAGTATTCCTTTCAATCGAATGAAATGATGACCTAGTCATTTTTGCCTCAACATAAGTCTCATACTTATGCTTTGAATCTATTTGGAATAAGGGTATATGTTCCATGTTAATTAGTCTCTGCAATGTATCGTAATTAACATGACCTAGTCTACCATGCGACAAGTTGGAAGACTCTAGCATATAAGCAGAAGAATTAATCTTATTAATATTCTTAGCTTTTATAGTCATTACATTGGGCTTAAATGGTCCATCAGATACATATCCCTTCCCTACAAACATCCCATTTTTTGTCACAACGACCTTGTCAAATTCAAACACCATTCGAAAGCTATGCTTGTTTAGCAATGAGCCAGAAACAAGATTCTTACGGATGTCAGGCACATAGAGTAGATTGTTTAATGTAAGCTCCTTTCTAGTCAGTTTGACCCGGCCTTGCCCTTGAATGGCTAATATGGCATAATTTCCTATGAAGAGCTTCTCTCCACCACTCCTTTGGGTTTGATGCCACCAAGTTTACCTCACAAATGACTACACACAATTCAATATCAGAAATATCATGAGTGATGTCATCAACCATGTTTGCCTCACGATTTCTATTTATTTTTCGAAACCTACAGTCTGGGGTTTTATGCCCTGTCCTCTGATAGTTAAAGAAAATCCCTTTGAAGGTTGACTTCTTAAAATTTTCTTTTCTAGGTCCCAATTTAGACCTTTTACCCAGCTTGTCCTTACCCTTTCCCTTATTCTTACTGTGTTTGGAACTTTGTCCATGTTTCATCACTTTATCCTTGTGTGCTGATGGGATATAATCTCTTTTAGAAGAAGCCTTGTTGTCTTCTTCCATTTTGAATCTTATTAGCAAGTCTTTCAAAGACACTTCCCTTCACTTGTGCTTAAGGTAGACCTTGAACTCTATCCATGAAGGGGGCAAATTTTCAATAATAAATACAACTTGAAAGGTTTCACTAAGTACCATCCCTTCATCATACATCTCTGTTATGATATCTTGGATTTCACGTGCTTGATTGCATACTGATTTAGAGTCCACCATTTTATAATCAAGAAAGCGACCAACTAAAAATTTCTTGGCACTAGCATTTTCAGTTTCATACTTTAGGTCCAATAATTCCCACAATTATTTGGCCATCTTTTCCTTATTGTACTTATTGTACAAGGAATCGGGTAGACTATTCAGAACATAGCTCCGACATAGATAATCAGAATGCTTCCATGCTTCAATAGCACTAGTATACTGAAAATCTTGTTCACCCTCAGGTTGATCGGGAGCTTCTTCAGTCAAGAACCTTGCTAAATTTAAGGTGGTAAGATAGAACATCATTTTACTCTTCCATCTCTTGAAGTTCAAACCATTAAACTTCTTCGATCTCTCTACCACAACATGGTTCATTGGAATAGAAACCGGTAACATTGGGGTTACCCCATAAGCCACAGAAGGCCTCCTCATTTGGTTCACAGTAGAACCACCCACAGTAGGGTCAACAACATTCACAGTTGGGTGTTCAGTTTGCGACGTTAAAGTTGTCATTTTAGATTGCATAATTTTTTCTTTGTATTTTCTGTTCAATACACAAAAAAAAATTAAGAATATATATATATATATATATATATATATATATATTTGTAATTTCATTAATTAAATAATTTTAAAATAAAACAATTTATTTAATTAAAAATTATAAAATATTTATATATAAAACAATATAAATGTATATATAGTAAAAATAAAATACAAATATAAAGTAAAGAATATTAAGATTAGTAACACAAAATACATAAAGAAAAGATAATACTTAATATAAAATATCAGTACAAAAAAATTGCAATTATATAAAATAATTATTAATAACAACAATACAGAAACCGATGAACACAAATAAAAAAAGTCTAAGTAATTTAATATAAGAGCAAAATTAATATTAAATATATATTATGAAAGAAATTAATAAAGTTGTAAAAATTGAACAGTAATTATAATAGAATAAATATAGCATAACAAATATATAACATAATAGATAAATATAACAAATTATAAATAATTTGTTTATCTCAAAATATTTATTAAAAAACTTTTTGTACTTATTTGTCCAAAAGTAAGTGAGAAATTATTTTAAGATTGTTAGAAATAATAATCGACAAACAATTTAAGAATGAAATTATTTTATTAAAAAAAATTAGAAATATATATAAATATATAAATACAAAATTTAAATAATATATAAATATAAAATTTAAATAATATATAAATTAAATAAATAAAATAATAATCGAGGCATGTGTATGACACAGTGCCCTTAAGATAATTTTTTCGCTCACCGTGTGTGTTTAAGAACAATGAAAATTTATCTCTCAGAATACAACGATTGAATAATAATAAACTTATACCATAGTTTATTATTTTACAAACTTTAAAGTGTCTAAACTCTATCGAAATAACATAACTCTAGATAGAAAATATACAACCAAAATAATAATAACAATAATAAATAATATATATATATATATACCTTACCGTACTTTTCTGCTTCTTCTTCTTCTTTTTTCCTTTTTTTCCCTCTTTCTTCTTCTTCTTCTCCTCGGAGCTTTTCTTTTCTCTGTTTTTCTTTTTTCCTTTTCTTTCTCAGATCTTACTTCTTCTTCTTTTTTGTGTTTTTCCTTCTATGATTTCTTCTCTATTTATAAAAGATTATACAGAAATGAAAAAGAGAATTGATATAGAGAAACAGTCGAAGAAGAGGAAGAGCAATGGAAAAACAATCAATTCAGAAACGAAAGCAGAGCAAAACGAAAGAAACAGGAAGTTTTAATTCAGAAATGAATTTTCCATTTCTGATTTAAGATAGAAATGTTTAGAAATTTAATTCAAAATATTTCAACACCATTCTCATCAATACAAATCTATTCTGGTTGGATTTCAAAATCCATGCATCATATGAAACATTTGAGACCACTATGGGAAATCTTATTGTCTGATATATTTGTGACAAAATTTAATTGGTCTTCATCAAAATCTAAGGAAGCATACGCACACCCACTTGGCACTAGGGAAAGTGGCTACAAAAATTTGTATTTTGCTTAACAAAATCAATCCAGACTAAACTGAACCTACACGATACAACATGACAATTATGGATTAATTCATCATTATATAAACCCATTCTTGAAGGTCTTAGATCATTTATGAGATCCTTAGGTCGTGATACTTCTAACTAACTAGATCTTCTGACAAGTCAAATAGCCAACTAGCCATGATCTAAGCGGTCCAAATTTCACAAATAAACCAAACTTAGTTTGATCAACCCATGGTCTTCCAAACTCTAATCCACTTAGTATTATTCTAGCCTCGATTTGCTCAGCTTATGTGCACTGATAGGAGTCAAATTATTGCATTTTTGTTATGATTTAAAGGTTGATATTTGTGTGAAAATTGCGTTTTATTTTATTATTTAATCCACAAATGTCATTTCACGGGTATTTCGTGTTTAAAGTGCAATTGCAGGTAAAATCATAATTATGGAGAAGTTTGGGACAAATTTCAATGACCGGGATTGAGTGCAAATAAAAAGAAAACAAAATTTCAAAATTTGGAAGTTCGCCGCCGGCGAGAATATTCCCGCCGCCGGCGAAAACCTTACTGAGAAAATGTTGAAAATCATGCAGGGAGCACGGATTTTGGCAAAGCAATCTCGCCGCCGGCCAAATCAATCTCGCCACCGGCCAAGTACATCTCGCCGCCGGCCAAATACATATCGCCGCCGGCCAAGTGAATCTTGCCGCCAGCCACAATAATCCCACCGTCGGCGAGATTTAGCGGAACCGAAATCGTAAGTTTTCCAGAAATCTCGCCGCGGCGAGAATAACTTCGCCGCCGGCGAGTTTCGTTCAAAAACACATTTTTATGCTGTTTTGTTCCAAAATTGCCCTCCAAAACCCTAGATCTATATATACATTATGATGGAGAAGGAGGGGACGGCAGAAAGCAGAGTTCAAAGGCATTTTTGGAGAAGAGAAGGAAATTTTGGAGAAACTTGAAGGATCTTCACCATTGTTGCTACCAAGTCTTCATCTTCAAGAGTTTTTTTCATCTCTTCTCCTTAGTTTTTATTTTCTGCAGTTTATTCATATTTGTTATTCATGGATTCAATTGAAATAATGGTTGTTCTTATTTCCGTTATGAACTAATTCGTTTTTGCTAAGGCTATGATGTAGTTAGATCAAGGAAATCTGATTTCTTTTGTTATGGTTATATGAATTCATTGTTTTCAAGTTGAGTATTTATTTCCATGCTTAATGCTTTTAAATTTCTGATCAAGATTTAGATGATTTGTTGCATTATATTGAGACCGAGAGGAGATGTGTAATGAATGCTTCTTGTGATAAATACCGTATGTTGAATGCGAGTTTGACACCTAATGCATGATGTATGTGGTTATTCTAGAAATTCCATAAATTGTAATGTGCTTATTTGTGATTAAATCTTCATAGAAATATAGTTGGTTTTCATAGATAAGTAATTCTAATATAACTTGAGAAAGAGTATTAGATAAGTTAGGGTTTTTAAACCATCACTTTTAGCTTTGATTCTCATATAACATGACTTGAAATCGGATTGAATTGATTTAGCGAAATCAAATGCCTTAGCATTTTTAATCATTTGTGAACAACATTAAATTTTGTTATTTGCGTTTAGTTTTATGTTAATTTACTTTTAAAACAATTTCAACAATTCGGTTTTCAAATAAAATTAGGGTTAGTCAATTTCGGTACTTAGTAACGTCATTCCTTGTGGGTTCGATATCCGTACTTTTGTACACTTTATTACTTGAACGATTCGTACACTTGCGAAAAAAAGCATCATGCACTACCATCCATCATAACACGCACTCCCTGAATCCTTAGCTCAGTTAAGAATCATAGCGATATATGGTGTTTGATAGAGTTGACTAACTATTGTTTGAGTATAAGAAGAGTTCTACAAGATGGAATTTCCCAAGTGTTATCTAAGATGCACAAATATTATCAATAGTGAAATTAATTCCAAGTGTTATCTCAATGCCATTATATACATAGTAATTGTCCAACCATTAGAAAAAAATATACAAGTGTCGGCTTTATGCTATGCGTTTCCAGAACTCTCTCTCAAGCATTAACAAAATTGTACAAATGTTGGTTTGACCTATACATCATTATTAACTCTACTAAAGTAGAGTTCTTTAGCCATTATAAACTAACAATTTATCTTATTTTGGAGTGAATAGTAGTAAAAGGAATTATCTTATATACAAATGTGCTAATTTAGGTGTATTAGAGCTCAAACGTGCGAGATATCACTACTACAATACATACATATAGTCTCAAACATTTAGCCTCAATTTTTTAAAAAACCGAGGCTATAGGGTTTTGGCCTTGGTTTTTATAAAATCGAGGCCATAGACATACCCTATCAATTTTCTCACTTTAATTTACACTAAACACCAATTTTTTTTTCTCTCAATGTTCTCTCTTTTACACTAAACACCAAATTGTTTTATCAATTTTTTTATTTTAATTTCCTCTATTTTTCCCTCTTTTTTTTTCTTTTTTCCCTTTCTCATTTTTTTCCAATTTTTTTTATAAATTTTCCCCCGTATATATATCTCTCATTTTCCCTTGTTCGTGCAAAACCCTAGCTACTATGTATATTCTCTTCTTTGCTCGAAACCCCAGTTTTCTCCGTTCCAAGCACACCACCGTGTTCTAGCCTCTGTTCCACTATCGTACCATTGCGTTCCAGCCTTTTTTCCACTATCGCGTCATGTTCGAGCCTCTATTCCACTATTGTGCTACATTTCAACCTCAATTTCACTCTCACATCGTGTTACAGCATCTATTCCACTTTCGTATCACGTTTCAACCTCTGTTCCACTCTCTCCATAGTAGTTCCTTGGCCACTGCTTGAATCTTTCTCGTAAAATCAACTCATCTTTTCTATTATAAATGACTCTAGGTACCAAATCTCAATCGGTACGTAGATGTTATTTGTAGCATCCTAAAGGCTTGCTTACTTTGAGAAATTTGGATGCTGGATATTTCTTAGATGTGTTATGAAAATTTGTTAGGAAGGTCACTTGGTATGGTTTGTGGAACGTGTGATCACCTGGTGCTTGGCCTGGTGCTAGTGTTGGTTCATTGGGCTGGTGCGATGGTGCTTGGTGTTGGTGCCTAATACCTGGTACTTGGCCTGGTGTTGTGTCTGTGCCTGTGTTAGTGCCTGTTTCACCCTAGCATTTCTGTATCGATAAATAGAGAGGACCAAAAATAGTATTTTTAGAAAATATTATTGATATACTATTTACCAACTTGTTTGCTATTGTTTGGTAAAAAACAATTATTAATTTACATTGCTTGGTTAATTCAAGGTTGGGATAAAACTTCCAACAGTAGAAATAAGGTTTCAGAGTTATTGATTGTCTATTCTTTTAATTAACACAACACTTTAGTTTTTTGTTTGGTAAGGTGCTCATACATTCACATAGAAGCAAACTTGTCTTTATAATTTAGATTCTTATAGACTCTATGCAGGTTGCAGCAGTGGTTTTGGTTTCATGGATTATATTCCAGAACCCAATTTCACCACTAATTGAATAACACAATGATGAACTAGAAGCACTTGAGACATGGTATATGGAAAGACATATAAAAATGGTTCTCTATAAGTACTCGATGATATTTGGTATCTAACAATGTGATATTGATAATTGATATTTCTTCTGTTTGATGTGGCTTTGGTTCTGTATTGATTAATATATGTTTCAGATGAGTTATATGATTATATTTGAAATTTTATTTTAAATTATGTTAGTATAATTATAAAGGATAATTCTATTTTGTTGTATTCACTCAGATTACAATGATAATGTATGATGAACACAAAGGGTTCGAGCAAAGTTTTATGTACTTACGCCCTAGTAACATGTGGTGAAAAACATTTAATTCTTCTAGAAATGGAAAGGAATATAGTTACACATAGGTTTCTTAATTGTATGGTATTATTTGTTGTAGGAATGATTACGAATTTACAGTGAATTTTTTGTTACTAGTTTGTTCTCTTGTGATAGCTTTACATCGATTTTTTTCTTTTTGTTGTAAAATTGCTTTATATTAATTTGAGTTCATCATGAATGATGGTTTAACCATGTCTTGGCTTTGCTGACTGCAGTTTTTGATCATGTTTTTCTAACCAAGTTACTTCTTCACAATATATATATTTGCATTTTAAAATATTTGCAGTTAGATGATAGATAGGTTATAGAGTAACTATGATGAATATTCTACTATCTAGTCTTCTTAAATAGAGCTAGTTCAAATTGAATATGGATTTTGTGTTCATTTTTGGACCACTTAAAAATATGCTTAGTTAAATTTATATGAGGCTTGGATGAAAAAATGAAACTTTGTGGTAGGTACACATGCTATTCTAGTTTTTTTCCCTATTTTCTTTTTCATAGTAGGCACTAGGCACAACATAACTCTTTCACTAGAAGTCTTTCACTAGGCGCAAAGACACGCAGGCGCAGAACACTAGGTGTACCAGCACACCAGGCGCACCAGAACACTAGGCGTACCAGCACACCAGGCGCACCAGAACACTAGGCACGCACACCATGCTTACCAGTGCACCAGCACACCAGCGCACCACCCCAATGCACCAACACCAACGCACCATCCCAACGTACCAATACTAGCCCAATGTAGCAACACCTTTGGAATTTGCATTTTCTTTACACTTATGTTGAAGTCGTTATGCACTTGATTATGTTGATTTGAAGTACACTTATAAATGCTTGTAATTAATAGTAAAAAGTCAATTTATAATAGTAAGGTTTTATATATTATGTTTTAGTGTATAATGATCACCACACACGAAGTGTGTGCAATGAATACGTATCACAATAAGTAATATAATGATAAGAAAAGATCGTTCACACTAAGATTATTTTATTAGAAACTTATTTTTAAAACAAAAAAAATAAAAATTAATTTTTTTGGTGTTTTAATATTTTAAGGAAGCAAAATTAAAATAACTAAAAGTAAATAGTAATAATTAATTAAATCAGATTTGGTAACTAAGAAAATATATGAGAAAATATCTAGGATTACTTATTCTCCCAATTTTCTAAACATGCAAATATCTAAAGTCTCTCAATGTAATAATAAATAAATTACATAATCAATTGAATCTAACCTAGCATGTATTCCTCTCTAAAGTAAACTACACACCATATAGAAATTAATTTAGTCGCACTCTCATACCAATTAAATTGCATACTACTCATTAAGTTCATCAATTATGGATCACATACATAAGAATCATACATCTCTGCCTAGAAAATATGCATGTTATTTAATCAAGACAAACAATTAAATAATTCTCTCAAATCTATTTAATTGCCTCTATAGAAAAATTGTTGGCCAAACAATTAATAACATACAAATCAATAATATAATTAAATTATAATTATAATTGAGGTAAAATATTAAATCATCACATGATAAAAATTGGGTTCATAAGATCCCTAGATTAATAAATTAACTAATTATAATTTTTTTCATAAAGTGCATATTTTTCATAAAGAAAGACATAAAAATTGATAAAGAAAAGAGTAGAAAAAGAAATACAATTAATCTCTTGAATTGTAGAACTAATCTCCTCTTGCATTTCCACCAAAATTGTGTCTTCTCTTGAATTTTTCTCTCTTTTTAGCTCCAAAAATTGACCAAAATTATGCTAACGGAGGCCACTTAGGGTTTATGAAGGGATTATAGCTTAAATATTTCTCAGGTGCGATCTGGACTATCAGATTAGTTTCAAATCAAAGGCTACGCTCAAAACAAAAAAAATTAACAAGTCCAACCAATTACAATGTGACACATGGTATGGGGAATTCACTAGGCAAATCAAGGAGTTATGCGTGGTAGGGGAGACCGATTAAAGTTAATACCCATTGAGTCATCAACATGCGGCGCGAGGTGATTCGTAGAATCGGATAACGTGGTGCAAGGGTGGAATGTGTGGAGCAATGGGGTAGCGACACGTGGTGACACGGTTTGACCAAGCTCAAATACTGTGCTGACATGTGGAATGGGTTTCGTCGTCCTCATACGCGACATAGCGTGATTCGTCCTCATACGGGACGTAGCGTGATTCGTCCTCTGTGCTTGCATGGCATCTACGTGGCTTGCACAATTAGCTCTCCTACTTGCGTTGCATGCCATGTGGTAGTTCCTGATTGGTCATGAGTTAAAAAATCTATAAAAATCTCAAAAAAATTCAAAAATTATATTTTTATCCCTTTTCACTAAAAAAATTATATTTTAATATTTTTTGATAAAAAAACTATTTATTGAATAAAATAAGTAAATATTAAGTAAAAAAAATGCGCTAATGACTCTATTTTCATAGAGTCATCATATAATAAACTCTCAAATGTAATTATAATTATAATTATAATATAATATGATTTAATATTGTAATTAATAAATTTATTGGAATTTATATTGATTTTTAATATTGTAATTAATAATTGTATATTTTTTTAATTTATACATACCCTATGGCCTCGGTTATTGAAAAATCAAGGCCATAGGACATGTTTATAGACTTAGTTTTTTAAAAAATGGAGGCCATAGACATACCCTATGGCCTCGATTATTGAAAGACCAAGGCCATAGGACATGTTTATGGCCTCCGTTTTTAAAAAAATTGAGATCATAGATATGTCTTATGGCCTCGGTCTTTCAATGACCAAGGCTATAGGTAACAGTCTATGATCTCTCTCACTTAGGCTTCATTTCTTATAATCGTGATCATAGACCTACAATCACAATTAAAAACTGAGGTCATATGTATGTTTTTTAGTAGTGTATAGAATTTTAATAGAAATTACAAGACTGTCACTAACTTGATTGGTCAATCTTTGCTCAACTATGATCGAGGGTTCTCAAGTAGATTTTATCATTGTAGGTTGATTGATCGGAAAAGGGTTTTTCTAAAAGGGACTCGATCGATTTAGCTTCACTTGACCTCAATTGAGTTCCCTCAAGTTGGAATAATGTGTTGGCTAGATTGATCGAGAAATGGTCTCAATTGATTGAGTTAGGTAAAATTTAACAAATCGGCCTTATTTTACATCTAAATTTCAATCTCATCTATTAGATCAAAGCTAATTCAATTCCTAAACCAATTGGGCTAGCTGTATACCTATATTAGCAATAGCTTTGAACACATAAAAAACACATGCATCTTATTTAAGATTGAGAGCAATGAGAACAATAATTCAGAGCAACTAGAAGGAGTTAAAGATTGATAAAGTCCAGACTTGATTCATGACATAATTTTATCATTCTTTTTTAATTAATTTAGTTTCTTTCCACAAACTCATCTATCATTATTGATTATGTTTAGAATGATGAGTTGTTAGGTTCTTTTAGGATTGTGGTTGAACCTAGTCACATAGCATGTAATCAAAACAAATTTATTTATGTGATTTTTCTATTTAATTGATATCTTAATTAATCTTGTATTTAAAGCTTCAATTAATTGTCAATTAATTGCATGATTTTGAGGTTTATGTCTAGCTTGAAAAAGTGAAATATGGATTATTCTTGGATTAGTTAATATATATACATTAGAATAGTGCAAAAGTATGACTAATGTATGTATAGTGTGATTGCATGTGAGTTTAATTATTGCGTAAGCAAAATAGCATGAAAAATATGATTGTTTATGTGAAGTCATATATGATTATTTGAAAAAGATTCATTGACATCTAAAGTCATGTAGTTAGATATCATATTTAAAGAAGTTATTTAGAGATTTTTTGAATTATATATGAAGTGATTAGAGGATTTTGAAATCCTAAGTTTTTCTTACTGATTTAATCGTACATTCAGAACAATATCAATTTAATAGTAATATTGATAGATTTTTCCTTATTGTTTGCCTAAATAATATTGCAATTACTTAGTATTGGTATTCTATTATGAAAGACCTCATTCCTCAAGGATTGATACTCATGCTTTAGCACTATATTACTTACACGACTCATAAACTTAGAACCATGTGTCAATCACCAAATTTTAAGTACACAAGGAAAGTGCAAAATGTGAAGTACATTGTGGTGCCATAGAAAAAATTGGAATAAAAAATAGACAAGTTTTCTGATCCACCAAGTCTCACTAAGAAACAAAAGTTACAGGAGAAAAGTGCTACAAAACCATAAATAAATAAGTAATTTTTTGTCTACCATATACGTTAAAGGCATTAGTGTCTGTCCATCTTATAATTGTTGGACTCGATATACTCTTACACTACCTATTTTATGGTAGTTCAAAGTTCAAAATTGACTCCTGGATGGGTCAGATCCATCTCTTACTAGGATATTCTCTCATGACTTAGGATATCTTGGAAGCATTACATGTCTTTCTCTAGGGATTCTTGGATCTCTTCAAAGTCTTCCCAGCAACCATTTTGGCCAAACAACTCCTATGAAAATGTACAATTCCTAGGAAAAAATTGGGTAGGCATGAGAGTCGCATAAGGAAATTTCAAGTACAAAAACATTATTCTCATTCCTAGTCTTCTTGTTCCATCAAATCTGCACCAATAATTTCACCTTGTCTTCTGATTCAATTGAAGTTGTACAAATAGTTTGACATGGTCATCCTTTGACACTTCATTTAGAAAGTTACTAGAGCATTAAGTACATCCTTATTATCAAGAAAACTTGAAGTCTGATTACTCAAAGGTTTTACATCTTAAAATTCTGGTCATCCAATTAGATCCTAATCATCCAAAAATCCTGGTCATCTAGTCAGATCTTTCCTTATTATACTTCAAAGTTTCACGTACTTTGTTACGAATTTAACTCATCATAAATTGCCAGTCGGGACTCCATTTGAGACATGAGAATAATTGTTGGAAAGCTTAAAACATCAAAATCATTGTTTTGCATAGAAATTAGGGATATCAGCTATCCATTTAATTAAAACATCCCTGGTAAGACCCAACTATACTATTATACATAGATGAAGTAGATATACCAAGATAAGACCCAAGAGGCCTAAAGGAAAATGTTTGAGAGGATTTTGCTAGGTATGCATGGCACCCTCTTGTTGGTCTACATCATTATTGACAAGTCAAGAGGAATACAATCAAATAAACAATCAGTAGATATATTTGAATTTGAACATAAAACACATCAAAGAAATATTCTCTTATGATGCATTATTTAAATTAATTAATTAGATAATATATTATATTATGAGATTTGACAATATTTTCCCTGATTTTATGTACATCATTTCAATCTTTATAAATAGTTTAATTTATTTTGTTATAAGGTATGTCTTCTCTAATTCTTTTATTATTTCAGTCTATCTTTGTAAGAGACTTAGGCATTAAAGTAGACTTGATACCCCGATGTTATTCATTCTAATTATTTATTCAACCTCTTCAATAATAGTCGGCATGAATGTAGTGAAAAAGAATTGTCTTCAACAATTATAAGTAATGTGATATTCTTTCATTAAATGCAATTATGTAGTCCGATTTATTGACAAACCATTTTAAATTGGTACTGCTTCAGGCTCAACGATTACCTGCTTTGTTTTTTTTTTCCTCTAATATATTAACAAATTTTGTTGAAAATTTAGGGGTTACAAGGTCTCTCTCAATCATGAGACAGTTCATTTTCTGTATGTCGTAATCAAACCTTAAAAAAATAGCTATTAATAAATTAAGGTCTCGTAGCCATTCAAAGTAAGCCAGTTTGAACTTTGAACAGGTAATAGAGATAGGGTAGCTTGGACTGACGCTCGATGATTAATTATTGGTGTCGTTTCTTTCTTTTCTTTTATAAATAAGAGAATTGCGTGAGTATTGGTGTATCAAAGCAATTGATGCTTACTTTGACCCATTTAGAGCATGTCACTCCTCTAGCCAGGCCTTCAAATCAACTCTCTAGATCTTAGTGATCGATAAAATTTCACTGTCTCATCTTCTCAGGTCATACACTCTAATCATACTAAATGTTATCTTATCATTTAAAAAGTCATTTTTCTTAAGAGGACAAGAATAAGATAAAATTTATTAGGTCATGTTCGCTAGTTTTGTAAATATACGGTGTGTAAAGAAGCTATATTATTCATTATTTTTTAAATATAATTCTTATAAATTATTATTTTTTTAAAAAATTTATATTAATCTTTAATTTTATTTAACTTAAAGTATTATATTATCACATATTTTAAAAATAATTTAAAAAGATAATCTTTAATTCATAATTTTTTTAGTTTTTAAATATATTTTCAATTCTCAATAAATTTTAAAACTTATTTAATAACCAATTATTATTTTCAATTTAAAAATATAAATATTAAGAATTAGATGTTACATATTTGATAACAAATTTATAATTTGAATACTTTTATATATCATAAATATATCACAATTATAATTTACGTTACAATTTTTCATTTAATGTAGTTATGTGGGTCAGATTATATTTATCAATATTATAGTATCATATCAATTATGATTTATCACAAACTTGTGATAAATAAAATTTTTCTTATAATTTTAAACATTAATTATGATGATTATTACAACAATATCATTACATCTTAAATTGTTATAAAATTACCACCAAATTTTAGTTATTGTTGCATAAGTTTCTTAGCTTTTAGTTATTGAAATTGTTATTTTTTGTAACTTATACAATCACAATTAAAGTTTGATGTTAGTAGTAAAAACAATTCTTTACCTTTTTCAATATTTTGAATATAATTGAATTATTATTATTATTATTATATATTCAATTTTAATTTTTTAAAAATTTTAAAATTTAAGAATAGAAACTGAAATAGAAACTAAGAATTAAGAAGAATTGAAATAGTTACGATTTTCTTTGTTCAAACAATAAGTATCCATTTTAAACTTGGGAGTGTGAGAGTTAAGAATTGAATATTTGATTACAAGTTACAACCTTATCAATTAGGCTATCAAGTTAACGACACTTGTTAGTTTCTCAAATTTTGAACCATAATATACACTTCCAAAAGCCAATAATACCATACTGTGCCATGAACTCCATAGCCATCTATTTTTCACCTTCACGTTTAATCTGATCTCATACCTTAGTATTAATACTAGAATTTGGCAATGATCAATGGGATAGATATAGAGATAGTAAACTTAATGCTTTAAAGAGAGAGCATAATACAGATCTAAAATATCATAATGTTATTTTATATTCCCATATAATATACCATACAAGATTGAGCATAAAGAAAACACCAAATTCACAAGCAAAAAACACACGCGGCTGAAATAGAAACTAAGATTATTTTATTTTGATGATCAAACATAGGACTTTTTGCATGGGACGGTTTTATTTAATTTTTTTAAACAAATTGGTCAAGGTATTCATCTACAGTGGTGTATTTGACATCAGGGTATAGCTCAGAAGCTTCCACTCCAAAAGATGGTTCAATCTCAAAGTTAGTATTGTCTCCCTTCACAAACACTGAGTGGTTGATTGCTAATATCACATTGATTGGAAATGGAGATTCTGCAAACAATTAAAAGAAAATCATATACAATATTAACTTACTATATATATATGATAAAATGTGCAAGCATTTATTTAGTTATTAATGTTAAAATTTTCAATTGATATTAAAAATATCAATTGAAAATTTCAGTTAATATTATATTAACAGTTAAATGAATGTTTGCCTTAAAAAAATCTTGAAGAGAAAGAGTTTTTTTTCTTTTTCTTTTTCTTTTTATATAGGTCACCTTCAATATTCTTCAAAATTTGTTCCTCTGGGACATAGATCTTCTCAAGTGTGTTGCCAATCTTCTTCTCCCAAAGAGCAACAAGCTCATTGAAAGAGTAACTGTTCTTAGGAGGCTTAATGTAGAGAATCTTGTTCAATGTTCTCGGGTCATCTACAGCTTTGATAGTGTAGGTACCAATGTCCACTTCCTTGTTAACGAAAGCTTTAAAACAAAAGGGATTCAATATATAAGAGAAACTATTTATATATATATATTTATATAATTATATAACTATAAATACATATTTATTCAAAAGTCGATATCATTTTTTAAAAACATTTATTTAAATCATTTATATTAGAAACGATAACCATATATGTATATATATATATAAATAAGTTTAAAATTACCCTTTGGTTTTCCATCTCCTAAAATAACGACTTTGTCTCTAGGAGGAGCAGTGAGACCTGGCTGTGCCAAATTGGGAAGAAAATAGCCAGCAAAGTAATTTGAAGCAACAAAGGTGTAAGGAATTCCTGCTGCCTCCACACTACGACGGATTTGGGCTTTGACTCCAAATATTGATTTTGCTGGCTCTACTGCATGTACTCTATCCACATCGTTTCCAAACTCAGACGGGAAGAATCTCTGTAGAAGAAAAAAAAGACTATAAATCTTTAAGTGTCCAGAAAATAAATAAGTGAATTACCCTGGATCTTAATGTCTTTGCAAATTGATTTATAAGCTGAATTTCATATTATAATCATTAAAAATGATAATAGCAATATTATTTCAGCCATTAACGGATTAAATCAAAATTTATCAGTTGTTTGCCTTTCAATGCTACAAGAACCATCCTCTTTACTGAAAAAGTTTATTTCAGTTGAGATGCATTAGATCCCAAGGGAGAATAATATTATTGCTCACAATATTACTTGTCGGGCCAAATCATCAAACAACTTTGATAGTTTCTTAGAATCTCATCTTCCTTCTTTGATTTATAATTTTCTACTTAAAGAAAAGGAAGATTGTTAATCTTGTTTGTTGTATTGATCATTACCCAAAAAAAAAAAATGTTCAGAAAAGAAATAAATCTTTGATGCCTAGAGTATCTCCAACAACCCATTGCAATATATTTTTTCTCATCCACAACATCAAATTTTATAATAAAAAATATATATCCTTTTACTAATTTTATATCATATATTTAATTTAAATTTATTATATACAATAAAAAATTAAAAAATAGTATTAAATAACAAGAAAATACAAGTCAAATATAAATTAAAATAATATTTTTTTGATTTTTTATCTTTTATTAAAAATATAGTTGTGCTTGAGCAATTTTTAGTACAAAAACTGGCATAATTTTAATGTAATGGTGCTAGATTGGACATGATATAAGAGTATATTTCTTTCTGCTCGTAAGAAGTGTCAAAGTCAGTAAAAACCCATCTGTATCAAACGGAAAAAAAAAACCAGAGGCCAAACCGCTTTCAAGACTAATAAATCAAATTATATGGGATTGCATCTTCATCTTTGTTTCTATTTTTTATTGGTTGTCGTATTAATAATTAATAAAAGATTCAATTTATTTTTAAATAACTAATAGTAACGAATATATTTGGGGTTTTCTATAAAAAAAAATATCACAATCTTTTTGCAAAGTCGTTCGCAAATTAGGGTAATTAGAATGAAGAAAGAACAAGTTAATGAGATTTTGAGGAAACCAAAATTACCTTAACATTACCAGCTTGTTTAATAGCAGCGATGATCTTTTCTTGGTCTGCCAATTGCAGACCACCAACTGCTGATATAACCACGTCCACCTCCTTAATCGCTTTCACCAAACCGTCATGTTCGTTCAGATCTCCCTGTAATTTTAGAAACAATCAACCACACATCTCATATCAGTCAATTAATCCGATAAATCATGAAAAAATTCATTTTAAAAAAAATAGAAATCAGACAAAAGTAAAATACAAACATAGATCAACTTGACGCCCAAATTCTTGAAGTTGTCAATGAGTTTTCCCTTAACAGGGTCGTTCACTGTGCTCTCCCTAACCAGAGCAACGGTGGGATGGCCAGCCTTTACGCTCGCTTCGACAATGAATTTACCAATGTACCCAGTTCCTCCTATTATCAATATCTTGCTTTTATGATCAGCCATTTCTTTAATTTCTTTTTCCCGAATCCAAAAGGGATGATGCAGAGGAATAATGGAATTGTGGAGGAGTGGGTTCTCATTTTATCGACATGGAAAGAGTTATAATTACTAAGATACCCATTCGTAGGTAATATATTGGTTGGTGGGTGGTGGGCCTGGTGGCAGTGAGCTGCTTATTTTTTTGTGTGGTGTTAACTTTATCAAGCATCTTTTTGTCGTCGGTCGGATATCGTTAACCGATGGTAAATGAATCTAGCCTCAATATGAGACTGTATGAATATAATGTTTTTAAATAACAGTTAGACAAATCGGTAAACACATATATTAATAGTTTCATCCTCTACCTAAAAATGATGGTGGATATTATAGTAATTTTTCTTTTACATTATATTTATAGTGTTAATTTTCTATTGACAAAAATAACATTTTCTTTAATATATTTTTCTACGTTAAATAAATATTTTTAAAATTTATATTAAATATACAATGAAACTAATCAAATAGGATGTAATAATAATACACCCTAATAAAATGATATTTTATTAGGTATGTATAAAAGTTAATGCTTCCTTTGTTTCATGAGTAACAACATTGCGATATTAATGTAAATTATTATAGTCATTAAAATAATTTATTTTATAATAATTTTATTACATAGTATTAGTATTATGACATAATCAATACTATAAATAAAATGAACATTTTTTATATTTTTATTGTATCAATGACAAACATTATTGTGATAAAAATATTTTTATAAAAGAAAAACAACAAAAATATTTTTTATATTTTTTTACCCTTATTTCAAAAAAAATATTTTATCCTTATTTCAATGACAAACATTTTTATATTTTTTTACCCTTATTTCAAAAAAAATATTTTATCCTTTGTTTGGAAAAACAACAAAAAAAAATAATACACTTAAAACTTTTACCTACAAAAATAACACTAATCACTTCATACATTTCATTATAAAAAAATATTACATATTATTTTATTTTAAACGTCATAAAATTAGATACCGTTTAAACTGAACTAAAATCATTTAAATTCCTTTAATTTTGAAGTCGTTCAATTAAATCCTATTAAATATATTAATGTGTTATTTTATTATTATAAATTTTAAAAATATTATTTTTATTTTTTATTTTTGTAATTTTTTCCGTCTCTCGAAAGCCTAAGATAAATATTGTTATTTATAATGGTTAATACTTTATGTAAATCTTCCATTATATTTAGTTTATAAAAAAATATACTTAATTTTTTAAAAAATAAAATTATATCTTTTTATTTATTTATATTTTAAAAAATATATTATAAACATTATGTTAAATATTTTTTTACTAATAGTATCATATATTATTAAAATTCTTATAAGATAGAAATATGTTTTACATTATTATATTTATTTTAATGTATGTACATTTTAGGTTAGAAAATTAATTGAATTATAATTATAAATAGTTTGTGTCATTTTTATTTTTAAGATATCGAAAAATATTATAACAATTATGTTGAAGTTAATTTTCACATTTATTATGTTCATTACATATTTATTGACCAGTATCCTAAAAAGGATGAATAAACACTAAGGGGGGAGACATCAAAGGTGTCAAATCTACTCTAAAGATTAAGTTAATAATATGAAAGAGTTTTAATTGTTATAATGTAACGATAGAGATTTGGTACTTTATGAATAAGTTATTTATAAGGGTTGAATGGATATTGATAAACTCGAAGGAGATATGATTAAATCTCTTCATATATGATAATATATAATTTATTTTTTAAATAATTTTATAGAGAGAATATATTATAGATATACTTTCTTTTCAAATTCATATCTATCTATTGACTATGTAGCTTGATCGTGATTATATCCATTTTGACCAACTAAAAATGGTATTGACCATTCATGGGATGTCATGAGTATTAGGTGAAATTTTCCCTCAACATTATCTTCCTAAGCCTTTTGGGCTATCACAGGCAAGCTAGGTGGTCTAGATACTTCACTTAGGTATGGCAACGTAGTTGCATTATGGTAGAGATGTTTTAATTATCTAGGTTGTTGGTATGCTTCGTCTCTTTGTAAATTTGCATTTTTGACATCTTATGCTTTTCTAGGATGTTTTAGTGCATCAAATGAACTTTCGATTGAAAAGTTAGGCCAATCAAAGTTTCTAGTGAAAAATTCAACATGTGTTCTACGAATTTTGACTCCAAAATCCTAATATTTATCTATTGTATTCTCAATTATCTTCTTCAAGTTGATCCCTTAGATCATGGGGCACAAAGATGGATGAGATTGAGCTTGTGAACCTATATATAGGTTAACCTTCTATCAAGCTCATTCACCTAAATCCATTCAGTCAATTATTGGAGTATAATCAAGTAGGATTTGGCTGGATCATAAGAAACTCTGGATAAAAAATCTCTATATAGCTGTATTTATGGTTTACTTAGTGATAAGGGAGCACCCATCCTTAAGTGAATATCTCAACAGAACATTCGAGATATGCCATGTGAAATTTATTGTATAAATTTAATTGAAGTAGAAGATCAAGTGAAACAGTTGGTGTAGCTTTGATGGAACTAGATAACTTAAAATAACTTGGTGATTTTATGGTGGGATTATCATGCTTGCACAATTTTTTTTTCTAGAATTTGCATATTGTCATAGAAGTTGTATAGTGAAGAGATCAAGGAATGTTTAAAAGAAGTCCAACAATACTACCAAACTGTTATGATTTGTGACTACTTGCAAAAGATGGACCCGAGACATAAAAAGACAAAAGTTAAGGAGTCAATTGTGACCTCTACAACTGGGAGGAAAAAGGTAGTGTAGGACTATATAAAGTTCAACAATCAGCTAGCTAATAGTCACTAGTGTCTTTTGGGCATATAAATTTAAGTATGTCAAGAGAATTTTGGATTCATATATCCATACTTGGACCTACTTCTCATTCGAATCTCAATCTTTACTAACTCTACCTTGAGACTTAGTGAGTCTATGAAGGTCATTGCATAGGATGTCCAAAGTAAAAAAGAAGTAAGGCACACAATGCATAAATGGGACTTCTAAACTACGTGGTGGCCTTGTCATCTTGCATGGCATCCAAGGTGATACTTAGGATCCAACTTAATAGCTCAGCTTTGACTTAGTGCTTTGGTAGATCAAAAGGTACATTTACATTTTTGCTTTTGTAGCATTTTTTTCTTCTAGAGGTTTTAGTTACCTTTAAAAAATATTCTACTTCTAAAAGAATTATTCTTCCAAACCAATCTTGGTACTTTGGACAATTTTTTCTTCAACTATGCTTGTGCTTGGGGGCTCAGTAGATTAGTGAAGATTTGTATTTCTTGTTGCATTGTTCTCTACGGCATCACATGACTCTTCACATTTTGAAATTTTTTTGCACATTGTGAACTTGGCGATGCTTAGCACTTTTGTAACATTTGCACAAATTTGTCAACTGCTAAACCTTAATTTTGGGAAAGCAAACATCAGTCCAACACTTGAACAAATTTGATGTTTCTTGAGCTATGATTTTGGCGAAGTCAGACGTTGTCTCATCATTTGAACAATTTATGTATGACCATACCTCAAGAAATGGAAGACAAACTAGAACTCAAACTTCTTTGGCATCCAGATTGACTTTGGTATCATATTATGATGTAGAGTTAAGAATGTTCTAGGAAACATATAGTGTGATAGACATCAATAGCGGTGGAACCAGAAGCAAAACCAAGTGGATGGTCGACTAGCTTACCCAATTTGGGAGGTTGGTGAGTTCTAACGGTGGCTTCTAGTATGTTGAGTGGTTAGTCATGTTACTCTATAGATGTAATAACGTTCTTTTTTAACACCCTTTATTCCAGAGTTTTAACTCTTTACTATTATGTTTTCAAACTTCCATCTTTTCATAGGCTACATTTGAGCGTAGGATGATAGTTCATATGTCGAGGAGGGTGTGATTCTGACTGAGGTAGTGCTCTACACTCTTATGGAAGTCGAGAATATTGTAGAGCCCTAATCCCAACTAACTTGAGAGACACAAGAAAAAGATCATATTTATTGGGTGATCTAAGATGATGTCATTAATGTCAAGCTTTATAGGCCTTAAAAAAATTATTTTTCCTTGAAACTTTGTTTGTAGCTTTAGAAGCAATTTACCAATGAAAAAAATTCATATTTTTTCTTTATCATTGCCTTGGCACTTTTATGCTCCATAATTACTTGCATGTTTTTATTTATGAATCATTATTAACGTGGTTGCATACTTTGTACTTGAGATTGATTCACTTGACATTATTTTCCATTGAGCAACCACTTTGTAAATAGTTATGCAACCTAAAGTAGATTTTCAATGAGGTTTCAAGCCAAGTTGAAAAGTTGATGACCTGGAGGTAGCTTAGTAAATAATTAACAACTTTAATTTTTTGGAGAACCATATGACCTAGAATTGAAGGAGCCCTAACAACCAAGAGTGTGTATGGCATTACACCACTATGCAAACCTAGAAAGATTCTATAAAGCACTCAATAGGATGGATGGTGGAATAGGTGAAATCAAGCAAAAGCAATCTGAGATAGGATCAAGGATGAATAGACTAAGAAAAATCGATGATAGCAAGCTGGTTAAATCAACTGGCTCACTGGTCTACTTGTCAATTTTTGTTATTCAATGGTGGTAGTTGGTGGGCAAGGCAATTCGATGGGTAGACTGTTGAGGGTCTAGGGTTGGTCGGTTATGGCATAGGTAAATGAGTGATAGCCAGTTATGGCCCATGGGTATGATAGCTTGCGATTTTTGTTTTACTAGTGTGGCATATGCTTCCATGGTGACTCAGAATCTAGACTTTGAAGCTCAATTTATGTCATTCCTTTTTTACTTTTCTTTTTCTTTTTCTTTTTTGTCGATGATGTCAAAAAGTTTCTTGATTGTAAAGTGGTGCTCCCAAATTATTCTCAAGTCTAAAAAATTACTTTTCTTGATTTTTCTTAAAAATTACCGAAGTGTTTAGTGGTTGAATTTTGAGGTTATACTCTATAAAGTCCCCTAGTCTTCCAACCCCTTTACTTAGCATACTTCCCAAATGTGGCAAGCAACAAAAGTAGTCTAGACTCCAACTTGCAATAAGTTTAGTCTTCAACTTTATTTCTTGGAATTATGTGATCAAAATGAGATCAACACAAGTCCTGAAGTTCTAATGAATTTGTGCAACTTGACTTATCCAGCACGAGTTCTAAGTATCTAGGGGTCTAAATGAGGTAGTACCTTGTTCCTCTCAGTAGCTAACTTTCCAAAGTATCCTAGTGTATTAATCTTGTACTGACATTATTGTGGATGCCAAAGTAGATTATTTATTCTTTTGTTTTTTGTACAAGAATTAGTGTGTAAAACATGTCGTAGTTTATTGAGACATTATTAGTGTTGGGTTTTAGGGAGATTGTTGTACATTTTCTAGCAAGATTGTTGTCATTGTTGGGTTCTATGTATGATGGCCTACACATCTTGGGAAATATTTCCACCATCACTGAGTTCTAAGCTGGTTAATGCATCCTTCCCAGGAAAGCCTATCATTATCTTGGGTTCTAGGTATGCTAGCACGCATTTCCCAAGCGAGACTTATTAGGGCAAATCATACCTAGTTCCTACTAAGACTTAGTTACAGTTGGGTTTAAGATAAGTGATATACTCTTCCATAGCAGAATAACTTGTGGCATAATGCTTCTTAAGTCCTTTTTGAGGAACACTGTCACATGGTTTATAGGAAGGTTTCATTCCCACCACTGTGTGAGGATTGACTGATGTGAAGTATAAAGTGTTTATAGGAGAATGATTCCTTCCCACTTCTATATAGGACTCCATGGGTAAGTTTTCACACACAAAAAGAGGCATATACTTCTCAAATTTTCAATGTCTTAATCTTGGACCGATGTCATTGTGGGTACAAAAGAAGGTTGTTCCTTGCTTTGTTTTCCACCATAGAATTAGTCTTAAAATGCACCCTAGTCCATTAAGACATTGTCGTTATTGGGTTCTTGGTAGGTTATTGTATATTTTCTCGACGATATTGTTATCATTGTAATGGTATAGCTATGTTGGTCCACCTAAGTAATATCTATGTCATCACCGACTTCTAGGAAGATTATTGTACACTTCCTTAACAAGACTGTTATCATCTCTAAGTTCTAGTATGTTGGCCTACATTTCCTAGTAAGACATATTAGTGTAAATCATTCTTAGTTCCTACTAAATTTCAATTAGTAATAGTCTCTAGGTAGGTGTTATACTTTTCCATGGTAGGATGATATACAACATAATGTGTCTTAAGTCCTTCTTTAGTAACACTATTGAATGGTTTTCGAAAAAGTGCCTTTTTTTCCACTAATGTGATCACTTATTATTTTAAGATCTAGTTCTAAGTTGTTGGCATAAAAGGGACCAATAACCTTACTTTTTTTTATCAAAGGCAATATTTTATTTCTACCTATAAATTATGATAATGATGCATCTAGATCCCAACTTTAGCTTAATGTTACTGTCGAGATTTGTTTGGAAAAGCATAATCTTTCCTGACTCCTCTAGTTCTCATCGTCTTAGAATGAAAGCTAAATTTGTTTAAGTGTAAGACTTTGGTCGAGTGCAATTGTCGATGCTTGGTAGAGTAACACAATAACTTCTAACCTCACTAGGTCAACATATCTAAGATCAAACTTTGATTATTAATGCAATTGTTGTTAAAAAAATTCTAGATCATAATTTTTGGGTTCTCGAAAGATCGTTGGGATACTTTATTGGTGAAATGAGTCTCAAGATAAAAAAAGAACTAGATGCTCAAATACTCATACCATTACTGGTAAATATTTTGAAATGCTATGCAATCCAAGTGTTCGAGACTTTTGTTCCATTCAAGTAATCAATTTTGTATGCTA
This sequence comes from Hippophae gyantsensis, assembly GCA_030763125.1. Lineage (NCBI taxonomy): Eukaryota > Viridiplantae > Streptophyta > Magnoliopsida > Rosales > Elaeagnaceae > Hippophae > Hippophae gyantsensis. The sequence goes on from CM061038.1 coordinate 28,895,098, forward strand.
TTTTTCCCAATACTCCATACCCATTTATGAATTTGACTAACACTTTCTTGGCAGGTAGGGACCCGAATGCTCTTCCTGAATCAAAAATTTTATGTGTTGTATTTTGTTATAGTTTGTTATGGCTTGGATGGAAATGACATAGATTATATGTCTTAGAGGTGATGATTTTGGATGTTTTCACTAGGTAAACAATGTATCCATTCCATTAAGTGTGACTTGGATTCTGACAACCTAGATTCATAGTTAGGAGAAGAGTGTGCGACTTGGAAGGAAGGTTATTTAGACAACACTTCTTGGAAGATGACAATTCATTAAGTAGCATCGTCTTGGACTATACAATTGAGAAGGTGGAATTCTAGAAAGAACAACCTTGGGGTGGAAATCTAGACAACATAGCCTTCTAGGGTACGACATATCTTACTTAAGGCCTAGTCTTGTGTGAATCTCTAAACTCTTAGAGTGATACTTGTATGACAAGTATAGTTGTGTTCATCGACTTAAGAATCAACAACATCGTTATTGTGGATGTTCTCACATCATCAAGCCTTAGGGTGGTTTATGAAGGATAGCTAGGAAAATCTAGTTCGAATTGCACATATTTGTATGAATAGATATCACTAAGGGATGGTTAGCATCTTCACCTTCTAAAATTATGGAAGCTCAAAGCCAACTGATGTCTAATAGATTAATTGGTCTATTTGGCTAGTCTTCCTGTATGGTTTACCTAATTGGTTTGTCTATCTGGCTACTCTACCTAGGATGATGGTACCCGACTACTTTACTTAAACTAGCCACCCTATTGTATTATATGTTGGAAGTGATCTTTTAAGTGGATGACTAGATGCCCATTCTAAGTGACTTCTATCAAGGTAGGTTAATCAAGCTCATTCTAAGTGGCCATGTCATCCTAGTGAGTAGTAGAAGTAATTGTATTTCTAGGTTCCAACAGGAGAGGGGCTAAGACATACCTATAAACACATTGAAGGCCTATGCACATAATTTGAAGAATCAAACAATGTTTATAGAAGAAAATGAGTGATGAACATGATGAACCTAACGAAGAATGTGAAGAATAATATGAATATTCTTGGTTTATTCACCAGCTTAGATTAGTCAAAATACCAATTTTTTTTCCAACAAATGGTACAAGATGTTGAAGTTGATTTATGCATTTATTGTACTCACCACATGTTTGTTGATTTGGATCTTGAAACATATGAGCAAAGAAATGATTAAGGATATCAAATCTATTATGATACTTAAGTCAGTATTTTGAAAGAATTTTAATTAAAATAGCTGTTATGATTGATTTATGTATTTATTGTATTCACCACATGTTTATTGATTTGGATCTTGAAACATATGAGTAAAGGAATGACTAAGGATATCAAATTTATTATGATACTTAAATCAATATTCTAAAAGAATTTTAATTAAAATAGTTGTTATGATTAGAGATCTGTATTGAGAGGCTATTATAAGGATTGAACTAATAGAAATAAATTTCAAAAAGATATATTTAAATTCCTTAATATATGGTAATGTATATTTATTTATTAGACAATTATCTTATATAAGAATATATTTTAGATATGCTGAAATCCCTTTTATAAATTATAAATTTTAATGACTTGTATATAATATCCATGAACATATTCATAATTAATAATCAAAATAATGTTAATCTCATTTAATTTAGATAAATTAAAAATAAATTATATTATTTTTTATAAATTGGTTAAAATGTAATCAAAATAAAAAAATTTATAATCGTAAAGTACGAACATTAAATAATGTTCAAAATTTGATTTAATTGCATATAATATAACATAACATTTATTTATAAATGTATTTTTATTTTGTCACTTCTTCTATGTAATGAAAATATTTTTTTTCATATAATTATATATATTTTTATATTATAAATTTAGTATATATATTTTTTATAATATGTAAAAAATTTATACTTTTAGGATAATTAAAATTGAAATTATATAAAAATTAAACTGTTAAAATTTTAATATAAAATTATTTAAAGAGAAAATTAAAATAAGAATATCGGTTGGTAGCAGACTTGCATTCTAGCCGTGAATTCAGTGAACTGCATACTTTTTTAATGTGGTGTTGACTTGACGAAACATCGTACAATCGGAAGTTGTTAACAGATGGGAAATGAATCTAGCCTCTATCTGAGGTATGTACAAGATATAATTTTTTCTAATAATATCACATAAAGTCGGAGACTTAGAATCCAACTCACATTTTTACATTCACATATCCCATTGAAAAATTGGTATTACCGTTCAACAAATATTAAATACTAATTTGCATACAAATTTACATTTACAATAATAATAATAATAATAATACGAAACATAATAAAATAATTTTTTAAAAAATATTAATATATAATAAAATATAATTAAAATGAATATAAATATATATCTACGTTTAATATTTCTAGTATGTATAAATATAATTGTCTCCTATATTTCACATATCACATTCACTGATTTATAATAAAAATTTCAAATGAATAGTAAATTAAGGTAATTGAAAAAAAATTATAATTAAATTATATTTAATAATATTTATTTATATTTTTTTAAAATTAAAAATATCTCTTTTGTTAAAAATTCCATATTAATTAAAAATTAATTTTGAGGAGGTTAATTTGTGAAGATAAGTTTTTATATTTTTTTGGAGAAAATTATTTTAGCCACTTCTTACGGGAATAAGTTAATAAAAAATAGTAACTTGATTATAATATTTGTGTAGGCCTTAAAATACATGCATTTACTAATAGAAAACGTACTGTTGAAGAGAAAGGTAATAAAATATTAAAAATAATAATGACATATCCATAGAGAGGCGACTCAAAGTGTGGAGGCCCGAGGCAAAATATTAAATTGAGTTCTTAAATATTTTTTATATTATAATAATATATTTTAATTTTAATAATTTATTTAAACATATAAAATATTTATCAAACAAATAATTAGTATATATTTTTTTCTTTATTATTACTAAACGAGGGTTTTTCAAACTATACAAATAACAACAAACATGCATTTTTATTTAAGTATCAGAAAGAGAAAAAAAATATTAAATATTATGTATATTTAATATACAATTTTAAAAAAATATGAAATGATAAATATTTATAGTGTTAGATAAGAATTAATACTATATTTTTTTCAACTATAAAAATAAAATAAATAATTAGAATTTTTTTGGATCATATGTAAAGATGTTGGTGTGGAGAAATCAAAGATTAAAAAAAAATATTAATTGATTTTAGATTATGGATGAGACTAACAAAAAATATATATATAAATAATACTTTTCTTTCTTTCTTTTGATATAACTTCCACTATTTACTCTTTCATATTTTAATTTACTTGAATATCAAAGTGACTCACAGTTAAAAAAGATATATATTTTAATACTATAAAGATACAATTTAATTTTAAAATAAATGTATAAAAATAATATAATTTTGAAATTTTAAAATTAAAATATACATTTTAAAAAAAATATAAATATAAAATACGACAGCTAAAAATAATAAAACTAAAAGATTGATTTTATAAAAATCATGAGAGATTCTGTGTCTTTCATCACCCTTTTATTATTTAATCTCGTTGTCATATGACGTTATCCATGACCCGCCGAGGGATTGGACAAAACGTTCTTCTAGAATTCATAAGAATGATTAACGGAAATTCCATTTTTTTTTTGTTTGAAAGGGAAATTCCAAATTTCAAACATGTTAGGTATTTATTAAAGCTACCTCTGTTTTCACGGCACAATTATTATTATAAGACTAAAATTTTATTTAAAATTAAAAATTAAAAATTGATATTTTACTATTACGATAATATTTGTTATTCTAAAAATAATAATTATTTTTATTAAAGAATATTCTTATTATTATTATATCAATTTTCTTAACGTTAGAGTAATATTTTTATTTTTAAAAAAATTTATAGCATTAATTTGTTAGATAAAATATATTTTTAAATGATAGGATACTAATTTTATTTAAAATCACTCAAAAAAATAAGAGAGATAAATATAAGAGGAAACAAGTCTCACTAAAAACAAACACTTACTCAAAAGTTATACTCACTAATCACTATCTCATTAAAATAAAACAGCCAAACACTCCAAAAGCTTATATAAACAGTGACCAAACACTCGGCAACGTCAATTACTATGATATTAATATTTTGTATGCTAATTATTATTAAAGATGATTTAAAAATTCTGATAAGAAAATTTTATTAATATAAGTCTTGTAGTTGAACCCATAAAATTATAAAATTATATTTAATGAAAAATTATTATATTATTTACAATTATAATATATAATAATACTATTTTAATAACTCAAAATTATAAAAAACTTAATATAAGTAATAATAATATTAAACATTAATAAAAGATACATTTTGTACCAGGTCGAATTCATGTCTACATATTTAGCAGCATCTAAACCCAATCCACCTAACAAATAGTTGAAAATGGGTAAATTCATATATGACAGCTTGGTCAAATTTATTACAAATTTAAAATAAAGATTTGATGAAAAAAGAAAAGAAAAGAAAAATGTGGAAACAAAAAAAGAAGAAAAAAAGGTGACGTTGGAAGGTTGGGAAAAAAATCAAAAAATATTCCTAAATATATAACGGATGTTAAATCTAATAGTTATCAAAAAATACCCCTAAGGTTTAATAAAAGATAAAAAAATTCTCAAAATAGAAGAAGAAAAAATAAACTAAGAAATCATAGATATAAAAACAGAAGATATATCAAGATGTTTTTCACAAAAAATGGTAATAAGTAAAAAGAAATTTGAAGAAATTCAAAAAGTAAAGTTAAATATTAAAGAATGAGATGGATTTAAAGACCCAACATTTTATTAAGAAAATTATTCCTTAAAAAAATATAATCTATTATGGCATAAGTAATAAAGAAATAAGTATTAAGATTACAGATACAAAAAGAAGATATAATATACCATTAATTGATAAATAAACTATATTAAACAAGCTATCGAAAATTTCTCATAAGGATAAAGAAAAAATTGGATACATTCATTTAGGAGGAATTCAAATATTAATAAAAGCTCATTTTAGAGAAGGAATAGATACACCAATAAAAATAACATTATTAGATAACAGAATAATAAATAGGTAAGATGCCTTATTAGGAATGATCTATGGTAATTTAGGATACAAAAAGTGAAAATTTACAGCATATCATAGATTTGCTATAAATATACATGATAAAAATCTAAATCAAGTATTAAGTCTAACTTATGAATTTGAAAGAGAAGATTTAATGAAAGAAGGAAATCATTCATTTTCAATACACTATCTAGTAGCATATTCTTTAACAACTAGTCATAATAGTTGAATATATGGACAAAATGAATTTATAGAAATAGACAAAAATTTTAAGGAACTTGAACAAATAATAAAACCAGAAATACTAACAGACTTTGAAATACCAGAAGAATGAAAATTAGATATTAAAGAAAAATCCTTAGTAATAGGAAGAAATAGTAATGTTGGTAAAACTAATAATATACCAAGTATACTTTTATAAACCATGAAGGAGAAACTTCTAACCAAGAAGAAGTTAAAAAACTAGAAAATGAAGTTAAAATAATGAAGACATTAGTTCATGATTGCATATTAGGGAAAAATAATGTTTAGAGATAAAATAAAAAATATGCATTTAGAAGTAAATGGAAGCCTAGTAGGTGTAGTAAAAAATCAAGCAACATTATTTAAAACTGTACAATTATTAACAGAGAAAATGGATTTAATCCAAGAATCAAACACAAAATATTTACAGGAAATAATTGATATATAAAAAAATTACTAAAGGAAATAAAGGAATGTGGTTGTAATAAACTACAACAAGATATGCACAAGGAATTTTCAGAACTAAGAAAAGATGTATACAATATACATAGAAATAATGAAATAATAGGTTATAAATATGATCCCTTAGAAGGATTAAGAGAAGAACCACAAGGAGATCATATTCTCTGATTCTTAAAAATGAGAAAAGGAAAAATGAGGAACAATCTAAGAATAAAAAGATAATTCAAATTTAATGGAATATAGAAAAGAATTAGAAAGAAAATTTATGGACCCTAAAAATAGAGATATAGAAACATTGGTCAGTTTATTGACATTAACCAATGAAGAAATAAAAGAACATTATAATGAAAAACTTTGTACTAACAAAGAAGATGATGATATAATAATAATCAGTGAAATTGATTATGAACCAGAAAATATGACCTCAAAAGGTCATATGAAACCAATTTCATTACCAGTTCCTTACCAAGAAGGAACATTTGACCTACATAGGGGAGAAAGAAATAGGCAAAGATTAGAACAACCTGATACCATATATAGAAGAAGACAACAACTTAAAATGGAGGAAGGGTTACATTGGGGAACTAGAGGTAGTATTCCACCAGAATTTAAACTCCATGATAATTATAAATATAAACTTCTAGATTTAGATTGTATAAGAGATAGGAAAAAAGCCCTAGATGAATGGGCTAATGGAATGAGTGTGCTCATACAAACTTCTCAAACTATCCAAACAAATCCTTCAACCTGTAGAGTGCTTATAGTACATAAAATGACAGGAAATGTTAAAGTTTGTTTTTCAAACTTAACATTTCAACAACATTTGTTAATGCAAGGAAATGCTTCTACAAGAAGAAAATACTTGGATAAAGTAATAAATGAAATATACAAAGAATTTATTGGAGAAGATAAATGAAGGACTATCACTGAATCCAGTGAAAATGAAATCAATGAAGCTAAATGGCATCTAACAAATATGGAAATTTGTAACATGTGTTACATAAATTCTTTTATTTGTGAATATGAAATGTATTACCATAAATTACCACCCTTTATACAGACAACCTATAAAGAAATGTTTTTTTTCAAAAATTACCTGGAACACTATATAAAACCTTAACAGAAAAATGAGAACAAAGGAATAGAGAAACTATACCAGATACTCTAGGAGAAAGAATAAGAAGCCTTAAAGATTAGATCGTTATTAAATGTCAAGAAAGAAAAGAATATAAAAAAATAAGAGGAAATGATAAAATTTGTTGTGATACAAGAGATTTTAGAATACGAGGGAAATATGGATGTAATATAAAATATTATAAATATAAAAAATATAAATTAAGAAAAAAAAATTTCAAAAATATAAAAAAGATTCAATAAAGAAAACTACAAGAAAATATATTTTAGAAGGAAAAATTATAAACCTTCTGAAAAAAGGAATTATTGTCCTTCAAGAAAGAAAAAAATGCAGATGTTAGATCTGTAATGAGAAAGGACATTATGCTAACGAATGTTCAAGCAGACTTTAACATAAAAAAGAATTTAAAAAGGAATTTCCACAAAAAGCAAAAATCTTAGAAGAAGTTTTCAAAATAGAATTAAAACCAATCGAGGAATCTAATATAGATGATACTCATAGTATCTATCTATTGGAAGAAACTGATGAAGAAATAACTGATTCAGAATATGAATATTCTTCATCAAAAGATGAATGATTTGTATAGTATTACAAATCCAAATAGTACTTACATTAAAGTAGGACTAAAATTTAAAAACTATAACACTTATCATTTACATGCATATATAGATACATGAGCTAGTATGTGTGTAGGCAGTAGATATGTATTTCCAGAAGACAACTGGAAACAAGCACAAAAAATTTAATTGTAAGAATTGCTAATAATATTACAATAAAACTCAATCAGGTATTAAAAGATATTGATATAATGATAGGAGGAGAAAACTTTCACATTCCTACCATATATCAACAAGAAACATGAGTCGATTTGTTAATAGGAAATAATTTCCTAAACTTATATCAACCTTTCACACAACAGTCTCGCAAAATAAGTCTCACAACATTAGAAGAAGATACAATCTATGTTTCTAAAGTAAGAAAAGCTTTAACTATCTCAAACCCAACTTTTATGCAACAACATAAAAAGCAAAAACGTGGTGAGATAGAAGACCAACAAAAACCTTATTTAGAAAATATTTCATTAGATATAGAAAAAAAACTCTTTTCTCAATGAAATACAAGAAGACAAGGCCCTAACAGGCATTAGAAAACTATTAAAAACAGTCAGTTCAGAAAATCCTTTAGATCTAAAAATAAATAAATCTAAAACAATAGTCAACATAAAATTAAGAGATCCTAACAAGATCATAAGAGTGATTTATACTCTAGAAGACATGATTGAATTTGGAAAACAAATTCAAGAACTTTTGGAATTAAAAATCATAATACCAAGTAATTCACCTCACTCTAGTCCAACATTCTTAGTTGAAAAAGAAGTTGAGAAAAGAAGAGGAAAAAAGAGAATGATAATAAACTTTAAAGCACTGAATAAAGAAATCATTGACGATTGATACTTCATTCCAAAGAAGGAAGAACTACTATCATTAATAAAATGAAAGAAATACTTCTCGAGGTTTGATTGCAAAAATGGATTTTGGTAAATAAGATTGGATGAAGAATTCCAAAAATTAACAGCATTTAGTTGCTCCCAAGGACAATTCCAATGGACATTTATACCATTTGGATTAAAACAAGCTCCAGGTATTTTTCAAAGATATATGGATAACATTTTTAAGAAATTACAAGATATTTGTTGTGTTTACATAGATGATATTTTGGTTTTCAGTAATGAAATAAATAAACATTATTTGGATATTATCAACATTCTACAAGAATGTAGAAAATAAGGCATTGTACTCTCTGAAAAGAAAGTAGTACTTGCTTAACAAAAAATTAAATACTTAGGGTTTGAAATTAAAAATGGAAAACATAATCTACAACCACATATATTAAATAATATTCAAGGTTTTTCTAGTGAATTAAAAGATAAAAACTAATTACAAAGATTTTTAGGATGTTTAACATATGTAGAAGCATATATCAAGAAACTTGCAAAATTGAAAAAAGCTCATATTTGGATAGAGTAAAAGCAAAGGTAAAAAATTTACCAACTTTATATCATCCAGGACCAGATGATAAAATGATAATTGAAACAGATGCTTCACAAGAATATTGGGGAGAATTTCTTAAAATAAGAGTAGATGACAAAGATGAATATCTTTGTAGATATACATCATGATCTTTCCAAGGTTTAGAATTAAACTATCATACTAATGAAAAAGAATATTTAGCTGTTAAAAAGGTTATTAAGAAATTTGCAACATATGTCATAAGCTCCATATTCATTGTTAGAACAGATAACAAGAATTTTGGTTATTTCTTAAGAACTAATATTACAGGTGATTACAAACAAAGAAGACTAGTTAGATGGCTACAATGGTTCAACCATTATAATTTTGATGTTGAACATCTTTCAGACCATAAAAATAGTTTAGTTGATGCCCTTACTAGAGAATTAGCACCTCTAACTATTTTTATGCTTTCAGGAATGGAACATTTTGATATCAAAAGAAGATAAAAGAAAAGAAGATACGAATCTTACAGGAACAACTCGAGTTGCTATATCTCAAGAAATCTCTTATGGAGACAAGAAAGAAACATGAAGGAATTATTTGTTCAAAATAACCTCTAGAGACCAAAACCTCAAATGAGGAATCTCCATTAACAAAGGAAGAACCTAACAGTTCACAAAAAAACTTCTGAAACCACAAAACTCAATTGGATAGATGAGGTAGAAAAAGAAGAAAAGAAAAAAGTTTATGTGGTCTATAATGGCCCAAAACTAGGAATTTATAAAAACTAGGCAGAAGCTAGCAAATCTATTATAGGAATTAGTATAGTAACTCATAGAGCCTTCACCAACAAAATAGAAGCTGAAGGTAGTTATACTAACTACAAAACACCAAAACTAATAACTCCAGAGGAGATAGTAAGAAATTATTCTGCAACACTACAACAACAACCAACAGCTCCAAGCATATTGACAAATCTTGGAAAGATAGTAAGACCTCAAGTGCTATTTATAGAAACATCTCCTCCAGAGATTTCAAAAATAGTAAAACATTCAGTACTATTAAAAAAACATCTCTTAGAACTACTCCAATTATTGAAGATGAAAAGGACCAATATAGAAACCATAGTAAACCACAATGGTTGAGTCTCTATAATTTAGCCAAAAATCTACCCAAGAACATATTGAAGAAATGAAATTCTATACTACAGATAAGGAATTTCCTACAGGAAGTAAATTCAATATATTGGAAGAAGTTGATCCAATATTTATGTATAAAGCATTTCATGTAGGATAGATAAAAAATATATATCCAGGAATTAATTTAAGTGAGTTAAATTATTTCCCAGAAAATTTTAAAAGAGCAATCAAGAATTTCAGAAGAAAAATTAAAATAGGTGATAAACCTGTTTATCTTAGATTTTGCAGTTCATTAATGGACTGGAACGAGGAAGAAAGTATTAGTCCCTACCACTTCATCAAGATAGGAATTTTCAACACAAACAGAGAGGTTCCCAAACCAAGGGCACTTCCAGAAAAGGAATTCAACATAGAAAAACTTTGTGTATTAAGAGGTCAAATGTTAAGCCAAATTTACTATGAACTCAGGAAGATTGACAATTTTATTGAGATTAAAGTAAATTATTCAACTAGCAAAGTCATTATCATTTCCCACAGTAGCATGGCTCTGTTAGAAGAAGATGGTGAAAAAAATCACCAAATATGAAACCAATTTTAATAGCATGACTCTGTTAGAAGAAGATGGTGAAAAAATTACCAAATATGAAACTAATTTTAATTACAACAACCTAGAAATTGGTCGAGAAACAAGGAAGGTATTCTGCTTTTATGCCAGAAAAGCCACCAAAGACCACAAATGCATTCTCTGCATCAAAGACCGAGAAGATGAAGATGCATCATCATCAACATCATCAAAGGAATCGTTGGCAGAAAATGACAAAGAAAAATAAGAAAAGAAACTTTGGGTAGAAGACTACAAAAAAAATAAAGATGTAGACCCCACATCTTAGTCAGCAGTATGTACCAAGAAAAAAAGTAGTGGCTATCCTTTAAAGTAGAAAAGTAGATGAATTATTAGAACAAGGGTAAAATAATAATTTTAGTCTTGTAAACAGGGATTCCTTATTCTATAAAAGGAACCCTTATTATCATTTTAAAACACACACGAATACATAAAAATGTAGAGCTCTCTACTCTAAAACACTCTAGCATAGAAAACCTCTCCATCTAGAAATCTCAAAACCAATAATATTATACCCAGTAATTAATAGCAGCTAAACACCTCTTTCAAGGTTCTTAGTTGGCCTTAAATTGTAATAATTATTATACTATGAATAAAATGGAGTTCAGTTACTCTTCTATAGTAAGTGAAATATTGGACACCATTTATGTACGGATGCATAAGGCTCACCATTATTGGAAGACATTGGTTTGAGCAAAGCTGAGGTATAACAAGTGTAAAAAAGAAGATGAACAGAAAGAAAGACCATGGTGGACCCATCAAATTCAGGTATAATAATTATAAATTTAAGCTAGTTAAGAATCTTGAATGTTTAAATATTTGCTTATAACAAGACATAATATTGCTAAAACAAAAAAAATGAAATTTGTTTTTAGAAATAAACAACTAATAATTCCAAGGGAAATCAAAGATAAAAATCAAATTCTATTAGAAATATTTAATAAAGGTTATCTCTATCATTTAAATGAATATTTTAAAAATGAAAATTATGAAACTTGTCTTGAAAATTTTAAAAGATTTAATACCTTATTAGATATCTTTACATATTATATTAAAGCTATTAAAAGCATCATAGACCATCCTATTTCAAGGACATTAAAAGACTATTTTAGTAAAAAATACGTAAGAATAGAGGAAGAAGAATTCAACAACTTAATGTTTGGATATTACTTTTTTGAATATTATAAATACATTGTATGTACATGTTGTCTCTTTTAGGAGAACATAAAATCTTGCAAGTATACACAGTCACAAGTAATAATATAATAAGTAAAATATCGTTCCCACGGAGATTTGTTACTAGTGTTCGTTAATTACTAAAATTATTTCAACCTGATTTTATCCAAACAGTCGATAATTTGATGCAATTTGACTAACTAATTTTTATAACAGTTTGTAAGAAAATTCTAGGATTGCAGTTTCACCAAATTAATCCACTTGAATCATTTTATTTTCTCTTGATTTATGTTCTCATATTTTAAGTTGTTAACCAAGAACTCCTAATTTATCCATATATTTCTTCCGAGCTCTATACAAACACATCTCGCTAAAATAATTCACTATATTCCTATGAGAATTAAATTCAACCAGATTTATTAAGTTCTAAGTTCTCAAATAGTTACACATACAATAAGAGTATATTCCTATCCCTTATATATATGTTATTTTATCACGAGTAACACACAAAAATGCCTTTTCCAAGTTTATTTAAGTGTCATAGATTAATTAATTAATCTTTCGATAATTAAAAGCATTAAGCACAGATAAAATAAACAACTTAAAACCGTTCCATAAATCATTCAAAAATAATTAATTCAAGTTTCATAATTTAAGCTACACTACAACCCTATAACAAATAAATTAGTTCATAGCAGAAATTAAAATTACAATACAACAATAATCAAACATTTCAGAGAAATAAAATTTAAAAGAAAAAGATTAGGAGAAACTCTTTCACGATTCCTCAATGAAAAATAAATTTCTTCCCTTTTCTTCTTCTTCGTTGTCTTCTTTCTCTCTATTTTCTAAGAAAATAACAACATAAAAATGTTAAAAGAAAAGTTTTTGCGTGTTGTAGAAAACACGCCGAAAAAAATTGAAGTGAACTTGAAAAATGAAAACTAAAAAACAAAAAAAAACTCTCCAATGTCTTTCCTTGCGTCTCCAAATATAACACCCCTAACCAATTATTTTTTAATATAAAAATGCAGGTATTGGGGGACAGAAATACATGGAGAATGGAGAATAATAAAAGGCAAAGACGCGTGGAGACAATAAATATTCAACTAAAAGAGTGCGCCATTTTCGGTGTTTTGATTTCACAAAATGTATGCCACGTGTCCCAATATGATTGGCTAGAAGATTAAGGAAACACATGGTAGCTTCGTAATCGGTGGAACACGAGGGCGCACACTACTTCGATGAACCGCATCGCATAGGATATAAGCGCGTTGCTCGGTGCGTGACACTTGATTCCACTCGCGTACGAATCTGGACCTTTCAAAGTTGATCCAACAGTGAGCGATGAGATACGCCTCAGGAGAATGTTTTGCGCAACTGACAGGTAGGTCCTACTCTGTGCACTATGTAACGTGCATCTAAGAAAATTGGATCCAATCTCTATTGTCGCGTATGGATTCCACGCACCTGATCCTAACCGTTGATTGGACGATCGAATGGTGGGTGTTTCGCGTTGTTAATAGCACGAGTGGCCTCCTTCTCCAGCACAGAAAAATCAACTTTCCTTAATTGCATTTTAACCCTTAAATTTAATTCAAATTAACTTCTAATCTTTTGATATTTGCAATTTCACCCATTTTTAATTCAAATTATATTTTTAACTTTTATTAATTGCAATTAAGTCCTTTTTTTATTCAAATTCCTTAATTTTCTTAAAAATATATTTATTAGTAAATATTAATTTAATTAATTAAAAATTAACTAAAAATGTCAAGAACATAACAATTATAATTAATAAAATAGATGAAAATAACTATATTTTATACAGTTATTAGTACACAAGAAAATCTGATTGTATACTACAAATAGGAAAAAAATAATATACATTCAACAGATATGATTTATCAAGATAATACTCTATGAAAATCGAATCATTAGTATATAAATTAAAAGAGTAATTTTTAATTTTAAAAGACAATTAATAGATTCAAGATTAGAATTAAGTAATCAACATAATAAAGTACATAATATACTATGCAATTGCAATGAATATAGAAGAAAATTAGATTTATACAGCAAAATAATAATTTTTTTGAAAAATTATTACCTTCAATAAATATACAAAGATCATCAACTAGGTCAATATTAACCCCCGATTAAATATAGAGATCGAAAGACTTGTATGAGTCTGTGTAGTTTTAAAATCATTGGTATTATTGTTTTTTTCCTTTATTAAATTACATACTCTTGTGTAAATTAATGAATAAGAATATTTTCAATTGATTGTCGAAAGAGGCTTTTAGATGTTTTTTAAAGATTGCTAACAAACAGTGAGAATTAAATTCAATTAGCTAGATGAGTAAAGCATAGTGAGAGATTATGTTAAATTGATTTTCTAGAAGTTTTCTTCCCATTAATTTGATCTTTGAACAACATCTTTCTTTTCTTTTACGCATTTTCTTTAAATTGATTTTATTTTAAATTCCAATTACAACGATCTTTGTGACTTCTCTAGAAAAAATTCCAATTACAACATTATTTTCCTGAGAACAATACTATTCTTATCATTTCATTATAAAAATACGATACTGTATACTTGTAGTTTTGCACCAATTAACTTTTTGGCACCATTTCTATGGATTGATTTCTTCTTATTTTTGCCAATATCGACAAAGTAATCTTGGTTTTAATTTAGAATTTTATTTTTTATTTATATTTTTCTCTATATGTGTTTTTGACATTGGATGCGTCGTGCTAGAACTCAAAACATTATTTCTTTTAATCTAGAGATTGAAAGAACCTTTAGATCACGAAGAAATAAGAAAGTACTAGCCACGACTGAAGGAGAACATAATGTATAGCCATGCACCTTGAAGGATTATGTAAGGCCAATTGTGAATGAAAATTACTCAGTTGTTAGATGTCAGCCCATTAATGCCAATAATTTTGAGCTCAAACCTACATTGATCAACATGGTGTAACAAGCCCAATTTAGCAGATCGCCACTTGATGATCGCCACTTGTAAAGATGAATGGTGTTATTGAAGACACCATTAGACTGAGATTGTTTCCTTTTTCATTGAGGGAAAAGGCCAAAGGTTGGCTACAATCTCTACAATCAGGAAACATCACTAGTTGGTAGGATCTGGTAGAAAAGTTTCTTGCTAAATTCTTTCCACCAATAGAAACAACCCAACTCAGGAGTAAGATAAGTCAATTCAGAAAAAATAATTTTGAGAAACTCTATGAAGCATAGGAAAGGTAAAAGGATTTGATTCGGTGTTTCCCTCAGCATGGATTTTTAGATTGGTTACAAGTTCATATCTTCTATAATGGGTTAAATGAAAAAACTAGAACCATAGTTGATGCTTCTTCTGGTGGAACTTTGATGTCAAATACAATTGAAGGTGCTACTTTTCTTTTGAAAGAAATGGTCTCAAACTACTATCAATGGCTAACTAAAAGATCTATGGCTAAGAAAGTTGCTGGGATTCATGATTTGGAGTCGTTTGTTGCCCTTTCAGCTCAAGTAGCTTCTCTATCTCATCATATTTCAGCCTTGACAAACCATAGAATACCACAAAGTGTAGAATATGTTACAGATTCAAGTATGATAGTTTCAATGAATGAAGCAAGTCAAGAACATGTTCAATACATCAACAATTGGAACTACAACTATCATAGTAATCCTATTCAAAATTACTACCATCCAGGGTTTCGAAATCATAAGAATTTTTCTTATGGAAACACAAAGAATGTGTTGTAATCTCCTCTAGGATTTGATAGTCAACCAAGCAAGAAGAAGATGTCACTTAAGGATGTCATGGTTTCCTTTGTTGAGGAGACCAAAGCAAGGTTTAAAAAGAGTAATTCATGGCTAGATAACATTTAAACTCATTGTAGCAATATGAGAGTCATTATGAAAAATATTGAAGTATAAATTGGGCAATTAGCCACCACCATCAATGCTCAACAAAAAGGAACCTTTCCTAGCAATACAAAAGTGAATCCAAAGGAATAATGCAAGGCCATTACACTTAGAAGTGGAAGAGAAATTAATAGGTTACCATCAAAGGAAATTGAGTCCACCTCTACAGCTCCAAACAATGGCCAAAGCAATAATAAAGTAGAAGAAGAGGAGATTGTTGATGATGCACTAAGAGACACTAAGATGCCTTTATCAATTTCATTTCCTCATAATCCTCATATTCTCTCTACTCCACTTCCTTATCCTCAACGCTTTCAAAAACAAAAATTAGATAAGAAATTTTCCAAGTTTTTGGATATCTTTAAGAAAATTCACATAAATATTCCTTTTGCATATGCCTTGGAAGAAATTCCAAATTTCTGAAGGACATCATTTCCAAGAAGATAAGGTTGGAGGAGTTTGAAATAGTGAAACTTTCTGAAGAATGTAGTGTCATTCTTCAAAAGAAATTACCTTAAAATTAAAAGATCCTGGGAGTTTCACTTTGCCTTACACTATTGGAAATTTAATTTTTTGATAAATTTTTATGTGATCTTGGTGCTAGCATTAATCTTATGCTACTGTCTACTTATAGGAAATTAGGACTTTGAGAGATGAAACAAACAACCATTTCTTTGCAACTAGAAAACCGATCCATCAAGTATCAACGTGAAATCATAGAAGATGTATATGTAAAGGTGGATAAATTTATTTTTCCTACTGATTTTGTGGTGTTAGATACAAGTGAAGACCAAGATGTCCCACTAATTCTTTGCTACAAGAAAGGCTTTAATGGATGTTCAAAAGGTTGAGTTAACATTGAGAGTGAACAAGGAAGAGGTAACATTCAACATCTACGAAGCCATGATATTTCTAGAAGATCCAAGCACTTTCTTTCAGGTAGATGTTATTGAGCAATGTGTAGTAAAAGCCTTTCACGAGGATATGCTGGCTAAACACCTAGAATGATGTATAACCACTTTATCTCATGCTTACAATTTTAATAACTCTATTGTTTGTGAATCTAATTTACCTTTTGTTAGTGAAAAATTTCTTCACTGTGCATTTTTCTCAAAAGCATTGTAATAGGTTACATCATTTACCAAAGAAGTGGAGAGGCTAGAGCTGATGGCAGCAAAGATGGATTTTATAATCTCTACAGAAAAAGTGCAACAAACTATAACTTTAGAGTTGAAGCAATTGTCTGAGCATCTTTGCTATGCATTCTTAGGTGATAGTTATACCTTTCCAATGATTGTTGCGACATCACTTACAGCCAAAGAAGAGGAAAATTTACTACATGTGTTAAGGAAGCATAAAACAACCTTGGGATTGATTATCTCTAAAGGTATAAGTCCTTCCATTTGCATACATAAGATTCTAATGGAGGAACTTTACAAACCATCAATTGAGCCCCAAAGAATATTAAATCCAACAATGAAGGAAGTTGTGAGAGTTGAAAGTTTGAAGCTCTTCAATACTAAAATTATTTATGCTATTTCAGACAACTCATGGGTAAATGCAGTGTAAGTTGTACCAAAAATATGGGGAATAACGGTGGTGAAAAATTAAAAAAATGAGCTTATTCCTATAAGAACAGTCATAGGTTTGCTTGTATGTATGGATTACCACAAGTTGAACAAAGCAACAAGGAAGGATCATTTTCTACTTCTATTCATTGATCAAATGTTAGATCAATTAGCCAGAAATCCCTGTTATTACTTCTTAGATGATTATTCAGGATAGTACTAGATTTCCATAGCCCCCAAAGATTAGGAGAAAACTACATTCACATGCCTCTATGGAACATTTGCTTTTAGAAGGATTCCCTTTGGATTGTGCAATGCCCCAGCAATATTTCAACATTGTATGATGGCTATCTTTTCTGATATGGTGGAAGATATAATGGAAATTTTCATGGATGACTTTTTTGGTTTTTGGTACATCTTTTTATCATTTTTTTTTGCATAATTTAGCTTTTGTTTTACAGAGATGTAAAGATAAAAATCTTGTCCTAAACTAAGAGAAATGTAATTTCATGGTCCAAGAAGGGATCGTGCTTGACCATAGAGTGTCATCTAAAGAAATTGAGGTTGATCGAGCTAAAATTGTAACCATAGAAAAACTACCACCTCCAAAGAATGTGAAGGGAATAAAAAGTTTTTTGGGACATGTAGGATTTTATAAAAGATTTATAAAGGATTTTTCTAAACTTTCTAAACCTTTATGTAATCTTCTTGAAAAACATTTAGCATTTGACTTTGATGATGTTTATTTGTAGGCCTTTAATGCAATCAAGGAGAAACTAATTTAAGCACCAATAATGAATGTACTTGATTGAAGTCAAAATTTTGAAGTCATATGTGATGCAAGTGACTTTGCAATTGGAGTAGTGTTAGGAAAAAAAGCGAGACAAACTATATAGGGTCATATACTATGCAATTCATACATTGAATGAAGCCCAATTGAATTAGACAACAACTGAGAAGGAGATGCTTGCTGTGGTATTTGCTTGTGACAAATTTTGGTCTTACCTCATTGGTACAAAGGTGATAGTGTTCACTGATCATGCATCACTTTGTTATTTGTTTGGCAAGAATGATGCTAAGCCTAGGTTGATTCGTTGGATCCTTCTTTTTCAAGAATTTGATTTGGAAGTTCGAGATAAGAAAGAAAGTGAAAATTCAATTGTTGGCTATCTCTCTCGGTTGGAGCAAGAGGAAGTAAAACCAAATTTAGTGATCCAAGAAGCATACCCTAATGAGTAGTTGTTTGCATATGAGATCAAGCTTCCTTGATATGTTGATATTGTTAACTACCTGGCTTATAGGGTATTGCCACTATATCTTACTTACCACCAACATAAGAAGTTTTTGCATAATGTGAAATATTATCTTTGAGATAAGTCTTTGCTTTTCAAAATATGCCCTAATCAAATCATATGAATATGTGTGTCTGAAGAGGAGATGCAAGACATTCTCCATCATTGCCATTCCTCATCATATGGAAGACATTTTGGAGTAACACGAGCAGTGAATAAGGTACTTCAAAATGGTTTCTTTTGGCCTTCTATTTTTCGTGATAGTTATAATTTGGTGAAAACTTGTGATCGATGCCAACGTATGGGAAATATTTCAAAATGTCAAGAGCTACCATCAAAAAATATCTTAGAGGTTGAGTTATTTGATGTTTAAGGAAACAATTTTATAGGTCTTTTTCCTCCTTATTTTGGCTCTATTTATATCTTGTTAGCAGTTGATTATGTGTTAAAATGGATGGAAGCAATTGTTGCAACAACAAATGATGCAAAGGTAATGCTTAAATTTCTACATAAGAATATATTCACAAGATTTGGCACTCCATGAGCTATTATTAGTGATGAAGGGACCCACTTTTACAACAAGTTATTTGATAACCTTCTCTCTAAATATGGTGTGAAGTATAAGATAACACTTGCCTACCATCCTCAAACTAATGGCCAAGTTGAAATTTTAAATCGAGAAATCAAGAATATCCTTGAGAATATGGTTAACACCAATAGAAAGGATTGAAAAAAAAAAGCTTGATGATGCTTTATAGGCATACCCTACATCTTTTAAAACACCTATCGAGATGTCTCCTTAACCTTTAGTGTTTGGAAAAGCATGTCATCTTCCTGTTTAGTTAGAGCATAATGCTTATTGGTTTATAAAGAATTTTAATTTTGATTTGAAGGCATCAGGGGAAAAACAACTTCTTCAATTGAATGAGATGGATGAGTTCTAGAATGATGCTTATGAAAATGCAAAGATCTAAAAAGAATAAACAAAGAAGTAGCATGACAAATAGATTCTTAGGCGTGATTTTGCTCCCGGATAGCAGGTTTTACTCTTCAATTCACGACTAAAACTCTTCCTGAGTAAGTTAAGATCAAGATAGATAGGTTCTTATACAATTGATAAAGTTTCCCCTTTTAGAGTAATAGACTTGAAGGACAAGGTAGGGAATATATTCAGAGTTAACGGTCAAAGATTGAAGCATTATTATGGAGAACAAGTGGAAAGAAATTGTGCATTTATTTCTCTTCGAAATCCTAATTGATGAAGATTGAAAATTCTGGCTATAGACTATAAAACAAGCGCTTGTGGGAGACAGCCCATGAAACTTTATTTTATTATTATCTATTTGAATAATTTGAATTTTGATACTGGTTTATTTTGCAAGAATAAAGAGCTAAAATTTACAAACTAATACGAATCCACCATAAAACTAGGGAAGTTCCTTTCATTTCTTCAATCTATCTCACTTTTGAATTACAATGAGGACATTGTTTAGTTTAAGTTTTGGGGTGTCAACTCCTATAGTCTTGCGTTGTTAGATTCTCTTATCAAGCATGTATTTGAGTATGATTGAATTTGCTATGACTCTGAAATTTCTGATTGAGGATAGTTTTGAGAAATTTAAGAGATTATGGTAGCTCTTCACTTTATTTTAGACAGATTGGGATGTAAGTGAACTAACTTGTATATGATAAGCCTTTCTATGTGCCTATTTTGTGAAGCATATGTTTTATGTTTATTGCATATTTTTCCCTACTTATTTCCATGCATAATATGTTAAGTGTTTTATATGTTACTATGCCTGACAATTTGATCCTTTACTAGTACTCTTCCCTATAATTTCTTTGGCATGTTTTAGTTGGGGGTCACTACCCTCTTTGCACCATAGCAGAAAAGGCTTGTAGTCATGGGAAACGAGTGGTCATCGAGGCACTTGAACTACTCAAATTTTTCTATAAATATTCTCTATTTTAATTGTTTGAGTAATTAGAAAAACAAAGACATACTCTAAAATTTTTAAAACTCATTCTTATCAAAGGTATAATTGTTTTCTAATTATAGATTACTAATATCTCAAGTATGATTTTGGTATTTGTGGCTCGTGAGAGTGCTTATCAAAAACTATTTTATTGAGTTGGGTTGATTTAGTAAATTAACACCTAAGGTTTAGATTACCACGTTTAAGAGCTCACTCTTTCCTACCTTTAGGATTCACTCGTATCGACTGTTGGTGTCTGAACATACCACCAGGTGGTGGTAGGGTTCAGGACGAGAACCTAATCCACCTTGGCTCATAGTTGTTACGAAGGTAGCTAGGGATAACAGCATAGGAGCAAGGAAGACAGATGTTCTAACTGATAGAGATATTAGAGTTATATTTCTATTGAGTTGTAAACAATTTTTATACTATTAATGGATTGTTTTCTGTTATGTGGTTGCCATAAACAACCTGTGGATTTTACCACAAAGGTAAGAGTATATGTGGATTTACCTCGTTATATCGACATGTTTGCATGCACTTGTGTTTTAGTCGGTACAAGCATAATTATATCCAAGTATATACCAATATATGATGATTTTATTGTGTTTGAAAAACACATTTTTCCTTATCTACTATTGATTATTTTATTCCTTATCTTCTCACTACTTTTGCTTATGTTAATCTACTTCGTTTATTTCTATCTATGTTATTTGCTTATATGCTTAACTTTCACTGTGTATGAGTTGGGGTTAGCTTCCCAAACTCTTTACCCTAGTTGTTTACTAGGTTATAAACTTTCTTAAGTTGCATGCTTTTAATAGTATATTATTATTATATTCTAAAATTTAGACATAAATCATTTTCATTGTAATATTATTTCATGGTAACTTATAAGATAGTACATTCATTATTGTAATTCAAGGGAATTCATAATTAAGCATTTTATAAGTAGTTTGCATAGTATCAAGTACAATTATTTTATAACCTTATCCACTCACTGAGCTTCAATCTCACCCTTTATATTTGTTTTTTTCTCTCAAGTAACAGCTTTTGAGGTACAATCTAGCTTGTTCTATCTCAATGTCAATTTATACGGTGTATTTTGGTTGATGAAATCTTAACTAATGGCAAAGGCTAAAAAGCTCTATGTGTTGGTGTATAGTATGTATTGTAAAGTATATAGTTATGTTTATTATCATGAGTCACTTTCTAGTTGTACGAAATTATATAAAGTTTGTTGTTTTATGGAAAATATCCTTTCAGAGCTATTGTTATTTAATTGCAGGGAGTTTAGTCCTATTCCAATAATTGGGAAAGATTTTGTTAATTTTTTTAATCTTCTTAAATGAAATCTTTAAATCTAATCAAAGTCAATTCAAAAATGAATAGTCCTTCGTAACACTCCATGTGCTCTAGGGTTGATAATGTTATAAATGTGGTGATTTTGAACCAAATTTTATATCAAGTTTTTTGAACTAAAAGATAAAATAATAACACCTTAAGTATCCCATAATCAAGGGATTATTATTTATTTTACATAGAATATAATAACTAAATATTAGTTAGCCCTTCTTCTGAAAAGTTCTTGGATAAACAGCTAAATATTAGTTAGCCCTTCTTCTGAAAAGTTCTTGGATAAACAGCTAAATATTAGTTAGCCCTTCTTCTGAAAAGTTCTTGGATAAACTCCTACAATCGAGGAGGCTCATTCAGAAATGCCCAGTTGCTCTTAGTCCACCTACAAGCCTTACAATCCTATATTAATCAATCAATATATATTGGACAGCAAACCTTTACCACACTAATTTAACTGTGGATTAGGGCCATAAATTTTCAACCTGACTCATGAATTCGATACAAACTGAGGCCTTTTAAATAGGTTTGGATTGAGGTTAAATGTATTTAATTAGTCATAAATGCAACGACCCTTCTGAACCCGTATAGTAAAGGAAAAGAGTTGTCAAAGATACAAAATGGGAAGCTCTTGAAGTTCTTATTTCTTTAAAATTGAAAAAATGGCGTCAAATCTAATTTGTTGCTTTTTGAACTACAAGAAGGACAAATAAAATCATAACCATGTCTTTTTTAAATAAAACTATGAATGATTGTCAAGTGATAAATCCACATAATAAACTGTAGCTATTGTTTCATTCTCATATGTGTACATACATACGTGCGTGCATATGTACCAAATTATATGATCAGTAAGTAAATTACCAGCTATTTTTCTTGATGAGTTTATAATTAATGTTTGTTTCACTATCGGTATTCAAGCAACCCTCATGCAAGGAGGTTGATCTCTCAAAGACTCTCTCAGATTCGTCAAATATCATCTTCTCATACTGATTTCCCTTCATGATGTGTTTAAGATGTTCTTCCACCGTTTTGTTCTTTGATTTCCAGTAAGCATCAATCTCTTGTTTTGTCAAAGATCGATTCCTTTTGTATATCCCTGATTTTAAAAATTACATTAATTATAAACTTTATCATAACATTTTATTTAATCAATATAAAATATCACTTTAATTTTATCGAATGAATTCAACCCATGATTCTTTTATTCAAACATTCATCATCCACATCTTATCGATCAGTTTTTTATAAATTTCTATTAAATTAATAAATTAAAACGTAAAAGTATCAACACTCATATTTGATATTATATGAATAGGGATCAAGATTCCATATAATTGAGAGCTCAAGTCATATGTACTAGGAAGTAGAATTAATTACCTGATTTAGATTTTAGTACTGGTGAGTCCCAACCGGCCATTAGAGAACCCATTTGCTCTAATTATTTTATTTGGCTATTTGCTTTGATTGAACTCAATTTGATCAAACTATATCTTGAATCCTTAAGGTTATATACTGTCAACTTTTATATGGTATTTGTTAATTTATTTATTTCGTGGTGCCTTATTTAGTACTTTTTATGTTTTGATCTTATACCTTACTTGTTTTCCTATTATATCTTTATACGTTTTTTTTTTCTTTCTATCTCTTTCTAATAGATCTCATACCTTATCTTCTATAATAGATCTTATACCTTATTTATCTGCGATAATGCTGGCTCCTCTTGGTGATAAAGACGAATGAATATTCTAGAACAAAGGCAACTCAAACAATTACAAGTTACACGTCACGGGTTGAGATTATCCATCTTAAATCCTATTTAATCTCATCATTTAAATTACTATACATCACTAAAAAAATTACTTAAAAATAATATTTTTTAAATTGATAACAATAAAAATAATATATTTATTTCATATTAAAAATATAAATTAATATTAAAAAATATTATTTTTATTATTATAAATTTTAAAAATTACCTTATAAGAATATAACAAGATATTAGGAAAAAGAGAATGAGTGACATTTGCGTGACTTATGTACAAATACAGCAACTACATATGTACTACTCTATAAACAAATCAAAAACAGAGGTAAGGGTGAGATTATAAATTACTCAATTATTCAATTGATTTTATTTTTAATTTTTGAGTGAAAAAATAAAATGTATAAATACAGTACTCTTAAAACTTAGGTGGCGTTTGGTTCGTGGAATGGAATGGAATCGGAATCGGAATCGAAATCGGAATCGGAATGGAATGGAATGGAAAGGAAACAATTTTGTTTGGTTTTACCATTGGAATCAAGCTCGGAATCAGGATTACAGTGTTTGGTTTGTCACTGGAATAGAATGAAAAAAGCTATAA
Organism: Hippophae gyantsensis; assembly: GCA_030763125.1. Lineage (NCBI taxonomy): Eukaryota > Viridiplantae > Streptophyta > Magnoliopsida > Rosales > Elaeagnaceae > Hippophae > Hippophae gyantsensis. The sequence goes on from CM061038.1 coordinate 28,919,568, forward strand.
ATGACCTTAATACCCCTACATGCTGTAAAGTTCAATAATGTCATTTAATTACTATTTTTTCGTCAGACAAAATACATTATTGAAATCATTATTTTTTTAAATAATTATTACTTAATTAAAAAGAAATATATTATTAAAATTATTATTTTTCTAAATAGGGTTTAGGATTTTGAGGTTTGGGATGTGGGATTTAGGGTTTAGGGATTTAGGATTTTGGGTTATATTTGTAGGTTAAGGTTTAGGGTTAAAATTATTATTTTTCTAAAAATGGTTTAGGGTTTTAGAAATTTGGATTTGGGGTTTAGGGTTTTAGGATTTGGAATTTGGGTTTAGGGTTTAGGGTTTTAGGATTTATGTTTTAGGATTTTGGCTTTTGGAATTTATGTTTTTAGGGTTAGGGTTTTGGAATTTTGGGTTTAGGGATTTTGGGTTTAGGGTTTTAGGATTTGGAATTTGGGGTTTAGGGTTTAGGGTTTAGGGATTTGGGGTTTAGGGATTTAGGGTTTGCAGGTTTTAGGATTTGGATTTTGGGTTTTGAAATTTTGGGTTTAGGGTTTTGGAATTTTGGGTTTGAGAATTTGGGGATTTGGGGTTTAGGGTTTTAGGGTTTATGGATTTGGGGTTTAGGGATTTAGGATTTGGAATTTGGGGTTTAGGGTTTAGGGTTTAGGGATTTGGGGTTTAGGGATTTAGGGTTTAAGGATTTGGGGTTTAGTGATTTAGGGTTTAGGGTTTTGAAATTTTGGGTTTGAGAATTTGGGATTTGAGTTTAAGGTTATATTTTAAATGAGGGTAAAACTAGAAAAAAAAGTTTAGATGGGAATGAAATTATGATTACCAAGGTGGGGAGATGAAATTGTGATTCTTTCTTTTTTAGTAATCCGATTCCATTCCGTCCTCCATTCCGTCCAACCAAACACACAAAATGGAAGGAATCAATTCTGATTTCATTCCATTCCCTCCAATCAAACATGAGGTTATAGTTATATATAAGAACAACATCCCTTGTACTCATCTCATATATTTTTGTTACTAAAAAAAGTTTGACACATTATTTATTTTGAACGCTATCCAATTAAAATTCGTTCAAATTAGACCATTATAAGTGAGATTCATTTAATGTTAAATGTCGTACAATTCAACATTGTTCAATATTACTAAGATATTACTTAAATTTATTGTTATAAGTTTTAGAGGTTATTTTTTGCAATTTTTCAAAAATATATATTATTTTTTTACAACGTTAAAAAACATATGTTTATTTATATTTTAAGAAAAATGACTATATGTTTGTTTTATATTACTAAAAATAAAACTCAATTATAAAGAAAGATTATAGCATGTAGTTAAATCTTAAAATTAAGAGCTTATATTTTTTTCAAAAGTACCTATTTTTGACATCGATAGAAGTGATATTATAAAAATATTAAGAATTAGTACCACTTATTTCTCATTTAATAATATATATATATATTATTAAATTTATAGTAAATTTTTTACTATCAAAACCTAAAATTTAAATTTTAATATATAACATTTCAATATAAAATTTATAGTTGTATTTTATGTATGAATTTAATTATAAATCTATAAATATTATACATAATATTTTCTTTATAAAATTGAGTGGGAACAAATGTCCTTTCTCATCCTTCACTCTCCTCAATTCTGTATACATCTACCCTCCCTCTCCATATTCCCAAAGTTTAGAAAAAAAAAATCAAATCTTAGTATGATTAGTAATGGGTATAGGTACGAGCGGAGACAGTTTTTGATATAATTGTTTCTGAATTGAATTATAAAATTTGTATTTTAAATTATCTTAAAACTGTTATAGTTCGAGGACGGTTTTTAACTGTATGTAACGGTTTAGGATGATTATTAAAAAAATACTCTAAAAAAAATCCATTTTTTCTAAACATATTAATTTAAGAAATATATAATTTAATATAATTAATTAAATAAATATAATTAATTTTGGATACGAACATGTACGATTATCGGTATAAATATACGTTAATCTTATCTGTTGCTTCATGTTAGGTTAATACCCAAAATCATATTTATCTCTAAAATTTATCGGATAAAAATCGAACTGATATTATGAATAATTGAACCCGCGATTTCTTTTTTCATTCCTACTACTAACCGTGTCTTAGCACTTGTTAAGGATCGGAGATATGTTTGGTAAAGTGATCGAGTACGTGTTAATTTAAGGCATGGTTTATGATCTTCAGCATATATAGGAGATTGTTAACAAAAAATAATGGGATCCCGTCAGTTTATTCTAATTTTGTTGATTGTCTTTACAAAAGAAGTGAATTTTAATTAGCTAATATATAATGAAGAATAACATGTAAAGATTATGCACATTGGTATTAATTAGGTATTATAAAAGTAATAATATTTTATACATTTCTATACAACTTCAATTTTTATCAAATTAATGTCCTTCAATGTTTGGTAGCTCTCCTGAAATTGTTTGGTAAAGCTCGAATCCAAGAATTGGCAGCAATGGAGTCCTTGTTCAGGAAAGGTCCAACATCTTTGTCATTAAGGATGCGAACCCAATCAACTCTCTTAGACGTAATTGCTCCAGGTCCGTAACATTTGTATTGTCCATAATACACAGTACTGTAAATTTAATTCAAATGCAATTTAAATTATTTAATTTATTAGAGATTTAAAAATAAAACTTTATATATAAAGTAGTAGTTTTGCCGTGCAATTAAGCCATAATTAAAAAGCAATACCTTTCTTTAGATGAGTCGCTCCAATTATCCCATCCCTGTGGCTGAATAGCATTTGACATGTAAGTAAAGGCAAATATTACTCTAGAAAAAGGACCCCAAGGCCTTCCAAGCACTGCCGTTTTGATACCACTTATTTTGCAGTTCAAGAATGTGAATCCTGTTTCTTCTGATGGAGTCATTCTTCGTTGTGCTGTTATTGCTCCACCATTTTTGGACAAAGAATGTATGTGGCACTTCTGCAAATTAAAACACAATAATATTAATTTATTTAATTTTTAATTACTTGTATAATTTGCTTTAACATATTAGGCAAATTGAATAATATAATTGTTACGTAAAATGGTTTTTGACATTTTTCTCAGAGAATTTCCTGATATTTGAATATTATTAAAAAAAATTAGGAAAAATTGTTTACTTAATTACCTCAAAAAATGAATTTGCATTTCCACAAATGAAATCGGTGCCTCCTTCAATGTAACAATTGCTATAGTAATGTCTGCCAGTATCATCAAGTAAGGTGTCTTGAAATGAAAGAATTCTACAGCCATAAAATGCAGCTCTATCTCCAGACACCCTCAATGCTACTGCTTTAGCTCCAGGTCCGTTTGTATTCTGTAAATATTTAGAATACATTTTAATTGTTAAAAAAAAAAAATTAGGTATATAATTTTATTTTGAATATTTTCTATCTATCTATCTAAATACTGCATAAATTAAACTACGAATTTAAATACGATCAATATTAAATACCATAAAATTATATCCGTTTAATATTATTATAATATGTATTTTTTTTTTCTATAAGTTTTAAGAGAATTATTATTTTTGTAAATTTTTAATTATTTAAAAAGTAAGTAACCCAAAAATTTATCAATAGTTTACCTGAATAGTGAGAGAACGAGCGACAAAGTCATTTGCTAAAATAGCAAAGGTTGGAGATTCAAATATGTTCCCACTATCATCCCATGTAATAATAGTGTCGTGAGGATTAGATCCACTAATTGTAATGAAGGGCTTGTCTGCTGGCACAACAATCTTCTCTTTATAAACTCCAGGCTTTACTGATATGAAAACTGCCTCTTTGTTATTTGATGGTACTGCATTTATAGCTTCTTGTATTTTCGTGTAATCACCTTTGCCTAATGGGTCAACTATTATAAGAAGTACTTCTTCATAATTTTTATGAGTTGGGTTCTTTCTAGCCGCTTCAGAAACAGCTATAAAATTCCACAATAAAGCTATAACAAAAAAAAATTCAACAAAATAACACTTAAATGCCATATTGTTGAAATTAATGAATCAAAGAATTAATAAGTAGTTGATGGTTAATTTAATTTGTGACTAAATGGTGAAGATGATTTTCATATTTATACAATTAATTAACGTAAACTATTGAAAACAAGATTGTTTAGAGAAAGACCAAAAAGGATTGTTTAAAAAATAAGTAGCTGTATAATTGTGTTCTTAAGCAAACAGAAGAATGTTTGGAATAAGAGTGAGGTTCAGCCCTCTTATTAATATGCAGTTAACAACTTAAAATGATGGCAAAAAATGTTGTAAATTATAATATCCGAAAATTACTTAAGAGATAACAAGCAGCTAACTTTAATATGTTATTTATATTTCATTGTAATACTACTTCTGCTGTTTTCTTTATACGTTACGCTGTTGAGCGAGGCAGCATTACAGTTGCTTAGATTAGTATGTTTTTTTACAGCCGCTGGTCTTCCAGGCTGGGCTTCCACTGGTTTCTATTTAAAAATTGCGCCTGGAGCTGGGCCTATGGCATAGTTTTGGTCTGCATTGAGATTACTACTAGTTTTATATGTACATAGTGGATTGTATCTTCGTCAACGTGTATATTTTTTATTGGTTATAATAAATCGTATTGCTTTTAAATCAGGTGTGATCCACAACGCGATGAAATTGGAATGAGATAATAATAAAAATGTTTAATGTTTTTCTAAAGAGAATTTATTATTTACTCTTAGAACAATTCTAGACAAAATTCAGAACGAGAGATTCTAAAATCACACTCCATTCATCTTAAATCACGCACTTTTTTAAAACATATTTAATTAAATTCAAAAAACTTGAAAAGTTCTCAAAGCACACAAACTATTTACACAAAATTTCCTATGGAATCCCTATAAATAAAATAACTTATCATTTAAAAAATTAATAAATTATCTCGGAACAATAGCTAGAACTCCTCTGCGTGGATGATCATCATTGCCAAAATTCTAATGTATCTCTAATGATGATCGTCAGAATTCTCTGTTGGCAACCACCACCAAAAATAAAATAAAATTCTAAAATATATCCAGCAACCACCATTAAAGTTTTGGTAACCTATTGAAAGCTCTAATAATTATAATCGGTGTCCCATCAATTGTAAAATTTTATATCCACATGTATATTTGTATGTAACATGTTACATTCACAGTAGTTTAAATAGCTTAATGGATACAGTATGTTATATTCACATGTATCTTTGTATATAACCTGTTAAATCTATCGTATTTTTGATGATCCATTAATGTGACCTGTTATATTCATTTGTATCTTTGCATGTAATATGTTACGTTTACCTTTATATTTGTATGTAACATGTTACATCCATATCTATTTTATATGTAACATCTTACTTACACCTCTAACGGGATTATTGACGATGATTATCGAAACACTAGTGGGGTTGCCTATGGTGACTGCTAAAGAACTGGTAAGGTCACCAATCGAGATTAGATAAGGTTTTCAGTGGTAACTGTCAGAGAAGTGGTGAGATGGGACCTTAATCTAATTTTATTAAAGTTATGGAAAGAAGGTCTATTACTTTTTTTATTAAGTAATTTGATATAAAACTATGAGTTTTAAAATAAGTTATTGCTAGTTAAGTAAAATTGATCAATTTTTCAAAATTAAAGTTATTTAGACCAAATATTGCTCCAATCGGCCTCCTCACTACTATAAAACTAGTCTATTGGGCCTCTAAAAAAGGCACAAAATAATTTTTTTGCTTGTTTACAAAATAAGTGCTTTAGGTGGGGGCATAAAATATTATGCCAGTTTTTATAGCAAGTGCAATTGTTGAGCCTGTTTTACAAAAACAGGTATAACAATTTGCTTCTGTTTTGCCAAAAACAAGAGTAACAATTTGCATCTTTTCTTTAAAGAATAGATGCAAAACTTGTGCATGTTCTTACAAAAACATGTGCAATAATTTGTGCCTATTCTTACAAAAATAGGCATAATAATTTGAACATGTTCTTATAAAAATAGGCATAACAACTTAGAAAAATTAACACTAATTTATCCAAAACATGTTAAAGATTTATTTAAAATTGAAATCATCAATTTTCTTTGTAATATTTAGTTTATAAAAACAATCTAATTCGTATCACTTGCAATTTATATTTACTACAGAATTCATGCAAGTCCAATGTCATAATTAAATTAGTAAATTCAATAAAACTCTACAAAAGTTGAGAATGTACCACTCAAGTATAACCAAAAACTATTAGCATAATAAGCTGTAAAATTAAGGTATTATTTCATAATGACACAATTCAAGAATGAACTATTGGTATTATTTTACCCATAATTTTAGTAGTAAATGTTTATGCTCTCTCACTTTTCAAATATCAATTTCTCCGAATAGGATGAATAACTTACGAATTTCATGTACAAACACAAATTTAATAAATATATAAAAATATATTTTCAAATATAAAATTATTTAAATAAAATTATATTTTTTTAATGAATTAAGTAACTTACTAAATTTTCAATTAGAAGAATGAAATTGTCTGTTATTTCTCAAATGTACTTCACACATAATACTCGGATTGAACACTATCTAAGACTAAAAGATAAAATTACAAAGTTAATATATACAAATATAAACATAAAATCATCAAAATATTACACTTCATTAAGTGATAAAGAATTTCTTACCTTAGGCTTAACCTTTAATTTGATAGAGTTTGGTGATCCTTTTACAATATGATCCCATTTTATATGTGACCTAAAATCAAAACATTCAAAATATATTACATGTATAATAGGTAATTACTAAACCATTAAAAATAATGAGATTAAGTAAATACTTGTTTATGAAAGCTTTGATATCTCTAAGAATTTATGAGTGTGTAACATGTGTTGGATCAAAAAAGCTATCACCATATGGATTCAATTAGCAATGTGCACGGATACGGACAGAGACGGTTATTGATATAACTGTTCCTGAATCGGTTTATAAAATATATACTTTAAATTGCCTGAAAATCATTACGATCGAGGACAACATTTTACTTGCAGGTAACGGTTTGAGACAATTATTTAAAAATATCCAAAAAAGCCCTTTTTTCAAACTTTTTAAAAAAAATCTATATACCTATGCAAAAAATCAATAAACCCTAATTATTTATTAATATATAATTTAATTTAATAAATATATTAATTAATTAAATAAATATAATTAATTTTGGGTACGAGTGGATATAGTTATCAGTATAACTGTACTCGAATCATACATATTGCTTCATGTTCGGTTTTTACCCAAAATCATACTCATTTTTAAAATTTATCGGATAAAAACCAAACCGACGACACGAATAACTGAACACAAAGTTTTTTTTTATCATTCCTATATTTAATACAACAAACATCCAATGGTCCTTTTAAATCACAATAAGTAATCTAATTATGTAGTTATTCGGTATGAAACTAATTATTTAAAAATAAAATTATAAAGAAATTATAATAATAAATAACGTACATAATAAAAGCTATGCGTTGTCAATCATCTTTTACAAGTGAAGTTATTTAAACTCATGATGTTATAAATATTAAAGGTTTGATCTTTCTTATTTCAGTGCATATAAGAGTTGAAATATGAGGGATCCAACAAACAAATTAAGTGGGCTTGAACTAGTGCTACAAGTAGGTAGTACATTTATCTTCAAATAGAAATAAAATAGTTAGCAATTAAAAATGCACACTTAAATTTCTAAAATCATCAAAATTTTACATGTCATGTCAACATCTTTGGTCAAAAATATCACAAAACCTAAGTGATACAACCTTTTTTACTTGAGTTTCTTCAAAGCTCCACTTCCACCTTTATTCACCACACACACATGACATTTATTATACTCTTTGTACTACTTTAGATACAACTCATTCGAGCACATGTATTTTTTCATATCTCATGTCATATTAACCTAAAATTTAATTCATTTCTTGGAGAAAGCATTGTTATAAGTGTCTTCAATAATTCAATGAATATTTGATTAAATAATCCATGTTTTTCCTTCATATTATACAGGCTTATCAAGACAGACATTTTTGTAAAAATTGTGCATCCAACATGTGATTTCTTCCAACAATTTTTAAATCCTTCATGATCATCGTAGAATTATTCTTTCACTACATGTGCTTTCTCAACCATGTCATCCATGTGATTGAGCATTCTATTTATGCAATGTTAAGATGATTTTGAATCATCAATATTTTTAATAATTTTTTCTTCATGATGAAACCAATTAACATAACTTTTATCACACTCTCACAAATGACATAATACCTCGTAACATTTAAAGTTTGATGTTTTATATTATCACAAATAATGTATAGACACCAAATTGCATTCCAATTGCTAGTTTCATTGAGCAAATTCTAAAAAATTTCTCAAACCATTGAAGAATTCTTGTGATATCTTAAACTGAACATCAAGACTTGTCAATTGCTACTTTTTTTTTCCCTTAAATACATGTTAAATGGATTCATATTATGTTTAGTACATAATAAATACATGTGATTTTTAACGAATTATTCCTATTTCCAACAAAATTAAGTTTGATGTTGTCTTAGGTGTTATAGCAAGAACATGTACTAGTTGTTAATAAACACAATAATAAAAGTCAAAATTATTTGTTAATTTGAAAACAAATATAATGATATTTCATATATTCCATTAGTAATGATTGTTCAATACAGTAACCAGCATAGGCCTCCAATTAATATTGTTTTTCTTAATTAATATTCCTTTTTTTTTTGTTTTGATAATTATACTTTTTATCTACAAATAAGATTCGAATTTGTTATATTTACTTTATTATAAGATTTCTTATAACATTTGAACTATTATGTTAATGACTTTCTTAATTAATATTCAATTCAAAACATAGCATGAATATTAAATTATGAAATGCTAACTACAAGGAAAAAAAAATTAACGACATTCATTACCCGATCCAATTCATAAATGCAATTCAATCTCAGCTACATTTTATAAATTATTAATTTATTTCTCATTATGCTTCAGGTGAGCACAAGAGTGTATGCGATGTATAGTAATGTAGTGTTTCTTCTAGGGACGTATCTAAAAAAATATGATGATGAGTAAATTTTTATATATAAAATGGAGAATTATATTTAAATATATAAGAGCAAAAATATATTATAATATAGATCTAGTAAAATATTAAAAGTTATAGTATATTTTTTTAAATTAAAGACAACTTTTATGTTATGTTATAAAAGAGACATAGAGTTATTACATTATAACTTATAACAAAAATTATTTAATATAAATAATAATTTAATAAGTAATATTTATACATGTATAAGTGTTAAAAATTAAAACTAAATGAAATGTATTAAAATATAAATAATAAGATTTTATTTAATATTTTAAGTTTGAAAATATATTTAAAAATATATATTATTAAAAAGTAAAAGACTAACAAATATAAATATTTTTTTGTATGTGCTTGTTACATTTGTTTTCCTTAACCAATAACTGGTTTTGTAGTTGTGATAAAAATAAACGAAAAACTATGGAAAAATATTAAAATTTTCTTATTAAAAAATTTCAAATAAAATAAAAAATTAATAAAAAAATGTGAAATAATATAATATTAGAGAAAATAAAAATTTAGACTTAAACAAAATACGATAAACTTTGAATATATGAATGAAAAATCTTAATAACTTTTTTTAAGTTTATCATCATACTCTTTTTTTATTTTTATAATGTTTAACACTAGTATTTTATTATCATGAATTAAATTTAAATATATAAAATATTTTTGGATTATACTATATGGACTTAAGAAATTTTTATATAACATATACAATTATAATTCTATATGTGTAACTAATTAATGTTTGACAAATGTGTGAATAAAATACATATATTTAACTATTTTACTCATGATTCACTTAAATCACTTTTGTGTACATGACTGTTAAATATTATTGATACAAACAACAATATGTCAAAATATGCACACAAAAAATTAAACACAATATACTATTGAAAGTAAAATATTTATTTAATAATAAAAATATACATATAATTAAATTTTTATAAATTTTTTGACCGAGGCTACAATGCCACCTAATCCCCAATAAAGCTCCATCCCTATTCCCTTTTATCTTCGTCATGATTAAAAATAATAACCACTTTTCAAAATGTAGATAATACATAAATTTTAATTGATCGAAAGTGCACGAACCACTAGCAAATTAATATTAAGATTACTCTTAGGTTGGTCTTTGAAAGAATTGACGAATATTTTAAAAAGTTAAATTATTTTTTAAATTAGTTAAAAGAAACAATACTAAACATTCTACCTATTGTCGATTGAGGGAAAGATCATAAACTTTAAATTAAATTAAGTAAATTATAACCTAATGAATATGAATAAACAGTGACTAAGTAAGTACACATATTGCAATAATTAATATAATAATAAGAAAAAAATATCGTTCACATGAAGATTATGTTATTAGAAATTATTTTTTAAAACTAAAAAAAATAAAAATCAATAATTTTTGTGTTTCTATGTATTAAGAAAACAAAATTAAAAGAACTAAAACTAAATAGAAATAACTAATAAACTCAAATTTGGTAGCTAAGAAGATATGTGAGAAAATATCTAGGAATACTTAATCTCTCAATTTTTTAAACATATGAATTACTAAAAATATCCCCAATATAATTTATCAATTAATTACATGATCAATTAAATCTAACTTAGCTTGTCTCTCGAGAGAAGTCCTTAGTAAAAATCTTGGTGTAGTGCACTCACATCCACTAAATAAGAATAGTTTGTCACTTGGATTTTTTTTCATTGTTGAACCTATCGAAGAAATCATTCGAGGTTTCATCTTTTCCTTGATATGGAGTCATCGAGTGTGTTATTGTTTTTGGTCTTCTTCTTTTTGTAGAAAAATGTAAAGGAATTTTTTTCCAAACTCAAAGAATGTACCAATTGTGTTGAGCTTGAAGGTACGATAGTAAGCTCATTGGGTTGATTGTCCCTATGGTAGCCATTGGCCACTGAAGCCACATTCTTCATTATGTTTAGACGAACTACCATTTGTGCTCTATTTTGGTGCTCCGTTTAGGCCTATTATGGCAGTAGTGGTATGGCATTGGAAACTTGTACAAATGATTGCATAACTTGTTGTACATGAGGTGGGACCTCATTATCCTTTGTAAAAGCTTGGATGTCTATGTTAAGAGGTTGATTCATCTTGAAAAGATACATAGGTGTGACCTTTAGAAACCGTATAAAGTGACCTTTTCTAGAACATTTTTTTTCTAAACTTTTATGGCCTTTACTTTAAAGATCATCTAGTTCAAAATGCTAGAGAACACTGTAAATTTTCTTTTCTCTAGTTGTGATTAAAGTAGTAGAGCACACTCGTTTCATAGACGATGCCAGATATTGATGTCGATTTTTGCCAACATCAATGATTGAATGCACATATGCTTCTTATGTATATGAGAGAGACAATACATCGTTAGGACCTTGGACCACTGTAAGGTGTGGTAGCCTTTTGGCCTTCTCATGCTTAAGTAAGTCCGATTAGTGAAAATAAGAAAGAGATTGGTGACTTTCCTTATGATGCAAAAAGATGCTTTAATATATTTAGGAAGAGAGTATAGATCTTAGTTTTTCAAGTCATCTCCAAATGTAAAGTTCAGTCAACATAAGAAGTTATGTTTAACAGTGAGTATTGGTGACTATTTATAAAAGAAAATATATCTGTTGATAACCCTTACCCATAGTGATAGACTTATCTTTAAATGTCAGAGTTTTATCTACTTAATTATCTTATTGTCGGATAATTAAAAGTTTGAATGTCGATCGTTTATCATATTATATATTTAATTGATACCCATGCTTATCTACTAGGTCAGTACTGATTGGGCTAACCTGCGAATTACGTATTGACTATGACCTCTTATATCACTCCATATGACGTGAACTATTTTACACTCAACATCAACCCTCTAAACTTGTTAGGCCTAAATACATAGGTTAAGAGGTCTATTTTTTCATTCTATCATCATTTGAGTTCACTATTTTTTTAACCTTACCAGTGGTGTCAAGTCCACTCTTATGTGATCTATAGTTACTCGTATGACAAATTTCTTATTTTTTTCAAGCACTTAAAACCTGTGCGATGATGTGTTGTTGTCAATAGTTTTTATAGATACTCAATCGGACGTGTTGTTGTCAATAGTTTTTATAGATACTCAATCAGACTCCCAATTAGGGAGTTACATCGATGTCAAAACCATCACTGAATGGATTCACTTTCTCATTTTTAGAGAGAACATGGATCCAAGTGTATGAATTTCTAAGCTTAGAGGCTACTCAAGAGCTTATTTATGTATATTATTTTTGGTGTTGAGTTTCGTAGATATGTTTTTAATTATTTTTTTTCATCGATTGATTACCTCGTAATTACCTAAATCACAATATGTGATGAATACTTAAATTTAGTTATTGATGATTGCAAAATTATAGTGTAAACGCATACTGGATTGGTCAGTGACATGAATTCTTAATTTTTCTCCACTTTGATTTTGAATATCCATTTAGTTGTAACGTGGCAAAAGGAAAATTTTATTTATTATGATTTCTAAGTGACATTGCCAACATACTTTATATACTAACAATGCTACAATACTTGATTTTAGAGTTAAATTTATATTTAAATTAATAATTTATATTAGGTGTCAATATTATGTTAAAAATTAAATTATAATGTTTAGAATTTAATGAAACACAATTCTTGATTTAGGTGTAATTTTGAGTGTAAGATTATATATATATTTCTAGTTGTGAAGGCGGCGAGACTAGGCCTCAAGTAGATAGTGTCTTTAATTTTTTGTAACATAGATTTTATTTTTTAAAAATAATTTATAAAATAAATTTAAAGAATATATTATTTTTGAAAATTTATTATCTATTTATTTCAATATTATAGTATATTATCAAAATTTATATAATTTTATTGCAATAGAAAAATACATGAATTTTTTATTCTTTACTTATAAATAATTATGCTTCATTGTTATTATCATTGAATAAAATTGTTATTAAATAATATTAAATGTGTAAATAAGAATTTACATGTTATTAATTAATAATAAAAATAAGAAGATTTGTTGGCTCTTAATTTTATAATCTAAGATAAAACTCTTATATTTATTAAATGATCAAATTAATGAATTTAAGTTTCTAAAAAACAATTTTAAGTGATTATAAATATATATATATATATATATATATATATATATTATAAAAATATCTTTTTTTAATACTATTTATCTCTCTCGTGTGCGTTTTTTCCTTTTTCTCTCTTTTATATGACAATTCTTTTTCTTAAAGTTTAAACTTATATTGTTTACTTATATTTTAGAGATAAATATTGTACTATCGTTAAAAATTTTAAATTTTTATTTTATTATAAAGTTTCTTAAAAAAATATTTTAATTTTATTACGTTTAAAATAAAATTTTAAGAATTAAATATATTGCAATAGAAAAAGTAATTTTCATAATTTTATAATTTAATTTTATTATTTATTAATTTTACATTTATTATGTATCTTTGAATTTATGATAATTATTTAAGTTCTTATTTTTATATTCGATAGTAGGTCACAAATAAGGATGCGCATGAAAACGTCCTTCATTCAAAAGAGATAGATTTGAAAAATAACTTTCGATTACAAACGATTCAAAATTTTTATGGTTTAATTAGGTTCTTATTTTTAAAATTTATTTAAAAAATACTTAATTTTAAAAATAAATATCAATATAATACTTATTCTATTAAATTATTTTAAATATTTATATTAAATTTAATTTGTTAGATATTTATCACATATTTTCATGTAAGAGGAAAATACATTTGTAAAAATAAAAAAATTAATCTCAATATTTATTGTACTATATGTTTAATAGTAAAATGTATTTTTAAGTATATAAAAAATATATGCTAATGATATTTAGAATAATTTTTGTTATTATCAAAATAAAAGTACATAATATTCATTCTATCTCAGTATTAATTATACCTTAATATCACTAATATTAGATACAATTATCATTAATGAGTTATTCTTGTAATAGTAATAATTTTTAATAATATAATATCGTTATTCTTAAACTTTAAACCATAAATCTTAAAATCTTAAATCATAATTCTAAACTTTAAATCTCAAATCGATTAGATTTAAGATTATTTTATTACTTTTAATATTTATATGTTTTTATTTTGTAAAAATTACAGACGTTAATTATTAAATATATTATTTTTATTTTTTTTATTATTAGATATAAATATCTATCATATTCATATTAACAATTTTATTCCATAATGCATTGAGTTAGTGTAGAGATGGAAATATGTCCCAATGGATTGGGACCTGAGTACCCAACCTAATCAAATCGAGACGATATGAATCGAGGCAAAAACAAGATAGGGTATTATACATTTAATTATAAATTATTCAGGAAAAATCAAATCAGGTAAAAATGAGGGCAGTTTGGAACACTGTTTAGTATCCACTTTTTTTTAAGTATTTTATTTTATTTAAAAAAATTACAAAAAAAATTAATTAGTAGATGATTATTAGGATTTTATGTGTATGTCTATACGATGAGAATTTAAAATTTTCCTATCGCTACTTAGCTTAATACATAAAGGATCTCATTTGTATAATAATTGCAAGTAAGATTTTCTCTTAAGCAATTCAACAAATACCTAATGTGCACTAAATAAAATAAACAAATCTCATCTACCTTATTGTTAAAGATGAAAAAGATTACATTTATTTAAAGAAATTGTCAAATCTCTTGAGTAGAGGGAAGTCGATATCCCTTTTAGATCTCTTAGAAACCACCTTTCTTTCGGGAGTACCTCTTGGTTCACCTTGAACCTAAACAACAAACTACCACACCTCTTAGATAGATGGATGTAGAGTTCAAGGCTTAGATCCAACCACCTAGCAAAAAGAGATAAGAGAAGAGACTTTCGACCTAGGGTTAAACCACCTAGGTTTTGGCCTTAAGCAAGCTTTTTCAAGTTTTGGCCTAGGAGAAGGAAAACTGTGACTGCTGAAAATGACAGATTTCGGCTAGGGTTATAGGCAGCTCAATTGTCTCCAATTTTTCTTAATTATGCCTCTTTAAATAAGAAGGGTTATGGCAACTCTTTGTATAAGGTTTGAATCAATTACACAAATGTCACTAGCCTTGTTTAGCCATCTCATGCTCTATTTAATATCAACTTGTGATTGATTTAATAAATTAATTTATAAACAAATAATATTATTCTATTATACAATGTCTATATTATTCTTATAATACATTCAAACATTATACCAAATAATATTTACATAACTTCACAAATTTATTTATGGTCTAAGCATGTCATATTATGACATTTTATTTTTAGCATTTCATCTCATGTATTTTATCTTATACATCATCATGAAATGTAAAATACTCGTTGTTTCTCTTCAGTTGGTGTGACCGTATAGATGATTTATATCATCTTAATAATAACATAAAACTTTATATTATTGATTATAAGAGGTTCTATCATTACATTATAGTTTTCCAAATGACATAATAATTATTTACTCAATCCACTAACTTTGTGTCTATACTTGTCACATGATATTATGAATAATATGCAAAATAGGATCTTGTCACTTTTGCATTATATTTGTTTTCTTGATCTCTCAAGTGAATTATAATTATAACTACATCAGTTATATTGCATACGATACAATTTCACCTTACCAAGGGACCTAGTAATATCATAACTTAAAATCGAGAGACAATGATAATATTAACATATAGATTTCTCCCACACAGGTTGTACACAACGAATTACTATTTTATTCCTATCATAAGATAATATTTAAATAGTAATCATGTTATATACTTCTCATGTGAAAAACCTACACATCTCATATCTAAGATTCTAAAGACACAATGGAAACATTAATGACACAAAACACAATCCATATAATGTTTCATCTAGTTAGGTCATGTTCAATATATAAAATACATATTTTATATACTCATGTCATTAAATGATAATCCATTATCAACATTTATAGAACTACAATTTACTTCTAATCGACATGATAATCTTTCATGGTAATTAATGTTCCTCCTTAATTACTACAATTGTGAACATATTTAGGATTACATGTTTCTCATTTTAAGAGTTTTATGGTTCAAGACCAAGTGCATCTTTTTGAACACTTACAAAATATAACATGTTAATCTCAAGGAACAAGAATACATAATATTCAAAATTATAAACAATACATACATTTTTATCAAAAGGAATAACTTTTAAAAGACACATCCTTCCATGATAATTTAACCATATATCTTATACTTTAAACTTTAAACTTTAAACTTTAAACCTTAAATTCTAGAACCCAAAACTCTATTTAGAAGAATAATAATTTTAATCATGAACCTTAAACCACAAATATAAATCTAAATTCTAACCATAAGGTCTATATCTTAAACCTTATACCCTATAACGAAATAAAAATAAGTGTTTTCTTTTGTTAGAAATTTTTAACAGGTATATATCTCTGCAAAACTACTTAAACCCTATACCTTATATTATAAACTCAAAACCTAAAACCCTAAACTCTATTTAGAAAAATAATAATTTTAACCATAAACCTTAACCTACAAATATAACCTTAAACATTATATCCTATACTTTATACCTTATACCTTATACCTTAAATCCTAAAACCTTAAATCTTAAATTTTATTTAAAAAAATAATAATTTCAACCCAAAATTCTAAAACCCTAAACCTAAATCTCAAACACTAAATCATAAACCTCAAATCTTAAAACCCTAAATCCTATTTAGAAAAATAATAATTTTAATAATATATTTTATTTTTAAGTAATAATTATTTTAAAAAATTATGATTCTAATAATATATTTTGTGTGATGAAAAAATAATAATTAAATGATATTATTTAAATTTTATTGAATATAAAAATATAAAAATAATATACATTATTTTTTATTTTATTTTAATTATAAATAATATTGAATATTTTTTTATTAAATTGATAAAATCAAATAATATCGTTTTCTTTCCGTTCCAATACATTCTCGTTCCAAGTAGATTCACTTACGGAATACTACCTCAGCTTAAATTAACCCGCGGGACGAATCTGGTGCGAACTAATTCATTGTCATCCGTACTCAGCCCCCACCTTTAAGCCCTATATATTCAGCCCTACTCCATCTCGGTATTATCCAAAACTTTAGAGAGAGAGAGAGGGAAAAAAAGAAAAGAGAACACGATGGAAGACAATCTCTTCAAAACCCCTTTCTGTTATATCCTGTTGTTCCTTCTATCTTTGATTCTTAAAGTTGTTTACGTCATCTGGTGGAAACCCAAATACTTTGAAAAGTTTATGCGACAACAAGGCATTATAGGCACTTCTTACAAATTAGTCCACGGTGATTTAGAGGAAATCAGGAATTCAATCATCAAAGCACTGTCGAAACCTCTATCTTTAAACCACCACCAGATTGGTCCACGTGTCTTTCCTTTCTTTCACAAAATGGTGGAAACATATGGTACAGCTAGAACATCTACTTAATTTCTTCATGAGTTAATTAATTGTTCAATCTGATTAATTTGTTGGATTAATTTTGGTTTAGGAAAAGTATGTCTTAGTTGGTATGGGACAAGACCAAGGCTAATTATATCTGAGCCAGAGCTGATAAGATTGATATTACAAGACAAGAATGGTGATTTTATAAAGCCACCATTGAACCCACTTGTCAAACTTCTTCAACGAGGCATTGCATCATTGGATGGAGAGCAATGGACTAAACGGAGAAGAACTCTCACACCTGCTTTCCACTTTGATAAATTAAAGGTACTTTATTAATAATATGTAGCAACGAAACTAATTAAGATAAAAGCTATACAAAAATTTATTAATTTTTAAGTGAAATATTATAAATTTAGAAAAAAATATATGAAAAGTTTAAAAATAAAAAAATATCAGAAATAGAATACTTAAATACAAATATACTTATTTTTTGAATTATTATATATATTTTTTAAATTAATTTTAATTTAAAAAATATAAATTTGAATGGATTTAAATACATAATAATTAATTTATGAATACGTAAAAAGAATACTGTTCACGTATACATATACGGTATTGTTCACACACATATATTACTATTCATAAATACAGTACTATTTTTTAGGTAGATACTATTCACATATACGTACTGTTTTGTCGACAGACACTATTCGGAATAACAAATAGTGATACACTATTCATATGTGCTATTCACATAGTATTATTCGTGTGATACTATTCATCGTTGGAAAAGTACCAAATTTGACGAAACCTTTTGACTGAAGATTCAAATGGAAAATAGCACAAGTAATATGATAAAGTTGACCGTATTTAATTATGTAATTTGGAAGTCGAAAAAAAAGATCTTTTATACATTAAAGATCTGTAAAAGTCAATTATAATGTCAAAAGAGAAATAAGTGCCTACAACTTTGACGGATGAGAAAACCGACGACAAGACACCAAAAATAACCAACACAGACGTTGACTGGGCCGTGTTGAAACGAAAATGTGCTGCTCAAATCAGAGAATGGATCGACAAGAGTATTTTTCAAAATTTTGCTAATGAATCTGATGCTTACGTTCTTTGGCAAAAGTTGGAGAAAATGTATGCGAGGACAACCGCACAGAATAAAGCTAATCTGATACGACGATTAGTCAATTTAAAATATAAGGACGGAAGCAATGTATCAGAACATATGAGCGAGTTCCAAGGTATTGTAGATCAACTTAATTCTATGAAGATGATCATAGATGACGAGTTACAAGCGTTGTTGATACTGAGTTCTCTACCAAAAAATTGGGATACTCTAGTTGTGTGAGTTAACAACTCAGCTCTTGACGGTACCATAGATATGGTAAAAAACAGAATGCTAAACGAAGAGTCTTGACGAAAAGATGAAGGATATACTCCTGATACTGAAGCGTTTGTCATGAAGAAACAAGGCAAGCAAGAATGGCACAGAAAAAGTAAAAGTATAAATCCCCGCAACCAAAGTCAGCGAAGAGAACGGTCGAAGTCTAGATCAAGGCATGACAAGAAGTGTCATCACTGCGGCAAGCCCGGACACTTCATTTGAGAATGTAGAAAGTTAAAGGCGAGAATTCTTCTCAGGTGCCTCCATTCATCTCACCTCACGATGGGAATTCTTCTCAGCCTACACTCAAGGTGATTTTGGACGTGTGAGGATGGGAAATGATGATGCATAGAAAGTTTTCGGCATTGACATCATTTATTTAGAGACTAATCTTAGATGCAAGTTACTTCTGAAAGATGTGAGGCATGTTTCTGATATCCGTCTCAATTTGATCTTTATCGGTATGCTTGATGATGATGGATACAATAATTATTTTGGTGAAGGAAAGTGGAAGCTCACTAAAGGCAATTTGGTAATAGCTAAAGGCAAGAAAGATACATCACTCTACCTCGTAGAAGCCAGACTGTGTAGAGGAGAAGTAAATACCACCAGGAAAGAAGTTTCCACCGAGCTATGGCATAAGCGACTCGGCCATATGAGTGAAAAAGGTCTCAGAATTCTTTCCAAGAAGGAGCTCTTGTCAAGAATGAAAGGTACTCCCTTGCGAACTTGTGTTGACTATATTATGGGAAAACAATATAGAGTTGTATTTCGTAGTCTCGCACCATCTAGGAAGGCAAATATTCTAGATTTAATACACACAGATATCTGTACAATGTGTTGTAAGTCAATAAGAGGTGCTCATTATTTTGTGACTTTTATTGATGATCATTCTAGAAAAGTGTAAACTTTGCTTTAAAAACTAAAGATTAAGTGCATGAAGTTTTCAAACAGTTTCATGTAAAAGTGGAGAGAGAAATGGGCAGACGTTTGAAATGTGTACGTGTAGACAATGGCAGTGAGTATCGTGAACCATTCGAGGAGTATTGTAGAATTTTTGGCATCAGACTGGAAAAATCAGTACCAAAGACACCTCAATACAACGGTGTCGTGGAGAGGATGAACAAAACCATTTGTGAAAGAGTCAGATGTATGCTCTTAAATGCAAAACTGCCAAACTTCTATTGGGGGGAGACAATGAGAACAACAGTCGACTTAATCAACCTTTCTCCATCAGTTCCATTGAATTACGACGTGTCGGAAAGAGTTTGGACGGGAAAGACGTTTCTTACTAACACTTGAAAGTATTTAGCTATAGAACATTTATTCACATCCCAAAAGATGAGCGGTCCAAGTTGGATGAAAAAACGAAGCAATGTATCTTTATGGGATATGCTCATGAAGAATTCGGCTATAGATTTTGGGATCCTGTTAGCAAAAGAATTGTCAAAAGCAGAGACGTGGTGTTTCTTGAAGATCAAACAATCAAGGATTTTGAGAAATTTGAGAAACCACAATTAGATGAAATTCCAGTTAATTTGGAACCAGTCCCTCTACCAACAAATCATGATGACTGGAGAGTTACACCAGATACTGATGATGTTAATCCACCAATTGGCAATTCAAAACCAGAACAAGTTTTTGAACAAGTCAACTAGAAGTACAGACAAGGAGATCTACCCTAGTACGACAATCAAGTCATAGATATTCTCCTAACGAGTATGTGATGCTCATTGAAGGGGGAGAATCGAAGAGTTATGACGAAGATATCACTGATTAGTATAAGACTGAGTGGTTAAAAGCCATGTAGGAAAAAAATGAAATCTTTGCACGAGAACCACACATTTGACCTAATGTGAAACTACCATAGGGAGGGAAGGAAAGCTCTCAAGAACAAGTGGGTGTACAGAATCAAAAGCGAGGAAGGCAACTCGTAACCACGTTATAAAGTAAGATTGGTTGTGAAAGGATTCGAGCATAAGACGGGTGTTGACTTCGATGAAATATTCTCATCAATAGTTAAAATGTCTTCAATCCGAGTTGTTCTTGGTTTAGCAGCTAGCCTTAATTTGAAAGTTGAAAACTTGACGTAAAGATTGCATTCTTACATGGTGATCTTGATGAGGAAATCTATATGGAGCAGCCCGAATGTTCTAACTTCAAAAGCAAAAAGAAGTTGGTATACAGACTAAAGAAGAACTCGTACTATCTGAAGCAAGCACCAAAGCAGTGGTACAAAAAGTTCGACTCATTCATGGAGAAAAATGAATACAACAAAACGACGGTTGAGTATTGTGTCTTCATCAAGAAATTCTATGATCTTTTGCTTTATGTTGATTACATGTTAATTGTAGGTCAAAATATTAACAAGATTAATAAGTTGAAGAAGGAGTTGAACAAGTCCTTTGCAATGAAGGACTTAGGACCCGCTAAGTAGAATTTTGGCATGATGATTACCCACAACAGGCAAAAGCGAAGGATTTGGCTTTCCCAAAAACGGTATGTTGAAAAAGTTTTTGAAAGATTCAACATGAACAAAAGCTAAACCTGTTAGTTATCCACTTACAAGTCATTTCAAGCTTAATGTGAGTCAATGTCCCTCAAGTGAGGAGGAGAAATCGGAGATGAGTAAGGTGTCTTATGTATCGGCGGTTGGTAGTCTAATGAATGTTATGGTATGCATCAGACACATATTGTTGGCATTGTGAGCCGATTCCTATTAAATCCTGAAAAAGAATATTGGGCAGCTGTCAAACGGATACTCAAGTATCTCAGGAAAACTTCTAGTCATTGTTTATGTTTTGGTAATAATAAACCTATATTAGAAGGATATACAGATTCAGATATGATTGTCAATTTGTGAAGTTTTACTAACAAATTGAAGATACATAATTATTGTATTTTTATAAGAGATTCATCTAAATGTGAAGTTTGTAATCCCATTTTATTATAGTAGAAGTTTTAAGTAGACTACGGATCTAATGATTGTTACTTTCATTTTGGAAGGTTTTTCACACTAAAAAACCTTTGATATTATTTTTGTTCTATTTTGATTTGAAAAATTATCCTAAATTTGTGGAATTTATTTCTTTACGATCATCAATTTTTCCCAACAATATTGAATATGGTACATTGTTTTATTAATTATGATTGTGATATATTTGTTAGTAATATGAAGTGTTTGAGCTAGAACCGACTACTATGTTACATGTTTAAAATTTATTCACTGACTAGCATTTTTCAAGTGGGGTCAGTTTGAGTTTGATTTTGTTTATGTTTATGTTAAAAGTAATGTGATTCCAAGAAAAAAAAAACTAATCTAAGAGGGAAGCAAATAAAACGTGCTTCATTTGTCCGATATTTTGACAAATATTTTCTGTGTTTGGTTTGAAGCGCTTCTACTGATCCAAAAAGCAAAAATAAATCAACACAGTTAACTGAGATGTATTACAGGTACCTCTAAAGAGACTTAATTGTAAATTGTATCAAATAACAGAGAATGATGCCAGCATTTTCGACAAGTTGTTCGAATCTAATTCATAGATGGAAAAGCTTAATGAGTGCTGAAGGATCATGTGAAATCAATGTGGCACCAGAAATTCAGAATCTTACGCTAGATGTTATAGCTCGAACTGCTTTTGGAAATTGTTTTGAGGAGGGAAAGAGAATATTTGAACTTCAAAAGGAGCAAACTCCTTTGGTTCTTGAAGCATATAATTCTCTTTACATCCCAGGTTTCAGGTTCCATTTACTGCTTGTATTTTATTTTGTTTTCTGTTTTTGTTTATATAGATGAATAAAAAAATCAGTATAACATTGGGTTTTGTTTCGTTATACAGATTCATACCAACAAAAAAGAACAAGAAAAGGTACAAATTGGACAATGAGATAAAATCAATATTGAGAAACATGATTAGCAAGAAAGAGGAAGCTATGAGAAATGGAGAATTGGGTAACAATGATTTGTTGGGTTTATTACTACAATGCAAATTTGAAGATGATAATAGTATGACAATCGAAGATGTGATAGAAGAGTGCAAGCTTTTCTACATTGCTGGTCAAGAGACCTCGGCGCAATGGCTAACATGGACGATGATTGTCTTGTCTATGCATCCAAATTGGCAAGAAAAGGCAAGAGAAGAAGTAATACGAATTTGTGGGAACAAAATCCCTGATTTTGAAGAGCTTTATCAACTCAAAACTGTAAGTTATTATTTCCCTATAAAAATGCATTGCATCACTTTATTTTTACAAATAATACGTATTAACCATCTTTTTTTAAATTATTGCACTATTAGACACTTTAGTAAATTTCTTGTCATTTTGGGACATTTTCGTCATCAAATACCATGAGTCCTTCCAATAAGATTCTACTTAAGTTTTTCCTATAAAAAAGTTTAATTACATGTTATAATCTTCTTTATAAATAAAGTTTTATTTTTAATAACTTCTACGCAGTACACATATATATTTTTTATATAGAGTTAAAAACATGTGTTTTCGCAAATTCAAAAGTGCAGTGTATATGTATTTCTTTTAATAACGAAAACAACATATGTTTTGTTAAGGAGTTAAAAATAAAATCAATTAAATAATTAAATCATATAAAATTTCGAAGGGAAAAAATTATCTACAAAACCAAATGTAACAAAATGAATAAAATGTTCATTAATTGTACGATAGTAAGCGATCGATTAGAAAGTGCACTAATTTAAAATTATGTAACTAATGTATTTAATTTATAAAAATAAAATAATTAATCTATATGCTACTCATTTCTTACATTAGTAATTTTTAGGAAGAGTTCCAAGTGGTTTGTTCTAGTTGTCTCAGCTTAATTAATTAGATGACATATAACATGAATGATCATATATAGTAAAAAGAAAAAGGAAGGACCAGAATGAATGCGCATATGAGCAATAATTAACTTTATGTGCATGTTTCTATATGAATTTTGTAGGTTTCAATGGTATTGCATGAAGTTCTGAGGTTATATCCACCAGTGAGTTTTCTCCTTAGATACGCTCAAAAGAAGACAAATATAGGAGGAATAACTATTCCTTCTGGGGTTGAAATATTCTTAATGACAATGTTTCTTCACTATGATCCAAAGTATTGGGGTGACGCTGTGGAAGAATTTAAGCCAGAGAGATTTTCTGAAGGAGTACTAAAAGCATCCAAAGAAAAAATGGCATTTTATCCTTTTGGTTGGGGACCAAGAATATGTTTAGGCCAAAGTTTTGCAATGATTGAAGCAAAGATGGCTCTCGTTATGATTTTGCAGCATTTTACATTTCAACTTTCTCCTTCTTATACTCATTCTCCTTGCTTTAGCCTTACTCTCCACCCACAACATGGAGCTCCAATAATACTACATCCACTCTCTTCTATTAATTAAGAGGTTGAACCCTTAGAGTCGTCAGCTGCCTTTTATTAGAGTTGATAAATGCTTGGGAATAAAAGTTTAGCAATAAGTTTCTAAATAAAGTATTTATCAAGGATTTTCATTGTTTACATCTTTTAGGGAGAATAATATTGTAGTTGATTGTATAACTTTTAGGATATCAAGTATCTCTACAACGACATAATAGTAGAACACCTCTTCATTCGTTATCTTTTGTTTTTTCGGATATTAACAACAGGTTTAATTATAAGTTTTTTTTATTAATGATTTGTATTATTTTTTTATTTTTATTTTTAATAATACTCTAGTTGATGTTGATGGGTAGAGATGAAGGGTGTTAGGAGGTATAATTTAATTGAGATGTCTTAATGCAACTTTGAAGTCTATCAACTACGAAGTATTTACCAAGGATTTTGTTTACTAGTTCTACTTTAATATGTTACTAATTATCTTTTTTTTTCCTTGCAAAACAGACGTGGATTAATGGTATGAAGTGTATTCCAAATAATAGGTGTGTGAGATAGAATTTTATCAACAACAAAAAACGTTATTTTGTTTTCTTTTTCTTGGGTCGGACCTGCTAGTAGCCTATAACCAATTCAAAGAACTGTTCTGATCACATTTAAGAAAGCAAATATCTTCAAATTAAAATGTTTGTGCAATTTAACAGGTTCCAAGGAGATTTTGAAGGCTAGAATTAGCCATCTTATTGGTTTGATATATTGGCTCGCTTATGTTAGGCTTAAGATAGTTCATCTATCTCAGCTTTACCACAATCGGTTAAAAGGTTCAAATAAGTGAGATCCTATAATCCGGAATTTGTTTGGCTCGGAATATCATTTCAAATTCCAAATTTTTATTACCTTTTAATAACTTATAATAAAAGATCGGAAATGAAATTTTTATAACCCTATAATTTAAAAGAAAATTTGAGAAAACAAAGAAAATAACATTTTTAAAATTTACAATACAAAAATAGCATTACTTGTAAAAAAATTATATATTTTTACTATAAAAAAATCTTACACATCATTTTAAATCGAACAACATCTAATTAAACGTCATTCAAATCGAATTATAACTTTAAAATCCGTTCAATATTAAACGTCATTTAATTGAATATCATTTAATATTATTGTGGTGATATTTTTGTTGTTATAAGTTTTAAGAATATTATTTTTGTAATTTCTTAAAAACAATTACAAATTCTTAAAATGATGTGTTTCACAAATATCATCATTTTATTTTGTGATTGCTTACATAAAAAAAATTAAAAATATATCAACCTATTCAAAATAGTTCATGTTTTAAACACCATGTTTTTTGGTACATATATTACTCCTAGTTATGGACATATCTTCAAAACTGTTGTGTGAAGTCCCTTTTTTTTTGGCTTCTCATGTGTAGAGCATAGTATTTGTATTTTAATCTTCTTGTCTCATTGTATAAGTGGTTTATTGTGAGCTTTGACGACTTATCACACACATTGCACATACTTTCATACTTGGAGTATATGTTTACATAAAAAGTTAACATCTAGTGATAAGAGTAAAATTATTACATTTTTGTTATTATTTAAATGTTGATATTTGTGTGAAAATTGTGTTTATTTGATTATTTAATCCACAAATGTCATTTCACGGGTATTTCGTGTTTAAAGTGCAATTTCAGGTAAAATCATGATTTTGGAGAAGTTTGGGACAAACTTTAATGATCGGGATTGAGTGAAAATAAAAAGAAAAAAAAGTTTCAAAATTTGGAAATCCTGTCGCCGGCGAGATAATTCTCACCGTCGGCGAAAATCTTCCCGAGAGCACGGATTTTAGCATATGCAAATCTCGTCGTTGGCCAGAATCAGAGGAACCAAAATTTTAATTTTTTTAGAAATCTCGCCACGGCGAGAATAATGTCGCCATTGTTGGAGAGAAAGAGGCCACGGCAGAGAGGAGGAGAAAAGCCAATTTTGGAGAGAAAGTTTGGAGAAGCTTGAAGGATCATTACTATTGTTGCTACAAGTGTTCATCTTCAAGAGTTTTTCATCTTTTCTCCTTAGCTTTCATTTTCTGCATTTTATTCATATTTGTTATTCATGGATTCAATTGAGATAATGTTTGTTCTTATTTCCATTATGAACTAATTCGTTTTTGCTAAGTCTATGATGTAGTTGAATCAAGAAAATCTGATTTCTTTTGTTATTGTTATATGAGTTCATTGTTTTCAAGTTGAGTATTTATTTCCATGCTTAATGTTTTTAAATTTCTGGCCAAGATTTAGATGATTTGTTGCATTATATTGAGACCGAGAGGAGATGTGTAATGAATGATTCTTGTGATAAATACCGTATGTTGAATGCGAGTGTGAGAACTAATGCATGATGTATGTGGTTATTCTAGAAATTCCATAAATCGTAATGTGCTTGTTTGTGATTAAATCTTCATAGAAATATAGTTGGTTTTCATAGATAAGTAATTCTAATATAACTCGAGAGAGAGTATTAGGTAAATTTGGGTTTTTCAACCATCACTTTTAGCTTTGATTCTTATATAACATGACTTGAAATCGGATTGAATTGATTTAGCGAAATCAAATGCCTTAGCGTTTTTAATCATTTGTGAACAACATTCAATTGTGTTATTTGCATTTATTTTTAAGTTAATTTGCTTCTTAAACAATTTCAACAATTGATTTTTCAAATAAAATTAGGATTAGTCAATTTTGGTACTTAGTAACGCCATTCCTTGTGGGTTTGATATCCGTACTTTTATACACTTTATTACTTGAACGATTCGTACACTTGCGAAAATACGCATCATCTAGCGTGAGGGTTTTGGAACTAATTTAAAAATAGGCTATTTTAGACAATTTTCATATTTTGGCATTGTTGGTACGTCGACCCCCTTGTTGAGTGGTTAGATTAGGTTGGTCAAGGTTCTTATTGAGTGGTTAGTAGGGCCACCAAAGATTGACCAAGGTAGGTCAGATTGGACCTTGCCAAGCTACTCAATGAGAAGGTCGACGAGGACCTCCATTTTATCATAAATACCTCTCATTTCTTTGTGTTTATTTGTTATAATTTGAGGGAAATTTTTCATAGTTGTTTTCAGACTTTCCTAATCCAATATTACTCTATTCTTTTTTTTTTTTAGTATCAAGTCTAGAAAATAGTGAGTCACTTATAAGACATAGGATATCAGATATGGTTATTCTCATATCCCAAATACAAGGTTGAGTGAGTGTTTTTTGAGAGTTAGGATGCATTCACTTTGTCTTGCATAGTTGCAACATTTCCCATAGAACGAGCTTGTGAAGATGCTATGAGGAGTATTATGATTAGCATCCACAATGTACACGAGGAGTAATGTGTAAGAATGGAGAAATAAGGAAGAGTATCGTGAATGCATTGAAACAAGGGATAGTGCATTAAAGGATGCACTCAATACGTACAGAGGATAAGTCCATGATTACTAAATATAAGTTGTATAATTGATGGTTCTTTAATGAATTTGTGATGTTGGTGGTTGCAAGTGTAATTTGTGGATGTTTACATATAGGCATGTAACCTCTATGGTTTTACCACGTATGTGATCATGTTATGTATACTTATATGTTGTGAGAGTACACTCACAATTTTTTTGAATATACCTAAAGCATAGGATGCCTTAAGTGAATGAAAATCTTTATATATGCTTTATATTTATAGTTTAGCATGCATTTATTTATTGCTTTATGTTTTTTAGAGCATGTTGGCAAGGATAGTTTATTTATAGTCATATAATTTTATTGCTTAGCATTTATATTTTGGATATGAGTATAAGAACATTGTTACTTTGTATGTTGTTAGTGGATAGGATATATGTGGCCTATTCATATATTTTATTTTATCAACATATGCATTTGTCTCGACTTATTGAGTATTTTGACATGTCTTTATTTATTAGTTGGACTAAGTTCATAAGATTATTTTTTATATCTTTTTATTAAACTCTTTGTTTCTATTGTCCGTTGAATTAAGCAAATTGTTTATTTTGTTATCCATTACTTATTTGCTTGAGTTCATATTGTGAGGTCATGCTTGATCAAGATGAAATCAAGTTCCTAAAAAGATTTCATGATTGACCTATTCACTCCTTAAGGTTTTAGTTATCTATTTGGGATCATAAGATAAATTCACCTTTGTGCAATTATTCAAAAGAACGAAATTTTAATTTTCACGATTCTCAGTTTTAATGTCCTATTTTAAACATATATTCATTCAATCCCAATTTTATGTTAAATTTTAAACACATAAATACTCAAGCTAGTTTTTTCAATTAAATTTTAAAAATGTAGACTTGTATGTTAAAATTTGAAGTTTGGGTAGCAATGTCTAAAAGCATCGAAATTTGGATACATTCAGGTTGCTAAATTATCATAATTTTTTTAACAATTAGGTATCAAAAATCATCAAATTAGAATTATGTGTTAAAATTTAAAATTTTAAGAACCTATTCGTCAAAATTAAAGTTTAACACTTATGCATCACAATTAAAGTTTAACACACATGAGTAAGTTAAGAAGGATCATAGGATGTTTAAATGGTAGATAATTTGATAGTTCAAGTTATTCAGCATGTTACCTTAGCTAAGTTGAAATGTTTCCAAAACTTGACCCAAGTGATCATATACATGCTCCAGTAGAAATTGGGTGAAGTTTCCTGCAAAGATGACATTAAATTGGTAGCAAGGTGGAGAGTTGAGGTAGATATGATGCCAATTTTAAGTGCGAGATCAATCTATACTTTTTGGGGGGATTAATCTAGTTTTAATCCCTATTGGAGCCAATGGTTCTATGTAAAATTGACTCGCCAAATTTTTAGGAAAGGGTTGATTTACTAAGCAATATACTTGTGTGGAATTTACACATAGGGAATCAATATGCTTGCATTTTATTTTGGTGATATTTATCCAATTTTAAATGAATATGCTATTTAATTTGTTTCTAATCCCAATTTTCTTAAGTTTGTTGACCTATGGTTAAATTTTAGGTTGTACAATTACTAATTGTAAACTCTTCATTAGAGAAAACCATTAAAATAAAATATGTGAGGAAAAGATCAAAAGAGAATGTGTTTTTTCATCTTTGAGAGTGCTTAAGAACTATCTATTCACTTTGTGATTGTGTGTGAGAGAGTATACGGTTAGATAAATAAATTTTGGTGAAAACCATCACCCAAAATAATCTAAGAATATTTATGTTGTATCACCTAAAATAAAAGATAAATATGCGAAAGCGTTCTTGAATCCATAACGATTAATTACTTTGCAAAGCTAAGAGGTTTGTCTTCTAGATTTACATGTTTTCCTTAGAGAATCATTTAGCTTTCTCTATTCTTTTTCTATAATGATGAGATATTAGATAAGACTGGAATGGAACGTGTGACATGGGGACCATAATCACTATAGATATGGATAGCAATTGTGTTTGTATTTTAGCCTATTATAAAACTAAAAATTACTCTTAGGTCTCAGCACATCAAAGGTCCATACCTTATCAAATACATTAAAGCCAAAATTACATAAACCTTAACAGATTACTTTTAAACATGCTTAACCTTACACAACAATCTATAACATATATTTATTCACATATAAACCCAATGTTGGATTAAGGATCCAACAATCTCCCACTTGGGTTATATGTGTAACCTTATAATAAATGTTTCAAAAACAACTATATAAGCTTAACTTTTCTATCATTAACGGAATATATTTGTATCTAATTTAGTCCTTCAATTATACCAATATAGTATCAAAGCAACCTTCATTACTTCATCATAACTTGACCCTTCAATTGTCATGTATGTTGATACAACTAAGTGTCATGAATCATGATATTGATGTATACTATGGAAATTTCATGTAATATTGTAATCTTAACATATGTATTTCCAACTAGCTTAGCCTTAAATCTTTATGAGATCAAACCATACCAAAATTAAAATATAAATAAAGTAAAACATTATTTCTGCAAAAAATGACCTCAAAATATCTATAAAGTAGAATAATTGAAAATGTATCAATATTAGAGAAATATATAAAGTTAATATGAAATGAACACATTAAAATTATACCTCAAGTGTATCTTTATAGGACTTTAGTATCATTTTTGTTTCTAGAAAAACTCTAAACAGAATTACCAATACTATTTATTGAATTGAAACAAACAATACTACATAAAATATACTTGTTCAATTGTCAATTTGAGAGAAGAACTTTAAAACTGAGAAAATAAAATAAAAGTTAAAGAGAAACTAAGAAAATCATCTATGAAATGAACTGTGGGATGATTACAAATGAAGGAGTGGCCCTTTATATAGCTATAGAAAGGGAGATAAAAATGGATCCTTATTGAGAAATCATGGTGCACATGTTTCTCTGTCATAGCATGAGTTGAATCTGGACACATTCCTATTAGATGCGTTGAATCTAGATGCTCTTCTATTAGATGTGTTGAATCTAGATGCTCTTCTATTAGATGCGTTGAATTTGGATGCATTGAACCTGAACGTTGTTCTATAACCTATTTTGAATTTCACCCCTTACATTTTTTTGAAACATAACTAAGGCTTACATATATTTTGTCTTCAATTCTCCTTTGCTTGTAATAAGTGCTTTCAGGTATAATTTTTTAAGTTGAATCATTTTAAAACCAAAAATATCTAAAAAATAACTAAACATACTTATGATTCTGAAAACATAAATTAGTTCAAATATAACAAAATTATACAAAATAAAAATTTATTTTGACACTAAAGTGCATGTAAATCACATTATTTTTAGTATTTTTCAAACACTTATCACAAGTCTCAACCAGCTCTTTGTTAATCTCTTAACAAGGAAAGCAGACAACTAAAAATAAAAAATTAAAATAAAATTAAACTATCCTAAATCACTTTCATAGATTGACACAGTTGCATTTAGCGTATGTAACAAGCCTTTAAACCTCTAGGTTGTCCTAGTGGATGAGTTTAAGTCTCGTGAGAACTTTCAGAGATGATACCTACAAACATTAAGCTAAATGCAAAAATTTTAAAAAACAAATAATAAATAACATATAAATAACAAACTAAAATTTAAACAAAGAAAAATGAAAAATGAAAAATGGCTGGGCATACCCACTAAAACCCTACCTGACAATACTATTATGCCAAAACCTATGATTGAATGGACTATGGAAGAATCCAAGGGGTTTGAATGGAACATTAAATGGTTATATTCTATCACTAGTGTTATATCATCTGATGAATACAAAAGGATTCAGAGTTCTACGAATTCTAAATAGGTTTGAGATATTCTAAAAACAACTCATGAAGGTACTTCTGTAATAAAGAGATCTAAAATGTTGAGGTTGTATAGAGATTTTGAATTGTGCAATATATAAGAAGATGAGACCTTCGACCATTTTTATGCATGATTCTCCAATATTGTCAATTGCTCTCACAACCTAGGTAGACCAATTAATGAAGAAAAAAATTGAAACAATAATTGTCAATCTACCTTATAAGTTTCATGCTAAGGTCACTGTACTAGAGTTAATGTACAGGCTAGGTGAGCTCATTATAATTGAGCTATTTAGTGACTTCTAAGTCTTTGAATTGCATCACCTTTTACCAAGAAGAGAAAATTTCTTCAGAGAAGACAGAGGCTTGGCCCTCAAAACTATTAAAGGAAGGTGAACCCATCAAATATGTATGTCTCACACCTGTGATAATGATGATTTTGATCTTGATGAGAAGGAAATGACATTCATTTCTCAAAGATTTACTTGATTCTTTAGAAAGAAGAAACCTTCTTTTTGGACTATTGAGAAAGACACTTCAAATTTCAAAACCTCAAGATCTACTAGATATGATAAATACTCAGAAAATGGTTCTAAGAAATTGAGCAAAGGTCACTTGAATAAATATAAGGTGCTTTGAATGTGGAAATCTAGGACATATTGTTGCACATTGTCTTTAGAAGCTAAATTGTATGGAAAAAAAGTGTCATAAAAGCTGAGATTACTGTTTCAAATAGTACCAGTTGTGATGATGAGGATGACATTACTTTTATGGCCTTCATTGCCTTCAATAGTGTTGTTGATCCTTTGACTGTTACCTCAGATATTCAAAAGGTGATAGCTGAAGTTGATGATGATGCTGATGTATAAGATGATTTACTTGATTCTTACATTGCATTCATGTTGGAGCACATTAAGTCTAAGAAGGCAAAAAAAAAAAGAATTTGCAAAGACTTGATGAAAATGAACACGATATAAGTACTTTAAAGAAAAATATAGAGGAAAATAAGTCTTCTAATGATGATCAATAACTTGACCTCACAAAAAATGTGAGTTTATTCAAAAGATATATTCAAACTTGCTTTAGAAATTTAATGCAAATAAAGAAAAAGTGAAGAAGCTTGTGGAATAAATGAAGGTGGGACTCTTTGATAAAGTCAAAAAAAAATTTATCACCTCTAATCCCTTTCTTGATCAAAATTCTAAGGTGGAAGGATTGAAAAAGAAAATTATTGTCCTAGAAAGTACAAAGGAATAGATAGCTTATTTTTTTTCCAAAAAAGAAGCTACAATTAATCAACTAAAGGAGAAAGTTGGAATTTTAAACAACTCTATAGCTTATCATGAATCCTTTCTCAAGGAAAAAATAAGATTTGATTATTGCCTTAAAGGACAAACTTAAAGTCAGTAAGAAGGACCAAACATACTCTATGTCTGGATTGAACAAAATGATGGCTAGCTTTAAGAACGTAAATGACATCCTCAACAACACTAAGATGTTTGGGGACGAACAAGGTATTGGCTATAGTGATAAAGTTTCTACCTTTAAGGGTTGTTCTAGCAAGTTTGTTAAAACTTCCAATCAAAATTCAAAGTTGAAATTTGTTGTCATTGACCCAAGAGGTAGGTTGGTTATGTCTTATTGGCTAGATTCTTCTAGCATGGTGAAAGCCTCACCTAAGACTAGATCTTTTCATTGCTCTAGTGATGGTATATTGCCCCTACCTACTACCATTCATACTTGTCACCATTGTGGTGAACTTGGGCATTTAGGGCTAGATTCTCTAACTCCATTGTTCGTGTTTCTTATCTGTGTGGAACTGTTGGTCACCTTGCTAGGTAGGGTCCTATATACATGAGAAGTATTGTTCAAAGCATTCTTCCTTGTTTGAGTAGATATGTTCTCTCACACACTATTTTGTATAATAGTCGTGGTTCTTGGCATTTTTCTACTACCCTTTCTTCCTCTTCTTCTATGAATGTTGCTCAATTAACTCATTGCAAGTCCATTCCTATTTCCTTTATTCCTTCCACTTCCATTTCTTTTTATGTAAATTCCAAAACTCTCCTTTCTACTATTGTTTAGGCTTTTGCTCAGGGTGTTACAGCTTCTTATCGTACTTTGGTATTGCCTTTTCATGGTTCACCTATCTCTTCTAATTCTGCATATCCTTGCCCTATTACTACTAGACCTCATCACTTTGGTTCTTCTTCACTTAGGTCTTTTATTTAATATGTTTACTATGTACGGTAGAGATGAGTTCATTCCTCCATTAGAGACTGATCATAATTTTGATCAATTTGCTAAAAAGTTTCTCAACCCTTAGTCAACTACACCATCACTCATTGGCCTTTTTGATGCTAGACAATCTTTTTAGTGGTGTTCAAGGAGATGATGATACTGGAAGAAGATGGAGAGTGTTGATCTCGTCTATGTATTTTTTACTTTAGTTTATTTTTCTACTTTTCTTTGTAAAATATTTTTGTTCAATAAATATGACTTGTTTGTGTTTATTCATCTATGCTTGGTTCTATTTTCCTTTTCCACTATCTTACATGTTGAATATTGTCATTTTATTTAAAACATTATTGTATCTATTTTCTCCCTTATACAAGAGTGTTCCTTTAACTTTCAGTGTCAAAAAGAGGGGATAAGTTTCTATGCAAAAATATATGTTTCTGTCATACCATGTGTTGCATGGCTTGTGAATGTAGGATTGCATTACATATTGGTGTCTGACTTGTATGCATTTAGTGAGAATGTTGCAAGAAGTAACGAGGAGGAATGCATTGCTTGTGTTAATGCCTAATATTGTGTACCTGTGTAGGTAACATAATAATATGTGGTTATACTACATGTTATCTTTGCATGATACGTTCACGGTGTATGTATTTGTTTCATGTGTGCAGGTTCCAAGTGTAGAGTGAATTCTTTATGATTCTAGTGTGCTATATGCGGTGGTGCTAAGACCTTTGTGTTTCATAGTGATAGAGAATAGATGAGTTTATTCATGAAGTTGGATGAAGCACTCAAGATGGATGTACTTGGAGTAGGTGTGTCTTTTAGTTTTTGTGTGTGTCATTGTGTTGTTCATAGGAATAAACAACTTTAGGGCATCTTCATGATCATCTCATGTTTGATGAGTTTTTGTATCTAGTTATG
The DNA here is from genome assembly GCA_030763125.1 of Hippophae gyantsensis. Taxonomy (NCBI): domain Eukaryota; kingdom Viridiplantae; phylum Streptophyta; class Magnoliopsida; order Rosales; family Elaeagnaceae; genus Hippophae; species Hippophae gyantsensis. The sequence continues at coordinate 28,954,537 of CM061038.1, forward strand.
CAGTATTTTGACACGAAAAGTCAAAGGGGGAGAATGTAAGCCTTGTTATAATTATATCTGTGTATTGGCTTTTCGTGTACAAAACACAATATCTTTTTTTATTTTACTTAGTGTTTTATTTTTCTCTAAGTAAGGTTGGCTACTATGTATCAGTAATGCACACACGCACATTATTAGGAAAACTTTGTATGCAAGAATGTTTACACATACCACGGGTTTGGTTTTTGTATTGTGCATGTTAGGTTGAGAGTGTTGGTTTTCGATGGATGAGCCAACATTATCACTTGTGATTTTGGTCATCTCAATTACGAGTATTTATGATTTGTACTCGATAACTTTTGGAATGAAAAAATGTGACTTTTTAGCACCTTGATATGGTCCTTGCTACCACCATTACCACTATACTTGGTGAGGTGGGTAGCTAGGTGAAAATTTGGAGTGCTATAAATACCTCATCATTTCTTTTGTTTATTACCTATGTTTTTAAGTGTCAAAACTCTGTCAAAATTCATACTGAGATTTATATCTACTTTAAAAATCAATTTGGAAATCTTATTTTTGAGTATAGTCGTTTAGTGAGTTAAGAGATCAAATCGTTGTCTGTTTCCATACGTGATTTGATTGTGTACCTCCCGTACACAATTTCAGATATATAGAGGACTGTGTATTCCTTAAAGTTATTAGTTGTCACACTTCGCATTACTAATCTTTATTTTTCAATCACACCACATTAGGTGGCTCAAGAAGAAAGTTAGATTCAAGTATTGGATGAAGACGATGTAGAAGTAGCAGGTAAGAACAGCAGTATGTAGTTAGTAAAGAGGTCCTAACTCATAAAGATAATAATGGTCTTATTTTTTATCAGGGATGTAAATGTTTTATTATTTAGTAGATTATTTGTTCCTAAGTGACTTCTTTAAGCAACCCAAGGATGTTCCCACATAAATACAGTCTCTATATTGGTTTATCTCGTTATATTTCTTTTTATGCATGATCTTGTGTTGAAATAGTACAATTTAAGTTTAAGATATGTATGTTACAATATATTGTAGCTTACGCTTTGATTAGAAAGTATTTACTTTTTTTTAATTCACTAATTATATAATATCTGTTATTTCTGGTAATCTGTTTAACTCATATTATATTATTTATACTTTTGCTATATTATCTGTTTAAGTGTGTTATTTTTTTTTGTACGAGTTCGTGTAGAGTCACTAAGGAGTCTGTTTCTCCTTACCTTGGCAGTATACTAGGTCGTTAATTCTTTCATTTTTCATAATAGTTTTAAAATTTCAAAATCAATTTTTAGATACTTAAATCATGAACCTAACTTAGACACCTTGATGAAAGTTTAAATTATCTGACCCCACCTAAGGATACAAATTAAATGGTTTGTTAATCTCTTAAAAAAGAAAAAAATTTAATAATTAATCAATTGGTAGGCTTCACTTAGGGATATTAATTGATTTATTATTAACAACGAGAATGATCGTTGCCTTAAGATATTTTCATACAAAAAATAAAAAATCAATAATCTTAATTTATATTTTTAATAACCTACTTAATATTGAGAAAACATAAGTAACTAACTAATATATCTCATGAATTCTCTACTGCATGTTAAATATTTATTGAATCTATATTTATTTTTTAGATTATTAGTTTAGATCTCAAATAAAAAGAATCGTGATAAGATGTTTAGGTTTTTATTTTTATTTTTAAGAATTTTTTGAATAATTTAAAAACTACATGATTTCTTTTTATACCAACCTTGGAAATATATTTATCATTTTCTATAAGTGACTCGTGCACTTGTTAGTTATTTTATAATTATACAAAATGTGTATGTCTAATTTTGGCACATTAAGGTTTTAGTGTAAGGAAAAACCAGTAATAACATCAAAAACTAAGATAATCTTTGCAAGCATTAAGTCTTTGGTAGGAGAGAAATTCTCTTTATATTTGATGCCTTCTTTCTATGTAAAGTCCTATGTGACAAGACGAGCCCTATACTTCTCCACATAATCTTTTGATTCCCTTTTAGTCTTAAATATCCATCTACAACCAATTGGTTTGATTCCTTCTAACAATTGGACAAGATCCCATATGTCATTTTCCTTTATTGACTTAATCTCCTTATTCATGGCATGAATCTATTTCTAAGAGTTGGAACTTTCCATGGCTTAGCAGAAGCTGATCAGATCTTCTTCCATCACTCTAATATCAACCTTATGTTCTACGAGAAATATAATGTAATCATCTATCTTACACTTCTCCTTTCTCTAGTGAATCTCTTCAATAACATAAGTTCTTTAGGTGATAGAGTTTAATATTTTGGAATAATTTCTTGAATGAAAGGGTCTCCGACAATGTCTTGATCAAATTCAAGAATGAGATCCTCACCAATACCAATAGGAACTGTGGGAATATCAAAACAACCATCTTTAATGACAAAGTCCCTAACTATAGTTCCCCCCACAAACTCGACATCCTCAAAGAATTAGGCATTTTCAACTTGAAAATTGACTTAAATGTAGGATCATAAAACTTGTATCCTTGGATCTTTTAGAGTAAACAATAAAATAGCAACTCATCGTTCTTGAGTCCAGTTTATTTTTAGTAGGCCTATATCTCTTTTCCTCTTTTGGATATCCCCCAAACATGCAAGTTCTTTAAACTAAGCTTCTTACCCATCCAAAGTTCATAAAGGGATTTGGTTTAACTTTAGTGGAAACCTTGTTAAGGTTATATGATATACTCTTAAGCACTTCCCTCAAGAAGGATTATGGTAAAGTAGAATGACAAATTATACTCTTCACCATGTCCTTAAGCATCCTGTTTCATTAGTCAATAACATCATTCATAGTGGTAAAATCCAACACAGTGTACTATGGAATGATGCTTCATTCCTTTATAAACTTTGAAAATGGTTCTAGATGTTGTTAACCTGAACTATCATATTTACCATAATACTCATCACGATGATTAGATTTGACATATTTGATCATTTTGTTGAGTTGATTTTCAACTTTAGCTTTATAATTTTTGAACATATCCAATAACAATGAATTTTTCATGAATGAGAGATAAATAGTCATACCTAAAAAAATTGTCTATAAACATTATAAAATATTATTGACTATTCCAAGTGATAGTAAGGAATGACCTACAAATATCCATATGTATAAGTTTTAAGTTCTAAATTCGTGTTGGAGTCAAATCTCTTTTTATTAGCTTGTTTTCCTTTTATGCAATTAACACAAACATCAAATTCGTAAAATATAAGGGGTTTAGAATTTTTTCTAACACAAGTCTTTATATTCTCCGTCTAGAGATATAACCTAATCTCATGTGCCATAACGTTGCCAAATTCTCACTGGTTAATTTTCCTTTCATACCTCGTGTACTTACTTGCATGGATTTATTAAATGAATCAATTGTATCAATTAAATAAAAATTATCATAACCTGACAATGTTAAGTATGGCAATGTTTTTATTGGTTAATGCATCTAACAAGTTGAAATGATATGCATTCAGATATTCTCAGGTAGTTTGTGTTTTTTGATGTATTTTTAATGAAGGCAATTAACTTAATATCGCATTTTCATTAACAAACTGAACATGTTTTTATTATCAGTGTATTTATTTAAATAGATCAAGAGTTGCACAAATTCAAATCATCAAGAACAACTCATATTAGTGTGACAATTTTTTATTTTTCATTTTCATTTTTAAATGTTATTTTCTTATTGTTTCACCATCAAGAAAAACTTCATATACCAAATATATTAATCTGATAGAATACATATAGTACTAGATATGATAGCAAATAGATAGTAACAAATCTCTTTCTATTAATTTATATAAGATTAATTTGTTTTGCAAGTCTTGTCATTTTAGTGTTAGTATCTATGTGCAAAACATTGGTGTCTATATTTTATTTTATATTTCTCTTTGTTCTTTATAAGGTTAGTTATTGGTGGCTTAGTATCACTTAGGACATAGTTTTGTGTTTTCCTGTTACACACACTGACTTTTTTAGTTTGTATATAACCTACATTATTAAGCATTTATTATTGCTATGGTGTCTCGTTGGCGATTTTGTTTATGTTGGGTTGTCCTATTAAGGATTGGATGTTTCTCCTTATCAGAAATGTAATTTGTTATGGTTTTTGACATAGAGCTTATGAGCGAGCAAATGTTGTCACTATTTCTGTTGTCTCATCGGGGGAGGAGGGTCGGCAAGTGTGTAATGGATAATTAATTGTCGGTGGGGGTCGATGAGGGTCCAAAAGGCTAATTTTTTCTATAAAATCTTCTCCCCCACTCTTGTTTTCTTGGCCAGAATTGGGAGAAATCTTTACCCGTTTGGGACTTGACTTTCTTAGTCCATTTTCCTTTTGAGTGTTGGATTCGAAATATAGTTAACATCTATGTGGTATAAGACATCAGATAGAAGTCTTTCTCATATTTTTGAAACATTGGTTGAGTGTAAGAAATGTGAGATTAAGTGAGGATTTGATGAGAGATAAAATGTATGGTTGGTTAATAAAGAATCACATCATTTTGAGGAGTTACTCTCAGTGTTGAGTTGGGTACCTTATTTCGTTTCATTACTACCTTGAGTGTTCGTTCAATATTTTTGAATTGTGTTTGTGTGAGAAAAATTGTGTTCTTATATTGGGCTTATTTATATATGTAAGTTCTTAAGACAATGTTTGCTAGTGAATAGGTGTTAAGGTAGGTACTTCATTCTATTACATGGTTGCTATAATGCAACAGTTCCCATAGGTGAGGAGCTTATATGGTGGAATGGCATATGTCAGCTGGTTGTTACAGGTTGCAATGTATATGCATGTTAAGTGATAGAGCCATTGGTAGTCGAACACATCACGTAGTGATAGATCTTCAAGGATGAGCTAGGATCTACTTGGATTAGATGTTGTGAAGGTAGGAAGCAAGGTAGTAATAGGTAGTTAGGACATGATGGTCCCAACTGATAGAGGTTTTTGCATTTATACATGTCTATGGAGTTGTATCTGTTTATTCTACTTTAATGGATTGTTTGCTACTGAGTGGTTGCCATAAATAACCCAAGGATGTTACCACATAGACAAGAGTTTTATATGGGTTTATCTCGTTACATGTTGTCTTATGCATGATCATATGTTGTGAGAGTACAATTATCATTTACTGAATATGTTCCCACATATGAGGTCTTAAAGTGATTGAAAATCCTTTATAGATTTTCCAATATGTATACCTGATTCATATATTGTGTGTTGTTTTCCATGTATACATTTTATTAGCCTGAACAGGAGCTTGTGAGGAATTACTGTCACTAGTGTGTTTATTGCAGATTATTCTTTCTTATCTACTGGTTGTATGTGCTGAACTAAGCATATTTTTTTGTACTTATGTTGTGTTATTTGCTTAATTCACGTTGTGAGGCTTACTTGGTTAAGTTGGAATAAAGTTTAAAAAAATATTTCATGGGTTAGAGTTTATATCCCTTATCTTAGTTCTGATTGCCTATTTAGATCATAAGAACAATTGACATTTGTGTAATTGTTCCTACATATGAAAATCTCATGTTTCAATCGTATTCTAACTAGACAATAGAGATATTAATTTTTTTATTCTTTATGTACACCCTCTATTAGTTTTGAATTTAATTTTCTCACCTTTACTTGTGATTCCTTTATCCAAATTTGTGCTCTCTGCAATTAGTTGGAGTTTGGAAGGATACATCTCTCTTAGGTATGTTTCATTCATCTATATTCATAAAATTAAATATTTATAGAGTTCAGATTAGTTTTAGACACTCTTGAAATTTAAATTTTAAGGTTATTATGAGATTAGGTTTAGAGTTCTTACCTTATGTGTTGTTTGTGTGATATGTGGAATATTTATTTCTTATTTCCTTCGTTCATTCTCGTCGGAGTGAATTTTTTTCGTCCTCATTCTGATTTTCAATGGGGTGAGACAATCAATTGATTGGTGCCATTTAGTTCTGTGAGTGAGTTTGCATGAGTGCGAGTTTTGTTTCTTTATTTGTATGTGATTTGATCTAAATTTTGAATTATTTTGTTTCTTCTTCTTCTTTTATTTTAATAAGAGAGAAGTATTTCTATCTTTTATTTATTTTTATTTAATGTAGAGTTGTTGTTGGTTCTTATTTGGGGACTAAATTATGACCAAATTACTTAACATGTTATTTTGTTATTGGACTCTACTTTAAATGTATCATTCTATAAGGGTTACAATCTTCCTTGAGAAACAAATAGTAACAATGAATAACATAGACTAATGGCAATGGATTGAATCTTATTTTCTCTGGTGGTGATCTGATTCGTTATTCAAATGATCCATTCTAATATGATTTATTTTAATCTGCAGATTAGATGGATCAGATAGATTAATGGACATTCATGACCCGATCTGAATTGTTTCATTTTTTAAATTTTTTTAAACTTAAACATTATTTGATGTGGTGTATTACATATTTTAAATTGATAGATTAAAAAAATAATAAAACATTATATCTTATAGGAAAATACTTTCTTTTTTTTATAATTTTTTTTTACTTATTTTAAACTAATTAAGATAAACTTAAAAATAATCATTTATAATAAATATAAGAAGAAATAAATAGTTATGAATATGATGAAATTTGAATTTTTTTAATAAATTTTAAACAATAATAGATATATTTATGAAAAAATTTAGAAATATAAAGTAAGATTTATAAAAATGTAAGAGAGAGAAATTTTAAAATTATACTCATAATGTAAATTTTTTAAATAAATAATTAATTCTTTTAGTTCTAAAATTATAATTTAAAAAAAAATTAGATTCAGATCGATCTACGAATCGATTCGTTTTGGTTTGATCCACGTGTCGATCCAATCCATTGATTTTGTATATAGATTATAATCTGATTTGATTTAAAAATGATATATTTTAATTCAATCAAGAATATATTATAAGAAACAAATATCCATGAAGTTTCAATCTCATATATCTTTTTGACATGCTAAATAACATACTTAGGTTATAAGTTTTGAAGGTATAATGTTGATAATAAATTTTCATAATTAAGCATCTTATAACTTATTATCACTACTTTCAACAACGTCACAAACTTATCAATGTTTGTATTTAATAATTTATAAATATATAATTTCATTATTAATTTTTCAAAAAGCATTATTTAGTACTTATTTTTTAATTTTTTTTTACAATATATTCTTAAATTTTTTTAATTTAATCATCATATTTTAAAACTCTAAGTATTGTATGAATTTTAGAAATTATTTTAAAAAATAAAATAAAATTTAAACTTATAGGTAAAACTTTAAAAGATTGGACAATCTTCATTGTGATAGATATAGATAGGCATAAAATTTTATGAGGATCGTAATATTAAAATATATTTTAAATTTAATTACCATAACATTACGATAATCATTAAGACATATAGGACGGTAGGACCATTGAGTTGGAGCGTTGCTTAAACGGACAGCTACATGCTTACAAATAACTTACTACTAACAATTGCAAAACGACAAATGCTCATCTTGTCGGATAAAAAATATAAAATATAAAATAAAAAATTATTATTTTAAAAAATACAATAAAATAATACAAATAAAATTATAATTATAAAAATATTAATTTATATATTTTTATTATAAAAAAATTTAACATATTATTTTCAGTTTTTATATTGGATTATTATTTTTATTATTCTAAATTTTAAGATAATATTTTTTTAATTTCCAAAAATAAGAAAGAAAAAAGATAATTAAAGACTATTTAATAAGAAAAGATGAGGATTTGGGTATTTGGAAGGGAAGAAGAGGTGGTCAGAGTGATAAAAGGGTGGCTCAGCCTTAGCTATCTGGTAGGAGATGATAGTTGTGGTTTGGGTTTTAGGGAAATAATGAGAAATAGGAGGTGGAGGAGTGTTTGGGAACAAGAACAAAAGCATCCTAGCCAGTTCTGTTTTATTGGCTTGTAGCTTTTCTCTTTCTGCGTATAAGCTTTTTGCTTTTGTTTTATCCAAGACATTGGTTTACCTCTTTTAAGATTCTTATTATTCTTCTTCCCTAATTCCTATTCACGATTTCTTCGAAACCCTTTCTGAGTTTTTCAGAAATCCCACGCATTTTTACCCCTATATTGAGGTACATGAATCTCTTCTTTATTTATTCAATTAACTTCTAGCATTTTGTGATTTCTTGGCGATCTATGACATATATGTGTGTGTGTGTGTGTGGTGTTTTTATTTTTTTGGTTTCTCTTAAGGTGTTGGAATGTAAGGGATTTATTATTGCGAATTGGATCTCCAATTTATTATTTTTTTATGCTTTTTTGGAAGGTTTTAACTGATCATCATTGGACTTTCTTCAGTTTATTATAGTTGGATTGCAAATTTATTCGAATGTCTTTTCTCTAGTAATCTTTTGCTACTGTTTTTCAGTCTTTCCAATGTTTTAGATGTACAATATCATCATTATCCATTTGAGGGTGCCTTACGACTGACTTTTGGTGAAAATCGTTTTGATTCCTTTTTAATTGTTAGTTGATCTGACAAAAAATATAAATTTTGCAGAGCTGAGTTGCTTCTGCTGGAGTCTATGTTTCATTGCTCTGAAAGTTTGAAATACAAAGCCTGTTCTTCCTGGCAAAATTGAAAGTTTTGAGTATCCATGATATTTTGTATGACTTTGTTGCTTTTCGTAGATCAACTCATCTACAAAGATTGACAGCTACAATAATGAGTTTCAGTTATCAATTTATGTATTATTAACGTAAATTTTCAGATTATTATTTCTTTGCCTTGTATAGAAACGGTTACACCAATCAAGATGCCATTCAAAAGCATAGTTCGTGAGTTTAGGGAGATGACCATTGGGAATATATCAAGAAGAGTAGAGAGGACACATATGCATCGCAGGGCAAAGTCACACATTGCCCCTGAACGTTCCTCATCGATATCAACACAATTATCGTCATCTTCAACATTGATTCAGCAAAGTCCTTGGGCAAACTTGCCCCATGAGTTGCTTCTTGACATAGTCCAACGCGTGGAAGCTAGCGAAATCTCTTGGCCTGCTCGGAGAGATGTGGTTGCTTGTGCCTCTGTTTGCAAATCGTGGAGGGATATTACCAAAGAGGTGGTCAAGACTCCTGAGAAGTGTGGATGGCTTACCTTCCCCATCTCACTGAAGCAGGTTTTTTTATTCTTTGATTATGCAATGTAAAGTTCTTCTTTGACCTATGTTTTGACATCCATATACTAATTTGTATGGTCTTTGTTATCTTTTCTTTCCCTTTATTTTCAAACTAGCCCGGGCCAAGAGATGCTCCTATTCAGTGCTATATTAAGAGGGACAGAGATAGTTCAACCTATCGCCTCTATCTTGGTTTGAGCCCCGGTAATCCCTCTGATGCTAAGTCTCTTGTTATTATTTCTCTATTAGAAATTGACATTTATTTTATTATTTATCAAAGGAATATTATTGCTGTTGAGATTCTCTTAGATTTGTCTCTGATCCTTAGGATTGACATTTCAGTCAGATGACTGAACTGTAAAACACACTTCAATTTTCTGAAGAGATTGTACAAGAAAGTATGTATTCTTTAGCATTTAATTGTGTAATGAATATTTTAAAAAAACAGAACTCTGGTGAATAATTGCTTTTATTCCATACATTTAAAAATTAGAAGCAGGAAGATGAGCTACCTGGGGCAACTTCTTTGATTAGTTTTCTGCAATCTTTTCTATACTACTTATTGCAGTCTGAAACAAATGTAACTTTTGGAATGTGAATAACCCTATTTGGAATAACAATTCATCTACATGTTCTTTAAATATCTGCCTAGCTTTTCATATGTGTCTTGGATCTTGATCTATTGTCAATATCAGCTCTTTCTGGAAATATGAGTAAACTGTTATTGGTTGCCAAAAAGACTAGGCGAGCCACAAGTACAGATTTTGTGATATCCTTGGTTGCGGACGACTTCTCTAGAGAAAGCAATACCTACGTTGGAAAACTGAGGTAGATTCAAACCTGAGTTGAAATTTGTTTTCACAATATTTTTTTCCACCTTTTCCCTTTTTGCATACAATTTACCAGCAGATAATGAACAGGTCTAATTTTTTGGGCACCAAATTTACCACATACGACAGCCAGCCTACACATGACCCTGTGATCCAGTCAAATTTTAAGTCTCATAGAAGAATCCATCCTAAGCAGGTATCTCCAAGGGTACCTGCTGGTAATTATAATGTGGTCACCATAAATTATCAGCTCAATGTCCTACGCACTAGAGGCCCTAGAAGAATGCAATGTACTATGCATTCCATCCCATTTTCATCGATTCAAGAAGGCGGCGTTGCCCCAACTCCAACAGAATTCACAAATTGGTTGGATGAACAATGTTCTCCAATGTCAATTTCAGATGGAAAAAAACCACTTGCTGAGTTAAGCACCACTAACCTCTCTGAATCACTGGAAATGGTCCGCAGCACTAGGGATCCACTTGTTTTAAAGAACAAATCTCCAAGATGGCACGAGCAGCTGCAATGTTGGTGCTTAAATTTCAAGGGGCGTGTTACTGTGGCCTCTGTGAAGAATTTTCAACTGGTGGCTGCCGCAGCGCCTGAACAGAATATTTCAGCTGCTGAACAAGAAAAAGTGATTCTACAATTCGGGAAGATTGGGAAGGATATATTTACTATGGATTATCGTTACCCCCTTTGTGCCTTTCAAGCCTTTGCAATATGCTTGAGTAGCTTTGACACTAAACCAGCCTGTGAATGACTGTTGCATAATTCAATCATTGGCTGGTTGTGTTGATTATCCCCTAAATGTTAACTGTAAATATACTTTTGAAGCAGAAGCACTTTAGGCTTTGTCTTTGTCATAGCAAGTGCCTCCTACAATCTGGCACTAATTTATGTATTGGCATTGATCAGTAAAGCTTGATGTAAGTGGTCTAAAGCATTTTGGATTTTAACTATATTTATAAAAGCATAAAAATGTTTCTCTAGAAGATTCTTTACTTTCATGAGATACAACATGTGAAATTTAATATCATGAAGATAATATTCAGGAGCATTGCATGTAGTAGAGGCATATTTTCTATGAATAACGAAACAAAGAAATACAACCAAAGCATGACTTGACTACATCAGAGTTTCTTGAACTGCTGTCATAGATTTTTTTTTTTTTTGGGTATATTTGTATAATTGATATTGCTGCTACCTTTGCTCTCTACAGTATACCCATCCCACTTTACAGCTGTGACTTTAAAGTTGGGATGGAAATTAGTGATCTGCATCCCTGCTTTTCTCTCTAAAATTGTAGTGGCATCCATGAAGTTGCGGCTTTGCAAGATTATTTGGGTCTAAGTCGCTTGGTTCTGCAAAAAGTCCTCTCAGGCACCTTCTTTTTACAGTATGCTCGTGAGTAAGCTTCTCAGCTGGGGTTATGGTGAATTCTGCCTTGCGTGTTTGAGTAGACTCTGCCTTACCATTTCCCTTGATGGATTCTGCAGCATGATGAGAAAAAATCACCTCCACTCCAGGATCTCTTTCAGTGACATGACTGTTGAAGACAAAAGAGTTATTTACACTCTGTACATTGCTGTTAACACATGCCCTTGGCCTTAAGTTCTCACGCTCGCCATTTTTCTTAAAACTTTCCCCCCCAATGTTTACCTCTTCATGATTGGTCGTTTCAAGGTTGTCATCTTGGTTGATCTTATAACCCCTATGAATGTGAATTGGTGCTTCCTTTTCTGTTTCTGAGCTCAAGTGCATGGTAGTTCCTCTGTTTTCTCCACAGAGTGTGATGACATTGACTAGTTTTTCATCAATTTGATGCCGAGAGGCTATCTTATGAACAATTTTCGGAATATCTTCCCTTATCTCTTTATGCAATTTATCTTGTTCCTCGATTGACAAATAAGGCTCTTTAGTGGACACATTTGATGTGTTTGCATACGAGGAACTAGAAGTATGCAGTTTCTTTCCAATACTACTGGCGAAGGGTACTTTCTCCTCTGTGTCCATGCTTTCTTGCTTATGTTGCCTTTTTCCCTCTTTAATTGCATCACTTTTTGCATCTTTCACTTGTTTGTTAGAAACTGTTACTTCAGTGACAGTTTCATGCACCGGTTCTCCTTTATTAGTTTCTTCTTTTGGAAGTTCTTTTACTATTTCATTGCATTCTTCGTTCGATTTTACTTCCAATTTTGAATGGAGCATAGGAGCTCTTGCATTGGAATTAGCATCTAATTTTTTGTATGAACCAATTACTTCCTTTGTAGAAGTTAGATTAGTCATTGCAACGGGAAGTGAAACATCTTTGAGCTCTTTTCGTGCCCTTCTATCAGGTTGAGAAGGAGGTGTTATTGCAATGGTGGTTGAGGCAGCATGGGTAGTACCAAATGTTTCTAATGATGGTTTAGATTCTTGAATTGGTTGCTGAGACATCTTTACCTTTGGATCTTGAGAGTTATTTGATTGAGGTGGAGTAGAAGAGGTAAGAGGTTGCGAGCTCTTCTGATCAGTGGGTTGTGTTTTGTTTGGTGAAAATGAGGACAAAGACACAGCTCCATCTGTTGGTTGTGCTTGAATACCTCTACGAGAAGGAGAAGAGATTTGAAGAGTTGTTTTACTCGTTGGTTGAGATGCCAAGCTAGAAGGTAATTGTATTTGAGAGGATGTTTGTGATTCTTTTGGGGATTGAGTTGGAGTTTTTGTTCTAGATGTTAATTTTATCTTAGAAGAAACACGAGATTCTGTAGTTTTGGGAGATGGTGACTGTGAAAGAGAAGTAGTTTGTGTCTGTGAAGGTGCACTAGATGGTGATGCTGTCTGGGAAACAACTTGGGACTCAATAGCAAGACGATTTGGTGATGGTGATTGAGGTTTTGTTTTGGGTGATGGCCGAGGTTGGGCTACTCCTGCAGGTTTAAATGGTTTTTGAGTAGAAGGGGATGTGTTTGGCTGAGATGGGATTTGAGTTTCAATTGGAGGACGAGCTTTAGTAGGTTGAGTCGAGGTTTTGGTTTCAGTTGGTGATCGTCTGGGTTTTGATTGAGTTGGAGGACGTGGAGGTGGAGGGTTCGCTGTTGTTGACCAAGGGAAGCGAAAGCGAAATGATTGTTTTTGTTGTGTCATGGATGATGTTCAAAGATTGAAATTCTAATATTAGAGGTTGTTTGAGTGTTCCTTATAATGGTAATTGTAGGAATATATATAGGCATGCATTTGACAACTTATAATCCCTTTTGGGTGTTTTCTTTATTACGTGTAGAATAAACACTAAAGGCTTGTTCTTTCCTTTTTTTAGGGACAAAGAAATATAAAATTCTTTTAGGCAACTTTTGAGGGATTTTTCTTATTTGCATGATTAGCATCTGAGATTTGGTATCTTCAAACTGTGTAATGCATGTAGAAATGTGCATTTGACTCCTTCGCAAATGTTTTGGGAATTTTCTATCATATTTGCCTTGGAACTAACACCATGTAATTGCTTCTTTGCTTCTTTTGGGGATAATTTCTTTTTTAGAGCACCTATGAAGTAAAAAATGAATCTTTGTGTACATAATTATTCTTTTTTATAATTTAATCATATTATTATTAAAAAAATTTATAATTTAATCATATTATTATTAAAAAATATCGATACAAAAATAAATAATATTTTTTTTTCTATTTTTATTTAATTCAATTATTCAAATTAAAATTTTCTTTTTCTTTCTAACGCAATTGAAAATAAAATAAAATAAAAATAGTATTATAACAAAAATTAAAAGTGATACTTATATGTCACTTGAAACATTAAATAAAAATAAGATTAAATAAAAAAAGAAAAGGATTTTCACGTTATGCATGCTCAAAAGCACCTTAACAAAGAAGCAAGTAATAGTTAATCATGAAAGTTAAAAATGGTGGGGAAAGCATCTTTCTTTGTGCGATTACCCAAGAAAAGGATTAACTAAAGTTACATTATTGTATTCATCTCAACATAACAAATGAACCATTTTAATCTTTTAGAGATCAAAGATACTTAACGCTAATTCTTACATTTAATTCTAATAAAGTTCAGAATTTTTTTTTTTCGAATAGAATTATAATAAAAGATGCAACAAATAGCAAAAGCAGTTAGATCTTGCCAGGAAATAGTGAATGCTACAATATTACAGCACTGGCGTGGGACTGAAAAAGGTAAAATAGAAAAGCTATTTTCGAGGTTGGGACGAGTTACTTCTTGTTCATCCATGCAAGAGAAAGGATTAGAGAATGTAACAGTTGCAGAGGTACTAATGTCAAAAGAAGATGAACATATTGGCCCATGGCTTTGGTGTCATTCAAATGACACCGTCCAAAATGCAGTCAAAAACGTGAGTTGTCAACTCCCTTTTACCATTTAAAATATTTAGTTAATTAAGCATTTATAAAATTGCACATATTAAACAAGTTTTCATCGTAATTTTTGCAGATGGCTCAAAACAACATAGGTTCATTGGTAGTTCTTAAACCAGGTGAACAACATATTGCAGGAATCATCACAGAAAGAGGTGACTTTTCTTCCTTTCTCTCTCTCTCTCTATTCTCGAATATATGAACACGTGATCAATAATCTCATTATAATCCCACATAATACAACTTTTACCTGGACATATGTAACTCAGTGGCATATTTATCCATCTCAGTTGTCACTTGTTAATTATAATTCACTGATGATCAATAAAAAATGGTGGCAGATTTTCTAAGAAAAATAGTAGCAAAGGGGAGATCACCCATCTATACAAGAGTAGCAGAAATAATGACTGATGAGGTTTAACTCTGTTTCTCTCTGGTTTAATTTCATTTGCTGGGCTTTATAACTGATTAGGATTTGATATGATACAGAATAAACTAATAACGGTGACTTCTGATACAAATATTCTTCAAGCAATGCAGCTTATGACAGGTGAGCCATGTCAGAAAATAATTTACTCATTACACACTTTAATCTTGTAATTATTTTTTAATATAATTAAAAAAAATTAAAAAACAAAATGAATAAAAATTACTCTTTTTTTCATAACAATTGAACTAAATTGTTATAAAAATAAATACAGAACTTAAGAGTCAAATAATTTACTCCATCTATACAGAAAATAGTGGGAAATTTTATAAATCGAGTGAAAATAATAACATAAATTTTTTTTTTTTTTTTTTTGTAACAGAGAATCAAATTAGGCACATACCAGTTATTGATCGGAATCTAATTGGCATGATTTCAATAAAAGATGTTGTGAGAGCAGTAGTTGAACAACAAAGTGGAGAAGTCAAGCGATTAAATGATTTCATTAGAGGATATTATTACTAAGACTATTATAAAAGTGAATGTTTTTCAACATATTCTTTTGCTTTCAAATATTGTTTTGATGTCAACCTCAGAAACACTTATATTTTCGAATGAATGAAGCAATAAGATGGAGAAACTCAACCCAACCCAGTACACTATTTATGTTTGTGATGTTTCTTCTTAATAAAGGATTACACGCACCCACGTTATATATTGGATTTGTTTACATCACATTAATACTTAAAGCATTTGGCAAATCTATAAGAACATAGGAATGAGAGAATGCACATCTTGTTGAAGAAACTCCAATGAATAATGAGACCAACTATCTATCTACTCCAATCTGAAAAACATTTTTTGGTTTACATTATTGTCGCTACTCATTTTGTTAGTACATAAATTACTTTATGCCAAATAATAATATTAGCCCTGAATTAATATTTTCAGACTATCAGTCATCAGTTATCACTCTTTTCACTCTTCTTATTCACTTCATGGCTTCAATTGCAGTAATTTTATCTTCCATCTTATGATAACGTCTCTATCAATACTTTTCTTTCTTCTTCTCCAATATTATTAAAAATCAGGATGATGTGACTTAATGGAATTTTACATAACGAGATTTGTATCCATTAATAGCTGACATTTCGTTTATTATATTTTGTAAAAAATATTAAAAAATAAACAAATTTGACCATACATTCAATTATTTAATAATTTTTATGACATCATAATAAAAAATTATTTTTATCCTTTCTTTATTTACTAATAAAATAAAGTATTAAAAAATATTTTCTTTATTTACTAATAAAATAAAGTATTAAAAAATATTATTTTATTCATAATATTAATAAAAAAGTACTCTTTTTTTTTATATTCTACTTTGTCCTTTTTTACAAAAATAAACTAACATCTTTTGTATGAGACTAAACTACCCTTTAACTTAATATAGTAAACATGTGCAATATTTTTCTATAAAACTTAAAGCTGAGATAATTGTCACTTTCCCCTCTCATCTTCTTTAATACAAGATCATCTTATTTATTTTTCCGGTTATTTCATTTTTATTTTGATTAAAACCTATATTTTTCATACGATAAATAGATTTTTAAAAAATATTTTAAATAATATTTTTAAAATTCATATTAGTAAAAATAACATTCATTTTTTTTATTTTGTGTGATTTGTTAGTATTATAGATGTTATATATTTTTGTATAATGGGTTTTAAGGATATTAGATTTGATATTTTTCCTAAAAACATTAAAATTTAAATTATTATAAAATTATCTATAAAATTTTATTATTGTTATATAAATATCATCGACATTAAAACTTGTTAAAAGCTAACAAAAAAAATGTCATGTAAATATCATCATAGTTTATTCGTTATTTTTCTGACAAATTTAACTGCTTACGTAACAATAGCTGAAATTTGTAAATAATTTATAATATTTTGAAATTTAATAATACTTTAATAAAAATTACGTTATACGTTTAAAAAAAATTATTTATCCTTTTCCATAAACAACTGGAAATAATTATTTTCAAATTAATATATTAACCTTTTGTTTGAGTTTTTATTATTTAAATATGTAAGTGGCGTTTCTGACTGCCCAAACAGTAAAATCGAGAAACTAAGAAGCAACATCCTCTCTCTCTCGCGCTCTCTTGTGCAAAAATCGAGTACCTAGATTGGATCGGAAATGAACTATCATAATTATTTTATATTCAATTTAAGTATATTTAATTAATAACCGTCCATTATAAATAAGTATTAATTTCTTTCATTTAACAATAATTTTTATTTTTTAATATTTATTTAAAAATAAATATTAAAAATACTATTCAATCTATAATATTATTTAAAATATTCTCACAGTATGTAATCAAACAAAACATAACTTATCAAGAGTAAAAGTCCGACATTTGGTATACAACTAGAATAAAGAGATATTGATTCCTTAAGACTCACCTCAAACTCACCTGGAGATAAACAACAGAAGAAATATAAATTAATCAGGAAATGTGAAGATTAATTTAATAGTACAAAAGCATTAAATAAAAAGCTATAAACATGTTACATGTAAAGGAAAGAAAGTATATAACTACACAAAACAATAAGTTTTCTAATTAGAGTCCAGATCTAATATGTTTGCACATATACGATAAAAACTTAGATTATAATAATACAACAATCTAATCATGCATAACAACACTAAAGGAATCCAAGACCCGATACACAATCAAGTCAAGGAGATACTGACTTCTTAAGAACCCTAGTCAAATATGCATATAATAGAAACATAAACATTTAATTGATAATCACAACAGTATAAATAAGCACCAAACATAGGAAATAAATAGAAGATATATTACTAGTAATATGAAAGCAAGTAATAAATATTAAAAGTTTTTTAATTAGATTTTAAACTTCAGGATATATAGACATAGTCAATTTGAACTCATATTGTACTAGTGAAACAATAAAGCATACACAACACCAAATATAAATAAGTAAACCTACATAGAATCCCTACCTATATGGTAATATCCTTGGGTTTCTTATGGAAACGATTCGGCGGTAAACAAATCCATTAAGTAATAAAATAATTACAACCCTAACCAAAATAAAACCCCCATTACCTCTATTAGTCAATACTACTATTCAAATTGCATATTATTTCCCTCATTTGTTGTCTCCATAATGACTTAGTTAAACATATGAACCAAACTTTCTTCCAAAGCTAGGACCACTCGATGTATTGCAATCAGAAATTGTAGATCAATAATGTGTAGTGAAAGGAACTAATAACCTTGAGGGCCATCCTCCATCACGGTCACCCAATAATCATTGTGAGAACTACTACCAACCACGGAGCACAAATCATTAAGGTGATACACATTGTCAATTTCTTATTACACGCACAAAAACTTGTTCTCACATAAAAAATAGTTGTACAAAGGCAACTATCAGCTAACACATAGTTCATAGCTAAACAGGCTCTTCACTAAGAAAAAGTTGCATGAGAGTAACAACCAGTTGAGACATGGCTCATGGCTACATAAGCTCCTCACAAAAATCCACTTGCAAACTCTCCCTCGAGTACTTACCACTCAAGAGCACGATTTTTTCTATATAGTCACAAATCACAAATGTTTAACAACATTCAAGGTAATACTAATCCAAAAATAGAAAATAAGATATCAATATGATAGAGTTTCGTTACATATTTTTTAGATGAGAAAACACAAAGATAAAAGGTAAGTGAGAAAATTGTCAAGGACCTCGTGAAGGTGCCAAAACTTTCATTTTTCTATTCAAAAATTGTTGAATAATTTTCATAAATATCTACATCCGAAATGGAACAAAAACACAAGTAATAATGTCAGTAAGTGAGAAAATTTTGTTGCATAAATTATGTATTTTTTGCATAAATGCCTACTTCCATTTTATCTGTGTCAAAAGTCTAAAAAGAACATACAAGTTTAAAAATAAGAGACATCATCTTCCAACAGGTTTTCAAAACATCTTAATATATGATGGTAAGATAATAATAATAATAATAAAAGATTGCTTGTGCTCTTTATATTGTTGGAATTCAAATGACGAAGACGACGATGAGCAATTTTGTTTTTGACTTCATTGCAAAATGCTTTCTATTTTTGACTCCATAGTCACTATATGCTTAAATCTGAACGTGTGTTCAAATATATACCGCATTTGAATACATATAAAATAGTAATTTTTATTATCCAATTCTTATTCTTTGAGATGTGACATGATGTTTCAATCATTTGATAATAATTCATCGTTGAACTTATTAAAGCTTATGTGAGACATGAACTTTTGAACCATATACAAAAGTAAAAAGTTATATTTGCATATATGTTTAAAATCATAATCAAAAATAAAATGAACCTTATCTCATGCAATATATTCTAAAAAAACCATTGCACTTTGGATAATATCTAAGAATTGAGAGTATGTTTCAAGAGATACGTAGAGAATTGAGGTAAAATGCTGAAATTGTATTGCTAGAAAACTCTACCTTATATCTTATCTAAAGATACATTTACCATCACTTGGCAATTTGACTTAACGAGTCAATGTCATGGGGGTACCCATCCCATTCAGATTGGGTCGAGTCACAAAACATTTGGTGCATATCTTGTTATTGGCAATACCATTTTGTGTATAGTCACATAATCAAAATATATTTTGTTATTCATTATTGAATATTTTACCATTTTAAAGCTAAAATAATTACCAAAATGAAAGTAATTACCAAATCATATCAAAACTACTTAAATAATCAAGTTAAAAATTTCAATGGTTAATTCAGTTTAGTTTGAATTCAACCCAAACAGTCCTATTGTCAT
Organism: Hippophae gyantsensis; assembly: GCA_030763125.1. NCBI lineage: Eukaryota > Viridiplantae > Streptophyta > Magnoliopsida > Rosales > Elaeagnaceae > Hippophae > Hippophae gyantsensis. The sequence goes on from CM061038.1 coordinate 28,974,297, forward strand.
CCTTAACATCACCTCATATATGTTAAATGGTTACTAAAAAAAATAATTCTTTTTTAAAATAAAATTTATGAATTACATTAATATAAGGGGAAAAATAGATAACGAATGTAAAATAATTTGCATTGTAACTTGTAATTATAATAAGAAATTGTATATCTACTCTTAAATTAAATGAGAAATGAGAAAGAAAAAAAAATTGTTGTATTTAGTTCATGCTTTATGAATATCCTAAAAAGTGGTAAATCTTTGGGTTATATGTTATAATGACTCTACGTTAATATAAAATTAAAAACGATCTCTCTTACTTGACTTTTTATACAAGATGATAAAAATATCTTTAGTTTTCATTGACCAATTGTGATTTAATTTTCGATTAGATATTTATCCAATTTGATCGATTAGAATTGAATAATTGTCCAACTAGTCGGAGTTTGATCGACCGAAGACCCCATTCATTGGAGTCGAGGTAGATACATATCCAATTGAATAAAACATTTTTCAACTAGTTAGAATTTGGTCGGTCGGTGATGCTATTCACTATAACCGAGTTGGATATATGTCTAATTAAATTGAATGGTTGTCCAATTGACAAGATTTTGATCGAATGGTGACCCTACTTGTTAGAAATTAATTGGACACATGTCTAATTAAATCAATAGTTATCCAACAAGCTGGAGTTCGTTCGATCAATGACCATACTTGTCGAAGCAAAGTTTGACATATGATTAACTAGTCTGATTTTAATTGGCCAGTGATCATATTCACTAAAGCCAAATTAGACACATGACCAATTGACCGAATTTTAATCGATATTTGACCCCATCATCGATTAATATATATTTAAATAAATAATCACACATATTTTCTCTGCATTTTTTTTATATACTTGATTGGATAGTTATACAATTCTGCTATATAAAATTGGGCACATGTCTCCAAAATATGGTTCTTGGTTTTTAGTTAGACATAAGTCCAAATATGTGTTCATTAAGGGTATAATGAAAGTAGTAATAAAATTATAAGTTAATAGTTCAATCTAAAATAAAAATGTGAAAGAGGGTCATATGAGTCTATTCCCCCAAATCTTTTGAATAAGGGGAATAAATAAAACACTAACACCCTTATTGCTGGATTTATAAGGGATTGATACCTTTTGACTATCCTTGTTCTATCTTTGATATCCTTTTTGACTTATTTTTTCAAATAAGATACATTAAATACCCTTATTTAGGTTATTAATACACATTTTAGTCAAATTTAACAAAAATCTTAAGAAATTAGGATAGCTCAGAAGTATTAGTTACTCTTGAAATTGAACAAAATGTTTAACATTAATCTAAATAAGAGTAATTGATATATCCCATTTTAAAATATTAATTAAAAATGATATCAAAATAAGAATAAATATCATAAAGATACTAATTCCATTTTATAAACTCATTACGATTTAATCATTTTATTTTTTACTCTTATTTTTTATATAAAATCAAATAGCTTTACTACTTAATTTTTTAGTCTAATATAATGTACAAGAGGTTTGAAAATTAGTCTACTAGTGGAACAAATAGAAAAAATAAATCTTTACTCGAATTCACAACTTTAAAATTAGGTTAGATATGAATAAATACATATCCTCCTATATTAAACAATTGATTAAAATAATAAAACAATTATGTTTATATTACACCTAAAAATGACATAAATAATAATAAAAAAATCAAGAAATAATGAAAATAAAAACACAAGATATCTTAAAGAGTAAAAAAAAATTTAAAGAGTAAAATTAAATCTTAAGGAAGAAGATAGATTTAAAGAGTCATCATTTTCAAGAATAAGAAAAGTATTCTAAAAAATAGTTTATTATGCGATAAGTAATAAAGAAATAAATATTAACATTACAAATGCAAAAGAAATATATAACATACTATTAATTGATAAATAAATCATTATAAAAAAATATCAAAATTCCTTAGAATGATAAAAAAAACTAGATGCATTAATTTAGGAGGAATCCAAATATTATTAAAAACAAATTCCAAGGAATAAATTGATTTACCAAGAAACTAACAATACTAGAAAATATAATAATACATCAAAAAGATATTTTATTAGGAATAACCCATGAAAATCTAGGATATCAAAAATTAAAATTCAAAGAATACCTTAAGTCTATCATTAATTTTATGATAAAAATTTAAACCAAGTCTTAAGTTTAGTGTATGAGTTTTAACGATAAGTTTAATGAAAGAAAAAAGTCATATATTTTCAATATACTATATAGTAGGATATTCATTAACAAATTGTCATAATAACTCAATATATGGATAAAATGAATTCATAGAAATAGATATGACATTCAAAGAAATCGAAGAAATAAAGAATTTAGTACATGAAGTAATAGGAAAAAGATAATAATAATATTACTTTTCTCCTAATAATGTTAAAAAACAAAGTACAAGATATAGAATTGGAAGATAATTGAAATCTAATAAACATATCAAGAAACTAAATATTTATAATGAAAGCTTTGGTTTTTTAACAAGAGAAATAGATACATCACATGAATCAAATATCAAATCCTTACAAGACATAAATCAAATACAAAAAAACTTCTTAAAGAAATATGGGAATTTGGTTGTACTAAGAAATTATAATTAGATATACATAAGGAATTTGTAGTATTAAGAAGAGATATTAATAACATACCTCGAGAAAATGAAAGTATAGTCTACAAGTTTGATCCATTTTTAAGATTAAAAAAAGATCCCGTAGAATATCTTATGTATTAATACCTATGAATGAAAAAGGAAGGAATGAGAAAAAGCCCAAAAGTAAAGAAGAATCTATAATCTCAATTTAATGAAATACATAAAATAATTAGAAGAATAGTTTATGAACCTGAAAATAGAGACATAGAAAAATTAATTAATTTATTAACTCTAATAGATAGAGAAATAGGAAAATATTTTGAGGAAAAACTTCACACAAATGAAGAGAGAGATGATAGGAGAATAGTTTGTGAAACTTAATCTGAATCTGAACCAAAAAATATAATCCCAAAAAACTATATGAAACCAATTACATTATCAATCTCTCATCAAGAAGGAACATCTAATTCATATAGAGAAGAAAGAAATAACCAAAAACCAGAAGAACCAGAACTTCTTTATAGAAGAAAACAACAACAAAAAATAGAAAAAAGGTTTACCTTGGAGAACTAAAGGTAGTATTCTACTAGAATTCAAACTTCACGAAAATTATAAATCTAATTTTTTATTATATAAGAGATAATAAAACGCTTTAGATGAATGATCTAGGGGAATAAATGCAATCATTTAAACCTCTTTGATTGCATAATCAAACCCTTCAACTTATAAGGTATTAGTAGATCACAAAATGATAAAAAAAAAATTTAATTTGATATATAAATTTAATAAAAAAACATTTATAAATGCAAAAAAAAAATGCTCCCATCAATACCTAGATATTATAGTAAATGAGATATATAAATAATTTATTAGAGAAGACAAAGGTAAGCATATCACTGAATCCAATAAATATGAAATTAAGGAAGTTAAATAACATTTGACAAACATTGAGATATGTGATATATGTTATATAGATTCCTTAATTTGGGAATATAAAATGTACTATTACAAATTATTACCCTCTATGCAAAAAACTTATAAGATTATATTTTTTTTCAAAAATTACTTGAAACATTACATAAAACTATAATAGATAGATGGAATAAAAGGAGTAGAGAAACTATATCAAACACATTCCCTTAAGAATTGGATAATCATTAAGTGTCAAGACATGGAATAATATAAACAAATACGAGAAAATAATAAAATTTGTTATGATACTAGAGATTTTAAGATATCATGAAAATATGGATGTAACATCAAGACTTACAAGAAAAAAAATAAAAATTCAAAAGATATAAATTAAAATAAAACTTTCAAAAATATAAGAAAACGTATAACCAAAAACCTTATGGAAAAAGATATTTAACGAGAAAAATGTATATGCTACTAGAAAAGAAAAATTATTGCTTATAAGAAAAAGAAATACAAATATTGGATTTGCAATGAGTAATGACATTATGTTAATGAATGTCCTAATATGCTTCAACATAAAAAAGATTTTAAAAAGGAATTTTCATACAAAGCAAAAAATCTTGAAAGAAGCTATTAAAATATAATTAGAATCAAATATAAATGATACTTGAATTATTTATCTATTGGAGAAAACCGAAAAAGAAATAACTAACTTAGAATATGCTACCAGAAAAGAAAAATTATAGCTCATCAGGGAAAAAAATGCAAATTTTAGATTTGTAATGAGAAAAGACATTATGCTAATTAATGCTCTAACATGCTTCAACATAAAAAAAGATTTTAAAAAAGCATTTTCATAGAAATCAAAATTTTTGAAAGAAGCTCTTAAAGTGGAATTAGAACAAATAGATGAATCATATATAGATAATACTTGCATTATTTATTTATCAGAGGAAATTGAAAAATAAAAAACTAACTCAAACTATGAATATTTTTCACCAAGTTATGAATGATTTATATAGTATTATGAATTCAAACAATACTTACATTAAAATAGGATTAAAATTTAAAGGTTACACAAGTTATCATTTATAGTCATATATATATATATGAGTTAATATATATATAGCTAGTAAATATGTGTTTTCAAGAAAACTCTAAAAACATATTTCTACCATATATCAACCAGAAATATAAGTTTATTTATAATAGTAAATAACTTCCTAAATTTTTTCCAACCCTTTACACAATATTTTGACAAAATAAGTCTAACAACACTAGATAATGAAACCATTTATATCAAATTCAATTTTTATGCAATAGCATAAAAAGCAAAAACATGGTGTGATAGACACAAAGAAAAAAATCTTATTTAAAAATATTTCATTAGACATAAAAGATAAATAAAGTTCTTTTCTCAATGAAATACGAGATGAAAAAACCTTAACATGTATAAAAAAAATTGTTATAAACATTAAGTTTATAAAACCCTCTAGATCCAATCTAATGAGAAATATATGAACTTTTTAATCATTCAATGGACTTGTGATGGGATTGAATGCAGTTCGGATCCTTCATAACCATTGTATCACGTCTAACTGTAGAAAATATTTAGTCAACTATCTAAACTATACAAAGAGGATTCTCCTATTTTGGCTTACAAAAAAACCTTTTGATTCAGAGTAAATAATTGCAATTCATCACTTTCATTATACAATGTTTTTCATAGATGAGTCTAAATATCATAGGTAATGGATAAGCATAAATAATTCCTCGTAGTTTTTGAAGACATAAACATTAATAGCCATTGTTATTTTTTGATTTTCAACGTATCATTTATCATAGCCTCATCAGATTCAACAAATGGTTTAGTTTTTCTATGAATGTATGAGATCGTCTCTATTTCATTAATTTTTATTTCCATCAATTGAGATCATATGTCATAATTTTATTCAAATAAGAGTAATTTCCAAGTGGTTTAGTTTTTCTATGAATATATGAGATCGTCTCTATTTCATTAATTTTTATTTCCATCAATTGAGATCATATGTCATAATTTTATTCAAATAAGAGTAATTCCCACATGAAAACTCCTTCCTCCTGAACAAAAACTGTAATGGATTTTGTCCTAGATGACTCAAAAAAAAAATTCACTCATTTTTCCCTTTTTTGCAACTTTTTTTAATAATAAGAAAGTAAACTCAAAAAAATGTAAAAAAAAAAGAAGCAAAATAAGTGAGTTGATACCTATTACTTTCCACTTATCCAGAGACTTTAGAAGAGATTAGGGTCTAAATAATCCTATAATTTTTTGATAAAGACACTTTAGTCATCTTTCTTTTAAAGTAGTAAGTTTAGTTATATATTTTTTAAATCAAATCAATCTAATCCAAATTATTAATAAATATAATTTTTTTAAAAGATAAAATTGAATTTCACTTAAAAATAATAAAAAACTATATCTCTTTCCTAATGTGTACATGCAGATAAAACTGAAACCATAGGTACCTTATTGACCTTTATACCCTCCATTTGCATCATGTAGAATAAGTTCAAGGCCTCCTTAGGCTCTCCACATTTTGCATATCCTGTAATTGTGGCATTCCAAGCAATAGAGTCTCTTTGAGTCATTTTATCAAATAGCTTCCTTGCAAAATCAACATCACCACATTTAGCATAGGAATTCACCATAGTCGTCTGACAAACTACATCTGGCTCAACAATATTTCCAAACACCTCATGATAATAACCCAAACAACCCAATTCAACATACATAAAAATCAAACCACTTTGAATATACAAGTCAATTTCAAACCCAAGTTTCATAACAGCACCATGGATTGAATGGCCTATCTGGGTAGTCGAAAGTTGTGCATGAGTATAAACCAAGAAGTTAAAGGTGCAATTATTAGGAAAAATATTTTCATTAGATTGGAGAATTCTTTTGTAAAAATCGAAGCTTTTATGAGGCATTGAGCTTTTAGAGTAGGTTTTGATCATAAAATTTGTTGAAAAATCGTGTATATTTTTTCTATTCTAAGTAGTTACTATTCGCTTATGATTTAAACGAATATAATTCAAACTTACCTGATAAAATAATGCTATTGGAAATATAATGCTAAAAGAAACTAAAACAAATATTAAAACATCATAAATTTAATGAGGTTTGGTATAAATGTTACCTATGTTCTCGAGCGTCGTTGACCACTTCCACTATCTCTAAATGGATAAACTCCAAAATTACAATTAATTGAGCTAATCAATTACCCTTACAAAAGAGAGAAAGATTTACAAATTTTGGGATGTCTTAGAAGTGGAGGAGGATACTTTATTTATAGCTCAAAATACAACATTCACCTTCATTCCTAATCAATGTGAGAGTTTTTCAAATTTTCTCACTAAGGAGCTCTACAACAAATCTCCACCTTAGCAACTTAATGATTCTTAAATGATTTCTTCAATCTCTAGATCAGCGACGCCATTGCCAATTAAAATTTGCAGAATGTTAATCAAATCTAGACAATGTTTGAACTTGATTTTCGTTACCACCTTAGTCATCATATATGCAAAATTCTCTATAGTATTGATCTTCTGAATTAATACTCCACCTTCTTCAATAATCTCTCGCACAAAATGGTAACAAACGTCAATGTGTTTTGTACATGCATGGTAGACTTGGTTCTTTGCTAAATAAATAGCACTCGGATTGTCACAAAACACCTTAATATGTTTTGACCAACTCCTAAGTCTTCAAACAAACCTTGCAACCAAATAGCTTCTTTTATAGCCTTTGTAACTGCCATATATTATGTCTCTATAGTAGACAAAGCAACTATAGACTACAAGGTAGACTTCTAACTAACTGGTGCTCTAGCAAGAGTAAACACATAACTAGTAGTTGATCAATGCTTATCTAAATCTCCTTCATAGTCGGAATCATAACTACACATTGACCAATAGTATTATCCTACTAAAATACTAAACTAACATCTATATTATTTAAAATATACCATAGAATCCATTTCATAGCCAACCAATGTCCTTTACCGTGATTATGCATGTACCTGCTTACAACACCAACCACATGTGAAATGTTAGGTCTCGTACACACCATTGCATATATCAAGCTACCAAACGCATTTGCATACGGTACCTTTGCCATGTATTCTTCTTCTGCATCATTCTTAGGAGATAATTGAGCACTAAGCTTGAAATGACGAATAAGCGAAGTACTTACATGTTTTGTCTGTTCATTCATACCAAAATGTTGTAGTACCTTCTTCAAATATTGACTCTAGGTCAAACTAAGCTTCCCCTTCTTCTTGTCTCTGCTTACCTCCATACCGAGAATCTTTTTGGCTTCTCCTAGATCTTTTATCTCAAACTCCTGACTTAGTTGAGCCTTCAACTTCTCAATTTCTGCTTGGCTCTTTGATGCAATCAATATATCATCGACGTACAATAAGAGATAGATTAAAGACTCATCTTGTAGCTTGTGAAAATACACACAATGATCATGTGTACTTCTTCCACATAAACTAGTCAAATCGTTTGTACCACTTTCTTAGAGATAGCTTCAATCCATACAACGATTTGTTTAGCTTGCAAACCCAATTTTATTTACCAACAACATTAAACCTTTCTGGCTCATACATTTAGATTTCCTCTTCTAAGTCACCGTATAGAAACACGATTTTCACATCAAGTTAAACTAGTTCCAAATCCAAATATGCTACCAAGGCCCACAAAATTATAATGGAGGAATGTTTTACAACTAGAGAAAATACCTTATTATAATTGATTCCCTCCTTCTGAGCATAGCTTTTAGCCACCAACCATGCCTTGTAGCAAACACCATCTTTATTAGGAAATCTCTCTTTCTTTCCATACACCCATTTGCAGCTTCAGACATTTTTTCTTCCAATGTCCTTTTTTTCATAACAAAAGGCACATTCATCTTTACCAAGTCTTCTTTTTGAATGAGATCTGCTTCTCCTTCCTTTCTGTTGAGTTTGCGGACTCCCTCTTACAGACAGTGTCTTTGTTGCTTTATTCCTACTTTCTTTTTTATCTTTCTTTCTTTCTTTCTTTTTTTATTTTTCCTAATTAGTAAGCTCGTAATAAGGTGATCAAACTCATCAGGAAGGGAAGCTAACAACATCAAGGTTAAATCTTCATCTTTAAAAGTTTCATCCATATTTAACAAATTTGCTACTAATCGATTAAAAGCAGTAATATGATCATTTATTGTGGTACCTGGAAGGTATTCAAAATGAAATAACTTCTTCAAATAGAGCCGATTTTGTCCTTTCTTCTTCATGAGCTTGTTCTCCAACGCCTTCCACAACTTACTTGTTGATGTCTCCTTCATGAACGTGTACTTTTCTTCTCTTAAGAGACACGAATGGATTGTACCATATGCCAATCGATTGGTATTTTTCCACTTGACTTCATCTGTTTCATTTGTTTTCTCTTCTTCAATGGCAATGTCTAGACCTTGTTGAAATAGAGCATCTAGAATTTTGCCTTGTCACATGTCAAAATGACTGATTCTATCAAACTTTTACACCTCAAACCTTGCATTCATAACCATTGTTCTGTGTGACGTGGATGGTTGGCATTTGTTTAAGGGAGATTTTTCTTCCGTCATTTCTTTATATTACAACTAGCAACTATATTCCAATAGAAAACAAACGAAATACAAACAAATGTCTAGGTAGAAACCTTCAGCTCTGATACCAATTGTTGGAAAAATTGGGTATATTTTTTCTATTATAAATAGTTACTATTCACTTATAATTTAAATGAATAGAACTCAAACTAACCCGACAAAATAATGTTATTGGAAATATAATAGTAAAAGAAACTAAAGAAGATATTAAAGCAAATATTAAAGCAGAAAAATAAAAACACCAAAAATTTAACAAGGTTTGTTATAAATGTTACCTATATCCTAGAGCGTCGTTGACCACTTTTACTATCTTCAAAATTACAACTAATTTGAAAAAATTGAGCTAATCAATTACTCTTATAAAAGAGAAAAAAATTTATAAATTTTGAGATGTCCTAGAGGTGGTTTTATTTATAACCCAAATTACAACACCCAACTTCATTCCTAATCAATGTCGGATTTTTTCAAATTTTCTCACTAAAGAGTTATACAATAAAATTCAAAGTGAAAAGAGTCATTTTTCACATTGGTCAAGAACTTAAGTAGAGTAGTCGACATTGTTAGGATTCTGAATTGCTATGGTGGCCATAAACTGGCTTAACAAGTCAGGGTAACAGAGGAGACCATTAACTTGAAGATGGGTATGGATTTGCTTGAGCTCTTTTAAGAGAAGTGTACGATTCTATTAGAGAAATTGTTGGGTGCTTTGCTATGAATCTTGAGGAACCCATGATTCAAGAATTGAAGATAATGAATTATTACAAGATAAAAAGCACATATTAGCAAGCCGTTTGTTCTTCCATTTTTTGTATCCCAAGCTCTAGTTAATATTCTCATAAAGTCACGTTAGTAATGTTTACAGCTATGCCTATGGGATCAACGGAGAAATGTATTCAAATAATTGGGATTAGCTCCATTACTGTAATTTACGGTGCAAATTTTTTAAAAATGTAATTTTTTAAAGGGAAAAAATAGATTTCACTTAAAATAATAATAAAAATATTATATTCTTCTCTAAAAAATGTTAATTTTTTTTTTCATCTCTATTTATCTCATTTTTCTTCATCTTAGTCTTTGTGTATTTTTATTCTATTTGTGTATTTTTAATTCATTTATATTTACATTATAAATTTTATTTTTATTCCTAAAATTGTTTGAATTTATAAATTATCAGAAAGAAAAATAATATTTAATAAAAAGATATAGAGAAATTATTTGTACTTCAAAATAAAGAAGAAAAATATATTTCTTATTTTTAATGTTATTTTTAGGAGTATTATAAATAAAATTTTATTTTTAATAAAAATTCAAATTTAACCTTAAAAAAGTACAATTTTAAAAAATTTTAAATAGATTGATTTTATTTAAAAATTATAGAAATAAAACTACTTACTTAAAAAATATATATATAACATTTAATCAAAGAATTACAAGATTATTTATACCATCCCGAATAATCTTTTATAGTTACAATCTTAAAAATAGTTCAAAAAGATGTTTTAGTCTCACTTAAACATCTATGATATATTATCACTATGTTTTAATCTATATTAATTAATTCACATGCACGGAAACAAATGCATGAAGTAAGAGTAAAGTTATAAAAACTGCAGCTTAAGGCTTATTTTAAGTTGCACACAATTGTATCATTTATGAAGTGGTCGTGTAAATAATAATTTTAATTTTAATTAATATAATGTTTTTTTTATAATTGTTTAGTCCATTTATGATCTTAATTAAATAAGAATTAGAATGGATAATTTAACCCCTAATGTGACTAAAATTGATGGATTTTGATTCAAAATGTTCTATTTTGACTTAAAATATTTAATTTTGATATTGAATTTATGAAAATTGAAAAATAAAGTTACTAAATCACAGAAAACAATATAAAATTAAAAAAAAAGGAATTTAACTTATAAAATTAAATAAACTCAATTGCAATATATAAAATTTAAAAATTAAATTGATTCTAAAATTATATAAAATACCTTTTAATTATTTATCAGGTATTTATTTTTTATGTATAACATCGTCCATATATTTCTTATATTTTCAACAATTGAATGATAATTCAATTGGCAAATTGGGTTAAATGTAAGGAGTTATTGTAACTTTAAGATGTTTCTATTTGGGTGGCACACGTCTCCCTTTACAAATTGTAAATTTTTAGTATGAACTATGAGAATGAGTATCGAGATTGATATCATAAAATTAAGTATGATTCCAAGTTGCACCAAAAAAAAAAAACTTTGACCCAGAAAAATTATGTTTCTTATTCTTTCAAATCCTGTTCAGCTTAAATTTTTAAAACTATAGGTAAGTGTTTTGGTACACTGATATAGTAAAAGATATAAAACAAAATGAATAAATAGAATTTTTTTAGTATCAAATTTTAAGATTATTATAAAAATATCATCATATTTTGATTTATTATTGATTTATTTTCGTATCATTAAATTTTACAATGATTATAGAAATTGTTGGGAATTAGTCCAATTTATAGAGAAAGAAATTAGAGAGAAGTCAAGATAATTGATAAAATATATAGATCTCTTAGAAAGTCTATCTATATATAAAGTTTTACATGTACAGATGTCAGTTACATAGGGCGTATACATTACACCATGTCATAGGAGTATAAGAGTAAAACAAAATACATTTAAAGTTTGAAATTAACCACCTCATGGCTCAGGCTAACGTATCAAGGCTCGGGCTGATGTATCAAGGTTCGGGTAGATGTCTTAAGGCTCAAGCATATGTCTTAAGGCTCGGGTTCTACAATAGTTAGGCAACAGGTCATTCTTTATGCCCAAACATCAGTCTTCCTATTCTTTTAACTCATTTCTTCAACTGAGTTGAAAAAGTAAAAGACCTTAACAGGCGAAATGACACATTAAATTTGAAAAAGGAACATATTCACTACAAGAATAGGATTGACATCCTTACCCGTGATTTTGAATTCTTTCGCAACATCTATATATGAGAGGTGCAATCCATACAGTATAGAACCCTACCTTTTTTGAGCTTGAGGTGATCAACTCTCTGAGGGAGAGTGTTCTACCTTTTATGAGGAAAAGGTGATAACCTCTCTTTGAGGAAGAGCGTTCTACCTAGTTTGAGCTCGAGGTGATCAACTCTCTTTGAGGAAGAGCGTTCTACCTGGTCTGAGCTCGAGATGATCAACTCTCTTTGAGGGAGAGCGTTCTATCTTTTCTAAGCTTGAGGTGATCAACTATTTGAGGGAGAACATTTTACCTTTTTTGAAGACGAGATGATCAACTCTCTTTGAGGGAAAACACTCTACCTTTTTTGAGCTTGAAGTGATCCAACTCTTTTTTAGGGAGAGCACTCTATCTTTTCTATTGTAACTAACTATTAGGAGTAGGTAAATAATCCGATCAATCCGTTTAAATTGAGAAATATGATCTGATTCGTCAGATTTTGATCGGATTGGATTGATAAATTTTATAGTCGGATCATATTTGGATTAAAAGTTGTATAATCCGTTCAGATCGATAGATTTTATAATCCGTTATATTCGATCCGGACTGAATTATTATTAAATTATAAATAAATACATATTTTATTTTATATTATGTTGTATTTAAATATTATATATAGCATAATTATATTATATTATTATTTTAACTTAAAAAATAAATATAAATGTTTATAATAATTTAATAATTGTACACATATATTTATTATTCTTTTGATTTTTTTAATTATGATTAAAAATAATAATATTTTTTTTTAAAATATAAATTTAAAATTTGTATTTGTATTTGTCGTATTTTATAAATGATAATAATTAATAAATAAATTTTAATATCAATAAATTTTTATCTAATTTGAAAAAATTAATCTATTTGAATTTAGATTAATTATATCATTAAATCAGATTTAAATTAAAAATATTCAAATTTATTATTATAAAATTCATATAGATTAAAAATAAATAATTTTATTACAAGCTAACCCCTACCAAAAGGCACCTTTTTTATTAATATACCCGCTTTAAACATACTAAACCATAATCGCTAGCGCTAGTCTAATTTTTCATTTTTCATTTAATCTTTAAACAACATTTATTGCATTAATTCAAATTTTTTATTATTCAGACTAAATAACATTATTTATTTTGATTAGTATGGAGCACCTTATCAATGTTCCAATACCAGCCAATATTTACCTTGCAAAAGTTGATAAATACATATATGTTACAAAAGAGAGAACAATGAGGGACGAGTTGGAGCGTTTGAAAACGAAAAAGAACATTCTTTTTTACCTCTCCCCATATCACTTTCACCAACCAGATTTGGTCCAAAAGCGAATCGCATCTCCATCACAACGTTCAGTTTGCCTCCAATGAGCTTTTCCTTAGCTAACCATCTTTGTACTTTTCCTGAAGTAGTTTTCGGAACACTCCCATTTTTAACCAAAACCAACAATCCAAGCTCCACTTTTTCTTCTTTATAGACACCTTTCTTAACTCTTTCACATATTCTCTTTACGACTTCAACATCTTTCTCAACTCTCTGTGTCTCTGCAACAAGAACAACCATCTTTGAAAGTTCAAAAGCAGCCATACAACCTCCTCTAAGAAACTGGGGACAACTATTATAAGCTGCAGTTTCTATATAATGTGAATGAATTTCTTCGTTGTTTTCGAGTTTAATAATATCTGAACATCGACCTGTCACAAAAAGATATCTCTTTTCTAATTTAATAATTCCTCTGTCTCCTGTTCGGACAAAGCATTTGCTTACTCTGTCTTTTAGTCTCTGATGAAATATTTCTCGGGTTAAAGAAGGGTGACCCAGATAACCTGAAGCATTGCTTGGGGATGAAACCCAGATTTCACCTTCAGTTCCATCTTCAACAGGTTCATGGGTTTCTTCATTTACTACAATAATGTTCATGTCCTCGATTTCGTCATCTGAACAGAGCATTGCACTTGGTAAGAGCTTGTTGTGAGATGGGATATTGAGGAAGGTTGAGGAGTCTCTATGGCTTATCCAAGATGTTGAAACAAAGGTGCAATTTTCTGCTAAGCCATAAGATGGTGAAATAGATGATGGGTTTAGCCCAAAAGGTTGAAATACATTCACAAATTCTTCAACTGATGCTCTGTAAATAGGCTCGTTAATGATAATAAGGTTTTTCATACTCCAAAGATTTATGGGTAGAGTTCCTTTTTCAACACCACCGCGTTTTACAACTAAGGGCAACGTGAAAGATGGAACAGGAGTACAAGTAGCTTTGAAGTTAGAGATTAGTTCAAGCCAAAGCCTTGGGCGTTGAACAAAAGCTGAAGGTGAAGTCAGAACACAAGTTGCACCAGAAACAATGGTTAATAACAGAAACATTAGACCACAGTCATGATATTGAGGCAACCAAGAGACAATAACACTATTTGGGTGAAGATCATATGATTTTCTTGCTACTCTAACATTGTGAGCTGCTGATCCTGCTGTAACAAGCACTGGTTTTGGAATCCCAGTTGCACCAGAAGTGTATTGAATCAAATACAACTCCTCTGCTTTTCGACCATTATAAGATGATAAAGATCCATTTTTTAAATCTACCATATTACTTTTGATATCTTCTGTGGAAACCCATGTGAGATTTTTTAACAATTGTGTAAGTTTTGGGTTGTTTTGGGATGAAGAGATGTATTTTTGAACCTTTGTTATGTAACTTCTATGAGCTATGGCAGCCTTTGGTTTAGTTTGTGATAAGACTCTTATAAGATGATGGTAATTTTGTTGGGAAAATGAAGGATTGGGTGGGAAAATTGGAATGCTTAAGAGACCAGCTCTTTGACAAGCAAAGATGATCTCCACGAGTTCAAGACCTGGAGAGCACAGAATGAGAATGGTTTGATCTTTTTGGAATTGGAGGAGCAATTTAGAGGAAATGCACTGAACTGAGTTATTGAGTTGAGAATAAGTGAGTATTGTCGATTCATATTTTTCATTGGCTGAGTTATCTTTGACCCAAATGAAGGCTGGTTTGAATTTGAAGGCAGGAAGGTTAGCCCAAACTGGTAGGTAGAGATCAACCACAGATTGATCAGGGAAGGAAAGATCATAATTCTCGTAGTTCATGTTGTTGTATTATTAGCAAAGAGGTAACCAATATTAAGGCAACTTTATAGTTACAATATGAGTTTTGACTCGATAAATATAAATATATAATCGGATAATTTCCAAGAGAATGAAGGGTTTGATGTTGGGCCTAAATGAAAGATTACAAATACTAAATTATAGCATGAGAGATATTCTACAAGCATATCCCACTGCTGATCTTTGAATACGTCGCATTCTTATTGATTATATTTACTTTCGTTATCTACTATGAGTCTATGATGATTGATGTCCATACTATCCAGACCAATGATTAAAATGTTTAAGAAACGTACGACAAAATGTCGATATTGACAGAATATTGATAATATAATGTGGGTGGTAATATTAACATAAATTAATTATTATTATTAAAATAATGATTTTATAAATGTCATTAATTATTTGTATTTGTAGTTAAACAGTAAAGATAAAAATAAATATTTTATATATTTTTATTATTTTAATTGAATATCATTATGATAATAAAAAGTTAAATAATTTAGATAAAATATCATCGTTTAATTATATTTTTTGAAATTATATCTTTAATTTAGCTTTAAAATTTCTTTTTTTTCCTAACAAAACCTTAGAAATTATACTTATAAAAGTAATATATTTTATATTTAATTCTCATATTTTAAAATTAAATCATATTATCAAAAATTTTAAATTATATTTTGATATTATTTAAATTAAATTTTAACGAATTAAATATATTTAAAATTAAAAGAAAATTTATTATCGTTGTTTGTCAACGAGAATCCTGCATGAACCTGCAAGAAAACGATATAGGACATAGGTGTGATTTCTTTCAAGACAAGGGATTGATTATTCTCTATCTATGAGATAATATATTATGAAATGAAAATATTCATAAAATCAAGTATTTGTGTTATTTAGTTTTTGTTTTTGTTTTTTTTTTCTAAACATATTTATGCTATTCATTTCTTCTATTTTGATTATACCTTATGTGTGTCTGACATTTGAAAAAACTTATGTTATACCAATAATTATGGCATTAAACATCTTCAACCTACACTGTTATAAAAATGGGTATTTAAGTTGATACGTAAAGTCGATTTTTTTTAAAAATTAATTTATAATGAATTTAAAGTCGGTTTGATATAGAACCGACGCTACGCTACGACGTAATATCAGGAAAAGAATATGATAATCTTGAATAACATAGAACTACATCATGTTAATTTTTCTACTATTAATTAATATTTTATTTTTTAATTATTTGTATTATTTAAACTATTTGTTAAACATATATTTTTTTCCTATTTTAGTGATCGAATACAAGTTTTAATTTGAATATAATAAAAAATGAGTAAATTCTGTAAAAAAAAAATTAAAAATATAAAGTCGATTCATCAAGTGAACCGACTTTACATTTTAAATCATTCCATTTAAAGTCGATTCTTTTAAACTGATTTAAACTCAATTTTTAACCAACTTTAATACTCTTTTTTGTAGTAGTGTTAAGACTATTGTATTAAAATAATACAATTTTTATATTAAAAGCTACTCTAAAAAAATAATTATTGCATCCATTAAATTTGATTTGTAACTGTTTGTTTATTACAATAATATTCATGCATTATATTTTTTAGTAAAAGATAAAAGAATGTGAAATTATTGTTTTAATTTTTATTTCACTTAAATTATATATTCTTGAATAAAATTTAATACAGTTATATTTTCTTAATATTTAAACATATTATTTAATTTTTTATTACATATAATAAATTCAAATTAAATATATAACTCAAAATTAGTAAAACAAAATGAATATCTAGTAAATCATTCCAAATCCTTCAAGATTATTAAAATACTAACCACAAATATATGCATTATTTTGGGATCTAATTCTTACCTTAGATTTTTCTCTCGTTGAGATCTATGTCTTTATTATTGAGATTTGATTCATACTTATTCGGTTCAAATAAACTCATTTAATCTAAAATATAATTAATTAATTAGTTCATTTTAAATAAACTAATAATAATATATAATTAATTGATTGATTTAATATAATAATAATTAAGTAATTAATTAAAAAATAAAATAAAATGATATTTTATTTTATAATAAAATATATTGTTTTGTATAATATTTAATGTTTTGAGATAGAGAAAAAAAAATATAACCAACTTTGCAATAAAAAATGAGGCAAAAATAGTACCAAAATGATGCGTGGGTTGTAGATGCTCTTACAAAATACATATTTTCAAAATTTTAACAAATATTGTTTTTATTTTATAATAATGATATTATTATAATTTAAATTATTATCAATAAAATAATATTATATTAATGATAATTTTATTTAATAATAATAACATTAAAATATAATTAATATTAAATGAAAAAAATTATAATAAAAATATTATTACCCTTGTTTTATTCATGAAAATTTCTTCGAGATAAACTACTAATTAATGATATTTATTCTTAAATAAATATTTCTTGTAATTTTTTTCATATGATGCTGTTAGCTATTCAATCAGTCATCATTTTTAACGGGATTAATGAAGAGGCAACATGTGACAACGTGGAATAATAGACATCAAAATATTTACAAAATTATGTATCTTTTTTATTAATTTAAATAATTATTTAAAAGAATTTAAATACTTATTATATAACCTTTTTATTTATAATTTTAAATAAATATTATACATATTATATAATAAAATTAATTTAAAAAATAAATAATTGATTATTTTAATTTTTTAAATGTCTATTAATTTTTATAATTTTATTAGTCTAAAATATTTATGAATATATTCAAAATTTTGGTCTATAACACAAACATTTAACATTTTTATAAATTTTACTCTCAATATTTTTGACAATATTGATATTTTAAATCATTGTCCAAAAAATAAATGTATATCCTTTCAAAAAACAATTAACTAAAAAAACCACAAATATACATAGACTACAATATAGAATTTTAAGTGTAATAAATTTTGAGCAATAACTATTTAGATTATTTTGTTAATGAGAAGGGTTAGGTATATATAGGCATAAACCATATACATATCATTATTACATTAGTGGATGCTTTATTTAAGGTGTTAGAACAAGTCCAATAGAGATATTAATTTTGATCTTTCAGTAACTTCGAGTCAAGAACGTATATAGAACGCCTTCTATTTTTTCATAGGTCCAATCAAAGACTGTGATCAAATGGGAAAAATGAAAAGACAGAATAAATTGGATTGGTAAATAAGACTACTCCTATAGCTCCTAATATAAGCCCTAATCCCAAAAAGAATAACCCGTCCTCCTCTCTTTGAAACAAGGGGTGCTTCCTCTTTCTCGTTCCAAAAAGTGCATTGTTGGAACTGGATTAGAACGCCAAGTGGCTCTAGATTCCAGAGTTCCCGCTATAGCGGATGCAAATCATAAGGAATTCAAACAACTGCTTCAAATACAGTATCAGGAAGTACCGTTTGTGGAACCTCGATATCTACTGGTTTATTAGCTAAATGACTCCTAAAACCTTGGCTTACTTAAATAGGTCACCTCTTTTAGGTCACTAGGGAATCAAAATCATGACGGGATAGACCTCGTTCAAATTGATATAGCCATGCCACATGTATTAGGTTGTCTAAGATAACTAATGCATCGTAGCTTTCCTAACTGAGTCCATATACTTAAAAGGAACATATAAATCATTAATCAGTTCATTAGGTCGGGTGGGTTGCCTAACCATTACCTATTAGGGGTGTCCATAAACCGGACCAGATCGGACCAAATCGAACGGTTTTACTAATCAAACGGTCCGGTCCGATTTGTACTAATTTTAAACCGTTCGAATCGGACCGGACCGGTTTAATAATATATTAAAAATTTCACATTATTCTTCATTAAATTATAAAAAAATCGGACCAAACTGGAAACCAAACCGGACCGAACCGTTTTATAAATCAAACGATCCGGTCCGATTTTTATTTCTTAAAACCATTTCAAATGGTCCGGTCAGGTCCGGTCTGAGTAATATGAACGGTCCGATTTGATTAAATTTTTTTAAAGAAAAACCAGACCAGACCGGACCATGGATACCCCTATTACCTATAGACCAATCAATGGTGTTATTTGTACGCTTCAGTCTATTTAGTCGAATCCTAATATAGAAGTTGGACACACACTCGGATTGTTCTAGTACATCATTGCGAGATGATGATGACTAGCTCACTATAGTCATTACCATTGTCACGTGGACAATACCAAATATTAATTCTCATATTCTTTTAACTTTGAAAAAAGGTAGAAAAATACGCTATCGATGCATGGTTCTCCTATAGATACCATGATTAAGGTTATGCTTCAAGAAGAATGTGATTGTGAAGAATAACGTGTTATGCATATGTTCAAATTGTCATAAGGAATATTGGTTCATCAGTAACACATATAAAAACATTCAAGGAAGGATGATTCATAAAAGAGGAAAGCTATGTAAGGCTATCAGGTGCATTGAGTACAAGCCTTTCAAGTGTATTAAGCTAGTTAAGTTGTATATGTAGAGTATTAGTGCAATTGTAAAATTGATGAAGTAAACCATTAGTAGTTAAAAACTTGTGACAAGTTCACTTGATTATAAGTTTGATGGTTACATTGTGTGTTTATCTTTCTATTTTCTGTTATAACCGAACGGACGGTAATATAAAAACTAATTGTATGATCTATGCCAAAGAAAATTGAGAAAAAAAATTACAATTCAATAAAGTTCTTGAAGTATTTTTAATTCAAAGTCTTTCATTTAAGTTTAGTTTCTTAACAAAAGCTCATACATCCAAGAAATATCACATGATATCAAAGCCATTGGCTAACATAAGTTGAAAAATAGTGGATTTTTAAGAAGAAAATGTAAACAAAGAAATATTAATCAAGAAACAAATGGAAATCCAAGAATGAACAATCAACGACTAGCTGACTTTGAAATGATAATTTTTCAGAATCAAATATCAAACGGCAAATTAGATAAAAATAATTACAATGTATGGAAGAAACACACAATAATAATTCTTATATGACTTAGGACTTAAAAGGTTATATAGATGACACTATCAAGTGTCTTAAGAAATTTGATGCAAATGGCATCCTGAAAACAAATTTTAGTTACGCCAAGATCAAATGATTGGATCTTGCTTGGTGAATGCAATAAAAAATGAGTTTGTAAAGAAGGTTTCTGATTGTGATACTAGTTATGATATTTGGTTATGCCTTGAGTGTTATTTTCTATCCCATTCAAGAGCTAGAATGATGCAATTCAAGGCCAAGATGAGCTCTGTCAAGAATGAGTGTGCAATATGTGTAAACATTAGCCTCATAATTAATCTCTACTGGATGTATGTAATTGAGCAAGATCAAATCATGGAAATATTGATTGTGCTTGATGGAGAAGTGTTGCACAAGCTTCTCACTCATGCGAGTAGGCTTGAAAAAATAAATATAAGCTTCTCTTTATTAACTAGTGCAAATCTTGTAGTAGTAAATAATGGTGAAAATCTTGATGTAGTTAATGGTAATGTATCTTCTAGTTCTTCATTTGATATTATAAATTTTGGAAATGGAACTCAGATGGTAATCCCTCATATGAATAATGGCTTTGGCTTTAAACCATTTCAATAACAAGTTAATCAAAATACTATACAACCATCATATATTCCTTAAGCATTATATCCTTCATCCTCTGTGTATCCACCTCAAATCTTGGTTGGTAGTTTTGATTGAACCCAGAATGTGTACTCTAAACCAATGAATTTTCATAACTCTCAAAATTTTAATAAAGGAAGAAATTTCTCGAATACAAGATGTCAATGCTAGTTATGTGACAAATTAGGTCACTACACAAACATGTGTTGGCATAGGTTTGATAACAATTTCTTGGCATGCAGTCAACCAAATAACCAACCCTATCAATCATTTCAAAACCAACCCTAACAAATGTTTCAACAAACACCATATTTCAATCGGGACTAATGAATCTACAAAATGCTATGCCTATTTCACAACATTACCACAACAATGCTTATCCTAATGTCAATTAGCCTCAACCTCAAGCACAATTGGCTGTTATGAATTCATATACTCAGCCTATGCAAAACACTACCATAACTCAAATGCAAGACACTTAGGTTGCTTCACAAAATGTCTTTTATGCACAACACTCATAAGTTGTTTCTCAAGCAATGTGTTTTCCACAAGATTCCATGACAACTCAAACATAAGGAATATCACCTACTACATATATGACATATGCGAATTCAGTGTGTGATCCTACATGATTTCTTGATAGTGGGCCAATCACCATGTCACTACATAACCTTTAAATCTGGCTGTAAAATCAGAGTTTTTGGAAATGAACAAATCCAATTAGGCAATGGCATTGGAATTCAAATTGCTAATGTTGGTATGTCATAAATTTCTCCTACATACTATAATGATACAAAGTTTATTTTGAAAAATATGCTACTTGTAACATCTATTATCAAGAATCTTATAAGTATATCTCACAATGTATGCATGGAATTTAATATTGATTATGTGAATATGAAGAACAATACTACAACCCAAAGGATAATGCAAATGAGTCTTAGAAATGGGCTTTATGCATTTGATTTTACAATCACAAGCCTCTTCAGTTGCATCATTGGTATTAATCAAGAAAACCACGTACACATATTAGCAAAAAAAAAGGTAACATTAGTGTTGACTCTGATTTTAATGATAGCACTTGTAATAACAAATAAGAAATAGGAAGAAAGATGATGGTGCTAAGAATATCATCAAATTATCATAAGCTTCTTGTTCATGCTAGTGTATCTCCATCATCAACAATGATTACTTGAATATATGTATCAATGAAATTCTACATTGAACAAAATATTTGAATCTTGAGAAATATTTTTAAATATAAAATTTGCATTAGAATCAATATCTTAAGATAAAAAATCATAATAAATTTGATTTTCATATAATTGAATCTGACAAAGTAAACAATTAAAATTAATGGTAATAACATTATTTACGAACAAAAAGAATCTCTTCTTATAAAAAGATAACTAAACCAAAAAAATTAATAGAATAAAAATTAGTAGAGTACACTTATTGGAGAGAGAGCTCTCCCTAAATTTGACGAAGAGAGTTGAAAATGGAGACCAGAAGAAAGCATATAGATAGAACAAACAACACTTCATATTCTACACTTTGATCCCTATATTATTTTTCTTATGATTTGGTTCTATTATTTTTTAAATTTTTTACTTTAATCCCCTTAGATTTTTTCTTATTATTTAGGCCCTTTATTTTCTTATTATTTTTTACCTTTTGGTCCCATTATTTTCTTTTTTATACTTTAGAATTTTAAATTCATAATTTTGGACTAAAATTATGAAAATTAAATAAAATAAATCAATCAAATTATTAAAACAAAGCTAAGAAGGCCAAAGCGTCCAAATTTTTTTAAACAAAAAATCATAAAAAAAATAATAATAAAGAAACCAAAGTGTATAATATGATAAAACTTAGGAACTATTTGTTTAATTAATCCAAAAATGTATGAACTAACGATAATACGTAATATTTTTATGGTTATAAATATATTTTATTTCTTTTTCAGAACATAAGAAATTGTTATTGCAAAGTGAAAAATAACGTTACAAATGCATCAAACTATATTATTGAGGCCAACAATGACAATCTAAGCATTACACCCTATATCGAGCAACATTATTGCTTGAAGGGGGACTTTTAACTAGCATCACTAATTATTATTTCTAAAAATGATATTGTCCACCAACATTCATTTAGTAAATTCAAATCCAACCCATATTGTTGAACAAGACTACACACAAACTAAAAACAAAGCATAAAACACAAATTTATAAAGAAAAAAACAACAAATAAAATGCTAAAACTAAACAAGAATCATTTCAGTCCTCAGAATGGGCATCATATTGGCATAATGACCCGAGGTATTAGGAATAGTTATGGAATTAATGATTCAAACACATTATCAAGCCCCTTGCACACTCTTTTATCACCACAAATAGATTGTTGCTTGATAGGCTAACCCCTAAAAGAAAGAGTTCATATAGCTTGAACAAACTCATACATGGTGTCACATAGCTACTCCTTTCCCCAAAGAAAGACAAATAAATAAAAAATAGAATTATTCACATTGGTACACCATAGTTTTAGGAGTGAACTAGTTGCATATGATCAACTAGGACTAGCACTACCCCAAGGCTTTTGCACACAGTTCAAGATACTCATGTTCCTTCTCAATTATATTTTCAATTTCAAACCTAGGATTCAAAGTATTTAGACATTTGAGCATATCTTCTATACCTGAACAAATGTATGGTTCAAGACAAGTCGATTCAAAGAAAATCAATTCTAAACAAGAAACTTAAGGAAAACTAGAGGTACAAAAGATATGCACTAGAGTACTTCAAGTAAGAAAACAACTCAGAATAAAAGTTGTATAATGGATCTAGATAGAAGCTCTTAAAAAGTCTTTAACCACAGATTGAGGACGAAGGTAAATCGCAATGACAATCGTTGAGAATAGAGATGAAATACACTGATGAGTGTTAAAATTATCAGTCAAAATCGAAGAGAACCAAAGAAATAAAACCTCCATGCTCTAAGTAGAAATCACAACAAAAGCAATCCAAATCAATGATCAAAATTAGTGATCAAAATCGAAGATTAGAAGCTAATGAGATGAAAATCACAAAAAAACCTATAATAACTCTCTTTTTTATGATTTTTACAACATCAAAGACAAATCATAAAGAGAATCAGTATTTAGATGAAATAAATCTCAAAGGTAAGAATCAAGAAAAAGAAAAGAAAGATTTCTAGAAGTATTGTGTTGTGATATGATGTACAAATTAATTACATATATGTGATGTGATTACAAGTTTGAAAGGATGTTATAAATGTTGTTTTCCTTTCTTTTGTTTTTGTTTTCTTTGAAAGCATTCCAATTATTACCTTCTTAAGTCGTTTGTTCATCTTCTCTCTCATTTCCCCTATATCTACTAAACTATAGCGTTTGTTCTTAATAGACAACTCTGTTTATAAGAGGCAAAATTGTAGATGAAATACCACGAAGATTGAAAATATACATTCATGAAGAGAACCTTTTGCTTAATGAAGCAGAGAACAGGGTGAGTGGACAAAATTAGCATAAACATAAAAATCACGTTTTAACAGCTGCAAAACGAAACAAATTAACAAATGCCGCAACAAGCATATATCGTAACTAAAATGTCTGGAACAATTGGTTTACATTAAGTTCTGTACGAAACTCAAAATTGGTGTTCATTTAAACTAGGCAACAACACTATATCATCAACTAATTATTTACTCCAAAAACAGATATCCTAAGCCCTTGCACTGGAGCACTTAGCAGCAAAAAGCCCATGAGTTCCATTCTTGAACTGCGAAGAGACATTGCCCCAAAACTATCACTGGTAATTCATGAATGGCACACAAACATTATATTGGCGACCATCATTGCCCCCAGGTGCACGCCCTAAATTGGTTCTCCATGGCCTGTCCTGAACTGTATGCAGAACATGCATATCATTAGCTATGATATAGTAAATAACAGTGTGCTGAAAAACTAGAGTAAAAACAGTAGGGTTTTTTTTTCGACCCTCTATACTCGTTATAAGACATTTAATAACAAATATTGGGTGCTATAAAAAGTAATCTAGATGCTATGATAAAACAATATGACATTATTAAAAGGTTTCAACTGCTTAGTTCTTCAAGATCGGAGAAAAACCACATAAACCAGTGATAATGATAGGAGGGGGGGGACATAAGCAGCAGAGATTGCAATACAGTTATAGTCATCATGAAGTAAAAATCAAAATTTGATGTTTACAAAGAAAATCTAAACATAATCCCAAATCAGGTATACATATGAAAATGATTCCAAATTTATGAAGCCTAACTACTAAAGACTATCTAAAAAATGATAACAAAATTCCAAATAACCTATGTATCAGGTTGAGACAAAAACCAACCATTAAACGATCAAAGGTAAAAAGAATGCACTAAGCCTATAAAAATATTAGTGAGTTTCAGAGTTGCCCAGGGCACTGTATCATCTGGCTCTCTCTCTATCACCTTAAGTTATGTTGGTGGAATCTTCAGATTTCAGTTTCCTAAATTACACGCATTTAAACCCCTGAAAGCCGCAGTATTTTATACATCATTACATACGTTCCATATCATTCTAAATTGGCTCCAGGCTCCCAGCCTGTAGAAGATAATCTCACTCTCTCTATTGAGTAGCTAAAGACATCAACATATAAGCCTCACCAAACCATTTTAAAGGCTTCAATGATGCTTTACTTCTTGGCTAACATTAAGATAGTGAAGATCTGAAATGTTCGAAGATACAGTTTCCTTAGAGATAAGAAAAAACCAGCCTTAAAAACCACAAACACTCACCAATTCTCAATAGCATGTACCTGATGTTAGAAAACTTTAGATACACAGTTACACACACATATATACAAGGGCATCAACCAAAGCAACTCCTCTGTTAAACAGCATTAATGACCATAACAATGAAACATTGTTGAAAGAAATCTTCAATACCATCAAAGCAATAAGTTTCCTCCAAAGCTCTGACAGGAATTATTTTCTTAATCCTAAAGGTGCAAAAACATCAGTTAATGCCTAAGTTTGACACCTTTCAGCAAGAGAGTTTAGAATGATTGAAGATCAGATCCTAATAGTAGATTATGGTGCAAATTCTGATAATGATTATCACTTCTGAATGCATACCTTAACAAGGACAACCCATTTAAAAGATAACAGACCAAAAATTATCAGTGGCTATATTTTCCCTAAAACATTGGACAAGAGAAATTATAATAGTTTCCAAACAGATAGTATAGTAGATAAGTATTACAGACTCAAATGCAAGCTAACATCCAGGTCCAGATTTCCACCTCTTCAAATGACAAAAATGTCTATCACACGATCCACAGTTTACAAAATTTTCCTTCAAAATACACAAAGAGAGCCCCATTGCGTGCAAATAATGTTGCTTTAAACCCACTTTCTACATAAAACCTAATACTATTATATAGCAATAACTTTCAGTGGAAGAATATGGCTGTAGTTTCACATGGAAATAAAATTTTAGGTTACCATTTGCTCTGACAACGTGCAGTTAATAACATTAAAGGAGTAATTTAATTCTCAGCAACATCTGAAGCAAGCATAATTTAGATGCCAGTATGCACAAGAAGACAAACAAACATCACCTCGTCCTCAATATCCTTCTTCAATAGCATGATTTACCCCATTCACAATCTCAACAAGTCATTATCTACTGCAAGTTTATTACCTATGAAAGAAACTAATGCCTCATATAAAATGGTAATTTTGAAACAAAATTGAGGTGACATGCCCAGAAACATGAAAAACTCATGCATTTCTGTTTACTCTGCAGCTAAATTAACAGAACCCAAGAACAAAAATCTCCCATTCATAAAACTGCTCTCAACAAAGCACCCAATTTCTACAATCCACTACTATTATTGAAAAAGGCTACATTGAGGCATTAAAAAAAAAAGGTTCAAGGCTATAGCCGGTAGAGTAAGGCTTACGATTTTTTGGTATGAGGTGCATGCCTTAAAGCTTTTATGCCTCGAGGTAATTGAGGTTGTAGCCTTTACCGGTTCGTTTCATCGATTACCTATAAAACCTTGATTCAATTTTATTAATATTTATAAAAGATGGAAAGTCAAAATTAATAAAGACAAAAAGAAGAATATCAAAATCTTAAGAACAAATACGATTAGGGTTGCTTCTTTTATATTCTTCGATCTTCCTCAAACTCTCACCTTCCTTTTCCATTGCCTTTTGCACCATTAAATTTGGCAATTCCTAAGTTGCAATCTTTCAAGCAATACTATTCCCTATTTGACTATTTATATTTCTATTTCTTCTTTTTCTTTCGAGTCTAAAGCTCCATCTTTTATGCACACATTGCTCAAACAGTTTTGTTTAACTTCAACTTTGTATTCTACTTCCACAATAATTGATGCCTCTAATAGCCCCACATTGATATTTGAGAGCTATAGCTACAACACTCAATGATTTATTTTGTGTGTTCCATTATCATTTTCATGCTTATTCCATATAATTAATTTTATTCAATTTCTTTCTTCTTCTTTTTTAAGTTTTTGAGGTGAAGTTTGAGGTTTACTGTCACGACCTTAAATTTCAAGTAGCGATCGTGCTGCACTTAGCACCGTCCGTTGCACTAAGCCTGCCTTTAAACCCGAATGAAACACTCTAAATAAACTAGAAAGAGAGTTTGTAAAGAATGTCTTGTATTACTCTAGAGAGAGTTTATTTTACAAGATGTTAAGAATTCTCAAGATTTCCCAAGATAAATACAAATGAAGACCAATGGGTCTATTTATAGTGTGGCTCTAAGTTTAAGGCTATGCCACAACTTTCTAGATCATTCTAAGTCTAGAATGTACAAGAGTGTTCTAATTTTATCTACAATATGCCGCAAGGTTCTAGGACCTTCTAGTCAACTCTAGAGTCTTCTAGGAGTGTCTAGTTCCTTCATGTTAGTTTTAGGATGTTCCGTAAGCTTCTAGAGACTTCCACATCCTTCATGAACCATCCGACACGTTCTAGAATATTCCAACACCTTCCCGCATGCTCTAGAACATTCTAGAGTCTTCAAGACTTGAGTTGAGTCCATCCAACTCTAGCTTCTTCTAGACATCTCTAGGCCAGTCTAGAACTTTCCTAGATAGAAAAGTCTAGATCTTTTAGGCAAGTACTATTTATTTGGATTTTGAGGGACAATTTGAGCGGGACGTAACATTATGCCTCAGCTCGCTTTGGCGCTTACACCTTGCATTGCTTTAGCAAAGCGTCTCGGTATTTAAAATAGCCTTTTATAACATGGCCCACTAAAGGACGCATGATGTTTGGCAAAGCCAGCTAAAACAAGCAACATGAAACATTGCAAAGAACGCACTAAAGTAACAGAATCAGTAGGAAAATTGAAAAGGATCGTACCCAATATTGAGAATATTGAGGGGATCCATCATCTGTGGTTGCTGAAGGTGTTGTGGTTCTCCCGGTTGCCGATGCTGCAGACTACCAGAAGAAGCGACTGCTACAGCACTCGACTGAGCTCCTTTCAATTCAGAAAGCCTCCACATATACCAAGCTGCTACTGACCTATAAGGCTTCCACTTCTCACACAAATGGTCCATCTGAGACGGCCTTGGCAACTCATCCAAACTATAAAGAATCTGAACTCCTTTCCTCACATTGAGATCATTTATTGGAAGTACATCGGGCCTATGTAACGAAAAGATCATGAACATGTGTACAGACCAAGACCCAATTCCATTAACCATTGTCAACATCGTGAACAACGACTTGTCATCCATATTTACAATCGCGGAATCAGACAAAATTCCATTATCGTACTTCCTTGCTAGGTCTTGAAGATAACTAGCTTTACGAGCCGAAACCCCAATTTGACGAAGTTGCTGGGGATTTAGGGCAAGTATAGCCTCAGGAACAACACCTGCTTCGCCACCACAGAGCGCGAGGAAGCGCGTGTAGATCGACGCACCAGCTTTAGGAGCGAGCTGTTGGTAGATAATGCTTCGAGTTAAGGCAAGGAACGGAGATTGGTAAGTGTCGAAGGTCGGTGGTGGGTGATTATCGATTAACGGTGCGAGTAATGGATCGGCACCTCGTAGATGACGGAGAGCGAGCTCCAACTCGCCGTCAGACGTGAGCGAACGCGCTACCATTCTAAGTGGGATGGCGCGTGGCTGAACGACCTTCGACTTTGTGGGTAGTGTAGTGATGGTGGACAAGGGCTTGGGGTTGTTTTCGGGCAAGGGTACAATGGCTTGGGATAACGAAGAGGAAGAAGAATTTGAGTCTGGATTGTTATGGTTATCAGGTGAGAACTTTCGGATTTTACTCGGACGCAATGGGATTTTGGAGGGAGGTGAAGAGGACTGAGCAGGAGCATTGCTTAATTCGGAGGGTGTGGTGCTGGTCGGAGCTATACTAGTTGTGGCGATAGAAACAGTGGTGTTGGGTGGTTCATGGTGTTGCAGAGCTTGGCTTTGGGTTTCGGTTTGTGTCTGCTGACTCTGCTCGCCCAAGGGTCTTCGATCCATGGTTGACTCTGTATGAGAGTAGTTGTTGGAGGAGGATGACGGAGGGAATGAGCTTTCTATCAAAATGATTTGATTCGGAGTCTTGAAGACATTGGTGATTTGTTTTATGAGTGGTAATACTATGGAAGAAATTACTCTTTACTCTCGAGTGTCGAATGTAATTAAAGTAACTCTTAAAATGTGTAATTATTTTATTTTTAGATTTTGTAATCGATAAAAATTATAATGGAAAAATAATAAATAATATTTTAATATTAATATTACATTATATTTATATTAATTATAATATGATACGTTTTTAAATAATTTTAAAAAAATTATTTATTTTTCAACAAAAATTTAAATGTAAATATAAGTGTAAATTTAGATGACTTAAGAGGGATTAATTATGTTTTGTGATCTAATTTTTTGTAATAGTTACAAATGCATCTAAAATATTTATTTAGTTATAATTATGTTTATAATGTTTAAATAACGATAAAAATATGTTTAATGTTTAACGTATTTAAAGTTATAATTATATACATGTATAAATAATAATAAAAATATAGATATATTTTTATTTATATACATATAAGTCAAATTTTTAAATATATTTATAAGTAATTTTATATATTATGTGAATAAAAGATAATTAATTCATAATTTTGAGGCAATGAGGCTTTTGAGTGACATACCCTTTGAAGTCAAGGCTCCATTTAAACTTTTTTACAAATGGAGAATTTTACCGGGTCATAATCGGTTGATATTTAGTTGTGAGGTTTATTTTAGAAATTGAAACGCCAAAAATGGGTAAGAAATTTAACTTTGCTTGGGAGTTTTAGGGGGACTTTACATGATTTTGGGTCATTCGATGACAACGATCTTGACCCATTCTGAATGTGTGTTTATAAGTTGAAATTTTGATTCAAGGCCGATCAAATTACCAGCACAAAAGGGAAAATTAGCTTAGGAAAATTCTTAGCCAATGACCCATTTGGACATCTCGCTTCCGTCTTCAATAACATGATATTCTTAAGTGGATATTTTCTTGCCGGTGTTCATTTTATTGTAGGTTGAACCTTGTTTGATATGAGTTTTTAAGTGACAAGATTAAGAATGATTATATGTAATTGATAAATAATTTTAAAAATAATGATTATCATATATATATATATATATATAAATATTAATAATAATATATATTCTTAATTATTATTTCGTTAATAAGTTAATTAAAATTATTGAAATAAGTGTTTTTTAAAAAAACAATAATAAAAAATATTGAGACATATATGATAATGAGATTATTTTCATATTTAACCTAAATTTAATTAATCGTATCATAAATATAAATTAATTTGTTTAAGTTTTAAATTATTTTTATAAGTTAAAATTATTCTTCAATTTTTAACTTTATCTTTAAAAGTTTAGGTCTCTTTAAGACTTCTCATATTTTCTTACCATGTAATTGATTAAATGTATTCTTATTAATTAATCTAAATACCGAACAACCTAGATATATAATTATTATATTTAATTCATTAATTACGTTAGAATCTAAAAGATAATAATTAAACTATGTAGGATTATAACAATTGTTTAACATTTAACAAAGGTACTCGCCCATATTTGTGATAGTATTACCACTTCAAATAAGAATATTAATGATTACATACTAATATTTTAGACTATATATAAACTTATTCATGTAATAAATTAGTTAATTACTCTAATTCATACATACATAGTTTTAACATTTAAATATAAAATTGAACACATCAAAAATCATAAATTAAAATTAAAATTATCATAATAATAAATTAATTAAAATATAGTCTAGGGCTTAGGCTTGCCCACAATCAAGTTATTAAATTAACTAGTTTTCATAACAATCAACATTATTATTACGAAAAACTATTGAAAAATTTATTAAGAAAAACTTATGAAATCTCCAAAATTTCTTCTTAAAAATTACCCGTTGTGTTTTTTTCTCTCTTGTTCCTTATAACAATTGTTATATTAATTTTGTTAATTTTGATACTCTCTTTATTTTGTGAATCCATTCAATTTCTAAAATAAAAAGAATTATAAATCCTTATATTTTCAAGCAATATTTCATCAGTGATTGTAAATGATTGATTTTTCTCAATATTTTCGATCTTGGTTTCGTAAAAGCAAGTCAAAAAGATTAAGAAATATAACCATCTGATTTGATTCGTTTTCAATAGCCATGAGATGATTATTTTAGGATTTTAGTCTTATGATTTATTATCAAAATAAGATAGATTTAAAATATTTCAACATAGATAAATATAGAGATCGAAATACTTATATAAACTTGTGTAGTATTAAAATCATTGGTCTTAATGTTTTCTTTTTTCAATAAATTACATACTTTTGTGTAAATTGATAAACAATAATGTTTTCAATTGATTATTGAAAAATACTTTTGGAGATTTTTTGGAGATTGTTAATAAACAAAGAGAATTAAATTCAATTAACTAGATGAATAAAGTATAGTGAGAGATTAAGTGAAATCAATTTCCTAAGAGTTTTCTTCTTATTGATTTGATTTTTGAACTATATCTTTTTTTTTGCATATTTTCTTTAAATTCATTTTATTTTAAATTTTAATTAGAAGAACTTTAGTGACTTTTCTAGATAAAATTGAGATTAATATAATTTTGATATTTGTCAAAAGTAAGTTACTAATCCCTAAAGACGATATTATTCTTATCACTTTATTATAAAACTACGATAATATATACTTGTAATTTTGCACCGATCACTCATTATAAAATAATTGTAGTTGAATTCATATTTGCACAAAATAAAATTTTATTAGTCTGGATAGGAGTCTGTGAAGCACACCATCACTAGTGTGTATGTTACATATTGTTGTTTTTTTATCTACTAGTTGTTTTTGTCGTGTGTTGAATTGAATATGCTGTTTTATACTTTTACAGTGACTGAATTGATAGAATTTGTAAAAATATTTCATGAGTTGGCTTTTTTTACCTCTCATTTAGATTATAATTATCTATTTAAGTTAGAAGAATAATCGATCTTCGTATAATTTGTCCTACATATAAAAATCTTTAGAATTTATTTTATTGTTCGTGGAATTTATCATCCATCACCAAAGATAAAAGAAACACAATGATGAAAGAGACCAATAATATAGAAGAAGTCTTAATGAATACATAAAACAATATAACTACGTATAAAGAAATTAAACGACACTACAATGCGATTTATGTAAAAATAACTTATTGGACTAAAAAAACATCCATTTTAAGCGATTATAATTTTAATCATAATAATAACACTTATTATATCTAAATAATATATTTTTTTATCAAAAATAATCTGACACATTATTTATAATAAACATCATTCAATTTAAATTATGATAATTTAGATTCGTTTAATATTAAATATCATTTAATTAAATCATATTTAATTTTATTTATCTACTATTTTTGTTACATGAATTTTAAGCTCTCATTTTATTTTTAAAAAATTTCCGTAATTAATTCCCTAGTTAGAACTTAAAAAGAGTTGCCACTATATAAAACTACCTGGGGACTTTGCTAAGATCGCGTGATACAAAACTTCCACAAATGGCGCTACCTGTATGCCACCTTATCTTAACCCCTTATTCCCCTGTAACGCCCACAGTTTTCTCTTCCTTCCCTCCAAAACCTCCCATTTCAAATCCGAGACTCTCATGGAAACAACGACCACATCAATGTCTTCATCTTGAGATCAACATCTCTCGTAGAGACGTTGCTTTACTCTCGTTCATTTCGCCTTCTCTTTTTTGGACCTTTCCTGCTACTGCCTTTTCGATCGGCATTTGTTAGTGCTCATTTGTTTCTCTATCTCCCATCCCTCCCTCCCTTCTTCCCTCCTTCAGTCTCTTTAAGGCCTAATTTTCGTGTTTCGTACGCAGCAGGACCTAGGGACTGGTTGAAGGAGCAGAAGAAGAACTCATCTAGGTTCCTCTTGG
The DNA here is from genome assembly GCA_030763125.1 of Hippophae gyantsensis. Classification (NCBI taxonomy): domain Eukaryota; kingdom Viridiplantae; phylum Streptophyta; class Magnoliopsida; order Rosales; family Elaeagnaceae; genus Hippophae; species Hippophae gyantsensis. The sequence goes on from CM061038.1 coordinate 29,007,887, forward strand.
CACCGGTCGATGCCTCTCGACAGAGTCTTCGAACCGCTTATATCTTACTCAGTACTTCTCTCTCTTTTCGCATTTTTATATTTGTATGTATTTGTTTTATTAGGATTCGTTTAATAATTTGTTTGGTCTTCTACAGCGGCTAGTGATTCTTCAGATAATAGGGACAAGGAGGAATTTCAGAGTTTATTGCAATCCGCTGCTAGGGATTGCGTTCCAGAAGAGAGGAATTCGTTTGTTTCGTTTCAATCCAAAACGGGAGTGGAGGTGTGTCTACTGGGTGTTTGATGTGTACAATGGCGTATAGTATAGAGATTCAGGATTCTTTATATCTTAATAGAGTTAAAAAAAGAAGAGAGTCGCATTGGGTTTTATAAGTGAAAATAAACATGAGTATTTATATTGCTATTGTTGGGGTACAAAGAAAATTTTAATAAACCTAGTTAAACAAAGAAAATAAAATAAAATAAAAGAAAATAATAATAAAATAAATAAAAATAAAAATATATGAACCTTGTAAGAAAAAAAAATACAAGTGAACAAAAAAAATAGATTGAAAAAATTCAACACATGGTCTTTGAAGGAAAAAAAAAAGAGAAGTGATCAAAAGAAGAAGAAGAATATAATAATAAAATGGATTGTATAAAGTTAGATGAAAATACAAGTTTATTTTAATAAAATAGATTGAAAATGCAAAGTATTAAGTCAAACACTTACATTTTGAGGGAATATTAAAGTAAAAAAAAAAAAAAGTCTCACATTTTTTAGAATGATACTAATGTGGGGTTTACAACTAAGTATGAATTTTGCTATGTAAGTGTTAACTTTTAGGATTGAATGATTGAATGCCTTGTTTATGGACTCTATACAATATTTACAGTCTTCTAATATAATATAACATAGGATGATGGAGGTCTTGAGTCGACTTTGTGAAATACCTTCTATTCAAGTTTTCTAACCATCACAGGTTTGCACATTCCGGCTGATTGTGAAGAATGCCTCCTCTTTGCTTGGCAATAAAGATCCTGTAAAGTTGAAAGCAGAAACTTTATTGAATGATCTTATAAGGTAACTTTATTTGGCATGATATTGGCACTTTCGGTTTGGTGCATGTTTTGTTGCTTAGAACACATTTACTTTATAATTTTTCAGGTTTGGTGGCTGTAGCTGTATTTAATGTTAACCTGGTATTGTTTATTAGTAAATCAGTATGTTGAATAACAAGGGGAGGCTTATTTAAAAATGATTAAATTTTTTATAAAGGCAGAATAAAATTTGAACCTGGATCTTCTTCTTCTTGTTTTTTTTTTGTCGATCTTTGTGCTTGTTTTTGGTTTACTTTTCATGTCAAACATTCATTTCATATCCAATGCAGTTGTCAAATTTATAGTTATTAATATATATATATATATATATATATATTATTTTATTATTTGTATCACACCTAACATGTAAGATATAATATACACCATTAAGTCAGCAAAAACAAGCACCCAACAAAGTAAGCAGAGGATCTTAGCCTTGGTAGCTTACGTTCTCACTTAAAGTGACAGTTTAATTCTCAAAATAAAAAAATAAAAAAATAAATTACCCAGTTTACGCTATTGACATTTCAACTACTAAAGGAATTTTACTTCTCATGTTTTTATCGATCCATGTACTGCAGATCCTTCAGTTCTCTCAGTGTTCTAGCAAATGAAGCTGATATTCAACTTCGATCTCAAAGGTATGTCTCTCATGTCAAGATTTCTATCAGTGGACACTAGAAAATGAACTACCTTAGTAGTTTATATCTTCTTAATAGCATTTCTTGAGATCTTGTTAATGGTACCTTTTCTGAGCCTAATCATGTTTCAGCTTTGGCTCAAATTAGTGCTATTAGTCATGCAAAATTCCTACAAAATAACGTTCATGAGACCATGAAATGCAAAAAAAACCCCTTTATTACCCGAGGTTTCTAGGAACTAAAGGTTTTTTACAAAGCACAATGATATATTTCAAAGTCCTACTGGTCATGTTCCTCCCATGTGGGTTTTAATTCTTTAAGTGACCTTTATAAATCCTTGCAAAATTGGCAAACAAGTGCCTCATGTTAGCTAGAATTTGACAAATCCGGTTTCTTTTACTGGACCTTTATTTATTTATTGTTTCCATGGTCGAACATTTGTTTAGAACAAGATTTTATTTTATGTTAACAAGTGCACACATTCATTTTTAGGGTATCACATCTGTGAAGATAGGTGACAATTTTTGAAAATCCCATATTATTAGAGGTTTTATTTTGTATCTTGATTAGGTAAATTAGTAGGATTGTGAAGACTTGATATTTGTATTTAATTAGGAATTAATTAGGGGTTGTGGTGGTTAATGAGTTGATATGTTTTTCCTTTTTCTTTAGATTGTTATGTACTATAGATGTGTAGTAGAGGCCTATGTACAAATCAAATGAAAAATGCAATTCAGATATAACATTTCAAATTCATAGTCTTTCTATATAGTATCAGAGCTAGGTTCATCTAGCCTAGCTTCAATTTTCCATTGCTGAAATAGCCCCAAATCAATCAAAGGCACCCTTTATTATTGATTATCAAGGTGGAAAATTGTGACGATACCTACAACCAATTAGCCTTAGGATTGTTATATGTACTCCTACTGTGTAAGTAGAACTTGCATTGGGATTTTATCCATATGGGCTGGTGATAAGTATGGGCTGGTTATCTGCTGTGGTCTCTTCTACGTGTATGTAAAGACACGAGAGGTAAAAGCATGTATGTAAGGTTTTCAGAAACAGTCTGTAAGAGGTGTGTTGTTGTGCTATCAATTTTTGTGTAAGTTCCAAGAAAGAGTGAGAGCTATTCTCTGTAACAGTGTGTGATTACTCTTGTAATTGGAGGTATGAAGAACTCGTGATCTCCTTCCTCTTGTAATCTTGACGATTGATCATAGTGGAGTTGGAACTGAGAGTGGTTCCCATGGATTAGGCCATTATGCCAAACCATGTAAAAACTGTTGTGTGTTGGTTTCTTGTTTTCTGTGATGTTATTCATGCTCTAAGAATGAGTGCATTGCGTATGAGGTTCAATCTTTAGTGTGAACTTGGTGTTGGCAATTGACGTCTAGAGGTTGTTGTTTTACAATATCAAATAGTTGAACATCAAATTTGTTTGCTTTGATAATTAGATGCTATTAAAAATGTCATATCCCTCATGAAGGGAGAACGTTCTCATCATGTATAATTGAGGGAGATCAGGCAGGTGACTCTTATCGATCATTGCTGAACTGAAATTGGCTTTAATCTTTCTCTCCTTTGCTGCTTTCTTTGTCTTTTAATGCATATGCTTGAATGCCGTTAACATGTGATTTTCGGAGATAATTTTCTTTGTTTAGAAGCTGAACTGTCGTGATTCAACTCTTTCTATTTTCTCTCCATTTTCCTAATATAACCTACTTGATTTCTTTGTGATGCAGAGTGAAGGTAGTGGAGTCACTGTTGGATACCATATCTTCCCTTGATAAATTTGAGCAAGGAATTAAGGATTGCCTTGAAATTTAGACTGTATAATTTTCTTGAGTACAGATCTGGGGGAATATTCTTGAATTTTTTGGATGTGTCAAAATTTCCCAATCTGTGTGACAATTTAGTCTTGGCAGAGAAACCAGAGAAAAAAATAAAGGTTCGCCTTGATGAACTTCATGTTTCTCGACTGATCCATTTCCCTCTGTACATGCTCAGACTTTCAAACGGGCTATTATCTTTAATTCACCGGATCAAGAATCTTTATTTTAAATTGTTAAATCTGATTTTTCTTCATAAGCATAAAGGCTTTTTTATTTCTTCTTTCAATAAAAAAATAATTTATGCCATATTTTTAATTATCAACGGTATCTAGTTGATGATGGTAGCCAAGAACATTGCTCTCATTATTTTGTACGCTGGCCCATCATTCTTTTTGGAGGGAGGAAGTGAGTTTCAAACTAAAGAACCGTGATTCCATTTCTCATTAGCCAAAAGGAGAGAGATAAAGAAAGAAATTGGCTATACTTGGTTCAAATTATAATACCTTGCTTCATTTGACCAATATCTGTTATAATTAGGCACATTTTTTATTCTTTGATAATTAGGTTAAATGCTGACAGTTGAGCATGGAAAAAGTAAAGAGAATTATTTCATATATGCTGGTTTATGTGTTAGTGGCCTACCAAGGAATTGATATCACAACCTAATTGCTGCTTCTGAGCGTGTCATACAATCTAAACAGGGAAAACGTATTCTTCTTGCATGCAAATGCTATTTTAGATTGGTGGCTTGGTGGATAAGACTCTCCTTCCCCACTTGTGAAGTTCGAATGACATAATTATCATTTGATATATGAAAAACCCTTGTAGGTCGTCTAACTACTGAGTTGTTTAATGGGTGAACAAGAATACATCTCCAATTAAGTTGTGCAAGGGGTTTATCATCATACTATTTTTCCTACTTTTGAATGCTGCTGATTTGGCATTTTAGTAATCTCCTCGCCATCTATGGCATCACTTGATTTGGAAAACCTGAAGCTTGCACCAAATACAAGCGACAACAAGGTGTTCCATCATCCGGGTGGGTGTGTATGGACCTAGGTAATGTCCGCAGCTTGTTGAATAAATTTAGTGGATCATCCACTAGTCCAAAATGAGCATCTGGATCACCAATTTGTGAAAGTTTAACATGAGAGAAGCCAAGAGATGGTAAGAGATTATCAGGCCAATCACTGTAGAAATGAAAGATGGAGGCTGAAAGTGTAGTGGATGGTTTGTTCATAAAATCTGCCAACAGGACCGTGTGAGTGATTGTGCACTTATCTGCCATGATCTTCAGCACTTGCATGGCCTGGGAGTGGGACAGGTAATAGAGGATACCCTCTAGAACCCATACAGTGTTCTTCTCTGGTACAAACCCTGATGTTTGAAGTTTTTCTAGCCACTCATCGCCGGTGATGTCTGCTGCTACTCTGACTAATGATTTTGCTGTCTTTGTTAAATGCTGGTGATCCTTTGCAGATTCCTTTGCTGCCTGCAGAATGGTTGTTTTCATTTGCAAGACTTCAGGTAAGTCAACTTCAAATATATGGCTATCCTTCAAGCAACTCAAACGATATGCCCTTGTATCCATTCCTAAAGAAAATTACATGTTTATTATAATGTTGTCTCCTACTTTTGAAAGTAATAAATTTGAATTTTGAATGCAATTATTGGTAGAACTTTTATGTAGTAAATTCATCCCCTTTTTAAACTCACAACTTCTGTAAGGGAAGCACATTATAGATGTCAGTACGTGAGACATCTAACTGCCTGGTTCCCACTCTCAAATTATTAGTATCTAAATAGGCCAGGAGGCCTATGTTAGGCCTACAATATAAAAGAAAGAAGATAAAATGGATGTCTAGCATTCATAATTACTGTCTGGTTCTTACTCTGTGTTTCATGCTTACCACTTTAAGGAAATTGGCAATAAGTTATGGTAAGGCACTGGGATGAAAAAGTTGAGATTCAGAAATAGTCTTTATGGTTTTAAAGGCAGTTATTTCCAAAATGCTAAAAATGTGAAAATAAGAACTTGAATCAAGAGTGAATGGATGTTTGAATAAGAATTATATTGAGATTGATGCAAAATATATAAGATAAAAAAACCTATTTATAGGCTCAAATACAAAGAGATATAAAGAGCTAATAAATATACATGGGAAATAAAAGGACATAATAAACATACACGGGGAAATGAAAGGATCTAATAAATATAGATAGAAAATGAAAAGGCTACATAAATAATTTAACATAAAAGGACTACATAGCAAATATCAAAAGTCTCATAAATAATCTAACATAACCCCTCAATTTCAAGATTGTAAAGGAGAAGTTATCTTGAGTTTGGAAACTAAGTCTTTGAAGTGTTCTAATGAATGACTCTTAGTGAAAATATTAGTTGTGTGATCCTATAGATGTGATTGATACAAGGTAAATAGTACCACACGTTATGTGTTATCGTATAAATTGATAATCTATTTCAATATGTTTTGTTCGTTCATATAAAACATTATTTTGAGCAATTTGGATTGCACTTTTATTGTCACACCGAAGAGGAGTGGCATGAGTGAGTGAAATTTTCATATCATTTAGTAACCAACGAAGCTAAATAAGTTCTTGAGTGACATAAGTTATGGCATTATATTTTGCCTCAATACTAAATCGTGAAGTGATAGTTTGCTTTTTATTTCGCCACGATACTAGAGAATCTCTTAAGAAGAAACAAAACGTCTCTCAATAGGATCTCCCTTCAATCTACATCTGAATATACATGTAACTTTAGTTTTAAGTGAGTTGAAAAATGAAGTCCAAGAAATAAAGTGTCGTAATGTAAAGGAGGATGTGAAGAATAGCAACAAAATAAGTAAAACGAGGAGAAAACACTAATTGTCTAACAATGTGTACTGCATGAGTAATGTCTGGTCTAGTAACAATCATATAAATAAGACTCTGAACTAATTGTCGATAAAGAGTAACATTATTTAGTTGAGTACCATCACATGAATTGAGCTTAGAATTAGGCTCAAGAGGAAGAAAAATAATCTTGTTATCAATTATTCTTGTGCGATCAAATGGATCAAAAACATATTTTGTTTGAGAAAGATAATAACTATCTAAATAAGATAAAACTTCCAATCCAAGAAAACAATGTAACTTGTCAAGATCTTTTATCTCAAAATGTTGACTAAGATAAGCTTTGAATTTAGAAATACTATCAAGATGATCTCCAATTATGATCATGTCATCAACATATAAGAGAAGATTCAGTGTTATGAACAAAAATGTAAAATTGTATGAGCTCGAAGTGAATCCAAGTTGAATAGAAACTTGATTGAATTTGATAAACCAAGCTCTTTGAAACCATATAAAGTTTTTCATAGTTTACAAACTTTACCCAATGGGTGATCATATGCAAGAAAAAGTTTTATATACACTTCTTCAGTGAGATCTCCATTAAAAAATGTATTTTTAACATTCATTTAAAACAAGTTCTATTTTTTGATGGAAGCAACTATAATAAGACTTGTTACATAAATGAGGTGAGTTACAAGAGCAAAAGTTTTTTCATAATCTATTTCATGCTCTTGTGAGAAACCTTAGCAACTATATGTGATTGATGACGTTTAAGCGTGCCATCAGCATGTGTAATAACTTTGTAAATCCATCTACTTCCAATAATAGATTTATCAAGAGGAAGATCAATTAGATCCCATGTGTGAGTTTTCTCTAATGTTTGCAATTCTTCTTTCATTGCTTGCTACCAAGCAGGGTTACAACTAGTCTCTTTGTAAGTTTTAGGGTCTTACAAAGAAAGAGTAGTAGAATAACAATGATAATCACAAATATGATTTATAATTTGAGTTTAAAGAAGGCCCTTAAATATTTGAATATACTAGAACAAAAGAGCCAGAAGAAATAGAATCACTATTATTGAATGGTAAAAATATTTGTTTGGCTAACTAATGAGATAAATATTTATCATAATTTTTAGTGACAAGACATAACTGATCACTTGAAACAAGTGTTTGCAACCTATTAAAAGAAACATAACCTAAATGTGAATGCCAAAAACTTAAAAAGAGAGTTGATGATGTAGAAGCCACTACTTTTGTAGAAGTAAGTTTTGAAGGTATATGAAGATTGATGAGCTCAAATAGACGTCCAATCTTACATACTATCCTAAGAGTTGTCCTATTTGAGAATCTGTACAAAACATCTAGAAGAAGAAAATGTAACTGTAAGGCCAAGTTCACACAATTGGGTAATGGAAAGAAGATTCAAAGTGAATTTAGAAATAAAATATGCATCATATATTGATAACTTTAGATTAGAAATTTGGCCAACATGACTAATTTTATTTGGGAACCATTTGTAGTGTGAACGGATGACATGTGAGAATTGAGATTTTTTGAACAAAAGATAGATTTATTAGAGGTCATACAATTAAAACATGCAGAGCCAAAAAACTAAGATGTATTACTTGAAATTATTGACATGGTAGAAGATTGAGAGAAACTTGAATTAGAAAAAACTTGTTTGAAGATTGATTATAGATCACTGATTGAAACTGATATGGTGGAGGAATATGAGAGGGTTCCTCATTGATCGAATTATTGTTATAGGCAGTAGCAATAGATCAAAAAAATCTAGCATTTTTGGAAAATTTTCCTTTGTTTTTGTTTTTGTTTTTGTGCCATTTGTTTGGATTGATAGAACAATCATCAAGGTGATGGCGTGATTTGTGACAATATTTGCATAATTGAGTAGGACAATTCAAAAGAAAATTACAAGACTTATAACAATATTTGCACATCTTCTATGTTGGAAAAGAAGAATTTGTTGACGTTGTAAGAACAACATTAGTTTGTTGAGTTGTGTTTTTTCAGACATGAGTTCAACAACACCTTCTAGAGTTGGAAGTGGAGTTCTATTAAGAATATAAGCTTGGATAGATTCAAACTTATTATTAAGGGTTATGAGAAATTGAAATAGTTATTGATGATCTCGAAATGTTGAAAATTTGGTAACATCGGTGGAACAAGTCCAAGCAGGTTCTGAAACAGTTAATTGATCTAAAATAAAGTGCATTTGAGAAAATAAAATCATCAATGGGCTGACCAGGTTCTGACCAGGTTCTTGGTGCATACGATGAAGATCTTTCAAAATTTGATATTGGTGAATAAGATCAACAATAGTATAACATTGAGCCAAGTATTCCCAAATCAAGTTTGTAGTTTCAAAGCGCCTAATTAAAGTATTGTGAAACTAAGTAATAATTTGATGATTTTTGTTTTCCTATATGTGGGATGTTCAACTAACTTCTTATTGGTTTTTTTATTACCTTTGATAGGTTCAACATAATCTTTAATGATATATTTTTAAAGTTTGTGTCTTTTAAGAAAATTAGTCATTGTTTGAGCCTAAAAGGTATAATTTGATCCATTTAGGATAGATTAAATTGGTTGAGTAACTTTAATTTTCTCCATGGCGAGGGTGAGTAAAAAGATGATTGAGTTTATGAGATTTGATTTCACAAGTTAAAATACTACGTGAAAATAAGAACCTGAATGTAGAGAGTGTATGGATGCTTGAATGATAATTATATTAAGATTGATAAAAAAAATTATAAGATAACAAAGCTTATTTTTAGGTTCAAATACAAAGAGATGAAAAGACCTAATAAATATACATGGGAAATAAAATGATCTAATAAAAATATGTGGGGAATGAAAAGGCTACATAAATAATCTAACATAGAAATATGAAAATACTGCAAAGGAAATATCAAATGTCTTCATAAATAATCGAACAGTCCATCAATGTTTATGCAAAATATTGAAGATAAGGAATTTAGGATCGGGTTTTGCTGAAATGAGGGAGTGGTCGTCTAATGAAGTTGCTAGTAGCCAAATTCGAGAATTGGGTTAGCAGCAGTTTACCTACCTGCACCAAGGAGAACAATCTGTGTGTCTCTGTCTTTGAAGGAGTGAATAGCTTCCTCAATTTTTGAATCAAACCAGAGGGTGCGAACTGCAAGTATTACTCCGGAAATTTCTCTTGCATTGTTGATGCAATCTTTCCTTATCTTCTCATGGAGGTTTCTTTGGTATGTCTCTCCAGCAAGTAATTCTGCAAGAGGATCATTGATCACATGCTTCCAAAGTGCTCTTGCAGCAGCTGTTTGGCATGCTGATCGTCGAAGGGGATCCCATTCATTTTCAATTCTAGCATGCATTTTTTGGATGGTTTCAGTGAATAAAAGTTCCGGTAATTTTAACTCAGACCATTTTGGGACTGCAGGTAAGTTTCGTTCTTGATCAGACATAGCTATATCACAGGGAGTTTCTGAATTGTGCTAATGCAGTGGGGTTGATGAATGTTATATACAATGAAGGGGTGACAGATTATCATAAAATGGTGATTGAGATAAGAAAAAGAGGGCCACACACAATGCTTGGGAGAGCAGCTTAATCGTATCCTACTTCTCTGCCTTAATATAGAAAGGAAGGTAACGATGCAGTCCACGACTACCACAATTTTAGTTGTCATCCGTGTCGCATTCAGGCATGCCCTTTTTAGTGATATAAGTAACAAGGGGGGTTCCACTAGAAAAGACACATCATCTAAATGTGAGTGGCTCCAATTAAAAGGCCATTTCTTTCTGAAGTAGGTATCTTCCAACTTGACTCTTGGCTTTTCTATGATTTTTCCGGTACGTTGTATTTGAATGACTGAAGTATTTTTCCTGTTTGGTTGCAGATGATGGGCCAGCGTCTCTACATTACAGGCTTAATTGGCCACCAATACTTGAAGGGATCTACAATGTTTGACTTCGTACTTTATTCTTTAATTATGTGCTAATCATAATTGTTCTTGATTTTTTTTCTTTCTATGTTCTATAAGCAATCCGTCCTGACACCTCAGTTGCTTTTGTTATAATTAAAAGGAGGCAGTAGTTGTACGACGGGGATTTGGGTCAAAATAATACTATAACTCTTGCATCACGTTTATTTAACTTTTTAGATAAGAGTTAATTTAGTTATTTTTTTAAAGATATTTTTTAGGGTAAAATTAGATTTTTATTAAAAATAATATTTTATTTATAATACTCTTCAAATAATTAAAAAATTAAAAAGATACACTTTTTTTTGTTCTTGAATAGAAAATAATTTCTCATCTAAGTATTTCTTAGTCTCTATTTTTCTTTATTAAAAATACTATTTTTTTTTATAATTAATAAATTCAAACAATTTTAAAGATAATAAAATTTATATAAATAAATTAAAGGTATATGAATAGAATAAAATAAAATCTAATAAAAGGGCAGAAAGACCAAGAGGAGAGAAATGAGATAAACTGATATGAGATAAAAAAAATTGATATTTTTTGAAATAGAAAAAAATTTGTTTTCTATTTTTAAGACATCTAATTTTATCCTAATTTTTAAAAATTAGACTTAATTGATTCTATTTAGGAGTTAATGGATTAAATTTCGTAACTTAAAAGGAACATAACTAAATTACTATTATGCAATAGCGTTAGAACAATTTTGACCCTAATATGATGTTACCCTAGGGACTAGGGTCATACACATTAGAAGAAGATCCTGATTGGAGTGGTCTTGAACTCCTATGGTTTGTGTTTGAGGACTGGAACTAAGATGGTCACCAAGTAGTTTTTGTGGTAAAATAACAAAATGGGCGGTGGAAGTAATATAGGGTGTGTACCCATGTTATATTCGTAATATATTCTTACCATAGGAGGAGAAAACTCCGAATCTTACTGCTTATAAAGGCTTTGTCCAGATTTTTTGAGTTAAAAACGATAATTTCTGGGTATAGATTATAAATAAAGTGAATATATATATATATATATATAATATGAAAGTGGGTCCCTAGTAAGATTCCATATCCGGGTTATTTTTGGGTATCACTTTTCTCGCCTATTCTTAAATTTAATTTATGTGCATCTCTCACTGTAATAAAATACTGAAATTATTCTCCCATATTCGCGGTTACCTGTGTTAAAGGCGGCAAGCAAGAGTTTGACACGGAGAAAGTACATCCAGTAAAACGTGATTTTGGTCGATTCATCTTTGATCAAATCGAGGAAACTGAAAGTATCGGAAAATTTAAAATAAAGAAAAAGGAAAGTTCTAGGGAAGAAAACAGACTGAAGTATAAATAGTGTATCAGTAAATCAGTCGGGGCAAGGGTAGAGAGAGAGATGTCGTCGAACGTGCCGTGTTGTGGGACGAAGTTCTCACTGTATGTGGTGGCAATTGTAGGGTTGGTGATTTTCGCGGGGTTGATGGCTGGCCTTACCTTGGGTCTCATGTCTCTTGGTCTTGTCGACCTCGAAGTCCTCATCAAGTCCGGCCGTCCTCAGGATCGCATACACGCCGGTACTATCTCTCTTTCATTTTCTTAATTATTTTGAGCTCCTCTCTGAAATGGAATTTCTACTTTCAAGTTTGGTTATTAATTTAATTCCTTTCTTCGCGACCGTTTGCTTTCTTGTGGGATTGATATGTGGGTCCCTAACTAGGTTTTATTATTATTCTTAAGCAGTTAGTTTATTTATGATTTTGAATGATGATTGAAATTTATGAAATCTAAATTCGGAGGTTTTGGAATAGGTATTTTGAAAATCGTAGAATTGAATTCTTGTGATTTTTGCAGCTAAAATCTTTCCCGTAGTAAAGAATCAGCATCTTCTACTTTGTACCCTGTTAATCGGAAACTCTTTAGCCATGGAGGTAATATGTGTTTCTGGCGGCTTTAAACTAGGCAATTATTTCTCATTTCTTATTAATCAATTTGGTTATTTCTGTTTAAAAAAAATATTCGCTCTCTTTCTATAGACGCTTCCTATATTCTTGGACAGGCTTGTGCCTAATTGGGCAGCAATTTTGATATCAGTCACTCTCATCCTCATGTTTGGAGAGGTATGTTTTTCTTATTAAACGAGCATTTATAAATGCTTTTTTAATTTACGTATTTTGAAGTATTCTGGAAGCTACTTGGTTCAGCTTAATATTCTAAAGTAAGATTGGTGAATGCTTTACACCAGATCATACCGCAGGCAGTCTGTACTCGCTATGGCTTGACGGTTGGAGCCACAATGGCTCCATTTGTCCGTGTTCTTCTCTTGATATTCCTTCCTATTTCTTATCCAATTAGCAAGGTGACATTCATCTGTTAGCTTATTTTTTATGAGAGCAATTTATCAGCTTTATTTTCTACTTATTAAGCTGGTTCTTTGGTTACCTGCATGCTTAGTAACTTTTCTATGATATTCTCTCTTATTTAATTAGTCTACGGAATGTAGGTTCTTGATTGGATGTTGGGTAAGGGACATGCAGTCCTTTTAAGGAGAGCAGAACTCAAGACTTTTGTGGATTTTCATGGCAACGAGGTATGAAACTAACCCAAGTTTCTGATGGACCTCAAGTTTCCCCAGCATGAATTAGCTGTTTTTTTTTTAATAATACAGTCTGCTTTTAATTTGTGTTACTTACCTCATAAATATGATAAAAGTGAAAGTTGACTTGGAACTTTATGTTTCAAGTTTGAAGCATCTCTCTGTTTTCTAATATAAATCATGGTATGCATGTACGTTCTGATATTTCAGGCTGGAAAAGGTGGTGATTTAACCCATGATGAAACCACCATCATCGCTGGGGCACTTGAATTGACGGAAAAGACAGCGAAAGATGCCATGACTCCCATAGCAAGTGCATTTTCCCTTGATCTAGATGCAACACTTAACTTGTGGGTTCTATTGGTTCTTGGCTGCTATTTGTACTTTACATGCATCATTCTTCCTGTTGACCTCTTTTTCTACTCTCTCTTTGCATAGGGAAACTCTGAATTCAATAATGACAATGGGTCATAGCAGAGTTCCTGTTTATGCTGGAAGTCCCACAAATATTATTGGCCTTATCCTGGTAATTTCACGTTCTATTTGCAAGATCATGGTCTTGTGATCTTTTTATATATATAATTGCTGCACTTCCATGGCCTGTCTGTCTTATCTGTCTGTGGTGAGTTCTCATGGAAATTTCCATATTTCTTTTTATTTTTTCTCATCTTTTTCACATCCTTGAATTAAAATGGCTGAAGAGCAACGATATGTTGCAAGACTTATTAAGGAGTCTTGAACAAGTCAGAAAAGCAAACAAAACCTGCTGCCAATTTTGCGTCCATCACTCTGTGTTTCCTGGTGTAACATGCGGCAAGCTTTTCTAGGAAAGAAAATATTTTCCAGCTATTTATTATTGCATGAATTGAGTACTTAGGACGGATTAGAATACAAAGTTATTAGTCTCAGTATAGGTTGTTGCAGAAATTGCAGCCGGTTTGTTTTTATTATATGTATTGTATGCTGAAGAAAATAAAGCGGGCTTCTATTTATTTCTATAATTCTATTTATATATTATTTTTGGACATTAGAATTTCAGTTCACATTGTCTTTCCAAAACTGTACCTTGAAACTCTAGTAAAATCTATTGCTTTTGCAGGTTAAAAATCTTTTGACAATTGATCCAGAAGATGCAGTTTCCTTGAGAAAAATGATCATAAGAAAAATTCCTCGGTATAGAAGTTTCTCATAATTATGTCTCTTTTATTTGACTAAGACAGGATATGGTGGCCCCATAGAGTCATTAAGTATAGTAACTTATTGCATTGGTTGATTGAGTCTACTTACCTTAGTTTATTTTTCCTTTTGTCCAAGCTTCATTGTTTTCAATTGTGTATGTGTTTCAATATCTTTCACAGGGTTTCAGAGAGCATGCCTCTGTATGATATCCTGAATGAATTTCAAAAGGGTCATAGCCACATTGCTGTAGTTTATAAGGATCTAAATGAGAATAAAGAATCTGCAGACAAAAGAAAAGAGGATGAACAACTGAAGTTTAAAGACAGTTGCAAAAAAGGTGTGCAATAGAAATCAAGATACTTATCAAAAATTTTACTGTGCTAATTATCTATTATCTTGAACTTTAATGTTTTTGGACTGTCAGGTTGCAACCTGAATTTTAACCTTAAATTTTTTATTACCATCTTTTTATATGAGCAACTTAATAATTTTCTCGAAAATGTGGCTGTGGTGGCATGATGTAAACTTATTTTGCGAATTTAGCCAAATATATTTTAACTCCCTAGCAGTTCTTGTGATGCAATTGGTGCCATTGAATTCTCCTGACTCCAAGAAAAAGATTTACTTTGTGTACTTCCTACATTTTTTTGGTAGATTAACATAAAGGTACCTTGCTTACGGTTGTATTTTATTTATTTATTTTTTCCCCCGAGGGATTATTTGTATTGATCAGGGGATATAGGTGAGTTAACTATACGAAACTCGTTTTCTTGTGTTATCAGATGATAAGCTGGTTTTCTCTGCTGCTGCTGCTTCTCAAAGTTTAGGGATTAAAATGGATTCCCTTAATGCTCATCTACCTTGGAATAAAGATGGTGGTGTCGATAAACAGACTAAAAAAGCTCCATCACCCCTGCCTCCCTATAAGAAGCGACACAGAGGTTGTTCCTATTGTATCTTGGATATTGAAAATGCTTCTATTCCAGAGTTCCCACCTAATGAGGAGGTTGTTGGCGTAATTACTATGGAGGATGTAATTGAGGAACTTCTCCAGGTAATGAGGATTGCTTTAATATAGTGTACAGGGTCAGGCATTAGGATCCTCGTATTTTGTCTTTGATATGATGATCCAAGTTTTATGTGTTCGCATATTTCAGGAAGAGATACTGGATGAAACAGATGAGTATGTCAACATCCACAATAAGTAAGACTTTCTATTTTTGCTCTGTTCCTATGCAGTCCTATAGAGTCTTAAACTTGGCTTTCTATATCACAATTTTTTAGATGCTTCTCTTTGTTTTTATCTAGACTACACTTATTTTAATGTCCAAAAACTTACCACTATTCATTAAGGTTCCCTAAAGGTTTCAACTTTTAAAAGGGTTTAACTTAGGCTAAAATGGCCACATGAATTGCAGATGTTCTTTATCCTACCTGGGTATTTTCTACTACGTGGATGAGATTAGTAAATTAATGATGGGCACAACGAAAACGCAAAAACACAAAAAAACAACATAAACAAATACGGAAGCAAAAAGTCGGTTTGGCAACTCGCCTAGTCCACACCCAAATCTTAAAAGAAATCCACTAATATTAATTTTTGAATACAAGTTTTAACCCAATACTCAATACATCATATATTCCAAGAAGAATACTAGTTACTTCAAATAACACTAACCCAAATCCCTAGTAGACCCAAAATCTCTCACACATACATACCCAAAATAAAGAAACCCATAACAAAGAACATTCATTATTTTGCGGCATCACAATAGGAGAGAATTTAAACTTAACAATGTAGCCATACAACCAAGAAAACATCTTCTAGTTGTTGTGCTACAATATTGAACTTCGGCTTCTAGTAGAACCCGTAGATGGTAAGCAATCTGCATTCCTTTAATATTGCTTTCTGTTAGGGGTGGCATCAGTTTGAGTTGGCCCGATTTAGCCTAGATCGAGTTGGTTCAACCCTAGCTTGAATTAGTCCAACTTTAGTTCAAATTAAATTTTTTCGAGCCAGGAAAGATGAGCCAGAATATAAACCAAACACGAACGAGTTGGCCCAAACTCAATCAACAAGCATTATAGATTCTCAAGACTCAAGTTCTTATAGAACTATTTACATCTAATGCATCTTTTAAAATAAATAAATAATTACAAATCATAACAGGAAAATGATCACTTTGAGTATATCTCCATTCAAAACTAAATCTATGTTCAGATATTGGCATATGCAGTTCTTTTATGTGGCTCATTATTATCACTAGTTCTTTTGGTCATTACATTTCGAAAATTCGTAAGGGTTTTTAGTAAAAGCAACAATTTATTAAATGATCCATTTTCCTTTGATTTGATGCAATATGTGGGCACTATTATAACAGAAAATTAAATATTAAAAAAATCTATTATAGTATAAATATAATTTGATTTGATTTTTTGTCTAGTAAGACTTTGGTTGTGTTGAGAAAAACAAAAAATTGGCAGTGATCTGCACATCAAATATAATATATATCTTTCAGTTTCTTTTACATAAAATACCAACAATTAACATAATATACTATTTTTTACAATTAGATTTAATTGAAATAATTTCAACCATTTAAAATAGTACTTATAGTACGATTACGTGAGAGTGAGTTTGGATCCTTTGTGAGTCAACAAAATAGACTGAAAGAGAGGAAAATCTCGAACCTAACCCTATTTTTTCGGGTTATTTGGGCAAGTCCAAATTTGGTCAAAATATAATTTGATTCGAATTCGATGAGATCAATCGAGTTAAGACAAAAATTGCAAGCCCTACTTTTATGCATCCTTGTATCTTCAATTGTGCAGCATATTACATAATCAACTTTTTTGCTGCACCCGGATATTCTAATATGACTGATATATAGAGGTTGATTAACTAATTAACCTTACATAAATATACTTAATTACCATTTCCTTAATTCTCCTTTGAAATAGGTGACCTACACCTCTTTGTACTACCATGATGTAACTTCTAAATCAATTGAAGTTAATACACCATTATGTACCTTTCCACTTTCCACTTCCTTTTCATACTGATTTATTTAATTAATTGTGTGGATTTTGGACAACCTAACTATTTATCATATGTTATTTTCATAATAAAACGTAAGCGAAACATTTTAAAAAGTTTGACGATGTTGGTGTAACTTTTGTAAGTTTGAGGACTTTAGTGAATGAGTTGGAAGTTTGGGGACTTTAGAATGTGTTTAGCCTTTTATCGATAAAAAGTAACACGCTAGCACATTATTATTGGTTTTCCAGATTCCACTGGTATGTATTTTATTCACTCACCAGATTAGAAAACAAAATGGTGTCATTCTCAGAATATTAATGAACTTGTTCCCTTGATATTTTGTGCTCTATTATTACCTCTTTTTTTCGTGCAGAATTAAAGTCAATATGCACGCATCTCAGGAACAATGTTCCCCGGAAAAGTCATCCCATTGAATCTCATGTTGGCTTGTCCATGAACTATACTCCAATACAAAGTATGTCATTGCCTTCAAGTTTGTGACCACAATTCTCTGGCTAGGCTATAAGGTAGGTGTTTGAATTTGTGGTCGCCTCCCTCAAGAGCCCAACTACTTACAGTTTCAGACTCAGGCGTCAACAATCGTGAAGCTTGTGAAAGGAAAATTTGTTAATAGTTTGGTGAGATTTGGTTAATTTTACCAGTTATATGAAAAACAAAACTACAAGGATAACAGCCAGGTTTAGTTTACTTAAAATTTACTCTAATGAGGTTAAATTACTCGGGATAGCAAAAATTGTCTTGTAAATTATATGGAAAAAGATGCCCCATTTTTAGTAGATTCTATGATTTCCTCTTTATAGCTTGCGAACAAGATTAACTAGAGATGAAAGTAAACAACTAGATTGGTCGTTTTCCATAAGACAGCCTAGTATTAGGAAATTGTAAGGGAATTGGGTTACAACTCAAGAATCATTTGGTGGACTAATTCAAGTGCTCATTAACCATAAATCATTCAATTTCTAGTCAGTGTGTGCTCTCTCATATACAATAATTTTCACTCAAGCGTATCACAGCTCGTCCTCTAATGAAGATACATACTATCTTCTGCTCATACCGTGGTTCAACTCCTCCCTCAGAAAAAGATATCAACCATTTTCCTGCTCAAACTAAGCCTTGGGATTCATATGGAAGAAGGGGAGCTTGCACTGAGCCTTGAGTTCACTTAGAAAAGGTCTATGCCTGCAATATTCACATAGGTGTTCAAACTTATTTGAGGGTTAGACTTTGATATCACTTGTAAGAAACTTCGGAATTTCAACGTAAAAAGTCTATTAGATGAAGTGAACTCATAAATCAAATAGAGAAGCTGCCAAACTTGAATTTGTAAATCTAGTTTCCAGCATAACACGCATATTATACGCCCATTCAATGCCTAGTGCTCAATCTCATGTACAATCAGTTCAAAATACTAGATACTAAAAGATAAAAGTCTCATGTTTCAAATTAGTCGTAGATATGCATTGCCATCAACAAATGGTTAAAATATGAAAATAGAAAGATATAAAATCTCAAGTACCTTGTTTATGTACTCAGCTTGTTACAATGTCAAGGTTCCTAACGTCTCATTCTGATGTTTCAAGAATACATTTTTTCATCAAAATCTCAATTAGTGTTGTCAAGGGTGCGTAATTGCGAAAAAACTTCAATTTTTCACTATTGGAGATCACCTAATAGGGAAAATATCTTCATGGATGGAATTGGAATCACACTTTTTGCCCCATCCATTGCCAAAACCCACTCTCTTACAAGTTTTTATAAAATATTCAAAAATCTTGCACGTGATTATATGCATTTTTAAAAATAGAATTAATAATTTAAAATTGAAGAAATAATATAATAAAATCATTTTAGCTATTAATTTTTAAGAAAAGAAAGAAGTTGAATACAATTAAATAAAACTATAATTTTGTACCAGCTAAATAATTTTAATAAGATTATTCCAAAAGTTCTATTAGTCGCAGTTGAGTTTAGTTAATTTATATTTACCTTTGTAATTAAACTATTTGAATTATTTTTCATAGTCAAAAATATTATATGCATTCCAAATTAGTAAGATATGAGGAGAACTAATAATCTGTAGTTTCGTACAACCATTGCATTAAAAGTCTTTAATCTCCTTTAAATAGTGCCACTTTTTTAGTTCTCGATGAATATCTAAAAAGTATTCATATAGATCAACGTAGATATTGCAGTCAAAATATCAAATTGCAAGCAAACTTCATAATTAGATAATGAAACAAAGAGAGAAATAATAAGCTTCTAACCAATTCAATTTAAAAGTTCAATGTCAATATAAAACAGAGAAATCTTTATATTTATATTTTTAGATGTACGCTATATGTGTACTCTAAAATCATAAGTTTACTCTAAAAAATAAAAGAAAGAATGAAAAGAGAAAATTTTCCCATTGAGTTAAATGAAAAATTAATTTAAATTGTACAATAATAAACATTGCTTTTTTTTTCAAAATTAAATTAAACCATTTAGAATATTGAGTAGGAGATGATGATTTATGACTTTTATACGGTCTTTGGCATTAGTGTACACATACGAAAATTGATTAGGGATTCGTGACGCAGACGTCACGCAAGTACGGAGAGCGAATCACGTCGTGCCGTGTATGAGGAGGATGAAACACGTATCACATGTCAACACGACGTTCAATCCGAGTTCAAAAATCGGTCAACGTGACATGCCACGTGTCGCTACGCCAATGCTCTACGCATTCCACCTGTGCGCCACGCCATCAGTTTTCACGAATCGCGTCACACCACATGTTGTTGACTCAGACCGGTCTCTCTTGCCTCGCGTCGCTCCCTGATTCGTCCAATAAATTTCTAATGCCACGTGTCGCGCTGTGATTGACTAAAACTATCAATTTTGCTTGTTTTGATCATAGCCCTTGATCTGATGGTTTAGATCGTACGTTAGTTTTATTTAAACCCCTAATCACTCCATAAACCCTAATTGGCCTCCATTAGCATAATTTTGGTCATTTTTTGGAGCTAAAAAGAGAGAAAATATAAAAAAAAAAATGAAGAAAAGATACAATTTTGGTGGAGATTCAAGAGGAAATTAATATTACAATTGAAGAGATTGATTTTATTTCCCTTTCTACTCTTTTCTTTATCAATTTTTGTCTTTTTTTATGAAAAATATGAGTTTTATGAATACAATTATGTTTAATTAATTTATTAATCTAGGAATCTTATGAACCGAATTTTCAGCATGTGATGATCTAATATTTTTTTCTCAATTATAATATTAATTTAATTATATTATTTAATCTGATTTTTATGCTATTAATTGTTTGATCAACAATTTATCTATAGAGGCAATTAAATAGATTTGAAAAAATTATTTACATGCATAGTTTTTAGGTAGAAATGTATGATTCTTATGTATGTGATCCATAATTGATGAACTTAATGAGTAGTATGCAATTTAATTAGCATGATAGTGTGATTAAACTAATTACTATATGATGTGTAGTTTACTTGAGAGATAAATACATGCTAGGTTAGATTCAATTAATCATGTAATTAATTGATATTATATTGAGGAGATTTTAGCGATTCATATATTTAGAAAATTGAGAGATTAAGTATTCTTAGATATTTTTTCATATATCTTTTTAGTCACAAAATTTGATTTAATTAATTATGCTATTTATTTTTGGTTATTTTAATTTTGCTTCATTAAAATATGAAAACACAAAAAAAAAATTGATTTTTATTTTTTTAAGTTTTAAAAATTAGTTTCTAATAAAATAATCTCTGTGGGAACAATATTTTCTTATCATTATATTACTTATTGCAATACGTATACTTGCTTACACACACTTCGTGTGTGGCGATCAGTTGGATATTGTAAAGAAACAATAAGAGGTATGTTCTATAATAGTCCAGAGAACAAGGTGTTCTTTTTGATAAATTCCATATTTCTTGAACATGATTATATGAACAACAATAAACCTCAAAGCAAGGTATTGCTTGAGAAATTAGAGTTTGATACGATCAGACAACCATAAACTGTTATATCGATACTCTAGCAAACTAGAAAGCCACGATCCATAGTTACGATTTTCTATAGCTTCATCATAGTGGATGAAAAGGTGGAGACTTTCAAGGATAATCTAGTGGCATGTGGTTTTACCCAAAAGGAAAGGGTTGATTATGAGGAAACCTTCTCACCAATAGCAATGCTTAAATCCATCCGATTACTCTCTCTATCACGAGATTTGGCAAAGGGACATCAAGATGGAATTCTTGAATGGATATTTTGAGGAGACCATCTATATGGTACAACCAAAGGTATTCATAGTGAAAGGCTAAGAGAAAAAGGTTTGTAAGCTTAAGAGGTCCATTAATGGACTCGAGAAAGTGTCAAGATCATGGAACATCTAAGTTGATGAAAAGAATGAAGACCTATGGTTTTAAGTAGAACCTTGTGTTTACAAACTCATCAAGGATGGAAAAATAATTTTTCCAGTACTTTATGTGGATAGAATTCTACTTATTTGGAGTAATGCAGAGGCATTATCAGATGTAAAGTACTGAATTTTTAAGCAATTCCAAATGAAGGATCTAGGATAGGTAAGTTATGTTCTAGGCATATGGATCATCGTATATAGATAAAATTTTGTCTAGATTCTTGATTACAAAAAAGGTACATTACTTATTAGACATAGGATAACCATATCTAAGGAGTAGTGTTCGAAGACACCTCAAAAGATAGAGGATATGAGATGGGTGACATACTCATCAACTGTTGAAAGTTTGATGTATGCCATGTTATGTACTAGGGATGACATCTATTATGCTATTTTCATATTTAGTTAGTATCAATAAAACCTAGGATTGGGTCATTAGGCTGCTATAAAGCACATCCTTAAGTATATAGGAGAATGATGGATTATATTATAATCTATTTTGGTGGATATTTGATTCCCATAGGATACATAGACTCTAACTTTAAAGCAAACAAAGATTCTCTGATATCCACATCTAGGTTAGTGTCTACCTTGGTGGAGGGTCCATAGTATGAAGGAGCATGAAGCAAGGTTTTATGC
The DNA here is from genome assembly GCA_030763125.1 of Hippophae gyantsensis. Taxonomy (NCBI): domain Eukaryota; kingdom Viridiplantae; phylum Streptophyta; class Magnoliopsida; order Rosales; family Elaeagnaceae; genus Hippophae; species Hippophae gyantsensis. The sequence goes on from CM061038.1 coordinate 29,030,179, forward strand.
ACTAGAGGCTAAATATGTTGCCTCTTGTGAAGAAGAAAAATAAGGCATATGGCTCTATAAGCTCTTGATAAATTTGGAAGTTGTTTCAAATATAGGACATTCGTTAACATTATACTATATAAAATTACCATTTTATCCTTAACATATTTATTTGACATTTATAACCATAATAAAATGTCCTAATAAATGACTATGCATTTTGATCATATGAAATAATTAATTCCAAATTAATTATTTATTTACTTTGAAAAGAATATCATTTAGTCATTGTTAGGAGTAGACTCGGGGACCAATGTAACTACAAATCAAGCTTAAATAAAAAAAATTGATATGTTAATTAATCCTTTAAGTAATTATCAATCTTTATTAATCTTAGAGTTACTCCACTATAAATTGGAGACTAAAAACTCTTGAATATCATAACTCTTATTTATCTAAAACCATGTATATGAGAATCCATTGATATAACTATTATGTATAGCTCAATCCTCCACAGCTAGTTCTTATTATGATTGAGGTTATTAAGTTCTTTTTATCTCTTCTATTACATATTCTCCTTTAGTATCCACAATATGTATAAATATCTATTACCATATTATAGATTGCACGTAGTCATTCAAGATTTGGATTTCTAAACATGGGAACTGGTATTTAACATATGCCAACAAATGGAATGGATTACATATCATGTAAGATAACATACAACCCAACATAAACACCAAGATACTAAGATACAAGGTATCTTAGCCCAATATTTTGAGTATCACTGAGTAGATCAAATAACAAGGTGCTATAGTAAGGGGCCAGGAAAATCACTCAAGATTAAGTTCATCCTGAATATGGTCATTGAGTGACATTGAGAAACAACTGTCAATAAATGGATATTAACAGTGTTTCTAAAATGTCTAGTCTAGTTCTATATAATTACTATTATACAAAGTACCTCCAACTAGATGTTTTCATATCAATCATCAAAGTTCCTCTTATATAAACTTTAATTAAACATCAAAGACAATTTGATTATTACACTTAAAATTAATCCTTATATATATATACATTGATATAATAAATTTTAAGCAAATATGAATAATTAAGGATTTTTATGAACTATTTGAACAAAAAATAGTACATGTAAATAAATGAAATACTTCCTTTATTTATTTTAATTTCAATGTAAATTTAAATACAAACTCTTTTACATTTAGAGCTCTACCCTATCAATCTCCTACAAATCTTGAAATATTAAAGTAGATTAAACATTTTTATAAAATGAATTAAGTTTTATTTCTTCATCAAGATTAAGAAAAAAAGTTTGTAAAAAAATATATTGAGGAAGTGTTTTTCATAATAAACAAGAAAGTTATATTTAAGATTTAATTATCTAAATCTAATTTAGAATCGACTCTTAAATGTTAGATAACATATTCTAGATCAGAGTTAAAGAACTCTTTTTCAAAGAGTTTTATAAGAATTATTATTGAAAGATATATTAACGACATATCCTTCATAATAGTTTTAAAATCTGAAAGTTAGTTTTCAAATTCTTAAATCATAAACCCAACTTAGACATCTTGATGAGAGTTTAAACTGTGAGGCATCACCTAAAGAGACAAATTATGGTTTGTTAATATCTTATAAAAGAAGCATAATTTAATAATTAATCAATTAGTAGGCCCCACCTAAGGATATTAATTAATTTATTATTAACAATGAAAATGATCCTTACCTTAGGCTATTTTTATATAAAAAAGGAGAATCAATAGCCTTCATCGATATTTTTAATAATCTACTTAATATTGGACAATCATAATTAACTAGCTAATTTATCCCAAAAATTTCTCCATTTTATGAAAAATATTTAATTTCTTAAATATTTATTGAATCTATCTTTATTTTTATGTCATTAGTTTAGATTTTAAACCAAAAAAATCTTAACAGGAGGGTTAGGTTTTATTTTCGTTTTTTAGAATTTGTTGAATAATTTAAAGATCATTTGATTCCTCTTTAGACCAACCTTGTAAGTATATTTATCATTTTTAATAAGTGATTTATACATTTATGAACTATTTTATAAATCATACAAAATTTATATGCTTAATTTTGGCAATTTAAAGTTTTGGTGTAATTCCAAAGTAAAATTGGCAATTGCACTGAAAACTAAGATAACTTTGACAAACATCAATTATTTGGTATTTGGAGGAAGAGAAAATTTAGGATTTGTGAAGAAAATGAAAGATAATATGTTTGAACGGTATTAGGACTAGTAATTGTGGGCAAATTTTATATGCAGGCAAAGACATAGGTAAAAGCATGCCTCAATATGATCTTTTGAAATTATATCCCAAAAAGAACAGAAACACTAGTATCGTCACAAAATGAATTTTGTGTCGTGCATGTTAAACTGTTTTTCGCACTAATTTTTATGAGTCCCCTCTCTCTTTTTATATTATTATTATTATTATTATTATTATTATAACTAACCTAATACTTAAATTTAAAGCATAATAAATAGAAAAAATATTTATAACTAATATATTAGTTATAATAACAAAATAAAAAAAATTATAACTATAGAATAAAAATATATTAATTTAAAGCAAAAAAGAAAATAATAAGTTACCTTCTTTCCATAACTATATTTATCGTCTTTAGTGAGACATTGCTTGTGGGACTTTATTCTTTTAGTAAACTCAATATGCCCATATCATTAAATTCAATTGTTGCTTTACCTTGGTAACTATTCCTTGCCTTGCTTATGCAAGTGCTCCGTTAGCTACTTAACTTATACCTCCACCTTTTTGATAGAAGCTTCCAAAGAGTCTAACCTTGTTCTAGAATGGTTGTCCCTGCTTATTTGAATGAAAATATTCAAGTTATCCTCAAGAGTTGGTTTGTTGGGAGGATTGTGAAGCATTTGTTGGTGACACTACTAGCCCATTTGATTTAAGCTTTAGGAAAATAAAGGATTGTTCTACCTTTAGGAGAAATTAGGATGGTTTCTCCACCTAGGATTATAGGTGTTTGCATTGAGTTCATATCTAGGTCTTGGTTGGTACCCCTAATGCATTGATCTATTCAAGTCTAGTATCTGCTTCTCTTTGATAGGGATAGGTATCAACACCATTTCTCAGTGTACTACACACTACACATTATTCTTTATTGGTATGTGTAGTGAGAAGCATAACTTGCTTGGTCAATTGTGCAAGTTGCATTTATACTTCTATATTGAAGTCAATTTTATAGACTCTAGCCCTTTTCACTTAAGAGCTTTTCTATTGAGAATTAACACCTAACATCTCAAAGAGATTAAAAGTCTCTAAGGTAGTCTTTTCTTCCATCACCCCTCTCGTAGCTTTGTCAACAATGAACTGATATTGTTGTGTCAATCTATCTTAGAAAAATTGGTTTTGTAGTTGCAGAGGATAACTATGATGAGAGCATTGGGTGAGGAACAATTTGAACCTATTCCGAGCTTCATGGAAAGGTTCTCCCTGTATTTGAGAGAAAGTAACTATCTTTGCTCTCAGATATGATTTTTTTATTGGAATATAATTTTTCCATGAATTTATTGTATACATCCTCCCAAGTCATTAGAGAACCTGGAGGGAGTGATATACGCCAAGCCTTAAGTTTGTCCTTGACGGTATAAGGGAAGTACATTATTATAAGTTGATCATCAGTGAGTATACCAAGAGGAAAGGTCTAGACTGTTAACCAAGCAAAGTTTTCATTACACAGTCCGTGAAAGGAAGGTAACATGAAAAAATAAATATTTCTCAATTCGTAATTTCTAACACCCTCACCCAATTGAATTAAGGTAATAACATTTCTAATAACTGGATTTGCATAGTCCTTAATGGTAGTTTTCCTAGGTTATGGTGGATTTTCACCCATGTTTATTTGATCAATAGGTAGGTTAAGGTTTGGTTCAATAATATGTTCAAAAATTTGTTTAACTAAACGCTGTTAGATCTCAATGTCTAGCCTTATTAATAGTTTTTTTTATCTATAAATGTTATTCATGAAAGTAGTAAAAGAATATCCTAAGGATCTCTTATCTCGCATAAACTATTTAAAACAAAAATTAAAATTACCTACTAAGTAGAAAAATAAAAAAATATATAAAAATATGTTAGAATTAAATTTATAATTCAAACAGTTTATGATACAATTTTATAATACAATAATACAAGCTATATAAATAATAAAATTCAAGTATATTAAAATTACATGTTTGTACACATAAATATTAAACAAAATATTTAACAAAAAATAAGCAAAGTTTAAAATAAAAAAATAATTGATTTAATAATTAAATAAATAAAAGAAAAGAAAAAGAAAGTTAAGATTAAAAATAAATTTTTTTTTATTTTAAAATATTTGAAGTCAATTAATAGCCTAGATATTTTTAATTTTTATAAAAAAAATAAATCATGATTATTTACAACATAAAAAGTTTTTAAGACTTTTGATACTAAAAATTTAAAAATGTTATTCTTTCCCAACAACGACACCAAAAACTTGATGCTTGTATTTCGTATTTATAAAATAGCTCGTAAGTGCATGAATCATTTTATAAGAAATAATAAGTATATTTCTAAGATCTGTCTAAGAGGAACTATATAGTTTTTAAATTATTCAAAAAAATTCTTAAAAACGAAAAAATAAACCTAAACATTTGGTCATAAAGTTTGGGTTTGAAAATATCTAACCTAATGACATAAATTTAAAGATAGATTCAACAAACATTAAGTAAATAACATTTAATACTCAATGAAAAATTTATAAGATAAATTAGTTAATTAATCATGCATGTTCAATATTAAATAGATTATTAAATATATAAATTAATTGAGACTAATAATTTAAACTCTCATTAAAAGTACCAAAGTTAGATTAAAATATTAATGTATCGAGAACTAACTTTTAGATTTTAAAAAGTATTATAAAAAATATGTTGTCAATATATGTTTAAATAGTAATTCTTATAAAACTCTTTGAAATAGATTATAATTCAAATCTAAATAATTAAATCCAAAATTGAAAAGCATTGACTCCAAATCAAATTCAGATATTCTCCTAAATATGACTTTCATAATTTAAGTTTATTCTGAAAAATATTTTGTCAATATTTTTCTATAAAAAACGTTGTATAAATCTTGAATGAAATTTTATAAAATATTTACCTACTTTAATATTTCAGAAGCATAACAACCTTACTAATATCATATATTACTTTCAACCAAAAATGCTTAATTTAATAAATGATTAATAAATTAAGCATAATATTAAAACAACATATAAAATTAATTTAAAAATAGAAGAATACATTTAAAATTTATATCTCAAGTGTATCCTTTCAACTACAGAATTTTAGTACTAATCCATTATCTAGAAAACTTCTAAATAGATTTGCTAATATTGTTTATTAAAATTAAAGAATTACTATATAAAGTAAAAAATAAAGCTACAACAAAATTCTCATAGAGAATTTATTTTTAAAACTAAGAAAAATCTATAAGTTGGTGCCTATTTACATAAGGAAAGAGTATATATAATGTTTGAAAATGTTGCAAAAGAGAGAGAAATATGGGTCAGAAGGCCACACACCTCAACATGCATTTTTCTTGCATCACATTATGCATTGATTTAACACACATTTGAATCTTGACCCCAAGCACTTTCACCGTAACTTTTGTTATTTCGAGCTTCTAGAAGTTCTTTTGTATTTCACTTCTTACATTTGGTTGAAACATATGTAAGGTTTACATATGTTATTATTTTATTATTAATTGTTACAATAGAGTGATTTTATGTATGATTCTTCAAGTCTTTATCACTTGAATTATTTTGAAGTTAAAAATATCTAAAAAAACAAAACATATTTGTGATTTCGAAAACATAAATTTTCTAAAATGACGATACAATTATGCAAATATAAATCTATTTTGATATTTAAAGTGCATAAAATTATGTTATCTTTAATGCTATTTAAGCACTCATCAACAGGTCATGCCTTGGCCCAATAATTCTTCGATGCGACATAGCAAAAACTATGTGAATATTGATTTTAAATAGTAAAGAGTGCATTGCAACCCACTGTATTTCATACCACACCCTGCGATACTCAGCTTTATTTCTTTTTTTCATCCCCTTACAAACGGGCTAGATTTACATGTAAGCCTCATATGTATTGTTCTTTTAATCTTTTAAGATGAAAATGAATGTTTTCGGTATGATTCTTCATGTGATGATGAATTTATCAATTTGGAGCTAAATTTTTTGAAATATAACCAAATATGTTCGAGATTCTAAACATATAAATTTACTTAAATAATGATAATATCATGCATATTTAAATCTATTTATTGCATTTAAGTATAAATAAACCACAAAATATTAATGCTCTTCAAGCATTCATCAAAAGAGGCGTGAGAATTGGCAATGACACAATCCCATCTAACATTACCTTTTGTTGATTTTCTTCTCATCGTATCTCAGATTTTTTGAAATGACAATAGAGATCACTAACATTTTTTGAAATGACAATAGAGATCACCAACATTTTTTGAAATGACAATAGAGATCACCAATAGAGGATTCTACTACCAACATCATGTAGCTCTATGTTTAGTCCAAAGAAGAATTTGAACGCTTGTTTGTTTTCAAGCATTTTTACGTATTGTATACTTTTCTCCTAGGCACTTCGACTCTTCCTCAGAACTAAGATCAAGTTCTTGTCATAATGATGTTATTTCCATGTAATAATTAGTTTTTTCCCTCCTTAATTCCATTGCCAAAATTGTGTTTTAAACTCAAAGAGGTGGGCAAAATCTTCATAGTTGAAGTAAGTCTTACATATGACTTACCATGTTTTTTTTTGCGTAGAAAAAAGTTAGGATTTACCAATGGAGGATACCATGAAGTGGATGAGACATGCTGTAACTAACAAGTTTCTCGAGCCCCAACGTTGAAGAGCTACGGTGCTTATGATCGTTGATTTTTTTTATCTTTAGTAAGGTAACCTATTTTTCTCTTTCCATCAATCACCAATTATACTAATTGAATCCATTCTCAAAAATTTCTAACATTCATTTTGAAGTTTGGAACTAATATAGGTATTATTTTCAATTAAGAGTAAAATAGATAAAAATAAAAAATTAATAATTAATATTCACATTATAAATAAAAAGAAAAATATTAACTTACTAGTAATATTTAATTATTGATCACTAAACCCTAGATCTTAATTCTTAAATAATAAACCTTAAAACCTAAATTTTAAATATTAAATACTAAATCTCAAATTCTAAACCATAGACCTTAAACTAATTAACTTTAGGTATAATTTTTGTCTTTTTAATATATATATTATTTTTTAAAATTATATATTTTAATTATTAAATATGTTATTTTATCATTTTTACTATTAATCATAAATATTAATTTATTGAATTTTTTATTCTTTATTTTTTTATATATGAGTTGTAAAATCAGCTATTATTTGAACCCAATGTGAAAATTGACTTAGAATCTTATTTGGGAATTTCAAAGTTTGCTTTTGGTTTATTTGGGCTCTGAATCTATCGTGGTTTCACTTAAAACAATGCTATAGTGTCATCTAGAATTAATAGTTGGAAGGAATGGTTCGTAGATCAATTTGTTCTTTTGCATTTTGTGATAATGATTTGTGCAAAATAAAGGTTAAGCTACTTTAATTCAATTTAATACCGTAATTTCTACCAATTAATTCTTGATTTTTCCTAATTTAGTTGTACACGGTAGAAATCAGGGATTTCAACAAATTTTCATTCCATTTCTACTGATCTCAATCTGATTTTCTCATATTTCCACTCCATTTCTGATCTCATCTCAATGAGCAAGGACTTCAATTTTATTTTGGCCTTTTCCTCCGTCAATTATAGGGTGAGTTATCTCTATTTTCTCATTGGTATTCTTATAAGAATTTTGGATTGAAATATCTTGTAATTTTAGATAAGTGATACATTGGTACAACTCTTAAGGTAGATTAATTTATTCTTGTAATTTTAAAAAATTGATCAATTAAGTCTAAATTTTTAAAAATTAAGATTTTTTAAAGATAAATAAAAAGTTAAAAATAAAAAAATAATTAAAAAAACTATTTACTTTCCTTCTTTTCAATTTTTAATTATATAGGATTGTTATTTCAATTCTATAAATAAAATTTATTATTTTATTTATTTCATAGAACGTAATGAATTAAGTATTATTACTTACGAGAACCATTTTAGACAAGACCCTTTTAATAACGTATATTTTTCTTTCCAAAAGATAAAAATAAAATTATTATCTTACTTCAGCTCTGCCTATCCCTGAGACATCAGCCTCGTGAATACATATTTCTTTGCTTGCTAATACGAAAGAACCATGCATATCAAAGGCCAGAATAGAACAAAGGCCTATTTCCTTCGATATTACAACGAATTAATTTCCAATCATGCGACAATCTTATCTTACATTTACTGTACCTGTACTATACAGTAGACCCAGCCCTTTAATTAACGTATTGTACTGTTTCGTATCCCATATACGGATCATATAGCGATTTTATCGTACCCATTATTTGGACAAAATTGGTAATTAGAATCGAATTTTGTACCTCTTATGACCCAATCCGTTATAGACCATGCCCACAGGCTATGTCATATCGTTTCAAATATTTAAAAGTTCGTGTCATGTTGACCCGAGTGTTTAACAGACATGTCATTCCGTTTGACACCTCTGCTCTACTAATATATACATAATAATGTCATATTTATAAAATTCTTAGTATATATTTCACCTATTTCGTATTTCAAACAAAAATTTGAAAAGCGTTAGATTACTTCAACCTTTATTTTTCAACACAATTTGTTAAGCAGTGAAAGAAAACAAGTTAGACGTTAATAAAATATTAATAGGAAGATAAGTCTATAACTACATAAGTTGACATTATCTAATGAATTAACTTTTTAGATATGAGCTCATTATTTTACAAAAATTCATATAAATTATTGAACTTATCAAATGTTATCAGAACGTATGATTATTTTTTAGATTAATTGTGAAATATAAGTTTAGTGGACATGAAATGAAATTATCTAACTCTAGTGATGATAGGCCTTTCTTGAAATAAAGTAGTTGATGAACTTATATAAGATTGAGTTAAGGTGGTTTGAAAGATCACTTTCATTAATTTGAGTCAACGTATGGATCTAATATGGATCTAATGAGTGAAAAATTTCAATATTTTTAATGGAGAGAAAAATAGTTTAGTTATATAACACAATCTTATTTGAAGATTTCAATACGTTGAAATAATTATATGAAAGTTAATTATTCTTTCAATTTAAATAAGTATACGTTTTAGGAGATTAAGACTTTAGTTTGGTTAATTTTTAAAGGAGGTTATGAGTTATCCATAAACCTAATCCAATTTCACGAAATTAAAATAAATTATAAATTTATAGATAAGAAAAAAAATCATAATCTCACCAACAAATGTGATAAGTTGCTTCCTTCACTTATCACATTTTTTTTAACTCTAATAACTCTAAATTTTATCAATCATTAAGTAGTAGTAGTATTGTAAGTCACATTATCCTTTTATTTAATTATTTATATTTATATTTTTTCTTCTACTCAAAATTGATACTTGAACAATAGCTTTACAATTTATATGATTTAATTTACATATTTTATAATTAATTTTTTATGTTAATATTTTAACATTATTTAAAGTTAAATTTTGAGTTACTTATTTATTATTTATTAGTTAAATTTTTTTTTATTAATATTTTAAAAGTTTTTTAAAGTTAAAATTTAAGGTTTACATTTCGAAGTCTCAAAGCTTAAGTATCGCTTCAATTAAAGAAAATATCACACTACTTAAAGTAGTTTATTATAACATTATTAAAAATGCTGCCTTAGAAGGGTATGCATAATATAACTCCAGTTAGAAGCAAGGTGGTGAGGTCTTTCCTTGGGTTCCAACTGAAGCTTGTATTTCCGTGTAAATAGGGTGGCAATCTAATAGTGTTAGCCGGGTTTGTGTTTTGTTTTGCATTAATCATGTATTGCTTCGTCTCATTTACGTGTTAGTTAATGTATGAAAAGATTATTTATCTTTTCTTTTTAATTTATAATATTAAAAATAATATGATTTATAAAAGCATGAAAAAGTTATTAATGAATTATGATTAAATTTTTTTTATCTGTATCTTATTATGTTATTGTTTTGTACCAGACATTACCACCTTACTTCTATCAGTAAATATTAACAGTTTTTGAGAAGTAAAGTAGCAATTACATTTATCTCCCTTATTTATTTGTTTTGGGCTAAATTGGAGAAATTATCTTAAATGGTGTACAAGAATACACTTGTCGCAAACTTAGAGCAAGCTTCTTAAAAACATCAAAATTAGTGAGTGTCATGTAGGATGGGTTGTATCCTATTACAACTTCTTCCAAATAGTATAGTAATTAATTAAAGCTAATTAAACCTTCGAGAGAATGAAATAAAAAACAAATACCCACAAAATATGTGGAAAGAGACTAGATCTATTTTCCCTCGTAATAACCTTTAAGAAAATATGCTCATATGTCCTTCTATCGTTATTTTTTATGTTAGATTAAATACCCATCTTATAATTTCATCATTATTTTCATTATATTCTTAATAAATATACACTTGACATATATCCAACTAGACAAAACAAAATTAGATATATGTTCAACTAAAAACAAGGATATTATTTTAAAGATATTTGTCAAATTTATTTTTAACGAGTGAGATTATTGTCTGATCAAAATCTGATCAATTAGACAATTCATTTTCGATGAATAGGATCAATAATTGATCAAACTTCGATCAGTTGGATAATTATTTAGTTCAGTTGAAAAAATGTCTAAATAATTTTTTTTGAATGGGTTATCGATCGATTAAATTCTAGTTAGTTTAACAGTTATTTAATTTTGATCGATCAAATTAAACAAATATCTAGTCATAATTAAATCATAATTGGTTAACGAAAACTAAGAATATTTTAATCATTTCGTATAAAAAGTTAAGTTTAAAGGAATCATATATGATTTTTAATAATATGAATTCATCACGACATATAACCATAACTTTGACCCATACTCTCATCTCTAATCTTCCATTGTGATTGGAGTGTGATTGGAGGTTGACAACTGGGATGGCCAAATCAAATCGATAAGAGAGTTGAAGGCTTTTTACAATTTAAAAGTGACACTTTTAGTAGCTTCTTCTTCTATATTCATTTGGACTTTTGGTTATTAGGTGAGTTATTTTTAGAAGATATCAATATACATAACCTTCCATGCAAGAAATTTTTACTTCTTTATTTGCATTCAAATTCAAATGAAATAAACACAAAATCTTATCCTCGATGGTTGAAGAATTTATAGTCACGTAACTTATTAGTTATAAATTTTATAAAATTTTTATGATTTTATCCTATTTATTATTTTTAATATTTTTGTCTTCTTACTTATAGAATGTCATGAATCAATTGATTGTAAAGTTAGGAAATTATAAGTTAATTTAAATATGATCGTTGTTTGATACATAAATGTCTTAAAAAATCAATAATTTATTTATTTGTACAAACTATACTTATTGTATACGTTAAACTCTAAGATTTATTAAATAATTAAGTTAGACTATTGTTTTGATATTCGATGCCTGTTGGCAAGAAGAACTATCAGCTCTATTTGAGAGATTTGAGCTTGTCTATATTTAAAAGGACTTTTATACATGATAAGTTAGTTTTTCTACATGAAAACTTGCATGTATGGTGCTGGTTGTTGGCTTATGTTGGCCATTTAGTTTTCGTTGAACTAACTCTTCAACTCTTACATGAATATTTTTTTTTTATTTTGTCCAACACCAAAGTTGAAACCCATAAACTCAACTACCTTGTTTCTTTCCTAAAAAAATGTGTTTTCTATGCCACAATGGCAATGGTAGTAAATTTTTATGATACTACAACACCTTGCATCAAGATGTGAAACACCTTTTTATAAGTAAAAAACTATGAAGCTATTAACAAAAAAATATATTATATATTGTTATTTTCTTTTGAGAGTATCATAATTATTATTATTATTATTTTGTTTAAGCTATTCTCATTAATGACCTTCAATAATCTTTTTTATGTTGCTAGTGCAGTACAAGACAGTAGCTATCAATTTTGCTTTTACTAAATAGTTTCAAGATTTGGCTTCTTACCAATTTATACTCATTGTGTGCATTAGGAGGAGGTGGGTTTGACTCTATGTACGTGTGTAAATATTATATATATATTTTGACATTGGATTTTCTTAAGAAAAAAAGGTATTAAAGTCATATTTTTTATTAAATAAATGAAACATTAAATGTACAGTACGTATTCAAATTTTAGTTCATTGTAGAGTTTTATACCCATGTTATTAAATAAATAAAATGGTATTTTATATTTTTTTCTCTGGTGATAGTTTCCCTTGACAATTTCATGATGGACATGATTATTGAAGATGCATATTATTTGTACTAATCTCTTGATCAAATTGGAAGACAACCAAATTCAGGAACAAAGATTAGAGTTATAAAATATGGGAAAGATTGAGTTGACTAAGAAATGAAGATATTTTATTATCTTCAATTATCTTTTTTGCAATATTTATTTTAAAATTTTATACCCATGTTAAGAAAATAGATGACATAGAACACAAGTCAAAAGAAAATGTCTATCTCTATTACACATCTAGTCATCTGGTGCATGAGTATTTTATAGATGGTTATCTCTTGTAATTGTCACTTTTACTTCATAATAAAGTGAGTTAAATAAAATTACAAATAAATTTGATTTTCAGGTATGATTTTAATTGGTGCTAGAAACTCAAAGGTCTGGCGTTTATCTTCCTCGACTTATTTCATCATCTTTTTTAAGAATTATATAAATTTAGCATATCTCAACTCATTTTCTTATGGTACTAGTGAGACAACGTAGCAAACTTATCAAGATACCTATTTAATTAAAAGAAACCAAATTCAAATATACATAAATATATTTATAAAGCCCTATCCAAATTCAAGTGTTTGCAGCTTTTTTCCATTAACTTTGTATAAGAATTTCTACTAAGCTTGTTATGTTGAAAGATACATTGCTGCTACTAGACGATGTAAGGCAAAAGATGAAAGAAAATGTAATGTTAATTTTCATCTCAAATTGAGTTTAGTTTTAACTGTTTGACATATGATTCTTTTTTTGGCTATTTATTCTAATTGTCACTTTTGTTACAAGTTGTTTTATTGATTGAGTGAAATATCATAGTTATCATTGATGTTCAAATTTAATTTTAATTGCCACGGTAAACTCTACAAGTACAAGAAGGCACAAGGTCTTGTATTTTGTTGCAATACCATATGCTTATGGCAACGTGTTGCAGTTTTTGCCAAGTATTGTCATTTGTGCAAGGTATTGCAGTTTGTGCAAGAACAATTGATAATTCATGTTGTCTTGATTTTTATTGATTAAAAGTAGGCTTTACTAGCTGAGGAATTCTATTTATATTAACACCAACAGCTCTATTAACAATAATCAAAGGGAATACTATGAGCTATGTTGAAAGAAAGCCTCGTCAACTCTCTAGAATACTTGTTATAGAATATTAAGGAATAATACTCTATTCTAAAACTATTTTATTTTAGAATACTCTTTATTAATATCTTTAATATATCATTTGTAGAACATCCTATAAACTAATAAATTATAAAACATCTTAGAATCTAATAGATTCTATTCACCCACACAAGATATACATATATATAGGGTTGTGTTATGTGTAAAGTGTGTGTGAGTTGAGAGTATAAGTGAGATAATGTATAAGGTAGTATAATTTTAAGTGTGTGATAAATGCTAGTGTTATTTAATAATAATATCATACTAATTTATTAAAGCATTTGGATTTTATGTCTGGATTTTAACTCAACAATTTCGTATCAGAATAGGATGGTACAAGACCGACAAAACAAATGGTCGAGAAGGACCATATTAGGAGAATATTTAGAGCAAGTGATTGTGGAGGATCACATCGAGAGAGTGAGACAATCTAAGATCGAGAAAAGTGATAAAAAAGGATCACATGTAAATTGCAAAGGTACGAAGGGTTGGTTTTGTAAAAGAAGTCAAGTGCTACGTATAGTGGTGCCATTCAAAGCCTGATTGAAGTGAAGTCCGATTACACTCCAACATAGTTGATAAAGACTATAAAGTTTGTGATTTTTTATTTTCTTGAAATAAAGTAGGTTATGTTAAGTTATAATATTAGATTTTATAGAATTAAGAGAAAGATTTATCCATGGCCACAACTATCAAGGATGACGTGATTGCATGGTGGCATGTTTCCAATATAAATGTTTTTTATTAGATTATTTATGACAATGAGGTCATGCCACCTCTATAAGAAGTTATAAAGTGTATTATAATTGTAAGTTTAAAGCAAATAAAGCTTTGGATTTATTAAGAAGTTTCGTTCCAAAAAATTTGTTCCTAAAAATACAAGTAGTGACATAAATGAAGCATTGGACATCATTTCTAGAGTGGCTGAAAATGAAGATTTAGGAATGTTAAGTATCCTTGTCCCACATCAACTAGGAACAAAGCAGCAATGTTGCTTATAAACTTGTGCAATCCTTAACTTAATGAGATCTTATTGGGTTGAGTTAGGCCTGAGTTTCTAACACGATATCAGAGCTGGGCCTAGTCTCTATGTGCTTGGACCTTGGGCTTTACCACAGTCTCATTGTGGCGCTAATGTCCACCTTTGTTCGCCGTGTGGAGGGAGGCTGTTAAGTATCCTTGTCCCACATCGACTAGAAACAAAACAACAATGCTGCTTATAAGCTTGGGCAATCTTTAACTTAATAAGATCTTATTGGGTTGAGTTAGGCCTGAGTTTCTAACAAAGAAAATATTTTATTATACCCAATGTATTCTATGACTTTAAAGAAGAAAAGAAGGAAGAAGAAAAAGAAAAAGAAAATATAAAAACTGGAATAAGAGGGATTAATCTCTTAACAAAGAACAAGAGATACAAAATGAGAATACAAATATTGGAGAACTGAGGGAGGGTAACTCAATAGTATTAAAGGTCGACAAAAATTGGCCTATTAAACATGAGAATAGTAACATTACATTGGAGGAGAATGAGAAAATAACAATTCAAAATAGTAACCATAAGAATGATAAAAGCAAGGTGCGAGGGCTATCATGTGCAATTGAAGGAAACCAATATTTGTATTGTTTAAATATTGGAGCAAAGTGGAGGTTGATTTTATAATACAACCTCAACTAATTAAGACAATTATAAAGGAGCCAAAAATTGTGAAAAAGAATTATAAAGTGATAGAGTTATTATCAAATATGAACATCAACAAACTAGCACCATTTTCTTTCCTTGCATTTTGAGAGAGTTGGTGCTAGGGTGTTGAAAGAAACATCACCAACTCTCTAGAATACATCATTATAAAAATCACACATAGTGATTTTTATTATAAAATTTTCTGGATCTTTTAACTTTGGGGATAGTTGGTGTTGAAGGACAACACTAGAAATTTGTAATATTACTCTTTCATTAAGATCATACCTCATTTTCTTAATGTTCAAATCTTTGAAGAACTTAGCATAAAATGGTATATTCTTGATCACTTTTAATAAAGATAAATTAACATTAACTTTAGAAAACATATTAAAAAGACGACAATTCTTATCTTATTTAATTGGATTCCTTCAATTGGTGTGAAAATGGTATTGATTTCTGGTTTGGTTTTAATGTTTTATGAATTATAGGAATGTCAATTAACTCTCTAATTCTTTTCTCAGAAGTTTTATCACTGTTAGCATTTAGCTCTTCGCTATAAGAGACTATAATTTCACTTTTTTTATTACCTGTATTAAATGGTAAATCATTATAGATTTTAGATAATTTTTTATTGACTACCTTAACACTTCGAAATATTATGACATCCTTTGCTTGTTATGCTTGGTCGAAAAGCTTTGTTTTTTCTTGCTTTTGCATTCGTTTTACTGTCTATCCAACTCTAACTTCAACCATTTTTATTGAAGCTTCTACAAAGTTCAACATTTGATTATTCATTAACTGGTTGTCTCTACTAATTTGAATAAAGACATTCAAATTATCTTCTAAAGTTGGTTTATTTGGTTGACTTAGTAGATAAGGTTGGTTTTCATATGATCTTTGTGTTTGGTTTTAGGTATATACTTGGTAATTGTTTGGTTTCCAAGGTTGGGATAATTATAGGTGTTGGAATGATACATTTCCATATAGTTAGCTTCCTCCAAGATATCCACAATAGAATTACACGTAGTTGAGCAATTAAAAGCACTATGTCCATTCAACCTAAACTTCATATGCCTCTTGATTTCACATCTAATGGGTAGCGAGAAATTGTACTTGTTTATTCAATTTTGCAAGTTTTGTTCCCAGAGCTAACTTCGTTGGCTCTTACTATTCTTCCTCTAGTACTCTTTTTATTGGGAATTAGTACGCAACATCTCATAAAGGTCATAAGTTTTCTCTATAGTCTTATCAACAGTTTACTGATACTGTTGCTTTAGTTCATCATAAAATAATTGATTATGTACTTATAGTGGAAAAATATGGTGTGGACATTAGATCAAAAAAAGCTTGAATCTGTCCCAAGCTTTATGGAAGAGCTCTCTATCCAATTGGAAGAATGTTTTTTATTTTTGTCATTAAATTGACAGTCTTTGATAGGAATAGAACCTACTCATAAATTTGTAGATTGCCTCCTAAGTAGTTAATGAACCTAGTTGTAGAGTCATGAACCAAGACTTAGTACTATTCTTAAGTGTGTAAAGAAAACATCTCATTTTAAGTTGATCTTCATCATGTTTATGTAATGGAATTGTTTGCATAGTAGTATAAAATTATCTAATAAAAATTTAAAGGATCTTCATTATGGATACCGTGTAACGAAGGTAAAAAGGTATAATAGATATTTTTTAATTCATAATTTCTTGCAATCTCTTCCATTTGTATAAAAAAGTTAGTATTTTCAATGATTGACAATACATACTCCATCATTTTCTATTTATATCCAACATTACTCATGTTTACTTATACTTGGGGTTGTTCCTCCTCCTCATAATGAATATCCATCTTGAAAAATAGTTTAAACTTGCAAATGTCCATAGTAAAAAGTACGAGTTTATTTTTCAAATATCTCTTTACTTTTTGTACATTAATACTATAAAGATTAAGATAACAGGAACTTATTACTGTACTATTAAAATGATAAATAAAAACAAAGAAAAATAAACACTATATACAAGTTAGTAAAAAAAATATACAATAATTAATTTAGTATAAAAATATTAAACATAAAGTAAAATAAATAAAATAATAATAAATTAAAATTTCAAATAAATAAAAAAAAGAAGAAAATTAACTTTTTATAAATAAATAAAATCGTAAAACTTTCAAATGGTTTAAGATTTTAAAATATTATTATTATTATTAAATAAAATATTATTATTATTATTAAATAAAATATTATTATTATTATTTTACTAAAACAAAAGAAAATGAATTTTGTGAAGAAAAATTTTAAATTTAAAACATCTAAAATTAATTAATAACCTAAATATTTTAAAATTTTAAATAAAAATCACAATATCTACAACACAAATTTTTTTTAAGAATTTGATAATAAAAATTTAAAAACGTTATTCTTTTTTAGCAACGGTGTCAAAAACTTTACGATACAAAGTTTAGCTAATTTTTAATACTATGATCAATTCCTCAACAATGGTTCCAAAAAATTGATATGCCAAAACTTGATGTACAAATTTTATACATATTTAAATAGTTCATAAGTATATGAATCACTTATAGAAAATGATAAGTATACTTTCAAAATTGATTGAAAGAAGAATCATATGGTTTTTAAATAATATAACAAATTCTTAAAGATAAAAATAAAAACCTAAACATCTTGTCCTGAGTGTTTGGTTTGAGAAATTCTAAACTAATATCGTAAAATAGAAGATAGATTCAATAAAACAATTTACAAATAAACATTTACATTTAGTGAAGAATTTATGAGATAAATTAGTTAGTTAATTGTACTTGTATAATATTAATTACGTTATTAAAAATATGAATTAATATTATTGATTCTCTCTTATAAATACAAATAGGAGATTAATTAGATCTTTTATTTGTTATTAATTAAAATCACTTAATGCCTTCAGTCTATTCATTAAATTAATTAAATTATATTTTTTTAAGAGCTTAATAAACCATTTAATCGTCACTTTCGATTGAGTCTTACAATTTAAACTCTTATCAAGGTGTTAAAGTTAAATTTATGATTTAAGTATTTGAAAATTAACTTTTAGATTTCAAAATTATTACGAAAAATATATACTCAATATATTTTTTATTAATAATTCTTACAAAAATATTTAAATTAGAGTTCTCTAAAGATCCGAATAATCAAATCCAAAATCTAAGAATTAACTCTAGATCAGATTCAGATAATTAAATATTAAATCTAACTTTCTTGTTATAATAAAAATATTTGATCAATGTATTTTTCTTTTACATCTTCTTTTAAATCTTAATGAATAAAAAAATTTATTTTATTTTATAAAAATGTTACCTACTTTAATATTTCATAAATATAACAAAATTACTAATAACCCATAATATTTTCAACCAGACACCCTTAATTTAATAAATGATTAATAAATTAAATATAGCATGTAAAATAGCACATAAAGATAATTTTAAAAAATATATTTTAATTATATCTCGTATCTTTTACAAAACATCATTATTGTTTATGTTTCTAGAAAACCTCAAAACAGAATTGTTAACACCATATATTGAATTGAAATGAAAACTACTATGTTCAATTTTCAAATTGAGAGAAGAGCTTTAAAATTATGAATATAAAAATTAGATTGAAACTAAGAACCAGCTAGAAGATAGCTAAGGAATAAAAGGCATGATTTTTACAACGATGGAAAGGTATTTTATATAGCTTTAAAAAATGAATCAAAAGGTCGGGCGTTGTGGCATACATTATTTTCACGCCACAACATGAGACAGTCTATACACAGTTTGAAACTCAATCCACTACACACTCGTCATGGCGCATATTATTTCCACACATTATTTTCACGCCACAACATGAGACAGTCTATACACAGTTTGAAACTCAATCCACTACACACTCGTCATGGCGCATATTATTTCCACACAACGGCCCGTATCCTTCTGAACGATTAGAATTTTATTATATTGTACACTATTTTCAATGATTTAGAACATATATATAAACTTTACATATGTAAATTTTATAATTTTTAATGTTGTAATGGAGTACTTTTAGGTACTATTCTTTAAATATTGATTAATTAAATTATTTTGAAGTTAAAATACCTTAAAAATAACAAAACATACCTATAATTTCGAAAAAATAGATTTGCTTTAAAAGATAATATAACTATACAAATATAAATTTATTTTATCATTTAAAATGTATAAAATCAGAATATATTAAATACTTTTAATTACCTATGAGGCTTTCAACTCAACAACCTATAAAATATTTTAGTCCTACAAATATTTGCACCAATTTGAAAGCATGAAAACACATTTGAGCAATCTGAAGATATAGTTCAACGTTTACAATTACTATAAAAAGGTGTACCTTGAGCTTTTTGGCTTATGCTATCTCTTATCGTTGTATAAAAACTGGTAGAGATACAACTTGCAACCTACAATATAGTTAAATTTCATGGCTGCTTATGACAAATTCTGACTTTTAAACTGATGTATAGTTAGTATTCAATTATTAAAGCCAAAATTACTTTCACTCCTAATCATCAAGACAATTTGATGAGGATTTTAGAAAAGGAATGATGACAATAAGAACTTATCCGAAATTATCAACAAAGTTCAACATCTTTTTTAAGCTAATTCTTTGTGGAAACTAAGACCTAATTTTCATTTATCTTCAAGTGAAATTTAAGTGAATATTTTTTAACAATAAAAAAAGTATTTATAAATATAAGAACAAAACCTTTTAATGCCAGACCAAGTGAGATTTATTGGGAAAAAAAAGTTAGGGAAAAAATTATGTTATTCTATTTTCTAGGGGAAAAAAAACACAAATGACATACTAAGGGATAAGAGATATGGATAAAATCAAAAACTTTTTTAAGCTTAAATACTACCAGTAATCACCCATGGAAACCCAAATCTCATATCTAACAAACTATTAATAAGCCAATTTTCATATCGATAACATCTTCAAAACAACAAGTAATAAGCACTGATAATAGCAATGCCACAATTTTGACACTCAACCAAACTGACCTCATTAGGGCCTGCGTTGGTGGTAATAATTAGATGGTAATTATCAGAGTATTTTTGAAGGAGCTTTTCATCACTGATGTGACTTGCGCATTGTCCACAAGTTTTTCATCTCAGTCACCAATGGAAGATTAAGATAAGAGAAAGTAGAAGGAAAGATGTTTTGATGAGAGATGGAGCGCTAGGAAAAGGACAAGAGTTCTGCCTCGAGCCCACCACTTTATTAATTTATAACAAACTTGCCCTAATTTTATAAGTGATAACTCATACACCACATCAAATAATTTCCTCTTAAAATATACCATTACTTATTAAACTTTATCATATTAATATTAATCGCTAAAACTTTTTTTTTCCAATGTTTCATTCTTTATCTTTTAAAATTTAACAAATTTAATTCAAATTAAAAATTATAACGTGTTAAAAAAATTTTATTTTTTATATTATTTAATCTTTAATTTTTAAATATTTAATCTATTGTTTTTAAATTTAGATTAAAACTATTAAATTTCAAAATACATTACGAAAAAATTAAGAGATACAAATATTAAATCTAATAAAGTTTATAGATAAACAATGTAATTCATTTGTACTTATCACATAAGTTTCCCATTGGCTCGAACAAAAGAGCTTGGCAAACTTAACATTATACTTAAGCTTCGTTGTTTACGGCCTCAGTTAATTAAGACTGATATCATCAAGCACCATGCCAGAGCTTCGCACTATTTCTTATACAATAAAGTTATAATCTGCATTAGCTATTGCATTTCAGCCTAAATGTAATGCATGACATCAGGACAACTATGTTGCTTAATTTTATAAGATTACAGTGAAGTTATGAACTCAGATTGCCAGTGGTCCAAGGCAAACTGGTTCTGGAACAACCTGTGCTCCAGATTATGCATTACCGGGATGCTGGAGCTTGTGATCAGACTCCCACATGGCAGCAGATTTTGCATCATCTTCGATCATTAGTCTCGAAAACGCTTCATAGTCATATTTCAAAGTGGCTTTTCCTCCAAACTCTGTTGGAAGATTTTCCTCATCGAAATACTGTCGCATAAGGTTCACACTATCTTTGTCCTTGGGGTATACAAACTTAACCTTTTGGAAAGTCTTGGCATCCATGAAATACTTTACGATCTGAACAAAAAACGGGGGGGAAAAGACGAGATAATTAAAACAATAATCAAAAAGGAAGAACTAGGCTTTCAAATGAGAAAAGCTGAAACTCTGGTTTAATGAAACTTAAGAGTCTCTGGATAAGGGAACATCAAATAAAGTGCATAACAATTCACAATCACAAGTGAGGAGCAGTGCATCATCACATATGGAATTGAAGAGTTGAATAGAAGGAGGTGCAATGAAGGAATGTAGCAAACTTGATCTATTAAGAGTAGAAATCAAACCTTCCAGAATGCTTCAAAAATTCGTGGGGGATTGTAGAGAAATGCTACCGCCAGTCTCTCAGGATAGTGATTCTGTAAAATATTGATGGTCTCTCGAGCTGATTTGACAGGGACACTTGCACTTAATGTCCATCCAGTGAAGTCTATCAACCATACCATTTGTTCTTGGTCAACTGGAAGGTTAAAGATAGCATTTTCTATGAGATACACCAGATGTCGCATCTGATTGTCCAAGGATTTTGTGTTCTGCATCAAATTTAGCAGCGTTAGTCTTGAACTGTAATGAAATCCACAGAATTTGCACTAGAGAAATTGATATGAACATACCTGCATTGCTGGTCTCAATATTAGAACAGTCCTGCCGTGCAGATCATGAAAATTTGCTCTATAGATCTTGCCAGTCTCACCTTCAATTGCAATCTCATGCTGACAACATAATTTATGAATATGTCAAGTAAACCTTCAAGTAAAACTTTCAAACTTTCATTAGAAAATATCTATACCCAGCGGATCTCTTCGGGTTTAAAGGCTGATCTCCACATGAGCGTCTCTTGCATCATTTTCTTTGATTTGTCTATGTTCCCATTCCGAGCTTCCAAATATCGCCTTAAACAAGTATCAGTACAATACTGTAAACTGCGGCCAGATAATGGTCCAATAGCATCCCTGAGTCCATTAATCTGCCAAAAGAAGATAATATAAAAGAAAAAGAGATCCTGTGAAATAAAATATTGCATAGCATACTTCGGTAGAACTTCTGTAGAATGCTAAGGCAAGGCATAATTGAAAAGTGTATAAATGGTATGAGAGAAGTGTTGGAAATAATGGGTCTTATGCATGGTGAAATGTCATTTTGAAACATTATTTGAAGTGAGACCCACTTGGTAGAAGTGACTTGTGGTTGATTTGGATTCTTCGAAATTAAATATTTACACGCTCAAAATGACATTGAGGTGAATAGGAAATTGAGTCTCAAAAATACTCATTGAGATGGAAAATACGTTGGTAAGTGTTAAGGCTGACAATGCCTTGCCAAGAATTAGTGGCATTGCAGCTGACAGTACTAGGAATCTAAGTGCAAGTGCAGGCTTGAATGGAAAAGCTATTGGAGCTGGCTAAGTGTGAAGATGATGAGCTGATCCAAGATTGTTCGAGCTGTGTTTGGCAAGTCTGTTGAAGCTGAATTGAATGTGAAGATGATGAGCAGATTGAAGGGTCAGCAAGCTAATCAAGAGTCCAAGCCATCATGCGCATACGGCTTAAGAAAGTGTAGGGGCAGTTTTTTAGAAATAACCAATGTGTATGCAAGAAAAGGTTGTTAGGCTATTAAGTAGTTTTGGTTAAATGACCAATTTGTCACAATTGTTTTAACTAGTATAAGTAGAGCAGTCCTTGTAATAATAATTGTAATCTTTTCCATTCAATGTTAATGAAAACTCAGAGCACTACTCATTCATCTTCTTATATAGTTCTTCATTTCAGTTTTCTAAAGCTTAAACAATGATCATAGCAATGAATTCTTTTGCTCTTCATATGACTGCTTAAGTGCTTTCCACAGTAAGTCCTACTTGTTCCACATGAAAAAGTAAACAACTCATCAGTGTTATTTATGGTTACACTTCTGTAAATTTATGAGTGCCATCTAAGTCTAAGTCAAAGTGGGTATTGAGCGCACAAAGACATTTTAGCAATTGAGTGTAACGAGGGTAGTATAGTAACTTCACATTAGACATGGCAAAGGGTCAGTTCGGTTCATACCCGATCCAAACCAATCTAACCCTTGGTTCAGTTTGAACTAAACTGTTTTAGACCAAATGGGCTCGGTTTGGTTCGATGCTGGTAATATCCATGGGTCATAAAAAACGACCCGTGAACTGTTTTTTATTTTATTTACATTTTTCAAATAAAAATTGAAATAATAATTTTTTATGTAATTGAAAAAAAGTGGGTACTCTAATGGTGCCCCAAACTGACCCAATTTTTACCCTGACCTATTTTGATCCAAACAGTTTATAATAAAATAGATAATGCCCCGATCTGCCCTATCCCGATTCGTCCCGAACAAGTTGGGTACCCACAAGGCCCCGTCAGGGCAAATTGCCATCTTTACTTCACATTACTCCAAATATGCCTCGAGTAGGGCTAATTGTTTCCTAAGGCTTCCTCTATGTAAGCACCATGTCTTCAAGAGGAACTTGTGTGTATAGAGTCCAAAGATATTTTGTAATGGCTTCCTAAGGTGTTATTGAGTCTCTATGTACTAGTTTGTAACGAGTTCTATAATCGTTCTAACTTTGACTAATTTAGTGAATTATTCTTTTTCCCTCCCGTAGATTAGGATGTTAATATCCGAACCACGTAATTTCTCTATGTGATTTCTATTATTTACTTTTTGTTTATGCACATCAAACTTTATCATGAGAGTTGCGTTTTTCGAGTAGTTTATAATCTTGTCTTCTTGAGAGTTTTGAGCGAAGATTCCCAACAACTTCTAAGCATGGTAACCAATAGCATTAAAACTAACTTTAATCTTGTAGGTGGCTGCCAAAATTTCTTAGGCCACGTGCGAGGCTAGTCTATTGTTGTAACTGATCAAACTTAGTAAGGTGAGATGACTTTTCTTAAGGAAATTATATGAAATATGGGACTCGGTATATGTTTCTCTACTCAATATAATTTTTCCAGTTCATATTGCTCTGGTAATTTATATTTTTATTGTTTTACATCTATGAATGTTTGTCATCCATATATCACAAACAAGAAGTTGCATAATCCTACCTTTGCTTTGGCTTCTAATGAATCATTTTCCTGGTCATGATGAGGATTATTCCAAAGATGAAACATCCTTAGTCGTCTATCTGACAACCACAAACCTGAAACAAAATTCAAATTCAATAGCATTTAGCACCATGTAAACTAAATGTAACTGACAAGAAAATCTGTAGAAAATAAGCTGAAGAAGATTAGGTATAAGAAGAGGTGATGGCAGTATTTCAACAGGAGTAATGTAACCAGCTACACAAAAAATGACAATGGCTATATGCACTAAAATTTTCAGCATAAAAGTTCTCAGGTTTAAGAAATGTACTGAGCATCACAAATAGCAACTAGTTCAAGTATTTTCATTGAATAGACACAAGCAAGACATAAAGGGCATGCTAAAGGCAACAAGGTTTAAAGATTAGTGATAAAAATCCCAGTTAAAAGTAAAAGTATAGATGCTTTCAATAGCTTACACAGAGTAGCTCCAACTGCAACCAAGGCCTCCCACCACACTCAAGTATAAAGTTTCATACTCTCACAATTGAACCCGATTTTCGTTCAAAACCATTAAAAGATATCTGCAATAAATAGATAAATCTATAAAATAAATTTTTGCCTCTTTCACTGAGTCAAAGTTTTAAGAAACTTTGAATGAAATGCTCTCAACAGTATATTGAACCCATTAAGTGGGGTGAGGTGGGGTGGGGGATTAGGAAAATTAAGAAAATTTAGAGCAGAATCGACGAAATCAGATTGTTCAACATGGACGGCCTGAAGTCAACGTCTTCGTCTCTTTCCTTTTCTTTAGTGTTTTTCTCTCCTTAGATATTTTGAAACATGGGTCCCGGAGACAAATCAAACACCACCACTAAGTCGTCAGTCTACCTAATGATTCATGAATGTGCCAAATTTCCAATTTTCAAATTATTCATTTCTCTCTCTCTCTCTCTCTCGGCCTCTCGGGTAAACAAAAGCGACCTTAGTGTCACGTCCCGCCCAAAATGTCCCTAAAAATCCAAATGTTGGCTGCCTAAAGGATCTAGACATATGGAAAGTTCTAGAGTTGCCTAGAGAAGTCTAGAAAGGGCTAGAGTTGGACGGACTCAACTCAAGCTTGAAGACCCTAGATTGTTCCAGAGCACACTGGAGGGTGCTAGAATGGGTTGGAACGTTCTAGAATGCGCCGGATGGTTCGGGAAGGATGTGGAAGCCGCTGGAAGGTTACGGAGCGTCCCGGAAGGATGTAGAAGGCTGGCTTGGAAGCTGCGGAACATCAGGAAGGTGCGTGAAGGAGGTAGACAAACGCAGAACTACAGAGTTGGCTAGAAGATCCTGAGCGCTGGCACGTTAGACACGTAAACCTAGAACCTTCTTGTATATTCTAGGCGTAGAATTATCTAGAATGTGGTGGCATTCTTAAGCAGAACACCCTATAAATGACCACTTGGTCTCATTTGCATTCATCTTGGAAAATCGTAGGAATTCTTAGCGTTTGTATCATAAACTCTCTGAAGAATACAAAGCGTTCTTTGCAAACTCTCTCTATTCTCTTTGGAGTTACGTTTTCGGATTCAAAGCGAGTCTGACGAATGGTCTTAAGTCTTACGCGATCGATACTTGAAAGATTAAGGTCGTGACATTAGGCTCTAAATTAAGTGAATCCAAGGAGCTAACAATATGTAATAATCAGAAAAATAGAAAGAAAAAAAAGGAAAAAAAACTGATCACAATGCTTATTAATCAGAAAATTTAGAGCAAATTAACTCAGTGGATCTTATTAACTTCAGAACAATTTTGAAATCAACATGAAATGGTTGCTATTATGTGATGAAGTAAGCTAGTTTCGCAAACAACCCAGATGGAAAAGAACACATAAAACGTGAAATATCTGAAAATTTTCAAAGAAATCAAACGAAGATAACGAATCACGTAGAAATACAAAGCTAACAGATAAAAATGTACGAAGTTTCAAAACAAAGAAGAAGAGAGGAAGAGAGTTACATACAGAAAGAGATAACTTACAGATCCACTCAAATGTTCAACCACTCAAATGTTCAACCACACACAGTCACTGGGCTTTAGATGAGAGAGAGACTTTTGTACTTTTCATTCCTTTTTGGAGAAAACAGATTTATTTCAGAGGAGAAATTATTGTCTGATATATTATTATGTGATAATTTGGCAATTTTGGTTAATAATATTTAACATTAATGTAATTTTTTTAAAAATATATATATATATATTTTATAGAAGATAAAAGAAATTAATAAAAAATATAATTTAAAAATAAATGTAAAAGCTGAAGAAAAAACAAAGATTGGAAAAGTATACGGAGACCTTGCTGTCTTTAGTTCCAGATCTAGATATTTTTTTCCACTCTTCTAGAAGGAAGTCAAGTAAGTCTTGCATTTAGACTAACGAATCATGACTCGGGTAGGAGCAATTTTATTATTAATAAATAATGAGTTAATTGGATACCTACAAAACTATCATTTAGTTAAATACTTAACGATATTTGCATATGTGTTATCAAATTAGTAGATGTTGTTTATAAAGTATACTTTTTTTATAATATTTAATTTTTAAAGGGTTATTTTAAAACTTATCAATATAATATTTATTAATATTATTAAAATTTTTTATATAATTTTTTTATATGTAAAAAAAAACTAATAAATATATTTTTTATAAGTAAAAAGAATAATGAATATATTTTTTAAAAATATTTTTATTCTTATATTTTTATAGAAAAATATTATCATTTTCAGTATAATCACACCTCTTGTTGTCTTTCTCTTTATTGAAAAAAAGTTTACTTTTTTAAAAGCTGTTGGTGACTCCAAATTCCAATTTTGTTTATAAATAATATGGTATTACTAAACATTTTTTTTTTGTCAAATCTATTCTATGAAAATATATATGATGTGTCTGTTGATCCTACCTTTAATTTTATAAGAGTTATCTTAATAGCATGAGTGAGCCATACAATGCAAAAGTGAGTGTTCTGTAAAGCAATGGAAAAGTTCAAATGTACATTACAACCTCCATTAGATGTTAACATGATGTGATTTATGGGTATTACATTGAATGGGTTCCACCATTCTGTGTGATTTGTTCACACTTCCATTTGGGGGTTGTATTGGAATATGCTGTTGAATGCACTTTAGCATTTTTTTTAATTAAAAAAAATGAAATACGATATTTTATCACGACTTTTAGGGCATACTATTTAACAATTTCAAAATATTTATGATAAAATATCAAAACATAAGTTATAGTATTTTCACTCTCGAGGGTGTGTGCCTACTTGAGGGTGTGTGCCTACTTATGTTAAACCTTAAGATGAGATACAAATTTACACCTTAAAGATTAAAATCAAGTATCAATTTTATTTCTTTTATTTATAGTAAAAAAAAAATATTAATTTAGTTTCCAAAAAACTTGTCATTACATATATTTTAATATTTTTTTCATTATGACACCTTTATTCTATGTTAAAGAAATTTAAAAAATTACATAAAATAATACAATTAAATTTAAAACAATAAAAATAACATTAAATCTAAATGTAAAATTATGAGTTATATTTTTTTAATAATAAAAATATATGAGTCAAATATAAAGATTTTATTTTTATAATTACAACTTTTAAGAGATATATTTTTATCGTTTTCTTGAGAAATTATTATTATTTCTCAAAACATGACTTTAAATTTTAATATAAATTGTTTCCTCTTTTATCTTTTTTCATTGGTAATGGGCAGTCAAAATGTTAGAAAATTTTATATTAAAAAAAATAACAAAATAATTATCTTAAAACTTGTAACTAAAACAATAACACTTTATGATTAATTCGTATATTTTTATTATTAAAAAGAGTATGGTACATCATTTCACATTAAATATTGTTCAATTTAAATTATCTCTATTAGAGCTTATAAGTGTTATTTTATACATATTTATATATATATATATTTTTATTTTATTATTATAATAAGTTAAAAATATTTATTTTATATTTATTAAAAAATATTAATTTTTTAGACTTTTTGGGATATTTGGATTTTATGTATTTTTTATAATTTTTATTTGATAAGTGGATTGATTAGAAAGAACATGGATGTATTTCGTAACTTATTCCAATCACACCTTATCCTAGTTGCAACTTATTATCATCGTAGCTTATTATATATTTTTGACCATTGGTGTGCACTAACTAGTTATATCCTAATTCAATTTTTCTCTTATAAATACAAAAAAATACAATAAAAAATAAGAAGAACAAATGAATTAACAAAATCAATATAATAATTGCTATAAGGAACAAGAGAGATCAAATAACACATTTATGATAACTTTTGGAGGAGATTTTGAAGATCTTCATAAGCTTTTTGAATCCTCTTCTCTTTAATTTTCCATGATTATAATATTAATTCTTATGGAATTGAGTTAATTTAATAATGTGATTGTGGGCAATTTTAAACCCTAATCTAGGGTTTAATTATGTAAATTTTATAAATGTTGGCAATATTCTAGTTTCTAGGCACGTTTTCATGTCTACTTTTCAAGTCGAAGAATATTTCAAGCTTCAAGTTAATATGGTTTAGGTATATATTTGTTTTAAAATATGTTAAAATACATATTATATACTTAGAAACTTTGGTATATATACTAGTCGATCTATTAAAGTGGTAGGTCGATCGAGTATGATCTAAGTCCTCTCAGGTTGGATTTCAAATTAGTGTAGATTGATCGAAGTTAGGTTCAATCAATAGAGAGACTAAATAGATCGAGAATTGATCGTGTTCAATCTATCCAATCTCTCATTTATTTTAATCGTTACTGGATCGATTGAAAATGTTTTTGATTGATCAACCTTATATGTTCGATCAATCGAGCTTGGACCGGATCGATCAAGGGGCTAGGGTTTCAACTTAAAACTTAATTGTTTACTTAAGTCAAACTATTCTTTTACCATATTATCCTTATTAATTATTGCTTTATGAATTACTTAATGGAAAGAATTGTAATTAGTCCTTAACCTAACATTAGGATTTCAAATTTTCTATATAAACAATCTAATGATTTATATTTTAACTAACCATATTTATTTTGTTCATCTTGTGCTTTCTCTCTAAAGGCTTTATAAAAATTGAATATTTTATTATGTTTTTTCTTGCATCATATATTTGATTAATTAATAATCCTATTTGTTTTATGATACTAAAATTTCATATTTATATAAATTCTTCTTGATTAGGTTATCGCATGTTTTGATAAAATAATTTTATGTGTGATCATAATTAATTAATTTAATTATTTAATTTTATAAAAGCTATCTTTATTGAACTTATACTTAATATGTTCGTTCTA
The DNA here is from genome assembly GCA_030763125.1 of Hippophae gyantsensis. NCBI lineage: Eukaryota > Viridiplantae > Streptophyta > Magnoliopsida > Rosales > Elaeagnaceae > Hippophae > Hippophae gyantsensis. Next base: position 29,060,178 of record CM061038.1, read on the forward strand.
AGGTTTTCTATATGATTTAATTTAACTAATTTATTCTTGAATTTTCTAACTAGGGTTTTTTTTTTATTGAATCTACTCTATAACACACTTTATATTTGTGTTATTTATGCTAACTTTTCGAGTGCTTGTTGAACATGTTCAATTACTTGTGTGATCCGAGAGATCAAAATGTTTGTCCAAATCCATACATCTATCTTATAGAAATTGTGAAAGAAGCAATGACTTGTAAGTAGATTACTTTAGGAGCTTTATCTGTGAAGGATAGTTTAAGACTTGATCTTGTAATTGAACATTGATTTTCATAGTGAATAGTTAGATGGTTCGATGGATTGGTGATTTTCTCTTAATTTATTGTTGTAGCCTATGTTATTTCCACCTAAAATATGTCAAGTTCTTATTTATTATAATTTTATATAAATTACATATGATTGCATGTCTGACTACTTGTGATTTTCTAATTATAAATAATTCAAAAAATTACTTATTCACCCTCTATAACTTTAAACTTTTATTTAGTATCAAAGCAGGTCACTAGATATATGTAGTACTTACCTAGGACCTTGGTATGGATAATTTAAGTGAGGGTTCTTCTACAACCCATGCTCCTTTCTTTGATAAGTCTAACTACCCATACGAGAAAGCTCGTATAAGAGCCTTTCTACGTTTTCTAGATGGGAGTGTGTGTAATTTTATTGTATATGGTTAGAAATCACCTACGATTACCAAAGATAATATTGGTATACTTAAGCTTAGGAATAAATGAACGACTGAATATACAACTGGTAATAACTAGAACAAAAAAAGAATTAATGTTCTCTTTAGTGCTATGTCTGCTAATGAGTTCCATCGCATCTCTAATTTTAATACTACTAAGCATGCTTGGTATATTTTAGAGTTTTCCTATAAGGGTATAGCCCAATTTAAAAGAACCAAACTTAACATGTTAAGCACTATATTTGAAAACCTTATGATGAAAGAAATTGAAACCTTCTTTGAATTTTATACTAAATTATGCGATATTGCTAACACTTCTTCAAATTTTGGAGAGAAAATTGAGAAATTCAAGTTGGTTCAAAAGATTATTTACTCAATACCATATCATTTTCATGCAAAGGTAACTACCATTGATAAAAGTAAGGATGTTGACGCCATAAAAATAGAGGAACTGGTTGGCTCACTTGAATCCTTTGTGATAAGCTTTCCAACTTCTACAAAGAATTGAGTATCATTTTCAAAATCACCATGACTAATGATGGTGACAATGAAAATGATAAGGGTGATGAAGAGTAAGTACTTATAACCAAAATACGTAAGAAAATCTTTAACAAGAACAACTCATAGCCTATCTAGGAACCAAGCCATTGAAGGAATTAAAATCCAAGAGAACTCAAACCTATGAGTTCAAAAGGTAATAAATCTAAATCCACAGGACCATAATATTTTGAATGCAATGATATTGGTCATTTTATTACTAAGTGTGCTAATAAAAATAAAATAGCTAGAAAAGCTTTCAATGCTACACTCAGTGGCTCAGAAAGTGACAATAATAATCCAAATGAATCAAAAAATAATGGCACCAACTATTTGGAATTTACTGTAACAATTGGTGGACATTATAGTAAGACTGACTTTGATTCAAATAATGAGAAAAATGATTTTAAATTCTTGGTAAATAAATGTAATGCTAATAGTCTTTAAGAACTATTTATAGATTTAGTAGGTTGTAAGAAAGAAAACGATAGGTAACTTATAGAAGTAACTAAACTAAATGATAAACTTAAATCCTATGAAACTAACTTCTCAATTATTGAAAAAGAAAAAAATTGAACTATTTGAACTTGTTGATGATTTGAATTCAAGTCTTCCAAATCTTAAACAAGAAAACAAGAATATTGTGCAAAAATTTGAACAATCAAAGGAAACCACTGATGATTGCTCAAAAAGAATTAAAATTATCATGATTTAATGTACTTTAATTGATTAAATAGATTTATATTTGTATGATTTTATCATATTTTTATATAAATTTGTCTTTTTTGAATCATGAGTATTTTTAATGTTTTTCAGATATTTTCGTTCAAAAATAACTTAAAGACTTGAAGAAAAATATTTGAGGCAATACATCACAAATATGTTTGGAAAAGAAATGATGAAAAGTCAAAAAGATGAAAAACTTGGACAAAATGGGTTAAAACGGTCAAAAATGTCAAAAATGTCGAAATTCCATACGTAGTCGCCCATTCACTTCGAAGTCGCCAGCACATGCCCACACTAAGTCCCACGCATATGCCCAACACATGCCCACACGCAGTAAGCACACGCCAAGAACAAGTTGTGCCGATATCCATGCACGCCAACACACGCCCGCGACGTGTCCCACGCTTGCCAAACACCTATCTATCACAATTCTCGCGCCCCACACGCATGCCAGCCTATCCAAACGCATCCAAAATCAATTTTTGAAATAGTTTCCCACCTTTTTTGGCCTTTTTCTCACTTATAAAAGGACCATCTTCTCCATTATAAAAAAACACACAATTTCTCAACTCTTTCTCTCTCTAGAAAGTATTTTTTTTTAGTTTTTATTTTTAAAGTTCTTCTCTTTTTGAGAAGAGCTAGTTATGTTTTTACATATTTTTAGTTTTAGATTCTATAAATGAAAATGCAAATCCGTTTGAAGATTTTTCAGCAACAGAATTAGTATCAAAGTTTTGTAAGAATTCTTTTGAGGTATAATTTTAAAATAAATTTTTTACACTTATTTTTTATGTTTTATGTTTTATATGTTATGTTTAATTTGTCTGTGATTGAATTTAACATGGATAATTGTTTGTAAATATGATATAATAATAATGTTATTATGCTTGCAAAATTTAAATAGGTAAAACATTTCTATAAAATAAATTGATTTTGTTTTTATTCAATATTTTATGTGAAAATTAGATTTTAAGGTTTAATTATCCTAATTGATTTAGAGTAGTTCTCTTTTATTTGTTGGTACAATCGCCTGGTAGTTAGAGTGAATCTCTATTTCAAAAGTTTTTTTTATAAGAACTATTATTCGAAAATATATTGACGACATATTTTCAGTAATGGTTTTAAAACTTAAAAATTAGTACTCAGATAATTAAATTCTTAGGTTTAATTTGAATACCTTGAATAAAATCTAATTAACTGACTCCATCTAAAGCTATGATTAGATGTTTTTCTATTTTCTTATAAATAAAGCTGAAATTTAATACTTAATTAATAAGCCTCTAAGGACACTTTCATACCAAAAAGAGAAAATCAATAAATATAAATTTATATCTTTAGTAATCCGAATAATATGAGTAAATACAATTAACTTAATTATCATATCTATAAATACTCAACTGTTATGAATGATAAAAATTTATATGATTGTTTATTGAATCCACATCTATGTTTACTTTTTTATGTTATTAGATTAGGAAACACAAAAACCAAAATATAGTGACAGGATATTTAAGATTTAATTTCATTTTTAAAAGTTTAAATAATAAATTGAAAACCGCATATATTCTTTCATTAGATCGACCTTGAGAGTATATTTGTCATTTTCTATAAAATGATTCGTGTACTTGCGAGAGTTTTATAAATATAAAACCAATTTTTTTACAAGATCGGCATTTCTGATCTTGCTAATCAACCAAGAAGGGTCTAATAATGGGAGCTAAAAAGCTAAACAAAGTTCTTGACTATAGAAAACCTTTTGGAGACAAGAAAGAGCTATGACATATAGATAAGTATTCTATGCCATCATCTTCAAATACAACTCGAGTGTAAAACAATTGATCCTTTCTTCACATGCTACACATACATATCCAACCTCAAAGATCACATGTGTAAGGCTTATAAATCTACTCCTACTGTTACTTATTACACACAAAGAACAATTGCACATATGTAGAAAAAACTATTGAATTTGCAGTACTTATCTATCATAACTGTGGTACGAAATGTCATATTAGGCCTAATTGTAAATTCTTGTTGGTAGCTACTCACTTTAACAATGGTTTTCATGCTCCAGGACTAATTATCATCTAAACATACATATTGCATCTTCTTTAATGATGAATGAGAAAAATAAGGCAAGTCCAAGAATATACTAATGACAACTAAGTTAGTTAAATCTCAATCCAAAGAAATTAAGAAATCAAAATTCAAGAACATTCGATTTCGAAAAGTGTTTTTTATCATCTCATCGTAATTTAATGTTCACCTATGTACTTTTGTGTTGTATGCTTAATTAACCATAGGTGAACACTTAGCATTATTGTTTGTTTCTTATTTTTATTGTTATTTATTTTAATTTATTTAAAAATTACTATTCTTTTAAAAAAATAATAAAAGGAGTAAAATTGTTTTAATAATAAAATGAACTTAAATTATTATTTCTAATTACAAAACTTATTTTTGTAATTTGATTCTTTTTGATTAATTCTTCATTGTGTAAATGAGCATTTTGATTTCTGTATTTACATTTTTTTTTTCATCTCGTAATCGATGTTGATAAGAACTTACTTACACATTCATTGAACTCATATGTATATCATGCTTGCATTTTATGATTATCTTGGTAAGATTTCAAGGCTTGAGCTAACCTTGACAGCAAAATTGTGTTTGAATTTTGTTTTTCATTTTCTAAAATTTTATTGTAAAGAGACTTAGTTTAAGAGGACTACCTACTGTGATACGACCAATATGAAAGTTATCATACTAGATTTCTAGCTTGTGCATAATTCCTTAAACAAAAAAGAGAAAAAAGGAAAATAAAATACAAAAAGCTTAGCATGCACAAAAATAAATAGTCAAAAGTGATTAAACAAAAAGAAAATAAATAAATAATCAATCTATATATATATATATAAGGGAATATAAAAATATTAAGTCATCTCTTGGTATATATTTTTTATTTTGTGAGATTAAGAATTTAACCACAGTTTTTCCATGATAAGTGATACTCTTTCCTTTAAATCTTTCTTAACTAATCATAATTAAATAAATTAGCATATTTTTGAAGTTCAAACATGTATCTTATTTTGAGTGATTGTCAATATGTCATTGTATGTATTGAATGTGTATGTGTATCTTATCATAATACCTATACATATAATGGATTATTCAATTTTAATCAAAAATAATTTTTCAATTATTTGTTTTTAGTCTTGCTCATGTTTAAATAAATTTATTTCCTATTTAAAATAAAAAAGAGGCAAATAAATAAAATAAAAAATAATTTTTTTAATATCTCTTGTTTTACTTGTGTATTGTTCTTAAATTAGTTGTTTAGTTATAAGATGCAGGGGAGTAAAACATTTCCAAAATATGTTGAATATTGATTGATCAATAATGAACTCGATCGAATATGTTTAGTTTAAATACCCACTTTTATTTTTCCTTCCCTCCCATCAAACCCTAACCCTCATTCTCACATCCTTTCTCAAATTTGTACTCAAATCTCACCAAAACTTCATCTTTTTTATCCTAAATCTCTTATAAATCATTGCTAATTACTTTTCTAGAATCAAACACTACAAAGATCTCACTTCTATGTAGAAATATAAATCCAATTTTTTCCTCATTTTCCTTTATTTTTTCACCACCCAAGCACACTCGTCTAATTTTCCTCTGACTCTGTTTTTAATGCACCAACTCAGTTTTGTCTCAATTTTCGACCAAAGACTCTTAAATGAGATATAAGAATGCAATATATAAACGACCAATTTTACTTGAGCGTGGTATTTCCTGGCATGATTTTTATGAAATAGGGATTACTCAAGCCATTATGGCTCTTGGTTGGAAATTACTTTTTACACCATCCAAAAATTACTATCCAAATTTGGTCCATCAATTTTATGCCAATAATGATTCTAAAATTTGACACCTTGGGCCCATGAATTATAAAGTTTTTGTTTAAAATAAAAATGTTGATATCTCAATCTCAAGTGATCAAGGTTTTTTTTATCAATTACCAATACTAAGAATGTTGGTTTTACCTTGACCAGTTTAACATTTCAAATGAGGAGTTGTTGACTGAATTAATTGGATTACCAAATGTTGGCCTCAACTCTAAACAACTCTATATCACAGGTGAATTCACTCCTTTTTGTTGGATTTTAAATAAGATGACATGTGTTGATTTGCTTCCTTCTGAGAAATCATTTGATATAGGTTTCCTACCTATTAAGATTTTATATTTAGGAAAGGCATTGCCTTCAATGTAGGAACCGTCATTAAGGATGAAAATATGAATCAAGCTGAGGTGACAAACCAAAGGATTGGATTACCATTTGGTTGTCTTAATACCCAAATGATCCTAGATGTTAGTATGCCATTCACAAGAGATTCTAAATCTACTCACTTTATAGGCAATATTGGGTGGGTAATTATTTTAGGATCCTCTGCCTAGACTTCCAAGGGATAAAAAATCACTGATGTTGGAACCAATGATGGAGCAGTTGCTATAATATTTGGTGATGATGATATGGAAAACATCACTGCTCTCAAAAATTATCATTAGGACTTATTTGAGGATGAAGTAAACACGATAATAGAAGCACTATCTACTCAAATGAAAGGTATACACCTAAAAGTGACTGATATATATGAGCATCAAAAGGCTTTATATTCAATGATCAGTGATATATATTCTCATTACAAATCTCAAAGTGATCAACCTCCTGGATAATGATAATCTTTTTAATGTCTTATTTGAGTTTTACTATTTCTAATTTTTTTAGCAAACATCTTGTAGTAAACATTTTACTCTATTTTGTGATTTTCTTTTAATATTTATCTGAATGAGAAATTTATATACATTAAATACATCGCATTCCTGCTCTTATTGCATTTAAGCTTCAAAGTTATGTTATATTTTTGTATGAAAAAAAGAGGAAGATTGGTTATTAATGGGAGAGATATTACACATAAGGGGAGAATATACATTGATTCAGTGTTCTATAAGTGGTTATTCATTATTTTTGCTTTATATTAATTACATATGATTGTATGTTTGGCTACTTGTGATTTTTTAATTAGATATAATTCAAAAAATTACTTATTCTTCCTTCAAGTTAATTAGATCTGTAACTTTAAACTTACAAATTAATTTAATGTAATGAACAATTATAATTTCGATTCTTGATTCTTAATATGTTTGATTGTCATAACTATACATGTATGAATTATAGTGATTAACTAGTTAATTACTTGAATATATTTATAGCTAATCTAAGATGTTACTATACAATCGCTAATATTCTTATTCAAAATGATACCTTATGGTCGTTGTCATAAATAGGATTGAATACATTAGCTAAAGGTTAAACAATTATTCTAATCTTGCCTAGTGTAGTTATCATCTTTTTAGATCTTAATGCAATGAATGAATTAAATTTAGTAAGAATATCTCTAGGTTATTTAGAATTAAGGTTGGTTGATAAGAAGACCTTTAATCAATTACACTATACAAAAAGATGAGAAGTCTTAAGTAGACCTAGACCTCTAAAGCTAAAGTTAAGAACTTAAGGATGGTTTTAAGTTAAGAAAGTAAATTAGAACATAAGAAATTAATTTACATTTGTGATATGGTTAATAAAATTATAGGTTAGTGGTAAGGAGAGTCTCATAATCATATATCTCTCAAAATACTATCGTAACTTATTTTATTGCTTTATGTTATTTTTCTTACAAACAATTCAAAACCCCAGATCTAATTTTAATTATCTTACTAACGAACTAGTAATTAAGAGTAGATATTGTTATCAATTCTCATGGGTACGATAACCTTAGTTCTTAAAATTATATATCACTTGTACATGATGACATATACTTGCGTGTCTTAAATCATGTTAAGCTTTTGGCACCATTATTGGGGATTAATTTAACAATTTTATTAATATATGCTAGTTTGTTTTTGCTAACTTTAATTTTTAGTTTTTCATCTTTTGTTTATTATTTTAATCTTAAGGTTTAAGATTAGCTTTATTTTTTTTATTTTTTTCATATAAACTAATTCTCTTGAAGCATTGAATGTTAGAGAAAAAGTACACAAATGGATTCAATATACTCGGCATACAATGGATATCATGCACCATACTTTAAGCATCAATAAAACAATTGAGATTACGCTAATGCCATAGGTGGATTTTAAAGCCAGAGGCCTAGGTATCATCCATATTATAACATGTACAATGCAAGATGGTGGGATCATCAATACCCAAGCTATTCATATAGATATCTAGCAGTTGATTTCAAAATTACATTTAGTGTTTCATTTCCAATACAACAACCCACTCCAACCACCTAAGGTAAGTATCTTGCCCTTATTGCTAACACTCTATACCTTAAGAATGAGAACAAAGTTCATCTAAAGGAACAATAAATTTCAAGGAGATATGGTGAGATACAAGACAAATAAATTTATGAGTCATTTCCCCTAGATATTTAAGTAAATTAATATTTTCATTCTTATTTCTTACGTACTTTAATAATCACAAAGAAAGGGAATAAAATTTATACTTCTTTTTCTCTCCAATCTAAGTCATGTTCTTTCTCATTTCAATTGATTCCCGTTACAAATTAGTTAATGTACAATATTGCATAATTTATGTCTTCTCAATGTGATTGATTAGAGAAGCATAATTGAAAAGCATATAGATTTCAACTTTCTTTTAGCTATTCATAAATGATTAAATTTTAAAACTGTAAGATTTATGAGTATTGATGATATTCATAAATAAAATGTTAAAATACAAACTAGTTTCTAGGCGTGTTTTTATATTCGCTATTTAAGCCAAAAAAACTTCCAAGTTTAAAATCAATATGTTTTAGGTATATACTTCTTGTGGCCTAGATTGCAAGAGACAATAGGATAAGTTACTAGTAGAAGTAACTAAATTAAATGATAAAGACAAACTTTATGATATTAATTTCTCTAGCTTAGAAAAAAAATGGAGATGTTTGAACTTACTGATGTTTTGAATTCAAGTCTTGCAAATATAAAATAAAAGAAAAATAAGAAACTTGTGTAGGAACTTGGACTATCAAAAGATGCCATAAAGAGTTTGACCATTGAAGCGGAAAGGCTAAACAAAGTTTTAGACTATAGAAAACATTTCGGTGACAAAAGAGGACTAAGCTATATAGATGAGCACTCTACACCATCATCTTCAAAAACAACTCAGTTTGTAAAACTCTCTAATCCTTCTTCTTCCTATGATACAATTGGCCTTGCTATAAGGATTAGGGCTCTACACCTTCAACATCAAAAACCAAATTTGTAAGGCTTTATAACTTTACTCCTACTATTACTACTTATGAACAAAGAAACATTACACTTATGGTAGAAAAACCTATTCAGGTTGTGCTTGTCTGTTATCATTGTGGTCGGAAAGGTTATACAAGGCCAAAATGTAGGTTTTTAACAAATGCTCCTAAATATAATAATTCTTTCCATGCTTTTAATCATATTACTCATTATTATCTATGTCCCATAATTTCACTAAAAAGCATGAAGTTATTGGTTCAAAGATGTAAGTAAAATTCAACACATTTAGTTCTAGGAATAATTATCATAATCCTACCATGCATGTTGAATCTTCATATATGATGAATGTGAAATCTAAAAGTAAGTCCAAGAACATGCCAATGATAACTAATGTAGTTGATTTCCAACCCAAAGATATAAAGAAACCAAAATTCAATAAAGTTTGGCTTATGAAAGATTGTGTCTTTTCGATATCCTAGTTATTCTTTATTGTTTACTTATGTACTTTTGTTTTAGGACTTAGTAAACCCTAGGTGAGCATATTTAGTGGGTTTGTTTGTTTTTTTATTGATGTCTCTTTAGTTTTAGTAAAATAAAAAATGGGGTGTAGATTTGTTTTCAATGAAATGGATTGTATATACTACTTTTACTTACAAACTTCTGACATACTTATCATAAGTATACGGGTTGTGCTAGTAATATAGTGTATATAAGTACGAATATCGATCCCATAGGGAGTTGTGTAACTTATAACCGAGTACCAATATAATTATTACGAATACTATTTGAACAATAACAAATTATAAAAACTGAAAATAAAGAAAACTAATTACTCAAATCAAAACTCAACAACTATGAAAATGTATGAGAAAATAACCTAGGAATTTTTAATCCCTTAATTTCATAAGCATGTGAATCACTAAAATTTTCCCTAAAATAATTATCAACTAATTACATGATCAATTGAATCTAACTTAGTAAGTATTTTTCTCGTACGTAAATTGCACACTATATAGTAATTAATCTAATCACATTCACATATCAATTATATTACATACTATTCTATAAGATCGTCAATTGTAGACCACACATATAAGAACCATATATCTTTACCTATAAATTGTGCATATTATTTAATTAAGATAAATAATTAAATAATTCTCTAAAATTTATTTAATTTTCTCTATAAATAAATTGTTAGCTAGACAATAAATAATATAAAAATCAGATTAAATAATATAATTGAATTGAAATCACAATTAGGGTAAAATATTAGATCGTCATATGTGAAAAATTGAGTTCATAAGACTCATAGATTAATAAACTAGCTAGACATAATTAAGTTCATAAAGTTCAAATTTTTCACAAAGAAAAGCATAAGAATTGATTGATTAAAAACCTATTTATTTTATGATATTGTGATTTCATGTTCATATAGATTCTTCTTGATTAAATTCTTACATGTTTAGATTAAATAATTTTGTATGTGATCATAATTATTTGATTTAATTATTTAATTTTATAGAAGCTATCTTTATTAAGCTTGTGCTTAATTCGTTCTAGGGTTTATTAGACGATTTAATTTACTAATTTATTCTTGAATTTTTTAGCTAGGATTTTTTATTATTGAGTATGCTCTAAGATACACTTTAGACTTATGTTATCGAAACTTTGATCCAAATCTATACATTTATCTTATAAAAATTGTGAAAGAAGCAATATCTTGTAAGTAGATCACTTTAGGGGCTTTATATATGAAGGATAGTTTAAGACTTGATCTTTTAATTGAACATTGATTTTCATAATTGATAATTAGGTGATCCGATATTTTGATGATTTTCCTCTTAGGTTATTATTGAGGCTTATGTTATTTTTACCTAAAATATCATGCATCAAGTTCTTATTTATTTCTACTTTATATTAATTACACATGTTTGCATGTGACCACTTGTAATTTTTTAATTAAATATAATTCAAAAAATTACATATTTACCACTCTAAGTTAATTAAATCCATAACTTTAAATTTTCAAAAATTAATGTTTGTGTAACGCAAGTTGACAATTCCAAGTGCCAACCATATCCCAAATCCACAAGTAATGAAACGTACACTAGAGCAATATAACAAGTATTTTTTTCAACTATTTAAAACATTAATCCATTAATTAAAGGATTCATTAGAAGACTACTAATCATTTATTGAGATAAAAAAATAAAGAATAAATACTTCAACTTGATAATATAATGCTCTTAGGTGGTGTTTGGTTCGTAGAATAAAATCATAATTGGAATGGAATGGAATGGAAAGGAAACAATGTTGTTTGGTTTGACCACTGAAATCAAGCTCGGAATCAGGATTACAGTGTTTGGTTTACCACTGGAATGGAATAGAAAAAGCTATAAATTATCTTAATACTCCTACTTTCAGTAAAATTTAAATAATGTCATTTAATTACTATTTTTTCGTCAGACAAAATATATTATTGAAATCATTATTTTTCTAAATAATTATTACTTAATTAAAAGAAATATATTATTAAAATTATTATTTTGTCTAAATAGGGTTTAGGGGTTTGAGGTTTGGGATTTGAGATTTAAGGTTTAGGGATTTAGGATTTGGGGTTTAGGGTTATATTTGTGGGTTAAGATTTAGGGTTAAAATTATTATTTTTCTAAAAAAGGTTTAGAGTTTTAGAATTTAGAATTTTGGATTTAGGATTTTAGGATTTGGAATTTGGGGTTTAGGGTTTAAGGTTTAGGTTTAAGGTTTAGGGTTTTGGGATTTTGGCTTTAGGGTTTTGGGATTTTGGATTTAGGTTTTAAGGTTTAGGGATTTCGGTTTAAGGATTTGGGATTTAAGATTTAGGATTTGGGGTTTAGGGATTTGAGGTTTAAGGTTTAAAGATTTGGGGTTTAGGGTTTAAGGTTTAGGGATTTGAGGTTTAGGGGTTTAAGGTTTAGGGATTTGGGATTTGGGATTTTGGATTTAGGGTTTTAGGTTTTGGGATTTAGGTTTTAGGGTTTAGGGATTTGGGTTTAGGGATTTGGGATTTGGGATTTGGGATTTGGGATTTGGGATTTGGGATTTGGGGTTTAGGGATTTAAGGTTTAGGATTTAGGGATTTGGGGTTTAGGGTTTAAGGTTTTGGGATTTGAGGTTTTGGGATTTTGGGATTTTGGGTTTAGGGTTTTAGGATTTGGGATTTAGGTTTTAGGGTTTAAGGTTTAGGGATTTAGGTTTAAGGATTTAGGGTTTGGGGTTTAAGGATTTGAGGTTTAAGATTTAGGGATTTGAGGTTTAGGATTTAGGGATTTGGGGTTTAAGGTTTTGGGATTTTAGGTTTAGGGTTTTAGGATTTGAGTTTAGGGTTATATTTTGGGTGAGGATAAAATTGGAAAAAAAAAATTTAGATGGGAATGAAATCATGATTCCTAAAAGAGGGAGAAGAAATTGTGATTCTTTTTTCTTTAGTAATCGATTTCATTCTGTCTCCCCATTCCACCAAACCAAACACACAAAATAGAAAGAATCAATTCTGATTCCTTTTCATACCCTACAACCAAACATCACCTTATAGCTAAAAAATAAACATATACAGTTACCTACATATAAAGATTATTTAGATAACAAACATTTCAATATTTTGCTTGATAGTTTGTGTAGATTCATAACTTTAAAACTTAAATCGATAACTAGCAAAAATAAACTTAAATAGTCCTATCATATTCTTGATAACTGTGTCATTTTTTATGATTCATTTCTCGATTTGATAAAATTTATGCAAATATGGATTTAAAAGAACACATATATACCATCATAAAACATTTAAAATTGATCGTATTTAGAGTACATAAAATCTACAAGTGATTCATTTGTAAAGACTCTAAGTACAAACATAAATCAAATAAAATCAATTTCACATAATGAATATATCTTTTAAGTTATATATCAATTAAATCATATCAAAATTGTATCAATTTGAACAAAATTATTTATCCCTATTTTGAGGAAAATCATGAATTTTACAAAAACAAGAAATATAATGCCAAAGATGAAATGATTCTATATTAATTGGGATATAAATTAGAAGTAATTACAAAATATGGATAGCAAGGGAAGAGAGAGAGAGAGAGAGAGAGAGAGAGAGAGCTGAGTATATGTGATAATTGACATGTGGGTTCCCACTTGCATAACAAGTTGGAAGTTAAAAGATTCTGTTTACATTTTGTTTGTTATCTCAGTTTATTGAGGAATTTTGTTATTTATTCTGCTCCCTCGTTTGAAATTTTTAATTTGTAACTATAAGTGTTAATAAGCAACTTAATGATCCAATAAGCTCATGCCTAATGAGCTTATGAGTTTAGCTTAAACCGCAAATTTATTTAACAAATGTTATTATCACAAAAAAATTGATATTTTCCAATGTCAATTTGAAAACAAAATTACTTAAAACAATAATGTTTGTTTTATTGGTTTACTGAAATATAAATAAAAGATAATATTTATGTTAACATTTTACGGTAGAACAAAATTCTATTTTTTATGTCAAATCACAACCCATAATTAAATTAAGTGAATAGTAAATAAATAAATGTAAATAAGTTTGCTCATCATATCATATGCTAGCCTAACTTGCTTAAAAATAATATGCTATTAGATAAACTCAACTAATGAAAATTTAGATGAACTCAGCTAATGATACGAGGTTGCTAAACATGGGTTGAAGGATTTAACTTATGATATTGACTGTCACTTTTATTACTGTTTATTTCACTTAAATTTCTAAAATTAACAAGTTTGGAGCCTATAATATGACACCACACATTTAATTTAAGACATATTAAAATATAAAAATGTTAACTTTTTTTTTTGTTTTAACTTTTATATCAATGAAAACATAATTTGAAAACCAACGAATAGATAAACCGGATTAACCCATTTGATACCTGGAGTAACTATTATCGCAAAAAAAAAAAAAATTTTTTAGACAGAAAAAAGTTCTAATTGAAGCAGTAGAAATAGAAAATTCCCATGGAAAAGATATGCGTTACTTGACCGACAAATCCACTGAAACACTCCACCCACTCGTAAACTTGGATGCCAAACTCCAAAAAAAAGCACCTTTATTTTGATGATCATGCACTCAAATCCCAAAAAAGAATTTTTCATTATTATATGTTTTTTTTTTACCCTTTAAAATTTACTTAAAGCTTCAGAACATGGAAAATGAAATATAAATCATGATGGTTTCAAGGAAGAATAAAACTTCAATGAGCAGTGGGAAGAAGCAGAGGATTCATAAATAAGGAGAAAAATAATGCAGAAACAAAAAGCTTCGAATAGAAGCCCCCTTTGAAAATTCTGAAGTTGCTTAGATTAGAAAAAAAGTCAGTACCACTCAAACGTCAGAGAGAATATGAGAGAAATGGCTAACGTTTACGTCAAACTTTCTAGTATTTAGGAAACAAAAAATAACTTCATTGATTGCAGAGGACTGGACTTACCACCTTACCCACCACTGAAAGAATCCCCTTAACCACAGCATAATAGTGACATTCATCCTCTCTTATTCATAAGAAAATAGCTGAAAGACAACGTAACCAAAACTGTCATTTTACAACCAAAAAGAATTGGAAAAGAAGCAAACTCTCAGAGAATAATTCAAAGCACAACATGGCAAAGGGATCAAGATTTGTTAGTTTTTGTCAGTGTTATCACTGAACAAGTGTTCTAATGAATACAAGTATTTTCTGCTTGACAAAGAGGAGGGGCAAATGCAGGGATTCAAGTATTCCACATGAAGTGCGGGGCTTGAATTAACACCGTCAAACTACAACTTAAAGACATCAGGCGATTGTAAAATTAAAGGGTGCGACAGTTCAGAGCTCAAGATGGCAAGGAGATCAGATTTTGCACAAAAGCTGTTGGATGATCTTCGGCTGCGAAAGGAAAGAATGGCTGCATCTCAAAACTCAAACCAGTCGTATAAAGTGGCCATAGGTAAGTATCAATAACAATATTTGGAATAACATATTAAGGACAATGTCAGGTAAATAAACAAACATATGAATTTTAATGTTAAACTGTGGCAAAGGACACCAGGGTACAACTGAATGGTTCATAAGCATCAACTCCATGAGGAGGCAATTCTGTCTTCTTCTTTGGAGAAGAAATTCTGGTGACTTCTAGTTTAAGATCTATAGTCAACTTTCATGTGAATACTGAGTTCTGATAAGTGCATGCAAGAAACAACAAACATAACAACCACCGTGAGCTTATTTAGAGAAGTTTATTGCCCCAGGTTCCAACCCAAATGGTTAACCGTATAGAAGAAATAGTCCATCTTATCTATATATCCAATTTTCTCTTCATATTTTTCTAAGTGAGATTTATTTCGCACACCCCAAAAAGTATAAAAATTTTGTTTACAAACTCAAATACAAGTTGACTAAAAATTCTGCACTTCTCATTAACTACTTTATAAGTTCACATATAAAAACATATGAAATTCCTCATAACTTGTCCAGGGGCCAACAGAAAATCTACAGAGGGTGGTAACTGCAAGATGCTTCACGTGTTATGAGTCCAGGAAACGGGAAAAAAGGGAAGAAGATAAATTACATAAACCAGTCATTCATAATGTTAAGTATCTTTGTCATACATCAACTAGGAATAAAACATTAATGCTGTTTATAAGTTTGGACAACCCTTAACTTAATGAGATCTTATTGGGTTGAGTTAGATTTGAGTTAGGCTTGAGTTTCTAACATGGTATCAAAACTGGGCCTAGTCTCTATATGCTTGAACCTTGGGCTCTACCACAGTCTCACCGTGGCGCTAATGTCCACCTTTGTCCACCGTGTGGAAGGAGGCTGCTTATAAGCTTGGGTAACCTTTAACTTAATGAGATCTTATTGGGTTAAGTTAGACCTGAGTTTCTAACACATAAAAATACAGAAACTAAAAACACACACTTTGTTTGACAGTTTGAGAACTGATCAAACATTAGACAATTTTAGATATCAAATGTATCTGTAGCAATGTGTTCAAAACATACAGTAGCATGGCTCTTGAAGCAACAGGAAAAAAAAAAAAGAGCAAGGGATTGGGGTTAAGAATTTCCTTTTTACTTTCTATATTCTGAAGGGAGTTAAAAATAACTGTGCTAGATCCATATGAATATTAACGTCTAACAAGTAAAGATCTCAAAGGTAAATGGACCAAAAATGCCACTACTCATCTTTTAGTCAGTAACAATAAGTCAGAATTTGTAGAACTATTATTCTGCTACTCTTCTTCATCTATTCATTGAACAACAAAGGACGAATAATGAAAAAGAAATAAGGTGACATCTAATTGCAAATGCAAAATCCTCTTTTGTGATCTTTAGTCTCATTAGGTATTTTATAGAATGCTGTAGAGGATTGCACACTTTCAGTCATGAAGAAGCTTCAACAGTAAAAGCTTAAAAGGTCAAAATAGAAGTAACTCTATCCTTTCTATTTGCACAGATGCATATTCTCACACCAAGCAGAACTACAAAGGTTTCAAGGACACAAGAACAAGTGAAATGGTAGGTACAAAACACAGCCTTTAGTTCAATTATTATTATTATTATTTTTTAATTTTTTTTTTGGGGGGGTGGGGGAGCTCAAACCAAGAGATCAGCATATTTTTACCAATTGTTCAATTCATGTAGACTGGTCCCAGAACAGGAAATGCACGCAACAATTACAGCGGAAGTAATAAATCATACTTTGTTGGAGAAGCTTCAAGCCAGATTGTCCCTTACGCAAGAGGCCAAAGATCAGAAAAACTAGGAAACCTGTCGCTGGCCTTGGCTTTTGCACTTGAAAATACAGGAAAGATAAGAATAGATTCATCTAGCGGAAGTTCAATGCTGGGGTTTCTTCAACAAATTGGTACAATATCTACAGGGTTCAGCAAGGTAGACAGGAAAAGCACAATAGGTAGGCAGATACCTTCAAAGAGTGAGTTCGACCTCTCTATACCACATATTGAAGAAATATCAAAAGGGACACAGAAATTAAACCAGATCCTGCAAGCATGCTCTAGCGGCATTAACTTTGATAGATACTCAATAGAAATTGGAAAGGAACTATTAAAAGGGGCCATTGATTTGGAAGAGTCCCTGAGGATGCTTATAAACATGCAAGAAGCTTCTGAGCACTTTATCAGCCCACGAAAGAAAAATCGGATCAAACTGCTTGAGGATGGAGAAGATGATGAAGACAATACTGTCGAAGTAGCTCAGCAGTGGCAACTAGACATTCCAAAATTCTCTTTTGACAAACCCTCAAGACAAGCAAATCAAGAACTAGGGACTGACCGCAAACAAAGACTGCCAGCTCTGAGTGAAGGCACTAACTACAGCCATGAAAGACAAAGAGAAAATACCTTCAAATCAGTATCTCACAGGCGATCAGCAAGCCATGGATCCAGTATCAACAGTCTTTCAACATTCCAAGAGAAAAAAATTCAATCAAGTTCTTCAGAGTCAAAGCTAGAAAAAGGGAGGATTCCAAATGTAATTGCCAAACTAATGGGACTAGATGAGATTCCAGAGAATGATAACTTAAAGACCACAATGCAATACTCCGTTACTAAGCAAAAGAATGAGAGGAAGGAATTTCAAAGCTATGCACAGGATAGACCCAATAAAGCTGGACACAAGACCAAAGATACTGAGAGTTTTGAAATGCATAACAACCAAAAGATGGTTGAAATCGACAAGAATCATGTTGCTCGGGATTTTGCATTTTCTTTGCAAACAAAAAAGGGCGTTTCTGCTCATGTCAGCTTTGAGGAGGTAATTTATGATGAAAAATCATTATGGCAAAATTTGCTAGGGGAAAAAACAGAGAAAATTCAAACAGGACCAGTAAAGCCCACCGGCAAGAAAGATAAGCAGCAAACTGCCACAGCCCAAAACAAACAAAACAGTGGAACTCAGATGGATAATAAGGCAAAAGAGAGAAATCAGGACACTAAGAATTCCAGGGAATACAAAGGCACTAGCAATGTGATATTGAAGGAGATGCTACACCCATTACAGGTACAAGCACATAAACGTCCACAAAGTGAGCTTACATTGCAAGAAAAGGCAGGTTTTGAAGAAAGCAAGATTCAAATAGAAAAGAGACATCCTAAGCTATCACCAATCAGTCAATTGATGTCACAGAACAATCAGCAAATCCAGAAACCATTTATGATTGTGAAATCAGAGCCACAACAAAAGAAGAATAGGGAAGAAGAGAAGAAGCAGCAGAGGGCAAAAAAAAATTTGCAAGTGAAAAAACAAAAAGGAAGTGAAACGATGTCCAAGAGTTTGCCAAAACCCAGTCATGATGCAATAAATTTGCAAAAGAAGCAACTAAATACCAACCAAGCCAAACTAAACAAAAATCGTCCAAGCAAATCCAATAACTCGATCCAACGTGATGAGCTCCTAGATGGCAGATATCATGACAATCTGGTTGGACACAGAGGTTCTCCTGAGTTGAATATATACAGGAAAGATTCAAGTAATTGGAAACCAGACAGAAACTTGTTTCCAACACAATCAGAAAAGAAACACAGCGAATTTCCTCTAGTTATGAGGGGGAATCCAGTTCATGAAACAGTCTTACAGAGAACAAAGATTGCAAAGAAGCCAAATAATGAGTCCCCTAAAAGAATCAATGAAGTAACTCATGGGGGTCAGAAAGACATGGGACATGAAAGATGCTGTGACTATGAAGCAACAAATCACCTCAGAGTTTTCCGATCAGAAGAACCAAAAGAACTGACATCCACTCTGGATACTCCTATGGTAGATGAAAGTCAAGACACAAAAGAACCACAGTTTTTATCTTTGGGTGATAGAGTAAGTTCGTGTTTACCTATTTTAAATTATAATGATTAATGGCCAACAGGAAGAAAATCACAAGTATCTAACTGTTTTTTGTCTAAAGAAGATTCAGATAAACCAGACGCCTGAACAGCAGCAAAATCAAGCTCCTATTTCAAGGGATCATGAGCTGAAGAGTCTAATAGATATATCACACAAGCTAAGTGGTAACTACAAGCTTTCCTTTTCTATACTACATTTAAAAAGTATACTCTCCTTCCTACAAATAGGAAGAATGAATATGAAGTTGGTTTCATACTTGCATTCTCCAATTTGAATACAGTCTTATTCAATGTTTAAACAGAAAACTTTTACTAGAAAATTTTATCACAGCCCTACCTATCACTTATATTAATTTTCCAACATTTAAAATGCAATTCCCAGAATCTAAAGTTCCCTTTCTGGGAAAATACACAGCAGAGCAATGAATGACATTTGGTGTAAATTTTATATTTTTGTAAAATTGCAGGAACGAATGAAGCCTTCATGGACATCTTGTATCCATCAGAAATGAAGCAACAGAAAGTTATAAAACCAAGCAAAAAAGAGCTGCTGACAGATAGTGAAAATCACCTTAAGAAGATACTGATTAAGAGCCAATTATTCCTTAACACAGCAGACGCACTTTTCAAACTTGATATCCCTATCAGCATTCTTCATGCCAGCAGTCATGACTATGAAGATGAAGATAGCAAGCTTGTATTAGACTGTGGCTATGAATTAATGAGAAGAAAAGGTAAAAGACAGGAGTTCGCCGCTCATCCATGTGTTAACATATCACTTGGTTTCGTAAAAATAAAAAAATTTGATGAGTTGATTCAACAATTGCATAAAGACTTTAAGAAATTGAAATTCTACGGAAGAAGTGGAAAACAAGAATGTGATGCTGGAGAATACCTGCCTAGAATGCTCCAAAGTGATGTTTATAATAGCCACCCAGAATTGAGCTGTATGTGGGATTTAGGTTGGAATGAGACCATGTTTGCATTCATTGAAGTCGATGAGGTTGTAAGAGACATTGAGAAGGATGTGCTAACTGGACTTGTACATGAGATTACAAGGGATCTTCAACTTCTACCCAAATGAACATTCCCACTCAATTGCCAAAAACACCACAGCCCATAAGTTAACAGAGATGTTTTTTATTTTTTATTTTTTTAATATTTTTTACAAAAAAAAAATTGTCATTACATCCTCAAAAGAAAAACAAGAAAAGACAAAGAAATTTCTATAGTTGATTTTGTCCCGTATAATTTCCAACTTTATATGTACATTAGTGTAACAATAATTATAATATATGAGTGCTATTTTCTCTTCTTCTTCTTCTTCTTTTTTTCTCCCCTTCTTGATCAAAAAGGTATTAAGATATAACATGAAATTCATAGCATTCACAAGGCGATAGGCCAATACTGTCAAACGTAAAAAGCATTTCAAATAATAATAGAGATTGTGAATCATACCTAACGATTATCAGGATTGATGTTATTTCTGCATCTGAATAATAATCAACTTATTTGCTCTGTCTCGCCTGTTAGCTGAGAGTATTAAACTTTTTGTTGCTGGGTCTAGAATTTCTGAAATGAATTTCAGTGAAGTGTTAACAATTTAAAAACAGAGGTTTTAATGTTCAATCTCCTAAGAATCGCCTCCAGACATAGAAATCTATACTTCGTGAGTGTTTTTTTTTTTTTTCCGATAAGCAGTCTGTACTTAGGTTGTTCGTTCGCAATTCATGGTAAATAACTATTAAATATGAGTTATTCAGTTTTTTTATAGCCCAAGTTATTTAACCGTATTTATTTTTTTAATCTTTTAAAAACATTTTTTTAAAATTATAAAAAAATACACATGGATTATATTTTTAATATATATAAAATATATACTTTTATATTATAAAAAGAATATTTGCACTGAATCTAGAGGTAAAAAATAAAAATACATATATTTCCTCTTTTTTATTTCCAAAAAAAATTGAGTATTTCCAATCAATAAAAATATTAATTTATTTTATTATTATAAATGAATTAATTATTTAAAAATAATTTTAATTTTTTAATATAAAATATGTGTATTTAAGTTGAAAAACACTAACACAAATATACATAAATTAAATAAATATGACATAAGTATGTATAATTACGAATTATCAACCCTAACTCGTATCGTGTTTATGTGTCGTTAATGTGTAATTTTTGTACTGATGTGTTAGTTATTACGATAAAAATTTATTTTTTAAATAAATTATTTATAATTATTTGAACATAAAATTTGATTAGTATCCTAATCTATGAAATATCGGAACCATATACATAATATTTGTGTGTATAACAATACCACCTAACATATATTCTTATATAATTAATATGTATATAATAATACCTTATATATATAAATCAAGTCGATATATAGATTTTTATTTTTTAATTTTTTTTTAAAATTGATCATTCTCAATAATAATAATAAATAATATAATATTTAAATTTATAAAATAAATAATTATATAGATTTTTATTTTCTAATTTTTCTTTTAAATTATACCATTCTCAATAATAAATAATATAATATTTAAATTTATAAAATAAATAGTTATAGATTTTAATCTAATGATATTTTAATGTTTCGTTACTAAATTTGGTTTCGTATCACGTCCATATCATATTAATATATGAATAATATTTTCCCTTTGTCTCTCGTTGATAAAAAAGGTATAAGCTATAACATCAACCCATGTTTACTTATCAGAAAAGAAGAGGGAATCAGATTTCAACAATAATTTTATTTTTTTATTACTTATAAAATAATAATTTAAAGAATTAAATCCCATACAAATATGGGATAATATGTTACTAACTTTTTAAGAACATGCTCTCATAATAGGAATTGGAATTAAATTCATACATAAAAATATAAACCTTAGGTTACAAATAATCACCTTAAAAATAATCATTATTATATATAAAATATACTTTAGTAAAATAAGTATTTTGATTCCAATTTCAAAATAATAAAGTGTACGTAGAGTCTATACTTCATAGTGACATTTCTGTCTTCAAATGCTTCAGTTTATAAAATTGATAATTGATGATACAATATTACACACATAAAACGCATATAATCTATTTACATGTTTCATATACAAACCTTGTTAGAGTTTGCATATAATTTACGATCTTACGTGGTATGCTTAATGTGATTATTTGAGATGAATATGTTTCATTGTAATGTTTTTATTTAATTATTTATTTAAATATATCTTTTTAGAATTACGAATATGTTTTGATATATTTTAAGTGTTTTTAGTTTCAAAAGAGGAAAATAATATTAACACACGAAAACACAACACTTGAACACTCAAATAGTACCATAAGAATGAAATAGACTAAAACATATAAGTCTTACATCAAGAATCAACCACTATGTAAGGTGTACAAACAATGTCAACATAAATATTGCACATCGTGATGAAAGAATAAGTGTGCCACGACAACCAACCCACGGGTTTTATAACTATACCAATCAAACATTGTGTGTCGTGATAGAATAAAAATGTACCGTAACAAACAAGCCTCGGTTTGCACTATCAAGGTGATTTTGAGCAATGTTATGACATGAATAACTGTATGTTGCAGTATAAGTATTAAAATTGTGACTTCGATTTTCGAACAATATTTTACTTATAAATAGCTTACAATAGCTCATTAGGTCATATACACATATAGATCAAACCTCAAACGAATTCTGAGACAACTGTGGAAGTTTTTTTGCATTTAAGAAGAGAAGAGAATATACTTGGATTTTCAAAAGCCCTTTGAAGATCAAGATTGCACACTTTTAGAGCATGAAGCATCATCTATCAATTACTGGTATTTAGATTTAATTAGGAATCTTTTATTTATTGATTTACCTTCTTCTACTTTCCTTGGATACATGCTTATTTTTATCTAATCATGGATATTAATCTAAGCATATTTGGATAATTTTAGTATGGCAATTAAATTTGTTATCGTGATTGTTTAGATTATTTAGGTGAATATTTTTATAATTAATTAAATAAAAATTATTTCTTCGTTTAAGGTTTGTTGCAATATTTATTTATGAACAATTTATTGACTATTTATTTTTCATAAATAGATTGAAAATTTGAAAATTAGGTTCTAGACATATCATTACGTCTAATTTGAATAACTTGAATAAAAGTTTAAATTGATTTAAGAGGTTGTAATTTTCTTGAGGATAATTTAATTAATTAGTTGATCTTTTGATCATAGGACATTAATTAATTGATTAATAAAGAAAATAATTCTTGACTTAGGAGTTTTTGTATTTTAAAGAAAAAATAATAATCCTAGTTTATATTTCACTTTAATTTATCTAAATTTTTCAAAATAAGAACGATTAATTAGTTAAACTTTACATAAATTCTTCATTGATTTTACAACTTCCTTGATTTTGTTTTGAGTTGAGTCATTATGTTAGGTTTATGTAAATGTTGGCGATAATTATAATTTTAGTTTCTAGATGTGTTTGAAAAGAATATTTTCAAGTCAAAAAACTATCGAGCTTTAATGATCACATATCAGGTATATTAATATTCTCGTACATATTAGATTGCATATTAAACATAATAAGAATAAGGTCAAAATAATCTAGTCAATCAATCTAGTAGTAACTTAATCTATTGAGCAATATTACCTTAATAAATTAATCTTAATACATTATTATATCAATTAAGGGATTTGCTCGATCGATCGAAGACTAGATTGATCGAGTTAAATCACTGGATCAATCCATTTTTTGAATATTAATTAAATGATCACCGGATTGATCGAAGATCGAAAGGATGTTCGATCGATCGATCGACCGACCAATGTATTCGATCGATTGATCACTTGGTTAGATCAATAGAACAACCAATTATCTGATTTTAAAATGTATTTCTATTACAATTTGGATTGATTTTTTATAGTATTGTCCCTGTTACTCAAAATTATTTTCACTGACTTTATGGACAATATGGTAACTCCATTTTAACGTAATGTGCTTCAAAATACTCTATAAATACAAACCTAAGCACACATTTGAAATCAACCACACAAGAGATATTATGCTTATTCTCTTCATCTTTTTCTCTCTCTATTGTTTTGTAAAAGTTTTCAAGCTTTTTTATTAAGTTCATCTATTAAACATTTGTAGTTGTGTTTGATGGATTAATAAACCTACAATAATAATTGTGTTATTGTGCTTATAATTAATTGTTCTAGAGTTACTAGTTTTTTTGTTTTATTTGAAATATTGTTTAGATCAACTAGTTAGTGTTGTTCTTTATTGAATTCGCTTTGGGACACATACTTGCACTTGTGTTTATATGCTAAATTTTTAGATGATAGCGATATGGGTTTGATTAACTCATGGGACTCGAATTTTTTAGAATGTTAGTTCATATCTGAATGCCTATCTTATAGAGACTATGATGAAAGTAGTGGCTTGTAAGTAGTTTACTTGTGGGCATTACTTGGGTGGGTAGTTTGAGTCCTAGCCTTATAATTGGATACTTGTTTTTCATAGTGAATAATTAGGTGATTTGATGGACCTATGGTTTTCCTCTTAGGTTATTAGTGCGGCCTAGGTTGTTTTCACCTAAAAATATTGTGTGTTGATACTTTATTTTTTTGCATTACTTTACTTACACGTGACTGGGTGTTTAGTCGCTTACAAAATTTTAATTTACTATACTTCTCTTGACTAGATATTTAGATCCATAACTAAACGATCTTTCAATTGGTATCAAGGTTATGACTAGATACACTTAGCATGCATAGGACCTAATTATGGATCATTTAAGAGAGAGTTCATCTACAACACGTGTACCTTACTTAGATGGGTCTAATTACCCATATTAGAAGGCTCGTATGAAAGCCTTTTTATGATCTATAGGGGAGAGTGTCTAGAACTCTACACTTTATGGTTAAGAACCACCTATGGTTACCAAAGATAATGTAGTCACTCCTAAACTTAGGAACGAATGGACCAATCAAGATGAAATTGGTAGTAATTGGAATCAAAAATATATCAATACTATTTTTAGTGCTATGTTTGCTGAAGAGTTTCGTCGTATTTTTCATGTTGAAATTGCTAAGCATGTTTGGGATATTTTGGAGGTTACCCATGTGGATACCTCCCTAGTTAAACGAATAAAACTTTAATTTCTTAGTACTTAATTTAAGAATATTAGGGTGAAAAAATATGAAATTTTTTATAAATTTTATATTAGATTATATGATATTACTAACACCTATGCCAATCTTAGATAAAAAAAAATTGATGATTTCAGGATAGTTTGGAAGATTCTTTGCTAGCTACCAGATCGCTTCCAACTAAATGTCCCTTCTATTGATGAAAGTAAGGATATGGACACCATCAAAATAGAAGATCTTGTTAGATCACTTTAAACCTTTAAGATGAGCTTTCAAACACCTCTAAAGAATATAGATATTGTTTTCAAAACTGACATGTTTAATAATGGTGATAAAGACAGTGACAATGATGATAAATAACTGGTACTCTTAGCCAGAAGAATAAACAAAATTCTCAACAAAAAGAATCTTCATGAAAAAGGCCAACCAAGTCGTCAAAAGGAATAGAATTAAAGAGAACTCAAACTTGTGACTTCTGATGGTAAGAAACCTAAACTCACTGGACCTCAATGTTTTGAATTTATGGGTTCTTGTCACTTTGTAAGAGATTGTGAGCATAGGAAGAACTACACTGAAGAACTTTCAATACCATATTTATTGACTCTTAAAACGACAATGACAATCCATTTGAACCAAAAAATGGTGACACAAACTTCCTAGCATTTGCTACAAATATTGTTTGATGCTCCAGTAAACCAGTCATTGATTCAGACAATAAGAAAAGTGACACTGAATTTTTACTTAAACATTTTAATGTCACTAATGTTAACTGTATATTCAGAGAGTTTCATAGTATGCAAAAGAGATCAAGAAAAGTTTTTTGTAGAAGTAACTGAACTTAATAATAACCTTAAATCCTTTGAAGTAAACTAATTACTACTTGAATAGGATAATATTGAATTGCCTAAACGTACTAATATTTTGAATTCAAGTTTTGTAGTTCTTAAACAGGAAAATAAGAATCTAATGTAAGAACTTGAACAATCAAAAGAAATTATAAAAAGGTTAACCATTGGAGCTAAAAAGTTAAACAAAAGTTTGGATTATGAAAAAGTTATTGGAGACAAAAGAGGACTAGGATATGTAGATAAGGATTCTATGCCATCATCTTAAAAAAATTGAGTTTATAAAACCCTCTAACCCTTCTTTTTCACAGGCTACAAAAAATCTATTAAGTTTGTATCAGTCTGTTATTATTGTGGCAGGAAAGGTCATATTAGGCTCAAATGTAAATTTTTTATGAAAATTCCTAACTCTAATAATACTTTTCATTCTTCACATAGTAGGACTCATAACCATAATTCATCTACACATGTTACATTATATTCTAAGATGAAAAAATTGTGGTAATATGTTCAAAAATCCTACTAGAAAGCATGAAATTGTTGGCTCAAAGAGACAAGTGAAATTCAATGCATTTAATTATATGACTAATATCATTATCTAATGAATTAAGTTTAATTTTTTATCAAAATTTTGTTAAATTAAAGTATATCGATGTAGAATTTTTTGTAATAAACAAAAGAGTTAGATTTATGATTTAATTATCTGGATCTGATTTAGAGTAGTGTTCTTAAATCTTTGATCTATATCAATTATATAATTATAGTGAAAATTATATTTCAAAGATTTTCACAAGAATTACTATATAAAAATATATTGATGACATATTTTTAGTAATAATTTTAAAATTTGAAAGTAATTTTTAGATACTTAAATCATTAATCTAACTTAGGTACCTTAATAAGAGTTTAAATTATTAAACCGGATCGAAGGTGAAAATTGAATGATTTATTAATCTCATAAAAAAGAAGCATAATTTAATTAAAATTAACTGTTAGACTCAATTAAAGGTGGGTCGTGACATGGATAAACGTGGGTTGCAATGCACGAATGTTTTTGTTTTACGAAACCCTCGGGCCAACCACAGTTATAAAAGGGACTCTTATGTTTAGGTTTTTATATATATAATTTTTAGTAAAAGTATTATTTTTGTTCAATTTTCTCTAGTTTTCATATCAGTTGATACGAAACTATTGCTGTAATGATTTTCCATATTAGTTGATATGAAATCATTAGTGTAATCTAAAGAATACTACGAAGATTAATACCTCTTCTGTAAAGTATGACACATCGGTCTATCTATGAATATAAGTCTAATATGTATTCTTATTTTTTTCGCTAAACAATGTTGTATTTCTTAAATTTGTTATAAATAATTTCCTGATTATTTATTATTTTGAGTATGTTTTGTGATAATAAGATTTTAGCTATGTTGATATATTTGGGTAGATTATTTAGGTGATTATTTTTAATTACTATTAAAATTAGATTATTTTTTATAATAGATTTATAATATGAAATTATGTTTCAGATACATCAATATATATCTAATCTAGGCAGGTTGAATAAGAGTTTAAATTAACACCCCGATTAAAGGTGTAAGTTAGATAGTTTGTTAATTTCTTAGATAATAATCGTAATTTAATTAAATGAACTGACAATTTAACTAAAGGCGTTAAATAATTTAATTAATGACAAATAGTGTTTCAATTGAAGATATTATTAATACATATAAAAAAGAATAAATAATCTAGTTTTATATTTAATTAACTTAATTAATTATACTAAAAACAATCAAGTAATTAAATATCTCATTAATTTTTCATTGATTTATGAATTACATATCTACTAGTAATTTGTGTGAACTAATCTATCTTTTATCCTTTTATTATTTTTATCATTATATTAATATTATCAAAACCAAAATATCGTGATAGAATGTTTAGATTTATTTTTTATGTTTGTTTTTAAGAAATTTGTTTAATTACTTAAAATCATATAGTTCCTCTTTATACCAACCTTGAGAATATATTTATCACTTTTTACAAGTGATTCGTGAACTTGCGAGCTCATTATAAAATTTATAAAGTTTGACTATCAAGTTTTTGTGTGTCAAAGCCCTCACCAGACTATTATTTTTCCACTAGGGTACCCTAAAGGTCTGAAAGATTATTGTATATCCTAAATTCAATTGTGTCAATAAAAAAAATGATTTAGGTAGGTTAGGAAAGGTTGATTTACTCTCCTTTTGGAAGCAACTTTGATAGTTGATCTTGTTAAGAACTAACCATAAGATGGTTGAGGGTTGTAAAATGCGCCTAAAAAAGCATGCATATATTATGATTTATTGAAATGAAAAGAATGAATTAGGTTTTAATATTTCATTTCTATGTAAATATTTTATAAATTGTTTTTGAAATTACAAAGTATATTTTGATGTATTTTAGGTTTTTGGACGTTAAAAGATACAAATAAGAAATGATTGAATAAATCATCACAATTAGGAACATAATTGTTATACAATGAAGGAACTAAATTCAAATACTTATACATAATACATCAAGGAGAGGTTAAAACATTAAAGAAGAAAAATTAAGTGTGCACCACGGCCCGTGCTCCTTGATTTGCATTCAAAGACCAGATTTTCAACATATTTGTACAAATTGTTCCATATTTTTTAGATTGAAATCCTAATTGTTTTAGATCTTTACAACCTTAATATTAACTACATTATAATTATTTTAATATAAATATATAGTTAGAGTTAACAACAAGATAGTCACATATTGTAGACACAAAATTTACATAAAATATACAAGTTTATATAGAACTTAAGGGCTATAAGCAAGATAGGAATCAAAGAAGCAATTAAAGAGTTAGATAAGCCATAGACATTAATCCTTAGCTTTTTTTATTTTTCTTCTTAGTTTTCTAAGATTTTAATTTTGATTTTTTTAGAATCCATGCTTACCTAGTTTATTTATGTGATTTTGGGCATTTTCAAGCCCTAACTATGATTTTAATTAATATAATGTTATGATAAATTTTTAAATTTAATCATTAATTATTTTATGTGTTTGACTCTAGGTTTAAATGACATAACTATGCATGTATGAATTAGATTGATCAATTAGTTTATTACATGAATATGTTTAATTCTAATTTAAGATGTTAGTAAATAATCGCTAATATTCAAAGTGATATCTTTTTGTTGAGTGTGACTAGTAGAGTTGAATACCTTTGTTAAAGATATGATTATAATCTTGCATAGTTTAGTCATCTCCTTTTTAGAAACTAATGTAATGAATAGATTAAATCTAGTAAGTGTACATCTAGGTTGTTCAGGATTTAGATTAGTTAATAAAATGTATTATTAATCAATAAATAATAAGAAATTATGGGAAGTCTTAAATTTATTTATATTTCTAAAACTAAATTTAAGGATAGTTCTAATATTGATTAATGATATAATTGGTTAGATTTTATACTAGTGATAAGAATAGTCTTATAATCATATAAATCTCATAATCTATGTGCTCATTATTTTATTTATTATTTTATGTTTTATTTTTATTTAAAAACAATTTTCAAAACCCCTATTTGTTAATTTACTAACAATTTAATAAGTAGTGATAGTTATTGTTACAATGTTTGTGGATTTGACAACCTTTGTTTTTAATTTACATCATTTGTACAATTTGATCACATGTACTTGGATATTTTTAAGCATATTAATCATCATGAACTAGAAGGAGTGTAGGCATCATTGGGATATCAAGGATCATGTAGTAAAACTCAGCCTAGAATTTCTCTTTGATTACCTCTTTGAATGAGTCTATAGTCATGTTATAGCCAATCTGAGCGCTCTTCTTTAAACTCTCATTCATAGTCTCAAATTTCCATGTAGCTTAATCTAACTCTGCCTTTAATTTCCTTTTCATTACATTTTCCTGGTCGAGCCTTGAAGTAGACTTATTCAGCTTTTTAATGGTTTGGTTGAGTTTCTCATATTCATCAATAGCTATGTTCTCCTAATGTGTTGCTTGAGCCACCTTAATGGCAAGATTTGATCACATGGAGGTTGTGGCTCTCCTTCTCTTTACATAGCTCATCCTTTAAGTGTTATGTCACATTCACTTTGTGTAACTCAGTCAAAAGAAGAGCCTATATAAACACACAAATAAAAAAGGTTCGAGTGTGAAATAGATCCAAAAGTTAGTTCAAAGTCGGAGCATATCTTGATCATGTATCTACTGGCCATGATCAAAGGCTTGTCTTCCTCACACAAGGTCTCTAACGCTCTCTCTTGGAGAGGGTAGGAAGGTGCTTGATGACATGGTTCCTCACATCCCTAGTAAGTGGGCAAGAAGGAGTGTACAGATAAGAAGTTGGTGCAAACGAAGGCACGACCACCGTGCTAAGAACTATTGGCTTCTTCATGATAATGCATTTGTACCTCTTAGAGAGGATGATATCCCTGCGTCTCTCCTTGCTCAAGATTGTGCTCCTCTTCTTGGTCCTTGAAGAGCTCGAGGCCTTGGATTTAGAAAAGTTGGTTAGCATTTCTCTAGGACCAAACTCTATCACTGCAAAACCAAGCAAACACCTTAGCATTCAACAAAACCAAGACTAACTAAGCAAGCATAGTGTGAGCTAATAAACATTCACCATCATTTGGTACTACCTCAAAACCACTCCCAAAGTCATAAAGAGGAGTGCTACGAGGAGTTTGAGCTCGACATTTCCTTATAATCCTGGCAAGAGAAGGAATTGAGCTTAGTCTCATTAAGCCACAAGCTATGAATTGAGAAGTTGTTAAAAGTTCTTTCCAGAAAGTTGGCATGGGCATATAATTTTGAATACGAGCTAGCCTAGCCTTCGACTCAGGGGTTAAGCTCATAATTCACATGCTCATATTTCTAGTTACGACCTTGACATTAGTCCATAAGCTCTGTATCAAACTCTCTCCACCCCCTGCCATCTCTCACTCACTTGAAATATAGAAAAAAATATTGCTTTCATTTTCTTTCATTATCTAGAAATGTTACATTCAAAACGTGTCTTCTTTGATAGACATGTAAACCTAGGCTTTATCCAAGGGGTTTACCTTCAAAACATATGCTTCTAATTCCATGCTAAGCTTATTACAAATCACAGTTAGGTTGAAAATATATATTTATAAAACTAGACCAAATTTTGTAATTAATACTAATTATTAGTGATTAACTAAGTCTTGGTACTGTTTTTTCTATTTTGTTTGATAG
Organism: Hippophae gyantsensis; assembly: GCA_030763125.1. Classification (NCBI taxonomy): domain Eukaryota; kingdom Viridiplantae; phylum Streptophyta; class Magnoliopsida; order Rosales; family Elaeagnaceae; genus Hippophae; species Hippophae gyantsensis. Next base: position 29,091,681 of record CM061038.1, read on the forward strand.
CAATGATAACATTTGAATTGTAACAGAGACATGTATTAAAAATAATTTAAGTTTTGTAATTAATTAATCACTAATTATATATTAGTTATTAATTAGTTAGGTACATGCAACTTATTAATTACTATTATTTTTTATTCAGTTCTTTATTTGAAAATGATATATTGCGGGCTTGCTAGTAAAGGTTGTAAGTTAGTAGGAAGTGGCTCAGCAGTACCTAGGCTTAAGATTTGAAACATTGAACTTGTGAAAGTGGATGATAATTATGATGAATGGATAAATGTTTATACTGGTATACATAATCGAGGGGCTCTTTCAGGTCAGTTCACATACTTACTGTTCATATTGCTTGGCTATCTTTTGGAGGCACTACACATGGTGCTCCTCCACATGGTACTGAATCTAATAATCTATTACTTGTTCATTTATTAAGTAGCTTGGTACATACTGTGTACATGATTTATAGCCAGTAATTGCAATTATAAGTGTTAATAATATTAAATCTAATATGATAGTTTTTTTTTTTTGGCTGTAGACAGTTTAATATAGAATTATCAAATGTAGGCCAGGGGAATTGCTTATGGGTTGGATAGATTGGTTATCTTGTTGGCAAGTGCTAATTCCATCAGGGATGTCATAGCCTTCCCAAAAACGACGATGGCAAGTGACCCTTCACTCGAGCACCATCAGAGGTTGATCCTCAACGGCTAAGAGATCTATCTTCTCATGTTCACTGATTCACTCTTCTTCTTGCATCAGTCATAAAACTCAATCAACTTACATCATTTGTAGGCCAAGAGCTTGGCTTAGTAGACAATGTAAGCTTGCAAACCTTAATATGAACAAACTTTAATCATGCATAAACTCTTAAATATAATTACACTCTTAATTTTAATATTGTAATTGAAATTATTATTGTAAATTATATTGAAAAAACAAGTATCTAAATTTATTAAATGTAAAAAAATTAATAAAATGTAATTAATTGAGATATATATGGTCACGATTTTAGTGTGAACCGAGACCAAATATGAAGATAAAAAGATCATGCTTTTAGTGTAACGAAGACCAACTATGAAGAAAAAAGATCATAATTTTAATATAATCGAGACCAAATATGAAGATAAAATGTTATAATTTTTATGTAATCGAGACCAAATATAAAGAAAAAAAATCACGATTTAACATTATAATTGTGACCGTAAAATATAATAAGTCATGGTCTTTCATAAGATAATAATTAAATGGTATTTATAGTCACGATCTTTTATAAGACGTGACTAAATAATGCCTATAGTTATTGTCTTTCACAAGACTGTCCAAATTGTATATCTATGGTCACAATTAAAAACTGAAACCTTATTTAAGAGTCTATGGTCTCTTTCACTTAAGTCTCATTTTTTATAACCGTGGTCATAGATTCACAATAATGGTTAAATATAAAAATTGAGGCTATATATCAATATTATAGTAATGGTTTGAAAGAAGCTGACTGGACACGAGATGTGTCCTCTTGAGAAATTTTCCTACAAAAAGGAAACATGAACTCGAGCCATAAATCTTTTTCGGTGAAACGCAACTCAACCTTTAGGTGAAGGGTCATTGTCTTTAGCATATGAGTTGGGAATCATTACACTAATAGTTAAGAGTATCTTATAAGTTTTTCTCAACTCTCTTCATCCCTCGATGTCAACCCACAACTTACTACTTTGGCCCTCCATCATTTGGTGCGACCTATTGCTTCCTTGATGCCCCTTTAATGCTTTTTCATTTGCCACTCTTTAGGAGATGAAATTTGGGAAGGGGACAACACTCAATCTAATAGTAAAAGTGACAATATAATGTCAAGCTACATGTTTGCATTATTGTTGGACTCTTAGGGAACTTTCATCTCTCACCTAAGATGTATTATTAGTTGATGAAGATGATCTTGAGCTTGTACTCTTTTCTTCTTTTAGTCCGTTATTGAGGACTTTCTTAGGAAGAGACTAAGGGAAAATAAGAGAGAACCACCCTACTAGTCGATCTACTAATGACCTCTTTTCTACGTATGATCGCTATAAAAAATTTAAAAAAACAGAGCAAATAAGAAACAAAAGGAGAACCAGAAAATTATCAATGTCAAGAAAGAAAAATGAAAGTGTGAAAGAACCAACCTAAAAAGAATTATACTTTTTTAGACACGAGGAAAAAATCCAAAAGTACCAAGCAAAGATTATTAATGTTGATCTTAAAAAACCTTACCGAACAAGCTAAAAATATTTAAGCACGAGATGAAGCAACTAAGAGATTTTAACGTGAAGCTTTGAATTTGTTTCATTGTGAATGTGAAGAATACCTTGGCTTCCCCTGCTAATATAGGGTTTTCATCGCTTCTTTCCAACCAATTGACAAGTAAGGACATCCATAGAAGCATTTATTAAAGCATGAGAAATTAAAAGAAGAACGATTATTTGTTGAAGATTCTTTTATCACGATTCACTTTTTTTGTTTTTTATTCTTTCTCACCTCTTATGTAGGTTGTACTTGATGTTTGAACATAAAATACGGCCCATTTCTCGATATCACATAATGGCCTACCTTTGGATGTTGTCCATGCCAAAACCTCCAAGTCAATAGCTTTTTAAGTACGACCTCAAGCTAGGACAAACAACATGATTGCGCCTTGATTAGTTATAGTCTTTTACTAGTTTAATCTTCTAACACTTACTGATGTGTATCTCATATGTAATCGATATGTTATTCATGTGCATGTCTTGTATATATAATAATGGTCCTGAACCACTCATTCATTGATATTTATCATGTTTTTTTATTTATCTCTCTAAAATCGAATCATCCCAATATTTTGTATCTTTTCATTTTTTAAATAATTTACCATTAAATTTTCTATTTATAAAGTTTGTTTCTTCGATCAAAAGATTATTTCTTTAAATTTAGAACAATATTTTTTTATTTCTACCTCATTTTCACATGCAACTTTTTTCTTACATATAGTTTTTTTTATTTTTATAATTCAAGTTATATTGTGTACATGCTAGTAAAATATGAAGCTGGTTCCCTTGCAAATGATTATACCATATACATTGTAAAATTACTAATGAATATGATATAAAATCATACTTTACAATATTGTTATTACTACTATATACTATCCTGCGCATTTTAAAAATTAATTGGGTTGACTCTTGATTTCACAATTAGAATCGACCAAACTAAGTACAAATGATATGATACTAAATGTTGGATAGGAAAATGAAATCTGCTTCAACAAAGCTTTTGGTTCTAATGAGTTTGATGTTTAGTATTGTTATAGTCTCTACATACACTGTTATTTTCTATAAATTTATTAGTAGATTGTTGAAGGATTATGCTTATTTTGTCCCCTAACTAAGCTTACTTTTTAAAAGATTTGAGTAAGGTTCATCCTCGTACCATAAATGTTTATCATTAATTTGTGAAACTATAACAATTAATAACTAAAATATATATTTTAAGTATTTTCATTACTCATTCTAACACTTTGAGGGAAAAACAATTCTTCTATACAATTCTCTCAGTAATTGATAAAACTATATTAATTAAAATAAAATATCACAAGTACTTACAAATATAATTATCAAGTAATAAAATTAATTTAACGTATAATTAATTAATTAATTTGATTTTTTATGAAATTTAGTAAGAAATTACCATAGTTTTGATGGAATTTTCATAAAAATAATTCTATTTTTTTTGTCAAGAATAATAATATTCTAGATTTTTTTGTAAAACTAGTAAAGCCAGACGTGAAGTGTTATATATTTTTTTAAAAATTATATTTTTAATTCTACATATTTAAAATTTATTTATACAACATTAAATAAATAAATAAATAATAAACAGTAATTTAATAGTTAATTAGAACATACATATAGAAAATTTATGTAATAAACTTTGGCAATTAGACTCGTTAATTTTGGAAAACAAAAATCTAATAAGTTCAAAATATACTTATTAATATTATAAAATTATTTTTAATTAATATATTTAACTTAATTTTTTTTATTCTAAAATAAAATATCTATATTAGATATATTTTTATTTAAAATCATTTTAATCGTTATATATATATGAATTTAAATCTCGAGTCGAGATCTGCATTTTAAACTTTTTTAAAGTACCTACATGGCCCATGGTTCTCATAACGTTTCTTCGTTCGTAAGGTTGTCTCATGCATGAATCATGATTGACGTCGTTTCCATTTAAGCCAACTTACTTAGAAGCTTAAATTGGATTTTGTCCAAAAACACAAAAAAAAAATTAAATATTTTTATTATTATTTCATCCTCATTTTATACTAATTTAAAAATAAATTAAATATTTTATTAATTATTATAAACCCTATCCTATTTAATAATTAATTTTATTAATAAAATTAATTAATAAAAAATAACTCCATTATATACATATACAATTACTCTTAAAAATATTTACTTAACACCAATGGTTAAATATCACAACAAAAGTAGAGAAGAAAACCCTAATAAAATTACGTGCAGTGTTGTATTTCTTAGAATAATTTACTTACCTCCTAAGAAACATCACTGTCTTTGAAGAACGTGAATATTTATACTTTTGACTTTTCCACTAATTTTAGACTAAAGAGAAAGTAAAGTATATGTTGAACAGTTGAAAGAAAAAGCATGCGATGATATTTTATAGAATTATGAAATATATGATTTAAATTTTAAAGGTAAACATGTATTCATATAGAATGTGTAAGCAAAAATTTTATTATTAACTTATAATTAATAATTTTTTAAAAATTATCTTTAATTCAAAAAACTTAACTTATTATTCCTTTTAGTGACATTTTTTAGGAAATATATATATATAATTGAGAAAATTGACTCACCAAAAATAATATAATTCAAAAACTTTATTAAAATTTTAATATTAAAAATTTGATTGAATAATATAAAAAGTTTTATTAAATAAAATTGTGATAATTATATTTATAACAATTTTTTGATATAATAGTACCGGCTCGAAACTTAATAAGCATTTTTTATGCATTTTATTTTGTAATAATACGATAAATAATTATTGTTAACATATTTTAACTTATTATTTATTATTGGACGAGAAGTGAATGCAAAAAAGTTTTTTTAAAAAAACTTTATGTGATGATGGTAAGTTTTTTTTTTAAAAACTTTATGTAATGATGGTAAGTGGTAATCATTGACGCACAAGTAATCTTAAACCAACACATGCACGCAAAATAATAGTTAAAATTAGTATTTTGTCCTACCTATGCTTGTATTTGTTCTCAAATTGGTCTATATGCATTAGTTCGATAGCCTTTTTTTTAGCAATTTCGTTTCTAATTGCACAATTATCATCATAATATATTAATTAAAGTTTCATGAAATTGAACAAAATAATTGTTAAATATTAGTTTTATTTTTAAAATTTTATATTTTTATTATAAATAAAATTTTATAAAAATAATAAGTTCATAATAAATATTTTATATTGAAAAACTTAAATTTTGAGTTAATAAATTAATAATAAAAAATGAATGATATTTATACAAAAAAGAGAAAAAAATATATGCAACAAAAATTACATAATTATTTTATATTAAACAACATTGAGAATATCTTATTACAAATTAATTTAAAATAATAATAATAATTATAAGATTTTATATTTTTAGAATTTAAATAGATATTTTAAATAATTTTTATAAAAAAAATTGTTGATGTTTTAATAGAATAAAAATAAAAATATATATAATATATAATATATTACTTATGATTATTTTGAGTTTAAATATAATTAAATTTATAAAAAAAATTAAATTTTTATATATTTACTAAAATATGTTATATAGTTTCTAGAAATAGGACGTAGAATACAATCTTCATCCTTACCTTGCTTCATGTTATAAAATTTGGATTCATTATCTTCATTCCCCATTTTCTATTTTGTTGTCTCCATTATTGTCTCTAATCGGATAATCTCAACAAGGATTTATTCTTTTAGAAAAAATTGGCAACCATGATGATAGACGAAATACCAAATATGTATTAAATGTATGGTCTTTTATATAAAATTTTGAGTAAATAGATTTTCTTTATCATCCAATTTTAATGGTTATTATAAAAATACTATTAAATATTGATTTGTTATTTTTATACTATTAAAAGTTATAATTATTATAAAAATATCATCACATGTTTTTTGTTATCTTCGTACCATTAAACTTTACAAATTAAATGTTACGAAAAAAACAATCAATGTCAATCAATTAACGATAAGTTGCTAATATATTAATGATATTTTTGTTATATTTTTAAAGTTTAATGTTATAGAAATAAAAAAAAAGATTGATATTATGTTTATAATATTTATGAAATTTAACGGTACAAAAATAATAAATTAAAGTTTAATGATATTTTTGTAATAATTTTTAAAATTTAGTGATAAAAAATCTATTTATTCTCAAATTTTATTATAATAACTTTTTGTTTTATATGTTTTCATTTTTATTGATCGGCATGCATTTTAAAATTGTGAAGGTTTGATACTTTTCCACGAATCTATACCATTATTGTTTAGTCAAATTAAAACTAATCATATTTTCTATTATTAATTATCGTGCAAATTATTCATTACGATTGTGTTTGTACGAGTAAATCTGATCATATAATAGAAAAAGTATATATTTGTTTCATTTCAAACCAGTGATGTTAAAAAAAAATATGTTTTCATTTTTATACAATAATTTTATATTTATAGATTTTTTTTTACATTTATCATATGAAACTTAATTGATCTCCTAAAATTTTCACACTGGTTTCATCCGTACCTTGTTGGAGCACATCAACAAGACAACAAGCTTACGGAATTCACCTGCAGGTCATTAATAATGTTCTCGCATTATTGAGGTTGTGTCTTTGTCACATAGGTCTTCGTTACAGGAAAACTTGCAACTTATGATTGCGTGAAGTTGTTTTTTAAACAAAAAGTTTTTGCAATTATATAAACGACTTTTTTCCTTTGCTTTCAAGTTAAGAAAATGCCTTATACTTTTTTTTAATGAAATATTGTATCAAACTTCAATTAATCTAAAAATTGATATATTTTTAATAACTTATTTGTCTATCTTCACAACTACGAAGATATATTAAAAAATATAAATTAATTTTCAATAAAATTTATAATTAAATTTATTGTTACCATTTAAATAAAAAAAAACTAACAAATAATAAAACATTTTTTACTGTACAAATATAAAGGATCATAGATAGAAATTATACAATTACTTATAATATTATAATCTCTATAAATATGAAAATAATATAACTACATATGAGTAATTTTTTTAAGCAATCAATCCAATTAGATTACCATTTACACGACATTAAGAGTGATATAGTTCGAAAAAATAACAATATAAATCAAATTTGAATCCAACCAAAGTCTTATTGTCGTGTGAATAGATGTCACCAATTCTTCTTGAAAAGCATATGAGATCCCAAGCAAGATGTAAAAATATCCTTTAACAAATGATTTTGAAGTTCGAAAAACACTCACACATCTAAATATGCATGGTAATCCAAATGTAACATCATTTATATTGGCCTTTATTCATCTCGAAAGTAGTATCCTCCAAATAACCTCTATAATTCACAAAAAACATCGTAGAACACACCTTGAATTAATAGATGTTTGAGTATTTAAAGTTCATCCATTATTTCGCATGGATCCGCACTACAATATACCTATGTCACAAATAAAATGGCAACATATAGTAAATGCAAACCTTCTATCTATACTCAAATCAATAATCATTTATAAGTATCTATTCACCTAGATGATAGAAATAATACATAATATCTATAAGTTGTTGAGTTGTAAGTTGTCATTGTAATTGTCCTTAGATCATGGATGAAAGAATCTGTATGCATCCACCTATCAAAGAAGGAGCACAAAAGGTCATAAATTGTACCTATAAAATGATAACTACAAGAAATGTAAAATATATTTTTCTCCGCTAAGCCATACAAGTAGCATTTGAAAGGGAAGAATTGTTCCTCTTCTTTAACCTGCAATTAGGGGTGTGCAAAAAATTCGATCGATTTGATCTGATTTATTGATTTTTCATCCGTTTCGATCCAATCCGATGATCGGATCAGATGAAATTTTTTCCACCCGTTAAGTGCGGATCGGATGACGAATTTCACTACGATTCATCCAATCTCATTCGATCTGACCAAAATTAATTATATATATATTTAATTTATATATATATTTATTAAATTAAATATATATATAATTAATTTATATTTATTTGATTTTTTAATATTTTTTTAAGTCAAATAATTTTATGTTATAATTTATATGAAAATTTAAAATTTTATTTAAAAATATAAAAATAGAGTTAATTAAGTTTATTGATCGGATTGATCAGATGTCATCCGAATAGTTTACGGATCGGATTGATTGGATGTGAAAGGTGATCGAATCGGTTACGAATTAAAATGTTTCAATCTGAACGAATAATTAGATTAGATCAAATAAGTATAAAATTAATGATTTTTATCTGATGAACAACCCTACTTGTAATTCATAATAAATTTGTTCTAAATAATATGTTAGAATAAAATAGAATGTGATAGCAAAATTAAAGGGATCTATTTAGATGGTTTTTTTCAACTATTTAGTAATCTAACCACAATTTTAATTATATTATCATTTTAAAAGCAAGTCATAACATATATCATGGATAATTATCTTGATTAAAATGATTAAAAATATAACCATTAGATTGTCAAAGTGAATAATAAAAGGGGTGAAGAAAACTAATCAATGCATTAAGAAAAATTTAAGATTCAATAGCTTTCTATTAATCGATTAAGAAAAATATAATAAGTTCAAAAGCTTATTATTTTTGTTATTTTATAAATATTGTTAATTAATTATAATATTATATAAATAGAATCATTTTATACACGTGTAAAGTTACCTACTTTAAAAGAATTAACATATAACAACATCTTATAATACTAGAAAAAGAGAAGAATATAATATAATAATACAAAAAGTAGAAAGAATAATAGAGATGATACCAATCTTACTTTATATGTTATTTTTGTTATGTATCCAAATATTCAAATAGAATATAAGGTAAATATTAATTTTTTTTAATATAAATTTATTATATGTAAAAAATCAAATATGTCTTAAAACATCAAATATAACGAATAATAATATCATAATATAATATTTTACATGCATATAATAACAATATTTTTTTATTTCTAAGATTAAGAATTATATTATGAAATTAAATGGAATAAATAGTCTTATGATAATATTCTTTAGATCTTCTACACTCCACCTTGAAATTTTTTCTGTATTCTTAATCATTTAAAAGTTGGTATTCTTATATATATATATTGGTAACTCTAAACGCATTTATTTATTATTGATCCACCCTCTTCTCACTTATATATATATATATATATTTTGTTTTGTTTTGTTCGTATCTCTTTGTAAGAGAAGACATAATCTTGAACAAAGAAAAGAAATTGTCCCACATTACAAGCGGCAGAAATGAAGTTTGAACTCATTCCATTACTGTTTTTTAACATACCTTTAAAATTATGCACTCTGCTTTTGTAAAGTTAGTCCCATTAAAACCACAAAAAATTCACTTTACTGTTTTGCCCCTGAGTCCTTTGGGTTTCCACTCTATTAAACTTGCTCAGTAACTCGACGTATCTTCCGAACACAACGAAACACAGAGCTTCGTTCTTTTATCCTATTGCAGCCATGCTTCCCTGCTTCGCAGTTTTCTTCATTCTTAACATATTACTTGCTCTTGATCTCACCTGTACGTTTCTATTTATTATTATTATTATTATTATTATTACATTCACTTAACTACTGAACATTAGATTAATTAATAGCTCTTCTGTTGAACCTCTTGATAATGAGTCTGTCATGATGAATTTTAGAAGGCTAGTTCTGTGTATTTTCTTGTTGGTTATATTTATAGGTTAAAGTATCTATAATATTTTGGAAACGAAGTTTAATTTGTCTGAGACAAAGTTGAAATCTTTTTAACAATTGCACTGCAGATTCCCAATCATTCATAGGCGTGAACTATGGACAAGTCGCCGACAACCTCCCACCACCATTACAAACCGCAAAGCTACTCCAATCAACCTCAATTGAGAAGGTCCGACTTTACGGATCCGACCCGGCCATGATCAAAGCTCTAGCCAATACCGGCATCGGAATCGTCATTGGAGCAGCCAACGGTGATATCCCGGCACTTGCCTCCGACCCAAGCTTCGCCGAAAAATGGGTAAACACCAACGTTGTTCCTTTCTACCCCGCCAGTAAGATAATCCTGATCAACATCGGAAACGAGGTATTGTACTCCGGTGACCAGAATCTGATAACTCAGCTTCTTCCGGCTATGCAAAATGTACAAAACGCACTTGACTCCGTATCTTTAGGCGGAAAAATCAAGGTCTCTACCGTCCATTCCATGGCGCTCCTCGAGAGTTCAGACCCACCATCTTCCGGAAGGTTCCATCCGAGTTTCAACGACGTTTTAAAGGGATTGCTGTCATTCAACAACGCAACTGCATCGCCGTTTGCGATTAACCCGTACCCGTACTTCGGTTACCAGAGTGACCCGAGACCCGAAACGTTGGCTTTTTGTCTTTTCCAGCCCAATTCCGGACGATATGACCCGAATACAAAGATCAATTACATGAACATGTTTGATGCTCAGGTAATTCCAATTTATAGTCCTTAGTTCAGTTCAGTAAGATCAAATTTGGAGCTTAACTCTCACTCTTTTTTTTTCTTTTTTTAGATTGATGCGGTAAGGTCTGCTTTGGACGCGATGGGGTTCAATAATGTTGAGATAGTGGTGGCTGAGACGGGTTGGCCTTATAAAGGAGACAACAATGAGGTGGGTCCTAGTGTTGAAAATGCAAAAGCCTATAATGGTAATTTGATTACTCATCTGAGATCGATGGTTGGGACTCCATTAATGCCTGGGAAATCAGTGGATACTTATTTGTTTGCTCTATACGATGAGGATTTGAAGGGTGGTCCTGGTTCTGAAAGATCTTTTGGGCTGTTCAATCCCGATCTTACTACTACTTATGACATTGGCCTATCCAAGAGCAGTAGTCCGGTGAGCTTTTTACAAATGTTATAAATAACAATTATAATTGTAGGATGCTGTTAATGTTTAATTTTAGAGCTCATATTGAAAATATAAAAAAATTAAGTTCGAGTTTTATGTATAAATTGGATTATTTTTCAAGTTTCTACATTTTGTTACTTCTTTAACCAAAATGTTTTATTGTATTTATAATGTTTAATTTAATCTTAATCTTAATTTTATTTTTTCATACAAACTTTATATTGTTAATTATTTATCAATCTTTTTTTTAAATTTGAGTCCTAAATTCAGTCATGTTCACTAAAATTTAAAATTTAGACCTCACAAATAAACTCTTACAACTATTCAATGAATTCACATGTCATTGCATTACAAACCTAAATATTTATTAATGTAGAGATTATTTAATAAAATTATTTATAACAATCATCTATTCTTATTTTTATTCTTATTCTTACGTGACTATTTCAATGACCAATATATATATATATATAGCTAAATTATATTTATTCAAATATTAAGATTATTTTTTAAAATTATTTATTTAAATCATTTATATCGGAAACATTACCATACTCTTATATATATATATATCACAAAGTTATTAAATTAAAAGAGAAATGTAGCCGAACATCCTTAATTACTCTTATATATATATCATAAATTTATTAAATTAAAAGACAAATGTATCCGAACATCCTTAATATGTCAGCTAGAATAATTTAGTTTATCTATTTTTTATAATAATTTAATATTTTTATTATAAAAATTAATAATATAGAAACAATTAATCAAATGACTCAAGAGTTATAAAAATAATAAATGAGTTAAACTAATTTTCTTCACATGGATTTATATTCTTACCTACTCTTAAAATAAAATAGATAATCTAAAAGTATCTTCATTTCAATTATATCATTTAAAATAATTTTATTTATTTATTTTTATATTAATTTAATTTTTTTATTATAAAAAAATAACAATATAAAAATAATTAATTAAATGATTAAATTATTATAAAAAATAATAAACTAGTTAAACTAATCCTCTTCACATAATTAAAGAATTGACTCACCCTTAAACTAAAACATACTATCTAAAAGTATCTTCACCCGTAACATTTAAGTGGCATTGTGGGGAAGGGAGAGGGTTGTATATATTAGTATTTTAAGTTTGAAAGTAGGTGTGGTTTAGTTTCGTAGATTTTTTTGTCTCACATTGATTAGGAATAAAGTGATAATATTATTTATAAGTTTGGATAATCCTTAACTTAATGAGATTTTATTGGGTTGAGTTAGGCCTGAGTTTTTAACATGATATCAGAGCTTGATTAAATCTCTATGTGCTTGGACCTTGGGTTTTACCACAGTCTCATCGTGGCGTTAATGTCCACCTTTGTCCGCTGTATAGAGAAAGACTGTTAAGTATCCTTGTCTCACATCGACTAAGAACAAAGCGACAATACTGTTTATAAACTTGGACAACCCTTAACTTAATAAGATCTTATTGAGTTGAGTTAGACCTAAGTTCCTAACAATAACTAGTGTTTTTTTAATCTAAAGGCCATTTTTTTTTATATAAAGATAAGAGGTGAATTAAGAATATATTATAGTATTATTTCAATAATTTTTATATTAAAATATTATTCTTTTATCAATTAATCAAAGTATAATTAAAATATGAGTCATTAATAAGATTAAAAGAGAAATTTAATATAAAATTATTTAAGAAAATTTATTAATAATAATAATATAAATAGAAAATTATTTAAATATTTTTTAAAAAATAAAATTAATAAAATATTGATAATTAGTAAATATTAAAATAAATATATGGTGAACAAATTTTTCTATTAAATTTTAATTTATGAGTTTTAACAAAAAAAAAAGTTACAAAAGTCCTTTAATGTAGAGTTTTTCTGATGATGATAATAGGCAAATGTTAAAAGATAAAAAGATATATAGGGTTATATGGCTTAATTTAAACCTTCATAAAAATCATAACTTCAGTTTTTAATAGTAAAATTAAGTCATGAGTTTATATGTATATATATATTAGACTTTTATTTCAACCCTTTATTTTCATATAGGTAGAAGGTAGGAGGGTGGGGGAAAAAAAAATCTAGAAAGTGTTGTGTAGGGTAATTTTGTCAAAGAAAATGTATTTAAGAACCTATAGAGTTTTTTAAGGCTTCTCATAGTTAGTTTGATTTTAGCAATTTCTATTATTTTTTGGTTTAAGGTAGCTCACATGATTTTTGTATTTTTGAATATTAACTTTGTGCAGAGTACTCCAAATGCACCAAGTACTACACCAACAAACCAAGCAAATGCACCAAGTACTACACCAACAAACCAAGCAAATGCACCAAAAGGTCAAGTTAATAAAGATAATCAAACAAAAACAGAATGGTGTGTGCCAAAGGAAGGAGTATCAGAAGCAGAATTGCAGGCGAATATAGATTTTGCTTGTGGGCATGGAATTGATTGCAGTCCAATTAAAGTAGGTGGTCCTTGTTTTGAACCCAACACAGTTGCATCACATGCCGCTTATGCCATGAATCTCTTCTATCAAATTTCTGATCCCAATTCTGGGGCTTGTGATTTCTCCAAAACAGCTACACTCTCTGCTAATAATCCCGGTAACTTCTTAATTTCTCAGTTCTCAAGCCTAAAGAGCATATATTATATTTATGTATTCATGGGTTTTATTTGTACTCTTCATTTCTTGTGAAATATATTAGATATAAGTGTAAGTAATTAGATAACAATATTTGAAGAAAAAATGCTATTTATTTATTAAAGCAAAATAGGTAGTAAAAATATATGATTATTAGTTTTGTCTAGTGTCTTATATCTCACATTAATTTTATGAGCTTTTTAGGAGACTTTTAGCCTATATATATAGGCAAATTCAATGCTTGTAAGAGTTATCCAAGAAAAGAATTACATTTTTATATTACAAAAGTTTTCTTCTTTCCATTCTCTATTGTTTCAAAAATTTATTTATCTTCCGATTGAAAGTTAGTCATCTCATCCGTATCATAGGAGAATATCTCTATACAATTAAGCTTATACTACTCTAAAATTGTTAACGAACACACTTAGGTCAAAAATGGTCAAAAATATTATTATGCTTGTCATACTCTAAATTTATTAGAATAGTTATCTAGTTAATTAGTTTTTTTGTGTTTGTATTAATACAAATATTATGAACTCTTATCAAAAAATGATTTTGACTAGTAATTTGTTGCAGGTTTATAGATAATTTTAAAAAAATAAGCGTGTTTAACATTGACGAAAAAATTATGTTTTTTTTTATATTTTGATCGCTATATAGATAAAATTAAAGTGTTATTATCGTGCAAATCAACGATTTTTGTGCAATTAATATAGTTCGAATCAAAAGAGTTATACCAATTCGCAAAAAGTTGTTTGAACCTCGTTTGATTTAGACTATTTCAATTAATATTTAAAAAGTATACCTCGGTGGTTTATCAACTTTATGGATCCATACAAACTCCAATTCTTGTGCAATATATTATGTATGTTATATGTGTTACAAATATATCATTTATTTTAATTTATATCTAAAAATATATTTTGATAGTTTATCAACTTTATTGATCGATACAAACTCCAATTCTTGTGCAATACATTATATATATTATATGTGTTACAAATATAACATTTAAATGATAAATTTATTTTTGAATAGTTTATTATTTTTTATTAAACTATTAATTTATCAAAATTTTATAAAATAACTTCAATTTTCACAATTTTCATAAATTTTATTTATATATCTATCAATGTTGATAATATTAAAAACATTTTCGTAAAATTAAAGTATTAATGTTTCCACCAATGTCGAAATTTTTATTCAACGAGATCTAATAAGTAGTTATAACATATCATAAAAACAACAGAAAATATGATAACATCATATCCAAATATAACCAATCTTTTTGTTTTCTTTTTCTCAGGCTATAATGGCTGCAATTACCCTAGTGGGAGCACCTGAACACTCTACCATTAACTAATATTAAAGATGGGTTCTTCTTAATTACTCGGGATGTTTTGTGCATGAAAATAAAAATATCTCATATTTCTAAAAAAAAAAAAGAAAAAATGTTAGTCTGCTATATGAAATATTATGCAGGAACATTTCAATTTTCTAGCTGCCTTTCATTTATTCCCAGAGCTTTTTCTTGTAACTTAGAAAAGTAAAATGCTAATTATGTGTTTAATTGGAAGTTTATTAAAGATTCTTAATGTTTTGTTTTTTATATTTTTTCTCTCCCAATATATTATTTATGTAAGAGCAAAGTTTTTTAGTGGGTTCGGGGAAGCGATGTCCCAGAGATTTGAACTTAAATACTGTCTTAAAATATGAAAATAAGAATCATTAAAAACTTTATTTTAATTAATAAAATGAAGTTGGGAGGCGCATTTGCATGAAAATTAAAGATATTGATATCGTTATAAATTAGCATTTGTGTAAGTGAAGATCCGGTCTAATTTCGGTTGCACAAATATATAATTATGGTTAATAACGAAACAATAAGCAATAAAAAAATTAAATAACATACAATGATTTAAATAGTTTAATTTTTTAATATGAAAAGTCTATTCCACTAACGACAATATATCGAGAAAAATTTATTAATAATTAAATTGAGATACAAACACCAATCTTCGTAGAGCTTCACAAAGTATACCAAGAAGACTCAAATACACCCACAAAATAACTCCATCTAATTTACTAGTAATATATATAGCAAGATAAATTAACAAACTTGTTATTAAATCAAATATTACTATACAAATAATATCATCAACTTCTCCCTTTTTTCTGCCTGTGCTGTTTTCTTATTCTGTTTCGACAGTTGAAATCCACTGCGAAAAATATCCATCGGCGATGAAAAATGGCAACAATGCGACACACAAATGGAAACTGAATGGAAGGAAAAGAATGAAAGAAAGTTGCCCAACTCAAGCCGTGGTGGTGAGAATCAATAGCGGGATGGATCGACGGTTTTAGATGAAAAAACACGAACATATTCTGAAAGAGACGGCAATGACAACAACAATGGCAAGACATTACGTGTAGACTAGCTGGTTATGGGATGTATTTTGGTTATAGGAAAAATTGTCTCAACTTACTTCTTCATTCTCTATGTTCTCATTGATGTTGGTATCTATTTTTAGCTCCCAAAAATTCGGCTATAACGTAGAGAGACTTAATATATATATAACGAGTATAGGGTTTAAATATATTTAAGTTTTGGCTTCAATGTTTTGGGCCATAATTTTAACAGATACAAACTAGAAAAACATGAAACTAGATAGATGTGACCTAGTGGGTATTAGTTTTGCGATACACAATCTCACAATTTTTTGGACAAATTGTCTCTATTATAAAAGGGTTACAAAAAAGTATCATTCAGTTAAGTATGTTCTGATGAGTTATCTTTTTAAGTATGAAAATAGCATGGGTAATCACTCCCAAAATCACTATCTTAAAGAACCAATTATATATATTGTTAATTATTATTCATTGTTTTTAGAATATATTATATACTAATCATATTATTATCTCTCTCCAACTCTTATCAAGTATTTATTTTATTCAAATAAAAAATTACATTAATCTTGAATTTCATATACTTATAATATCACATTATTACATACTCTAAAAATAATAAATAATTTTTCATTATCATAATTTATCACTTGGGTACTATATACTATTATCATAGTTGATCACTTGATTCTATATACAATCATTTTACTTGCGAATAGAGAATAGACAAAATTTCTAATGAGATGGACAAATTTTCTTCTTTAAAACAACTCCAAGCATGTCATGACCAAAACAAAAGATTTTAAGTTATTCATGGAAGAAAGTGTTAGTATTTTAAAATATATATATATTTAAAAATATATTATTATAATAATGGACATTTAAGTTGATGTTTAAATTCAATTATAAATAAAAATTGATTTATAATGAATTTTAAGTCAAAAATGGTAAAAACCAACCTAAAATTTAAATGACTTCAAAAGGGACTTTATAAATTAAAAAATATTAAAATATTTAGGCTTTTGGTTTGCCGTTGATTACCATGTAGGATTGATGTGGAATTTAGCATCGATTCTAAAAATTAATCAACGTAAAACACGTGTAACGTCAATTGATATGTAGGATTGACACATCATTTAGTATAGGTTCTATGTGAATTTTTTCCCTTTATCTCTCCTTCCTTCCCCAAACTCGACAGTTTCCAACTTTGTTTCTCTCATTCCCTTTCTTGTGAAACTCCGATGTCAGCTACATTTATTGACTTAGATTCAACCATTTTTAGTGCTTAAATCTGTGTCTAATCCTCACAATTTTCTTAATTATTTTTTTTTCACTTTCTTACTTACCAAACAAGTTTTTTCTTTCATTTTCTCAATTGGTTAGTCCTTATAAATACTTATATTAACTATTTTGTACTTGTTTGGTATGGTCTAAGTGGAGGCAACTACCCAAGAAACTTGGATCACTTTGTCATAAAATAGCGTTAGTTATGGCTTGTCATTAATGCTTGCCCCCTTATGCTTCCAAATTAAGGGATTGATAAAAAAATAGAGTTCAGGTGATCCACTTGATAGGGTAAGCAATCTAAATGCATAAGACCTATGGACTGACAATTCATAAACTGTGTTTATATCAAGGTACTTAGAATCAAGCAAGTTCTATTAACAATCTAAATACATTAGTGTATTAGTAATGACCTAGTAGTAACGACTTATGAAAGTGATAGTAATTTGTCTTGTCAATGGACCTACCTTTCCATATCTCGAGCAAAGCGCTTACTAATATAATTATGAAACTTGTGTAATTATGTATTTATATATACCCCAATACCCTCGTTAATAAAGGATTTGATTCTCTCTCTAAGTCTCTCTAGAAATCCTATTATACTAGTAATTCTTCAAACATTGTCTACTAATGCACAAAAACTTGATAGTCAAGTTTTGTATTTATAAAAAACTTACAAGTACACGAATCACTTATAATAAACAATAAATATACTCTCATAAGGTTAGTATAAAGAGAAATTATGTGGTCTTAAATAATTCATCAAATATTTAAAAAGAATTAAGAAAATAAAATATGAACATTCTCTCACAATATTTGGGTTTTGAAAATTCTAATATAATAATATACAATTTAAAATAATAAAGATAGAAATAGGTTTCATTCAAATAATTCAAGATAAATATGCAATTCAATCAATGAAGAATTTATAGAAATAATTAGCTAGTGAGCTATACTTGCGTAAAATGAATTAAGTTATTAAAAATATAAATTTAGGTTATTGATTTTTCCTTTTATGTATGAAAATATTCTTAGATAAGAATCAATTTTTTTGCTAATCAAATCAATTAATATCCTTAAGTAGTGTTTATCAATTGATAGATTAAATTATGCTTTATTTTTAAGAAAATAGCTAGCAAACTATTTAAATCATTAATTTAGGCGGAGCACATATTTAAAATTTTATTCAATATATCAAAATTAGATCTAGATATTTTTTTCGAAACCTAATTTTCATATTTAAATCTATTACGAAAAATATATTGTCTATATATTATTAAATAATAATTTTTTGTAAAAATATTGAATAAAGAAGTAATCTCAATTTATTTTATAAAAATGTTCACTTAAATTAATCTTCATAAACATGGAAACAAAACTAAATTCTCGTAATAATAATCAGTCAGATATGTTCAGATTTAATAAATTATTAGTAGACTAAAAATAACATTCATAAAATACAAAAAAGATTAATTTGTATATAAAATTAATAAATACAAATAAGATTTACAATATCAATTAAAGATAGACAAGCATGTCTTACTACGTAACTATAACCTTGATCTTTAATGTATTCTTGAATATATAGATATCTTTTGTATCTTTTTTGTTCTAAAAAACCTCAAAAAGATCTGTCTCTTATTGTTTATAAATCTAACCTATTTGTGAAAACTATAAAAAAAAGATAAGAATAAAATAAAAGCAAGAACATATGGTTGTGAAAACTAATGTATATTACACTATACTATTTGTGACCTAATGAAAATAAAAAGGTTAAATTTATAGATAGAGATTGGCGCAAGGGATTTAGGCTGAATTAAAATAGGCGTACCACGGCCCAAGTTTTTCATCATCGTGGTCCAAGATACGTAACACTTCATCCAAGTCATCCCAAATAGGTCATGTTACGACACCACCTTAATTAACACCCCAGCACAAAAAGTGTACGTGCCTAGTGAATTTATGGAAAAAGGATTGCGCAGTAGGACACAATAATCCTCATCACAACATGAAATGTTTAACTTGAATTCTTACCTTACACCTTTTACATAATGGCTAGTTGTTCATGTAAGGCTTACATGTCTTATTCCTTTAAGCTTTTAAGGTGTAAATTGAGTACGTCAAGTGTTGATCAATTTATATATTTAAAGCTAAAAATACTTGAAATACAACAGAAAATAGTTATGATTTCAAACATATAAATTTGCATAAATAATGATACAACATACATATTCAAACCTATTTGTTTACATTTAAGTACGATAAATTCATAACATAATAGTGCTTTTCAAGCACTCATCACAACCCCATCTAACTTCTTGTTAGTCTCTAGCAAGAAAAGTGATAAAAACTAGAAACAAAAGTAAATAAACTAAATTATTTTTGTATATTGATACAGTTGCAAATAGCATATGCATCAAGCCTTCAAATTCCTAGTTTGTCCAAGTGGATGAGTTTAAATCTCATGAGGATTTTTAGTGATAATACTCACAAACATCTTAACATGCAAAAATTAAAATAAAAAATAAATCAAATGACAAAGTAAAAACTAAAAATAAAAATAACAACTAAAATCAACAAAAGTACAAGTAACAAACAAAAACTAAAATAAATAAAACTTCTCGTACTTTAGTTTCTTTTTAGTTTATAATCAAATCTCAAGTATAATTTAAATCAATATTCCAAAGGTTCAGAGTTTATTGGTTAAATCGGTAGTCATTACAAATTCATACTCTATTACAAAAATATATCAACTTTTACTCATCCAATCCAAGTGTTAGGAATCTGAACTCACTTTGACTCTAATCCTCGCAAGTCATACTCTCAATATCACACTAATTCTATGAATTCAAACACTAAACAAAGATATATGAGAATAGAAGTTATATAAAAAACAAACAAACTAAGGGTTCATATATGATTAAACAAGAAAGGCTCAAAAAGTACTTAACATTGATCTCATGAAATTCATCAAATGATAGGATTTATGAAGAAATCATATTACTATTCTCATGTATCAATTAAAATCATCTAGCAAATATTTCAAATATATGTCTTAAGATGAATGAAAATGCATTGACTTCAAGGTGATTTATTTCCTATTTTTTTTCTTTTATAATAACCATCTCACTAGTTGAAGAACTTGGGTCATAATATTTAGTTATAATATTTATTCTCTCTCTCTCTCTCTCTCTCTCTCTCTGTCTTATAGAATGGATCCATGTACATATGTGTATTTATGAATGGTTAATTTTTGGCTCTTTTGTATTGGATTTAGGGAACCCTATATATATATATATATATATCATTTTTTGGAAGTTAAGCATGAATGCAAAAAAAAAAGCATAAACTTTAAATTTATTCAAATCATTTAATCTAAGCAATGAGAATGAGTATATGATTCTTCATTAGATGTTAAAATTTTTAACAATCAATGCAAAATTTATAGAGATAATCTTATAGTTAGAAATAGTAAGAAAAATGTGTAAAAGAGTAGAAAAATATTATCACTCTGATTAAAATGATATAGACTTAAAATATTATCTCACAAGATAGTCTTGACTATCTAATTCTTTAACACCAATTTTAGGTATATCTCAATATCAACATCTACGCATGAAACACAAATTATGGATAAAAAACTAATTTTTATAATATGTTATGAACTTGTTTAAGACATCAATCAAACAGTGCAAAGACTCAATCATTCACTTTAAATTAACTAAGAGTATAATAATTTTGTAAAAATTTAAAAATGAACCTATCCCTAAATAACTAAATAAATTAAATAAATGCAAATACATGTTTAATAAAAACAAATTAGAATGCCTAATTTCTCATGTAACTTTTTTTCTATCCCCAACCTAGAATCTACATTGTCCTCAATGTATTAAATATAAATCAAAGATAAATAAGAAAAAGAAAAAAAGTTATCCATTTGTCTTGGCTCAATGTGATCAAATAGTGATGTGGTAAGTCATGGTGTATCCATCATCTAACAAAGTTTTATCACACAGGTAAAATGCTTAATACTTCTCATAAATCACATCTTAACAAACATATATGAACTTAACACGTTTAAATAAAATAAACAATGTTCACATTAACATAAAATAAAATACACTAAATGAAAAATATCAAAAAACAAAATAAAAATAAAACAACTACATTAAAATAAAAGCTCATAAAACAAAATACATAAAAGTAAAAATAATTCAGAACAAAGTTAAAACTCAATTCTCCATGTCATTCGATTCTTGGTCATAATCATGTGGATGGCTCGGATGGTCTAAAAACAAACTCTTATTCTGGATTATTGGGTTCTCTCAATTGATTATAATCAACTTTGAGATAAGAAAGTTAACCATTGCATCTCATGGATATTGTGTATATATTCACCTTGAATGTGATGTTCCCCACTTATATATTCAACATGTTGGGTAGTGTATTCTTGGACATAATTCTTCATATAATTCACCTATTCACTTAATTGATGAATTTCATCTTTTATTGAAGCTTTTGAAGAAGAGGCTATACCTGAGGTTAGTTCACTTATGTACGTTGGAGTCAATAATTCACCCAATTATAATAAAACCTCACCCTTTGGATAATTCACACTCGCTTTAGCACACAAAGTTGTAATGAGTTGGGGGGAAGAAATAACTTAAATGGTGATTGTTTGCAGATAATCTCATCCGTTGGTTTATTATGGTTCTGATATCCATACTCATAGTGGATGCTAATACAAAGAGTAATATAACTCATTCTTTGTCTACAAAATTGTTGTGTGTAGTGGGAATGAGTCTATAATAAATAAAGTATTGCCAAATACAGAAAACCTTAGTTAAATGCTTGGCTTCAAAACCTTTATGTTTTTCATTGGAATATTCCTATTCAGCCCCCTCTACTGCTAGGGTTTCTACTACCTCTGTATAGTTCACATTATCCAGATAACTTTCGTACTCATCTTGTCTCAGATCCATTAAATCATAATAAGAATTGATATCTAATGGACCAAACGAGATTTAGATAACTTTCGTACTCATCTTGTCTCAGATCCATTAAATCATAATAAGAATTGATATCTAATGGACCAAACGAGATTTATATACCCTGAACCTTTACTCTATTTTCAACAGCATTGGAAATATTTCCATGGAATTGCCTAACGATGGACTAACAACAACTTTTGGGCTCTTAATGAATCATCTCTATTTAAGTATTTCTCTTATGTCCCTAATCCCCTCAAAATGACTATCTTGTCTGACATGAAATTCCATTCTCCTTCCTAATATAAGTTTTTGTTAATTTCAATCGTCTTGTTAAACCTATTTTTATCTACTACACTAGAAAGTTTGGCTCTATTATATTCTACGAGGATTTATTTTTTCATTTTTAGTGTTACCTCTATTTTTTTGGGAGCCATTAAATCAAGTTCTTAAGAATTAGGGTTTTACAAAAAAAAAACCCCAAATGTTTATACAAAAATATTTTCAAAATTATTCCAAAAAATTTCCTTCACCCTCTCTTAGACCAATTTAGGGTTTGGTATTCTTTAATCCAAAAATCTCAAAAATAATTCACAAAAATTAGAAAGAATAATCCAACAATTATTCTAAATTTTTTTGATCACATACTTATGATTTGTATAGCCTTTTTTTTTTGAAGAAGAAGATGAAGATTGATGAATATCCTTTTTAGAAGATGAACTCCTGAAGAAAAATATTTGATAACAATCTTTCAAGAAATGGCTAGAAATCAATTAGGAATTAAAGGTTATAAGGAAATAGGAAGGATTTTAGGAAAAAAGATAAGATTTTTGGGGGATTTTGAGTGTGAAAGGGAAGAAAATTATTTTTTGGTGAGAAAGAAGGAGAGAAAATGAGAGAAAACTGGTGTGGAAAGCGTACAACTAGTGGTTTTAGTGCAAAATTTGAACGCGGGCTCTGATGCACATTATTTTATGCCACGATGCGAACATAAATTTTTTAGACCAAATGTTTAGATATTAGTGGGATGTGGTATACTCTTACTTCATGGTATGGCATAATAAGATTTTCTTCGCTCCCTAATTTCATCTTGTATAACCCATTTTACGATAAAAAAAGGCCACATCGTGACTCAGATTTTTTTATAAATAAAACTATAATTAAAATAATTCTAAGTACTAAATAATTATAATAAAATAATAATTATCAAAATGAAAAATAATAAATAAATAAAAATAAAACAAAAAAAGATTAATAGATTACCTATCATCTAAGACTTAGTTTATCACCTAAATCAATTCTAAGAAACATGAAAATATAACTAATTCTCATAATAATATTCAGCCAGACATGTTCAGATTTAATAAATGATTAGTAAATTAAAAATAACATTAAAAAAGATACATAAAAATTGAATTTGTAAATAATATAATACAATTAAAATTAATACCTCAATATATTTTTCAGTAAATAAATAATTTTTATAACAATCTCTGATCTAAAAAATCTCCAAAAGATCTACCTATACTGTTATTGAATTAAAATTACTACAAAAAAATAAAGAAAATAAACTCTACAACTACAAATTTTTATCTAATCTATTTTTTTGATCTCAGATACTAGTATATGAAACAAGAAAAATGAGATTTTATTTATAGTTGTAGTTTGGAAAGAAAAATGGATCGTGAGGGATTAATCATCGCGTGATACGATCCAAGTTTATCACACCACAACCCACATTACATATTGATTCGCCTGATTTCAAATAAATAGGATCACACTACTGCATAACATTCCTCCCCCACAACTTAGCATAAGTTATCTGAAATTGATGTTTAAATAGAGTAGTGTGCACCGTAACCTACTATATTTCATGGCTATCGTGACTTACATTGTTTTATTTTACTTTCTTGTTTCATCCCTTACAAACTAGCTAGACCATATGTAAGCTTTACATGTATTATTTCTTTATTCTACTAAAATGAAAATGAGTGCTTCTAGACATGAATCTTCGAGTGTTTATCAATTTAATTAATTTTACTAAAAAAACTTAAAAAATAACATAACATACTTGTGATTCAAAAAACATAAATTTGTTTAAATAATGATAAAATTATATATATTTAAATATTTTTATAATATTTGACAAATAAATCACAAAATAATATTGTTTTTCAAGCACTTATCACCTATCCATCCAAACCTCAATCCATCAACTAATTAGTGACCTAATTGCCTAAATGGCCAATCATCAGTCAAGTAGCTACCAATCAACCTGTCGACCAGCTAGCTAATCCGTCTCTCATCAATGTCTAACCATTTTGTCATATCTAAAAATCCATGAATTTTACTTAAAATGTGATGCAACTATTGAAAATCTTGTCTATTTTATATACATACCACCAAAATTTGGGCTCCATCAAAAGAAACACACGTCCCCATGTGTCATAGGAAGAGTGATTGAAATCTTCAATTCTACTAAGCAAAATTGAATCAGTCTGAACCAAACCAGCTTGTGAGAACAAAACACAAATGGACTAGGTTCCCCATGATTCAGACTAATTTTTGAAGATTTAAGACTGGTTTCGAGATTCTCAAGACGAGACATTCTAGACTATATAGACCTTCTAATCTATAGGTTGACCGACTAGCGAATTACTTAACATACATGGTTCAATTTGTCCAAATCTAACCAAAACTAGTCTGACTAGATAGGTCCGATTAGCTCAAAATCTCATGCTTGTTATCATGCCAAACAAATCTAGGTATCAACTAACAAAACTTCTAAAAAATTAACAATCACACCTAACATCCATGTGTATCCTAATTGCATAGTTAGACATCCTTGTCCCCTGTTCCTTCCCTCTTTCCCCTTCCAAAAGAAGGCTAAATAGGCCTAAAAGTTGATGTTGGAGGAATTTGTACCAAATAGACATGAAAAATCATCATTGGTCTATGAAACAATTTTACTAGTTAATGGTCAATGAACACATGATTTAAATCAAATTAGAAAGTATTTTCATGAAATATTTTTCTATAATAATAATTATTTTTTAATTAAATATATTAATTATTTGGTATCGGTGGATATAAAAAATCATTAATATGAAATTTAATATCTAAATAATATTTAATAAATAAAATATTATTTATTATAATATTACGATATTTGCCCAAGATTAAGCCTCTAAATATTCAAACTTTTAAGGTATATTCAGTGTCGCTACCTCTCGTTTTGCATGATTTGAACTCAAGAAAGTAAAGAATACAAGGTGCAAAAATTAGATTCAACAATTAATATCATTCTTTGTTTTTACATCAAAGTATTTTGAAATTTAATAATTTTTTAGATAAATAATAATAAATATTGCATAGATAAATTTGATTTTTCTTTAATTATTAAACATTATTGACATAAATATTTTTTTAAAAGATTAAACATTTTTTCAAAAAATTAAACATTTTTTATATTAAGATTTTTATACTGCAACAGATAAAACCAATCAAATGTTTTTGTTTTGTATGTTGTCATTCAACTAGTTTGCCAGGATCAGGTGCATTATACAATGATCTTTGGCTAATTTTGTTAGTTGCTAGCTAATATAGGAATTAGTGCCTTCATGTTATGGTTTTTCGTTGACCTCTGTGCTCCGTTCATCAACCAACATTATTGGGAGATTTTATATGAAATAAAAGCAGTACCATATTAGTTGGTCTAAACAAAAATTTACAATATATTCTGATTACTATTATTTCACTGTTTACTTTCTCAAATTTTTATGTAGATCGGGTGCATTATACTACGATCTTTGGCTAATTTTGTTGGTTTCTGGCCAATATAGGAATTAGTGGCTTGTATGTGGCCTTGCATGTTGTGATTTTTCGTTGAGCTTTTTGCTCCTTGTACTATTCATCGTGGGAGATTTGAAATTAAATAAAATCAAAATCATATCGATTTATCTAAAAGAAATTTACTATATATTTCGGTAATCATTATTTTATTGTTTACTTTCCCAATTTTTACTTACACACGTGACACCACTTGTGTGAAAATTTTACGCTATTTTAATTGCAAACAAGTCTATATCATATTTTACACCAATATATGAAAGTTTTATGCACCTATTTAATTTCCCATTTTTAAGATCACGTTTAATTGTCATAATAAGAATGATAATAGATGATTTGATATATTTTTATGTTTGATTTTACTATTGATTTATAATGAAATATAGAGTATTATAAAAATAATAGGAATATTCGTTAATCTTACATTTCTTAAAAATACATTATAATGTCTTATTTTTTTACACATTTATATAATTATTTATTATTTTTCTCATTTGATCTCGTTTAGATTTTAGAAAAAGTTAATTTTTTTTAATTTTACTTTATTTATATTATCATAAATTTTATTTTAATATCATAATTATTTTTATTATATTTTTCAAAGAAATATAATAACAATAATATTGTTTCTATTAAATTTCATTTTTTTTACTATTATTATTTTCATTGCCGTTATGTTTTCAATTTACGAACAAAAATGACATACAAGTATATGAAAATTTCATATACAAATTCTATATTAAAAAATTCTCATAACTCATCCTCTATAAATTATGTTATATCTCATTGAAGTGATTTTCATAAAATTTATAAACATAATTGTCAATCTTATAAGTGTAATTTTGTACTAAAATTATTTTTTTAAAAAAACACCTTCATTTATTTAATTTAAGATGAGATTATAGAGGAAAAAAGTCATAAATACTTATTGGACTAAATAAAGACAATTATATAAAAAGTAAAAAGACTTAAAGAATAAGCCTTAGCAAAACTAGCAAGATGATGGGCCTTTAAATTGGTTGTCCGAGAATAAAACTAGACACTTGTTTGACCACATGAACTCAAACAACAACGAATATCAACCACTATTAATCCATCATGGATATTATGAAAATCATAATATCAACGAATTTAATCAAACTGTAAATAATAAAATAAAACTTATTCTCTTTTTTTGTGTGAATTTTATAAGAAAAAAATAAATAGAGCTCAAAATGAAATATACATAAAATCAACACAACCAATTTATGTGGAAAAATCTTCCCGATGTAGGAAAGAAAAAACCACGACACTTCATTTCCAAAACTTCCACTATCAAGAAAAAATTGTACAAAAGTTATCTCTAGATAAAACTTAAGGCAAACAATCAACAACATCATCAAGAATACAATTTCTTGAAAACTAACAATTATTTCAAGAAAATGGAGAGATCTAATCCAATTTCGTATTCACTGTTCACGACTCAGATTTCCCAAATCGGTGAGCTAAATCCAAATCCCACTGTTCATATTGAAGAGCCTTGAGTCATGAACCTTCGTGCAAAATTTCAGTTTAATTAGACCACAAATAATTTTCTATCAGAACACTTGATGAAGACTTACTGGAGAAGAAAAACTATTCTTTGTTTTTCTGCTAACTGTTACCTCTGAATTCATTCCACAACAAACCCTAATGGATTGATTAATGAAGCAATTAAATAGACAAAATCGCTCCTTCTTTTTCCAAAGACCATGGTACATGGATCTTTTTGAGTTCCTTTAAATAAGAAGAAAAACTCAACAATGAGAAATGTCACGACACATTTTGAATTTTCTCCACTACCACGTGTGAATCACTTTCAACCTCAATATGTCTTTCACAAATTTCAAAAGCAAGCTTACAAGCTTCGCGTAGAGCAAGTAATTGAGCAATAAGTAGGCCATGTGAATGCCCCATTTTTATCGCCTTGGCACGGAGGAAGCCATTTGTATGGTTCCATGCTACAATCCTAAGACCAACAGAGTTTTCACTGTCGACCCATGTTGCATGAGAATTCAACTTTACATAACTAGCAGAGGGTGTATTCCAAACTTGAGATACAACTTTAGTTGGAGAGGCTCTAGTAGAATTGTGAAGACGTAAGGCTTGTTCGTCCTAAGCCAAACACCTCAGCTACAGAGATCATTTTTTTGTCATGAACCCATGTGTTGCGAGCTTTCTAAATGGCCCATAAAGTGCATATGAATAATTCAGTATTAGCTTTACCTAAGTGAAGCAAGTGGAATTCCATCCAATCGATTACTGAAGTTGTATTGGGTCCATCTAATTTGAGATTGAAATTTGACATGGATCAAACATCAATCCACTGTTCACATTTCAGCAAAGCATGAAAACAAGTTTCAGTGAGAAAATGTTACAAAAAGAGAGGACAGGAACTCTCCTTTTCCACAAATTGCCAAATGTGGTTAGTATGTCATAAGCCATTTTCCAGTTAAACAATTTTATTCTATTTGGGATCCTTGCTGTCCAAATCCTCATCCAAAGGAAACTAGATCACGACTGAAACTGAGGCCTAACATTTGAAGTACTTGCCTTCAAAAGAAAGTTGGATTTAATAATGTGATTATTATGGGCACTCTTAATAGAGTATAAGCCATCTTGTTCAAAATTTCAACACAAATTATTAACAACAATATGATCACTTAAATGAATTGATAGTATCTCATTAGCCTATAATGAAATAAAATATTGTTGAACTTTATCCACATCCCGATTTCACACAGGGACTATTTGGTGGCTTAGGTGATACAACACGAAAACCCGAATTGGAGAGCCACGGGTCTTCCTAAATTCAAATGGTCATATCATCACCTATTGTCCATCGCATACCTTTCAATAATATTGGTTTAGTAAAAAATCAAGCTTTTCCAAGTAAAGGAAGGATAGGATTTGACGGGAGATTTGAGAAAGAGACTAATTGGAAAATATTTGGCTTTTAAAACTTGTGCGCAAACAGAGTTAGGATCTTTTATGATTCTTCAACCTTACTTAGCTAATAAAGTTAAATTAAAGCTCTCAAAATCACAGAAACCTATCCTCCTAGTTCTTCTAAACACAAAATTTTCGAAAATAACCGATGGACCCCCTTTGCTAATAGGAAAGGAAGAAAAAAAAAGGGCAAAGAAAGTAGGCCCGGTCCATTTGTAGATTGTCTCGTAAACGGTTCCGTTTTCTCTTGTGAGTTGTGCAGTCCAAGTTATCTTATTCTACTTTGAAATCGAGGTGAATTTCTTTGGTAGGTTCGTTGTTCTTTACTACCCCAAAGGAATCATAATCACATCTCCTCAAATAATCTCTCTTTTCTTCAGCTTGTGCTCGAACTTGAAAAGCAGTAAGAAATGACGAGTTGTATTTTGTGTGGGCATGGATTTGTAGCCAAACCCATTTGCCAAAAAAGCATCTTATCGTCGACGAGAGAACTAAATCGTTTCAGGTATACGAAATTCATGAAGCCTATATGTTGTGGCATACGTGCATCAATGGTGGATTCAGATTCATATGAAAGCTCCTCCAATTTTGTGAAGCGCATGGAACAAGCCTGGTTAATTTCTCAGGTGTGTTCTTTCTTTCTTTTTTCTTTTTTTCGTTTTCCGTTTTTGAAATATATTTTTCCTTGCAATGTTAAGAAGAATTTTAAAATTTAATTTAGGTCAAAGAAAATTTTATTTCTTCGGTTATATGTTAGATTCATGGGAATTGATTTTTCTGGATCCAATTTTGAAATTGGATATCGTATAGCTGATCAGGGGTCGTCAAAGAATTGAAGACAATTAGGATTGTGTGAAAGGCAAAGTATCATAGAGACACCTAACAGACCACATGCCAGGCTATGTTACGTACCCTTCAATTTTCGTGAAGTACCCCTTATTCAAATGACATGACATGGAATTGGATATGGATAATTTGATACTCCAATTTGATGTAAATTTACAAAACAAATTAGAAAAATTGGTGTAAATGACACCCATATATGTATAAAAAATTTACGACTCTTGGTGTCTGGAACATAAAGACGAGGTACTAAGAATTGTTATGAACAAACAGACAAAAATTGGAAACAAACTAGAAAACAGCAAAATCACACTTAAATGATCATAGCAAAGTTCCACTATGTTACAACTTTAAGCCCAAACAGAAACATAACAACTAAAGCCAACTTCGACGATGCAGCAGGAAGAGCTTTGGCAGCAAAGGATCTCAATAAGCAAAACCCATATCCACAGCCTGTCTTCCTTGGATACCTTCAATCCAGCCACACCTAGCACTAACCATCCGACTACCAACCAACTGTTGTTGAAGTGCCATGGAGCATACTTCAGCAGAGGCTTAACTTGAGCAGGGTCCTCAAAGTAAGATACTAATGTGAATTTTTTCAGCAAACCTAACTGCAAACAATTAGTCCTCGTCCAATATTCTGGATGGACATAAAGCAGTTGTTCAGTATTGAGTGATTTCTTGGATACAATTGTAACAGCAAGGCCAGAGACCACCGAACTTTGCTCTGGATGAATCATCCCCTCAATGTTGGGAATTAGTTCAAAAGCTTCACACTCATGATTGCCTCCATGAAATTGCTAAAAGAACGGTAAGATTCAGGCTAAAACAGAACAAGACCCTAAACAATCGTAGATGGATGAGCAATAATGTTAACGAAACTCAGTTCGCAAAAAAGTCTAGAGAACATGGAGATTGGAGGGCTCAGATTGCTAATAAAAGAGGGGTTTAGGAGAAGGAATCTAACAATAGAAACTAGGAATTTTTGCTCAAGATAATCTAAAGAGAGAGACAACCTGGGAATCACGATTAAAATCTGGAAAAGCAGTCCAGCACATAGGCTACAATGAGGAAGCTGAAGAGAACAAAGAAAGCTTTTGGGAGGATGAAATGAAGGAGAAACAAACAAGAGGATGAATGACCTGTGTATGACCTCATAGGGCTTTTGATTTAGGTAGATCTTAGTGGAAGATAAATCCTATGGGAATGAGAAAGATGGAAAAATTGGCAATGTAAGTGGGCCATCGGTGTGAGTTTATATCCCTTTTAATGATTATTAACATGTTTAGTACTCCCATAATACCTAAAGACTATCCTCTTAACAGAGGGATTCAAATTCTGCATTGTGCTGTTGGCTGTTTGACATATGTTTTTGTTGGTGTAAAGATGGTTGTATGTAGACATAGCTGTAAGCTTTTACCAAAGAATTTATTTAAGGATTTTGTCCATCAAAAGTCTATCATATCTCCTATCAAATAGAAGTATCTACATGTGTCTCAAAAGAGAAAGAAGATGATGAACAGTTGTGCTACTTGTTCCGGTTGCTTTGTTTATTTATACCTCATGGGAGATGTTACTTGAGGTTAATTTGTATTCTGATATCTCATTGATTCATACTACTCTTTTTCTGCAGCAACCCAAACCAGTCTCTTGCTCATCCTGCAACTCAAATGGGCATGTAGAATGCAAATGGTGTGCTGCAACGGGCTTTTTTATCCTTGGTGATAACATGCTTTGCCAAGTTCCATCAAGAAATTCTACTTGTGTGATATGCTCTGGCAAGGTAATTAAATCTTTTATTCCTAGTTTTGTTATCCTTATTATTCAATGATGTAGGAGTGGGCAAGTTCTACCTGTTATAAGCCTCTCATAAAAGTTTAACAGGGTTTGCTGAGCTGCTCGGATTGCAAGGGAACCGGTTTTCGTGCTAAGTGGTTAGGAAGACCTCCTATTATGAAGTAGTGTGGTTCTTCCTAACTTGTGGAAACCTGAAATTGCGGACCATTTGAGAGTGAAAACGTTGTGTTGATTTCATGTTCTTAATTCATCACCTCTGGACTTGTCTTCTTTCATTAGATTATTATCAAAAGCTTATGTAATTAACAAATCATCATCAAGATACTCATTATACTATACCAGTGTAGAGTCTTCCACAATTATTGTCCTTGAGTACTTGTAATTTGTACTTTTTTACCCGATAAAAACATGATTTTTGAAGATGTCTTTCATCTTTTGTTCATATTCAATGTCTAATTTATTTTATTTATTATTATTTTTTGCTATTATTATTCAATGTCTGATTGACTTTAATACGATCCAAGCCTAATATCATTTTATAGTTTGATGATTTTGTTAATGATTACATTATTTTTACGGTACTAAACTACTAATCGATTAGTTTTAATGACATATTTATCCATATATGTGATTGAATTTGCTTATTTGACTCCAAGTGAATGCGAGAAAATTTATTTTCAAACCTTGTTTCCATCCAACTTTCCATTTGCTTGATTGTAAATATTCATATAAATTATGTTACTCACTTAATAAAAGATTATAAAGATCAAGTTAACATTTTGAAAAAGATTTTAAAGCATCACTGGCAAGCATTTATAGTGGACATTATTTGCATTCAACTCATTGGTTATATTTTTAGTTTAACATTTAAATAAATTATTAAAATTATATTAATTATGTATTGGACTGTAAGGGGTATAGTAAGCAAGTATCCACGTATAGTGATGGGATTGAATTATTAAAGTTCTAGGATGTTAGAGAAGTAACAAATAGGCGTGTAATCTCACTAAGGTTGTTACAAGATTGATATATATATATATATATATTATAAATTGATTTGATAATAATTCGTAGAGGTAATTTAATTCTCGTTATATTTCTTAAAAGTTAATATAATATCAGAGTTTGAGCTTCGTAGGAAACTCAGTTACACAAACCGGCATTTTTTTGTTGTTTTTTCTTAACGTTCATCAATGATAAATAGAGGTCTTAACAATCAAGGTTATCGTGATATTCTTACACCTCTATTTTTGTTATCTGTTGGTGTTCATCCTATATCTTTTATACCACTTATGAGTATTTCTTTATTGGTGAAACTTGATAATCATAACTATACGATTTGTAGAGATAAAATCTTGACATATGTCACTGCATATGATTTGGAGGGCATCATAGATGGCTCGTTACAACCACCTTATAGAGTTCTTAATGTATCTTTATCTCTTAATCTAACTTTCTTGAATTGGAATAGATTGAATTCCATTGTAAAATGTTGGATATATAGCTCAGTAAATGTGAGTATGTGGGTCATTTAATTGGTGGTATGATTGCTAGAGAATAATGGATTGCTCTTGAAGATTCTTTCTTTGTTGATGTGCAATCCAAGGTGACAGACCTGAGAGGACAATTATAAAATTTGGAGAAAGATAGATTCTTTGTGTCTAAATATACTATAAAGGCAAAAACCATGACTAATCAATTGGCCTCAATAGGTTAACTAATTAGTGAAAAAGAATTGCAACTTTGTGTCTTGAGTGGATTGGGTAGGCAAACATGTTATATACCTTTTATTTATGGTATTAACATGAGAGAAGTTCGTCTTTCATTCAAGACCTTGCATAATATGTTAGAAGGATATGAAAGAATGGTACAAAAAAGAATAATTCTACTCAAGATCGAAAGGTCAGAAATTAAAGAACGCATTCGGAAGTTTTTCAAACCAATGTTGTGAAGTTTCAATCTAAAGGGAGTTCATACTCTCGATTTAATGAAAACAAATTTAATGGTCAATCCAAATAGACCTTTAAATAGTTTCTACAAGGTTTCAAACAATCTAAAAAGTTTGGGAGTTCTATTGGTGGTAAGCTTGGAAATTTCAAGAAACTATATGGTGATCGAATTGTGTGCCAAATACGTGAGAAAGTAGGCCATAATGTCAAACCTTGCTATGTGTTTCATGATATTTTGACTGGAAAGGTTCAAAATTCTTCAACTATGTTAGTTTATACATATTGTGATTTCACCTCTAAAAATGACACTAGTTGTTCTTAGTTTCATGAAATTAAGGTGAGTCGTCATATCACATCTGATCATATCAACTGAGCACTATTATCCCTTACAATGGTGACAAAGGTGTTATGATAGGTAATGATAATCACCTCCTTATTACTCATGTAGGATCTGGTAGTTTATGTGCTAATTTTTGTGTGCTTTCTTTAAATGACCTTTTCCATACTCTTATTGTAGCTTTAAATTCATTATTAGTACATAAATTGTGTAATGATAACAAAGTATCTGTTAAGTTTTATCCTAAAATTTTCTATGTAAATGATCTATATTCCAAGTAGGTAAAGGTTCAAGGTCAGAGTGATAAGGGACTTTCTAAGATTAAAGGTCGTGTTAACAAGATTTCTCATGGTGATCAAGATCAATTCGAGTCACTTGTTTCCTTTTACACTTCATTGGAGCATAGGCATGAAAGATTGAGGCATCCTTCTTTGATACTATCAAAGAAGACTTAAAGAGATATGTTAATACATATTCTATAAAAGTAAATAATAGTACTTTTGCTTTTTGTAAGAGTTGTCACACATCAAAGTCTCACAAGTTACCCTTCTACTCAGCGCATGAGCGTGAAGCTAAACCTTTTGTATTATTGTATCTTGATTTGTGGACTGCTTTTAAAGTAGCATGTACAAATGATTTTTCATGATTTACATGGCTATTTTTGCAGCAGTCTAAGGATTAAACCACCACGGTTTTTGAATGTTTCAAGAAGATGGTTGAAAAGAAATTTAATCTACCTATTAAATCAATTCAAGAAGATCGGGGAACTGAATTTAAACCACTTTCATACATACTAGAACAAGAAGGCATTGTTCATAGGTTAACTTGTCCTTACACATCTGCCTAAAATGGGCTTGTGGAATGTATGCATATGCGTGTCATTGAAATGTGTTTAGCATTATTACAAGCTACTTCTATGAGTGTGCTATACTAGCCTTATACTGTTAAAACTATAGCTTTCCTGATGAATAGAATACCTATAAAAGTGCTTTTTAGTATGCACTTTTTCAAGTGTTATATGGTAAAGTACTTGATTATTCATCCTTAAAGGTATTCGAATGTCAGTGTTTTCCATGCCTCCGTGACTACACTTATAATAAACTTGAACCACTTTTGGTAGAGTGTGTTTTTTTTAGGTTATGGCTATCATCAAAAGGGGTACTTATGTTTGGACAACTACATTGGAAAAAGTTTTGTCACCAAGTATGTTGTGTGTAATGAGAAGTTTTTTCCTTTTTCTCATCTATGTGACAAGTTTCATGAAAATTCTTCTTCTTCTTCTACTTCGTCTTTGATGACTCTATAAAAATAGAGTCATTAGCGCACTTTTTTACTAATGTTTACTTGTTTTATTCAATAAATAGTATTTTTATGACCACATATATTAAAATATAATTTTTTTAGTGAAAAGGGATGAAAATATAATTTTTAAATTTTTTTGAGACTTTTTTGGAATTTTTTGGATTTTTAACACAGGACCAATTAAGAGCTGCCACATGTCATACCATGTAAGTAGATGAGTTGATTGGGTAAGCCACGCAAACACCATGCAAGTAAGGACAACAAATCACGTTACGTCACGTGTGAGGAGGACAAAATATGTGCCACGTGTCAACAAGACGTTCAATCCGAGTTTAGAAATTGATCAACCCTTATTGCCACGTGTCACCTCACCATTGCTCCGCGTGTTCCTATTGTGCGTTACGCCATCCATTTTTGCAAATCACATTGCGCCATGTGTCGTTGACTCAGTGAGCATTGACTTTGACTATTCTCCCCTACCACGCGTCACTCCCTAATTCGCCTAGTGAATTCTAATGCCATATGTCGCATTGTGATTGGCTAGAGCTGTAAGTTTTGCTTGTTTTGATCATAGTTCTTGATCTGAAGTTGATTTGACGGTCTATATCGCACCTGAGCATTATTTAAGCCCCTAATCACTCCATAAACCCAAAATGGCCTCCATTAGCATAATTTTGGTCAATTTTTAGAGCTAAAAAGATAAAAAAAATTCAAGATAGGACACAAGTTTGGTGGAGATTCAAGAGAAGATTAATTTTATAATTCAAGAGATTGATTGTATTTCTTTTTCTACTCTTTATAAAAAATATGAGTTTTATGAACACAATTATGTGTAGTTAATTTATTAATTTAGGGATCTTATGAACCCAATTTTCACCATATGATGATTTAATATTTTAATTATATTATTTAATATGATTTGTATGTTATTAATTATTTGGCCAATAATTTATCTATAAAGACAATTAAATAGATTTGAGAGAATTATTTAATTATTTGTCTTGATTAAATAACATGCATAGTTTCTAGACAGAGATGTATGATTCTTATGTATGTTATCCATAATTGATGAAATTCACAAGTAGTATGCAATTTAATTGGCATTAGAGTGTGATTAAATTAATTACTATATGGTGTGCAGTTTACTTGAGAGAGGAATATATGTTAGGTTAGATTTAATTGATCATGTAATTAAGTGATAATTATTTTGGGGGGATTTTAGCGATTCGCATGTTTAGAAATTTGGAAGATTAAGTATTCCTAGATATTTTCTCATATATCTTTTTTGTTACCAAATTTGATTTAATTAATTATTATTATTTACATTTAGTTATTTTAATTTTGTTTTCTTAAAATATAAAAGCACAAAAAAATTGATTTTTATTTTTTTTAAGTTTTAAAAATTAGTTTCTAATAAAATAATCTCCGTGGGAACAATCTTTTCTTATCATTATATTATTTGTAACGATACGCATACTTTCTTATTCATTGCACACACTTTGTATGTGGCGATCAGTGTCTTACCATTATTATGGTTCCATCTCATTTTCCATTGGCTCATTCTCTCATGACTTCTCAATCATTACCTAGCAATGACACACATGGTGTGATTTTACCTTATGTTCATATGGTTCATTCAAGTGCTCCTCTTAGTTCATCTCCATAGTTTCTTGTGCCTTCTGATCCTATTTCATTGGATATAGCTCATTATGTTCCAGGGAATGAAGTTATGTTAATACCTTCTCCTCGTAAGTAGTTTCCCAGATAATGTATCGGTCAATGCTCCAATCTATGCTAGTGTTACATCTGATATGGCTCTGTCCTCCAGTGATGTACTTGCAAATTTGGTTCCCACTTCGACAAATGTACATTCTATGCTTACAAGATCTAAGGTTGGTATTTTTAAACCTAAAGCATTGCATCTATTCCTTCTAAGACTATTTTTGTTAAACCTCATTCTTATAAAGATGTTCTAAAAATACCTGCTTGGAAAGAAGCAATGTAGAAAGAGATAGATGTCTTAAATAGTAATGAAACATGGGAATTAGTTCATTTTTCAAATGGTCACAAACCTATTACTTGTAAGTGTATTTTTTGAGTAAATTTATTAGCAAATGGATTGTTGGACAAGTATAAAGCAAGGCTTGTTGCAAGAATTTTTTTGTAACTTCTGTGTGGACTACTCATACACTTTTAGTCCAATTGTAAAAACTACCACCATTCATGTAGTTCTCACTTTCGCTATTACTCACGGCTGAAAAGTACTCTAAATTAGTGTCCAATGTTTATAAATTATAAGACTATAAGTGCCTAACTCAGAAATTATGAGACTAAATTATTCATTTGTATATAATAACAAGATTATTGTGATTTTTTCGAGAAAAATTATAGGACCACTAATACCCAATGTAATAATTATAAGATTAAACTATTTAAATTAAATAACTATAAGACTATGATACTTAACTTCTAAAATATTATTATCTAAGATCATGTTTGATAAACATTTTAATTTTTTATTTCAAATTTGTAATGAAAAATTAATTATATAGTTTTTGATTGTTTTATAAATGTAATCACATATGTATTTATAAATAACATTCAAAAGAAAAATGTTAGAATTATTAAAAATTAAGAATATGCTAGTATATAGATGGAAAAGATAAACTTTTACACAAAAATTTGTTAGAATAATATGCTTACACTTAACCCTCTTATTAAAAATATATTTTATTCCTTTTCTATTTTTGTATTTTGCTCTTATCTCTAGCTAATACTATTGTATTTAACCACTACAATGAAGGGCAAACAAATGCTTTTGTTAGGCTCTTTTTGCTTCCTTTGCAGCAAATAAAGCTTCTTTAATGGAAACAATGAAATAGAAGATAATAGCCACGTACCTCTTACAAAGTTCACCCATCTAAATACAACTCCAGCATTAGCTTTTGTCATGGAAAACCAGTCTTCTTAATTTTACCATCAAGCCCACTTTTAATATTAAATCAAATGATACCAATTACCTTTTATGGAAAAATAAATAAATGAAATATGTAGTAACAACCTATGGATTACAGTCTTTTATTAATGAAATAGTTGCATCACCTTCTAGACTCTTGAAGAAAATATTTAGCTCATAAATAAAAACTTTGGAAAAATTAGTACAAAATAAATCTTTGAAGAATATCTAACTTTTGAAAATTTGGATAAACAAGATAGAACTGTCAAAAATTGGATTTATTCATCTCTATCACCTAACTATCTCAAGCATCTTGTTATTCGTCAAACTGTACATGAGTATTAGTTTGCCTTACAGAAAGCTTTTATAGATGATTCATATGCCAAGCTGATGCAACTTAGATGGTAGCTTCAAACCATACGCAACGGAACACAACCAGTGGCGATATACATCAATAAGTGTAGAGACTTGATTAATCACTTAATTACAATAGAAGACAACATCATCCTTAAGGAAAAAGTTCTCTATGTGATTAGTGGTTTATATCATAATTACTCATCATTGGTGATAATTGTTAGTTATGAGAAATGTGATATCAATTCAGATAAACAGTTATCAATGATGAGAACCCATGAAAAAAAATTAGAAATGATGAACTTACCAGATTCATTGCTTATTCAATTTAATATTGCAAAATCATACACACAGCCAATATCACAATCTCAATCTTCACAAATACCATCACATCTCTCTTAGCCTATATCATCATATACTCAACTAATATAACAATCGCAACACTCACAAGTTCCTTCACACCTCTCACAATTTATACCAGATTATACCTAAACATTTGTATCAGTTTACATCGTTAAATCACTTACCATCGTACTCTCTTTTATAATTATCAATCTCAATCTCAATCCCAATCTCACTATCTACCACCACAACAACCTTATCCAACACCACAACCATCTTACTCTTATCAAGCTTCTTACTCTCAACCACGACCTATAGTAGGAAATCCAGGCAGACCACCCTATGATGTGCACTTTCATCAACAAAGACCTCAATGCCAACTATGTAAGAAAGTTGGACATATTGCAGCTCGATGTTACTTTTGTTATATGCAATGCAATAATTATAGACCACCCTTTCATCAATCACCCTATTGTCTTTAGGCAAATTTTACTGATGTGATTGATCTAAACAAACAACATCCCTATTCGTCATTCTATACAACATCACCACCATCTCAACCCATAAAACCGATATCATTTCCTTTCAATCCATCACTTGTTCCATTTTCATCTATATCTCAATAATAATATCAAGACTCATCACCTCCTAGGCATGTTTCCTTTCCTATTACACCACCTTCACATCCAGAAAACTCACCATTAATAAATTATCCACTCAGATTGTTCAATCTCAAAATCTAAGCACTATTGCACATCTTGGTATTCCCACTTAACATCTGACAAGAGTCATCTACTTAATCGTCAAACCGATATTGGATGGAAGAAATATATATTCTAGGAAATGGCCATATTGTTACTATTGCACACTTTGGAAATAGTGTCTGTTAGCTCAAAGATCAGACCTTCAACTTACAGGCTTTCTTTATGTATCTTAGTTAGCTAAAAATATTATTTTAGTCAAGAAACCCTGTATAGACAATAATGTATCAATCGAGTTTTTCCCAAACTTCTTCTCTCTAAAATATATAAATAGTGGCACACAACTTCTAATAAGAGATATAGAGGATGGTCTCTACAAAGTACCTTCATCTACTTCACTTTTGATTGATAACATTGTTCAATCTTAACATCCTTGCAATTTGACTAGCCTTGTTAAACACAATTCAAATGTTAATGGATCTCTATGACATGACAAGTTAGGTCATCCACATCAGTATATATTGAATCTTATTCTCAAAGGTATCAATCTCAAACCCATTGAAAATACTTGCTATGATCTTTACAGTGATTTCCAAATGGGTAAATCATGTGGATTACATATCTCAAATGTTCACTCTATATCATTACACTTATTTGACATTGTTTATGTAGATATTTGGGGTTCTTTCCCAATTATTAGTAGTAATGGTATGAGATATTTATTCTCTTTGTTGATGACTACATTAGATACCAATAGATGCATGTTATCCATCATAAGACATAGGTTGCTCAAATCTTTTAGCATTTTGATGCTTTCGTATATAGACAACTCAATACAAAAATTAAACAGTTACAATCAGATGGTGACATTGAGTTTAAATGCCTTGAACCATTTCTTTTCATTTGTGGTTATGTTAAAAGGATATCGTGGTCTTCCAAATCTTCTCATAATGATGTAGTAAAAAGGAAAAACATATATGTTATTAAAACTGGATTGGCTATAATGGATAGAGCTAGTTTACATTTGTAATAATGGGAATATTGTTTTCTAAATTCTATTTTTTTGATAAACAAATTGCATTTAAAAACTTTGAGTGATAAGTCACCATACCAATTCCTATTTGGAACATATCCAAACTATTATTTGCTAAGGTTGTTCGGTTGTCTGTGCTACCCTTATGTGCGATCTTATAATCAAAACAAATTAGTGCCTAGATCTGTTCCTTGTATTTTCTTGGGATACCTACCAAGATATAAGGGATATCGATGCATGTACATTGTTAACCAAAAGGTTTATATTACACTGCATGTTTAATTCAAAGAAAAAAAAATTCCTCATTTACTACAAGCTTTAGAAAATAACTTCTAAATAACCTATGTTTTCCACTCAATCTACTTCGTGGGCATTTAACTTGCCCATTATCTCTAATACACCAAGGATTATTTTAATACTTTTTTCTACTCAACATGTTTGTAAAACATATGCCTTTGATACATCTATTTCAACTTTATACAATCATGTTTTGTCAACATCACAACCAATACCTACTCATCTAGCTAATAACAGTCATCCAGCTAATAACACTTCACCTTTTAAAACCTCACCAGTGATCCACACTATGCCTATTAATCCTAAGCCTTTAATTTTCATTTTACTTCACTCATCAGTTTTAGACTCTAGCTCTTAAACCTTATCTAGAAATACTCCACTTCTCATCTCTTCAAAACATATGTTTGACCCAACTAGTCTTGAACTATTTTGTAACGTCCTACTATTTCAATTGAACTACCACCACTTACAAACATTCAACCCATGGTTACAAGAGCTAAAGATGGTATCACAAAACCCAAAGTTCTTTTGCCAAAGCTATATTATTTGAGCCTGTATCACTTATAGAAGTACTTGAACACAAATAGTGGGTTGATGCCATGACTCTTGAGTATAATTCATTGACGAAGAACAATACTTGGGTCTTATTTCCTAAAGATAAAAAGGTGATTGAAAATAGATGGGTGTATAAAGTGAAGCTTAGAGATGAAAAGACTTCTAACAAATACAAATCAAGAGTGGTAACAAAAAGATACAACAAAACCAAAGACATAGATTATAAAGAAACATTTAATCCTATTGTTAAGCCCACTACAATTAGAATTTTTCTCACTTTTGCACTATCAGGAAAATAGGTGTATAAGAAAATTAGATATAAACAATGTTTTTCTCGATGGGGATTTAGAGAAAGAAGTCTACGTGACTCAACCACAAGGATTTTTCAATCCAGAATCTCCTACTCATGTATGTAAGCTTAATAAAACATTGTATGGTTTAAAACAGTCACTTAGAGCATAGTTCTTCAAGCTTAGCACATGTCTTCAACATATGGGGTTTCATTCATCCAATTCAGATACCTTTTATTATTTAAATGATGATTTTATTATCTTTTTAATATATATAGATAATATTCTTGTCATTGGGAACAATTCTATTCTTATCCAATCTATTATTAACAAACTACATTCTAACTTTACTTTGAGAGACTTAGGTGAAATTAGTCACTTTTTAGGCATAAAGGTGACAAGAGTTGTAGACACACTACATTTTGCTTAAACCAAATATGTCACTAATTTGCTTGAAAAAGTGTAACTCTATGAAACCAAGTCATATACAATTCCAATGCAACAAGGAAAAGTGTTGTCATAATATGATGGAAAACTATTAGAAGATGAAACTCTATTTATAACAATTATTAGAACACTCCAATACCGCATACTAATAAATCTTACATAGCTTATAATGTCAATAAAATATGTTAATTTCTTCATAAACCAACCATAGTTCATTGGTGTGAAACCAAGAGATTGCTTAGATACTTGTATGTAACATAACATCTTGGTTTACTTTCACAAGTCAAGCGGTCTAGAATTAGAAGCTTTTACGGATATTGATTAGGCTACTAGTTCTTATTATAGACATAGCATAAGAGGTTTTTATGTATTATTTTTTTTGTCACTCACATATTTTATTGAAGTCTTAAAAGTACATGCGTCTAGATCATCCAGAAAAGCTGAGCTTCATGCTTTATGAATTGTTATAACAAGATTATATTGATACAAAAATTACTTGCTAAATTAAATATGGAAATAACTAAAGCTCATGTTATTTTCAGTGATGACACAAGTGTTAGCTTTTTTTTGCTTACTACACACCAAAGCATGTTATTTTATTAGAAAAAAGATACTAATAGAAAAAATTAGAGTTGAATACACACAGTCTAAAAAACAACTTGTATACATTATAACCAAGTCCTTGAGTTCACGATGTTTTCAAGAATTAAGATATATACTTTTACACAAAAGTTTATTAGAATAGTATGCTTACACAGAAACATCTCATTGAAAATAGTTTTTATTTGTTTTCTGTTTCTGTATTTTGTCCTTACCTCTGGTCAAAACTATTGTATTTAACCACCACAATCAATCAATGACAAAAGTATGCTTTATTTTATTTTTTTGGCCATTTTTGCTTCATCAGCTTAAGAAATTATTGTTGCTAAAAAAAATTAAAAATCAGCTATAAATTATGATTTCTTAATTTTCACTTTTTTAATATTTATATATACAGAGACATAAAACTTATTTATTTTTTAAAACTTGTTTGATAAAAAAAAAATCTAAAATCTAACAAAAACATAAAACCCTTAAAATATTACAACACAAAATAACACGCCCTATGTCACACCTTATATATTTTAGCTATGAAATAAAATATTATCTCATCATTTCACTTTAAATACTATCTAATTAAATATCATTTAAACAAATTTAATATTAAACGTCATACCCATTTAATGTTATTAAAATGCTATTTTTTTTATTGTTATAAGTTTTAAAAATATTTATTTTTGAAAGTTTTCAAAATCTAAATAAAAAATTTCTTTTAAGGATTTAACATCAAATTTTAGCTCATTTAGTAATCATTCAGAAAATCAAAATTAAAAGCTGATTTAGTAATCATTCCAAAAATCAAAATTAAAAGTTACTGTAGAACAAACATAATTAAAATTTCAATAAAAAAATCAAATATGAGAAATCAAAATAGATAATCATTCTAATTTTTAATATTTTAATTTTGAAAATAAAATTTTAATTTTTAATATTTTTAAAAATAATAAAAATTACGTGAAAATTAATTTTTATTTTTAATTATAAAAAGTAAAAATTAGAAATCAAATATTATTTGTTTGATAAATATTATTTACCTGTAACTTCAAACAAGGTTTTAATGAAATGGCATTCTTGTAATTCAATGGCAATCAATACTTCCCATATACTCTTCAAACAAGTAATATTTTTTTAAAAAAATAATTTGACAACTAATTTTTATTTTTAATTGTAAAAAATAGAAATTAAAAATCAAATATTACTTGTTGATAATTATTATTTACCCGTCACTTCAAACATGGTTTTCATAAAATGGCATTATGCATTTAATTCAATGTAAACCAATATTTCCTATATACTCTTCTCGGTTTGAAAGCAAACCACCCTAGTGGAATATATAAATGTATGTCTTAAAAGCAAATGCCGCAAGATATATATGCACATAGTGAATCATGGATCCTATCTCTATCGATTGGACATTTGATATTATAAGGCAATTGAATTATGTAATTGCCTTCTAACATCAAATGTAATTGAGTTCTCTTGACTATGCGTAAAAAAGCCATCACTTTAATCAAGCTTTGCATTTTTACTTTGACAAAAACGGAGACCTTTGCCAACACTTGTGGAGTATCACATCCATTGCGTGTCGTTCTTTTACTTTGCCCTATATTATCGCAATACTAGTGAGAGCAATTTTGAATGTATTTCAGGTTTGATTTTTTATTTTATTTTTTGTGATTTTTGAATATTAATTTTCAACTTTTCA
Source organism: Hippophae gyantsensis (assembly GCA_030763125.1). Taxonomy (NCBI): domain Eukaryota; kingdom Viridiplantae; phylum Streptophyta; class Magnoliopsida; order Rosales; family Elaeagnaceae; genus Hippophae; species Hippophae gyantsensis. The sequence goes on from CM061038.1 coordinate 29,136,562, forward strand.
TTTCAATTTATAGTTAATATACAGTCAACAATAAAATAAAATTATCACATTAAAAAATTAAACCAATTCAATCTTTATGTACAATTTATTTTTCTTTGCTTATTAACTTTTACCTACAATAATTTATTCATGTAATCAAATCAAACCCAAATTCATTTCTACTGGCACAAATTTATAACAATAATCAATTCTTGATTTTTTATACCCCAACTTGATTTCTGCGGGCACCAATTTATGGCAATAATTCTAATTATTTTTCAATTTTTAACCCCTAAAATTCAATTTTCATTATACTTTGGATCTTCAATCATTGAATAAAATATTTTCAATTGTCTCAAGATATTAAAAAAATATTGATTTTTACAATTGATTTTTTCTAATTAAAAATTAGCCAATTTTAATTACCGAATTTCAAATTTTAAAAAATAATAACTAAAATTGAATAATTAAACATTGCTAATTTTAAAATTTATAAAATTTAAAAATTAAACAATTAACCAATTTTTAATTTTTACCTTTTTAAACTCTAAACTTCAATTGAAAACTTATTTTCCAAAAGCTAATTTAACTTTCTAAACTCTAAACTTCAATTGAGAACTTATTTCCCAAAACGTTTTTACTCTTCAATATTGAGAAAAATGTCACTAATTTATAATGTAAAATTGAATTACAAAATGTACCCAATTACTAAATTTCTAAGATTTAAAAATTTGATTTGATAATTAAAAATTAAATGATTCTCGAACGGAGTACTAAAATAATAGATTTGATTTGTTTCTTTTTTCTAAGTAAATAATAGATTTCTTTCATAATGAAATATAATTATTTTAAATAACATAAGCTAGACATTGTTATAAAAAAGCTGTGTCAGATTACATATTGTCAGCATCCAATTATGTCAGACAGGGATAACTGTAATACAAATATCTCATCATCCACAGCAATTTCAACAAAACCATTTTCAAAACCATATAAAAATTGCAACAAATCGAGATACACAACAATCAGATCGTCCTACTCAAAAATAATGATAGCCTCTACCAATTAAAAAAGCCTTTTCACAGGCAAAATTTATATAATTTCAGCTTTAAAATTCTAATAAAATCACGGACAAAATATAATGAAGATATTCAACGTTACGAGCATATATATATACTCATTGCCCACAGCAGTTGCAACAAAACGAATTCTCACATTGCAAATACATTATAGTAAGAAATATAACTAAAACTAAAATTCATCCTACTTTTGAAACCACTATTAAAATTTTAGAAAATTTCACAGCCTCAGACCGTCCTAGTTCATGAATTTCAACTTGTGCAAGTTTTGCATCTTGCAATTCAGCTTATACAAAAGTTGGCATCATTGGCTTCATTATTATGAGAAAAAAAAAGTTTATCGATCAATTATCATTCTTTTCAAAGTACTTACAAATTTGTAAGATCAAGAAAAAGAAAAGCAAACAAATTATGTAGGATCTAAACTATTAGAATCCACAAATTAAAACCCTTTTCAAAACAAGTCCACGGTGTAAAAATAATTGCATAAAGTTGATGAGTATGAATTGCATTGCTGGTACTATGGCATCAGATAATAAGCGGAGTTGTTGTCAACACTGTTCATCAGTGAATAAGATTATAGTATCATCACATGCCTCTTAAAATATGTATTAATCGTGTGGTAAAAAATAACCATTAAACAAAAATGTGTAATAGTTTTTTTTGTTGGAGTTACTATTTATGAGCAACAAATACTAATGTAGAGCAAATTAAAATATTGCATAACAATTCAATGCTCTTGCAGTTCCGAGAAATATAAATATTACTCTATCATTAGCAAAACTTGCTCTAAAATAGGGCTACTTTTTTTTTGTCAAAACCAAAATGTGCAAAGTTAAAAAGGCTAAATATTACGAATAGGATATACGAAGAAAAGACAATCCACTGAAAAAATAGTCATGGATCTTGCTCAGAGGTGCATGATATATCACAGTAGAACTCATATGTCCAGACATTAATAAATGCATACTCGTCACGGCAAAGAGTAATATTTAATAGTGAGAATGTAAACTGCTTAAGAGAACACATTGAACTAACAAAAAGTTCAAAGCTAAATAAACAAATAACGATCATAAGAATAATACAAATATACAAAAGGGAATTAACAAAATACTCGAGAGTATTTCCACAATTGGAATTTTGCAGACAATCGACATGGCATCAGATTCTAACCGCCCGTCTGCTTTATCTCATCATTGTTCATAGACATTTACTATGCAGGAAACATAGTAAAGCTCACACCAAATCATTAAATATCCTTAAAAACAATCAAATACCATGACTTTCAATTTTCAGTTTGACAAATTCAACAATTAAGTGAAATTGAGTTGAAATTTAGTAAAGGTAGACATCAGATAATAAGCGGAGTAGTTGTCTACACTTTTGAATTCAGTATGTAGTATAAGTGGTTTATTTTAGAAATTATCATCATTTGTCTACCAATTGTTTCTAAAAATAAAAATAAAAAATAAATGCACAACTGAACATAATTAACAAAAACAAAATGAAATGAGAAGAACTTCAAAAACTGAATATCAACAACACCACTCAGTGTATCATTATGCGGTTATTAAAGTTAATCCACAATTGCTATTTTCCAAATGTTTCAGATCGAACATGACTACAAGTCTATAATAACTGCAACTTGAATGAACAAAAGAAAATTAATAAAAGAGAATGGAATAATTATCGGTAGGTCCATTTGACATCAAGGCAAATAAATCATATGCAATGAGATGGTAAGCCAACCTTTCAATCTATGCATCAGTTATATCTCCTACTGCATTAGAAACTGCCATGTAAGGAGAGGGTAAAACAGATGCACAATAATGAATCAATACGCATAAATGGCAAAACAATAACCATTCGATATCACACCAACAAAATACATCACTTCCTAATAATAGTGAGAAAATAATTTTCGATTTTACCATGACATAATTGGTAGATAGATATCAAACTTCAGATCGTGAAAGTCGAGATACATAACCAGGTAGTAGAAAACGAAAACGATTTGAGAAAATAAATGAATTAGCTTGAACGGAAGCAGGAGAGGAGTCCAGGACTCGAGGGTGAAGAACGAGGAAGAAACGATAGGAGATCGAAACTCCGGAGATAGCAAGTTTTGTGGTTGCTCTGTTAGGGTTTTTGAGTTTAAGTAGGGGCTGACAAAAATTAGGGTTTTTCTTCGAAGGCACAAAAATACCTGATTACCCTTTGACTTTGACGAAACAATAAAGTATCCCCATGGACTGCATTGACCCACAAGAGATCCTCCACAAGCACCTTTATTATTCAAAAGTTTTACCCTTTTATAATCAGAATTGGCTAAGTAACAACCCTCTTTGTGAGATGTCAAAAAGTAACGACAACTAGCTAATTTCTATTAATCTCCATCTTAGTAATTTCTTCGACATCAACTGCCCAAAAAGTATTTCTAATAATATCACAATTTATAATCTCACCTAGAAGCATCAAGTTACTAAAAAAAAATACAAAGTAGGAGAAGAAGAGGGAAATGGAGTAATATGTTTGTATTCTATTATGTGAATAAATGAATATATATTGTGCCTTTATATAAGAGTTACAAGTAAACTAGATATATCTAAAGTAACTAGATATAGATATGTCAGAAGTAAAGAGATATACATTATATATATATATATATATTAATATATTACTACATATACATTAACAGCCCCTCTCAAACTCAAGGTGGATGTGAGACCAACTTGAGGTTGTCAACCAAATTATGAGTGCGTCCTTTGGAAAGTGCCTTAGTGAAAATATTTGCAAGTTGATCGTTGGAGGAAACGGGGAAAAGCTTGAGAGCACCATGGATAAGATGAGAGCGAATAAAGTGACAATCAATCTCGATGTATTTAGTCCGTTCATGGAAGACATCGTTGTGAGCAATATGAATGGCACTCTGATTATCACAATAAAGGGGAGTTGCAGAAGATGTGGACATACCCAAATCCTTAAGGAGCCATCGTAGCCAAATGAGCTCAGATGTGGTATCAGCAAGAGCACGATATTCTACTTCAGTACTGGAGCGGGCCACAAAGGTTTGTTTCTTACTTCGCCAAGAAATCAAAGAAATACCAAGGAGAAAGCAATAACCTGTAGTGGACCTGCGATCAGTAGGATCTCCTGCCCAATCAACATCAGAGAATGCACGAAGTACTAAAGGAGACTGAGTTGAGTAGAAAAGGCCATGGAAAATAGTGCCTTTCAAGTATCGTAGAATACGCAGAACAGCAGCATAATGAGTCGATCGTGGAGCAGACAGATACTAGCTCACTTGATGGACAAACATAAGAGATGTCTGGACGAGTAACTGTAAGATAAACCAGACTGCCAACCAATCGTCTATAAAGAGAGGGATTAGACAATGGTTGCCCTTCTGATGGTGTCAGATGTACATTAAGTTCAACTGGAGTGTCAACAGTCTTGCTGTCAATGAGTCCAGCTTGAGATATGAGGTCAGATGCATACTTTGCTTGAGTAATGTAAAGACCATCTATGGAACGAGTGATCTCAAGACCCAAGAAATAGCTTAAATGTCCAAGGTCTTTCATCTCAAACTGCTGACTAAGAAAATCTTTGAGTTCTTGAATGTCACTAAGGTCATCACCAGTTATGATCATATCATCCACATATAGAAGAAGCAAAATAGTGCCTTTATCATTGTGACGAAGAAATAAGGCAGAATCATAAGGACTGGCAGTGTAACCCAAGCGAAGGATGGTGGAGCTGAATTTGGCAAACCATGCTCGTGGAGCTTGTTTAAGGCCATAAAGTGTACGTCGAAGGGGATAAACCTTATTTGTTTCAACAGAAAGACCAAGAGGAGGTTGCATATAGACTTCTTCATGCAGATCCCCATTAAGGAATGCATTTTTAACATCCATCTGAAAAAGGTCCCATTTACTAGCAGCAGCAACAACTAAGAGGGTACGAACAGAGGAAATATGGGCAACTGGAGCAAAAGTCTCTTCATAATCAATCTCATACTCTTGTGTAAAACCTCTTGCTACAAGACGAGCCTTGTAGCGATCGATAGACCCATCAGAGCGAGTCTTGATCTTATAGATCCACTTACTACCAACCACAGATTGACTAGGAGGGAGAGTAACAAGATCCCAAGTATGGTTTTTGGTTAATGCATCAATTTTTTCTTTCATTGCAATCTGCCAAGAAGGGTTAGTAGATGCCTCACTATAGGTGTGAGGCTCATGGAGTGTAGCAAGGGCAGTGTAACAATGATAGTCAAGTAAATGTGTAGGAATGGATCTTACCCGGGTTGAGTGGCGAGGTGGAATGTCTTGTGGAGGATCTTCAGGCAGAGCAAGAGCAGGGGACCTATGTTCAAGGTGGGGTAGCTCATTATCAACCTGTTCTTCTACAACCTGTCTAGGATAAGATTGAATAGTAAAGTCCATAGGTGGATTAGGAGTATCTTTAGAGGGATCAGGAGACTCATTTGGAAAGATTTCTAAAACATTTGAATTAGTTAAGGAAGAACGAAAGTGAGAAAGTTCAACAAATAAACGGTGTTCCCAAAAGACAACATTACGAGAAACACGAAGACGATGTGAGACATGATCATAGCATCGATACCCTTTTTGAGTTTCACCATAACCAAGAAAACAACAAAGTCTAGATCGAGGCTCAAGTTTGTTGTGTTCGTGAGGTTGAAGAAGAATGAAACAAACAGATCCGAATGAGCGAAGGTAATGATAGTCCGGAAATGATCCAAAAAGGCGCTCATACGGAGTCTGATTATGAATGACAGCGCTTGGAATGCAATTAATGGCATAAACAGCATGAAGAGCAGCTTCACCCCAAAATGGGGCAGGAACTTTGGCAGAAAGAAGAAGAGCACGAACAATGTCAAGAATATGACGAAGTTTTCTTTCGGCTCGACTATTTTGTTGAGAGGTTCCTGGACAGGTTAGATGATGTACAGTGCCATAGGAGTGTAACAGAGTTTGAAAAGCATTTTGAGTATATTCAAGAGCATTATCAGATCGAAAAGTTTTGATATGTTTGGAGAATTATGTTTCAACCATTTTTGCAAAGTTACTGTATATTGGTAAGATTTCAAAACGAGATTTCATTGGAAAGATCCAACTATAATGAGAATAATCAACAATAAAAACAACAAAATATCGAGATCCACCAATACTAGTAACAGGATAAGGTCTCCAAACATCATAATGAATTAACTTAAAAATACTATTAGAGATAGATTTACTATTATTGAAAGGTAAAGCTGGCTGTTTTCCTAACTGAAATGAAGTATAATCAAAATTATCTTTGGACACAGAACCCAATAGACCTTTAGAAGCTAACTGTTGTACTCGAGTGGATGGGGCATGACCAAGACGAGAATGCCAAAGTGCGAGAGAAGGTAAGGAAGAAACTGCAGCAGTTGCAGCAGCAACAGAGGTAGGAGCAACAGGTGGAAGATGAAGATTGTTTACGGGAAACATACGCCCGACCCTAGGACCAGTCCCAAGCTCTTGTCCCGTCCTCAGATCTTGCACAATACACCCAGAATAGTCAAAAATAAGGTGATATCCTAGTTCAACTAATTGTCCCACAGAGCATAAATTATAGGATAGGTTAGGTACATGGAAAACCCCAGGAACAGATAGGGTAGAGGTCGAAACAAAACCTAGACTATTCTCATGAATGGTGGAACCATCAGCTATATGAATATTAAGGGGATGTGGTGCAAGGTCAAGTTTGGAGAATAAAGATGAGTGAGGTGTCATGTGATTGCAACGTGTATAGTCAAAAAGCCAAGTTTGAGACTTATCGGGCAAAACTAAGAGAGTAGTGGAAAGAGATGCATTACCAGCCATTTGAACAGCCTGAGTTATGATCTTCTGTAGTTCAGTGGAGGAGAGGTTGATAGTGGATTCAGAAGACTGGGACTCTGCTGAACTAGAAGGCATCAACGAAGTAGGCTCAGTATTAGCAACAACAGCAGTAGATTTGTTACGACGGTAACAAGTCTCAATGGTGTGGCCATGATGCTTGCAATAATTGTAGAACATTTTATTGCTCTGCCTACGACGATTGTAAAAGCCATAGGAATCACCTGATTGCTGAGGTTGCTCAATGGTAGAAGCAGGAGAAGTAATAGCCAAAACATTGAGCTTATTCTGGGCCTGAAGGGTTGCAAGTCAAGCTTCTTCTCTAACCAACTCATTTACAAAGAAAGATCAAGAGAGGGAGGAGGACTACGATTAAGAAGCTGACCTCGGATGGGCTCAAAGTCCTTGTGGAGTGACATCAAGAACTCATAGAGACGAAATTCATCCCTGACTGTAGCATATTGCTGAGCATCAGTTGAGCATGCCCAAACTGGATCACAAAGGTCAATTTGGTCCCAAAGGAAGCGAAGCTGATCAAAGTAGTCATTGATAGATTGCCCTGGTTCTTGTTGAAGTCGATGCAATTCAACTATTAGCTGATATTTCATGGATCCGTGAGTAGTGGAGTACCTTTTGGCCAACATATCCCATGCTGATTTGGCATCATCAAAGCTGCCCAACAGATTAGAGATGAAGGGAATAGAAGTATTCCGAATCCATGTGAGGATCATGTGGTTGTGACTATCCCATTCAGTCATGCGACGAAGGAAAGTAGCATCTTCTTCACTTGCTTCTTTAACAGGAATGATAATTACACCAGTACAATAATGCGAGAGCATACGATCCTTAAGAAAACTGCGCATAACTTGAGACCATGACAAGTAATTCTTAGTCCCCTCCAATATAGTATTGATAGGGCAAGCAATAAAAGTATCCTTTTTATCCATTTGGAAACACAATATGCAAAAACGGACTACAAAAATGAGATCTACGCAAAAAATTGGGTAGGGTGGACCTGTATTGCGAAATCCCGGTCAATGGTCAACGGTTAGCCCTGGTCAGCGCAGTTAACGGTCAACACGGTCAACGGTCAGCACAGTCAACAGTGCGCGGGTGATGATGACGTCAACCCTAGGGAAATTGCTGATGATGTCACGAGCAGAGTTATGGCATACTTGGCGCGTCAGATGCCCACGCGGTGATGTTGTCGGCGCGTTCGGGCGCGTGCGGTGGCGTATGACTGTGATACACCCACGGTTATGTAGATCGAGTTGCGACGATCACAGTGGTATCTGCAGATAGGTCGTCGGGTTGAGATTCACGGCGGTGGATATTTTCAGCGACGACGCGTGAAAGGACATGCAGATCGTTTGTGCGGCGCGTGAGGGAGCGTGCGGTGTCCGATGGTTGCGATACTTCCACGGTTGTGTAGATCCAGTCAAGCCGATCACAGTGGTATATGCAGAAAAAATTTCAGAACAATATGCACGACAGCGACAGTGATTGCAGTGGTTTGTATGGTACGGAACTCCTTAACAACGACGACTGTAGTTACGGAATCTAAAGACAACGGCTGAAAGACGTCGGAGGTTCAACGGTGAATGATTGCAGTGGCTATTGTGACAGCGGAAGCTATAAGGGTTAAGTAACACCAGAAAAGACATGACTGCTAGAAAGACAAGAATAGTGGCTCTGATACCATGTTAGAAATACTTAATGATTGTATTCTATTCTGTGAATAAATGAATATACATGGTGCCTTTATATAGGAGTTACAAGCAAACTAGATATGTTTAAAGTAACTAGATATAGATATGCCAGAAGTAAAGAGATATACATTAGCAGATATATATATATATATTAATATATTACTAGATATACCTTAACAGAATCCAAGGGTTAATCCTGTGCAAAGGAGTGTTGATACATGGTATCCATCTCATGCCATTAAATATTACTTTTCTTGCTACAATAAAACCCTTCCAACCCCAATAGGAGTTGTTTCTAATTTCTACTTCCAAGAAGGATTTTCCACGAAAATACTTATGCTTAAGCATTTGAGAAAGTAGAGAATTTGGCATGGTTAACACCCTCCCAACTTTGTTTAGCAACCATTGATAAGTTATAAGATCTCAAATCTTTGAACCGAAATCCTCCATCTTTATATATATATATCTTTGAAGGTCTTTCAAGGATTTCCAATGCATCTTCCTTTTAATATCGGAATCGTCCCACCAAAATCGAGCCATTAGAAATGAAACTTCATTACACATGGTTTTGGGCATTCAAAAACAAGACAAGACATGACATATGTCTTTGGGTTGCTCTTGCATTGTTAAGTTATACCCGTGGATGCACTTAAAAAAACCCCAAAATGTCCTTCCAACCAACTATGCGTGTAGTGTTCCATTCTAAATTCCATAAGCGACATGTGGTACCTCCTTTTAATTCGTCAGCATAATTTTCTCAATTTTACAAGTGATTTACGATCTATCGATCCTAATATAACTCAAAAATATATTAATTTTCTCAATATAAATTTAAAATAATATGCGTGGGTGGTAACTGAATTCCTTAAAACTCTTAATTATCATGAAAAATTTGATTTGGGCTTATTAATTAATTATTAATTTATATTATTTTTGTTAGGTTAAATAGTATAATCGTGAGAATTATGATCGTTGTGATTGATCCGATTTGCAGAGAGAGAAACTAGAGAGAAATCAAAGAATTTTGTAGAGTGTGTGGATCTCTTATGAGTTATATATATATAGAACATTGCATGTACACGTGACGATTATATAGATAATACACATCACAGTATGTCAGAGAAAAACAAGAGTAAAAGAAAATACATTTAAAACTTAAGGTCGATCACACCATGGTTTGATCTAGAGGTCGACCTTCTAACACCAAGGATCTCATGTGTAGGCAAACCTCTACTACTTGTGTCGTTGTGGGCGCGAGCACAAGTAAAATTTCCTAGGATGATTCGTCTAATGGCTCGAACTATCAATTATATCAGGCTTGATGGCTTGAACTGTCAATTATATCAGGCTTCAAGTCGATTCTTACGTCGAAACAATATACTTATTTATAAAATTATAATTATATTCCTTCAAACCGATACTTATGTTTATCATTGTGTTACATTAACGCATACGTGGGTTCGCTTTACATTCCAGGTGGATATACATTCATAAATTAATGAATAAACATTTATGAGTAAACACTCGATGTATATTACTAACAACTAATCCAATATCAATATATATACATATACATATATATATATATATATATATATATATAATAAATTATTACACAAATTTAAAATTGGCACATATTCCATCAGTTATTTAGTTGGAGATACTGTAGTATGTAATTTTTTGTTTGTTTGTGATAATGGCAGTCGCTGGCATTCATCGACGGTGACGACAATCTGCATTGGGTTAGAACTAGAGGAAATAGAAAGGAAGATGAAATCATTATGGATGGATAATTTGGAAAGCATAGAAAGGAAATAAATTACTCAATGATAATAGCCTAAAATCGCTCAACCAAAATCATTCGATATGCAGCGAGTGGCAAGTAATTAAAAATTGCGTGAACGTAAATGTGAAAGAAGTAAAAATAACAGACACATACTTTTTACTTCAAAACAACTTAGATCAACCATCATTTAAGGTAAAATCATGAGCAAATTAGAACACCTAACCTATCAATTATAAAAATTTCAATATTCAAGTATAGAGAAAGGTATTAGACTATTCTTACATAGACAAATTTTTAATTTATTTTATTTAGGAGCCATGCATCACTTTATCTACATAGCCTCCAAAGTACGAGTACGAATCAAAAGCCACATTATAATATACTCGAACACAGCTAATCAAACCCGTCCACAAAATCTGCAAATGGCTAGTATAGAAACTCAAATATGTATGTTATAAATGTATCTCAATATAAATAAAATCATAACTCTGATTCATAGAAATATTAGAACTCATACTTTTAGAACAAATTAATTAATATCACACTTAGAAAACAACCAACCTAGTAATACCCACACATACTACTAGACAATCATAATAGTATCAAAGATTACCTCGATGTGATTTCCACAAGAAAGTTGAGATGAAACAACAAATGCACAATAAAATAAATAACTCTTAAAATAGTTACAAAGTGAGTGAAAAGAACAATGGAGTAGGTTTGTATTTATAAAAACTTTGGATTCCTAAACCTACCCATATTATATGAGTCACCAATACCCTTTAAAAATTCATGAAAATGAAAAGAAAAAATTACATCAAGTTTAAAAGAAATTGAAATTACTCTATTACGATAAATCATGTTATAGAACTCTACTCGAAAGAACTAGATCAAACTCCATCAAAGTTCAATCAATCTACCATAGATCAATCGATCGATCTTTGACTCAATTGCTTGAGTCCCTAAATCTATGAAACTAGAGAGAGGTTAGATCGATGTCGATCGTTCTAGCCACCTTAACCAACATGGTTCATATTTCACTAAAAAAATCCGAAGTGTAGGGGACACAGTAGTAGTGAATGCATGAATGTGAACATATTACTCTATGAGATAGTTTAAGTGATATACTTAAAATACGATTATCTAAAAAGATTGCAAATCAATCATTTCTTTAGCTTACTTGTTTAGCATGAAATTCGAACCTAAAAATTAATTTACATATAAATATTTTGTTCATGAAAATCACCAACCCTTATAGTACTTATATAATTGTAGAGCGACATAAGGAAAAATGATCGGTTTAACAAATGGACCTTTATACTTGGCATTTCTTTTTGAAAAATAAAAAAGTAACATCTTTTAGAATTTGTAACTATAAAATTAATAACACACAGTATCTTTTGTTTATATATTTTTATTATTAAAAAAAATTATTTATTATTCACGTGTTAATTTTATTTTTCTAAATTTTAGAGATTGTCTTTTTGTTAATAGATTATACTTGGTGGTTAATTAATTCGGCTAAATTGACTAAATTATTTTGCAACTAATTAATTGCGATAGTGTATGAAAATACAATTTAGTTTGTATGTAAATTGGCAGTGTTTGATATTTTAAAAAGAATGGCTTGATTTAAATCTTCTCACGTATATATAGTAACATAAAAAATTTGATGTTAGCCGAGAGGTGAAGAAAAAAGAGAAAAATAAAAAATTGCTAAACTTAGTATCTCTTAGTCAAAAATCACCATTGTATTGAAATCTATGTACAAAACACATGTATATATTTGGGATTTCAATTATGGTTGTCAATATGTAAAAGAAAAAAAAAAGGTTATATATGTATCAGCAGTCACCACCATCATCTCTCTTAAGATCAGATGGAGGCAAAAAACAATCCATGGACAAACCACAAACATTGAAGCCAATATCTTCAATTGTCCAAGCTTCAACAAATTTTCTTTTGTGATTAAGAGACCCTCCATATCGATAAAGCATAGAAGAAGTTGTTCCACTATGGGCTATGTTTATTCCATCAACATATCTATAATCTTCAATAGTTGTTTCCATACTTGTTTCCCAGAATACACATTGATCTGATATTTTCTTGGAATTCATTTTTACTAATTTTGTGTCCTCAAATTGCACCATTAGTCCCGTTCGTTGGCTGAAGTATCCCCATATTCTATGATGAACAATCTCTGTTAGTGGTGTACTTTGTGCTTTCAGGATATTTGAGGGTGTCTCCAGCTTAAGAACAAAACAATCTTCTTCCTTAATGGTCTTCTCTCCAATGCATACTGATTCCAAGAATAAGTTGGCTATGCTCTTAGGTTCCAGACCCTAATGAAAATATTAAAATATTGTTAAAACCACACTCGTAATGAATAACTGAACAACTAAACAGTAGTAAATTTTTTATTAAAAAATAATAAGATATTAATTGTACCTGAAAGAAGCGACGGAGGGGTCTTGGGGGACCTTTGTTGGCGTGACAAGGTTGAGAAGAACACTGATTCCAAGCAACTTTACCATCACTTCCCGCACTGACTTTAAATCCAGAAACAACCAATTCCAAATACCACAAGTCTGGGTTCTTTTGCCATAAAACAAACCCACCAATCTCACCTTTACCAATAGTATGAACACTACTACTATCTTCACCCTCCTGCATTGCTGAACCGTTCATCTTCACTTGCCCCACCGCATACATACTACTTACTGTGTTCAACATCGCTAGTCCTCCAACTGCAGCTAGATACTGTTGCACTATATATTTAGCTGTCGAAGTCTCCTGCATGCATATATGTTCATCCAATAACAATTTAACTGTTATTTTTAATACCATAAAAACATCTCAACATTTAATCCCGGCCTATCGCAATATTTCATGTGAAATACAAAACTTTCATGCATGTGCTTAGTGGTGGATCTAGGACTCAAGTTAAGAGGTTATATCGGTTAATAATCAATAATGTAAAATTCACACAAAAAAATTTACAAATTAAGAAATAATTAAATATTAGAGATTTAAAAATTTTAAGTGGAATTTTTTTAAAATAATATGTATTAAAATGCGGGATTATTATGAATTTTAATTAAAAATAATCAAATTTACAAGTAAAATTTGAGGTTGAAACAATTTACACTTAGAATATTAGTTTAAAATTTAACTTGAGAATGTACATTATAATTTTTATAAAAAAAATTACAATTACATCTTTAATCAAGTGAAGAGAAATACGTGCACTTTTAGATATGAAATGTATTTGTTACTGGCTTCAATTTTATAACAATGTGACGTTAGAAAAATGCTCATCTTTTGATCCCGCCTCAAAATGAAAATTCTAAAGTTGATTCAAAACGCAATAACTTCAAAGTATTAATATAAATGTAAGATTTTTTTTGTGTAAATTGTGAAATGTTATTTTTTAAAAAAATTAAGGTAAATACAATTGAAAGTTTTAAGGACATTAATGAGCTCCTTCAGCCTTTATGATCCTCCTCTTTCACAAAAAGATTCACTTCAGCCTTTATTAGCAAATAGCATGTTAGAATTCACATCTTTAAAACTGAACCCCAAAATATATATAATTAATTCAGCAAATTACTTTTATACGTGTAAACTTGAAATTAGCTTGCTAATCTCTAATAGGAACATAAAGCATAACTCCTTCAGAAATAACAAAGGAATAATTAAAAACTCTTTACTAGTATAATCTATTTTGTATATATGTTCCTAAAAATTAAGTATTTATTAATATTCTGCTATGTTCCAATCTTATCTATTTTTTTCCTTCATATGTTCCAATCTCATCATGGGTTAACTAGTGTTGTTTTGCATGTTATAGAGTATATTATATTTTACTCTTCATTATTTTCGTGAAGAAAGTGTGTTTAAGGAATATGACATTGATGTATATATATGCAAGGATATTCGAATACTTTAATTTTGTAAATGTTAACATAAAATAATTGGGATTCAAAAATTTAGGTGTTAATTCTATTTTTTTCAATTTTATGTAAATTTTTGTACGAAGAAATAATGTAAAATGCATGCAGTTGATATTAATGGTGTCCTTACAATGGAAGCATCTCTAATGGGACGAGAAAGAGCATCAGCAGCTTGGATTTGATGAGGGATCAAAGGAGTGCCAACAAGCTTAAGCAAAGCCATAAATTCACTGTTTGATCCAGAAGATAACAGATGTGAAGATTGTGAAGAAGAACACTGCTTGTCAGATTGAGCTTTCATCAAATCAATTAGATTTTTCCAACGTGATGAAGAAGTAGACCCCATTTTTGTGAACATTTCCTCAGGTATAGGTACCTCCAACACCGTTTCAAGCCCATTTTCTTTATCAAAATTGGGACAAAGTTTTCTCATTTAATATATTTTAAAATAAAAATTAAATAAACATGAAAGAGGGTTGATTTAATAGAGAAAGAGGAATAGGAGACACTTGAAAGAAAGTGATCGCCAGTTCCTCTTTCTCAACCCCAAATCCTAAAAGAAACAGTTGGTTTTGGTATTGAATGAATAAAGAAAAAGAGAAGACGTACAAAGATGGGTTTTCTTACCTAAGGTGGCCCTTAAGAGTAGGGGGTCTCTCAGCGAATTTCTAGCGCCATATATATTAGGGACATTATTTTAGGACTCTAGCTCTTCTTATCTTCTTCTTTTTTTTTAATTATAATAATCATGTAATTATTATTTTAAAACTTAAATATTTTACTCAAAAATGTAAGCTCAGGTTACTTTTTAAGACATGTAAATGTAAGGTAAAGTTCAATCCTAAGGGATGATTATGCTTTATAATTAAAATCATTATATTTTAGATAGTTTCATAAAATAATAGTAAGTTATAAATAGAAAATAATTATTTAAAAAATTAAAAATTAACGTAATATTTACTCTATTAAATTATCTAAATTGTTGACATTATTTTTTATTATTTACCTATTTAATACATATATATTCTTAAATAAAGTTTTAAAAAATATAAAAATAAAAAAAATTCAATCTAATTATTTAAATTCTTCTTTATTTTATATTAAAAATATATTTTACTACATAATTATATATATATATATATAATATTAATATATTAATCGGACATTAATAAACTGACAATTTTTTAACTCTCGAGTTTTGGCTCGGTGCTTGATAGGCACTCCTCGTAATTTTTTTTGAAAACATGTGATTTTATTTGGAATTTTTTTGAAAACACGTGATTTTATAAACTTTTGGTCTTCCTTAATAATTCATATTATAATTGGGATTATTGTTAACCTTATAACCTAACTATCTTGTGCTATTTATGACACATAGATTCATAATCCAATTATCTTGTATTATTTTTGAAATAAAAAATAAATTTTGATAATTTTTTTAAAATTTTTTGAATAAAATATGAAGAATGTGATTGTGACTAAATTGGTTATATTTATTTTTTTCAGTAAACTCTTCTTAATCTTTTTAATTTTAATTTACATGATTATTACATTAATTATTCTATATTTTATGAATAATTAGTCTTTTAATGTGATTATTCATTTATCAAAATTATGATCATGGAATTTTTTGATTAGTTACATAAAATAATATAAAATAATTTTGATTAGTTACATAAAAAAAATTGAATATAACAAATTCTTATGGTTTAAATTCCCACCATACAATTTATTAAAAAAAATGATCGATAAAATAAGAAAAAATGAAATAAAAACAAAAACAAATTGCATTTAAGACATAGGCCAGGACGTGAACTTACATATGTGAACTTTAGGATAAAAACAACTATTTTTGTGTTAGAAGGTGGATTCATTGATATAATAATACATATTTAGGAGTATTCAAAAATTATCAGTAATACTTATATAAGCTGAATAAATTCAACTTATATTGCTCGTTTGTTTTCTTTGATTGTGTTGGATTAATTTTAAAAAAATCTTAAAATTAATTTAAAATAGATTAGAAGGTTATTAATATTATTTTATTTTATTTTTTATATTATAATTTTATTAAATAAAAATTCAAAAAATTAAAATTACTGTTTGGATTGGACTTATAATATCATATAAATATATGTAACTCATGTTAATATTTATATAAGCATGTGATTATTGTTTAAATTATATATTTCTATAAGTAATTTATGTTGAAATTAATGTCAAATAAAATTGTGAATTCTTATTTTAGTCTTTGTGCTATTTAAAACATAGATTTTTGTTGATTTATTATTTTGAAAAATTAAAATCCTTATAGGTTATAAACTTAATGAAAATTTAAAACATAAAATTTAAGAAAATACTATTTAATTATTAAAAATAAAAATAAAATATGATGATAGAAAAAAAAATCAACCTAATCCAATCTTAAACCAACCCAAAATTTTGGTTTGAATTTTTCATTTTTCAAAAAAAAAATAAAATGAATTAAATCAATTTTTAACTTTTTTTGGGATAATAAATTCTTAACTTTTAAGAAGTAACTTTATTATTATTATTTCGTTTTCAATTTTATTGGAACAAATCCCATCGTATAAAAATACAAATTACGAACTATACCGAAGAGAAAGAAAAAAAAATTCAAAAATTGCAAAGATAATAATAAAATGCTTCTATACTAGCCCAGCCCATCTCACGCCTTAGCCTTCTCAATTCTCAAAGCCTCCACATTGGTTGGTTTACCTTTACCCATTGTCGTCGTCAACAATGAAGGCTTCCTTGAAGGGTAGGTATGACACCGAAAAGTGCGGCGGCGCTACCGGAACATTCGCCTTCAACGCCGGCGATGTTAAGCTCAAGGCTTCTATGACTGACGCCACTTTTTCCGCAGGCCCTAGCTTTAACGGCTTGGTCCTTTCAGTTGAGAAACCTGGCTTCTTCACCGTCGATTATAATGTTCCCAAGAAGGTACATCCAGATTTTTCAGAACAATCATGCTTGGTTGATAAGAGAATCACTATAAAGGAACCCAAAAGCAATTAAAAACTTTTAAATTCTAAACTCTTGAGGGCTTCCAGTTGCTAATTCGAATTATTGGCCCTTTTCTTGGTCTTTTGACTGTTTTTGTGACTTTTTTTTTTAGCTTATACAGCTTTAAGATTCTCTTATAATCCCTTCTATTATTATCGTTCTATCAATTTACTCCGAGAATTACTAGGGAATGTATTTGACAATTTCGATAGTTATGTTTATTTAGCTAGCTATGGAATTCATTTCCTAGATTTGTGATGCAGGATTTTCGCTTCCAGTTTATGAACTCAGTGAGAATTGCAGAAAAGCCGTTGAATTTGACTTACATTCACAGTAGGGGTGACAATAGGACTTTGTTAGATGGAACATTGGTGTTCGATTCGGCCAACAAGGTTTCAGCTAACCACATGCTTGGAACAGGGAATTGCAAGGTGAAGTATTCTTATGTGCATGGTGGGCTCACTACCTTTGAGCCTTGCTATGATTTGGCTAAGAATTCTTGGGACTTCGCGGTTTCACGGAAAGTTTATGGTGGTGATGTTTTTAAGGCTACATACCAAACATCGAGCAAGGTTTTGGGGATGGAGTGGTCAAAGAATTCAAACAGAACTGGCTGCTTCAAGGTTTGTATAATTTTTGTTTTTGATTGATTTGCTAGTACATGCTGTTAAGTTATATTTGATATTGTAATTCACTTATACTTCACTTGTACTATACTTGTATTATTTCACTTGTATTACACTTCCACTATTGCACTTGTATTTCACTTGTACTATACTTATTATTTCACTTGTACTACACTTGTTACAATCTTTTAAATAGAGTTCTTTTTGTACATTTTAAAACACACCAATACAACATTAAATCATTCTTTCTTCTTATCTCTCTATACTCTTCACATGGTATCAGAGCCTCTCATATACCTCTAAAATTTCTATCAAAATTTCAACTCTCTCCATCATAGCCAACCCGGTTCACCCTAATCCGGTTCACCCTAATCCGGTTCACTCCAACCCGGCTCACCTCAAATTGGCTCACTCCAACCCGACTCACCTCAACCCAATTCCAGGCTTGTTTTCAACTCCTCTTTTCATTTTTAAGGATATCTCCTTTATACTGTTTCTATATATTTGTTTTATATTTCCTCCATTATTTCGTTAAAATGGACTGAAATGATGTCCCAAAACCAATCTCTACCACCCTTGATGATACTAACTACCTAGTTTGGGCACAAGCAATGAAAAGTTTCTTGAAAGGACGCAAGCTATGACGTTTCATAACTGGTGATATCTCTATACTCATCCAAGAAACCACTAAAAACAACTCCTTATTTGCTGACCGCCTTGAAGACTGGGAGAGTAAACATCATCAAATTATTACCTGGTTTCGTAACACCACCTTACCCTCTATCCATGGTGAATTTGGGTGTTTTGACACTGTCAAAAAAGTTTGGAAATTTCTTGAGGCTCGCTTCACTACAACCGATTTGGCCAACCAATATCAACTTCTAACAACTCTTCATACCAAACGCCAAAGGGCTGATCAAATCATTAACCAATTTCTCTCTAAAATGCATACTATTTGGGATCAACTCGCGCTCTTTGAACCAACTTGGACGAACAAGATTGATGCTGAGATGTTTACAACTTACCGTAATCATCAACGTCTTGTTATTTTTCTCATGGCTCTCCATGATCAATTTGAACCTGTTCGAGCTTCCTTACTTCATCAGAGTCCTTTTCCATCCTTAGATATTGCTGTGACCGAGCTTCGCTCTGAAGAAACTCGGATGGGGGTTTTCAAAGTTCATCATACAGATTCTGTTCTTGCCACCCCCTCTTATCGCCCTAAAGGAGGTTCTAAAGAAGACTTCAAACATCAAGGCTGCACCTAATGTCACAATCCCAATCATGAGCTTCTTACATGTCCCATTCGGGTATGTATCTATTGTCACAAGAAGGGTCCAGGACACTTTAACAGAGATTGCTTTCAGAATCCCTTTCAACATTTCTCACGGAATCCCTCTCAACATGCTTCAGGTTAAAATAGTAACTCATCTATCACTACTCCTGTTTCTGAGGATAATCATGACAGATTTACCTTCTCTACTCAAGAACATGAAAGTCTTCTTAAACATGTTCTCTCACATTCTAGTAATCCTTCTCCTACTGCCTTGTCTCTCACATCAGGTAATTTTTTATGGTATTTTGATTCTGCTTGTTGTAATCATATGACTCATGATACTCACATCTTTTCTCCCACACAATCTTCCATCTCAAACCTTTAACTCAAACTGTCAATGGTTCACATATGCATGTTAATGTTGTAGGACAAGTTTCCACATCTTCTATATCACTTTCTGACACCTTTCATATTCCCAACTTTACTCTAAATCTTATCTCTGTTAGTCAATTATGTGAACTTGGTCTTACTATTACTTTTTCCTCTTTTGGTTATTATGTGCAGGATCCACAGACATGACAGATCCTTAGGATAGGCCGTAAGATTGGACGATTATTTGAACTTATCAACCTTCATCTACCCAATTCTCCTCATACTTCTGTTGCTGCTTCTACTACTCCTATCAACCTATGGTACGCTTCGTCAGGCCATACGCCATAGGGACGTCTCGTCCCTTAGCATCTTCTGGTAAATTAGGATTTGTTTCTATTTCTGATAATATAAATTGTTTGCCTTGTCAATTGGGAAAACAACCTGCTTTATGTTTTAATAAAAGTGATTCTATTTCTGTCTTCCCTTTTGACTTAATTCATTCTGATGTTTGGGGTCCATCTCCACATCCTACTATGAGGGGATGTGTTTACTTTGTCATTTTTATTGATGATTATTCAAGATTCACGTGAATTTTTCTCATAAAACATAAATCTGAATTACCTAAAATTTATTATGATTTTGCCCAAATGGTTAAAACCCAATTTTCTCAAAATATCAAAGTACTTAGAGCTGATAATGCTATGGAATATAAAGAAACAAATTTTTTAAATTTTCTTCGATAAAATGGGACTCTTTCTCAATATATTGTCCTAGCACATCTCAACAAAATGGAAGAGCTGAGCAAAAACACAGACATATTCTTAATATTGTCCGTACTTTCCTCATTTCTAGTTCTTGTCCTGAACGCTTTTAGGATGAAGCACCTCTTATGGCTGTTTATACCATCAATCGTGTTCACATGCCTATTATTCACAATCAATCCCCTTATGAGGATCTCTATAGTACTTCTCCATCTTATGAACTGCTCAAAGTGTTTGGTTGTGCCTGTTTTGTTCTTCTTTACCCTTATGAACGCAATAAATTAGAACCTCGTGCTCGTCTTTGTTGTTTCTTAGGGTATGAAATAGAACACAAAGGCTATCGTTGTTGGGACCCTATCTCTAAACGATTGCGCATCTCTCGTCATGTCATATTTTGGGAATATAAAATGTCTTCCTCTATTTCCTCATTTCATGTCTCATCTCCTACCTCACTCTCATTTTTTAATGACCCAATTATTGATTTATTTCCTCATGACATTGCTCCATTACCCTCATCATCGTCTACTACGGCTTCTCCTGATGTGTCTGCTCCTTCTGTTGATCCTACCATAACATCTTCTGAAGACCAATTACCTGATTGTCTAGAGTCATCACTTCGTCGTTCTACTCGTGTAAGTAGTCTTCCTTTTCATTTTAGTGATTACCAATGTTTCTCTACTATTTTGTCTCATCATGAACCCCAAAATTATAGAGAAGCTAGTTCTAATCCTCATTGGCAGCAAGCTATGACAGATGAATTACAGGCATTAACAAAAGCACATACATGGGATCTTGTTGATCTTCCATCTAATAAATCTCTGATTGGTTGTAAGCCGATTTTCAAAATCAAAACTCATTCAGATGGGTCTGTGGAACGATATAAAGCTCGTCTGGTTGCAAAGGGTTTTACACAAGAATATGGAATCGACTATGAAGAAACTTTTGCACTTGTAGCTCACCTCATCTCTGTTCGAAGTATCATTGCTGTTGCTGCTGCTTGAAATTAGAACATGTTTCAAATGGATGTCAAAAATGTTACTCTGAACAATCAGGTAGTTGGTCTTCAGAAGATGTTGTTATGGTAGGATCAACAGAAGGAGCAGACACATCAGGAGAAGCCGTAGTAGACGATGGTGAGGGTAATAGAGCAATGTCAGGAGGAAATAAATCAATAGTTGGGTCATTAAAAAATGAGAATGAGGTAGTAGATGAGACATGAAATGAGGAAATAGAGGAAAATATTTTATATTCCCAAAAGATGACATGACGAGAGATGCGCAATCATTTAGAGATAGGGTCCCAACAACGATAGCCTTTGTGTTCTATTCCATACCCTAAGAAACAACAAAGACGAGCACGAGGTTCTAATTTATTGCATTCATGAGGGTGAAGAAAAACAAAATAGGCACAACCAAACACTTTGAGCAGTTCATAAGATGGAGAAGTACTATAGAGACGCTCATAAGGGTATTGATTGTGAATAATAGGCATGTGAACACGATTGATGATATAAACAGCCGTAAGAGCTGCTTCACCCCAAAAGCGTTCAGGACAAGAACTAGAAATGAGGAGAGTGCAAACAGTATTAAGAATATGTCTGTGTTTTTGCTCAGCTCTTCCATTTTGTTGAGATGTGCCAGGATAAGAATATTGAGAAAGAGTCCCATTTTGTCGAAGAAAATTTAAAAAATTTGTTTCTTTATATTCCATCGCATTATCAGCTCTAAGTACTTTGATATTTTGAGAAAATTAGGTTTTAATCATTTGGGCAAAATCATAATAAATTTTGGGTAATTCAGATCTATGTTTCATGAGAAAAATCCATGTGAATCTTGAATAATCATCAATAAAAATGACAAAGTAAACACATCCCCCCATAGTAGGATGTAGAGATGGATCTCAAACATCAGAATGAATTAAGTCAAAAGGGGAGACAAAAGTAGAATTACCTTTATTAAAACATAAAGCAGCTTGTTTTCTCAATTGACAAGGCAAACAATTTATATTATCAGAAATAAAAACAGATCCTAATTTACCAGAAGATGCTAAGGGACGAAGACGTATGGCCTAGACGAGCATGCCATAGGTTGATAGGAGTAGTAGAAGCAGCAGTGGAAGTATGAGGAGAATTGGGTAGATGAAGGTTGATAAGTTCAAATAATCGTCCAATCTTACGGCATATCTCAAGGATTTGTCCTTTCTGTGGATCCTGCACATGACAACCAGAAGAGGAAAAAGTGATAATAAGATCAAGTTTACATAATTGACCAACAGAAATAAGATTTAGAGTAAGGTTGGGAATATGAAAGGTGTCAAAAAGTGATATAGAAGATGTGAAAACTTGTCCTACAGTATTAACATGCATATGTGAACCATTGTCAGTTTGAATTAAAGGTTTGGAGATGGAAGATTGTGTGGAAGAGAAGATGTGAGTATCATGAGTCATATGATTACAACAAACAGAATCAAAATACCATAAAGATTTACCTGATGTGAGAGACAAGGCAGTAGGAGGAGGATTACTATATTGTGAGAGAACATGTTTAAGAAGACCTTCAAGTTCTTGAGTAGAGAAGGTAAATTTGTCATGATTATCCTCAGAAATAGCAGCAGTGATAGATGAGTTACTATTTTTACCTGAAGCATGTTGAGAGGGATTCCGAAAGCAATCTCTATTAAAATGTTCTGGACCCTTCTTGTGACAATATATACATACCCGAATGGGACATGTAAGAGACTCATGATTGGGGTTGTGACAGTAGGTGCAACCTTGATGTTTGAAGTCTTCTTTAGAACCTCTTTTAGGGCGATAAGAGGGGGTGGCAAGAACAGAATCTGTATGATGAACTTTGAAAACCTCCATCCGAGTTTCTTCAGAGCGAAGCTCGGTCATAGCAGTATCTAAGGATGGAAAAGGACTCCGATGGAGTAAGGAAGCCCGAACAGGTTCAAATCGATCATGGAGAGTCGTGAGAAAAATAACCAGACGCTGGTGATTACGGTAAGTTGCAAACATCTCAGCATCAATCTTGTTGGTTCAGAGAGAGCGAGTTGATCCCAAATAATATGCATTTTAGAGAGAAATTGGTTAATGGTTTGATCAGCCCTTTGGCGTTTGGTATGAAGAGTTGTTAGAAGTTGATATTGGTTGGCCAAATCTGTTGTAGTGAAGCGAGCCTCAAGAAATTTCCAAACTTCTTTGGCAGTGTCAAAACACTCAAATTCACCATGGATGGAGGGTAAGGTGGTGTTACGAAACCAGGTAATAATTTGATGATGTTTACTCTCCCAGTCTTCAAGGCGGTCAGCAAATAAGGAGTTGTTTTCAGTGGTTTCTTGGATAGGTATAAAGATATCACCAGTTATGAAACGTTATAGCTTGCGTCCTTTCAAGAAACTTTTCATTGCTTGTGCCCAGGCTAGGTAGTTAGTATCATCAAGGGTGGTAGAGATTGGTTTTGGGATATCATTTCGGTCCATTTTAACGAAATAATGGAGGAAATATATAGAAACAATATAAAGGAGATATCCTTAAAAATGAAAAAAGGAGTTGAAAATAAGCCTGGAACTGGGTTGGAGTGAGTTGAGGTGAGTCGGGTTGGGATGAATCGGGTTTAGAGTTAACCGAGTTAAGGTTGGCTGTGATGAAAAGAGGCAAAATTTTGATAGAAATTTTAGAGGTATATGAGAGGCTCTGATACCATGTGAAGAGTATAGAGAGAAAAGAATGATTTAATGTTGTATTGGTGTGTACATAAAGAACCCTATTTATAGGGTTGTAACAAGTGTAGTACAAGTAAAATAGTGGAAGTGTAGTACAAGTAAAATAATATAAGTGAATTACAATATCAAATATAACTTAACATCTTCCCTCAAACTCTAGGAGGAAGAGAAACAATCAACTTGAGTTTGGAAACTAATTCTTGAAATCTGCCTAGTAGATGAGATTTGGTGAAGATGTTAACTGTTTGATCTGTGGAGGATATTGATTTGAGACAAACAGTGTCTTGAAGAACATGTTGACGAACAAAATGACAATCAATCTCGATATGTTTTGTTCGTTCATGAAATACATTATTGTGAACAATCTGAATAGTACTCTGATTGTCACAATATAGGATAGTTGCAGTTGATTGGAGAACACCCATATCAACAAGTAACCAACGGATCCAAAGAAGTTCTTGAGTGGTGTCAGCAAGAGCACGATATTCAGCTTCAATGCTGGATCGAGAAGTGAGGGGTTGTTTCTTGCTTCGTCAAGATATGAGAGAGTTCCAAGAAAGAAACAATATCTAGTGGTAGAGCGACGAACAGTTGGGTCACCTGCCCAATCAACATCAGAGTAGGCGGAAAGAAGAAGATTAGACTTGTTGGAGAAGTGGAGACCGTGAAACATGGTGCCTTTGATGTAGCGGAGAATGCGAAGAACCGTAGTATAATGGGTAGACCGTGGAGCAGACATGAATTGACTAACCAGATGAACAACATAGGCAATGTCAGGACGAGTGATTGTGAGATAAATAAAACTGTCTACTAGTTGTCTGTATAATGTGGCATCTGAGAGAATAATACCATCTAATGGAGTAAGTTTGACATTGGTTTTTAGAGGTGTTGATGCAGTTTTGCAATCAGTAAGACTAGCCCGATTAAGCATATCGAAAGAGTACTTTGCTTGAGAGAGATAATATCCTTGAGAATCAGATGAGATTTCTAGGTCCAAAAAGTAGTGGAGACGACCAAGGTCTTTTATTTCAAATTGATGGCTCAGAAACTGCTTGAGATCAATAATTCTATTAGAGTCATTCCCTGTTATGATCATATCATTTACATAAAGGAGTAGAAGTGTTACACCAGTGAGAGTCTTCCGAATAAAGAGACCGGAGTCATAAGAACTGGAAGTGAAGCCAAAGTCAGTAAGTGTAGAGCTGAATTTGACAAACCAAGCCCGAGGAGCTTGTTTGAGGCCATAGAGAGCACGACGAAGTCTGCATACTTGATGAGGTGAATGAGTGTATCCAGGAGTAGGTTTCATATAAACTTCCTCAGTTATGTCTTCATTGAGAAAAACATTTTTGACATCCATTTGAAACATGTTCCAATTTCGGGCAGTAGCAACAACAATGATACTTCGAACAGAGGTGAGGCGAGCTACAGGTGCAAAAGTTTCTTCATAGTTGATTCCATATTCCTGTGTAAAACCCTTTGCAACTAGACGAGCTTTAGTTTGAGGGGGGTTGTTAAGTTATATTTGATATTGTAATTCACTTATACTATACTTGTACTACACTTATACTATTTCACTTGTATTATACTTATTATTTCACTTGTACTATACTTACTATTTCACTTGTACTATACTTACTATTTCACTTGTACTACACTTGTATTATACTTGTTACAACCCTATAAATAGAGTTCTCTATGTACATTCTAAAACACACCAATACAACATTAGATCATTCTTTCTTCTTATCTCTCTATACTCTTCACACATGTTTTCAATTATATTTTGAGAAAGTGACGATCTTGTGAGTTTTTGAGATAATCTTGTGAGTTGAATTTGCTCCTCTTTTGCTTCTATTTATATGCTCATTATTGCAGCTACATACGTTGAGCCTTTTTAGAGGCATGGCTGTAAAACAATGAGATTTATCCCGAGACACAACTTGTTCCATGATTGGATAGAAATGCAATATTTTAGTACGTAATTGGACTCTAAGTGTCATTACTGAATAGTCTTTTATGTAAGTGGCTTAAATAGGCTTTAAGTAGTTGTAGAAAACTTTTGAACTATTTTGAGTTACAGACGGAAATTAGCTTTACTTGTCCCTCCTTGATGATATGGATGTGCCTCCTCTGCCTACAAAAATGCATATAATTTAAAATTTTAGATAGGGTGCTTACTCTAAGATGTACGGAATTGTCCCCAATTCCTTACAGTTACTCTTTGTATTGTTTCCTAATCTTGAAAAGTTGTCCGGTGCATCCAAGTAGTAAAGTTTTGGCTATTTGCTTTGTGATAGAATGAAGATCAGTATTTGATGATAAAACACTTTACAGAATCAATTTCACTGTCACTCAAGCTGAGTTATGGTCCGATGCTGTTCCTTAATAGGTCGACTTAGCATTGAAAGATCCGCACTGAAGTTCTACTCTTTTATTTTTTCTTCCACCTATCGTTATGATTTAGTTTTGAAAGATCAGCAAAGTCTTTGATGCATGCTTTTGATTTCTTTCATATACTCACTCTTTCTCTGACTTTAACTAGGAAAACCTGGGATTTCAGCTGTTCAGGAATTGAATGAGGCTTGATCTTACTCGTCTTTTAAAAGACTTGTTAACTCTAGGGACATGTTTGATTAATTGATTACTCTGACAGGACTCTAATTTATTGATGCAATACATGGTTTGCTTATCTTTAGTAGTTCAACGATTGATAGTTGCAAATTTTGAACTTTTTCCTTGGTATATAGATCTCATTCTTTTTAGTTTTCACTTTTGTAAGGTTATTGCATCCCTCAATTTGGGTGAAGAAGTGAAGGTACCAAAATTAAGTGCTGAGACTATGTGGAATTTTGAAATGTGATCTTTATAAGCATGGCAGATGCCAATGCGATAAACAGCCAGAGTCTCTCATGTCTATGAAATTATGATAAACAGCATCTGATCTTGTTATGTGTAATTTGACTCCAATTTGCTGTCTTTTCATCAAATCTTCACTTATGGAGTATATGGGGACAGTTTTAAATGCTCCATAAGTTACATTGTCTATGATACTAAAATCTTCTATATTCTTGGACTTTTCGCAGAAAAGAAAATCAATTTGTTATGATTGGCAGAGTCTATATTGAACTAGTCTTGCATTATATGCAACTCTAATATGAAGCACCTTCTTTATGAACACTCTATGTTTATTTGTATTAGTTTTGACATCCTATACTGGTCATTGATTTATAGTGATGGAGATCTATAATACATTAAGTTTTCTCTAATTTCCCCACTTTCCCTTTTCTTTTCGTTTCTTTTATTTTCATGTTCCTTTTTGCCTTCTCCCAAATTGCAATCTGAGGAGTGAGGGTTTGTCGCTCATGGGAATTTTCGACAGTAATCACGCAACACTATTTCACAATGTAATTTAGGTTTTGAGAATTTTGCAATAAAAATTTAGTAAATTTGTGACAAGCAATTGTAGCGCATGGGATGAAAAAACATAAATTTACAGACATGTAAAAATTTATAGTGATGCAAACACAATTTTATCATTGTATGTGTATGTAAAAAAATATATAAAGAGTGAATCGAAATATATTATGAAATATAGATAACTCAAACTTGTAATTATTGGTATAATTTAAGCTTATTTTGTAAGTTATTTTAATTTTCAGTACCTACAACTTTACTTGCTAATCTCGGAGCTGATTATGTATCGTTACATATTAGCTAAAGAACTTTTAAGATATTCATATTTTGATCTATTTTCAACAAAGTTTTTGGATTCTTTTTCTCTAACTAAACTTTTATATAGTTTGTGTTATTTTTGTGATTAAGTTTTATTACGTCAATTTAATCATAAAAAAAATCAGTAAATAGAATATGGATATTTTTAGGTAGAGAAATTTTTTTTAGATATATTTGTAAAATAAATGGAAGTTTAATAATTCGAAAACTATTTATCCTAAAATATTCTTATACCTAAGAACAAAAAATGGGTTAAATCTCACCGTATAACCCGTTTCACATGTTTGAATTTTAAAACTAAACTATACTCCATGCCCACCCTATTTCCACCCCCATTAATTAAATACACATGTACATTCAAAAATAAAAAAATCATATATTAGTTTTGAATCATTACTTGTGGTATTTCAAGTCGATGTGTTAGTAATATAAATGCATAATTTCTATTAAAAAATAAAATATTCATTATTTTATTAAAATAACAATTAATAAGATTAATAGAAAGTACTACCTCACTTATTCCTATATTCATGAATATTTTTTCTTTAAAAACATGTTTTACACAAACATTAATTCGAATAAACATATATTCATATTTAATGCTTGCTCAAAATGAACATATTTTAAAGTAAAACATATGTTTATGTTACTTGGTAATAAATATGTACTTGTTTGAATAAAGGACTATTTTAAAAAATATGCCATTTAAAAAAATGTAAAGGATCTCCAACTAGTTTTTTTTTCCTCAAGTGATTTTTATTTTGTATCTTTGAGTTTAGATTTATTTTTATAGTTATATATGGGGTTTACCATGTTTATTTGTAGGAAGAAAACACAAATTGTCTAAATTTTTAGATCTTAAAAAAAACATTTAGGCGAGATTGTGGGACGACCCTTATCTAGCACATAATTGGCGGGCCATCACAATCTAGCACATTTACTAAACTGGATAGGTCATGTCGGGCTTCAACCGTCCTAAAATGTAAAACCTTATATATTTTTAAAAAACATATATAATATGTTACCTATTATTCGAATGTAATGTCTTGTGTTTTTTTATTCTAAATGTAAGACTTTATTTCAATTATTCTATCTGAGTTCTAACAATCGTTATTGAATATAAAGTCTTATATATTTTTGGGATATATATGTAATGTGTTGTATAAGTTAAAAATATAAAACCTTACATACTGTTTTAAGCTAACCTTACATTTGGGGACTTCCTCTATGATTCCTAAAATTTTAGCATGATCATTGACGAAAATTAATAAAACTTCAACCGGAATATCAATCATTGTCATTAGATTTATAGCGAGACATTAATCTCATTTTATGTAAGTTAAAAATTAGAGTTATTTGATTTTTTTATTAGATAATTAAATATGACATAGTTTTATAATTAGTTATTACTGGTTAAAAAAAATTATTAATTCATTAAAAGGAAGTTATTTGATACAAAACGTACCAACCTTAACGTACTGCCAATATTACACATCAAGGCTCTTCCATGTATATAAATGGGGAACAAATGAGAATAACGATACATGTATCAATAAAAAGAACAAAAGGTGACATGTTTAATATGTAAAAAAAAAAGAGGAAAAAAATAACGTATTTAATAATTATTATATTAAAAAATCTAAAATAATTTTAAATTTAATCCATTTAAGTTTATTATTTAGAATTTAAATTTTAAGATTTATGATTTAAAATTTAAAATAAAGATTTACGATTTAACGAACAAAAAAAAATATTTTAATATGATAATGTTTTTATTTATTTATTTAAAATATGTTTTTAAATTATTGATATTTCTTTTGTTCAATTTGTTTTTTACAATAATACTTATATCAATCCCGAATTCCCATACATGCTTTTTATTGAAAGTTTTAAACATCTATATTGTTGAAATTTGGAATAGATGACATATTATGTCATTAAAAATATGAGTACTTTGTCTTAAGACCAAAAAAAAAATGTAATCCACTTTGACATATTTAAAACTAGTCTCCTATTCTGTAAATAAGCACGTATTTAGCACAAAAATGTGTACGCATTGAATATATATTCAAATATATGAGTGGGCATTATTTTTTAAAAAAATCCAAACCAATCGAACCCGGCTCAACTAAACTTGTACAAATTTTGAAGATTGAATGACTTGGTCAAGGTCCAAAAAGTTATATATATATAAAAGAACTGATGTTGGCAATTTGGTTGGGATTTTCAATTTAAAAAAAAAAAACTATCACAAACCAATAGATGCTATATTAAAAACTATCATTTTTAAAATTATTTTTATTTTAAAATTTTTAATCATTTAAGTTTTTTATCTTAATTAATTGTTCAGAACGTTTTGAGCAAGTTTAATATTATATCGACGAGAATTGCAAAAGATATATATGCAATACACCTTAACTAAAAAGTGTAGAAACATTAAGCAATTTGAGTTGTCAAAATATATTCTCAATTCTCTCAACATAGAGACAGTACAATTCAAGCACCATAAGCTCCACCGATATTCCAACACATTCTATAGGTTTGTTGTCTAAATTTTGTATTCATGTTATTTGAATTCATTTTACTTATTTTAAGAGTTTAAATGGTAAATATCTTATCTAAAGATTGAGTAATGTTTTCTCATGTTTAAATTTATTACACTTTTAAGGAAAAAAAAATACTTTATTCTACGTACAATATATTAGTCTAAAATTTTTGTTCATGTTGTTTAAATTCATTTTACTTATTCTAAAAGTTAAAATGATAAATATTATTTGTACTACGCTTAGCTCAACAGAGGATACAAGACATCTTGAGATATACACGTAAGATTCAAAAAAATTCGATGTTAATGTTCAAACTAATTCCTAACTAATAAGACGAATATACCTTAATACGTGTTTGTTTCGTTTTCTCCAACTCTCAAACCCAAGACCTAGCTTTTAAATAAAAGCTTAAGAAACAAGTTGGTACCATATGTGTTAGTATCTCAATTAATACAAAATTGCTTCCTAATAAGGTACTTAAGGGCCAAATATCAAATTCGAAACTTGAAGAGAACGAAAAAAACACATGTCAAATTATGATTGTCCTACCGTGAACATAGATCAATGCAGAGCATCAATACCAAAATCATTAGATCCACGTAAATATTCCGAGATATCTTATGTCATCCGCTAAGCTAATTACAATACAAACAAATATGTTTTCTAAAGAATGAGTAATGTTATCTCATGGTTAAATTTATTAAAATTTTAAGGAAAAAAAAGTACTTTATTCTACGTACAATATATTAGAGATTCATTTCCAAGAAAATTATAAATCCAAACGTAGGTTTGCTTGAAGGTTATTTTTGGGAGATAATAAGTATATTAAGGTTTAGGTTTTCTAAATCCTTCGATATAAATTCAAATTGTAAATTAGACCAAATTAATTGCATCCGTCACTTGTTTATGTTACTTGGTTGTCAAATAAATTTAGATCATTAAAAAATATAAGAATTTTTTTTGCTTCACTCTTTAATAACTATTTTAATTTCTAAATTTTATAATAGTTTTGGAATTAAATTTACCTTTTCAATTTTTTGAAAAAAAAATGAAAGTTCTTTGAAAAATAATTTTTAGTTTCAATTTGAAAAATAAAAATTGAATAATAGATCTAATTTTCAATTTCCAAGTTTCTAAGTTTCAAAATTCAATTTCAAATTTATTTTTATTAAATAATCATTTTGAATATAATTAAGTAGTTTCACTCTTTAATAACTATTTTAATTTCTAAATTTTATAATACCTTAGTTTTGGAATTAAATTTACATTTCAATTTTTTGAAAAAAAATGAAAGTTCATTGAAAAATAATTTTTAGTTTCAATTTGAAAAATAAAAATTGAATATTAGATCTAATTTTCAATTTCCAAGTTTCTAAGCTTCAAAATTCAATTTCAAATTTATTTTTATTAATAATCATTTTGAATATAATTAAGTACGAGCATGGGTAGGTTATTTATTTAGTGTCAAGAAATAAAAAAAAATTAGTTCCAAATTTAATTTTAATAAAAAAATTGAAATTTAATTGAATTTCAAAACTGAAATTCATAATTTATAAAATAAAAAATAAAAATAACTGACAAACATACCTAATTTCAAAATTTGTAAAACTAAAAATTGAGAATTAAAATCATTACCAAAGAACCCATGATAATTTTGCTTGAGCCTTTCACTCGCATGTTACCTATGAAGAGGAAAGCATTATAATGCCAAAAAAGGATGGATGACAAGGTGTTCCGAGTTTTAATTGATGGGGAAGAAAAAACCGATATTCTAAGCGGTTAATAGGAAACAAATCAAACAGGAATTGACAATCCCTTTTTTGCCATGCTATCCAACACATCATTGAGCGCTTGACAAAGGCCTACTATCTGCAAAAGTAATATGTCAAATAAAAAACTCAATATATTGGGTATTTATATCTAATAACAAAATAATAAAAATAGCATGTTTTGTAATTAAAATACAATTTTAAAAAATAATATATATATATATATGAGGTGGCACAAAAGTTACTTAAGTTATATCATTTTATATTGTTTAATCCATTAAATTAAAAACGGTGTCAATTAGTCTCGTAACATTGTAAAAACGAAAAATTAAATATAAATTATATTATTTTGTCAGTAATTTCAATGAGAGTCTTTAATAAAGATGAAATTTAATATGAAATAGTTTAAAGAAAAAATAAATAATAATAAAATTCAAATAAAAAGTTAGTTAAATATATATTTTAATTTATAATAAAATTAAAAATTAAAAAAATATTAAAATAAAAAGTATGGAAATTAACAAATATTAAAAATGAATATTTTGTGAATTTTTCATATTAATTGTGACTTTACCATCGTTAAATATTCATGTTTTAATCGCATTTAATCAATTGATAAAAGAATAATAATAATATTTTAATAAAAAAATCTTTAAAATAATATAATTTATCTTTAATGGACTCTTTTTACATAGTTAAGAAACTAAATAATACTGTTTCTAATCTAAAGAACTAAATGACACAAATGTCTTAACATAAAGGACTCCTTGACATTTTTCTCAATATATTAAAAAAGAACTTCTTATCAGTACATTAAACAAAAGATAAATAAATCAGGCAGGGAGTTGTTTTTTTCTTCTTTTTTCAGCAAAAAAATTATTTTTCTCCTTTATACCACTAACATCAATTAGTATCAAAGTTCGTCCGTAATTGGGTGGCTGAGTCTTAAATGTCACGACTCACATACTCATATAGAATTGGAACAGTAACACGGTAAGTTACCTGTTGATCCCACTGTTGCAGCTCTTCTGTGTCATCCTCAAAATGTATAACAGCTTCAACCTGTCATTAAAAATAAAAAAATTCAAATGAATACCGGTGTGGTACAGAAAATAAATTTCCCTATGAAACCAGCAGAGCAAAACCAAGGCATTTCAGGTTTTGTAACATTTTCAGTTTTCCACCTAATTCTATAAACAAATTTTGATCCACAGAGTTGCATGCTGCCACCAATCAAACCATTTTGTTCCAAAAAAACCCATCGAACCATGACAAAACTATGCCATGTAACAAACGATTGCATCAGTTGCTGTTGAAATCTGAAGGATTTGTTTTTTTAATTAATTGTTTGATTTTATATGGGAATTTGTACTGTTAATGAGGAGGTCGCTCCATTTTAAAATTAGGTTATTTTTTTCTTTTCCTTTACCTAGTTTTTACTATAAATATGTATCAAATTTATATGTAAAATTCATTCAAACATATAATACAGAAACACAATTTCAATTCTCAATTCCATATCCTTTTTCACATGCTATCAGTGCTTTGGTTCACCCTAGCCTAGCTTTAGATTTAGATTTCCATGGCTGAAAAGTTTTCAACCAAAAATAAAAAAAAATACTCTAAACTTCCAAAAATACAGAAATTATCCCCAATTTGAATTCCAATGGATTGAATAACTCATCCCTACAATTCACCATTTAAGAAAAAATTAGAGAATGGGAGTATTCTGGTGACTCTTCGGAAAATGGTACAAAGAGTGTTCGAGTTTCTAACTGGGCTAAACCAAGAACTTGATGCAAAGGGGAGAGTGTCTGGCCAAAATTACCTTCTGGCCAAGAGGTGTTCTCTAATGTTTGCCAGGAGGAAACCCAACGGCTGGTCATGGCCTAAACTGGTGGCTTCGACAACACCTTATCTTCTATTCGAGAGATGACCTTTGAGGTTTGCTGGGAGGAAAACCAACAACAGGTTATGGTCAAAACTAGTGGCTCCAACAGTAGGGTGGCACCGACTGGTGGCTTCAATGCTAGGGTACTTTGGTCTTCTCATGATGTCTCTGCCCTAGCTGCTAAGGATGGATGCAAGGACGGTTATGTTAATAACCATAAGCGCCTGCATCGGTTTCGGGTAAATTCGGGTATTAACTGCCGGTAATAAACGAATAATAGTTACCCTACTGTTTAACCATTTCTTATTTCAGAACATTTATTCAAAAATATATTTAGTTTAAAAAAATTAAAACATAAATACTTACTCTATACAAATTATTTAAAATATTAACATTAATTTACATTTTTTAACTACTTAGCACATGCTTTTAAATATAATAATATTAAAAAAATATATGAAGAATAAATAAAATCCAATCTACTTATTCAAAATATTGTATTTTAATATAAAAAAATATTTCTATAAATAATTATATATACAAAAATATAAAAATAATATATGTTCAATTTTAATTAACCACAATTTTGATATTATAATAACCATCCTGATCTTACGCCTAATTGATTATGGTTATTTTCAAAGAAAAACTATCATACTTTTACGGTTAACCACGATTTTAATTATCCACGAATAAAATGCCCATCCTTAGTAGCTGCTGGAGGAAGTTGAAGAATGAGTTCTTCGCAAGAAAGCAAGGTTGTTCTATTAGTGATGGAGGTGGTCTTTGACCTTACGTGGCCCAGTGGAGTTTATGTAGTACATGGCTAGATTAACTTCGAAAAATCACTCAGAGTGATTTGGACCTAGTGAGCTTTATGAGCCAGCAAATGTAATTCACTCCCTATTCTATTTTAAGTACCAAATAAGTCAAAGCATATCAGTGGTGCAAATAAGTCAAAGCAATCGGAGCCTACTGACCCCTCAAATAATGCACCCATTCTTTGTGAGCGTCATGTGGATATCCATGACTTTTCTCCTATCGAGAAAACGTTAGCATATTTTTCTTGGATTTCTCTCTACTCTCTTACTTATTCTTATAATGATGAAATTGTTTGGGAGTTCTATGCTGCCCTAAATCCTATTATCTCTACTGACATTTCTATCTCTTTTGTCCTTAGAGAGCGTAGAGTCTGCTTCCTAGAGATAATATTATTAGTTTATTATTTCTTCCAGATGTTGAGTTCCATTCTTTTACCATTATTCCTTTTCAATTTGAAAATATTACTTCTAGTTATCTTCCTAATGAATTTAATTTTGTGAACGATCGCAACATGATTGAGATGGCAATTAAATTGGTCGGGCTTACCCCTACTGTATAAGTAGCACTCTCGTTGTATGCTCTGTTGCCCCTAGTTGACGTTTTAATGATGTCGTTAGTGCTGTCATTTATACATGTACTCATCATCATACTGTTCCATCGTGCACAAGACACTTCCTTTGTGCTATTCTCAATGGTGAACCTGTAGATCTTATTGGCATGATTTATAAGATTATCGTTTTTCATACCATTGCTCCTCCCAACTCTACTCTCTACTATCCCTTTTTGACTACCAAATGGAATTCCATTATTTTTCATAATATCCCTTTTTCTTGTCCTAACAGAATTACTCTTTCACTCTTGCCATATCCTTCTAGTTGTGGCTCTCAACGATCATCTGATACCCCTTCTTCTTCTTCTATGAATCCAATGTTTCTTTTGAACCCGACTATTCCTTTGACCAGTTTGTTACTACTATCGCCATCCTCAAATTACTACACCATCCTCTGTACCTACTGATGCTAACCAGTCTTCGCACAATGGTGTCCATGAGGATGATAATGCAAGAGAAGGTGATGGAAAGTACTAAACTCTTTTTCCTTGTTTTTAACTTATTTCATTTCATTACTCTAAATTTTTGTAAAATAATGTCTACTTAATTAATAATGAGTTTGGTGTGTTCCTTTATCTTTATTTTTGATTTGTGCATTCAATTTGTTTGCTTTAATCTTATCTATCGTGTTGCATAAATGTTAAGATTATTGCATATTCGTATGCCTTCTCTTTCTCATATAAGGGTGTTTCTTTGACTTTTTGTGTCAAAAAGGGAAAGAAGTTTATGTGCACAACTATGTGTTTGTTACCATGCTATGTGTTGCATAGGTGGTGAGTATAGAATTGCACTGCATCTTGTTGCATGATTTGCATACACTTAGGAGGAGTGTTACATGAAGTCGGGAGGAGTTGTATACTTTGCATGTGTTTCTATTGTATGATTGTATGTGTTTTGCCTATCAGGGCGTGCTTGTGTAGGGGTGACACAATAGCATTTAGTTAGACTACACGCTTCTACATGTTACATTCACAGGATATGTGTTTGTTTCTTGTGTGCATGTTATAGGTGTCATAGGTGTAAAATAAAGTCTTCAAACTTCATATATGTTGTGTGCAGATGTGTTAAAACCCTCGTGTTTCGAACTAACAGTTTGTGGATAAGTTGATCCATGAAGATGGATGGAGCGCACAAGATAGAAACACTTGGGCATAATTGTGTTTTTTTTCAAGGTTTGGTATGCATCACTATTTTGCTTATGGGAACAAACAACTTTAGGTCATCTTCACGATCATCTTATGTTTAATGTGCGTCTGTACTTAGTTATGCAATGTTTTAACACGAGAAGCCAAAGGAGGAGATTGTAAGTCCTGTAATACTATGCCTGTGTGTAGGTCATCTTCACGATCATCTTATGTTTAATGTGCGTCTGTACTTAGTTATGCAATGTTTTAACACGAGAAGCCAAAGGAGGAGATTGTAAGTCCTGTAATACTATGCCTGTGTGTTGGCTTCCAATGTACAAAACATGAAGTTTGTTTATTTTATTCGATGTTTTTGTCTTCCTCTGTGTAAGGTTGGTTACTGCAGATCAGTAATACACAAATGCACATAGTTAAGAATAATGTTATTCATAGCATGTTTTTCACACACCACGAGACTGGTTGTTTAGTATGCATGCTAAGCCGTGAGTAGAAGATTTTGGCACATTTCGAGTGCGGGTATGTATGGAAATTGCTCAGCAATTTTTGAATAAAAAAATTGAACTTTTTGGCAACTCGATGAGGTGGTCTAGCTGTTGGTATTCCTTCTATAAATATCCCATTTTCTTTGTCTCCTCACCCATTCTTGATGCGCCGAAATTCTGCTAAAATTTACGGTGAAAATTATATTTGATTCACAAATTACTTTTAAAGTGTTTGCATATTTATACTACAATGTTATGAATAAAATAGAATGCTTAAGTGTTAAGTTCTTAACTATTCTACTTTTTATGAGACAACATTGTGAGATTGGGTTGGTTATGACGAGATATCAAATGGTTAGCTATGTGCAATACGTGGATTGACTGTGTCCTAGGTAGATGATATGTGGTTTGTGGTGGAAAGTGTTTCTCATAGTGGTTATTGATTGTTCATGATTAAGAGTGGTCCTCAAGGTTGATTGTTCTTTTCTCATCACATTACTAATCTACGATTTTTGATAAGATCACATTAGGTGGTGTTGGCTTTGAAGAAAAATTGAGTTCGTATGTCGAATCAAGTTCTTGCGGAGGCAATAAGTGAGGACAACAATAAGCAATTTGAACAAAGTTCGGATAAAGATCCCGACTGATAGAGGTATTAATGGTTTTATTTCTATCCGAGTTGTAATTGTTTTATTACTTTGTGAATTGTTTGCTGTCGATTGGTTGCCATAAACAACCCAAGAATATTACCACATAGATAGGATTTTTATGTGGATTTATCTTATTGCATCGTTTGTTGTGCCTATTCTTTTGTATTGTTAGTACAATCTGAGTTTAAATCGTATATGTTACAGCATAATAGTGTTTAAACTCTTATTAGAACGTTTTAATTATCTTTACTTCTGCTTCTAAATAATATATATGTTGATTAAACTTCTTTGACTACCAGAGTATATTATATACAGTTATGAATGTGTTTTGTTTATCTTTCTGTTTGTTGCAAGCTAGAGGCGAGTCCTTAAGGAGACTGTATCTCCTTACCCTAATGGTATACCGAGTTGTAAACTCTTTCAACTATGATCCTTCCACAAGGAGAATAATAGTTGATCTCGGCATTATATTCTTTCAAAACATACCTTACTACCAAAAGAGTTCTCTTCAAGGGATGAATTTGAGAAAAGATAGTTTTTTTGGCAAATACTTAAACTTGATCTTACTCTTATAGAGTCCACTTCCAACACTACAACTAATCTACATGGGTCCACCACAAACATTGCATATGATAATGAGCCTACTCACCATCTCATCCTATTATGCCATCTAAAGAAGAAAACGTGAACAAATTAAGAAAAGTGAAAACCAAATTATCAAGAGACGATTGTTTACTCACGGCAATCAAAATTAAAAAACATAAAGAATTTTGCACTCATAACACCTAGTCAGTACCGATGGTAGATACAAGTATCCATAAATCTATCCTAATACCAAGTAATTCGGAATAAACCGATCTCTAGAGTTACCAATAACTCTTAAAAAACCAACTCGATCTTGTACAATCCATCTCATCTTTAGATTTGTTTCCTATAATATTAGGTCTCCTAAGTTTCATGTTTTCACGACTAAATATAATAGAAAAGAGATTACAAAAAATATCTATGAGGAATTAGAGATTCCAGAACAGAGAGAAACTCTTATGAAAAAAATTTAAGGCATTAGAAAAAAAAATTGGGATGTTAATGAGCTACCAAAAGGAAAGACCAATTGGTTGTATGTAGATTTTTATTACAAAATACAAAACTCGAGAGAATAAAACGATAAAAAACTCGTCTGATTGCAAAATGATTTATACAAACCTATGGAATTGATTCCAATGAAACGTTTACACCAATTGCCAAACTATATATAGTTTGAGTTCTATCACTAGCAATAAATTTAAATTGCCCCTTTAACAACTAGACATCAAAAATGCTTTTTTAAATGGAGAATTTTAAAAAGAGGTATTCATAATCATGCCACCAAGATTCAGCAATGAAGGAATTACAATTTGTAAACTGAAGAAATCACTTTATAACCACAAGCAATAACCTAAAGCATGGTTTGATATATTTGCAAATGAGAAAACAAGAATACCAACAAGGACAATTAGATCATACAATGTTTTTTTGACACACTGAAAATGAAAAAAAGACAATTCGATAGTATATGATGATGACATAATCCGAACTAGAGACAACACGGAAAAAATTGAGACTCAAGAAATCCTGGGCTACAGAATTTGATGTTAAGGGTTTAGGACAAATGCAATGCTTACTAGGTCTAGAGGTTACAAGATCAAAAAGGGAAATAAACATCCCTCAACAAAAATAAATAAATACTTGATCTCATCACTAAGACAAGCATGCTTGGGTGCAAACCTTTTGTTACTCCAATCGAGGCTAAAACATATCTAAAAATATGAAAAGTTAGTGGACGGAGAAAGATAACAAATGCTAGAAAGAAAACTAATCTACTTGTCTACACTAGACCAGACATTGCATTTGTAGTCAGTGTAGTAAGTCAACACATACGTTCCTCAAAGGAAGCCACCTTGAAGTTGATTACAAGATTCTTAGGTATCTTAAAGGATCATCTAATAGAAGTTTGTTCTTCAAGAAAGTAATGATATAGAAATCTTCACTGATGCATACTAAACTAGCTTAGTAGAAAACAGATGATCTACTACTTAGATATTGTACCTTTGTATTTAGAAACTTAGTGTCATAGAAAAGTAACAAACAAAACTTGGTAGCCAGAAGCAAAGCTAAGGCTCAATTTAGGGAAGTTACACAAGAAATTTGTGAGCTATTGTGACTAAAGAAACTGTTGAGACTACAAATTACATTAAAAACTCTTATCAAACAATCAAACTTTATTGTGACAACAAGGCAACCATCAATCTCTCTAAATCCAATTCAATATGACAGGATCAAACATGTAAAAGTGAATAGACACTTCAAAGAAAAATTAAAGATGAACCTATTTGTATGACTTATATCCCAACAAAAGAGCAAATTGCAAATGTCTTCACCAAAGAACTTCCTCAATTAAACTTCAATGATTTAATTCGCAAGTTGGATATGATCAATATTTATGACCCAACTTGAGGATAAGTGTTGAAATATCAAAATATCAGTGATTTTTTAATTAATTGTTTGATTTTGTAATTAAGAATATTATTAGGGGATTTGTGGCAGTTAATGAGAAGATTCACTCCATTTAAAATTAGGTGATTTTTTCCTTTTCCTTGGCCTAGTTTCTACTCTAAATATGTATCAAAGTAAAATGTAAAATTCATTCAAACATATAATACAGAAACATAGTTTCAATTCTATATCGCTTAGCCTTTCCATACTAGCTTTTGCAAAATGAAATCTTAAAATGACTTCGTCACTCATTTATTGATCATTCTGTGGCATTATCACTTCATGTCTTCATTTATAAGCCATTTGAATTTTATGGTCAAATAATGAATAAAGATCAGTACCTGATCGATAGATCCCCTCATTCTATCCTCATAAATCATTCTTGAAGCTATCTTCTCAGCCTGCAAGCAAATAACTACAATATTTAATTAAGCTGAAGGTAGACTATTCAAGTAATACCTATCAAGAATGTTTTATAATGCCTGATAGAACTACCAAAAACTAGATGACATATAGATCCTATTGATATGGGAACTATACTGGTCGCATAGAAATGTACTATCCAAAAGCCTAGCCTATAAAAAATGGAAAAAATATTTTCCTTAACCACAATGGCATTGCAACACAAAGTTGATGTTGGTATCTCCACTAACAAATAAATCATCAAATGGTTCACAAAAAAAGTAACTCTGAAGTTCTCTTATTATGTGAGAGAATTCAAAAGAGAAACATCACCAATTGCAATGATTTACTATGTCAACTCAATCTAGCGCGAAATGAAATTATAATTACAAAAATACAATGATGAGAACGACTGTGGTTATAATAACCAATAAAGAGTAAGTGA
This sequence comes from Hippophae gyantsensis, assembly GCA_030763125.1. Taxonomy (NCBI): domain Eukaryota; kingdom Viridiplantae; phylum Streptophyta; class Magnoliopsida; order Rosales; family Elaeagnaceae; genus Hippophae; species Hippophae gyantsensis. The sequence continues at coordinate 29,177,770 of CM061038.1, forward strand.
ATTCTGTTATTCAATATATACAAAGCAGCTAATTTGCATAGTTGAAAAAGTCCATTTGAGATTCATCTTTGTCCCATATGCCAAAAATTATACCTGAAATAAGAACCACGTATAAAGAAGGGGGCATATCAGAATATTTTAGAACGTAACATTACCTTATGTGGTTCAATGCCCAGCAAGGTTCCCAACTCTTCAAAGCTATCAAAAGAATTCGGAAAAGAGCTAGCATGTGATGATCAAGCCAGGATATTAAAATTGAAACAAGACAAGAAACAGCAACAAAATATTTCTAACCTTATATTTGTGTAAAGTTTGCTTGCACTCAACAGATTATGCTCAATCATGGCACGATCAAGCACAGTAAAATTGTCAGGTATAAGTGCTTTCTGTTGAAAAGAAGTAACAGGCAATGCACGATTTCAAAGTCTTTGAACATGTGAATTCATGTGAATATGACTGGCAACATACTTATAAAAAGAAAAGTGTACTACCTGATGTGGTTTTAATTCTTCAGCGAATGCATCAATTTCAGGTTTTCTCAAAATTCTCTCCAAATACACCTGTTACCCCATTCAGACAATAGCAAAGGTGGCTCAGTAGACAGGCAAATCAAAGGAAAGTCCACGTTATTTCATGTCATGTGATAGGAAGAATGATACCTTTTGGAGTATTGGATAAATCTTCAACTTTGAGCATCGTTCATCCTAAACCCAATATACCAATGTATAATCAAAAGAGCATAGGCTACTTGTCACATCAATACATTTCTCTTGATGAAAAGATGCTTACTTTGTACAAGGTGGCAAGAACTCGAGAACGCTGGGGTCCTGCAGCAGCCAGAATTGTACATGTCACTGCAGCAGATAGAGCTTGCTCCATTCCTACCTCATCAATCTCTCTGTAATTGGCATCCATGGAATATTATTTATTTAATCGCCACAGTATACATTTAAATGCGTTAATGTCTGTGAGTGTTGTGACAAGTATATAAAATATATTCTATTGATATGGTTTGAGAACATTATGGCTGAATATCATATCCAACTAAAGATGCACCCGGCAGCTCAAAAACCCTTTAGGTCTAGGAAAATATAGAAGAATACTTTTATGAAACAGATATAAGCAGCATGAGCATCTAAAATTAATTGCATCAACACTATGGAAAGGCTACACACAACAAAAGGAATTCAAATTACTTTTTTTAGCTAATGAGTTCAAATTACTTACTCGTCTCCAATTTGCTTCTTCTCAATTTGAGATATGTTATAGTAGCGCAGTGCTGCTTCCAAGAATTTTCTCTTTAAATCTAAAATCCTTGCATAGCAAACCTGATGAGAAAGACTCAAGTAAGAAATCAAAAGCAGACAAAATAAAAGAGAACAAAAATTGATTAGCAACTATCCTCACTAACTTTCACACCTTGTACTGCAAATTTAATACTTCATGTTGACTGTTGCTAACCAAGAAGGAAGCTTTATTAATAAAAGCTTCTGCATTAACTGCATCATCATCCTGTAGTTATACAAGTTAAGAATATCAACACTCAGAGAATAAGCTTTTGAATTTGGCATTGAGATGAGACATGATAAATGATATGTATATCAATGGACACATGACATCATACAAATCTCATTTCATATATGTCATTGCCCAAATCATTTACATAGCACTCACCGGTGACAATAGAGTCACAGCCCACAACATGAACACATGAATTATTTTTTTTAGTTAAAATTAACTACTAATTCCTCTGTGCTTCTGAAGATATTAATTTTTCTTACTATTATGGATTAATAATTTGACTAAAAATACTTACGTTTTTATAACATTAAAAAAGAAGTGAATTTGAGCCATAAAACATGAACACACACAATTCAAACAAACATGACACTAACATGCACAATAAGGCACGATTAACACCCCTAACAGGAGCTGTTAGTATCAAACATGCTGCTAGAAACAGACATTTATTATGCTTCTCAATCCAAAAAAAATTCATACCACTATCCCCAAAATCTGGCACACATACACTTATAATTCCCTCAAAACAGCAGTTTACTGATGGTACGTTCATGTATTGTGCTGAAGCACTATTGTGAAATTTCAAAGGTCAAATTAAAACTTTCAATCTAAAAAACCTATTACAAGAAGTCATTACCTCAAGATACAAACGAGCTATTTGTACGCATTTTTTCAACCTGAACGTATCGTCAATCCCTCTGTTGAGGCATCACAAGGAAAATACAAATTATCAATATTTGTATTAACATAAAAACTTGTGAAACATTGAATAATTTCATGAGAATAATCAAATAAATAAATGAAACATATCAGTATCTTACTGTCAGACCTCATTCCAGAATCTAGATCAATTCCACTTAGCATCTGAGCTGCTTTTGACCACTGCTGCTCAGATTCATATAATTCTGCAAGTTTCTCCCTTATGATTAGCACCTGAAACTCATAAATAGGTTAGTTATTATTTTCTCTATAATATTCCCAATAGTACACAAAGAAGTGTTACATATACAAAACATAAATTAAATCTATAAACTAAGCATTCATCATGATCTCACATACAACAGACCAATTTATACTTTTATTTTCGCAATTACATCCTAAGAAATTCTTCAAATAACAAATATCACAAAACACTTTGATTGGAAATGAAATTGTCTACCTACTTCTAAACTAAAAGCATCTTCCTAAGACCGACATTGACGGCAAAATTAGGAAAAGGGAAAAACGAAAAAGAACCTGCTATCAGCTCCAAATAAATAACACAGACATACTCCTCATCCGCAATTACAGTATGCATGAGAACCAACATTGTCAAAGTTAATTGGTGTGTTTCGAACTTGTTAATGGGAGAGTGAGCTATGTGAACCACGTTTAAAAGAACATATTTATTTATTGAGATTCAACACAAAATCAAAAGAAAGAGTTCACAACGTACCTGCTCCTCAAACGAAACAACACGAGGCTGTATCTGAGCAAGAGTATAATGAGCAATCTCCTTCTGAACCTCGGGCTGCAAACTCCCCAATTCCTGAGCAAAAGTCTGCAAAATTTGTCGCGAAACCACCAGAGGTACATCGTCGGACAACACTGAAGATTCAAAAAGTGGCGCTTAGTGAACTATTAAAACCAAACGAAGCACTACATAGTAAAAAAAAACCTAGAAAATGAGCAATAAATATAGGTAGGATAGTAATCTTACTATGGTCGATGAACTTCTTGGCCTGAATAATGTCATTTGAGGAAATTACGGTGGAGAGAATGTTCTTGTACTGCTCGATCTTTTGCCTCTGATCGGACATGGCAGAAGCGCTAGCGAAAGCACTCTTCATAGCTGTTCGTTTTCTCCTCCGCAACTTCGATGAGACCTAATTGGATTAGTATTTTCTGAACAAGAAACACCGTTGGTCTCTTCGGCTTTTTTCTAGCACGGTGAAGTGCAACTGTGGAATTTGAGAAGGTACAATCTCAGGATCCGTTAGTCGCAAAGATTTGGATGACGGGTTACCTACTGGGTTCTTTTCCTGTTAAACACATCACGTCCCCATACATTAACAAGCTTCGCCTTTAAAAAAATAATAAACAAACAAAAATTAAAAAAATAACAATTATAAAATTTATAATAATAAAAATAAAACACATAATATTAAATAAAATTTAATTATTAATAACTCTATAATAAATTAACATATAATTTTAATATAAAATAATAAATAATTTATGATATTTACTTTAATAATAAATATATAATTTTAATATAAAATAAATAAAATAAAAAATAATTTACGATATTTACTTTAATATAAATATATATGAATTAAATATAAGAATATTATTTTTATTTTTATAAATTTTTAAAAATATTTTTTTAATAAATATAAAAAAATAATAAATATATATGAATTGAATATAAAAATAAAATTTAAATAAATATTTTTTTATTAAAGTTATAACAAAAGTATCATTATATTTTAATTATTATTGTACAAGTATCATCATCCTTAAATTGGTAAATAAATTTAAAAATATTATAAAAAATAACATAATTACTATAATCATTGAAAAAAATTCGTTAGTTTTTAGTTTTTGAATAATTTTAAAAGAGTTATATTTATGTAATAATAACTAAAATTTTGTAGTAACTCTCTAATAATTAAAAATTTAATTATATTTTTTTAACAATTGTTATATTTTGATAGTGAAAGAATATATTATTCTTATTTTAATAAATAAACTTAGAGTTATCAACGGAATGGGTTAGTACAGAACTCTCTTTTCATTCACCGTCTGATTTATAATGTACATTATTTTCTTAAAACACTTGCAGGGAGAGATTTTCGGTGACAAATAAGACCCCAAATGCAAAGGAGATTTAATTGATATTTTAAACTTTTTATATATAATAATAAATACATAATATCTTTATATTAAATAATTATGGTAGAATAGTATTAAAAATTATTTAAAAATAATATAAATAAATTATAAAATAATTATATGAATTTAGATTTTTAAATTTTAAGTAAATAACTTATATAATTTTTATAAAGAAAGCTATACATGCGTGAAAAGAATAAAAACATAACAATAATAATATATATTATGTGTAATTATCATCTCTCTCTTTAAAAATTTAAAAAAAATATCAAGAACTACCTTTTTATTTCTCCATATCATAATTGTTCAAAAAAAGCTTGTACAAATCTGACACAAGTATATAAAATTATTATAAAAAAACAATTAACTTCTCAAATTTTTTATATAAACATTTAGCAAAATTAAATTAATTTATAATAAAAAATAAAATAACCAATATAATATAATTATTTGATAAATATTATAAATAAGAATAAATTATACCATTAACACCTAAATTTTATAGGATCCTAAAATTTAAAATTTAATATATTTAGTTTAATTTTAAAAATTAAATTAAATTATAACGTGTTAATAAACTTATTTTTGATTAATTTTTAAATTTTAGCATATTTAATATATTCTTTAAATTTAAATTTAAAAATATAATATACTTAATATTATGAAGAAAAAATTAAAAAATCAAACTATTAAATCCTACAAAACTTAAAAATTAACGATATAATTATTCCAAAAAGTATAATAAAAGAAAAATAATGAAGTCAAAAATGAAAAAGAAAACCCTCATCCCTCATCCCTCATTTTCTGATTTGAAAATTTGTTTTTCTTGAATATTTTCACAATCACTCCATATTAACAAGAATCACCACAAAAATTCTCTTTATTTTAACACTATAGACCTCTACGAACAAACACCATAATTATAACATCATCCACAAATTCAATCACATCAACACAATATCAATATACACATAAATCCATATAAAGTTTTTAATTAAAATGTCAACTTAAAAATATAAAAAAAATTAATTCCAAAAACTTCCATATGTAAATTGAGAAAAGATAACCATGATATTTTAGACTCTAAAATTGGTTGCATCAAGAAACAAAACGGTGCCTAATCCATCAGAGAGATAGAATAAGCACAAAAAAAAAACTTCAAAATGCTAGACCATAAACCTCTAATGACCAAAATACCTGGTGAATAAAATCAGTGGTCCAAAAAGGTGGTGCTACAAGTAGATTTATTAGAGAACTTAGCTTAGAAAGTCGAGTAATGATTGACTATTTTTGAATCTGATGAACATCAAAATGCACGACTTAACTGTTGGACGACATCTGCAATTGAGATGCAGTGGTACTGAACTGGCCATATTGGTGTATGATCATTGTTGCAAGAGAGATGATGTTAACAACTCATGAGAAGAGGAAAATGTGATATTGGTCTGGACTCGTAGTCTCAGTTGGGATATACTTGGTTGTTGAATAAATGACAATATGAATTCATTGGAGTTGTTTGGGGTTTCCTCTTAGTGGTGGCTAGGATCTAATTGCCTCGGTGGTGGCTAGGATATGAAGTGTTTGGGTAGGTGCGGTTAAGGTTTGTTGTAAGCAAAAGAATAGATGACGTCTATGTACTTTTTTTTATTTTCTTAGTTTTTGTACTTTTTATTTTGTTTTGTTTTATATCATGTTTATTTAAAATATTTATCAAATGATTATATTGTATTAATTGTTTGAACATATGGTTAGACTTAGAGTTCGATCCAACTAACAGCCAGTATCCATAATGACATCAATAGTATGGATCTACATACACATAGGAGCTTTAGTGTTAGAAATCTGACCTCCAAATCGAGCCATGATGTGGTTGATTTCGAATTTTAAATGTATTTTCTTTTATTTTTGTACCCTTTTAATATGCTGTGATGTGTACCCCTTATGTAATCGACACATATACATGTAATGTTCAATATATACATGGACCTTACAAGAGATTCACACATTTTTTCCATTTTCTTTGACTTCTCTCTAGTTTCTCTCTCTATAAATTAGACCAATTTCAACATTTTGGTGCCTACTGTGGGGCTTAGATTCGAAAGTCAAGCTTAGGCTTCTAACCTTATGTTTTTAAGGATTCATCCCAAATTCTTAGAGAGTAACTTAGTAAGTGTTTGAACCTGGTTGAAATCCACAGTGTTTCTAAGAACCTGAGGTACTTAAGGGCTAGGTCCAAGGTTCGAGGTTGGGGAAGGACGAAAGGAATGGGTTACACGATCAAGAATTATGGGCCCACCCAAATACCCTTCATATGTGCAAACACTGTAGATTTCAACCAGGTTCAAACATTAAAGGCACCTTTTTTGCTAAAGATATCTACGTGGGGGTTCCTAGGCGTTGATAGTTCCTGACCAACCTAGGCACGCATTTCTTTAGCACCTCCCCAACTTTGAACTTGTGACCTACCCCTATAGCCACAGATTCTTAGAAGCTGGTACCATCTGGGCTACTAGTCCAGATGGTACCAACTTCTAAGAATCTGTCATGACTAAAGGGGTAGGTCACATGTTCGAAGCTGGGAGGGCACTAAAGAAACACGTGCTGGTATCGTTGGAACAATGACCAATTGATGTTTGAACCGGAGTTTTCTGATCTCGGGATATCTACGTGAGGCCCAGGATTTTGGCGTTGATGCTCTGCATTAATCTATGTTCATAGTGGGGCGAACATAACCTAACACATGTTTCTTTCGCTCTTCCTAGGTTTGGAACCCCAGTCTTCACCCTTAAGACCTTATTAGGGAGTAACCTGGTACCATATGGACTAATAGTCCAGATGGTACCAACTTCTAAGAATTTGTAGCTATAGGGGTAGGTCACAGGTTCAAAGTTGGGAAAACGCTAAAGAAATATGTGTTTGGCGATGGCCGCCCATTGTGAACATAGATCGATGATGAGCATCAACACCATCCACCAAAGCCCCTACGTAAATATCTTTAGCAAAAATTGTACCGTGCTTAGCTCAACGAAAGACACAAGGCATCTCGGGATATCCACGTGGGGCCTAAGGGTAGGGCATTATTGCTCAAGCTAGTTCCTAACTAGATAGGATGGCCCCTTCCTAACACGTGTTTGTTTCGCTCACTAGCCCAGATGGTACCAACTTGCTTTCCAAGGTCTAACTAAGGGCTAGGTCATAGGTTCGAAAGTTAGAGAGAGCGAAACAAACATGTGTCAAGAAGAAGCCACTATATCTAGTCAGGAATTAGCTTGAGCAACAACGCCCTACCCTTGGGCCCCACGTGGATATCCTGAGATTTCTTGTGCCCTCCGCTGAGTTATGCGTGTTACGCACATAAAAAAATGCCTTTTATTTCTAAATATATCCACTCGGGGGATCATAGGCGTTGACAGGTTCTTGACCCTCCTAGGCAAGCTTTTCTTTAGCGTTTCCCCAGTTTCGAACCTGTGACCTACCCCTATAGCCATAGATTCTTGGAAGTTGGTACCATTTGGACCACATGGTTCAAATGATACCAACTTCTAAGAACCTGAGGTACTTAAGGGCTAGGTCCCAGGTTCAAGGTTGGGGAAGGGCGAAAGGAATGGTTTACACGATCAAGAATTATGGGCCTGCCTAGATACCCTCCATATGTTTAAACACTATGGATTTCAACCAAGTTCAAATAGTAAGCAAACATAGTTCCCTAGATAATTCCTTAGAACCACGACTATCATGGTGGGAACATAGGTTGAAGAACGATTAAAATTAGCAAACAATGAGGTAGCATCGATGCATGACCATATCTTGCTAACTCGTAATAAGGCCAGAGTAAAGATCAATCCCCATCAAGAGTTGGCATATCAACTTCTTAAGCCAAGAAAATAGCTCGAGGAGACCAAGTAAGAAAATAGGGCATTACGATGCCAATCAAGTTTAGGTACCTTTAAAGGTCGAGCCATTAATATGGTCGGTGGAATTGAGCCAGATCATGTTATGTCCGATCTTAACCAGGTTGAGAATGCAATTGAGGTTAACCTTCTTCCTAGCTCGATAGGGCCGAGTAACGAGCAGTTACTACAAGAGAGAGAAAGTTAGAAGACACAATTTCTGGCATTAGAGGAAGCTAACAAAAAGGAAGACCAAACCCTAAAATGGGCCATTGAAAGGAAATGCAAAAAGGTAAGGTACATTATGATGTGGATAGAGATTGCACGCAATATGAGCCTCACTCAAGGCAAGAGATACACAATGATGTGTAAGATGTTTACTGCCACCCTATGTGATGAAGCACAAAAGTGGTTCAATAAACTAGGATAGGGATGAGTTTACTGAATAATATATGAGAAGGTTTAGAGAGGAAAAGTTAAAGATATCAAACTCTACTAGTTCTATTACGATAGAGGCCTTTAGGTAGGGTTTGTTAAGGAATTATGATTTTTTTGCAAAAATGACCAAGAGGGTCCCATAAACGTTAGAGAAAGCTTATAGATAGGCAAGAAAATTCAGCAATTTAAAAAGAAAGCTAGGTATGGATAAAAGAAACAAGGTAGTTGTGGAAGTTACGCCAGGAAAAAAGAAAAGAAGAATAAGCCTAGACAATGCAAACCAAGACAAAAGGATTAAGAAAAACAAGTGCTTTATGCCAAATCTCTGGATGGATGGCCAATGATCTGGGAACATAGGGCCTTGAAGAAGCACTAATGAGACACATTTCTTACTAGTATATGAGACTAAAGTTGTGATACCAACTGAGATCACAGTGCCCACTGTAAGATCAGCCCTAACTGAGGACCAGAACGCCACAAGTAGAGCAATTAAACTAACCTTTATAGAAGAAAAAAAGGGTTAAAGCCTTGAAGAGGATAGTCAAGCAAAAATGGAGAGTAATAGATTATTACAACAAGGTTTTACGTTTGAAAACTTTTATCATAGGTGTAAGTTTATTATTATTTAATCGTTATATTTTAGGAGATAAGTCTTTGTCGTTCTTAAACACCCACGGTGAGCGAAAAATTATCTTAAGGATATTATATGATACACATGTCTCAATTATTATTTTTCATTTTCCTATTTAAATTATATATAATTTAAATTTTGTATATATATATATATATATTTCTAATATTAATAAAATAATTTTATCTTTAAATTGTTTATCCGTGTATTATTTTCTACAATCTTAAGATAATTTTTCCTCTTATTTTCTAGACAAACAAATACAAAAAAATTTATAATAAATATTTTGAGAGAAATATATTATTTATAATATATTATATTTATCTATTCTGTTATATATATGTTTTGCTATATATATTATATTATAATTATCATTCAATTTTTACATCTTTATTAATTTCTTTCATTATATATTTAATATTAATTTTATTCTTATTTTACTATATATATTGTTTTATAATTTTATATATAAATAATTTTTTTATTTTAAAATTATTTAGTCACTATAATTAATGAAATTGTAAATATATATATATATTAATCTAAAATTTTATTTGATGATTTTTAAAACATGTATTGATATTTGTGCATTTAAAAGAAAACCACGAAGGAGAGTGAAACTCATGAATGAATAAGGATTTACAAAAGAAACCCAACCTATTTGATTGGAGATCCTAAGATTTAGGTTCAAATTAAGGGACAACCTAATTGTAAAGACTACACGAGATCACTTTGGGGGGTTTATCCTAAAGTCCATTCTTATGATGAAAGCAGTGATACCCGTAAGATATAGGATAAAGTAAGACTTTTAATGATTATTATGAAAAGAATACTGAGCAGAGTATATGTGTTACTCTTTGATGATTACTTTTAAAGATAAGAGATCATCTATTCGAAGGAGGAGTGGGGCTGCTTCAAAAGAGAATTGTCTAATGCTCAATTCTTTATAGACTTTCATAGAACTAAACATATGTTCATGGCCAAAACGAAAATAATAGTGAGAACTGAATTGTGTTAGAAAAAATTCTTATGTGAAGTATGTCATCGCTTATATAAAAAACAAAATAATTCAAGGATGTCACGTTTATTGGTCAGTCAGTAAGATAAATATACTTTCACAAATGAAGATTCAAAGGGTAACACCTACCTATCCTATGCAGGTTTCGATTTGTTGAACTCTATTTCCGTGTCAATTTTTGTTACCTTCGATTTTTTATTTCTTCTATTTCTCTGCTTCAATTTCAATTTATGTTTCTCTGCCCAAGTATCAATTCTCATATTTTGTTTATATATAATTCTTCTATAAATAGAGAAGAAAATTGAAAAAAAACTAAGAAGAAAAATAGAGAAGTAAAGAGAAGAAGAAAGGGAAGGAACTCAGAAGAAAAGAGAAGAAGTAAAGAGAAGAAGAAAGGGAAGGAACTCAGAAGAAAAGAGAAGAAGTAAAGAGAAGAAGAAAGGGAAGGAACTCAGAAGAAAAGAGAAGAAGAAAGGGAAAAGAAAAGAAGAAGAGGCATAAAAGGTAAACAAATTTTTTTTGTTTTATATTTTATATTTAGAGTTTGACTTCTTTAATAAAGTTTAGACACTTTAAAGTTTATAGAATAATAAATTATAGTGTAAATTTATTATTATTTAATCATTGTATCATGAGAGATAAATTTTCGTTATTCTAAAACATCCACGATGGACGAAAATATTATCTTAGAGATACTGTGTGATACACAAGACTCGATTATTATTTTTCTTTTTCTTATTTAAATTATATATTATTTAAATTTTATATTTATATATATACATATATTTATAATTTTAATAAAATAATTTTATTTTTAAATTATTTATCAATGTATTATTTCCTACTTGAATTAATTTTACTTCACTCATATTTTACATTCCCTTGATTATAAGCTTTATTTCACTAGCTTTATTCGTTGCATGCTTCTCTTTTCCTGTTGCATATTTCTTTCTTTTTCCCTTTATTGAAAGTTGTCTAAAGATCCAATATTTAACTTTTGGACATTTCAAGCTTGTGAAGGCTTTCTACACAAGCATATCAGTACAAAAATAAAAATTAAAAAAACTTTGCAATCCAATAAAATCACGTAGCATAACATAGATAATAGAAGCCATTAAAATACTTGTTGAAGTAGTATTTGTATTCTGAAGACTTTACAAGTTAAATCAATTTATACAATGCTCTTTATGTCAGAAATAAAAACTGTAATAAAAGAATCGTACATTAAATAGATCAAACTCCATAGAGAACCTAAAAGAAAATGAAAACAAGTAAATGTTTACTGACTCGTAATAAAATTTGAAAGGAATGAACCATAAACAGAAGAAACTTGAAACAATAAGAATTCGAATTAAATTGCTTTGATTGTGTTTACTTATTTTATTTTATCGTGGAAATCGAAATAAAAATTATTGTTTTACTAAAATGTAAAAATGTCTTGTGGCAAAAGTAGTTTTTGTTAATATGTTAATTTAAGAAGATAAAAGATTCGATTTTTTCCTCCTAATTTAATGATAGACCTTTGCATAGTAATCAAGTTTTTAAAAAAATGGTAAGTTAATTTTTTATATTGGTTCGTGATCTTAACTATTTGATTATTTAAAGATTTATTTATAAAATAAATAGGTAAAAAAGTAAAAGAGAATATTACATACAATTAAAAATATTAATATAATTTTTACATTCATATCCATTATACCATAGAATAGAATAGAATAGAATAGAATAGAATTCATTCCAATATTTTCATAACAATTCGTTTTGGTTATAATTATATTTAAATTAACCGATTTTATAATTTAATTTAATGTAATCTGAATCTAATTAATATTATTACATTAAATTATTATTTAATTTTAATAATAAAAATAAAATTCAATATCTATAATAATTTAATAAATATATATTCATATTTATTATTATTTTAATTATTATAAATAATAAATTTTATTAAAAATAAATAAATTTAAAATTTAAATATAATATATATTATAATTATATTATAAAAATAATATATAAATAAATTTTAATAACGATATCATTAAAAACTATTCATTAAAATGATAATTAAGTAACATCAAACATAAATTAAGTTATAAACCAAGCAAAATAACAAATAAAAACACAATAAATCATCTAATCTCAAACTAGCTAAATCAAATCAAATGGCAACAACAATTGGAACTCTGATCTTTCAAGCTCCTATTTCTGTTCTCTCTTTCAAATTTATTTAGTAGCTTTGTATAATATTAAAGAAAATATTTTCACCCTTAGATATATGATTAAGATATGAATTAAGTTTAATATTATAATTTTTTTTTATTTTATAAAATTTTGATATTTAAATTATGTTATGTATGGTAGTTATAATAAAATACATTTTCCAAATTCATTTGTTTAGGTAAGAATTACGTGTGAGGTTAGTGATGAACAGGTGTAACTAATAAGTACAAGTGTTGAGACCTTCTTTTTACTATTTTTGCACATTTATTATTAGAAAGCATAAAACTGTCAAAGGGAAAAATAAGAAAATGAAATACAGAAATAAAAATATATATGCTAGTGAAAGGCAAATATTTTTTTCGTTAACAATTTATTATTTAAATATTTTAATCACATAATTTCTATAAAAATATATTAATTATTTTATTTTTAAAATTAATATACACATAATTTAATAATTATGTATTTAAAATATTTTTTTTATGTGTAAAAAATACTTTAATCATAAAATTATATGTTATTTTAATTTTTAAAATAATATATTATATATTTACACAATCATATATATATATATATATAAATAAAACAGATTTGACCCGAATGCAGCCGTAAGCATATGTCATTTAGGCGATTGGCACTTTATGATAGAAGTTACGTATGCATTGTATTACAATTTTTTTTTATAGAAATGAACGTACACAAAATGTATTACAATTTACAGAAACCGAAGGATTGTTAAATCTGATTTAAAAATATCAACAGACATAATTTTACAAGAAAAATAAAAAATTAATATCAAAACAATTAAATATTTCAACTCGTTATCACGAACATCATCTATAAAAATTGGAAATGAAACCGCGGATCCAGAGAGCAATTGAGTGAAAAAAAAAGAACTAATAAAAAATCGGTGAAAAAAAATTGAAGAAAGCGAATAATTCCCCTTCCTATAATCAGCAACATTAATTCGGTCTTTCTCTTAACACAACACCAAAACAGGATCATCTCTCTCAGTGACTCAGTGTGTGCTGAAAGAAGCTACAAGAAAAGACATCACGATCTCTGTAACCTCACGCATCGTACTAACACATAATTAAAAAAGAAAGAAAAGTGAAAAGACTCTCGGAAATGGATAGCTCTGGTTAGTCTCATCTGTTTTATAATTTAAAGTTTTAGTTACGTTCTTTTATTGTTGCTTATGGCGGTGCCGTTTGAATTTTCCGTAAAACTGTTGTAATTTATCTATTTGGTTTATCCAAAAATCAGTGGATAAGTTGGAAAATCCAGTAATTAAAGTCGGATTTTTGTAGTAAACAACTCAGGTCATAGGCTTATTTGTTGAGAATCGAAGCTTTGTTTCCTTTCACTGATTGATCAACGTCTTTGTCTTTAATTCGCTAGACTAATTTTTATTGTCTAGGGTTTTTCTTTTTATCACATGTCGTATCTTTGTCTGTCTGTTTGTTCTCTCTAGTTTAAATTTTATATGATTGTCAATTATGGTGATTAATTTGAAATGCCTAATCAAATTTTAAATAACGTAGGAGATTATATGAATTACTTCCATAGAAAATATAAGGTGTTTTGGTTTGGATTTGGTTCCGGAGGTAGGAAGTGTTGTCGAATTTTAAAAATTGCATTTATGCTTTAATCACCTTCATGGTGGAGTGTTTTGGATTATTCTCTATTTTCTACTTCACATGTGCATCAAGTGTACATATATGCTACTGTTAGTCTGTTACCGTATACTTTTCTAGATAAAATCTTTTGTTTATTGTGAATTGCTTGAAAACTTTCACAAAAATCTATATTCTATTTGATGTGGTTCTGAACGTTGTTATCCTTGGCAGGAAATCATCAGGACATCCTTGTTCCACCAGTTGAAGGTGTTTCTGGAGGGGGGACTGCATATGGGTGGAATGATGGAACGCTACATGATAAGAACCCATGCAATGGTTCAACGGACCCAGCAGAAGTCCCAACTGTAGATCTTGTGCATGTGTGGTGCATGCCAAGCACAGCAAACGTTGGGTCACAAGAGATGCCTAGAAATTTGGAGCCTGTAAGCATCTTATTATTTTTCCTTTTCTTTTGTCTTGTTTGGCCGAAGAACTTTTAAGGTCCTTGATTAGTATAATTAATGTTCTGAGAATACCTGTGCTTGCCCAAGCATGTGTTGGTTTTCCCCTAGAAATAGGTTTCTATAACATCAGTTTGTTTTCCATATACATGTGATTTTGACCAATGCTCTTTCTCAAGCTTTTTAAATGCTCACTGACTGAGAATTAATTGTTCAAGTAATACTTTTATTCATAACAAAAAACAAGCACATACAACATATTTACTGAACCATGACAGGTTATAATATATTTTTTGGAATGCCTGCAGTTTGTTAAACTATCATGGAGTCATTCTTTCTTCATTTGTTTTTCTTAATGATGGCACAATTCTTTAGATTGTGTAAGATATGTCTTCCAGTTATTTTTGTGTATTAAACTGTTTTCATTGTCCTTTACCTGTTGCATATTTTCTGTGTATAATAACTTTACTTATTACTCTGTTTATACACTTCCGCATTTGCATTGCACAAGCTATACACATAATCACAATTAGATCCAAGTTACAAATCACCGAATTACCTAAGGATCCTTCTTGTATGCACGACTCTTTGAAGTTTTCAAAAGCAACTGTACTTGACGTGGTACTGGATGTGGGTGAAAAACTGATAGAAGTCGCAGGGAAGAGAGAAGTGAAAAAAATTGAGATTCTTAGTTACCATTTCAAAGAAATTTCTTTTCCAATAACGAAATTCAAACCTTTTTTGATGGTAAGATTAAACTTGATAACTGCTTCAGTTTCGTCTTTCATGGTTTTTGGTTTTTAGCTTGTGAACAGCTGGGCAAAGAATAGATGAGAGATGGCATGCTTTTCCATTAAAAAAACTGCCTTGTTATGTTCCTTGTTATCTTAGAGGATATATTATTTGTAATCAGGACTATATAACTTGTCCCATGATCTCATAACAAATTATATGCTTTATTTTTGTTTTGATCCCGGAATTTGGTTGTTTTGAAGATAAATCTTCTGGCAGCGAGAAATGAAAGAGAGAGTTTTCAGATTGCTATCCGTCCAAAGGTTTCTTGGGCTTTTTCTGGAATTGCAGGAGTTGTGCAGGTTCAGTGTGCTGATATATGCTCTCCATCTGGCGAAAGGTTAGTTTTTTGAGGTCAGTTATTTCTATGTTTTCAGATCACGTCTTGGTTTGTAATTTGTCTGTGTTTGTTCTTGTCAGATTGGTTACAGGAAAATCAATTACATTAAGGCGTGTAGTGCCCATATTGGGGGTCCCAGATGCTCTTGTGCCTCTTGATCTTCCGGTTTCTCAAATAAGCCTGTCATCAGGGTATGAATCAAATTAATCATTTCAATCTGTTTTTAAGTGGGCTTTCAAAATATAGTTGGTTTGATTATTGCCCTGCAGGGAGACCACAGCTCTTTGGGTTTCGATTGATGTTCCTTCTGCACAACCCCCGGGTCAGTATGAGGGAGAGATCTATGTAACCGCTGTCAAGCCAGATATAGAGTAAGTTGATTTTCATTTATTTCAGTATTTGTTAGTTCTTTGTGGTTGATTTCATTCTATAAATTTTTACTGTTGAAGTGGCTGACATTTATTCTGCTGAATTTTGGCTTAGCGGTTGCAGTATAAAAGGAATTTCTGTTATTTTATACTTTACATCATAAAATTGGAATTCTTTTTGTTTTTATTCTTTTATTCTGATTAACTGCAGGTATTCAACTCGATTCTCAGGCAAAGCTGAGAAGCATCAACTATACAGGGAACTTAGAAGCTGTCTTGACATGATGGAGCCTGTTGATGGAAAGCCGTCGGATGAAGTGGTATTTTAATTGTCTTTGAATAATATTTCAATATTTTGTATAAGTCTGTTTTGAAGCTATAAGTTGCACTTATGAATGTTTTCTTTTTAGGTAGAAAGAGTAAAATCTGCAACTACTTCTTTAAGAAGAGTTCTCCTTTCTCCATTATTTTCTGAGCTCCTTTCAGATAATGGGTCAGTTGACATGATGGATGAAGATGCTATTTCAAACCTATCACTACGAGTGAAGATAAATTTGACAGTTTGGGACTTCATTCTTCCTGCTACTCCGTCACTTCCTGCTGTATTTGGTGTATCCATTTTCTTAAATGCATAACATATGACGAAGTTGTATTTTTTTAATCGTCTTTAATAAATATTTGAAATATTATAATAGTTTAATTATAGCATATTTCCCGTTCGTATTAATTATAGTAGAATATATTCATTGTGGGTCTATCACCATATAATATTCATTGTGGGTCTATCACCTTATAAAAGATGAAAGAGGATTACAGTTTACAAGCTTGCAACTTTTTTTAATTGCTACAGAGAAAAATGCTATATAAAGCTAAGTTTACTGTAGGATGAATTATTCCAATTGTAGTTTTGGGTTTATTGTTGCTAGTCAATCCCTGTATTAGTAAGCTGGCACAAAATGCTTCTTTTTTCCTGAATTCAAGAAGGTTTATGAAGTGTTTGCTTCCTTATCTTTACTTTAGATATCTGATACAGTTATTGAGGATCGCTTTGGGGTTGAACATGGGAGTGATGAGTGGTATGAAGCATTGCATCAGCATTTCAAGTGGCTTCTTCAGTTTAGAATAAGTCCATATTTTTGCAGATGGGGTGAAAACATGCGTGTTTTGGCTTACACTTGCCCTTGGCCTGGTAATTGGATGTGCATTGTACTTTACTGTTGATTAAGTTTGTTGGTATTGCACCAAGTGCATTGATTTTTCACTCTGTGTATATGATATGGTGCTTGCCTATGTAGTTGTTTAGGAAGATAACATGCTGAATTTGATTTTTCTCCTTCTTTCCTTCCTGGTTTTTCAGCTGATCACCCAAAGTCAGATGAGTACTTTACAGATCCAAGATTAGCAGCATACGCTGTACCGTATAGTCCAGCCATCTCTGGGTATGTATATATATTGGAAATTTTGTCTGAAAATCATGATATATTTATGATAAAAACTGAATGAGTTTTGATCCCCTTGTTCTTGTGTCACAGGCGCCATGTTGCAAAGGATTACTTGCAGAAACAAGTTGAGGTCTTGAAAACTAAGACCCACTGGAAGAAAGCATACTTCTACCTGTGGGATGAGGTATGCATAGTGATGCAGAATGGAAGGCAATTAAGCTCTTACTTTTATTTTAATGTATTTGGCTTTTTCAGAACGATGACATAATCCCTTGATTATGATGGCCTTAATTTAGTCTCCCTTCTATATGCGTTACCAATGGTAATAAACATAGATATTAAATTTTGGCAGCCTCTCAACTTGGAGCATTACGATTCTGTACGTAATATGGCTAGTGAGATTCATGCTTATGCTCCCGATGCTCGTATTTTAACAACTTATTACACTGGTATGAAATCTTCTGTTTTATTTTATGCTTATATTACATGATGATCAGTCAAACTTACTGCGTAGGCACTTGAATCCAATATTTTTTGTTTCGAAACATCAATCAGAGTACTGGTAGAATCAGCATTCATATATTGTTTGTAATCTTTTTCTGCCTGAATGAATACCAGACAAAATACCCTTGTCTACATTTCACATTCTTTAACATTCAAAATGTCTCAGTTCATCTACTATCTTTCTGCGACAATATTCTCTCATATTGTTCTTTTTCTTTAATGTAGGTCCAACTGATGCACCCCTTGCACCTACTCCTTTTGAGGCTTTTGTAAAAGTTCCAACATTCCTTCGTCCCCACAATCAAATTTATTGTACAAGGTATTACTGTAATGAACTAACAAAGTGCCTTTGGAAAGGAGATAAGTATATCTGTATTTTGTTCGAGGAATGGAGAACTTGCTACTATAAATTTCCTTGTATTTTTAACGAAACATTTTTGTTGTACTTATGCTGACTCTTGTTGCCTGCGTAAATTTTCAAGCCAAACATTTAAGCACTTTGGGGATTTATTATGACCTGTTGCAATGGACGAGAATAAGAGGTTTAGATCCTATTTATCTGAGCTAAAGTTAGCAACATGTGTAAATGCCTATTGTAATATGTATATAGTAGCTAATGATATCTGCTGGTTAATTTTGAGATGCTTGTTATTAGACATGATATTTCTGGATCGGTACTTGAGTCAAACAAACAGTTTGCAAGTGTGCTGTAACATTGCAACGATGAACTTCTATTTGGTTGATGAGTCATAGATGAGAACATATAGTGCCATGAGTGATAAATAAGATTGTTTGTAATTACTCAAATGTTACATCTGAGAAGGACATCTGTTGAAAGTAAAATTAGTACTTAGCTCAAATTGTGTAATATTGGGATTAACTTTGGGGTTTACTTATTGGGCTGTTTGGTTTTGCTAAGATTCTTTATTTCTTTGCTTAGATATTGGGTCTTTAGAATTCTTGCGTTAGAGTCTATAAATGTTCTATGCACTCATTCATTTTATGAATGGAACAGTGGGAGATTTTGTATTTTTTTTTAAAAATTTCCTGTCCTATGATTTCTCAACAATATCAAAATTAAACTTTGTTTTCTTTTATTTTGCAGTGAGTGGGTGCTCGGGAATCGAGAGGACTTGGTGAAGGATATAATTGCTGAACTACAACCAGAACACGGTGAGGTAAATCATTATCAGCTTTCCTTTCCTCTTAGAGTTGCATTCATAGGTTTCTGATGTGTGATTACTCGTTTCTGTCATATATAAGAATATATAGTTAATTGTTTTCTGAATATTATGCCTGGACAAATGGTTCTCATGTTCTAAGAATATTATAGCTCTTATGTACTGCAATGTAATTTGTTTGCTAAAGGGAGGTTTCTCTGTACTGTAGGAATGGTGGACTTATGTGTGCTTGGGACCATCTGACCCCCACCCCAATTGGCATCTGGGAATGCGAGGTACCCAACATCGTGCTGTTATGTGGCGTGTATGGAAAGAAGGTGGAACAGGGTTCTTATATTGGGGTGCAAACTGCTATGAAAAGGCAACAGTTCCTAGTGCAGAGGTATTTTCCTGTGATTTAAATAAAATAAAAGCACTCAGAAGACAAGCTTTCAATTTTAAAATATGCCCCTGAGCAGATAAGATTTCGGCGTGGTCTCCCTGCTGGTGATGGTGTTCTCTACTACCCTGGCCAGGTCTTTTCATCATCAAATGTACCAGTTGCTTCCCTAAGACTTGAGCGCATTCTTAGTGGCTTGCAGGTGAGACTTGCTGCCAACTATTTCTCCCTTAAGTTTTCTTTTTAGTTGGTACGTTATTAACACATTGCACGGTTGACTGATGGGGTTGAGCAGGAGGGTGTAAAAGCTTTGTGAATGGTTTAGTGTTAGAGTTTTAACTCAGCCAGTCACAATTCAGTTGCCATTACAGATTTAGTGGATTTGATCCAAGGCTTAGAAATTTTTCATTTGTTCTTTAATGCCCCTCTCTTCCTAAAGATATGAAGAATTGCTTGTGTTAGACTTAGTGCCACAATGTACGCAAAATGCATCTCAGATTTCACTAATTGATTCTTAGGTTGGTTCCTGTACCTATTCTAATTTTTAAGTGTCAAATTAACTCGTTAATGTCTTATAAGAGCTAAATTGCACCTGAAAATGTTTCATGGATGAAGCGTCATATTTTGAAGCTTATGATTTGTATATCATGTTGCTGAGAAATATTTCTTTGGATCCTTTATCAGGATATTGAGTATCTGAAACTCTACACTTCGAGGTATGGTAGGGCTGAAGGGCTTGCACTCCTTGAGAAGACAGGAGTCTACATAGGTCCTGAACGTTACACCATAGAACACATGCCAATCGATGTAATGCGGGGTGAGATATACAATGCATGCAGGTCATAAAATGAAGTAGTGACATTTGAATGCCGCGGTATAGACTAATGTACTCTTCATACGTAGAAAGTGAGGTGTATTAGGTCTAGACACTGCGAATTAGTGGAGGTGACTGGAAATCTGCATGAATCATGATGTATATTTTACTTTCCACTTTGTTTTTTTCTTCCATCGTTCATTTTGTTGTTTTTCTCCCAGTTTTATTTTTACCCCTTCCAATATTTAATTTTGTGGTTAGGTAAACATGAAAAGTTTTGTAGTTAAAGAAGCTTCTGTTTGAGTTTTGAGCTGTCTCAACAAACATATGTTCACAGTAATTTAATACACCAAGAAAATGTAAATGTTACGAGCAGTAATATCTTGTTTTAGTGTCTGATTGTAATGAGTGACTTTCTTTCTTTTAATATAAATCAGTTAATTCATAGAAATGTATATTAGTTGCCTGATCAAAACATATGATTTTCATAGAAAATTACGGAGTTGCTTAGTTGATACGCGAATGGTATGGGCCTGTTCTTTGGAAATTGGAAGTAAATAAATAACTCGAGTAACTTTTGGGTTAAGGAGGTGAAGTTTCCTATGCTAAATTATTTCAGTTTTAATTTCTTGAAAATTATTTTTATTTAAAATTTTTAAAAATATAGATAGTTGCTGCGTGTTTCATAACTATTCTTTTTAACTTCTTTTAAAATTTAGTTTTGATCTTAATTTTTTTTGGGATAATTTTTCATTAAATTTTTGTGTAAATAGGTAAAATATGGTTCGGCTATTCATTTTGAGTATGGAAAAGAAAAAAATTAATTTAATTCTAAGACTCACTCCTAATTAATTTTTAATTTGGCCCAATTCTCAAACTATATTTTAAGATTCAAGAATGGACACTAAATATGAGTTTAAAAAGGTTATTTTAAATTTTAAATTACTATTGGTTATTGAGAATGGAAAAAGATATAAAGCCGACTCTTGTTTAGCACAAATTTTTAATTTCAGTAAAAAGTAGTTACTAAATATTTTTTTTTCAAGAAATTTAAAATTCAGAAATCTAATTATTTAGATTACTTTTTAGATAAGATGATATTAGTGAGGAAATGAAAAAAGAATGGTGGGAGTTAATTCTACTTGGCTTTGCTCGAAAACAATTATAAGATGATTTTAAGTGATATAAGGATGTGTGAAACTTTCATTACTCACTCACATAATACATCATATGTCGCATCATATGTCGCGTGTTTTGATAAATATTATCAATTATTTCATATATTTTTTCTCTATTTTTGTACAAGAGTATTGATCTATGTATATTAAAGAAACAAAAACAAACCCTAATCCTAGCAGACCCATACTTTTCAACTCAACTAAACATTATTGTCTATCATTTCCTACTCCATTAAACATTGATGTTTGCCATTGTTACAGCATGCACCACAACACACGTCAACATTCCCCCTCAAGTTGGTGCATAAATGTCTCTTATGCCCAACTTGTCAAGTGAGTTGTAGAAGTTCTTTGTAGACACAGATTTTGTGAGTATATTAGCCAATTGATCTTCTAATTTAACAAATTGAAGTTGGATAATCTTTTCTTCAAGATTCTGTTTGATATAGTTTTGATCCACTTCAATGTGCTTCGTGCGATCATGTTGAACTGGATTGTGGGAGATGGCAATGGCTGCTTTGTTATCACAAAATAAGTTCATTTCAGAGTTAGGAGCAACACCAATCTCAATTAGAAGTTGTTTCAACCAAAGGAGCTCATATATTCCCTTGACCATTCCTCGAAATTCAACTTCAGCGCTAGATAAAGCAGCTACTTTTTGCTTCTTGCTCCTCCATGTACAAGATTGCCCCCACAAAAGTAAAGTACCCAACAATAGATTTCCTATCCTTGATATTTCCTGCCCAGTCTGAATCTGTATATCCAACGACTTCCAATTGACCATTCTTTGAAAACATAAGTTCTTTCTCAGGGTAGGATTTTAAATAACGAAGTATTCGCATGATGACATCCATATGGTCTTCACTTAGGCAGTGCATAAACTGACTCACGACACTCACAACATAAGCAATATCAGGTCGAGTATGAGATAAATATATGAGTTTACCCACTAACTGTTGATATCTTTGTTTATCTGCTGGTACTTGGTCCACATATTCTCCAAGTTTATGATTTTGGACCATTGGAATATCGACAAGTTTACAATCTAGTAATCCTGCCTCTGCTAGTAGGTCTAGAGTATATGTCCTTTGGGAAAGACATATGCCTTGTTTTGATCTTGTTACCTCAATGCCTAAGAAGTATTTGAGCCTTCCCAAGTTCTTCATTTCAAACTCATTTGATAGTTGTTCTTGAAGCCTAGAGATTTCTTCTTTATCATCCTCTGTAATGATCATGTCGTCTACATAGACTATAAGGGCTGTTATTTTTCCCAATCGATGTTTTAGGAAAAGAGTATGGTCAGAGTTGCTTTGTTGAAACCCATATTTCCTCATTGCTAAACTCAACCTACCAAACCATGCTCGAGGTGATTGTTTTAGTCCATACAATGCTCGTTGTAATCTACATACAGTTTCTTTTCTTGATGTAACAATATATCTTGGTGGGGTATCTATGTAAATCTCTTCTTCAAGGTCACTATGAAGGAAGTTATTTTTCACGTCAAGTTGGTGCAATGACCAATCTAAATTTGCTACAAGAGATAACAAAACTTTAACAGTTTTTAGTTTAACCACAAGTGATAAGGTTTCTTGATCATTTATACCATGTTTCTGTGTATACCCTTTTGCTACTAGCCTCGCCTTGTATCAATCAACTGACCCATCTACTTTATACTTAATGGAGAAAATCCACTTGCATCCTACCATCTTCCTCCCTTGAGGTAGCTCGCTTAACACCTATGTGTTATTCTTCTATAATGCCTCAAATTCTTCTTTTATAGCTTAAGCCCAATTTGGATCAGATATTCTTCAACGCTACTTGGAATTTGACATGAGGAGAGTGTTTGTGCAAACGCCCTTATAGGTTATGATAACCCTTGGGTAGATACATAATTGGCTATTGGATACTTGGATTGTCGTTCTTCTCTATCTGGTGAGTATTGATTCAGAGGTTTGCCTCGATTGTGTCTAAAATGTAGAACATAACCAACATGTGTATCTATAGCATTAGTGTGTAAAGGTGTGATAGGATAGCTTACCTCAAGAGTATTCTCAGTAGGAGGATCATTGGGTACTAGAGAGTGGAGGGGTGCATCAACCACTACATCTTCTGGAGATTCAGTCACTAGTTCAGATTCAGTTCTTAGAAGTTCAAGTTTGGGTCTAGGTACTGGCTCATCCATATTGTTGGCATTATTTGAGTATGTCAGATTGTTACTAATGTCTAACACTTCAACATCAAGCCAATTTCGTTCTTCACCATAACTCTTCCCCTAAAGAGGGTAATTGGATACTGATGATGGGAAAAACCATTTAGATTCTAGGAAAGTGACATCCATGGTAATATAGGTTCTTTTAGTAATAGGATCGTAGCATCGATATCCCTTTTTTTGTACGCCATACCCCAAGAATACACATCAGACAACACATGGATCCAACTTAGTTCATTGATTTTTATGAAGGTGGAAAAAAGCAACACATCCAAAAATTCAAGGCAGAAGCATCAAAATAGTAGGCAAGGGAACATGATCAGATAGCACCTTTAATGGAGTCTGAAATTGTAAGGTTTTTATGGGCATACGGTTCAGTAGATACACAACTGTAGTAACATCATCACTCCAGTATCTACTAGGCATATGTGCACTGATTAGTAAGGCCCGGGTAGTTTCTAAAATATGTCTATTCTTCCTTTCTGTAGTCTCATTCTGTTGTGGGGTTTGTGAACACGAGGTTTCATGGAGAATACCATGGTTGTCCAAGTATGTCCGAAAATGTTGATTAACATACTCCCCTCCATTATCAGACCTAAGAATCTTAATTTTTTTAGAAAATTGTGTCTAAATCATGGTGTGAAACAAGTGAAACGTAGAAAATACTTCATCTTTATGTTTGAGAAGGTAAAGTCATGTCATTTGTGTACAATCATCAACAAAAAATACAAACTAACGATGACCCAATGACATAGTGATTGGGGAAGGTCCCCAAACATTAGAATGTACTAAAGCAAAATGAGTCATACTTTTATGCATGCTCATAGGATAAGAGGCCCTATGAATTTTTGCTAAGAAACAAGTATCACATTTGAAATCTGAGTGTGTGACATTTGAAAGTAAACTAGGTATTAAGTGCCTTAAATACCCAAATGATGGATGCCCAAATCGACGATGACATAACCAAATCTGTCGCTCTTTGTTACTAACCGTGTGTTACATGTGATTAGCTCTTCCTGAACTGAGGTCATCCATATAATATAAACCGCCTCTCTGAGTACCATGCCCAATGGTCTCTTTGGTGAGAATATCCTATAGAAGACAAAATGTAGAATACATCAATACTACACAGTTAAGATCTGAAGTGACTTGACTTACATACATTAGTCTATGTGAAAGAGAGGGTACAAGTAATATATTAAATAAAGATAATGAAGGAGATAAAGTCACTATTTCAGCCCCTATAACTGGATAAGTGACCCTATTGGTATTGGCAACACAACTCTGTCTCGACTGGGTTGTATGAGAGAGATCTTTTGGGTCAAATGTCATATGATATGTAGGTCCAGAGTCAAGAATCCAATACTCATTATCACTATGAGTAGATATGTGAAATGCTTTACTTGAATTACCTGGATCCTGAGAAGATTCGGCCTGAGGAATAAAGGATATTGATGCATTATTGGTAGCCACAACAACTCGTCTAGTGGTGTCCCGTTTCTTTTGTGCTTGAAGATCATTCCACCACTCTGGATATCCATGTAGTTTGAAGCAGTTCTCACTGGTGTTTTTGGAGTTTCCGCAATGGGCACATTTTATGTCAATAGAAGGTGGATTTCCCATGGATTTCTTGCTACCCAAAAAAAGGGTTCCTGGTTTTGGTGGCATCGGATTATGGTGTCCCTTGATCCCTTTGAATGCCATAACTACTCTAGGAGTCATATTTGTACCCGTGATCATCACAGTCTGCCTGACCTCTTCCCTACGGACGAATCCATAGGCTTATTCCACTGTAGGGAATGGTTTGATTTGAAGCACATCACTTCGAGTTTTATCTAGTGTGTTATCAAGTCCATCGAGGAAGGTATACACGCAATCTTCCTGTATGATGGATTTGTATTTTTGTATGTTAGTCACACACTCCACTGGGTTAGGACAATGTAAATCAATTTCTTGCCACAACCCTTGAAGTTTATTGTAGTATTTTTCCAAGGATCCACCTACCTACTTCATACGAGTAACTCGATGACGGAGATCATACACTTGAGACGTGTCTGTCCCATTATAGTAGGTTGTAGTAGTAGAATCCCAAACTTGTTTCGTAGTTAGGAATCAGATAAAATTTGCAATCAAGGAGGGATCCATTGAATTGATCAACACTCCCTTGACAATGACATTTTCAGTGCACCATCTCCTAAATGAGGGGTTAGTTTCGGCAGGTTGAGGAAAATCCCCATTAATATATCCTAGTTTGTCTTTGCCAGAGACATACATCTCCACCACCTGGGACCACAAGGCATAGTTGGATCCTCCCAACTTGATACTAATGGGAGTAGTCGACGCTTCAGTTAGCAGAGGTTATGAGGCGATCTGAGATCTAGTTAGAACTTCAGTCATTTTTGTAGTCAAATCATTCAATATGGAATTGGTGGTTAAATCTCTAGATTCTGCCATGAAATCTATCAATTTTGTTTTTTTCCTCCGTACACTAGCCAAATATATACGGAATATACAGAACTATAACCCTAATTTGTTTTCTCTATTCGTGCAGCCCTCCTATGAAGCGATGATTTTCTTCTGTTGCTTTCCACGTTCCTGCCATCCATACCATGGGTAAGGGAACTAGAAGTTTGGTAAGAGAAGGGATAAGACCCACACTCTCTGCGTGATGTGTGGTTGTCGTAGCTTCCACCTTCAAAAGATCCATTGTTTGGCTTGTGCTTTCCCAATTACATGCAAGAGGAAGTTTAACTGGAGTGAAAAAGCGATCCGAAGAAAGACCACTGGAGCTGGAAGGATAAGGTACCTTTACACTATTCCTCACAGATTCAAGAATGGATTCAAATAGGGCACTCAAGGGCCACCAAGGAACAAAGGAGCAACAACTATTGTTACAAAGAGGCCAGAAAACTTCAAAGTTATTATTTCCTCACACAATTTTCATAACACCCCATCAGCAAAGGCTATAGGCAATCTCGTTGCTAGGATTCAGGCAACTGGAGCTGATATTGTAAAGATTGCCACTACTGCATTAGACATTACAGATTGTGCTCAGATTTTCTAGATAATTGTGTAGCCAAATGAAAACAGGTAAAGAATCTGTGACCTCAATGTTGTTTATCGCTACTACGGTAGACAAAATTGGAACGCAGAGACTACAATGGTTCCAACGAGTAAACCAGAATGGCCACCCCAGATCAGTCATACCATATTGGCCAAACCAACCAAACTAGCACACCAGATCAACCGATGTCGAGAAGAATAGAAACCAGCTCAACAAGTAACTATCTAGGCAACAATAACTTGCTCTGATACTATGAAAAATATTATCATTTCTGTTAATTATCAATTGTTTCATATATTTCTTCTTTGTTTATGTATAAGAGTATTGATCTATGTATACTAAAGAAACGAAAACAAAACACTAACCCTAGCAGCAACTGCACACATGGAAGCTGCTGCACACCTATACTTTCCGGCTCCACTAAACATTATTGTCTTCCATTCCCTACACCACTAAACATTGGTGTCTGCCACTACTGTAGCATGCACCATAACACATGCCAACATGTTTCATATGGGCAAAGTCATATTGGCATTAAAGTGCTATTACTACATAGAGAGAGAGCCGAGCAACTTGAAACGTGAAACTTTAAAGGAAATCTAGTCAAACTGTTTCAACATCTTGGGTAACTTTTGGTTAGAATGAAATTATTATATTTGATTGTGTCGTATACATAAAATAGAATAGAATTTTTTTAAAAAAAGATGAAATTGTTATTTCAACATCTCATTTAGAAATTGTTATTCAATTCTCTTCCCATTATATAAAATGTATTATTTCAATTTTATCCTCAAATTCTAACCCTAAACCATTAATCCTAAACCAACTATAAGTTCTAAGATTCTAAAATTCTAAAATCTTAAACCCTAAAGGTTTATTTATTTATTTTGATTATGTGATGTACCATGTTGAGATGGTGGATTAACAATAGGAATTCACTGCTATATATTAATATTTGGTTGTTATTTTACAAATAATATGGAAGAAAAAATTATTAAAATATTTTTTATTTTTTAAAATTAAATAATATTTTTAAGTAGTAATTATTAAAAAATAATAATTTTTAATAATATATTCTGTCTATAGGAGAAAATAAAAATTAAATAATTTTATTTAAATTTTACTAAATCTAGAGATATTAAGGTAATATATATTATTTTCATTTCATTTTAATTATAAACCAAATAATACAGTACTAATTTCTTTTTTGATTTCAGTGGTCAAACCAAACATTACAATAGTAATATTGTTTCCTTTACATTCAATTTCATTACCATTATTTATTTATTCTACGAACCAAATGTGACCTTATATCTTTTTTCTATCCTTTTTGGTCTTTTTACCTTCCCAAAAGGAATTAGTAGGCATTGACCCAATCAAATCTGTTAAATATGTGAAACTATAGTATTGGAGAATTTATGGTATTTAAGAAGCATAACAAATGATATGTAGCATGTATGCATATATACATTTATTAATTGGACTTGATATATCATTTAATGTGTTGTTTAAATGTATATTAGATCCTTTGCGCTTTATCACTTGTTGGGCTAGTTTATATGTATGGATCTATGGCCTTTTGTGCTAGTGATGGTTAAAGAATTAAGGGGAAAATGGTCTTTTTATGCTTAATGTATATATACACTTCTTAGAATTTTTGAGTGTATCTCTTTCATTGTTCTCCTTTTTGTACCATATGCGTTGCTTCATCTCCTCTATTCTTTGTGTCTCTTTGTATCTCTTTGTGTGTTCCTGAACTAAGAGTGTTTAGGTTTTTCAATCATTTGATTGTGCTAGGTTTATTCTATAATCAGTTATTGTAATCTTGTACATTGTTTTTTTGTAGTGGATATATTGTTTCATTTCCAATGGATTAGGCCAATTAGTAATTGAGCCCGAATCACTTAAACATTACATTCTTGATCTTCTATGCACTTTTACCTTGATTCTTGGATCTGATGTTCAATGGCTTATTGAATAGTTCTCTTAGAGTTAATTTGGTAAGGTTGTCTTTCTTACAAAAGTAATATCAAAGCGTAGTTTTATGTTGTTTGACCTTCATATTTTCAAAGAAGTAGTATGAATTCTCAAAGATCCACCATATTTTCACTTTGGGTTAATTTCTTTGGTGATTCAGAAACTTTGATTTCTTGAGTCCCACTAAGATTTTGACCTTTGGTTCTTTTCGGTTTCAAGGAGTTTATTCTTAATTTTTCCTTTCTATGTTATTATTTTTTGTTATTATCTCATTATGTCAACTCAATATAAGATAACCATGTTTGATGGTACATATGACTATCTTTTATGGAAACATAAGATGAAAGCTCTCTTAGTTTAATAAGAGGTGTATGGTGCCATAAATTCATGACTTGACTCTCATGAAAGTTTCAAAGAAACTACCTCTGAGAAAGTATTTTCTAAACTTGACTCTTTGTATTTTGTAAAAATCTTTATCTAGTCAAGTTTGTTTGAAAAATTATTTTTACTCTTTTAAAATGGATTCATCCAAAAATCTTGAACAAGACCTTGATAATTTCAAAAGAATGACTTCTGACTTAGATGAAATTGATCATAAAGGTGAAGATGAGACTCAAGCCATTATTTTACTAAATTCTTTGCTTGATAAATACAAAGATGTAAAATTTGGTATTATGTATGGTGATGATACTTTAACTCTTGATCTTGTTGTCTCTGGTCTTAGGTCTAAATATTTAAAGATAAAAGTCTGTGAGAAGGATGATATGAGTGATATTGTACTAGTTAGAGGAAGGTCTAAGAAAATGAATAAAGGATAAAAGGGTAAATCCAAGGGTAAGTCCAAGTCAAGATTAAAGAAGCACATTAGGTGTTACTTTTATAAGAAATAGATCCATTATAGGAATGAATGTTCTCTTAGAAAGGCTAAAAATTTTGACAACCAAGATTCTAGTATTGATAGTGATTCAAATTTGGTTTATGAGGGTAACGAGAGCTATGATTTTTTATTATGAGTTCCAATAGGTCAAAAATTGAGTAGACTTTAGATTCAAATTGTTCTTTTCACATGTCACCCTTTAAGAATTTGTTTAGTGATCTTAAGGAGTCTGATAGTGGGAAAGTTCTCCTAGGTGATGACTATGAGTGCAAGATTAAGGATATGGGCTTTGTTAGACTATCTTTGTTAGATGAGATTATTAAGAGTTTAAATGATATGAGATTTGTTCATGAACTAAGAAAAAATTTGATTTTATTAGGTTATCTCGATGCTATAGGGTACATGATTAAGATTGACAATGTAGTTTTAAGGAGTTAAAAGGTCTTTAGTTGTGTTAAAGGTAGTTAGAGTTAATGGTTTGTCTATCCTTGAATTCATAACTTCAAATAGTAATAATATAGCCAATATGATTCAATCTTGAGATAGTACTATGTTGTGGTATATGAGATTAGGACATGTTGGCGACAAAATGGTTAAATGTTCTAGCTAAGCAGAGTGTATTAGGTAGTAAGGCTCTTAAGGATCTTGAATTGTGTGAACATTGTATTTTTGGTCAGAAAACTAGCGTTAATTTCTCAAAGGGTGGTCACATTACATTGCATACATTACATTCACTATGAAGGATCATGCTTCTATTCAATCCCTAGGTGGTAACAAGTACTTTATGTCTTTATTTAAAAAGTCTAGATCTTTACATTGAAAACTAAAGATGAGAACTAAAAAGGTAGAAAGGTTAGGTTACTTAGAACTCATAATGGTATGGAGTTCCGTAATGAGCTCTTTGATAATTATAGTAAGAACTAGGGTATTGGGAGACATAGAACAGTGGTAGAAAAACCTCAATAGAAATGTCTAGCTGAGAAAATGAATAGAACCGTACTAGAAAGGATAAGATGCATGTTGTCCTAATCAGGTATTCCCAAAATATTTTGGATAGAGACTATTAGCATAGCCACCTACCTCATAAACAAATGTTCACCTACAACCATTTACATGAAAACACTTGAAGAGTTATGGTCTAGTATGCATATTGGTTAGTATCATCATAACTTTTGGTTGTCTTGCATATAGTCACATTAGCTAAGGAAAGTTACAGAATAGGTCACTGAAGTATTTTTCATTGGTTATCCCTTAGGCATAAAAGGATAAAGCTTTGGTGTTCCTCTCTTAGTAAATGCACTAGAAGTAGAAATGTTGTTTTTAATGAATCTATGTATTAAAAAGATTTACATGTTGAAACTACTTTGAATACCTCTAAAGGTACGAAGATGGAGGTAAGTTTAGCGCAACCACTTCTATTCAAGTTCTTGGCATTGGGGATGAGGTAGAGGCAATTGTAACCCCTTACTTTACTAATTCTTGAATTAGGTGTACAATTAGTTCGATATTTAGTTTTGTTTATTGCAAGATTATCAAGTTAGTATAAAATTGTTAATTTTTTCTAATAAAACAGTAAGTTGCAATTTTTATTACAATTG
Organism: Hippophae gyantsensis; assembly: GCA_030763125.1. NCBI lineage: Eukaryota > Viridiplantae > Streptophyta > Magnoliopsida > Rosales > Elaeagnaceae > Hippophae > Hippophae gyantsensis. The sequence continues at coordinate 29,209,168 of CM061038.1, forward strand.
GAATTAAATGCTTAAGTTATAAATTGTTAACAATATCAATTTTATCTAATTTAGTTATTCTTTTTTTAATTATATTACAACAAATGTATTAAATCTAATAGTCATAATTTTAGGTTATTTATGAGTTAGGTTGATTAATAACCATGTTTTTATTCAACTACAAAGTAAAAAAAAGTAAGGATTTTTAGGCTAACTTAAATTCCTAAAGCTAAAATTGAGAAGAAAAAAAAGTGACCTTAAAATTATATAAGAATTGGAAATTGAATGGATCATAACAAGAAAAATTTAATTATAATTTAGTGGCTAGAATAATTCTATAATCACATATTTCTCTTATTAATATAATTTTTTTTTCTTTTTGCTATTTTCTTATTATTTTATGTTATTCTATTTTTCTATAAAAATATTCAAAAAAATCCATTCGTTTTATTTGTGACATTTTAGGATTTGATTTTTAGACAAGTAATTTATAGTTTAATTTTCTCAATCATCTGTGGATAATGACCCTTAGTTGTAATAATATTTACATCGACATTGATGTGAACTCGTGAACTCGAATCTTAAAATTCAAAGACACTTGGTGCATGAGAACTCTAAGAGAAATGACCAAAGACCTGTTAAAAAATTGATCATCAACCCCATAAAAACTAAATTTTAGATTATAGAAGCACATAGACCTTATGGTTATAAAGAAACAAGAACCAAAGATGAAAAAGATGCCACAAGGGTTGCAAATCCTTGATAAGTCAGTTTGAGAAGGAATAAAAGAGGCTAAAAGCTCTTAACTTTATCAATTTGATCGAACAATCTCTCTAAAATCTAGCTACTACATATTAGGAGTAATTTATACATCATAATAAACCTTAATAAACATTCAAGAATGAAATAGAATTCTAAAATGTGAAAAAAAAAATTTAAGTGTGGGTAGTGATATACATTATTTCATGCCTCGACATGGAGCCAATTTCTGGAACCAGTACAAAAACCCCATATGACCATGCCATGGCATGAATAATCTATGCCTTGGTGTGCTTTCATGCCTCGGTAAGGAATAATTGATGCCTCTAAGTGCCTTCATTTTCTAGAACTAAAACCCTTATTTCATTGACTTGGCCATGTAGTGACTTGAGCTCTTTTTGTAGCACCCTTTGGTCTTCACCTTCCACCCTTAGCTCTTAAATTAGCTCATTCAATGCTTCCTTAAGTTGCTTGATTTTTTATCTTGTAATGAATCCACTTGGAATGTGCAACGGCCTACGATTCCTATTATTCTCCTTCTACTTAAAAGGATCCAACCTTAAATCTTCACCTGCATATTCAAAAGGAGAGAGATCATAAATGTTGAAAGAAGTACTAACATTATACCTATATGGAAGATCCAACTTGTAGGTATTGTCATTGATCCTTTCAAACACTTGAAATGAACAATCTCCACTAGGTTGTAATTTGTATATGAGTTTTTCTTGTAACCTCTCTTTTCTCATGTATACCATACCTAATCACTTGGTCCAAAGATAACTCTTCTCCTACCCTTATTGGCTTTGGAAGCATATTCCTTTTTTTTCTTCCTTTTAATGCGTTCATAGAGACTCTCATATAACTCATTCACCATTTTGGTCTTCCTTTTGCCATCTAAACTAGATCTTTTAGAAATTGAAAATTTGATAAGTGATAGTTTCTAAAAAAATTTAGATATTAATTTCTTTATATATATATATATTATTAATATTATGAGCTAAAAATATTTATTTTGTATTTATTAGAAAAATATTAATTTTTTAGATTTTTTTGGGATTTTTATGATTTTCATTTGATAGGTAGATGTACTTGGAAACATATGTGGATGCACCTAGAATAAAAAAAACATAAACCTTCACCAGCCATGTGTACAGTGCACTCTAAATTCAATAAAGCGAAACATGGCATACAATATTTATCCTCAACAATATTCATGCGTTGTGTAATCCTTCTAAGAATATATACCGTGTATCACCATTCCTAATATAACTCAAAAATAAAAATAGATCTATTTTTTTAATATAAACACAAGATAATACCCCATAAAATAGAAGTATCATAATTATATGAAAATTAGGAGAAAAAAATAGAAAAATACAAAAATTATATAATTAAGTTAGGCAACAATTGATGAGAAGAGAATTCAAGAAGTAATTAAAGGATTTGAATATCATATTCAAAAATAAAAATCCTAAGATTTCTTTTTCTTTCTTTTATTATTTACATTTAAATTTATTGTTTGCTATGAATAGTTTATTTTGTAATTGATTGTGGGTGATTTCAAAGCCTTAGACATATATTGCAATATTTAACAAGATCTATAATATTCTATTCAACTATTCTTTTTGATTATGTATTGATTCTCAATTTTAATTGTTGTGTGAATTTATTTGATTCTTTAAGTGTACAATTAAATAATCAAATTAATTCATCGTTAATCAATTTGGTTGATTGGATACGTAATCGCTTGATCAATTTAAATAATTAGTGATAAATTGCTTGCAATGAGAATTAATACTCAAAATAATCAATTTAATATATTAAATTTAGAGAGCTTATTCTAACTTGTCTATTAAAAAGAGTTGGATTACAAACTTATTTAATTCAACAAATCTGTAAGAAGAGGTAGTGATTTTTAATTTTGTGAATTTCTCTAAGTTAGTTTAATAAAGAATAGAAGAATATGATATGCTTTTGTTGATTTGCAATACATGCTATCATGCAATTATTCTTTTATTTGAATATTTATTAAAATATTTATATTTTATTTGTATTTTAATTAATATTTAGTTATTAGATTTAATTTTTAGCTTGCGAAATAAAACCTCATTTTAATAAATAGGAGTTAGTTTTTAAAACCGTCTTCGGGGAATACCATTACTTGTTATATATTAAATAACAATATTATAAGTATTTTAAAGTAAGATTTAAATTAACTTTTTATTTGAACATGTATAATTTTTTGACGACGTATCATTAGGAATTTTCATTAAATTAATCTTATTTATTTTATGTATACCTAAAAAAATAATTTTTTAAATAAAATGTAAAATTATAAAAATTAATGAAAATAACAAAAAAATTCTTTATTTTATTTTTATTTTGGTTTATTCATTTTTTATTGTTTTAATTTTACTTAATTTGTTTATAAGTTTTATTTGCTTTTCAAAATCACAGTGAATGAACCCATGTAACAATTTGAGATAAAATTTACAATTGCTAAAGCAAGCAATTCATACAGATCTTTTAAGTTTAAGTGATTCATTCAAAGATTCAGATCATTCCATCAACGTAGAAAAAATTGTGAATAATCCTAATCAAACTCTTAAGGAGATGAAAGCATCGACTTTAGATCAAGAATCATTATGAATTTAATATGATAACAATGTTGATGATTTTGAATTAAAGTTTGGCATGATTAATCTATTGCTTATTTTTTTAAGTCTAGTTGGTGATTATCCAAACAAACATTTAAAGAATTTTCATGTGGTCTGTTCTAGCATGAAACATAGTAGGATTATTGAAGAACATGTAAATTAGAGCAGTCTTATTCTCTTTAACATATATCACTAAAGACTAGTTGTACTATTTACCATTTAGGATAATAAATAGTTGGAATGCGATGAAATAACTCTTATTGGAGAAATATTTTTCAACTTATTGAGCCATTCTAATCAAAAAACAAATTTGTCGCATTCAATAGTGCATTGGGGAGAATTTAGATGAGTATTGAAAACAGTTCAAGAAATTATGTGAAAATTAATCTCATTATCAAATAAGTAAATAACTTTTAATTCAATACTTGTGTGAGGGATTGATGCCTATAGACTGAAGTATGATAGATGCAACAAGTGGTGGAGCTTTGGTTATAGGGCTTTTGAAATTGTAAGAAATTTGATCGCTATTATGGCTGCAAATTCTCAATAGTTTGGCACTCGTTCCAACCCACACAAAAGGTCAATGAAGTAGGAGTTCCCAATAATATTGAACAACAATTGAGAATCCTTACTTCAATTGTGCAACAATTAGAGATCAGAAAATTTCAAGCTTGTGGAATCTGCACTAACATTGGACATCTAACATATATCACTCAAGTTTCAATAAGACACAAAATATGCTATCAAGAACCTTGAAAATGGATTCCGTCAACTAGCTACTAACGTTAGAAAACTAGAAGCACAAGGATATGGTAATCTTCCCTCTCAACCAATCGTCAATCCTTAGGAAAATGCCAATGCTATACCATTAAGAAGTGGTGAACATCTTGAAGAAGCTCACAAGGAGTAAACCAAAGAAAATGAGACTAAGGATGAGCTAACTCAAGAACAAATAAACAATTCTGACAATGTAGAAAATAAGAGAATCGATAACAAGGAAGCAAAATAACCACCTATGGTACAGTCTAAAGTTCTAATTTCTACTTATGAATCCTCATTCCTTTTCCTAGAAGGTTTGCAAAATCCAAAAAGGAGATACACAAGTAAGAAGTCTTGGAAACCTTTCAAAAATTTAATATTCAACTGTTGGATGCCATCAAGCAAGTGCCAAGATATGCTAAATTTCTAAAGGAATTGTGCACAAATAAGAGGAAGCTCAAAGGCAATGAAGCGGTGAACATGGGAGAGAATGTGACAGTAGTCTTACAAAGGAAACTTCTATAAAAATGGGAAAATCCACGTAGTTTCACCAAATTTGAAATGACTATGCTAAATCCTTACTCAATTTATGCTACTTTTAATCTTGGCCATCTTAAAGAAATTGTAGTTATCTAACTCACAAATTGATCTAATGCTTATCCAAATGGTGTTTTAGAAGATGTTTTTGTGTTCGTTAATGAACTTATCTTCTTGGTCGATTTTTATGTGTTTTATATGATAGATGACTCCACTATTAAGTCCACACCCTTACTTTTGGGTAGATCATTCATGAGAACCATTCAAACAAAGATAGATATGCATACTGGAACTCTAACTATGGAATTTGACAGAGAGGTTATTTTGAAGTGAATAAGGTACCCTAGTGATTATAATTCTTATTTTTCTATTGATATACTTGGCTCTTTAGTGTAGCAAGTGATTGATGTCAAAAGTACAGATTAATTGGAGGTTTCCATAAGAGACAACATAAAAACTAAAATTTTAAGTGATGAAGAAATGGATATTGATAAAGCAGAAGAATTGGATATTTTCAGAGATAAACCCAAGGTATAATCTTTCTTATATTTCTCTTCCTATGTTTAATAAGAAACTTTTACCTTCTATTGTGTAGGCACCACCTTGGATCTCAAACCTCTCCTAGAATATCTTAAATATGCATACTTAGGAAATAGAGACACACTTTTGGTATATATCATCTAAACTTTTATCTATTCAAGAGGAAATCTTAATTCGTGTTTTGAGAGCATACAAATAAATGACTAAGTTACCAACATTAATAGAATCATCGCCTTTATGTGCATGCACAAAATATTACTTGAATATTATGCCAAACTAATGAGAGAACCATAAAGGAGATTGAATCTGCCAACGATGGAAGTCGTTAAGAAAGAAGTTATCAAGTTGTTGGAAGTTGGTGTAATTTTTTCAATATCATCTAACAAGTGGGTTAGCCTAGTCTAAGTGGTTCCAAAGAACTCAAGAGTTACAATGGTGAATAATGAGAATAATGATTTGATTCTTACCCGAATTCAAACTGAGTGACATATTTGTAATGATTTTTGAAAGATAAACTTTATGATTTATAAAGTTCACCTTTTATTGATCAAATACTTTAGCGTTGAATATGCTATATTCACTATTGTTTTCTTGATGGTTTTCTAGGTTATAATCAAATTTTCATTCCACTAGAAAACCAAGAGATGACAACACTCACTTGCCCCTTTGGAACCTTCGTTTATAAGCACATGTCATTTGACCTTTGTAATTCCCTTGCCACCTTCCAAAGAGAGATCAAGTCTATCCTTGAAAAGACAATCAAACCCAATAGAAAGGATCAAAGCTTGAAATTGGATGATACATTACGGGCATACAAAACTATATATCAAACTCCAATTGGGATTTTTCCATTCTTTTTGGTGTATGGTAAAACTTGTCATCTACCAGTTGAGTTAGAACACTGAGCATTTTGGGTAATGAAACAATGTAACATAGACTTAGATGAAGCTAGAAGACAACAAAAATTGCAAATGAATGAGCTAGAAGAAATTATAAATGATGCCTATAAAAGTTCGAAAATTCACAAACATAAAAGACATTTTATGATGGTATAATATCAAGGATAGAATTCATCATTAGCGATAAAGTTCTCTTATTCCATTCATGCCTTCAAATTTTTTTAGGTTAGTTACATTCTTGCTGGGTCAGTCCATTTATTATTATTAATGTTTTCTCTCATGGTATAGTTGAAATACGAAGCCCAAGTACCGGTAAAAGAATTCAAAATTAATGGAAGTAGATAGAAGTCATATTATGTATCTTTTGCAACAATAAATATAGAGAAGGTGACTCTACATGAAGTAATAGATTTGGACAATTAAAGAAACACACGAGGCACTGTTAGGCTAGCAACATTAAACTAAACGCTTTATGGGAGGCAACCCACAAGATTTGTTTTATACTCCATTTTTCCTTAATTCTACATTACATATATGCATGTGTTTACATTGAGGACAATGTAATAATTATGTATAGGGGAGTGTTTACATATCACTATCTTTATTTTTTATGCTTCGTTAGTTTAGCATGTTTTAGGATTAGTATGCTGTAGGCAGTATACTTTTTTTCCTTTTTAGTATTATTTATTTCATTCTTAGGATAGTTTACATTTACAGAAAGGCTTAGAATCAATTATATCTTCTTTATTTGTTTTTTGACATCTGTGATGAAATTAACTAAACTGTACTAGGTCAAAAAGGATAATGAATGTTGATAGATTCTTGATCTTGTTCCTAAATAAAGGTAACTTTATGATAATTTTGTTCAAAATTTGTATGCACAATGGTTAAATTAGTGATAGAATAATCTATATGCATGAACTTGTGAAAAATATTATGAATCCCTTAAAAATTTGCTATATTTTTAATGAATAAGAATATGTTTCTAAAAATTTTCTTTAAATTTATCAAGGCGAATGCTAAAAGTATTTCTCGAAAAATGATTAAGTAATAGGATTGACTTCTTTGGCTAAATTGTTATACTCTTAATATTGTTGTTCTTTCAAGAACAACCCCTTTTAATGAACCAATTTTAGCCTATATGAGCCAATTATTTGTACCCATTCCTTATATAAAAAGAGATTAATTCAATAAAAATGCTAGAATAATATTTTAAGGTTTCAATTGTCCAATATACAAAAACAATCTCTACCATAATATGTTCCCAAAATTAAAAATTACAAAAAAATAAAAAAAGAGAAGAATATATATATTATAATAAGGAGACAAGCTAAAAAGAATCATAAAAAGAGCTATGTGTTATTTAAAAAAAGTGGCATAAATAAAAGAAAAAAGCCAATAATGATGTTTAGGTCAAAAATAATGAAATTCGATCCTATTTTATTGACATAATTGGTCTTATGATAGTATTATTTATAAATATCTTTCTTTTACTCCATGGATTCATGAACTTTTTTTCCTTTCATTTGATTGAAACAACAAACATAGCCATATATTATAACCAAATATGAAAGACTTTTTTATTTTAATGAATACTTTGTAAGTAGAGATATAATTTTAAGGAAAATCCTATGGTATCCAATTCAACTCTAAAAGGAATTTTGATGTAATGTAGAGAGGAAAAATGTTTCAACTTGTTTATGTTAGATGATTTGACTATTATTAATTGATAATATATTACATATATATTTTGAGTATGATTATTGTACAATACTTGTAGTAAAAATATAATTAAAGATAATATTTAACGTTTATTAGAATTTGAAATTATAATATTGTTAAGCCCCGGATATAAAATGTCATAAAGCTTATTCTTTTAATTATAGAAGTTGAATTTACTTGAGGACTAACAAAGAGTAGGTATGGAGGAGTTTGATAAGTGATAATTTATACACATTTTTAGATATTAATTTCTTTATATTTAATTATGGAAGTTGACTTTGCTCGAGAAATAACAAAGAGTAGGTGTGGAGGAGTTTGATAAGTTATAATTTATACACATTTTTAGATATTAATTATTATATATATACTAATATTATAATCTAAACATATTTATTGAAAAAGTATTAATTTTTTGGGATTTTTTTGAGATTTTTATAATTTTATTTAACAAATAGATGTATAGTGTACTCTTTCTATGCATATAAACCGTGCATTACCATTCTTAATACAACTCAATAATAGATCATTTTTCTCAATATAAATACAAAATAACACCCTATAAAATAGAAACATTATCAAAATTGTATGAAAATTAGGAAAAAATCAAGAAAATAAAAAAATTATAGAATTAAGTTGGGGGTAACAATTGAGAGAAAGATGATTCAATAAGCAATTAAAGGATTTGAAGATCAAATTCAAAAATAAAAATCCTAAGGTTTCTTCTCCTTTTTTTATTGTTTACATGAATACTTTTCAGAATTTAATATTTTCTATGAATAGATGATTTTATAATTGATTATGGTTGATTTCAAAGCCCTAGACATAGATTGCAATATTTAACAAGATTTATAATATTTTATTCAACTATTCTTTTTGATTATGTATTAATTCTTAGTTTTAATTGTTGTATGAATTTATTTTATTATTTAAGTGTATAATTAAATAATCAAATTAATTCATTGTTAATCAATTGAGTTGATTGGATACGTAATTTCTTGATTAATTTAAATAATTAGTGATAAATTATTCACAATAAGAATTAATACTTAAGATAATTAAACTGAGCTTATGTGTTTAACCTTGATCTAATTTTCTTCTTTAAAAATTAATGTTTTTGATAGATTAAATTTATAGGGCTTATTCTAGGTTTTCTATTAAAAAGAGTTGGATTAAAAACTTATTTAATTCAACAAATTTATAAGAATAGGTGAAATTTTTTGCTTTTGTGAATTTCTCTAAGTTAGTATAATTAAAGAATAGGAGAATATGATATGCTTTTGTTGATTTACAATTCATGCTAGTGGTGGAGAATGACATGCAATCTTTCTTTTATTTAAATCTTTACCATAATCTTTATAGTTTGTTTTTATTTTAATTAATATTTAGTTGTTAGGTTTAATTTTCAATTTACAAAACAAAGCTCCGCATCTTTAATAAATATGAGTTATTTTTCAAAATCCTCTAAGGAAAAAACCCTGACTTGCTATATACTAAATTCCAATATATTAAACAATTTAAAGTAAGGTTTAAATTGACTGTTCATTTGAACACGCATCACAAAGATAATAGATTCATATGTGTACATAGGTTAAATCCATAAACAATTTAAAAATAAGAGTAATTGGATATGCAATGCACACTCATATTATAAGTAAAATCAATATAAGATAAGCATTTTTCCTAATTCTTTTAAGTTCTTTTCAATAAACACCATGATCACGAGCGAAAAGGTGTCCAAGTGAAAGCCCTTGGGATTGTTGAACGTAAATCTAAGCACGAGCCTATGCAAACAGGGTTAAAAGTGGTAGATAGCATGGTTCCTATAAGCTATGGTCAATAAGAACTTATAATTGGAGACCGACAATCTGAAAAAAAAACTATAGCTATCGATACCATATTAAACAAAAGGCAATTGAACTCAAGAGCCACCTCTGAGAGTGAGACATTGTATTGTGTCTATGTAATGATCAGATAGAAATGCTCAATTGTGGCACAATTAGTTCAAATTCTTTAAGAAGTGAATGCTTTGGAATATTCTATTATTGTAGCAAAGCCAAGTGGATAAATTCCTATTGACTACCTTGGTTTTCCCATTGGTTTTGGAATGACAATTTGTTGACAACCAAACATAGTACCCAATTTATCCAACAAGAATTTCCAGAAGTAACTAAGAAATTTGACATCTCGATTGGACCTAATACTTTTTGGAACTCTACGTAGTCTATCTCTCTAAAGAATAAATCCACTATATTAGTTGCACCATCAGTTTTATGACAAGGAATGAAATGTGCCATCTTAGAAAACCTTTCAACAACTACAAAAATGGAATCTCTACCTTTTCTTGACCTAGGCAAACCCAAAACAAAGTCCATGGAAATGTCCACCCAAGGTTCACTAGGTACGAGTAAAGGTATGTGAAGCCCATATAGTAAGACCCTAGACTTGGTGTATCTACAAGTGATGCAACTAGAACAAATCGTTTCCATATCAAATTTCATCTTAAGCCAAAAGAAATCTTTATAGAAAGCTTCTATGGTTTTTCTGACTCCAAAATGTCTTATCAATCCTCTCCATGTGCTTCCTTCACTTGTAACTCATGCATAGACCCCTTGGGAACACAAAGTTCATTCTCCCTAAACAAATACCCATCAAGCTTATAAACTTACCAAAGATATCCTTGTCACATTCTTGATAAACAATAGCAAAACAACTTCATTTTCATACAATTCTTTAATGAACTCTAAGCCAAGCAATCTAGCAATCAAAGTAGTTAACAAAGTGTACCTTTCAGATAGTGCATCAGCTATAATGTTTTGCTTACCTTTCTTGTACTTGATTATATATGGGATGATTTCTATGAATTCCATCCATTTGGCATGCCACATTTGCAACTTACCTTGGCTCTTTAGATACTTCAACGGATCATGGTCGGTATGAATGAAAGTTTTTTTGGGCCATAGATAGTGTTTCCATGTTTCCAAAGATCTCACCAAGAACTAGAGTTCCTTATTATATGTAGGGTAGTTGAGGGCCAAACTATTCATCTTCTCACTAAAGTAAGTAATTGGCCTCTTATTCTGCATTAAAACAATTCCTATTCCAACTCATGAAGCATTTCACTCAAGTTTAAAAGTATTATAAAATTTAGTCAAAGCTAAAACAAGTGCATCATATAAATTTTCCTTAATTAAGCTAAATGATTTTCTTGAGCTTCTTCCCATATAAAATCAGCATCTTTCTTAATAACCATGGTAAGTGGTGTAGCTAGGGTTTTAAAATCTTTTACAAAATGGTGATAGAAACTCACTAAACTATGAAATCTCCTTACCTCAATAATGAACTTAGGTGTGGGCTACTTCTTAATAGTCTTCAAATTTTCTTCATCAACTTCAATAACTTTTGAAGTAAGAACAAAACTAAGAAAAACAAAAATTTCCATGAAAAAAATAACATTTATTTAAATTAACATGTAGTTTCTTTTCTCTTAAAACTTCTAGCATGCTATGCAAATGTACAAGATTCTCATCTAGGTCTTTACCATACACTAAGATGTCATCAAAGTACACCATAACAAATTTACCAATGTACGCTCATAAAACATGGTTCATTAGTATCATAAATGTACTAGGTGCATTTGTTAGCCCCAATGGCATGACTAACCATTCATGCAATCCAAACTTGGTCTTAGAAGTGTTTTTTCACTCATCACCTTTTATCATCCTAATTTTATGGTAATAATTTTTTAGATCAATTTTTGAAAATATGCAAGAGCCATATAGTTCATATAGAATTCCATCTAATCTTGGAATGGGATGGTAATACATTACCTTTATATTGTTTATGGCCCAACAATCTACACACATTCTCCATATCTCATCCTTTTTCAGAACTAGAAGCACATGAATCGCACATAGGCTCAAGTTTTTTTATATAGTGGGAGCCCCCCAGGATTATTTCCTCATAATTTCTAGAGAATATTTCTATCCTACTATATCTTATGGAAGGATCATGGTGGAAAGATGAGCTTGGATGTGTTTCGATCACTATATTACTTACATTCTGAAAGCAAAGAGTGGTTCAATGTCTGGCCATATGATAATCACATATTTGTTGAAGATTCTCCCAAGTTTAACAAAGGTTGGCATCTTTCATGGTTTATCTTGATTGGTGCTTATGACATGGCACATATTGAATTTGGGTGGTAAGCTAATTTTTCTCTCTTAGTCACAACACATTAGAGGTGAGTCAAGTTCATTGATAAGGGGAGGGAATTCATCGATAGACTATTTGCTCTACCTCCTAGAGAACATAATTTTGTGAGATTGATTATTGCTAAAAGGATTGCATTCTAGGATATGTAACTTTTCTCATCCATTCTTGAGACTTTGAATTACCCTTCTCCCAAAGGTAAATACTTTGTGTTTTACTTATTGGATTTGGAAGATGACTCCATGTTATTTACCCTTTTTTTGTTTTATAGATATGACTTTATAGTATATTTCTTCATAGAAGGGCTCGACATCCACTGATTTCCAATTCATAAACTGGCATTTAGGAGATAAGAGTTAGAAAGTAGGCATACATGTGCTTAGGAAGAGAAGAGAACATAAGGCAATATCTTACTAAACTGAGGTGATCGTAAAAGTTGAGATACTTGATGAGGCTCTAGTTCCTCCTCCAATTAAGGATTTTCTTATGGAGGATGTGGCTCCAATCACAAGCCCTCTTAATGCATATTTTCCATCTATTTTTCCTGAGTCCCTAGCAGCTAGAATGACTCAACTGACCAAAATTGGTGTTGTGAGGTTAACTAAGAGGTCCAAGAAGGTCAAAACTACTTTTAAGGATAATTTTTTTGAGGCCTTGGATTTCTTTGGTTCTATGGTAGATATTTCCCATGTTTCTATATCTGAGAGAGATCATGCTTAAGAAGACAATTGATAGGATACTAGTGTAGTCGAGAATGCAAGACAAGTCTAAGAAAGCTACAGAGAGAGCTCTTGAGGCTACAAAGGGTCAATTCTAGGAAGAGTTTGCCAAGAATAACTCTAAATTGTAGGATCTTAGTGCTAAGATCTATTCATTATCTACCTAGCTTCAAGTTTTGATTTAGGAGGTGCTAAATGACTACCTTAACTTAGAAGACTTCCAGGCTATTACAAAAGTTGCTTAGGCTCATGATTTTGAGTCTTCTAAAAGAAGATTCAGGAAGGTCTATCTAGACTTGGTTCTTCCTCCATGAGCTTTCCAAACTACATTAGAGCTAAAAAAGTATATTGAGTGTGATTCTAACTCAAATATTGAGAGAAGTGAGATTACATCTGAACTTGGGAGGCCACATTGTAATTCTTTTTTACTTTTCGGAGTGCTAGAAATTGATTATTACTTTGTAGCTCTAGAAGCATTTGAATTTTGAATGAAATGATATCCGTACTTCACTTTGGATAGTTTTTAACTCCATAATTTACTTTAAAAATTTTGGGTTGCTTGTTAATATAGAATCTATATATCCCTTGTGACTGACTATGTATTCATTTTGGAACTTGGAGTGGAGACGTACCTTTATTGCTTCTATAATCCTCATAAGATGCACTTATTGCTTTAGTGAACTTGGGAGGCCACCCTTGTTATTTTTTAACCTAGGGAAATCACACTTATTCTTGGTTGGTATAGGGTTTGCAACTCTTAGTGGTGTAGGGCATAACTCTTAGTTGGTATAGGGCACACAACTCTTGTATTATTGTATTAAGACCACACTTAGTCATTTTTTGTAAAACATTTTTTTGGAGTTACAAGATGAAATTGGAGTGAGTTAGCCCTAGCTATCCAGGATGAAGTTGGTATCAATATCCCACACGAGTCTGGGATATTCCCATATGACACTTGGTGGGAAATGAAGCAGTATAGGTGGGAGTGAAATATGGGCAATGTAGAATAAATTGTGTACCAATGCGTAACCAATAGTGGTTGGTTTGTTGATTGGGCGGCTGGGCGATTTGTGGTACCATTAATTAGATAAAGTAGGGTTATGGTATGTATGGGGTATAAATTTGCGAGACAAATATGGCACAAGCCGTGATTGGGTGGCCCAATAGTGATCCAGTATTTGATGATCTCTTCTATTTCAAGCGATCGATTATGTCCTATCGCCTGCAATTATGGTGGGCATTTTCCTACTAGTTATGGATCTTAGGGTAGGATCTAATGATTAATGATCCCATTTTGTCGATGCTACGATGTTTCCCTAACATGACTTACCCAATCTCCAAAGTCTTGATACTTTTCTATCGACTCCAATTTTTTTCCCTATTTCAACTTTTTTAGAATTCTTTTTTCTATGAATCCATTTTTCACTAAATTCACTTTTTTTAAATCCAATCTTCTCTTAGTCCAATTTTTTACTCATCTTTCTATGTTCTTAAGAAGTTTTCTAGTCTTCCCAAGTGCCTTAAGAATGTTTTTTGAAAATAGGTGGTTTGAACTCCTAATCTCCTAGCCTTTTTGCTTGGTAGGATTTTTGAGTACAATAAGCAATGACCACTCTTTATACTCTCATTGTTGTAGAGATGTGGCCTCTACCTTTTCCTTGGAAATTCTATGAAAATTACTAATCGTTAGGAAGGATTGTTTTAGGTATGGATAAGGTCTTTCCTTACTTCGTACCTTGATGTACCTTTCCCATCCCTAATGTTTGGATCCTAGATCATCATCATTGTGGGCATCAAATGGGTTATATCCTAGTTTCGTTTTACCACACAAGACTTGGTCCTTTTAGACATGAGTGTCTTGATTCCAAGTTAACCGATGTTATGATATTGGACCATAATTAGTATGGGTGCTAGAGGAGTTGAGCCCTAATTACATTTTCCATATTTGATTTAATCTATTAAGACATTGGTTTCATGATTCTGGGTTTTCATGATCACGAACCATAGTCATTGTATGTATTAAAGGGGTGTTCATCCCATTTATTTTACCACACATAACTTGGTCTATTAAGACAATAGTTGGTAGTGCCATTGCCTTGATTCTAGATCACAGTCGTTGTGGATGTTGAATGGGTGTTTATCCTACTTTCATTTCTACACAAGAAGTGATCCATTGAGGTAGTGGTTTGACAAAACCAAGTGAACTTGTTTGGATATTAGATTGAGGTCATTGTGGGTATAGTAGAGGTTTTGAGCCCAGTTCCTTTACAACATAAGACTCCATTTATTAAGAAGATGGCTAGATGATGTCGTTCATCAAGCTCTCGTGGGGTAGTGGTCACTACATGGTTTTGGAGAAGGTATAGCCTTCTTGATCCATTATAGGACAAGTGTGCTTCCTAGGTTTGGTTGGGTATGGCTATTAGGTTCTAGGAAGAAGTGCACTCACTTTAAAGCCATAGTAGCATATGGGGGAAATCACACATTGATACAAAGCTAGGGTTCTAATGGATGAGTGGCTGATTCCATCCTAATGTTACAACCTTTCTAAATGCTAAGATTGTGTTGCGTTCTTGGAGAGTTGAGTTATATATGATTAAGTGAATGCCAAGCTGGCTGTACTATTTATTTATTCTTAATTTTTTTTATTTTTGGTATTGATGTTGACTTGGTTACACATGACCTCTCTTAACACTTTTAATTGAAAAAAATTACAAGTTTGAAATAGAGATAAATATGAATCGGCTCAACTTCTTTCGGCTACCTCACTCACATATTTTTGTCCCTAGTAGATTCCTAGTATCATGTTTCCCTTTGCTATCCCAATATGATTTTAATTCCCATTTATATTAGGAACTTTAATGCCAGGTGATAGGTTAAAGATACCTTCTTGGTAGCATATAGAAACAGTTGTCTCAAGATGACGTTCAAAGTTGAGGGGTAGTCGACTATCAGAAAGTTAATCATGATAGTCTTTGTATTGCAACCTTCCCCAATGGTGATAGAAGTGTGATAGTTCCATCTAGCATGAAAGGATCTTTAGAGAAGCCATACAAAAGTGTTCACTAGATTGAGGGGATGTTGTAGCTTTATTTACTTTTAAGCATCCTTGAACAAGATGTCCATTAAGCTTCAAGTATCCACCAACACTTTGTAAATCTTGTTGATGATGATCAATATGGTCACGATTAGAGCATCATAATTTGGATGCACTTGTCATGCTGCTTCCATCTTAGTGAATACAAAGTCTTTTCTAACCATCTTGGGCTAAGCGCTTTCCATCATTGTAAATGATATGGAACACTTCTCGACAAGTTGCCAACCCTCTTGCATATACCTTCTTGACATGTTTGGTGTCTCCATATATTGGGCCTCCCAAGATAGTACGAACTTCATTCTTGGTTGAAGACCTGCACTCCTATACTTGGTTTCCAATAGGTACTGGGGATGTGTTGCGCTTGGTTGACAAAAAATCCTTCAGGTAAATTTTTTGTATCCAATGCTTTATTTCCTTTTGGAGCTCCTAACATTCAGTGGCTGAATTCTCGATGGAATTTGTAGTATTAATTTTGGTTCTTATTAGGTAAGAAATCGCTTTGCTTCTTGAAGGCTTGAAGAGCCTTAAGTTCTAAACCTGCACCAATACCTATTACTAGGTAGTGTTTAGAGGAACAAACTTTTTAAAGATTTTCATAGGCTATAAGGTTCCAATCTTCTTTCTTATCCTATATTTTAAGCTTTTTGCCATGCAAGTTCTTGAACTCTTCCTCAATTTTCCTCTTCTGAGTAAGGTTCTTTGTTCTACTTCTATGATAACTAGCCATATCTTTGACATTGATTATCACATCTATAATCCTGATCATTTCTTTGTAAGATAACTTAGGATATTTTTTTCCATTCTGACCCATAATGATCCCATGTGAAGGCCATAGAGGAATGCATTGATTACTAGTAAGTCTAAACAGTCTTTGATAAAAATATTCTATTTTCCGAAGCAATCAAAGTAATCATTTAGTGACTCATTTTCTTTCTGAGTTAGCCTCATCATATGTACTAAGGTCTTTGGTAGTCTTCTCTTTATTGAGAAGTGAGTAAGGAACTATCTTGCAAACTCTAAGAATTTTCAAATCATTCCTGGCTTGAGGGTCCTCTACAAGACTCTAGAATTTCCTATTAATGTCATGGGGAATGCCATGTAGTTGACAACATCACTATAATCATAGAGATTCACCCAATCTTTGAACAGTTCAAGGTCATCTAAGGGGTTAGAGGACCCATCATAAGTTCTTATGGAAGTTTGCTTGAACTTACCCCTAATGGAGTAGATAAAACCTCTAAAGTGAAGGGAGTTGAGTGGAATCAACATAATCTAGAACTCGTTTCTTCGTATTAATTATTTTCTCCATCTTGTATAGTCAATTTTTCAAGTCTTCTATTAGTGGAGTAGGAACATGATGATCGCCCACTCTTGGTGCCACTTGTTTATTAAAGATATGAAGAACATGAACAAAAAAAAAAAATTATCTAATTAAATCATAAAATTGTTATTCCAATCTTTGAAAGCAAGACTAAAATCGCATATACAAAAGTTAATCTATCATAATTAAATTAACCATTATTAAATTAATTATAAAATACATTCAAATTAAGAGAGAAAAGAAGATCTAATAATAAAAATACCCATTTCTTGATCTATAATTCCAAATCTTTAAATTAGTTGGTCGCTTTTTTCAAAAAAAGATATTAGTAAAATATCTTATCATCTTTTTGTTGTTTCACCTTAGTAAAATGTTACATGATGTGGGTGAGCAATCTTATAGTATTGTATTTATTTTATCTCTTTTTCCTTGTTAAAAAACTAAATTAAACAAATGTTAATTAGAATCCACTTTTGGCCTCTCTTACTGTTATGAAAGCTGGACACGAACATGGTTATGGATTTATTCAACCCTTACACACATACAACCTTATCTTTAGTTGCTTAAATCATTTTGCTATTTATTTTATAAATGGTTCTATAATTTTGACTTGTGTACACACACACATGCTTTTGCATGTGATGATTAATGTTGATATGGACTTATTCACACACTTACGAAAACACATGTATGTTATGCTTGAATTTTATGATTTCTCTTGAAAGACTCTTAGAATTAAACTAATCTTGACTACAAAATTATGTTGAGTTCTATTTATTTCTTTCTAAAATTTTATCATAGGAAGACACCTAGTATTGAGAGGGCTACCTATTGTGATGTGCAAAACTACCGCAGTGAGTAGAGAGAGTTATGTCATAACTAGTGTGAAAGTTATCATGCTAGGTTTATGGCTCATACATGCAAAAAATTAAATTAAAAATATTATACAAAAAAGGTACTATGCTTATAAAATAAAATGTACTTAGCATGCATAAAAAGAAATAGAAAAAATGGTTAAAATAAGTAAATACTCTTATACCGCTTTTATAAAATAAATAGAAACAAAAAGCTTAAAGTTCTTTCTTGGTAAATATATTTTATTTTGTGAGATTAAAAACTCAATTGTAGTTTTACATGATATGTGATATTTTTTCTTTTGAGTTCTTTCTTTATTGATCACAAATGACTTAATTGACATATTTATGGAGTTCAAACATATATACTATTTTTAAGTAAATGATAATATGTTATTATATGTGCTAAGTATGCTTATGTGCCTTTTCTAATGTACTAGCTTATTTATGCAATATATAATCAAAATTTGAGTAAAACATTATTTCTTAATTGATTATGTGCTTGTTTTTGATTAAGTGAGTTTATTACCTTAGGTGGCTGTTTATAAATACAATCAGATTTTAATTTTTTATCTTTTCCTTATTTATTAATTATTTAATTGGTTTTATAGTTAGGGAATCATAGGATTTATGGAAGGTTTAAACCATATTGCACTTTTACATTGGTTTGCTGTTATATTACTCTTTTACCTTTAGGGGAAGTTTAGCTGTATGACTTTATTCAATACTTTGTCCTTAGGTTTGTAATTTCTCCAATGCATTGTCCTTTTTGTATATAAAAAAGGGGAGAGTGATTCATTGTTTCATTTTCATATTTGATATTATTATGTTGATTCATTATTTCGTTTTCATGTTTCATATTGTTATGCATATAAGGGGAACATATTTAAGGTAAGAATGCTTTGCATAATTTTTTTTAATGTTATGTTTGATTGATATGAATGCATGCATTGCATGATTTCTTTCTACACTTTACGTATTTCTATGAAAATAAAACTAATATACAATAAGTCTTTTAAGCCAAGTTCTCGTATGCTTTGTCTATGTGATTTCAGTTATATACAACTTATCAAGTTGATACGAAGATGGATTCATCGAGCCATATGATAGATCCACTATGGAGTCTAGGATATCAATACATTTCTATCTTATTCCTATAAGTGTCATGTAGTGAGTGAGAAATTTTATCACATGAAAAAGTAAAGGGAGAGTTTGTAAGGATTATGAGTGTTAGCTATTTTCATAGACAAAACATTTACATATATTTTAAGTTTAGCTCGTATCAAGTTTCTCAAGAATATCAAGTCTCTAAAGAAAAATCGAAGAAATGCTTAAAGTTTAGATAGTTGTAATTTAGGTATTTCTTTCATAACTATCACATACAGAATTACATACATCTTTAAGTGCCTTTCATATAGGCTATTGATTAAATTAGTTTTGATATTGCATGATAAAAATATTAGCCTATTAAGATAGAGTGATCAATCCCCCTAATAGACAGATTGATCTCATTATGGATTGATCTGTAATTGATCACATTATGGATTGATCTGTAATTGATCACACTTCGATCCTCTACTATTTGCGTAAAATTGAACACTCCAGTTCTATATTAGAGATTGATCCCCCTTATAGATGGATCGATCAGACTTCAATCCTAAATAAATCGTGTTCATTTGAAATAACTTTTAAAAGGATATCTAAAGAGAGGGATCGATCCTTGCCTTAGACAGATTGATCCCAAGTCTCATAGGCATAACATAATTTTGGGAGGGATCGATCCATCTTATAGATGATCGATTCTACTATTGAAAATTGACGTATTTTGTCCACTTTGATTCATTTTTTTAATCCCAATCAGTAGTCAACTACCTATGGAATAATACCACATCAGATGTGTGACATTTTGGCTTTTAAGTTTTTTTATATATATGTCACTATTCTTTCATAATGACCATATAGTTTTACGCCAAAGTTCATCTCTTTATATATTTATATATAGTTTTACTGGCATAAATATAAGTATATTTGTTTCATATTTTTCATATTCATATAGCTTATTCTTGATTAGGGTCTTGTATATTTAAATCAAATAATTATATGAATGATCATGATTATTTGGATTTGATTATTAAATTTCAAATAAGCTATTTTTATTGAATTTATGATTAATCTGCTTGCTTTAGAACTTGCTAGTTAATTTGATTCAATTGATATATAATTTGATTAATCTAGTTAGGATTATTCATTATTAAATCCATTTTAAAACACACACGAATATTTGTGTTTTGTACTAACTCTAGTAGTAGTTTTTGCGTGAACGTGTCTGATTAGCGAGGAGTTGATTAGAATGTTAGTTTGGATACACTCACACTAATCTTGGAAAGTGTGAGAACAGAAGAAGAATTCATAAGTTAGATACATTAGGATAATATTCTATTGAAGGTAACATAATACCAAGTTTGTACTTGTGGTTGGCTTTTCACAGTGAAAAATTAGGTGGTACAGTGGATTTGAGATTTTCTTTTTAAGTCATGGTTGTAGCTTAGGTTATTTTTCCCTAAAAATATCATGTATTTTTATTTTAATTTCTACAATTTACTTCTACATATGATTGAATGTCTAGTTGTTTTGTTTAGGTGATTAAATTATAAATCGATAAAATTTGAAAATAACCTATTTATCCACTCTAGGTTAATTAAGTCTGTATTACAAGTTTTCATTATTTAAAGGCTTTGTGGATGTCATAATCATAAATAACTAATATTGATTAATTTAAATTTAAATTTATAATTATTTAGAATATTAATGACATTCTATAAACGTGAATTATGTCATTAGTATTTATTTTGAATTTAGATAATAAAATATATACATGATTGTACGTTGATCGTACTATTTTGACTTTTTAAAATCAACGTGGATCAATCAAAAAAGGCCACGATATCTGTTGATTTTTCTCTCCAACATAAATCAAAATGATTATTAAAATAAAATGTCAAATAATATTATAACATGATATATATTTATGAATGAAATATATGTATTTAAAACTAAAATTAAAATATAATAAAATATTATATATCCTTATCGGGAAACATATTATTTTAGTATTATTTATTATAAATATGAATAATTAAGATAAATGGTTATATTATGTAATAATATATATCGTATTTCATATAATATATATTTTTAAATTATATGTGTAATTTATTTTGAATCAAATTTTTTATTTCATTCTTATTTATCATTTCATATATAACTAATATATGTAAATACGATCGCGAGTATTTAAAAAAAATTAATAATAAAAAAGTAACTTAAATTAAAGTTTGGTTGTTAATACATATAATTATACACAAAATAAAAAGGGGTCTATTCAACTAATTTTTGCAAAATATTCAGCTGGTACAACCCTTAATAAATTCGTATCTATGTCTCGTGCATATATTTTTTTATATATACATATGAATAAATGAATTATATAAAATTTGTAGAAAAAATATGGGGAATTATATAAAATAATAAATCTAAAATATAATAATAAAATAATATTATATTAATATTAAATGTGTTAAATTAATTAAAATTTAACTTAAATTATGTGTAATGATGTTGATGAAAATTTTCTTTATAGTAAAAATAAATAAAGTTTTTCTAAAAACATTTAATTTTTTTAAAATTAATTATATTATTCATGTATTTTATAAATGCACTTGAAAAACAAAAAAAAGAGTATATTCTTTAGAGCACCTTGAGCGATCAACATTTCATATTCCTTCTATTCCTATTATTTCGGACCACCTGTCATAGTTTATCCTTGCATTTAAAATTAAAATTATAGCAGTTTATTATTTATTTTCTACACAATTATATTTTTAAATAAAAATAATAATATTATTATAAGGTTGAACGGGAAGAAACATGCGTTCTTAGATCAAAATACCGATCTGAGCGTTAACACCATTTCTCTTTCTGAAGTTACCAAAATACCCTTGATTTAATCGAAACAGCAATGGTAAATTAGTCATCAGACTAATTATCTAATGATATTGCATGTTAAAAATGTCGGCTATACTACAATCATTTTCATTGAGCAATCCTGAATTCAAAGTAAAACTCCTGTTGAGCAGCCAATTTATTTGGGGCTATTTAGGGTTTTTATTAAAAAAATAGAAAGCTCTCTTAGAAATTTATGGTCGGTAGTTCTGTTCATCTATCCTTCTTTCTCCTGACCGTTAAACGAGTCTATCGAGAAGAGAAAGGTTAAGGTGGGGCACGCGTTTGGTCTGTGGCACCTAACTCTCTAGAGCTTCAAATCTATTTGAGTCTTATTTCCCAAATAATAGGAGACTCCTTTCGTAACGGTGTATAATTGGTTCAGCTTTGTGTTCCATTCATCCGGGTTAGGGTTTTTATTCCGATTAATATATTTGTCGTTTCCTCTCTTGCTTTTATTGATTGGAATTTTTTCATTGATTCAATATATTCCCTTTTTTTAATAAAAAAAATTTCTGATTCCTGAATGTGTCGTGTGTCAATGTATGGTGATGATTACAACGTCGGTCTACTCGCCGACTAAATTATAAGTACATTGTTGAGATGTGGAATTAATAGAAGTCACTTTTTGATTAAAGGGGTGTTTTTTTTTGGGAATGTTCTAATGCCATGATGAATTTTTTTTTCTCTTATTGGGTGTGTTCTTTTTGTTTTCCTCTCAGGATTTATAGAATTCTTGGAAATATTTTGCTACAAGGAGATGGATCAATGAGAATCTCGGCGTTTAGGATGTTATGAGATTTTTTTTTCTGTGTATTAGGGTATTGGATGTGATATCTACAGCAACTGGGTTGAAATAAAGCTGTTTTATTTGAGTGTGTAAGATGCCGTCTCCTTATTTTTCTAGGTTTAGGATAGCACTTGGAAGATCCATTGCAGGGGAAGAAGGTGGGCTTAAGGAGTTATTTATTGGGAAAGGAAAACACTTTTTTGGTATTTCTAAGTTTACCAATTCCAGAACGTCATCAACTCGTTCAGATAGTCATCAATTTTCGCAACGAGGCTCTGATATTGGGGGACGATTAGATTCACATTCTACGAACAGAAGGAAGAATCTTTCTGCTGTTGGGGCTATTTCACGGACACTATCTATTCCATCCGTCTCGGGGCCTTCCTTGCAGGTTTGTGGATATCACATAGATTGTGCGCGTTTGTGCCCAAGTCAATTTCCAATCAGAAGCAAGCATCAGAATAACCTCATGGCTGCCTCTGCTTCTAAGATTGTATTTGGTGAATTTCGGGTAGATGATTTAGTTGCTAGCCAAGGACGACGTCTGTTGTCAAATAATAGTGCCTACCTGAGCAATGGCAACAGAAATAGAAGTATTCACCAGTGTCATAAAGTTTCCATGTGTTTGAAGAACCAAGAGCCACCAAACACAAATGCAATTTATGGATTCTTTACATATGAAGTTGGAAAGAGGTGGTACAGTTCTTATGCAGCTGGAAATTCTGAAACAAGAGACTTTCATAGCTCATCATCTACATGTTTTTCTGCTGGCACTGCTCGTGATGTCTCCTTTGATAATTCGGCCAACGAGGAGCAACTTGCTGGTTCTGCAGACTCACCTGAGTATGTTTCACTAAGCTGCTTTGTTGCTTTTAGTGGCAATGTTATTCCAATTTAGTTCATGAAAAATAGTTTTCTTGATTTTTCTGAATTTCGTGATATAAATATGCTTTTTTGAGACAGCATCTTGTTTGATTAAATTTTTCTCCATATTGGTTTTTATCAGGAAAAGGATCATAAAAGTCTATTTGTTATTGGAAAGGTGTACTTTAGGCCCTTTATTAGAAAGGATCATAAAAGTCCATTTTGTTGAAATAAGGATTTTATTTTGTATCTTAATTAGGTAAATCATTAGGATTGTGAAGATTTGATATTTCTATTTAAAATAAGAATTAATTAGGGATTGTGGTAGTTAATGAGCTTATATGTTTTTCCTTTTCCCTTGGACTTTTATATACTATAAATATGTAGTAGAGGTACATGTACAAATCAAATTAGAAATACAATTCAAGTATATCATTTCCAATCCATAGTCTTTCTAAATGGTATCAGAGCATGGTTTATCTAACCTAGTTTCAATTTCCCATGGTTGAAACAACACTAAATCAATCGAAGGCATCCTCTAAAACTCTCAAAAAAATTAAAACTAACTATATTTTGAATTCCAATGGATTAGATAACACATCCTTGCAATTCCCCGTTGAAAAATTCAATGGAAGAAATAAAAAAGAATGGCACAATATGTAAAATTGGTTATCAATGGTAAAGGAAAGATTAGATACTTAACTGGTGATACAAGAAAACCCAACTCAACTAATGCAGGGGTTCTACAACAATGGAGCTCGGAGAACTTGATGGTGAGTGCGTGGCTTGTGAATTCCATGTCACTAGCTTTAGGTAAAACTTACCTTTTTTTGTTGACTGCATAATAAGTATGGGAGGTTGTTCGAGAGACCTTTTTCGACGACGAGGATTCTTCTCACATTTTTTAGTTAAAAACTCAATTATGGAAAACCAAACAGGAGGATAGAGTCCTGACTAATTGTTATAAGGAAATGGTGGCTTTTGGGCAAGAAATTGTTCTATGCTTAGAGAAAGAATGGGAGTTTCGATGGTAGTGTCTGTTACTAGAAAAGGATAAAAAAAGGAAAGAGTGTTTGAATTTTTGGTTAGATTAAACTAGGAACTCGACGATGTGAAGGGGAGGATTCGTAGTCGACAACCTCTTCCCTCTTCATGAGAACTTTTTTTATATGCGTCGAGAAGACAACCGAAAAAGTGTCATGAATGATGGTGCTAGTGGTATGGTGGTTTGTGAGAAGTATCAACCCCGCGATTGGATGTTGCACGAGATGAGACCTCCTTGGTGATTTTGTGAATAGTGAGACTCTTGTGAGGAAGGTTGGGATATCAACGGGCTATTGGGCTTGGACCTAATGGGCCTAATGGAATGCCTTCAGTATTTGATGGAATGTCCTTAACGAATTGGTTTGGGCTTGGTAGGCCTAGGGCATATGGGATTGGTTTAAGATCTAGTGGGATTTCCTTAGAAAATCCACTTCAAGGTAGATTTGGGCATGGTGAGCTATATGGATCCTCAGCGAATTTAACCCATGTGTCCTATGGTAATAAAATAGGAGTTGGCCCAAACCCATAACGAAAAAGAATTTTTTGTGATCATTGTCGTAAATTGGGTCATACAAAAGACACTTGTTGAGAATTCCATGGAAAATTAGTAAACTGGAAGTCGCGACAAAGCAGGTTACGAGGTTACGAAGTTTTAGTTGACCACTAGAAATCTATAGATACCTTGAGTTCAGGGGAGTATTTAATTCAAAAACAGTTGGATCAACTCCATAATTTGTTTTTCAAATTTTCAATACTCTATTCAATCACCCTCATCTTCATTAGCTTACAAAGGTAATTGCTTACGTGCCCTAGTTAGCATATCACAAGCCAAAATTCCTTAGATTATTGATTCTAGTGCATTAGATCATGACAAATGCATATTATTTATTCACATCTTACTCACTTTGTGTTGATAATTTTAAAATTAGAGTAGCAAATGGATCTCTTTCATCTATTGTGGGTAAATGGAGTATTCAAATTTCTAACTCTATTGTCCTTAAATTTATTCGTCATGTCCCAAATTTAGCATGTAATCTGATCTCTATTAGTCAGTTTACAAAAGGTTCAAATTGCTCTGCTAAGTTTATTCCATCTCATCGCATCTTTCTGGAACTATCATTGGGGAAGATGATTAGCAGTGTTGAAGAGTGTGAAAGACTTTACTACTTTAATGATGCCAATGTGAGTGATTGAAATCAAATTAAAATTTGTGACTTTGCTTCTGTTTATAAGGATAGTGAACATCTATTATTGCATTGTAGATTAGGTCATCCCAATTTTTAGTACTTGAAAAATTTACCTCCATCTATTTGTTCAAATAAAACGATGAATTTTTATAGTGATGTATGAGGACCTTCTCATTTCTCTAACCATATTCCACCAAATGGTTTGTCACATTAATTGATGATCATATTTGGGTTTATTGGGTCTATTTATTGAAAGAAAAAATCGCAGTTCATGATGTTTTCATTACTTTCTATTCAATGATTCAAAATCAATTTCAAGCACAAATTCAAATTCTTTGAACTACAAATGGGACTAAATATTTCAACCATTCCTTGGGAAATTATCTCCAGAAACATGTGATAGTACACGAAAGTTATTGTGTTCACACTCCTCAACAAAATGAATTTGCTGAACAAAAGAATAAACACCTTGAAGTAGCTGGAGCATTAATGTTCACAATGAGCATGCCAAAACAGTTTTGGGGGATGCCATTTTAATTTCGGCTTACCTCATAAATCGGATGCTCTGTCGTGTCCTTTTGCTTGAAGCACCACTTCAAAAGCTCCATAAAACTTTCCCCACGTCCCACTTTCAATCTAACATATCTCTTAAGTGTTTGGTTATACTTGTTTTATCCATATCTATTCTAAGTCCAAGTTAGATTCAAGTGCTATTAAGTGTCTTTATTGGATGCTCTCTTACTCAAAAGGGGTATAAATGTTATGATCCCTCTACAAAACGGGTAGTTGTTACATTTTTTGAGAACATTATTTACTACCAAAAGCCTTATATTTAGGGAGAGAATTTGAATAAAGATGACTTTTTTGGCAAGCAGTTGGATTTTATCCTTCCAGAATCACCTAAAATACCTTAGTCTAATAGTAAAATTACACCTGAAAATGAGCTAATGACTCCAACTCATTCTATTATAAGAACACTTGAACATATAGGGAGATGTGAGAAACACATAATCAAGGGACAATTGTGTATTCTCGAAGGGCCAAACTAAAGAACAAAGATAACTTCACACTTGAGGTACTAAGAGAATTAGAACCAATGATAGATCCAAATGTGCATGAGTCTACACTGGGTAATTTTGAGTCACCTATTGCATTGAGAAAACTAACTTAGTCTTGCACACTCCATCTCATCTCTAAATTTGTCACATACAACACTATGTCTCCTAGATTTCATGTTTTTACCACTAGTCTTGATAAAACAAAACTTCCAAAAAACATTCATGAGGCTTTAAAAGTTCCTGAATGGAGAGAAGCTATTATGGAGAAAATAAGGGCACTAGAAAAGAATGCAATGTGGGATGTCACATAATTACCAAAAGGAAATACACTAGTGGGTTGTAAGTGGGTGTTTACTACAAGGTAGATGGGACAATAGAATAATACAAAGCCCGATTAGTTACAAAAAGATTTATACAAACCTATGGATTTGACAACAGTGAAATCTTAGCATCTGTGGTGAAATTAAATACAATCGGGGTTCTCTTGTCATTAGCAATAATTTGGATTGGCCACTTCAATAACTAGACATAAAAAATGTGTTTTTGAATGGAGAATTAGAAGAAATCTACATGACCATGCCACCAATATTTTGCAAAGGAGACAATGTGATGGTGTGTAAACTGAAAAAAATCATTATATGGTCTCAAACAGTCACCTAGAACATGATTCAACAGGTTTGCGTGAAGGTGATGAGAAAACAAGGATACCAACAAGAACAATTAGATCACACAGTTTTTTCGACATACTAGCAATGAGAGAAAAACAATTTTGATAGTTTATGTTGATGATATAATCCTCACTGGGGATAACTTGGAAGAAATTGAGAGACTAAAGAAGATCTTGACAACAAATTTTGAAGTTAAAGATCTAGGATATATGCGATATTTTTTAGGAATGGAAGTTTCAAGATCAGAAAGAGGAATTGATATCTCTCAACCAAAGTATGTTTTATACCTTCTCACACCAAACTTGACATTGTCTTTGCAGTTAGTGTAGTAAGCCAAAATATACATTCTCGAAAAGAAGTTTATTTTGAAGTGGTTTACAAAATTCTTATATATCTAAAAGGGTTACTAGGCAGGGGTTTGTTCTTTTAAAAAATGAAAACAATGGTGTAGAAGTCTTTACTAATGTTGACTGGGTTGATTCAGTAGAAGATAAGAGATCTATTACCGGATATTGTATCTTTGCATTTGGGAATTTAGTAACTTGGAGGAGTTAGAAACAAAATGTTGTAACTAAGTTGAATCTAGAGCTATATTACAAGGAATTTATGAAACATTATGGTTAAGAAAACTCTTAAATGAACTCAAAGTTATAGTAAAGTCTCTAATCAAACTCTATTGTGACAACAGATCATCAATTAGTATTTTTTTCAATTCAGTTCAATATAACAGAACAAAACATGTAGAAGTAGGTAGACACTTCATCAAATAAAAAGTTGAAGATTGAGACTATTTGTATGATCTATGTTCCAACAAAAGACTAAATTGTAGATATTTTCACTAGATGACTTCCTCGACAGAACTTTGATGGTTTTATTTACAAGTTGGGTATGATTAATATTTATGATTCAACTTGAGGAGGATTGTTGAGATCCCATACTATTAAGGATTTAATTTTTTATCTTAATTAGATGAATTATTAGGATCGTGAAGATTTGTTATTTGTATTTAAAATAGGAATTAATTAGAGATTGTGGTAGTTAATGAGTTGATATATTTTCCTTTTTTCTTAATTTGTTATGTATTGTAAGTATGTAGTAGAGGTCTATGTACAAATCAGATTAGAAATACAATTCAGATATATCATTTCAAATTCAGTCTTTCTTTACATTTATTATTGAAAAGTGCTATCCAAGTTAAAAATGAACCAAAATTGACCATTTGAATCTCACATGATTTGCACATGTTATTTAATGAGGGAGAAATTGTCCATACATTAAATATAAGGTACATATTTAAAAAAAGGAAAAAAAAGAATGTAATCGCCCTCACCATATCCTCCCCAAAATCAAATCCCTAATCACCACACCCTCCTCAAAATCAGACAGGAAAACAACCATCCTTTCCGATTCGCGTAGACATTGTAATGACCCACCCCTCTCTGTAATCTTCATTCAAAAGCTGATTTATCACCTTTACATGGCCTTTATCGCCCACCCCTCTTTATCAAAAGCTTATTTATCACCTACCCCTCTTTATCACCTTTATTCAAGATTCTTATTCTTCAAAGAATAAGAATGTAAGAACAGGGAAGAAAATCTAATAAATGATGGAGAGAGAGAGAGAGATAATAGAGAAGAAGAAATAGTGAAATAGATTGGGATGGATGGTGGGTGGTTTTTATGGAGTGACTGATTCATTTTTGGTGGGTGAGCATTGAAGAAGTAGTAGTTTTTGGCAGGAACTGGGTTGTGTGGACAATTATACCCCACATTAAATGGTAGGTGCAAGTCATATGAGGTTCAAATGGTCAATTTTGTGTCATTTTTGACTTGTGTGGTACTTTTTAATTGTAAATAGACTTCTATGACACTTTTCAGTAACAAAGGGCCTAAAGTACACATTTTTAATAATAAATGGACTTCTATAGCCCTTTTCCTAGCGCTCTCTTTCTAGTTATGGAGTGGTTTTGGCCCTCAAGTTTGGCTTACCATCTAAACGGTCTTCGACTCTTCGGAAGATTTTTTTCTTCCCTTCCACCCAAATTCTCAGTCTTTATCTGTTACTATGTGCAAAGCCCGTAACTTTATTGATTTATTTACTTTACTACAACTATGACATATGGATATCATTACGTAGTGCCTATTTTGACTAGAGCTTGTTGAATGACTTCAGGAAGATTATATCTGGCAAAGCCCTAAAATTAGTTTCGGGATCCTGCTACCTACCTCATCCTGATAAAGAAGAAACCGGTGGTGAGGATGCCCACTTTATATGTGCTGATGAACAAGCAATAGGGGTAGCAGATGGTGTCGGTGGCTGGGCAGACCTCGGTGTTAATGCAGGACTATATTCACGGGAACTCATGTCTAATTCAGTGACTGCTATCCGGGAGGAACCTAAAGGTTTAGTTGATCCATTCCGGGTATTGGAGAAAGCTCATTTAAGCACGAGAGCCAAAGGTTCCTCAACAGCATGCATTATAGCACTCACAGAGAAGGTATTTTTTTTTTTTTTGTGGCTGAATCATCCTTTGCATATTCTCATTCTATACCTAGAATTATTTACTAGGTACTACGGGAAGAAAATTTCTATGTTTGAGGTCATTTTTGAATGTGTTGTTTTTACCTTCTGGTTATAGCATTCATTTTTAATTTCTACATGTATCATTGTATGATCTTAAATCTTATTGTGTTGATATGGAATAAAAGCTTTTTACTATAATAGTTGTTTCTCTGAAGCTCACAAATGATCAGCTTTTGTTTGAGAAAAACATTCTAATTTTTACCAGGTTACGTGCTAATAAGTGACTTGGTTCAGAATTTAGGAGTTAAGTCAACTCGAAAGGAAATACAGTTGTAATGTTGCAATATATTTAGCTAGTTTTATTTCCTTGTATGTATTTTCCATTTTCTATTTTGAAGATTCTTCTTTTTTTTTCCTCCCTCTCATGTAAATGTTTCACAATGCTTGACTTTTTTATTAACTAAGATTTCTAGCCATTCTATGTCTTGATTTATTCTATTTGAGATCTTGCTACAGGGTGTTCATGCAATCAATTTAGGTGACAGTGGATTTATGGTGGTTAGAGATGGGTGCACGGTCTTTAGATCCCCCGTGCAGCAGCATGATTTTAATTTTACCTATCAGCTTGAAAGCGGAAATGATGGTGATTTACCTAGTTCTGGCCAGGTGAGTTGATTCGTTCTGTTACGTCTTTCACAGTGCATGATACTAAGTGTCAAAATTTGTTTCAAAAGCATACGCTCTTGTGCTGTGCAAGACACTTTTTTCTTCACCGCAATCCCTTAAGTTGCCCTTAGAAGACTGGACATTTCTATTGGGAATATGTTTGTTATGGCTGTCAAAATGATTATTTACAGGATATTGTATCTTACATACTTTGTAAGGTATGTCCAACCCATTTAAACCCTTGGATTTTTTTAAGTAAATCTCACCCATTAAAATTTTATAAAAAAAGACATTTATTTTGATCACTACCCAGCACTACATGGGTAGGGGTGGAGTAACTTATAGAAGACGTAAGTTAGAATTTTCCTAATTTACATGCATTTATGTGGGTATCTAGTTCATGGATTCCTGAGCAGTAGGAACCCTTGTATTTTTAGTGATTAATCATTTTGAACGACTTGATGTGCTTAGTCTGGCCATTCTTCATTTTTTATTCAGGTTTTTACCGTTTCTGTAGCTCCTGGAGATGTTATAATTGCTGGAACAGATGGATTGTTTGACAACTTGTATAACAATGAAATCACTGCTGTAGTCGTGCATGCCAAGAGAGCTGGCTTAGGGGCCCAGGTCACAGCTCAAAAGATAGCAGCATTGGCACGACAACGAGCTCAAGACAAGGACCGGCAGACACCCTTTTCTACTGCTGCTCAAGATGCTGGATTCCGCTATTATGGTGGAAAGCTCGATGACATCACAGTCGTTGTTTCATATGTTAGAAGCTCTGGTGAAACATGAATCTCTCTTGCCCTGCCCCCGATGTATAAAGCCCTACATTTTCATAGTTTCTAGTACACTTTGCTCGTTTTGTAGAGTCCAAAACTCCTCTATTGCATTTAATAGAGTGCGAACAATTCTACTATTATTATATGGCCAAAATGTAGTTTGAAACTCTTCTCGCAGTTAATAGAGTCCAAACAACTCTATGTTATAGCCAGAAAAATAGTTGGGAAGTTTTGAATATATATATATATTATTTTTTGAGAAATTACAAAAAAATCACATTTTAAATTTATAATTATAAAAATAATATCTAATTACATTCGACGGTATATAATATTGAATGTGTTAAACTGATTTTTGTTCGATTTGAACGGTATTCAATATAAATGATGTATTAATTTTTTTTTATAATAAAAATTTATGAATTGGACATAAGTGTTTGTGGTTATTTTTTTTTTTACCTTTAATGAAAAACTGTATAAATAGATGTTCATGGTACTCTCTCCCTTGCAACTCTTAGATGCTCATGGGGTATGCTTTCTAATTTTAAGCAGCTTTTATGTTTCTTATAGTTTACTTAGTTCATTTTCGGAGCGTGTACTTTTATTTTTTTGTATATGGTCGAACATGATAAGAGTCAATTTATCAATTACCCTGACAAAGGTTATTGTTGTGGTTAAATTTTTTGATTTTAATTGTGCCTACTTTTGATCTTCTAGAGACATTTTTAACCCAGTTACACATTAAGCACCGTCTTGGTGCGGATTCTTTAGTTTTCTGCGATTGTAGAAGAGTTTTTTCAATTAAATGCGACATTTTTTTTATTTAATTAACTATTTTTTATAAAAATATTTATTTTTAATTTTTTTTTACCTTATGCTCTGTATGTTTTTCTTATAACATAAAAATATATGCATAATAAAAAATACTGTACACATATATTTTAGTTTATAATGTAAAAGAAAAAGTATTTTTAAGGTTAAAAGAAAACCAGTTAATTGTATTATATAAAAATATGTGTGATTTTTTTAAACATAAATAGCAACCCCTATCCATAAAACACATTGTTATACTCTTAACTAAACAACAATAAGACAAAAAAGCCCCTCTCTCAACTTACATAATAAGAGCATATCTTGTAAGAATGTTGGTTGCTCAATTGTACCTTGGGTGAACTTTTTAAATTTTGGCAAAAATTTTGATAACCTTGCTTGACTTGGACTAACTTTCTGGATGACCAATATCGACCTCAAATTATATTGATATGGCTATTATATTGGTAAGATATTCTTATAACCAAACAATGCCTTACAACTTAATTAGTAAGACAATGCCTCAAATTGTATTGATATAGCTACGATATTGGTAAGATATTTTTAAAATCAGACAATGCCTTACCACTTAATTAGTAAGATAATTATCTAAATTGAAAGGCATTATAACGTGATAATGCCCTTATTAGGTTATGCGACTTCTATGTCAATGTAGCCAGAGCCTTACTAAAAACAACTAAAATATGGGTAATGCCTTACCATTACGATAAGAAACCTTACTGAAATAATCTATATTATTGGTTGTGCCTACTTTCTTTTGATATTCGTGAGACAGTTTTAAACATGTCTAAGTACATATTAACTATATTCAATTTTTTCAGTTTTCGATTAATTTTGGATTTTTTCTTAATTAATTGTAATATTTTTTTTTACATATAAATAGCGCCTATCCCTAAAACACATTGTTAAAATCTAACTCAAAAAACAATAAGATTAAAATGCCACTCTCTTACCCTACATATATAATAGGAATATATCTTGCCATATCTCTAGGTTCCATCGGACTTAAGGTAAAACAAGGCCTCATCCAAAAATAAATAAATAATTATGATAATGTTTTACCAATACAATAGGAAGCAACACTAAAATAATCTGAAATATAAGTAAGGTCTTATTATGAATCAATCTTTTTTTGTGTTATGAGATGCCCATCTAACATAGAGCTTGTTGATATCAATTTTTATCAATATTAAGTAGGGTTGTCTTATGTGGAATCTACGAGATGAACAAATTATTAGGATCTTAGACCCACTTTGTAGGAGTGGTCTTTGACTCTTCGATGCTTAAGTTAGTAACTATAAGAGTAAGGGCAAAAGAGATCTATAATATTGCTATAGTAATTATATGAAAAGATAGTCTTTAGCTGTGATTCTCTATTATGAGATCAATGATATTTCAAGATGATAATAGCTATGTCCATATATGAATATACATAGGGGAAATAATTTACATGATAGCTATTCCGTATTTGGATAGGATTGAGCTGTTGTAACTTTGTAGACAATTATCCTTTATGGACATGTATCCTTAATTATCTCCTTAGTTATCCTTTAAGATAATTAAAGGATAATCTTTGGACCTTTATCTCTTTAAGATAACTAAAGGATAATCATTAGACCTTTATCCCTTTAGGATAACTATCTTGCATTCTTACTTATATGATGACTAGGCACTTATTAGGCTTTGCTGACTAAGACCACTTTTTGAATGCCATATAGGATGTACAAAATTAACCCCAACATCAAACCCCCAGAATTTCTGGTTATTCGACTAGAAGGTCTAATTGTAATTTTTGTTAATGCTTGTGTTCAATACCTCTTTCAAATATGTTGATGACACCAAGCTTACTTTTGTGTGATTTTTTACTTGCCAAAGTGAAAAGCTCTATGCCATATTTGGCTATCCAAAACGTGCACGATGATGTCCTATTGCTAGCGATATCTTTGGATTTCCAATCAAACTTTTGATTAAAAAGTTACGTTGAAGTCAACATTTTTATCAAACAAGTTAAATCTTCTTTCATTTTTGAAGAGAGCTCAAAATTCAAATATTAAGCTAATCCTTTTAGGATTAGCTAAACAATCTTAGACATTGATTTTTCTTTATGTAATGTAGGATAATTATTTTACATTATCCATACACTATGCACCCCATGATGCTTATACCATACTTTCCTACATAAGAAGTGATAGACACTAGATTTATGGATGCACATGATCGAGTCTTACCAATATGGTTGCATACTGAGGTAGACAAGAATCGATGCAAACAACGTGCATTGGTAGACAAATAGAGGTTGGGAGAAGGTGTAGCCAATAAGGCCCTAGTTGATGGTACCTTGGTTAGTAATGCCCTGGTTAGCCTATCCTTGGTTAGTAGTGCCCTGGTCGGCCTATCCTTGGTTAGTAGTGCCCTGGTCGGCCTATCCTTGGTCCATCGTGCCCTGGTCAGTAGTTCTCTGGTTGGTGGAATCCTAGCTAGATCCTCTTTGATTGGTAATCTTAGGGGTAGTAACCCTCTAGTTGTAGTTTTTTTTATGGCAGCACCCTATTTAACGCTTCCCTAGTAAGCAAAGTCTTAGTCAACAAAGTTCTAGCCAATAAAGTCCAAGCAAATGAAGTTATGACAAACAAAATTTTGGACGACGAAGTTATGACAAACAAAATTCTAGCCAATGAAGATGTGGGAAACAATGTTTAGGCCAATGGAGTTGTGACCAATAAAGTTAGGATTAAGAAATCTCTCACCAATAAAGTTCTGGCCATTAAAGTTCTAGCCATTTGAAAGAGTCCACGACCTGAAACACTACTAAGGTAGGGAGATATAGACTCCTTAATGACTCAACCCTAACTCATACAAACAACAAAGTGAATACTTAAGTTAAAATTGTAGCAAAAACACCCATAATATAATATCAGATAAATATATAAGTTTTCACAATAGATATTATATAGTTAATAGAAAGTAAGAAAATAGTAAATGCTTTCTAATAAGAGTTTAAGCTATGTTATGTTGTAACATGCACACCCTAAACTTTGATTGTACTAGCACAATAATGGATCATGCATAACAAGCGATGTAATGAGGTAAACTCACATAGAGATCGTATCTATATGGTAATATTCTCGAGTTTCTTAAGACAATTCCACTCAGTAACAAATAATCCATTAAACAATAAAACAATTATAACTTTGAAAGAAATAAAACCATCATTACTTCTATCAATTGGGACCTTTGTCCGAACTACCTATTGCTACTTCCATAACTACTTGGTTCGACATACAAACTTGGCTTAACTCCAAAGCGAATCACCACCCAATGTGGTGTGATCAGTAACCATAGACTAGTAACAAGAAGTGTAACTACTCATAATTTTGAGGACCATCCTCAAACTCAAGACAATATATCTCTTATTACACACAACAAGATATTCGAGAACTCATAAAATTTAACTTAACTCACTCCCATAATGAGATTCTCATAATTTAGTAAAAATAGTCTATCTTACTATCTTATACCATCTCAAAGGTATCACTAAAGTTGTAAAATAGTATTGAAAATGGAATTCAAAATGATTAAAGTTTTTGGAAGAGTTTCAGTACAATTTTTGAATTGATAAACAATTAATGAGAGGATATTTATGTCACTCGACCGGCCACCTCGCTAGCCACCTTACCAAAGATATTTTTTTTGTTTTCAAAAATGTCTAGTAAAATCCACAAATACCTACACCCAAAAAAAATCCACCACTCTTAACCTTGCATGCTTACTAAAACAACCAATCTCATGGTGTGTGAAAAATATGCTTTCAAATACAGTGTTCCTAATTATATGTTTGTATGCTTTACTGATAAGTAGTAATCAACTTTACATAGAAGAAAACAAAATACTAATTAAAAATAAACATACACCTATTTTATATACGAGAAGCCAACATACAAAAACTAAGTACAACAAGACTTATACCATCAAAGTTTTGGCCAATTAAGTTATAGTCAGCATAGTTATGACTGGCATTATCCTAACTATTGATATCCAAGCCGATGACATCTTGGGTGATGACATTCTGGTGGTAATGTTCCAATTAGGGAGGTCTAGATTGATTGATGGGTTTGGTCCTTTAAATCAATGAAATATTTTTGGCTATGTTTATGAAGGAAATTCTAGGATCCTAGCAAGATTTTTCAATAAGATGACTTCCATATTTCTTGAAGGATTTACATAAGTATTGGGAGCCCTGATATGTTCTTGTCGGTACCTTTATTCTCTACCACTTGGACTCTTCTTTGTAACCTTTTTCTTAACTCATATCCTTCCATTTCTTATTGGAATGAAGTGATGTGGAGATATAGAAGGCTTGAAAACTTTTAGAAGTCCAAGAAGTGGGAATCATATCTTGATCATCTCAAGTTATGGTAAGAATAATTCCTAGTATATACCCTTGGCTTATGCTTGGACTTTGTCCAGAATGTAAACAGGTAGTTGAACCTTTAACAAGATGATTAACAAAGAAGGATGTATTGAGGATACATATTGTGGCATGACCTAGAAGGGAAGTGTCTCATATTATTTTCAAACCCGACTGTTGCCCCATATATTTGGAAAGCCATGGACCTTTGAGTCAACATGTGAGTGTGAGAGGATGTACTAGTGTAAGACAAAGTGTGGATCTTGGACCTAGGGTGTGTAGAGATGGATAACAATTTCTCAACCATGGTTTGATCTAGTATGTCCAAGAAAACAAGCATGGTCGATCGATGACACTTCTGGCCAGTCACACCCTTAATGGGCCTTACTTCTAGTCGATCACACCCTTTGTTGTTCACACCTATGGTTGGCCACAATCTTGGTTGGTCATCATGTTTATGGCTGGTCGTCCTTTTAGTTTTGGCCTATTTGGCCAAATGGTGGTTCGACCTATGAACCATGCATTGGCTCGATTGGAGACTAGCGCCTTGAAGTTTAGGTGATGTTTCACTTGTACCCATGGGCTTCCTTTTCTGTTTGGGCCTTGTTTTGTTTGTTTTAAATTTTTCTAACTTAGATGTGATTTATTGATCAATTTTGTTTTAATTAAGCCCCTTGGTCTATTATCCCTCTACTTGGAATACTTGAATTTTTTCAAGTGGTCCAATCATGAGATAGTTCTTAACTTAGGAAAAGTTTTAGTTACCATTTCATTAGAGATTTATGATTTCATTTATTGAAGCCTGGTAAGACTAAGTACGGTACAAGAACTTTAATATAGTTCCTAGACTTAATGTGGTATGGCTTATGAGTCATGGATCTTTTTCAAGGTCTTTGGCTAACACTAGGTCGATAGGAAACATGAAAGGTCATTCTTTGTGTTAGTTATGACTCGGAACATATAGCTAACATATTAATCTTCTATAGATAATTTAGTGGTCTGGCCCTAAAAGCAAAAAGCTCACTTATTATGATATATTTTATTTGCTGCCTTGAAAGATGTGTATGTTATGGCTGGATACTAGGGCCTTTATTGCACTAAGTTCTATTGTGTGGTAGTTTAGGTCTTGCGGTATAGAACTAGCTAGTTAGGATGCTTTTTCATATTAAGTTTATCATGCATTACACAACTTATGATTAGGGTATGCACTACTTGTACCTTAATATATTCAACTTATGTGAATCATCTGGCGGTCTTGCCCCTAAGTTGTAGAACTCATCTATAGTGTTGCAATTAAGGGCTTTGGACTATTTAAGTCTAGGTACCTCAGACCTGTTTAGTGGGTTTCTTCTTATTCACTACCTTTTGTAAGGTTGCATTTCGAGATGGGATATTAAGGGATGCTTAGTAATAGAGTGGCAAACCTCTTGAGCCATGGCCCCCTTTCAAGTTCTAAGGTCAATTAAGTGGCAATTAAACCAAGTTAAGTTTTTCTTCTTGGAATTCATAGTCTATAATCATGGTGCTTGTTTATGAGTGGTTTGGTTCTAAGGAGCAATACTCACTTGTAGGTTTTCTTCTTATTCACTACTTTTCATAAGGATGCATTCCCTACTTGGGTGCTGAGGACTTTATAGTGCTCAACCCTTAGTGGTGTCGCACTAAGGGTTCTAGAATTTCTCAAGTCTAGGAAACTTAGGCCTTCTTTTTGATTTGATGGTGGACTTT
Source organism: Hippophae gyantsensis (assembly GCA_030763125.1). Taxonomy (NCBI): domain Eukaryota; kingdom Viridiplantae; phylum Streptophyta; class Magnoliopsida; order Rosales; family Elaeagnaceae; genus Hippophae; species Hippophae gyantsensis. The sequence continues at coordinate 29,247,772 of CM061038.1, forward strand.
TTATGTTGTTGAATTTTCCATGTATAGCTGTATGTGGCCTAACTACATGAAAACATAATTTTCATTAAAATAAAAGTGTTGGTGAAGCATTGTCTTTCCTCTATCATAGTAAAGTGTTATTTATGGCCCATGTAGATTCTTCATACGTAGCATCATATGCTACTTTCTATCATGTAAGATTACCATTATATTTGGAACCTTAGGATGAAATTATATTTAAGGGAGACAACCATGTCCATGTATAGAAATGATCTTTTTGAACTTTTGTTATGAGGTCTTCCTAGCCCACGTTCACCTCTTGGGTGTATGTCTTCTAAGGATTGTATGAATCTCCAAAGCCCAAGAGGAGTAGAAACACATTTGAACTTCTGGGTATTTTATGAATCTTAGTGGCCTAAAAGGGGTCCAATATGTTATAGACTTTATGGGATTTGGGTAGATCTCGTGAGTATGCTCATAGGGGATTTGGGTAGATCTCGTGATTACGCATATAGGGTATTCTCGTATAAATCTTTTGGAAATATTTCTTAGGGAGGTATGCACCCTTGGATAATATGCTATAGTTGAGCACCTTCTGATGGGTCACAATCTAATTTGTTAGATGATACTCTCATATAAAGTTATAGACTTTATCTCTTGTATAGATGTCCTGGATATATACACATATTTATCCTTAGCCTTGATTCAAGCACTTTTTTACTAAGGTTACATTGGCAGCTGTTTCTAAGGCTACTAGGTACAGAGTAAGGACATCAATTGGTTACAAACTAACCAATAGCTATGGACTACTCAAATATCCCCTTTAAATCTTTGAATGCTTTCCCATAATTTTGGTCCCAAGAAAATTAGATTTCCCATATAATACTTTGATGAAAGATGCACATTTTTCAATTGGCTATCAGATGAAACTGTTTAGAGTAACCACTCTCCTTGTCAATCTTTGGACTTCCTTGATAATCTTGAGTGGTTGCATATCTATCAATGCTTTTATTTTTTTTAAGGTTGGAATTAACTCATTTTTGGTTGACTATGAACTCTAAGAACTTTCTCGAACTTACTCCGAACACACACTTGTTTGGGTGTAGCTTTATTCCATATTTTTTTATAATGTCCAAGGTTTCACCCAGATGAGTGGCATGATCTTTGGTATACCTCCATTGAATGTTTGATGAGGTCTGAAAACATTTTGTCAACTAATCACTAATATGTAGCAATAATATTTTTCAGGCCAAAGGGCATGACTTTGTAAAAAAAAACCTTGGTCAGTCATGAAACTTATCTTTTTCTGATTAGTTCCATACATTCAAATTTGATTGAATTGAAAGAAAGCATCTATGAGGAAGAAGGTAACGTGTCTTATGGTGGAATCCATAAGCTGATATAGGCGTGGTAATATGAAACTATCTTTTTGACAGGCCTTACTCTAGTTAGTAAAATCTATACACATTCTCTATTGCCCGTTGGCTTGTTTGAGTGGGACATCATTGGCCAGCCAATCCTAATAGTACACTTATGTTATATATCTAGCTTTCAAGAGTTTTTCAACTTCTACTTTCATGGCAGAGTATCTTTCTTGATTGTATGACCTTCTCTTTTGCCTGTCATGTTTGTACTTTGGGTCCACATTGAGATAATGTGTTATAATTTCTAGATCTGTGCCAGACATATCCTCATAGGACCATGCAGACACATCCTTATTTTTTTCTTAAGAACTTATCTAAATTTTCTTGTTCATTTGGTGGAAATGATGTACCCACACAGGTGGTCTTGTGAGGATCATTCTTAGATAAGACCATGAGACATGTTTGTTTAGCTGGTTCGGATGTGGAAACATGCCCCTAAAGAGGGTGAAGTTCCTAATCAAGCATAATGATGGATGACACTGGAACACAATGAGATAGAAGTAAGTCGAGTTCACCTTGCATAACTAGAGTATGGTCGATGAGTAAAGATGATACTATAAAATTTGACCTAGGAATCAATTCCAGTTGCATCACACCTTGGTCGAGGACATCTATCCAAGAAAACTCTCCCTGGCCTAATATGTTTTGGCCAGTTATGCTAGTTCTAGGCAATGATCTATGACCAATCACATCCTAGGATGACACTTGACTTAAGCGACACCTCCTAGCTGGCCATCTCTTGGTTAGAAGTACTTGGCTTGGACAACATTCCTCGATAGACTACTTCTTCGTCAGTGGTACTTGGCTTGGGACTCAGGTCCTATCAAGGATATCTTACTGGTTAGCAGACTGGACCTCTTGAATAGTTATTAAGATTTGAAAGATGGAGCTAGTTGTTTCATCCATGACTATTTTTAAAAGTTCGTAGAATCAAGTAGATGAAAAAAGTAGATTAGAAGATTTTGAAGTTCTCTTTTCAGAAAAATGCTACTAAGGTCCATGGCCTCCTTTTAAATATCTTTTATTTCTTAGTATATTAAGAATTTGGAGAAATATTTTTAGTCTTATAATTTTGAAATTTTCAACTGAGTATAACATACTTCTTTCTTACAAATGGCGCCAGATGTTGATATCGATTTTCATCAACAATAAATAAGATTGTTCCTCATAGAATATATGAGATGAAAAAATTGTTAGGATATTGGACCACCTTGTGAGGGGGTGGTCTTAGCCCTCCGATGCTTAAGTCGATAACTATACGATGAAGGATAGAGAAGATCTACAATCATGCTCTAGTAATTTATATGCAAAGATAGTGTTTACCTATGATTCTTTGTTATGAGATCGTATTATTTCAAGATGATAATAATTGTGTGCATATATGAATATATAGGGAAAATAATTAACCTTGTAACTATTCACTATCTGTAAGATTGAGCTGTTGTAATTTTGTAGACACTATCATTTGTTGATATCTATATTTAATTATCTCTTTAATTGTTCTTTAAAATAAGTAAATAATAATCTTTAGGTTTTTATCTCTTTAAAATAATTAAATGATAATCATTGAGTCTTTATACCTTTAGGATAACTATCTTACATTCACACTTATATGATGACTAAGTATTTATTAGACTTAGCCCATAAGATTCTTTACTGATTGGGATTACTCTTCTACTGTCATGTAAGATGTACCATAGAAATGGGCATGAGTATTTGTCTAGGTATTTGTGGGCTCAAAAAATGCTCTTCCCATAATGCTTTTCATATAATACTAGTTTTGAACCTCTTTGCATCAATTAGTGGTTCAAATTTAATAAGTATATATTATTATTCATTGTTGAATAATAATTTTTATGGCAAAGAAATTCTTTATTTTGGAAAAAAATAAGTTTTTAAATATAATTTTCCTTATAAGTTGTATTTATTATACCAAGGTAAAAAATGATATTATAATTTTATAAAAAAGTATGAAAGAAAATCTTAAAATAAATAAGTGATTAATATGTTACTATATTGAAAATAACTTTACAATGATAACTATGTTAGAAAATATTTTTTATTATAATTAATTTGATGTATACATTAATCTACATGATACAATATAAGTACCTTATATTAGTAAGTAGTCTCATAATTACTTTAACATCTTATTTCTATAATTTAACATAAAATGCAACACATATTTCACTTGATGCATATAATAACTTGATTCATACATCATTACTCAAATATTATATGAATAATATGTGTGATAATTTATGATAATAACATATAATTCATACACAATATAAATATGAATAACTTGATACGATATTGAAGAATTTTGCACATCATTTAATAACTAAGCTATATATAACATGATAACTAGATAAACTTATTTAATTTATATTTTTATTATTATTTAAGAAAGAATTTGACGTGAACACAAAAAACACAACTTTATTGATCTTAGTAGGTTTTTTATAAGTATTTTGGTATTAAAATAATGTATATTAGTTAATTTTTTTAATTGATGTGAATATGAGACATAAAAATGATTAATTCGACACAAATATGATCTGTTCATAAATAAATTGATCTGACTCATTTCGTTTATTAAATGGGCAAGTATGAACTATATAAATTGTTATATCTAAACTAATTAAAATAACTATTCAATAGTAATGATGTAAAATTAATACACAATAAAACTATCAAAATAATTATGGAAAGGCATAAATAACATAAATTGTTACTATTAAAATAACTACATAAATACAATAATATAAAGTTAATACACAATAAAATTATGAATTAATTATTTATAAAAAATATATTTATTATATAAATATTTTGATATTTCTTAAAATAAAAAAATAATAACTAGAAAAAAGAGAGCATGCTATTGAGGCTTCTTATATACGAGACACTCACCGTTGACTTCTTATCTACAAAATAAAGAGGCATCTAAAGGATTTTTAAAAATTTATCCTTTTTGTTTTTGAGAAATATAGAATAAAGAAAAAAATTTATACAAATGTGTGACACGAATTCATAACTTATTATAAGTGAAAGTTCTATACAATATTATGAAGACTGGGGAAACACTTGGAGGAGTCTTTTGGTGTTATAAACTAAAATAAAATAAGTTTAATTATAAATATTAGATTAACATGAATAAAATAAAATAAAATGCCCAAATGATATCTTTTGTAATTGCAGAGGTACATGGATTGGTACGACTTGCTGTAATTCCATATTATAAGTTGTTATATTTTTATAATTGAAATATACTCGAAATGACGTTGCTTCGTTGAATTAATCAGCATAGCACATTATAAGATAAGATGGCAATATGCATGCCATTATGCATATAAATGAGCCCTCTCTCATGCTATTATTACTATCTATTACCTATTTATTAACCAATTTATTTGTTTATAAAAATAAATATATGTTTAAATATTTTTATTTATAAAAAATATATCATTTAAATTTATTTATTTTTTTAAAATGTATTAAATTATTTTATATCTAATTTTTTGTTAAATATACAGAATAATACATGTGACACATAAATGTATTTATTTTCAATAAAAAATATGTAGTGAAGTAACTTTAATTATAAAAAATTTACTAATACAAAATTTTCATAATATATCCCATTATAATTATACTTATTATAGTTTTATTATTTTATTATCGATTAAATTAGAATTGTATTAATAAATATCAAAACCATACATTAAACGATATAACATCTTTTTCAAGTAGGAATAAAAAATTTAAGTAATTTTTTTTTCTTTTTTATAATTAAAAATTAATTCATTACATATATATACTTAACTATAAAAATGTAAATAGACGTATAGAAATGTATCACATGTGTTATTCCGTATATATAATAAAAAATTAAATAAAAATTTAACTTTATTTTCACATATTTTCACAAAAAATGAATTTAAAGAAAATAATTTTTTAAACTACAAGACTAAACAACACATGAAGCCTAAATTAAAGGAATTGTGCATAATTTTTGAAAGATTCTTACATATAACGTTGCACGTGATGGAAAAAAATCATTTGAGCCCTTGTTTTTTTAAAGTAAAAATGAAAGGAACGAAAACTTAATCAATAACTAATATTAATAAATATACAAAAACTATAAGATATTTTTTTAACACTTTTCCTATATTTTATATATGAAAAATGCTAACAAGACCTTCATTTTAAGTAGGAAAATTTAGTTTTTTTTATAGTATGATTCCACGGGGATAATATTAATAATACTTTTAAGTTTTGAAGCAATATCATAAATATTTCTAAAATTTTATAAAATCTACAAATACTTCTCAAATTTAACGAAAGTAAATAGTAAATTATACGTGAAAATAGTAGAAATAATAAAACAAATCAAGAAATAATAGGAAACAAAGAAATAATAGAAATATAAACATAAGATATTATGTTTCTCACAAAAAATGGTAATTGACAAATTTTTTTTTGAATAAATACAAAAGACAAAATTAAATCTTAAGGAATGAAATGCCCTTAGAAGGTTATGAAGTTCCTTATCAATATAGTTAAAAGCCTTACTAAAATTAAATAAAATATTATTAAGGCTTTACTAAGTTACGATAATGCATATATATATATATATATATATATATATATAATGCCTTACCAATACAATAAGAAACCCTGCTAAAATCATCTAAAATATAGGTAAGTTTTTATTGTGAGTCAATCATTTTTTTGTGTCATGGGATACCTTTCAAACATAGAACTTATTGATATCGATTTTTGTCAACATTAAGTAGAACTATTTTCCATGGAATCTACGAGATGAACAAACTTCTAGGACCTTGGATCAACTTGTGGGGTGATCTTCGGCTCTCTAATACTTAACTTAATAATTATAAGATGAAGAGTAGAAGAGATCTATAGTCTCACTCTAGTAATTATATAGAAAAAGAGTCTTTAGTTGTGATTCTCTGTTATGAGATCAAATAATATTTTAAGATGATAATAGTTGTGCACATATGTAAATATATATAGGGTAAAGAATTAACCTGATAGTTATTCCCTGTCTGAATAGGATTGAGCTATTATAACTTTGTAGACATGTATCATTTGTAAACATATATCCTTAATTATATCCTTAATTATTGACACGCTTACCGCAAATATGGGGGTCGTGCTAGTAATATAATGTATCTAAGTACGAATATGGATCACATAGGGAGTTGTATAACTTATACTTGAGTATCAATTAATAATTATGAATATTATTTAGACAATAACAAATTATAAAAACTAAAAAAAATGACAAATAATTATAATTCAAAAAACTCAACAATTACAAAAATATATGAGAAAATAACCTAGAAATCTTTAATCCTTTAATTTTCTAAGCATGTGAATCACTAAAATTTCTCCTAAAATAATTACCAACCAATTACATGATTAATTGAATCTAACCTAGTATGCATTCTTCTATTGAGTAAACTACATACTATATAGTAATTAATCTAATCATACTTTCATGCAAATTAAATTCATGTTACTCATTAAGTTTATCAATTATAAATCACACATATAAGAATAATACATTTCTGCCTAGAAATCATGCATGTTATTTAATTAAGACAAATAATTAAATAATTATCTCAAGTCTATTTAATTGCTTATATAGATCAATTGTTGGCCAGATAATTAATAACATAAAAATCATATTAAATAATATAATTGAATTGAATTGAAATCAAAATTGGAGTAAAATATTAGATCAACACATGTAGAAAATTGGGTTCATAAGACCCGTAGAATTATAAATTAGCTAGACATAATTAAGTTCATAAAGCTCAGATATTTACAAAGAAATACATAAAAATTGATAAAAGAAGGAAAAGAAGAAGAAAAATACACTCTATATCTTGATTTGTAACACAATCTTCTCTAAAATTCATCACAACATTGTTTCTTCTTTAATCTTCTCTTGAACTTTTTCTCTCTTTCATTTCTTCTTGGCAACTACTAAGTTTTGTTATTCTTATTTGTGTTTAATCTATGCCTTATCACAGTTAATTAATAGGAAAAATGACCTAGTATGGACTATTAGATCAAACCCTTAAAATATCCAAGGGTTGAGATTAAAATTAGGAGATAAGATTTTTCAGCCAAATTCTGTTCCATATTTTTGCGGGCCATAACTAGATTACCTTGCATTCTGCCACCATTATTCCATTGATTTTATAGCCATATATTGTGCACTAGGGCATAGAAAAATGCATGCTAGGGCATAGGCCTCGTTGCATTTTTTTCCTCCATGTGATCCACGACACCGTTTCATTCCCCACCGCGGTGTGAGTTGGTTTTCTTTGTTTTTTTTACTCATTTTCAATCTATTTTTCATCATTTCATCTATTTTGATATAATTAAACTTAAATTAAGCTTTTTCATAATATTTTAGCACATAATAAGACAAATAAGTGGTTCAAAAGTAGCTAAATAACTATACTTTCATAGGATTATCAATTATCATTTAAAATAATTAAAGGATAAGCTTTAAGTCATTATCTCTTTAAGATAATCAAAAGATAATTATTAGACATTTATCCCATTAGGATAATTATCATGCCTTCACACTTATATTATGACTAGGCACTTATTGGGATTGGTCTATAAGACTCTTGTTGACTGAGACCACTTCTTGATTGCCACATGGGATGTACAAAATTACCCTCAATATTAGCCCCTTATACTTTTTGGTCCTTCGACTAGAAGGTCTAATTGTAATTTTTATTAATACTTGTGTTCAATTCCTCTTTCAAATATGTTAATGACACTAAGCTTACCCTTGCATGATTTTTTACCTGCCAAAGAGAAAACAATTATACCATGTTTGGCTATCCGAAACATGTACGATATTGTCCTATTCTCGATTATATCTTTGGATTTTCAATCAAACTTTCGATTATAAAGTTACGTTGAAGTTAACATTTTTATCAAGGAAGTCAAACCTTCTTTTATTTTTGTGAAGAGCTCAAAATTAAATCCTAAGCCTAATTATTTTAGGATTAGCTTAAGTGATATTATTCGTTTATTTTTTTAATGTAGTGTAGGATAATTATTTTTCATCCAAACACTTTGCACCCTACGACAATTATAACATACTTTCTTGCACATGAGGTGATAGACACCACATTTTTGGATGCATTGGATTGAGTTTGGCCATAGTGGGTGCTTAGCGAGATGGATAAGGATCAATGTAGAAAACATGAATTAGTGAATAAAAGTTGGGTGGAGGCATAGTTAGTGAGGCTCTGGCTGATGGTACCCTAGACGATGTTGCTCCGGCCAGCCCATACTTGGCGAAATGTACCATGGTCAATGATGCTTTGGTTGATAGGATCTTGGCTAGATCCCTATTGACTAGGATCTTGGTCAACGAAGTTCTAGCCAACAAAGTCCTAACAAGTAAAGTTATGGAAAAAATTATTTTGGCCAATAAAGTTATGGCCAACAAAGTCCTAACAAATAAAGTTATGGAAAACAATATTTTGGCCAATGCCCATAAAGTTGGGGTTAAGAAAGTTATAGCCAATGAAGTTCTAGCCATCAAAGTTCTAGCAAACAAATTTATTGCTAAAAAATTTCTGGTTGGTGATATCATAACCAATGATATCCTCGTTGGCGACATCATGGGTGGTGACATTATAATTGGCTCTTTCTTGGATGTAGTCTTCTGAGTGGTGACGTTCCAATTAAGGTGGTCCAAATTGATTGATGCGTCTAGTCCTTCTATTCAATGAAATATTTTTAGATATGTTTGCAAAGACAATTCTATGATCCTTGCATGATTTATCAATGAGATGACTTCCCTATTCTCTAACTTTTATCTTCTTTGTAACCCTTTTTAACTCATGTGCTACCATTTCTCATTGCAATGAAGTGACTTGAAGATATAGAAGGCTTGGACACCTTTAGGAAGTCCAAGATGAGGGAATCATATCATGGTCACCTCATGTTCTGGTTGGACTAGTATCTTGGTATACTTTAATAAATTATCCCCTTGGCTTGTTTCTAGACTTTTTTTTGAATATAGGTAGGTAGTGGAACCCTTAAAAAGGTACTTAACAAAGAAGGATACTTTAAGATGCATCCTAATGGGTTTTTATTCTCTAGAAGAAAACATATTATGGAAGAACTTAGAAAAATGATGGCTAGGGATCTATGGCCCATTCGATGGCCTTGGCCTTGTATTAATTTATACAATTTATCTCTCACTTATACATGTAGCATTATTTTTGGACCCAACTGTTGTCCCATATGAAAGTTTTATAGTTACGAATCTAATTAACTTGAAGGGTTAATAGTTAATTAATAAAAATATGTCAAATTAAAATTCATAAATGGCTAGATATGCAATCATGTATAACTAATAATGCAAAAATAAATAAAGAATGGCATACGATATTTTAAGTGGAAATAACCTAGGCCACAATAATGACCTAATAGGAAAACCACCAGATTACCAAATCACCTAACTATCCATTATGAATATAATGTTTGAGTACAAGGCTAGGACTCAAACTACCCTTCACGACAATGTACCCAAGTAACCTACTTACAAGCCTCTATTTTCTTTCATAGTCTCTACAAGTAAGGTGTTTGGATACAGATCAAAATTCCAACAAACTCGAGTCACATGAGTTATCAAACGCGATAAGTGGGCACTTGAAATGTTTGCATAAAAAAACAAGTGCAATATGCATCCTAGAGTAGATTAAATAATGAAAAATCCTAGCTAGATGATCTAATAGAATAATTGATAAACTAAAATAACTTGCAGCCTTAGAACAGGATGATTAAGCATAATAACAACAATATTGTAGGCTTGTTAACCAATCAATTACAACTATAAAATGCTTGATAGCCTAGCATAATAGTTTTTGCAAAACAGATTGAGAAAGAGAGATCATACGTTACAAAATTTGAAGCAATTTTGGTTAAAGAGAACAAGAGGCATTAGACTATTTAAATAGAAAATATTGAAGCCCTAATGCTAGGTTAAAGTCTAATTATGAATTTATCCATTAAACAATTCATAAAGTAGTAAATAATAGGGACAATATTGTAATTGATAAGTTTGGCTCGAGTAAACAATATGGTTATAAGTTAAAACTCTTACCACTTGATCGATTTAGATTAAGCGATTGATCGAATCAATAAGAACGATCAATCAAAACCCTTTTGTATCTATCCAAGCAACGATTAGTACAACCCGAGACCAAATAGAAAAAAAAATTATCATACCTTAATCGATCAATCTATACAATTTAAAATATTAATTTCTAAAGGACTTTTAATCATGGTAGATTGATTCTCAATCAATCTATCTCCTTGATTGATCCAAACATTACTCAATTGATCTAGTAACCTGTGTGTCTAATATGAAATCTAAAGTGCATAAGAACATTAAAATGTTCCTATGTGTTTGTGATACCTAATAAGTAGTTATTTGATGCTTAATAGTTTCTTTGACTTGAAAAGTGATATTAAGTGACAAGCCTAGAAATTAAATTATGTTTAAATGTTTTATTTACAAATATCATCAACACTCATATATCTGACAATATCCTCCATTGGCATATTAATGTGAAAAACCTCTTTCTCATTGTATAACACTCATAGGAAAAATACATTTTACATAGTGGAACTGTCCTATGATTTTGTGAAACCATCTGTACTTAAATCTTGATAGCTCATGTGTAACTAAAAGAAAAAAGCACAAACAACCACACAACCATCAAAAACTCATTGTTCATTAGTTTAGTGTATAAAATAATAGATAAGTGAAGAAACAATGAGTAAACAATAGATAGAAAATTTTAAATGTTACTCCCTTATGTGTAATCTCTCTAGGGAAAAATATTTTCAAATTAACTCTTCTTCCCCAAAAGATTTGAAAAGGTGAGCATTAAGGGATGATCAAGTGACTAGGAAAAGGTAATTTTTTCTAACCCAAAATTCTTGAATTTTAGTTTCACTATACCTTTGGGTTGGAAGATTACTACCTTTGTTGTCATAGACATTTTCTTGGTCTTGTCTTTGGATTTCACATTCATACTAAATGAAGATGCAACATGTGTTGTAGGATGATGATGCAACATGCATTGTAGGATGATGATAATTAGTCTTAGAATTAAAAGTTTTGAAATTCACACACATTAAACTACAAGTTCATCATTTCTTGTAGAGTTAATATTTATGCTATACGTAGATGGATGATAATAATAAGTCCTATAACAAGAAGCCCATAAGGAATTATTAAACTTAGGAGTATTCATCAAAACCTACATTTTTGTCTCATATGACCTTTCCTATCATAATGATGACAGAAGGCACAAACTTAGTAGTTTTTCTATTATAAGAACAATAGTTCTTTTTGCATAATAATAGTAGGAATAGAGTCAAAATTCCTTACAAATGTGGTCTTTAATGTAGGAGGTGAATGTGTAGCATGTGAAGAAGGGTTGTTGGGTTTTACAAAATCAGTTGTATTTGAAGATGATGGTATAAAATTCTCATCTATATAACTGATGAGTGCCCAAAAAGCATTAAAATTATCATGATTTTATGCACATTAATTGATTAAAAATATATATATTTATATGATTTTATCATATATTTATATAAATTTGTCTTTTTCAGAATCACGGGTATTTTTCTTATTTTTTAGGTATTTTAGCTTAAAAACGCAACTTAAAGACACAAAGAGGAATACTGGAAGCAATACATCACAAATATATTAATAAATAAATAAGGAAAGGTCAACAAATATGGAAAAATTGGACAAAATGGGTCAAAAAGGTCAAAAAGGAGTAAATCGCACCGCCGCGCCGCCCAGCCGCGTGCAGCGCGCCCATCCCGCGCGCGCAGCATGAGTAGTCCGCGTGCACCAGCTCTCCAATTCGTGCGCCTGTGCACCACTGCTGCCTTCAACGCGCGCCTATGCGTGCCCAACTCCACTCCACGCGCGCCGCTACCATCTCGCCCCATTTTCGCGCGCATCCACCTACCCGCTGACGTCAGCTGACGTCATTTTTACCTACTATGCATTTTCTCCATTTTTTATCATTTTTCACCCACTTTTCTCTCCATCCTTACCTATAAATACCCCCCTTCTCTTCATTTCATAACACAACTCAAAACACATCTTCTCTTCTCTTTCTTTCTCTAATTTCTTAATTTTTTTAGTTTTTTTAGTTTTTCTTAGTTTTTAGCTTTTCTTAGTTAGTTCTTCTTAGTTTTTAAGTTCTTCTCTTTTTGAGAAGAACTAGTTATGTTTTTGTAATTTATTTGCTTTTTGATTCAATAAATGGGAGTGCAAATTCCGTTTGGAGGTTTTCTAGCAACGGGAATAGCATCGAAGTACTGTAAAGATTTTATTTTCTTTACAGTTATTTTTTATGCTTTATTCTTACATGTTATATTTAATTTGTCTATGATTAAATTTAACTTTTCTGGCTGTTTGTAAACATGATATAATAATAACGTTGTTATGCTTGCGAAATATTAAATAGGTAAAAATCTCTAAAATAAATTGATTTTGTTTTTATTCAAGATTTTATATTAAGAATGTTAGAGAGAAATATATTATTTTTCATTACAAACTTAAATCTAAAAATTAGATTTTAAGGTTTAGTTATCCGGTCTGATTTAGAGTAGTGCTCTTTTATTTATTGGTACAATCGCCCGGTAGTTAGAGTGAAACTCTATTTCAAAAGTTTTTATAAGAATTATTATCTGAAAATGTATTGACAACATGTTTTTAGTATTGGTTTTAAAACTTGAAAGTTAGTACTCGGATAACTAAATTCTTAGGTTTAATTTGGACATCTTGAATAAAGTTTAAACTGTCTAATCCCACCAAAGGTGGCATTTAAATGGTTCATTTTTAATCTCTTAGAAAAAGGAATTAATTTAACTAACCAAATTAGTTATCAACCCTACCCATAGGTGTTAATTGATTTGTTTAGTTAATAAAGAATATCTAACCCCACCAAAGGTGGTATTCATATAAAAAAGAGAGAGTCAATAAATATCAATTCATATATTTAATAACCTAAATAATATGAGCAAGCATAATTACTTAGTTATTATATCCATAAATACTCCACTATTATAATTGATAAAATTTGCATAAATATTTATTGAATCTGTATCTATGTTTATTTTTATGTCAGTAGATTAAAAACACAAAACCCCAAAATATCGTGACATGATGTTTAGGATTTAATTTCGTTTTTAAAAGTTTGAATAATAAATTAAAAACCACATACATTCCTTCCTTAGATCGACCTTGGGAGTATACTTATCATTTTCTACGAAATGATTCGTGCACTTGCGAGAGTTTTATAAATACATAAAACCAAAGTATCGGCAGAATCGGCGATGTCGGTTCTGCCTGATCAATAACCTAGCCCTTTATTATCTCCAAAATGTTTTTGATAATCAAGGACTTTGTGTAACCTTTTAGCTCCAATAATTGGTCTCTTCATAGCTTCATTTGATTCTCCCAACTTCTGCATAAGATTCTTATTTTTCTATTTGAAATCTGCAAGACTTGAATTAAAACATTAGCACACTTATAAAATTCAATTTTCTCTTTTTCTATAATTGAAGAAGTTATTTCAAAGGGTTTAATCTTGTCATTTAGTTTAGTTACTTCTACAAGTAACTTATCCTTTTGTCTCTTACTACCAATTTAGTCTATAAATAATTCATCAAGATTATTCATATTAAATTTGTTGAGTAGGAATTTAGAATCACTTTTCTCATAGTCTGAATCAATGTAAGATTTACTGAAATGTTCACCAACACTTACATTTAATTCCAAGTAGTTAGTACCACATTTTTGAGTCATTAGGATTATCGTTGTCACATTCTGAGTCGATAAGGGTAGCATTGAAAGCCCTTCTATTTCTCTTCTTTTTTTGGAACCCTCAACTATAATATGATTAATCCCATTGCATTTAAAACATTTAGGTCTAATGGGTCTAGTTTTCTTACCTTCTAAAATCATATGTTTGAGTTCTCTTGGATTTTGATCCCTTGAAGGATTTGGTTGCTAGTTGCTATGCGAATTATTTTGGTTGAAGAGTTTCTTGAGTCTTTTGGCTAAGAGTTTCAATTCTTCATCATCCTCATCATTGTAATTCTTACTATCATTAATTAGGGTGTTTTTGAAAGTGACACTTTTATTCTTTATAGGTGTTTGAAAGATCATCTCAAAGGTTTGAAGTGAACCAATGAGTTCCTCAATTTTGATGGTGTCTACATCCTTGGTTTCATCAATGGTAGTGACTTTTGTATGGAAGGGATCTAGTAATGAGTAAGGAATCTTCCATAGTATCTTAAAATCATTAATTTTCTTTCCAAGATTTGAAGAGGTGTTAGTAATATCACATAGTCTAACATAGAATTCAAAAAAGGTCTCATCTTCTTTCATCCTAAGGTTTTCAAATTTAGCACCAAGCATATGAAGTTTGGTTCTTTTAACTTGGGTGGCACCCTCATGAAAAATCTCTAAAATATCCTAAGCATGCTTAGCAGCATCAACATTAGAGATATAAGGAATTTTTCAGCAGACACAACACGAAAGATAGCATTAATACCTTTTTCGTCCCAATTAATACCAATTTTATCTTAAATGGTCTATTTGTTGTTAAGTTTAAGAGTGACAACGTTGTATTTTGGTAACCGTAGATGGTTCCCAACCATAAATAACAAACTTGCAGACACTTTCACCTATAGAACGTATAAAGGCTCTCATTCAAGCCTTTAAATATGGGTAGTTAGACCCATCAAAGTAGGGAGCATAGGTTGTAGACGTACCCTTCCCCAAATGATCCATAATAATGTCTTAGGAAACAATAAGTGTATCTAGTGACCTGCTTTGATGCCAATTGAAAGTTTTTTAATTAAATATCTAATTAACTTGAGGGGGTAAATAGGTAATGATAAATCTACAAAAATAGAGTTATTTAATCCCTTTTGAACTATTTATTTGTCTTGTTTTGTGCTAAAATATCATGAAAAATCTTAATTTACTTTTAATTATGTCAATGTTAGTAGAATGATGGAAAACGGGATTAAAATGAGTCAAAAATAAGAAAAATTAATACCATACTATCGTGGGGATTTTTCTGGGCCACAGTGAGCATCGAGGAAAAATACTCACTAGGGACCATATCGTGGCACAATTGTTTTGGAATTGCAATATGTGATGTATTGCTGGACATTCATTGGTGATTAGAGGAGAATATGTTGCTACAGTGGCCAAAAAAAGGCGTTATAGGGTGTGGAAAAATGCTAAAAAATGTGGCTAATAATGCTTATCTCTTATTTTTAATCTCAACCCTTAGATTGTTTTAGATTTTGATATTATGGTCCATATTATGTCATTATCCCTATTAATTAACTCTAATGAGGTACAAATCAAACACACAATTAAGAATAAAAAAACCTAGCAGCTGCCAGGAAGAAATAAAAGAGAAAAAGGTTCAAGAGAAGATTAAAGAAGACACAACCTTGTAAAGCATTAAAGAGAAAATTAGTGCTAAAAATCAAGAGATTGAGTGTATCTCTTATCCTTCTCATTTATTTATTAATTTTTATCTTTCTTTATAAAAAATATGAGCTTTATGAACTTAATTTTGTCTAGCTAATTTATTAATATAGGGGTCTTATGAACTTGATTTTCTAAATGTGATGATATAATATTTTATCTCAATTGTGATTACATTTATATATTAGTTAATATAATTTTATGCTATTATTTGTTGGGTCACAATTAATCAATAGAGGTAATTAAATAGATTTGAGAGAATTATTTAATTATTTGATTGTTTATCTTGAGTAAATAACATACATAGTTTATAGGCAGAAATATATTATTCTTATGGGGGTGATCAATGATTTATGATCTTAATAAATAATATGAAATTTAGTTGGCATGAGAGTGTGATTAGGTTAATTACTATATAGTATATAGTTGACGTAAGAGAGGAATACATGCTAGGTTAGATTTAATTGATCATATAATTGGTTGGTAATTATTTTGGAGGAAATTTTAGTGATTCATTTGCTTAGGAAATTTGGGGGACTAAGATTCATAGGTCGTTTTCTCATATATTTTTGAAGTTGTTGAGTTTTGTAATTTAAAATTACTTGTTATTTTTTTATAATTTACAATTGTCCAAATAGTATTCATAATAATTATATTGATACTCAGTTATAAGTTATAACAACTCTCTATGGGATCGATATCAGTACTTAGGTTCATTATGTTACTTACACGATTCATATACTTGTTATTGTGTCAAGTTTTTGGTGCCATTGCTGGGGAGTTTAGAACTTGTAACATATATCAATAACAATTATTACCCTTTTAATTTGACCTTTTAATTTTTTTAGTGTTTCTATTGTATGCCCAAGTTGACAGGTGACAATCTTGTACCTTGTGATCAAGAAATAAAGAAAACCTTACAATAAGCTATTGTGGTCCCTAAACCATTAAGATATTTTACAATCCCATAAATAGATGGAACCAATCATCCATATGTTGATCGAGAATCAATGTTAACAATTTCAAGCTTAAGCCAAGTGTCATTCAGATGGTATAGGCAAATAAGTTTGGAGGGCTAGTCAACGATGACCCAAATCTTCGCTTGTCTTTATTGATGGAAATATGTGGCACCTTTAGGATGAATGGTGTACCAGATGATGCAATTCACCTTTCCTTGTTTCCTTTCTCACTAAGGGAGAAGGCTAAGTCATGGTTACATTCACTACCTACTAGGTCAATCATTACATGGGATTAATTTTCTCATAAATTCTTAGCAAAGTACTTCTTACCTTCAAAGATAGCCAAGCTTTGAAATGACATCACCTCTTTTCAACATTTTGAAGGGGAATCACTTTATAAAGCTTGGGAACACTATAAAGAGTTGTTAAGAAGATGCCCACACTATGGTCTTCCTACTTGGTTGCAAGTGCAAACATTCTATAATGGATTAATAGGGCAACCAAGGACCATAATTGATGCTAAAGTTGGGGGAACTTTGATGAATAAAACTAAATAGGAATATTTTGCACTACTTGATGTGATGGTATCGAACAATTTCTAATGGCCTACGGAGAGGCTCAACAATGAGAGTGGTTAGAGTAGTATATGTAGACACCATTGCAACATTACAAGATCAAACAAATGTTTTACTGTTAGGCTTAACAAATAAGTTAGATGGTAGTAATATGGGGGTAAATATGGTACAATGTTCATTCGTGGTATGTGATTATTGCAATGGGCCTAATTCTACTAAGGCATGTGGAACCTTCTTGAAGTAGTAAACTATGTTAATAATCAAAACTACCAAGGGAACCCATACTCAAACATATACAACTTTGGATGGAGAAACCACCTAAATTTCTCTCGGAGTAACAATAACAATCAAGGTGGTAATCAATTTAACTGTGAACCCTTCTTACCACCTATTTTTCAACAACCACAAGCCTAAGAGAATAAAATATCTAATGAGGACAACATAAGTGCTTTAATGGGGATGATAAAAGATTTCATCCATTTTGTAAATACAAAAATGGATCAAATAGAGTCCACCCATGGGATTTTATCCAAAATTTGGAGATCCAAATAGGGCAACTTGCCCAAACCATAAGTCAAAGGCATCAAGATAACCTTCCAATCAATACAAAAGTAAACCTAAAAAGAAAGGGTAAGAAGAATTGTAAAGAAATAACTTTGAGAAGTAGTAAAACTTTATAAGAGAAGCAGGAAGCTAAAAAGGATGAGGGGAACAAAGTGGATAAAAAGAGCATTGAAAAGGAAATAAATCATCCCAAGAAGAGGAACCTTTACAAACCCACCATTCCCTTCCCTCAAAGACTATAAAGAAAAAGTTAGACATGCAGTTTTCCAAATTCTAGAATGTCTTTAAGAAGCTACACATAAATGATGGCTCTATGAAAGTAGAATCATCAATGCACTTTTATGTTTAATATTTGCTTGTTTTATTTCATAAGTAAGGGTTAAAAATATTAAAACATGATTTTTCTAGTGAAATGGGTTGAAAAATTATTTTTGGGAATTTTTTAGATTTTTTATGGATTTTTAAATGAATTTTTTAATGCAAGACCAATCAAAAGATGTCACGTAGATGCCACACAAGTAGAGGAGCTGAATAGGCACACCACATGGATGTCACGTAAGCGAAGAGGACCAATCGAGTAATGTCTCGTGTATCAAGTGATGTAGGTCGTGCTACGTGTTAGTACGATGTTTGTTCTGAGTTTCACAACGTGGTCAACAAACATGCCATGTGTCATCACCTTATTCATCCATTCTTCCCATTGGGGCACCACACAATTTGTAACTATTAGTCATAGCACACCATATAGTATAGACTCAGTCACATTGACCACGACCAGTCTAGCCATGCCATGCATTATGCATTGATTTTCCCATTGAATCTCTTGCACCACATGCCATGTTCTTATTAGCAAGTGCTATTAATTTTCTTTTTTTATCTCAGTTCTTGATCTAAAGCTAATCTAATGAGTTAGATTTCACTTGAGTCTTATTTCACCCCCTAATTACCCCATAAACCCTAAAGAGATGAAACTATCAATTTGTTATCATTTTTTGGAGCCAAGAAGATATAAAAAATACATAAAAATTTAAAAGGAGATACAATTTTGGTAGAGATCCTAAGGAGATTGGTGTTACAATTCAAGAGATTAATTGCATTTCTTATTTGTCTCCTTTCTTTATCCATTTGTATATCTTTCTTTATGAAAAATATGAGTTTTCCAAACAAAATTATGTCTAGTTAATTTATTAATCTAGGGGTCTTATAAACCCAATTTTCTACATATGATGATATAATATTTTATCTCAATTATGATTTCAATTATATTATATTATTTAATATTATTTTTATGTTATTGATTATCTAGCCAACAATTGATCTATAGAGATATGCAAACTACTACAAAAATGACATTTTAAGTCGATTAGGTGAACCGATTAAAATTTAAAGTCTATTGTACCCGTGAACCGACTTTAAATTATAAGTCGGTTCTACATGTTAACCAACTTTAAATTTAAATTCAGTTCATCGATACAACCAACTTTAAATTTTAAGTCGGTTCACGGGTAAAATCAACTTTTAATTTTAAGTCAGTTCACGGGTAAAATCAACTTTTAATTTTAAGTCGGTTCACCTATAGAACTGACTTAAAATGCCATATCCCCTTTTAAAAATATTTTGGTTATTTTCTTCTAGTTAGCCTCACTGCATGTTTTCGATCACTTAATAGTAGAAAAAACCAAAATATGTTTAAAAGAGTTTTTAAATACATTCTGTTACTTGAAAAATTAAATATTAATTAAGTACTTAAAATTAAATTTATAACAAAAAATAATTTATATACAATATACAATATATATATATAACTTAATTACAATATTACTAAATATTATAAGATACCTATGCTATTCAATATCATCATATTCTTCTTCTAATTCTTCTTGTGATTTTATAATTTCAAGCTTATGTTCTACCTAGTCTTCTCGTAAATTATCAAAAAATTGCATATCATAATCTGACTTGCTCTAACCAAAGAACTACACGTATTTAAATTCAAAATAAGAATGTAATATCATGAATTCACAAAAAATAACTTATATATGTTAAAAGAGTATATTAGTAAAAGAGATTATCACATCGACACCGGAGTGATATAAAAACAACCTCATCCCTTTGAAATCATATTAGCATTGTATTAATCTTTTATCTATAAAATATGAAGCTATCTAGAATCAAGTTGGTATTTTTAATGCTATAATGAACTCTAAATATGAAGTGAAGTGTAATTTCGATTTGTTACTTGGGTTGGTTGAGTTTTGGTTTCCAGAAACTAATACTTTTGTATTTTCTTAGGGTGAAACAAAAATTACTCTTGAAGATATGATGATTCTTAGTGGATTTCATGTACTTGGCTTGCCAATGACTACTCCCACAAATGACCAGGATGATCGCATTCAAATGCATAATATATCTCCACTTTTCCTAGTTGTTCGATTATTTCACCCCTATTTATTTGTTCTTGAAATATTCTCTATAAATAATAAAGTAATAAAATATATCATACATTATTACATCAATATGCAAAAAATTATAACAAGAACTTTGTATTAAGTTAAATTACTAACCAACTTATTGAGTTGTTCTTCTCATTGTTTATTCAAGGACTTTATATTCATTAAGTGGTTCCAACAATGGAAACACATAATAACTTTCTCTCTAATTTGAAAGTTTTGTATTTCTTTCATGTCTTATTTATAATCTTGTAACACTTGTTTATTCAATTATCACGTACTTTAAAACGATTTTGTAAAAAACACATTTTAGAAAAGATATAATATAAAAAGGAAATAATATATGTAATTAATTATAAAACAAAAGAGACTTACATAAATGATTTTCCGTATCTTATACTTTTCAGCATCTTCAACCTTATACTTTCACATTTAACACATGGGTATCGAATCATACTAATATTATTATTACTATTTATACGAGCAAATTACAAGAAAGTTTCAACTCTAGAATTATAATCCTACTCTATTTTAAACTTTGACATCTAAGATTTGTCTATTTTTTATTGATGATATTCAATATATTAAATATATATCCAATAAAATATAATTGTATTAATCACCAATATATTTAAGATATTATTATATATGAAGTCATAAATTATTAGAATATTCATCAAAACATCATATAAAAATAAATACATAAAATCCAAACAATTACTAAATTCATTATAACATTAACAATAATAATATTAAAAATATATTATATATAATAATTTATATATATGTATAAATGCATGTAATAATAATAAATATTTTATACATATATATAATAATAAATATTAATAAACTCATTATACATTATATATATTTATATATATATTTAATATACATGTAAATAATTTTAAAAAACTTTTAAATTTAAAATAAATTAATATATATCAAAAACTTAACATAAAATTATAAAATAAAAAATACCTTCTTCTCTTCTAAGCTTCAATAAAAAAATACACAACCTACATAACACAAAGATATACACAAATAATCAATAACACATAATATATATTAAAATAAAAAAATATGAATAATAAGTGTAAAATAACTCATAGAAATACTTACAAGAGTAAATGAAGTGACTAGATGAAGAAAATGAAGAAAAAAAATATTTCGTAAGTGAGAAAGTGAAAGAAAATGAGCATGAAAATTTTAAGTATTATGCTAAAAACAAATAGTGCATCTAGAAGAGAAATTCGAGAGGAAGAAAACCAAACTTACGGTGCTGGAAATGGTGGTCGAAAGTGACCGAAAAAGGAGAAAGAAAATAGAGATAATAGACGGTTTTTCTCTGTAAGGGAAGAGGAAAACACGAGCTAGCATTGTCGGTAAATGTGGGAGAGAAAAAGATAAGGAAAAAAACAAGATAGCGTCAATTGACACGTAAAACCAACGCTATACATAGGATTTTAAGTGGATTCTATGTGTCAACCGATGCTACACGTGGTTTAAGTCAGTTGACACGTAAAATCGACTTAAACTCATACGTGTAGCATTGGTTCTACGTGTCAACCAACTTAAAAAATTGTAGAAAAATAAAATAGTAGCGTCGATTGACATGTAGAACCGACGCTACACGTAGGATTTTAAGTCGCTTCTACATGTCAACCAACACTACACATGGCTTAAGTCGGTTGACACGTAAAATTGACTTTAAAAATTGCAAAAAAGTAAAATAGTAGCATCAATTGACACGTAGAACCGTCTTAGAATTTGTAATAAGTCGATTTTAAGCAAAAACCGACTTTAAATCCCAACTTAAATTCCCTTTATTGTAGTAGTGTTAAATAGATTTGAGAGAATTATTTAATTGTTTATCTTGATTAAATAAAATGCATAGTTTCAAGACAGTGATGTATAATTCTTATGTATGTGATCCATAATTGATGAATTTAATGAGTAATCACTACTACAAAACCAGGTTTTATAGTTAGTTAAAAACCGATTTTAAATTGATTTAAAGTGAGTTCGTTGAGCCGAATTTAAATGGCAGGACTTAAAATTTAAAGTCGGTTCAATGCTTGAACCAACTTTACGTTTAAAGTTGATTCAATGTTTGAACCGACTTTAAATTCTTTTTTTTTTACTTATTTTACTCATTTTCTACTCTACTAAGAACCTATATTCGATCACATATAGCAGAAAAAACCAAAATGTGTTTAACAAAGTTTAAATAATACAAATAATTAATTATTTGAGAATTAAATTTATTACAAAAAATAATTTATATACAATACATACATACATATATATATATATATATATTTAACTTAAATTACAAATAAAATGATGTCTCTTTTGTCATGAATTTTATGATATTTTCACTTTATTTCTAGGAGAGGAAGTTTGGTTTGCTTAGAATCAGCAGCATAGTAACCAGGAAACTAGGCAAGAGAGATGATGATGGGGTTTGGGCAAAAAACAATTAGTTCATATAACAATTTATTCTCCTAAATACATGAGCACATAAACATCCATCAAACAAGCATCCCAAACTTCAGAGACACATGAATAGAGAAATTAAAACATTATAAAAATTACCATGTTGTTGTCTTATGTTATTCAAGATCATCATATTCTTCTTTTGATTCTTCTTGTGATGTTATAATTTGAACCATGTGTTCTGTCCATTCTTATCATAAATCATCAAAAATTTGCATATCTGACTTGTTCCAACCAAATAACTACATGTAATTAAATTCAAAATAAGAATGTAATATCATGAATTCACCAAAAATAACTTATATATGTTAAAATATTAGTAAAAGAGATTATCACATCGACACCAAAGTGATATAATAATAACCCCCATTGCCCGACTTGTTTCAACCAAAGAACTATATGTAATTAAATTCAAAATAAGAATGTAATATCATGAATTCACAAAAAATAACTTATATATGTTAAAAGATTAGTAAAGGAGATTACCACATCGATACCAGTGATATAATAATAACCCCTATAGCCCGACTTATTCCAACCAAAAAACTATATGTAATTGAATTCAAAATAAGAATGTATTATCATGAATTCACCAAAAATAACTTATATATGTTAAAAGATTAGAAAAAAGAGAGATTACCATATCGACACCATAGTGATATAATAACAACCCTCATTACCCGACTTGTTCCAACCAAAGAACTATATATATGTAATTAAATTAAAAATAAGAATGTAATATCATGAATTCACAAAAAATAACTTATATATGTTAAAAGATTAGTAAAAAGAGAGATTACCACATCGAAACTGGAGTGATATAATAATAACCTCATCCATTCGAAATCATATTAGCACTATATTAATCTTTTGTCTATAAATATGAAGCTATCTAGAATCAAATTGGTATTTTTAATGCTATAATAAGATCTAAATATAAAGTAAAGTGTAACTTTGATTTATTACTTGAGTTGGTTGACTTTTGGTGCCCATATACTAATACTTTTGTATTTCTTTGGGGTGAAACAACAATTACTCTTGAAGATATGATGGTTCTTTGGTGGTTTTCCTGTACTTGGCTGGCCAATGACTACCATGATGTTGTCATACTAGGGAACTAGGCAAGAGAGATGAGATGAAGTTTGAAAAAAAAAAGGTTCATATAACAATTCATTCCCCTAAATACATGAGCACATATAAACATCCATCGAACAAGCTGCCCAAACTTCAGACACAGGAATAGAGAAATTAAAGAATTATAAAAATTACCATGATGTTGTCATATTCTATTCAAGATCATCATAATCTTCTCCTGATTCTTCTTGTGATGATATAATTTGAACAATGTACTCTACCCATTCCTCTCGTAAATCATCAAAAATTTGCGGGTCATAGCCCGTCTTGTTCCAACCAAAGAACTACACGTATTTAAATTCAAAATAAGAATGTAATTTCAAGAATTCATAAAAAATAACTAATATATGTTAAAAATGTATATTGGTAAAAGAGATAACTGCATCTTCAATTGGAATTTTGATATTTGTGATTATTTCGCTCATAAACTTAATGAGATAGTAATCATACATGACTCCATCATTTTGTTGTGGAACCTACAAAAAACAAGTGTATATGATTTTTTATGTTCAAACATCTTTATTAATATTTTCTTGTACATACCATAACTTTGTCCCATATAAGCTTATGAGATTTTTAAGGGCATTGCCCCTACTCTTGTTCCACAGCTTCCATGCCCTATGAAAGTTTAAAACAGTTAGTTTTTTTTATTAAATATTACAAAGAACAATAGAAGAAAAATAGCTAACCAAAACTCTTATATTTCAACAAATGCATTTGTATCTTTACTCAATTTTATGGAAGCTGAGTCACAATACCAAACATGATTGCCATACAGATCAAGGATTACCAACATCTAATAATCTTGGCCTCGTTCAAACTTTAGTGGCCAAGGGATTATCAACTTCTAATTTCTGTTAAGCGTTAATGCTCTATCACATAATTGTTTAGCTTTGATGCCAACATCCTTCTCTTGATATTGATTGACAAATGAAGAATCATAGAACATTGCTAAATGTGATGTGTGATTATGTTGAAGTCGATAATAACATGCCCTATATAAAAGAGATATATATATAAATAATTAGATAATATAAATATAATTATATATGTTATACATATATGAAAGTTATTTATTGATTAAGGACTCACCTTATCCACACTTGAATTATACTTAAATCAATAATTTGATATTCAAATAGCTGCAATATGCACTCAATCGATATATATGTTTGGCAAATGTCTACACCAAAAATTTCTATAGGAAGTGGCACAGTTTATCCATCATTTATGCTAGATGCCCTTGTAACAATAGTCATCAAATTGCCAAGATTTTTGCTGAAGTTTAAAGCATAATCATAACTATATTTTTTCCATGGCTTCTTTTTGAATGATTTGGTGCATGATGATTGGCCACTAGACATAGATTTAAAACAAGATACTTGCTTTGTATATCTTAAATGTGTCGCAATTACTAATTCTGGTATAATAGACTAAAGAAGAAGTATTATGTATGTTAGTAACAATAAAAGAATAATAATAATATAATTGTAGTAAAAAAATAGTACCACGTCAACTTGAATCGATGGCCAAGCCATATATTGCCCAATCGCCTCTTGGACTATGATAGCATCAGAAGGCACAGGTAGTGGACAATCATGGAACAATGATTGATCAATTACTATTCTTTAATGATTTGGAAAATATTGATTATGAATTATCCGATCATCGCTCAATTGTTGTACCGTTCTAATAACAACAAAGTCTGTTGAGGAAGGATGTTACAACAAACATTTCATATTCTGTAAAAACAATTAAGGGTTATATATAATAAAAAATAAAAATAATAGATTATCTACATAAACTTTAAATCTTACCACAAATAATTCATTAAATAGAAGAGGACTCCCATATGGGGTAACTATTGAAAGTACATTCTCATCAAAACGTTCATCGTGATGTGATGGATGGTAAGAATGCACAGATTGTATTGGAGAAAATGAATCATTACCTGATTGCATCTATATTCTTGGCATAAAGGGAGGACCAATAGGATGCTATATCCCATATAGGATATAGGTTGGGCGCCATGAGATTGCATGGGTGGTATGCCTAACATGGATGGTGGCATGCCTAGCATGGATGGTTGGATGCCTGGCCCATAGAGCATACCCTGATTGTAGTATGCTCCCATGCCTGACATGTGTTGTGATTGATATTCTTTTAAAATGGCAATCTCACTTAACATTAGGGACTTAAAGGAGCTGAGTTCTTCAATTTTACTATACTTCTCCTTACTAACCATCTAAGGCTTTTGTTTTGGAATATTAAAATACTCCATATTACCATCATATTAGCTTCCTCCCTTAACAAGACCAGGATTCTCGCGTCCGAATGCATGATATATAGCATTTCTCCCTAGTTGTTTGATTATTTCACCCCTGGCTATTTGTTCTTGAATAACTCTCTACAAATAATAAAGCAAACAAACAAAACATAAATTATTACATCAATTAGAAAAAATCATAAGAACTTTGTATCAAGTTAAATTACTAACCAACTTATTTAGTTGTTCTTCTCCTTGCTTAGTCATTAGTCTTGACTTCTTCGTTTTGGGGTCTTTGTTTCTATGTACAATTCAGATCGTGTAACTAGTCTACCTAATCCAGCTTCCTACATAAATTAAATAAATTTATTAACCTTGACATCAACTTAAATTTGAGAAAAATAAATATAAAAATATTTATAAATTAACATAAATTAATAATATCATTCTATATCTAACTTCAGGATTTGAAGACCTCTGAGTACGGTTAGAAAGAATATTATGCATTTGTATATTATGATGTTCTTTCCTAATAATTTAAAATTCATCTGTACGTCTATAATCCACGAAGTCTTTCCAAACTTAAGGTGTAATCCAGGGGTGTCCTTCATGGATTTTGTATAGTTCTACTTCATCAAGTGGTTCTAAATATGGAAACACATAATTTCTGGCCAATCTGGAAGTTTTGTATTCCTTCCATGCCTTATTTGCAATCTTATAATACTTGATCTTTCAAGTGTTAAGGACTTTATAACGATTCTGTAAAAACACATTACAAAAGATGAGATATAATACAAAAAAGAAATTATATATGTAATTAGTTATAAAATAAAAAAGACTTGCACAAAAGGTTTTCCATATTTTGAACTTTTCAGCTTCGTCAACTTGAGTCTAATCATTTATATTGATTGGTATACTTGACTTCACAAATCTATCAATAGAGAATTTCAATTTTTGGCCATTTTCTCCTATTTGATTACTAGTAACATCAAATAGAATGAGTACTCTATCATTTGGGTTAAGTGAAGCATCATATATATTTTCCCAACCCTTTCTTTTCAAATTCCTCAATGGATCATTTGGACCTACAAGCTCTGGTACCCTAGGATCCATGAAATATCTACAAAAAATGATGAAATATAAATTAATTAACAATTTTAAGTCCATACATATAAACATCTAAGAGTTATTAGAATAATATAGAACATACATTATGTTTAATTAGGTTATTGATTGTATGCATATATTCCTTCACAATCACTTCGAGTCCATGACGAAGAATCATCATCATCAACTAGATAATCACATATATTACGCAATTTGTTTGAGAAATGACTAATATTGGATAATGTATCAAGCATAGGGTCATCATTTTCTAAAGCATCACAATGGTAGAACTCTTTTTGTGAAGGCGTTAACACAACAGACAATCTTGTGTCAAATTGATCGCTCAAGTAAAATACTTGTTTTGCATGAAGTGCTAACGTGAAAGGATCATCAGTGTGACTTATCTTGGATAAATTTACAAGGGTAAATCCAAAATTGTCTATTTTATATCTAATATTGATAACATCTTTGACCAAATCACACAAGAATACTATTTCATAGAAGACCTCATAATTGAGTTCTCAAATTTCTTGAATTATTCCATAATATGTTCTATGAGAAAGTACATGATTACCATCTTTTGAACTGGCAAATTGCATAGTTTTTGCAACCATCTTCACACCACTATTATGATTTACTCAGACTTTGTCCCTTGCTTGAGTCGTAAACCTCGATCCATTAATTGTGAAACTAGAAAATGATTTGACATCAAATTTTGGACCATGTGCAAGCCATTCTAAACTTTATGTTATTTTATGATTGGGTTTGTTAAGTTCAACTTGAATCTATACATACAAAAACATGAAATGTGTTTAAAGCAAAGTTTTAAAACATTGCATATAAGTACTAATGAATTCTTGTATGTGATACTTACATGGTTACGAAACCAATTAATAAGCTCTCACTTATGTTCATTATACAACCATTTTTATCCTCCTTTTTTAATAATGAGGATCGATCTTCAGTTAATTTAAATGCATTCTGTAATGTTATTAAAGATATATCAAGTAGATATCATCATTAATTGTTAAATAAAAACTAATTTCATTTTAAATGGAAAGGTTGAACCTATCATCACTACCTCTATGTATCGTTGTGCCTCATTATTATTTACCAAAATGATTTGGTGTTCTTTTTCCCATCGAGTGCAATCAATAAACAATTTCTTACTTCCACCAAGCATAGGGTTACCTACTTGGATCATGTGATGTTCTAAGAACAACTTGTGCATAGGATTCCCAATTTCAGTGCAACCACTAAAGTATTCAGAACAAAACTCAATGGCTTCTTCAACAATGTAACGTTCCATCATGCATCTTTCAAGTCGATTTCTATTATTTACATATCCTTTAAGGACTTGCATGTATCTCTCAAAAGGATACATCCATCTTAAGTAAGTAGGATCACACAATTGAACCTCTTGAACTAAATAAACACACAAGTGAATCATTATATCGAAGAAAGAAGGAGGAAAATATTTTTCAATTAGACCCAAAGTCTCTACAACATCTTTCTGTAAAGAGTTTAACTTGCCAATTGATATAGATTTCTTGCATATTGTATTGAAGAATGAACAACGACAAATTATTGATAATCGAACATGTTTTGGAAGAATTGATATAATAGCAACTGGTAATAACTATTGCATTAAGATATGACAGTCATGTGATTTCAATTCATAAAGTTTCTGATCGATGATAGACACAAAATTACTTAAGTTGGATGAGTAACCATCAGAAACTTTCACATCATCCAAAAATTTACAAAACACATCCTTATCTTTTGTTGACATTGTACATGATACTGGTGGCAAGTATGCTTAATTCTTATCATTTTCGACCCTTGGTGCCAATTCAGGTCGTATGTCTAGTTTATTTAAATCTAGTCTTGCTTTAATTCCATCCTTTGTTTTTCCAGGTATATTAAGTAATGTACCAATCAAGCTCTCATATAAAGTTTTCTTAATATGCATGATATCTAAGATGTAACGAATGTGTAGGTCTTTCCAATAAGTTAATTCCCAAAATATTGATTTTTTATTCCAACAACCATGATCTACTGATTCAGTAACATTTTCATTTTCACCCCTTTTATTAGTTGACCTCTTTTATTTCCCTACCTTAGTAAGTATTCTTTTTTTCATCTTTCCATATCATTTGAATTTTATACCATTCAATTGCCTTAATATCTCAATAACTCACAAAGGTCGGGGTGCAGGATCATGATCTTCTTCACCATCGAACGGTTTCTTTTGGTATCTAAACTTGTGTCCATATGGAAAAAATATTCTATGTCTTCTATAAGACATCTTTCATTCGTGAACAAGATAAGTTGTAGAAGTTCCATCACTACATATAGGGCATCCTATATAACCTTTTTTTGCATGTCCTGATAAGTTCTCATAGGTAGCAAAATCATTAATTGTCCATAAAAGGACACCCTCAAGTTAAAGTGTTCTTTATGTGCATCGTAAACATTTACACCATCATTCCACAACGTCTTTAAATCATCTATCAGAGGTTGCAAATATGCATCAATATCAACATCAGGTTGTTTCGATCCTAAGATCAATAATGTTAACATCATGAATTTTCTTTTCATACACAACCAGGGAGGAAGGTTGTATATTACCATAATTACTGGCTAACAACTATATCTACTACTAAGGAAACTATGTGGATTAATTTCATCAGCAGTAATGGAAAGATGAAGATTGCTTTGATCAGATGCAAAATGAGGGGATAAATTATCTACTACTTTCCAATTTGGAGAATCACAAGGATGACATAGCACCACATCATCAGATCGATTATCTGAATTCCAAGTCAACATCTTTGATCTCTCTTTACCTTTAAACAACCTTTGAAAGCGAGGAATCAGAGGAAAGTACCAAAGAACCTTTATGGGCATGCCTTTCTTAGGTGTTGTCTTATTTATAGCATACTTCCATCTTGATTCTTTACATATCGGAAAATCATCTAATGTCTCATATTCTTTTCTATAAAAAATGCAATCATTTGGACAAGCATGAATCTTATGATATTTCATGCCAAATCAACAAAGATATTTCTTCATTTTATACATCGAAGATGGCAATTCAATACCCTCAGGAAACATATCTATTGGTAGATTTAGTAATTCTGTGAATTCCTTGTCTGAAAAACCATGTTTTTCCTTCACATTGTAAAAATGAACTAATCCCGACATTTTAGTGTATTTCTTACATTCTGGATATAATGGTTTTTCGGCATCTGTTAGAAGTTTTTTAAAGGTTTTGGGATCATCCTCATGTAGTTCATCTTCAACACCATGAAACATATTTTCTATCTATACATTATGATAAGATCTATATAATCCAATCACATTCTTATTTATCTCTTCCCCATGAGTATTATTAATATTTTCTCCATGATAATACCAACATTTATAACTCAAAAGAATACTATTACGAATAAGGTGATACTTAACCTCGTCAACATCATGAAATCGCTCATTTTTATATTTAACACATGGACATCGAATCATACTAATTTCATTATTACTATTTCTACAAGCAAATTTCAATAAACTTTCAACTCCAGAAATGTAGTCCAGCTTAATTCTACACTTTGACATCCAAAATTTGTCCATTTTCTATTAATGACATTAAACATATTAAATATGTATCTAATCAATATATTTCGTGTATTATTATATATGAATTCCCTAATTATTAGAATATATACCAAAATATCATATAAAAATAAATACATAAAAACCAAACATAACAAATATATACACATAAATATAATTATATGAGATTGATTGTAATTACTAATAATAATATGCCACATTATTTAGTTAATTTAAAATTTAAGATATATAAAATAGAATTTATATAACAATTTTGTGATGATTAAGAGTTTTTTAAAATAACTACACTACTTCAAATCATAGATATTTTAATGAGCATCATATTGTTGAATCATGTCTTTCCTATTTTATATTAACATAAATAAATAAATTAATTAAATACCAACCTTAAATTACAGTCATAAATATATAAATTTATTTTATTACAAAATACTTATACAAAATCTACATAATAAAAATAATAACATACATAATACAAAAATTTATACACATAATACACAAAAAAAATAATGCAAAGTGAATAATAAGTGTGCATGATTAATAGAAATGCTTACAAGAGTAAATGAAGGAAATGAAGAAAAAAAGGTATTTTGGGGAATTTACATATGAGAGTGGGTCATTTTTGTGATTAGTTATCAAATTGTTATTTATGTGAGTAAACTATTTGACTATGTGTCTTTCATACACGATTTGATATTTGTAGTAGACTATATGTCTCATGAGGCTGAGAGTAGTTACACTTTTAGTTACATATACAGTGGTTTCCAATCGCACCAAATTGGGTGGTATTGGCTGTGAAGGATAGTCGAGTTCGCATGTTGAACCAAATAGTTGTGAAAGTAGCAAATAAAGTGCATTAGTCGGTGATTGTACAAAATTGTTACATACAAATTTTGTTTGATTTATAAAATAGCTCGCAAGTGCACGAATCACTTATAGAAAATTAATAACCTAAATGTCGTGTCACGATTGTTTTGGTTGAATATCTACACTATTGAAATAAAAATATGGTTAGATTCGTTAGATTCAATAAACATTTAAGCCATTAAATATTTGTCATGTAATGGAGAATTTATGAGATAAATTAGCTACTTAATTACGCTTGTTTAATATTAAGTAGGTTATTAAAAATATGAATAAAGATTATTGAATTTTTTTTATAAGTAAAGAAATATCCTAAGACAGTGATCATTTTTTTTGTTAATTAAACTTTAACTTGCTACCTTCGGTTGAACCAACAATTTAAAATTTCATCAAAGTGTCTAAGTTGTAATGGATGCTTCAAGTATAATTCTTTCAAGTTGAATATTTTTAATGCGAAAAATACCTAAAATGTAAAAAATATACTTATGATTCTAAAAATATATATTTGGGTAAAAATATAGTAAAACAAGCAAATATAAATCTATAGAATTACTAAACATGCATAAAATCACGATATATTAAGTGTTTTTGAGCACTTATTAATAAGTAGTTTGGACGGAGGTCCTAACTGATAAATGTAATAGTGGTTTTATTGTCTATTAGAGTTATAACTGTTTTATTATTTAGTAAATTATTTATTGCTAAGTAGTTGCCTTAACCTTAAGTAACCCGAGGATGTTACCGTATAGATACAGTCTCTATTTGAGTTTACCTTGTTATATCGCCTATTATGCATGATCAATTGTTAAGTTAGTAGAATTTGAATTTGATGTGTATATGTTTCAACATATTGAAGCATAAACTCTTATCATAAAACATTTATTGTTTACATGTTTTTTGGTTGATATATAATGTATGTTGATACAAGTTATTTACGTTGTTTGATTTTATTTTATTTGTACTTCTTTTACGTTATTTATTTTAGGTGTTTACTTTCTTATTTATGCAAGTTAGAGTTGAGTCCTTAAGGAGTCTACATCTTCTTACCTTAGATTTGTACCAGTTCGTGGATTCTTTCGAAGTAAACATTATTATTGATTGTTGAATAATAATGGTATTGCTAGAAAATTCTTTATTTTGAAAAAACCCCCTTTAAATATAGCTTTTTTTAAGTTGTATTTATTATATGAAAAATTGATTTTATAATAACTATTTTAAAAAATATTTTTATTATAATTATCTTGATGTATGCATCAAGTCATATGACACAATATAATACTCATGTCACTAAGTGGTCTTACAATTATTTTAACATCTCACTTCCACAATTTAATATCAAATTTAACACTAACAGGTAACTTGATGCATGTAATATCTTGATTTATACATCATTAATCAAATATTATATGAGATTTGTGAAAGTGATATATAATTTCAATATAATACAAACATGAGTGATTTGATACGATATTAATAACTATCATAACATCATTTAATAACTAAATTAAATATAACATTATAACCTAGATAAACTTATTTAATTTATATTTTTATTATTATTTAAGAAAGTAAATTGACATGAATACGAAAGACGTAAATTTATCAAATGTTTTTTTATAATTATTTTGTCATTAAAATAATATATCTTAGTTGATATTTTTAATTAATGTGAATATAAATATAAAAATATTAGTTTAACGTAAATATAATTCATTCGTAAATAAATTGATCGAACTTAATCCGTTAAGCATGAATTACATAAATTGTTATATTTAATATGATTAAAATAATTATTCAATAATAATAATGTAAAATTAATACACAATAAAACTATCAAAATAGTTATGGATAAGCATGAAACACATAAATTATCACAATTAATATAATTAAAATAATTATATAAAAAAATAATATAAAATTAATATATATAATAAAACTATTAAAATAATTATGGATAAGCATTAATCATATGAATTATTATTATTAATATAATTAAAATAAATATATAAAAATATAATATATAATTAATATATAATAAATTTTTTAAATTAATTATTTATAAAAAATTTATTTATTATATAATTTTTTGATATTTCTCAATATAAAAAAAACCATCCCGTTGAGGCTTCTTATATACGGTCTACTCACCAGTAACTTACCTTGTTATCTACAAATATAGACGCATCTCAAGAATTTTCAAAAATTTACCCAAATTAAACATGAAAAAATGTATTTATGAAGACTGTGGAAACATTTGTGAACAGTATTATATTATAAACTAAAATAAATTAAGTTTAATTATAAATATTAGACTAACATGAATAAAATAAAATAAAATGCCCAAAAGAAAAAGTATCTTCCGTAATTGTAGAAGTACATGGATTAGTACGACTTGCTGTAATTCCCAATTATAACTTATTATTTTATAATTTAAATATATTCGAAATGATGTAAGTTCTTTGAATTAATCAGCGTAACACAATCATACGATAAGATGACAATATGCATGCCATTAAACATATAAATGAGAGCTCTCTCACGCTACTGCTAATGCTGCTGTTGCTGTTGCTGGTACTATTATTATTATTATTATTATTATTATTATTATTATTATTATTATTAAATAAATTTTTATTATAATTTAATTTATTTAAAATTATTCTATTATATTTATAAGTTAAATAAATTTATTTAATTTATAAAATTAAATAAACATTTTATTCTAACTCTCACCAATTTGTTTAATAATTTTTTTGATTGAATATTGTTTTTACTAAGATATTGAACATAGTTTTTTACTCTTTTTTTAGTTGATTTTTTTCAAATATTTTTTTTACTCAAACAACAAATTTTTTTTTTAAACAATTAAATTTTTTATTGATCAACGAACTTAAATTTTTAATTCTTTTTATTTAACTAATTATAATATAACCATCATATCACTATCTAATATTTAAAGAATTAATATTATAAAACTGTAAAAACGTTTAATAAAAATAATAAATCAATCTATTTAATATCATAATCTTAAAAAATTAAATAAGTTAATCTATTATAAAAATAATAATAAAAATAAATAAATATATTTGTAAAAAAAATAAACAAGTTACTCATGAGCAATTCAACTCAAGTTAGATAAAAATAAGCTCAATTCTTTTAAAAATTAAGATGAATTGAACATAAGCTAACTGAGCCAACACATTTAGTTTCATACCTCTAATTATTAGCTATTTATTAACCAATTTATTCCACCACTAATTTTAAAAATGTGTTTTTAAATTTATTTGTTTAAAAAATAAATGTATATTTAAATTTTTTTATTTGTAAAGAATATTATTTAAATTTCTTTATTTATGATGTGTGAAGTAAAAATAAATTTAACTTTATATCTAAACTTTTGTTAGATGTAAAGTAAATATGACACATAAATATATTTATTTTTAATAAATAAAAATATACTGAAGTAATTTTAATTATAAAAAATTTATTTAAATTTTTTAACTATAATAAAATTTTCATTATCTAATATTTATATAACCCATTATAATTATACTCATTATATTTTCATTATTTTATTATCAATTAAATTAAAGTTACACAAAATCATACATTAAATTATAAACATTTTGTTTAGGTAAGAAAAAATTTAAGTAAATTTTTTTTATATTTAAAATTAATTCATTACATTTATATGCCTAATGAAAAAAAAATGTAAACATATATGTATCATGTTGTATTATTCCATATATTTAATAAAAAATTAAATGAAAATTTAACTTTATTTTCTCATATTTTCAAAATAAAATGAATTTAAAAAACAATTTTTCAAACTATACTACTAAACAACACATGAAACCTAAACTAAAGAGATTGTGTATAATTTTTGAGAGATTTTTACGTACAACGAGAACATTGATACGTGATGGAGTAAATTCATATAAGTCCTTTATTTTTTAAAATGTTAAAAATAGAAGAGATTAGGACTTAACCAACTGCTAATATTAATAGATACATACAAAAACTCTAATATAAGATTTTTTAACACTTATTACATTTTTTATATATGAAAAATACTAGCAAGAACTTCATTTTAAGTAGGAAACCTTTTTGAAGTTTTTTTTTCCCACATAAACAGAAATTTAATAAAGGTTAAAAAGAAAAGTACCAAATAACAACTTGACACTTAATAAACTGTAGGGGAAACAGGGTCATGTTCAAAAGCTATATTATAATATGATATGATTCCACATACAGCTCTATATAAACATGCTCCAGTGAATTGTAAAGCCACAAATCTCACAATTCTCAAAGCAAGATCATAGAATAATTAAAATCATCAAATTCAATGGCTGCTTCACTACTCAAACTCATCACCATCTTTACCATTCTCATCTCCATCTTCATTCCACAAGCTTACTCACAATCTGATTGTGAAACAGCATCAAAAGATTCATGTAATAACAAATCAAAAGCCTTGCCTCTAAAAATCATAGCCATAGTATCAATTTTACTAACAAGCATGATTGGTGTTTGTTTACCACTCTTATCTCGTTCTGTTCCAGCTTTACATCCAGACAAAGACCTGTTTGTGATTGTTAAGGCTTTTGCAGCTGGAATCATACTGGCTACAGGGTTCATGCATGTTCTTCCAGATTCATACGAAATGTTGTGGTCTGATTGTTTGAAAGAAAATCCATGGCATAAGTTTCCCTTTTCTGGGTTTTTAGCTATGTTGTCTGCTATTCTGACTTTGATGGTCGATTCTATGGCTACTAGTATTTATGGCAATAAATGTAACAATGGTGTTATTCCATCTGCTGATCAGACTACTAGTTCTGATCATGATCAGATTAAAGATCAGGAGATGGCTGTTGTAGGTGGTACTTCTCATTTTCATGGCCACAATCATCAGTTCAAGGGAGTAGATTCACAACTTCTTCGTTACCGAGTTGTTGCCATGGTGAGTTTTTTCAATTGTCCTAAATTTATATATATAAAAAAATATCTTTAAAACTCATAACAATCAAAATATTATATTATTTTGAATTAAAAAATTAAGGTGAGTTATTATTAAATTATTATTTTTATTATTATAAATTTTAAGAAAATTTGATGAGTTATTTTTCACTTTAATAGATTTCTTTGTAAGAGACTTAAATTTTTTTTATTTTTATATCTAATTAATTTATATTCAAAATTCAACATGTATTTAAAAATAAATATTATTTAAATATGTATTTAAAAATAATATTTACTGATATAAATTTTGTATAAAATGCATAACATATGTTATTTGACTGGAATGTGGTTATGATATAATTATTAAGAGAATCAAGTTAAAAATAGTAAATTTTTAAAATTAATAAAATAAATTATTAATTTTTCATAATATTTATTACTTGTAAATATTTAAGTGACCTGAATTCAAATATGTTATTGTCAAAGTGCGTATACATATGAAAACAGTATTCTATAAAAGATAATAGTACGGTAGAAAGAAAATCATACAACAAAGTCCATAAAGATAATACAAATCCTTACATACATATGTTACAATAACTAGTTAATTATAAAACAAAAACACTAATAAACATAAGCTAAAGAAAGCTAATTCTTAAAGCATTAAGTTAATTTCTAAATAAATTCGACAAATATAAATGTCATTAAATTCCTCTCATGCAAAAAGTCAGAGAACAACGTGTCTTCATGCAATAGTCTGAATAAAGAGCTCTAAATCTCAATAGAATTTTCTCCTGTTACTAAACAAAAAAAATATATGAGTAAGATTAAATAAAAAATTCCCTCCAAAAATGACCATATATATATCTTTTTAGGATAGCATGAAAAATATTTTAGTTGGGAATTAAAAAAATGTGTTTTTTTTAATTTTAATTTTTAATCTAACATATAAATTGTAACGTTTAAGTGTTATAGTTTAAAAAAATTATTTTGAGTTTACGAACTAGCTCGAACTCAACCCAACATAATTCAATTTTTTTAGGTTATTTAAACTGGTTTAAATTTAACTAAAATTTAATTCGATTCGTATTCAATTCATGTTTTATTATTTGAATTCGATTCGATCAATTGAGATATGATACAAAGTAATACCCTTACTCACATTCCATTTATTTAAAGTTCTATCAATTTTTATACTTTCCGATGCATCGTAAAAAAACATTTTTAAACATTTGTTATAAAAAATAATAAAGAATGTCAGAAATTAATGAATAATTAGATAGCATCTCGTTCAGTAACTTTTTAATTTATCAGACTATTAAACTATAATTAA
The DNA here is from genome assembly GCA_030763125.1 of Hippophae gyantsensis. Classification (NCBI taxonomy): domain Eukaryota; kingdom Viridiplantae; phylum Streptophyta; class Magnoliopsida; order Rosales; family Elaeagnaceae; genus Hippophae; species Hippophae gyantsensis. The sequence goes on from CM061038.1 coordinate 29,286,132, forward strand.
TAATGTTGCTAGAAAAACAACTATAATTAAGACTATTGAGTTTAATGTTAAAATACCAAGTCTTTAGTTCTAATTAATTAATTACATACTTGTCATGATCTTGGGGATAATTATAAATAGTGTATCAAATTAATATATATGAGAATCAATAACAATATCTTAAATTGAGGTAGGTTTGAATACAACCCATAATAGTATTATTTTATAGAATAATAAAGTACGTAGTTTTTGTCTTTTTTTGAAGGAAAATATAGTGTTTTTTTAATTGTCTTACTCTAATACAGAAGTATTTAATGTTTGTTTGATGTGAGTAAGATGTATGGAAATTATTGATAAAAGTCAATACATAAATTTGGCAGGTATTGGAATTGGGAATAGTTGTTCATTCAATAGTAATTGGTCTTTCAATGGGAGCCTCAAACAACACTTGTTCAATAAAAGGTCTAATTGCTGCACTATGCTTCCATCAAATGTTTGAGGGTATGGGACTTGGGGGTTGTATTCTTCAGGCTGAGTACAAGTTTTTGAAGAAGGCAATAATGGTATTTTTCTTCTCAGTAACGACACCGTTTGGAATTGCACTTGGAATAGGCTTGTCAAACACATACAAAGAGAATAGTCCAAGTGCACTGATAACAGTAGGTTTACTTAATGCCTCATCTGCTGGTCTTTTGATATACATGGCTTTGGTAGATCTTCTTGCTGCAGATTTCATGGGTCCAAAATTGCAAAAAAGCATTAAGCTTCAAATCAAATCTTATATTGCTGTTCTTTTGGGTGCTGGTGGTATGTCTCTCATGGCAAAATGGGCATAATTAAGATTATCAATCAAATGCTTAGTAGCTGTGCTCAACGACATATCTCATGAACACACATTGAATGTTTGAGTTCGGAGACTCAGTTAGAATGTGATTTGTATAAAAGAAATAATTACCAATGGCATCATCAGTTATGTAGATGTTTTTGGTCCTTAACCCTTCCCTTTTTGTTAAAAATTATGTCCGGAGTATTTTTTGTAATAATGTATGAGTAATATGTAAGGGTGTTTATCAGATAAAAACCGTTGATTTTATATTCATTTAATTCGATCAAACCATCTAATCGGATTGAAACATCTTAATCTACAATCAATCTGATCACCTTTCAAATCTGATGCAATCTGATTTGTAACCTATTCGGATTGAATCTGATCAATCCGATCAATCTGATCAATAAACTTAATTAACTCTATTTTTGGTATTTTTAAATAAATTTTTTAAATTTTTACATAAATCATAACATAAAATTATTTGAGTTAAAAGAAACCTTAAAAAACTAAATAAATATATATATTTAATTTAATAAATATATAAAAATTAAATATATATAATTAATTTCGGTCGGATTGGATGGAATCAAATGAATCGTAATGAAATCTATCATCTGATTCGAACTAAACGGATGGAAAAAAATTTCATCCGATCCGATGATCGGATCGAAACCGTCAAAAATTAAAAGATCGTATTAGATTAATTGAATGATCGAATTTTTTACACACCCTTAATAATATGTAATGATCACGTGCCCTTTTTGTTAAATGTACTTTCTTCTTCTTTTTTATGTTATGTATTGTAAACTTAAGATGTTGTATAAATTTTGAAAAAAAAATTATTTATTTAAGTTTATAATAAATTATAATTGATGGAAATTATAATTGATCTAGTGAAATATTATTTATATTTGATAATATAGTTAGATTAAAGTAATTGTATCCTAAGAATATCTAATAAGTTAATTGTGTATATATAAAAATGTTAAATTTTTTTAGTTACGTTATGACGGCAATAGAAAACAAATAGGAAAAACTTAAGGGTTTGTTTGACCGAACAACTTGAAAACTATTTTCAAAAATTGTTTGAGTTATTATAAGAAAATAATTTTTAATAATTTTAGAAAATACAAAATGGTTTTATCATAGTTTTAAAAAGTTGTTTTGGAAAGCAAAATATAAGAAAAGATCACGGTCAAAGTATTTGGTAAAATTGTCTTTAATAATCGTTTTCATAATAGTTTTCTAATTATTTTATAATATAATAATATTTACTTCTTGTGTGCGTAAATATTATGATCCAAATCAATACTAAGTCACAATTCTTATTAAAGAAGATTTAATCGCAATTCTTACTGAATACGATTTAATCACAATTTTTATCTTTAATATTATTAAAAAATTAAAATAATTAACATGTTATTTAATTTATTAAATTATTTAAAATGTTAACGTTATTTTTCATTATGTAACTATTTAGTGCATGTTTTTAACTAAAATAAATATATTTATATAAAAATATAGAAAATTTAATATATTTATTAAAAATATTATATTTTTAATATTAAAATTATTTTTTATTATATAATTATATGTATATTTACAAATCAATTTTTTCTTTGACAAAACCTTTGTAGACCTGTTATCTCCCAAAAAAAAAAAAAAACTTATAATTGGCTCGAGGGTAACCAGTTTGTTGATTTTGTACTTATATTTTTTTACCAAAAATTATTTCACAAAAAGTAACCTAAAAGTAAGATATTTGAAAATATTTAACTTTATTAAAAAATTGTGCTTAAAAAGATTTCAAAATATGGACATTAAAGTTGTCAAAAGAAGATTTTATCTTAAATTAATGAAATGAAGAAAGAGAATAAAGATATCTAAAGTAGTTGAAATTCTGAAACAAATAAGGAAAAAAATCTTACGTAAATCTATTATTATTATTATTATTTATTATCTTTCAAAATGAGAAATAATATGTATCTATAAAAGAGGTAGATCAATTTGAATTTTGTTAACTTTAAAAAATAAAAATATATAATCAATATGATTAACTCAGTTTTCTAAATTTTAGGACATACATTGAATTAACTAACCTATTAAAAAATTAGGTTCCATTTAGTCTTAGATTCTATTTTGAAAAATTTATCCATCCCTAACAATTATGATTAATTTTGAACCAAACTAGCTAATTTTTATCAAATAATTATGATTTTAGTTAAGTACGTACGAATAAAGTTATTACATTATTTTATAATAAATATTATACTTACGATATATATTATTAATTGAGGGTAGGCACTCCAAAAATGTACATTTTAAAATTCATTAATTATTTACTAATATTTTATTAAAAGTGGAGTAAAATAGCTTAATAATGATCATATCTATCTATGTTTAAATCAGAAAGAAATGATCATATCTGAACACGTGACGTGTGTTTGCGTGAGTTTACATAAGAGTTATTACCAAATTCTAAGAAGAAAAAACAAATCTTAACACTGTACCTAACGGTGATTACCGCCTCGTAAAAGAGTTATAGCAACATTCTGATTACACAAGTATATAGAAGTCACGATGGACAATAAAACCACCCGCATAGACAAATAGATTAAATTCATATATTATAAGAAAAAAATATTAACATATAATAATTATAATTTTGAAAAAAATTTCAAACTAAGACCTCTTTAACATTAATTTATACTATTTTTAATTCATATTAAAAATATTATTTTATTTATTATGAATTTTAGAAAGATTTAATACGTAAAAATATTCGTGTTAATGTATCAGTGTATTTTATATCTCATTTTATTAAAAAAAAAACTTAATTTTATTACATTAATTTAAGTATTAATATATTTTTTAACCATTTTAAATAATATTTTTGATCAAAGTATATAACATGGATCTTATGTAGAAAATTCTACAAATACATTGTGAGAATTTAAAAAAGAAAAAATAATAATACATTTATGGCTATTAGGACCACATTTTTCATCTTTGATTATGTTCTCTAAAACACTGCATATAGATTGATAATTGTTAAATATTTCACAAATTTTAGGCTCAAATAATTTTTTCACAATTAAAAGCCCAAACTAAATCTATTTTCTCCTATTTGTAATAATCAAACTAATTTCATTAGTTCCAAGGTTAATTCCATTGATAAAAATTCACTCTCTTCCAAGATAAATTTTGTGAGGTAATTCTCAGAATTCAATTATTTTGGATACATTTTTATCTTTAACCTCCATAATGCACTTGTAAACTTTGTCACAGAGGACCCATGTAACACACTTTGACCAAAAAAAATTATTTAAATAATTAAAAAGAATATCAATATTTAAATTAAAATATTTTAATAACATGTGACATAAAGATATCTCCAGGAGAAAAAACCCAATTTTAAGAATGTTATATTAAATAATTTATTTATTTTATATAAATATAATTAAGTAGTTAAAGAAATTTTTAAGAGTCCAAATTTCTTATCTCATCTTTGGTTCTCAATTCATATACAAGCATATGGATGAAAATGATAGAAAATGTGAGTCCTCATTGCACAAAAAGTTAGACTTGTATCATTGTGTTTTACAACCACTAGTTATAGAAAAAGTAGCAGACTAAAAGAAATTACACATTCGTCCTAAATCATCACTATTATACCATCTTAGTCGATAAAATTATGGATAAAGTGTAATAACTTTTTAGAAACGATAAAAATAATAAACTTAAACTTTATAACCATAAAAATAATACATTTTATGTTCATTTCATATATTTTTATTATGAAAAAAATTTAATATATTATTTTATTTTAAACAACATTTTAGACGTCGTTCAATTAAACGTTATTCAAATTAAACTACAATCATTTAAACCTATTTAATATTAAACATTGTGTAATTTAACCTTGTTTAATATTATTGATGTGTTATTTTTTATTGTTACAAGTTTTAGAGTATTATTTTTTATAAATTTCTTAACTTTTTTTTTAATACAATTGTCCATTAAACTTATAAAATAACAACTAACAAAATAAATGGCTTGACTTACTTTTTTAATATTAAATACATAACTTTTTAAATAATGAGATTATATATATATTACTTAAAAATATGTGTTAAAAATTATACATTATTTTAAATAATTTAGTGAGAAAAATATTAGGTTAATTTTTTAATTTTTTTTACCTAATTATATTTTTTAATAAATATAAAAAAAACAAAAATTATGATTAAACTATATGAAAATTGCTACCCAATTAAAACTGATGGTTATTTTCTAAAACTATCCAAAATTGGTGTATGATAATTATGATTATTGGCATAATTATCTTAGTGTGTCCCTACGTACATCCTTGATCTCAAATACGACTATTCTACAAAACATTTTAGCGATCAGTTTCAGAGAAGATTGAAATGAATATTTCTATTCAATTTTGTTTTGCTTTATTTATTTTAGAATATGATAGTATCAATTAATCCAATTTTTTTATATAAATATAATTAAGTAGTGAAAGAAATTTTTAAGAGTCCAATTTTCTCATCTCATCTTTGGGTGTCGCTTTATATACAAGCATATGGATGAAAATGATAGAAAATGTGAGTTCTTATTGCAGAAAAAGTTAGACTTGTATTGTTGTATTTTACAACCACTAGCTACAGATAAAGTAGCATACTAAAAGAAATTATACATTCGTCCTAAATCATCACCATTTTGTGCCCTTAGCCAATAAGATTTAGGATATAGTATAATAACTTTTTGGAAACAATAAAAATAGTATCTTTAAAACTCGTAATCATAAAAATAATAATTTTAATATTCATTTCATATACTTTTATTATGAAAAAAATCTAACGCATCATTTTATTTAGACCGGTATTTTAGACGTCGTTTAATTAAAAATTATTTAAATTAAATTACGATCATTTAAACTCATTTAATATTAAACGCCGTGTAATTTGACCTTGTTCAATATTATTAATATATTATTTTTTATTATTATAAATTTTAGAGTATTATTTTTTTAAAATTTTCTAACTTTTTTTAAATACAATTACCGATTAAGCTTATAAAATAACAACTAATAAAATAAGTGGCTGACTTACTTTTTTAATATTAAATACATAACTTTTTAAATAATGAGATTATATATATATATATATATTATTTAAAAATATGTGTTAAAAAACTATACATTATTTTAAATAATTTAGTGAGAAAAATATTAGGTTAATCTTTTAATTTTTTAATTAACTATACTTTTTAATAAATATAAAAAAAACAAGAATTATGGTTAAGTTATATGAAAATTGCTACCCAATCAAAACTGATGGTTATTTTCTAAAATTATTCAAAATTAGTGCATAATAATTATGATTATTGACATAACTATTTTATGTTCGTTCCTGTGTCTATCCTTAATCTCAACTATAACTATTCGATAAAACATTTTAACAATCAGTTTCAGAAAAAGATTGAAATTGATATTTCTATTCAATTTTGTTCTATTTTATTTATTTTAGAATATGATAGGATTAATGAACCCAATTTTTTTATATAAATATAATTAAGTAATGAAAGAAATTTTTAAGAATCCAATTTTCTCATCTCATCTTTGGTTGTCGCTTTATATACAAGAATATGGACAAAAATGATAAAAAATGTGAGTTTGCAAAAAACGTTAGACTTATATTGTTGTATTTTACAACCACTAGCTACACATAAAGTAACATACTAAAAGAAATTATACATTGGTCTTAAATCATCACCATTTTGTGCCATTAGCCAATAAGATTTAGGATAAAGTGCAATAACTTTTTAAAAACAACAAAAATAGTACACTTAAAACTTGTAACTATAAAAATAATACCTTTTATATTCATTTCATATATTTTTATTATGAAAAAAAATCTAACACATCATTTTATTTGAAACGGCATTTTAGACGTCGTTTAATTAGAAGCTGTTTAAATTGAACTAAGATCATTTAAACCCATTTAATATTGAACGTTATGTAATTTGACTATGTTCAATATTATTGATGTATTATGTTTTATTGTTATAAATTTTAAAATATTATTTTTTGAAAATTTCCTAACTTGTTTTTTAAATACAATTGTCCATTAAGCTTATAAAATAACAACTAACAAAATAAATGGTTGACTTACTTTTTTAATATTAAACACACAATTTTTTAAATAATGATATATATATATATATTACTTAAAAAATATGTGTTAAAGAACTATACAAAACTGATGGTTAATTTCTAAAATTATTCAAAATTGGTGCATGACAATTATGATTATTAACATAATCATCTCTGTCCGTCCCTGTTATATTTATAAAGCTCATAAATGCACGAATCATTTATGATAAGCGATAAGTATATTCACATGGTCGGTCTGTTAAGGAAGTACAACGGTTTTAAAAAGTTAAAATATTTTTTAATATAGTTAAGAAAAATAGTTTCTAAACACTCTAACAATTGATGATTATTAGAACATAATTGTAAATTCTAAATTACTTTATATCTAAAGAAAACAAGTAAATGAAAGTGAGTAAACTAAATTATAGTCGAACATAGAATGATGGAAGAACATGTGATTTTAGCGAGCATAGCCATTCATGGAAAGAACAGATTAATGATTCAAATAATGAGTTATATTTACTGATTTTTTCCTTTTTAAATAAGAAAACTCTCGTGATCATGGTAAGTTCACACAATTCTCAATTAATTAATGACTTTTTGGGTCGAGATTGAAATTCATTAATTGACAATTTGAGGAAAATATATAAATCAAGGTTCCCAATCAATTAATAGCTTTCTTGGTTGAGCTTGAAATTAATTAATTGGTAAACCTAAAATAAATATATTATTAATTGTAAATCAAGATTTAATCCATCATTAATTTATAATTAAAGATATTTTTAACTATAGAGTTTAATCTCATTTAATCAATAAATTTTTTATCAGGGCTGAAATTGATAAATTAAATTAAATTAAACACTTACTCATTTTTGCACAATTAAGCATAGATGATGTTTCTAATGCCTAATTTTAAAATATATTTTTTAATTATAAATCAAGATTTGATACATCATTAATTTTAATTAAAATTTTAAGAACATGAACAAAAAATAAATAACTCTTGTTTATTCAAATCATAAAATTGTTCTTCCAATTATTAGAAGCAAAACAACTAAAATCTCATATCACATAATTAACCAATCATACTTAAATTAATAAAAGTTAATTCAACTATGAAAGACATCATATTACAGAAAAAATAAAAGTCATATCAATTACAAATACCCTTTTTTGTTGAAAATGATTCAAGATCTATGAAAAAATTGTCACTGGCTTCTCTAAATCTTTAGATCTTCTTCACAATAAAGAGCTTCTCTTTCTGTACCTATATATGGTGATAGAATGGTTTTGAAAATTGGATCTAAAAACTAAAATAAACTAGTGGCTACCTATTGTAAACAATAAGGACTCATTAGCTTGACGAGAATGTATATTTATAAGAGAAGGCATTGAATAGAAATCAGGTTCCAAAAATAACATCGCTTGTTGCGACATAAGTGTTTCCCATTGCGACAAAAAGCTTAACAGTATTTGCACAATTAAACTTGAGAGAGCTGCACCATGGTACACATTATTTCTCATCATAGTACACAAAGTTCAACAAGCCTAATAAATTTTCCTAAAAGGTGTCTATCGTGGAACACAAATTCTTTACCATGGTACACATTATTTGTCTTGAATTTGCCTTATGCCCCGTACACATTGGTTGGTTCTTGATGTAAGGCTTACATGCCTTACTCTTTTTATCTCTTAGGGTGCTATTTTAGTGCTCTAAGTATTATGTCTTTGTATGTTGATATGTTTATCTCTTTTGAAACTAAAAACATATGAAATATAACAGAACATACTTATGATTTTAAATAGATAGATTTGCATAAATAATCAAATAAAATACTATAATCAAAACAATTCATTGCAAATAGCACAATAAATTTTGGAATATGAGTGCTTTTCAAGCACTTAATATATTTTTACCTTAATCTCTCTACTTCCAAAAATCTCAAACCTGTTTGAAGTTAATCATTATAGACCTATTAGTCTTTGTAATGTAATCTACAAGATAATATCCTGGATTTTGGTGAAACGTTTAAGAGAGATTTTCAGTGCTCATATCTCACCTTTGGAAGCTACTTTCATTTCGAGAAGATGGATAACCAAAAATACTTTGATAGCCTAAGAAGTTGCTTCCACCGTTTCAAAGAAGAATTTCAATAAATAAAGTTTGATGGGAATTAAACTAGACTTGCAAAAATTTTATGACAAAGTGGAATGAAATTTCTTGATCTAGATAATGAGAATTATGGGTTTTTCAAAAAATAAAAAATAAAAAATCTCACTCTTATTTGGCAATGTATGTCAATAGTGAGTTATTCACATCTATTAATTTCATGTCCCAACATGGTCTTCACCGAGGTGACCCTTTCTTCCCATATTTATTCTTAGTTGTTGTTGAATTCTTATTTAGATTGATTTCAAGAGTTAAAGAATTAAATTTGCTTCATAGGATTAAGATTTATAGAAATGCCTCATCTCTCATTTGCTTTATACGGATGATATTGTTATTTTTTTAAGAGCCAATATGCAAGAAGCCATTATGTTACAACAACTTTTGGACCAATATTGCTTATAGTTAGGCCAATCTCTCAATTTCCAAAAATCTACTATTTTATTCTCAAAAAACACTTCTCCCAAACTGAAAAATCTATTATGCATCACTTTACACATATCTAAAAGCCCTGATCTCATACTTTATTTAGGTCACTCTTTACCTATTGGAAGGAAAAAAGACATGTGAATTTGAGGGATTGTTGAATAAATGAAAAGCTCTATTGGATAGTTGGAAGGCCAAATTTCTATCCCAAGTAATTCAAACGACACATATTAAATCAATACTATAGAATATCCCAATTTATTCTAGGAGTACCTTCAGACTACCAACTGGAATTTGTCAATCGACTCACAGTATCATGAGAAAATTTTGGTGAACAGAAAACATCACCAAATGTAGTTATTTATCCTTTGTTTCCTGGAATAATTTTTTTTTATTTAAGAATTATAATGGTCTAAGTTTAAGACAATTTAAGGATTCCAATAGAGCTATGATTGTTAAATCTGCTTAGGTAATTTTGAAATAACATTAGAAGCTTTGGGTTAAAGTTTTCAATAAAAAAAATACTTAAAACACCGATACTTCCCAAATGTCACATTCAAACTTACAGATTCTTTTGTTTGGAAAAGTCTACTTTGGACAAGAGATGCTTTAAAGAAAGGCCTTATTTTCTAAAATTTGGAAATGGCTCAGACATCAATGTTTGGAATGACCCTTGGTTTCCTAGCCTCTTGAACCACCAAATACCAAATTCTATTAAACAAACTCAAATCTTTTGATTATTAAGATGGTTGATTTGTGTCAAGGTCAACAATTTTAAATTGGAATATTAATCTCTTAACTCAGAGCTTTAAGTCGAATATCACCAATTTGATTCTTAAACTTCCACCACCTAACTTTAATGGTTGATGAAGATTCTCATACAAAGGAACAATTACATGAAGGTCAATTATTCTTCCAAATCAAATAGGTAACTGAGACCTAGATAAAAGGTGAAAACGCTAACCTATGGAATCTTTTTGCGAGGTCTATACCAATTTGGCAAAACAAGCATCATAATGTGAATTAAGTAATTAACACAGTAGAAGTACAAAAGAATATGCTCAATTCAGCATACAATAAAAATAACCAATAGTAAGAAAGAACTAACTGCGATAAACACACTAGTGATAGTGTGTCTCATAGGCTTCTGTCCAGACTATCAACAAACATATGCTTGGAAAATACCTAACAACAGGTGAGATAAGATTGCATACTAAACAACAAAGGATTTTTAATCACTTAGAGGCTTCATATGTGGAAACATATTCAGTAACTAATGATTGTACTCTCACAGCATGCGATCAATCTAAACATAGCAAACCAATTAAAAATTTCGACACTTGGGAAACAACCAAGGTAGAGAGATATAGATTCTTTACAAACTCATATCAAACTCACATGTACATAATAGACATAAGTAACATAAATTAATCAAGGAATATGTAGATTAATTTACTACATTATTAGCAATTATTAAAAAGTAATAGGCATGTACATAGAAAGGAAAGAAAGCATGCGACAATACACAATGAATACACACTTTCATCAGAGTCTACATCAAATATGTGGTTTCATACAAGATAGACACTCATAATAGACTAACACATAATATGGTCATTGATAACATCCAATAAATAAACATATAACTGATAATCATAGCAGTAACACATATAATCAGTAAATAGAAAGCATGCAATAAATAATAAAATAGAGTATAAACTCCAGTAAATAAAAACATGCATTATTTAAACTCTGATTGTACTAACTACACACTAGAGCATGCATAAGAATAGATATAATGAGATAAACCTATATATAAACCCTATCTATATGGTAACATCTTCGATTGCTTAACGCAACCACTTAGTAGAAACAATCCACTAAAAACAATAGACAGATACAACTTGATAGAAAAGTATAAACCCAAATGTCTCTAAAAGTTAGGACACCTACCCTAACTTCCTGTTGTTGCACTCGCTTGTTACCTCTGTAACAACTTGGTTAGATATATGAACCTAGCTTTCATCCAAAGCCTACACCACCCAAAGTGGTGTGATTAGTAACCAAAGACCAATAATGTGTAAACTGAATAAGAAAATGTTGCACAAATGTAACCACCATTTGACACATAACTCACAGTCACAAACTCTTCACATAAGAAAAAGTTATGCGAGGGCAACTACCAACTGACACATAAGTCACATATAACCCACTTATAAACATCGTATTGAGTACTCACCACTCATAGGCATGATGTTGCTCACCTTGTCACTAATCATTGATATAGAGTAATAGACAAGGTATTAGTTACTAGAAAATAGAAAATGAGATGTCAATTCGATAGAGTTTCACTACCTCTTTTCTGGATGCAATTTTGCAAGTTGACATGTATCACATAATCTAGGAGATAGTAATAAAAAGGTAAGATAAAGCTATCCTTTTTATTTAAAAAAGAGATAACATGATGGTTTACATGTCCAAGGCGAGCGTGCCACAAATCATACGAAGCATGAAGGGATTTATTTTTAGGGACAAAAATAAAAGTAGAATTTCCATGCTCTAGCAAATATAAACCTCCATCTCATTTACCGGTTGTCACCACCCTTCCCGTTTGGTAATTCTAAACAGTGAAAAAGTTATTAGTAAAAGTAATGGATAATGGAAAATCAATTGTTAATTTACTAATGGGTAAAATATTTTTTGTAAGGTGAGGGACAACAAAAACATCTAACATATGAAGATTTGGGGAAGGGGAAATTTTACCAATGTGGGTAATGGGTAGGGACATACCATTCCTTACAATCACACAATCCTTACTCGTGTAGTTAATGTATTGTGCCAAAGTGAAGTGGGCTAGAGTCATATGGGTCGAAGAACCTGAGTCCAAAAACCAATATGAAGCTTTATTGCTAGATAAAGAGCATGATACACTGAAGGCTTCGGAAAGCTGCGCCGATTAGGCATGTGGGTACCAATTATAGTGTTGCCTACACTGATCAGCACCGTGATGGAGGAAAACCTTGAGTGAGTTGGGCATGGCCTTGTCCTGGACTGAACGAATCATGGCTGGGGTCATTTTTGTGGCCACGTCTAGATTGAGAGGAACCAGCCCTGCATTGAGAAGATCCATGGTGAGCGGTGAACACTACAACTAAAAACACCAGAGTCTCAAGAGATTTTTGAAAGATTTCAAAGCTCTCAACGTTAAACATAAGATTTGAGAAGTATGGGGGTTCGTTTAGGCCATTTGAGTAGTAGAGAAACTAGAGAAATCATGTTCGAGACCACGAAGAAACCAATGAACTTTTTTGGTGCCATCAACAAGATGACCAATGGCATGAAATTGATTGCAGATAGTTTTGAAGGTATGGGCATAGGTAATGTCTGGACGGGTGTCGTACACCATCAATTAGAGGTCATCTTTGAGGCATATTTCATAGGCATTGAGGGGTGGCTAAAAGTATTTTTAAAAATGGTCTAGACCTCGTGAGATGTAAAGAGACTGATGGCTTCAGCCATGGCTTCCTCTATGAGAGAAGAGAAGAGAAGGCTTAGTAGTTGTTGATTGGTGTCTTTCTATACCAAGTGTTTGAAATTTGGTGTTGAAGAGGTAGAAGGATCAAATGGAGGTGAAAGCTCAAGGGTACCATCCACATGACCCAGTAGACCTTGGCTCTCAAGAAGGGGAAGAAGTTGGCTCTTCCATAAGAGATAATTAGAGGAGGAGAGTTTGATTATGACTATGTGAATCATGGTGTTGAAGGGAAGGAAGGTGGGAAAAGAATCAGAGGCCATTGGATATTGTGAGATGTTAATCCAATTAAGCTTTGATACCATGATAGTGTTTGAAAACCACCACACTATTTAATGGTGAGAGCCTTTCATATATATAGTTGTTTACAAATGGTATAATAGTGTAATTACACTTAAATATTGATTACAAAAGAAATGAAAGAATTAACTAGACAATATCCTATAATTAAGGGTCAAAGGATGCATATATGGAAAGCCATATGAAAAAGCCTTAGATCAAGACAGAGAATCCTCAATCACCCAAGTATAAGATGTTCTTTAACTTGGAAAAATTTATTGGCACTTTATCAATGGATTTTTTTCATCCTGTCAGAAGCATTGAGGTACTCCATGCTTTTCTTCCCGTGATGTTTTATCACCGCTTTTTTAGAGACCTATGATGCCTTTGTAAAAATTACACAAAATTATGTTTGTGTTTTGGTGGATTACAAAAACTCAGAATGATTCTTGGACCCGAAGGGTCATAGTGTTTGAGCTAGGACTAATCTGTTAGGGTTTTTGGCCAATTATAATTCTTTGTGGCAATTTTAGTGTGCATTGTAGGGTAATTTTTTATGGTTCATCCAATCTATAATGTGGCATGCTCAACTTCTAGAGATCGTGTAGTGGCCTTTACTCAAAGGACAGAATACCTATTGAGTTGCTTTTTGTTCCTTGCCTTGCATAAGTGCAATTCCTATGAAGCAATAATGCCTATTTTACTCCTTAGAGTCTTAGTGGATCAATACTTCTATCAATTTCCCATTGGACATCTTCATCTATCAAATCTTACAAATGTTGACATTATATCTTTTGGTGGTCATATGTGGCCTAAGTGCTCTATTTATTTAGAAAAAAATTCAAAGCAACGATGAATTTGAAATCTAAAAAAAATTAATGTTGGCCAACTAGGGAAAATTTTTGTAATAAGACTTGCGACAACATAAATGAAAGTTTGAGGTGGATAATTGGAAGAGAATCATCTGTCTTCTGTTATTGGTAGTATTTTTTTGGGATGTTGCATATTCCATGCATTTGGGACCTCAGAACCTCCTAGTGTTTGTAGGCGGTATGTGCCTTTTTCAAGGACATGTTTTACTTTGTAGGGCCTTCCCAGTTGAGGTTAAGGGCACCTTTCCCTCTTTTCATAATTGATTGCATTATATTTTTTTCAAAACTAGGTCACCATGTTAAATCTTTTGAGGTTTGATCAAACGATTATAATGATTGGCCATTCTTTATTGGTGGGCTTATGAGTGTTCGAAAAATACTAATATTTTATGATTTTATTATAATTAAATATGAATAAATAAATTTGATTATGCATGTTTGTATCATTAGTTATGCAAATCTATATGTTCAAAATCACGGTATTTTATGTGTTTTTAGCTTCAAATATATAAATTTATTAATACATGAAGAATAACACTTATAACACTCAATTTTCACCCTAAGAACTTAAAGAAATAAGGCATGTAGGTATTACATCAAGAACCAACCAGTTTGTAAGGAGTGCAAAGTAAAAATTCAAGTTAAATGTTTTACACAGTGGCATGGATTAATGTTGGTCGTGACACAAACCTCTCTATTTTAATTCGATGAAGCTTATTGTATCATATGTTGTGGCATTGGAGAACTTGTGTTGTGGCTCACCTATATTTAATTTTCCCAAAGCCCTATGTGCCAACCTCAGCCTATAAATAAATTAGTTCTTTTTCTCTAGGTTAAGAGATATTTTTATGTAGACTTTTATTTCCTCTATGTTGTTAGGGTTTTTTATTTTTAGCTCTTTGTTTTATAACTTTTTACAAATAGATTAGATTCAAAACAATAAAGAGGTAAAAATAGGGAGACTTTTTGGATTAAGAAATAACAAGAAATTATTAGAAATTAGGGATTACTTTGTAGATCTAATCTGTATTCTTATTTCTTTTCAGATACTCTTATATTTTTTGAATTTTTTGAAATTAATTTACTGATTATTTATTATTTTTAAGCATGTTTGCCTAATTTTAACTATAAGAATTTAGTTTTTTGCCATGTTTATAAAATAAATTAAGGTTACTTCTTCATTTAAGAACCATTACAAAATTTATTATTGGTTAATATATTGACGACATATTTTCATAAAAAATTTATAATATGAGAAATATGTTTCAAAAACACCATCTAAGTCTAATTTTGATACCTTAAATTAGTAACTCAACTTAAAGTATTAATTTAAATTATTTGTTATTTCTTCAAAAATAAAGCATAATTTAATATATTAATTATTTATTTTCGTCTAAAGATTTTAATTGATTTGATTAACAAAGAAAATGGTATTTGTCTTAAGGCTTTTTCAAACTTAAAAGGAAAAAATAAATAATTTAAATTTATATTTTTATTAACCTAATTAATTCTAAGCGAACGTGATTAACTAACAAATTAATTTCTTAAATTCTCTACCGATTGTTAATTGCATATCTATTTTGATTTATTGGAATCAAAATAATATTTTATTTTTTAAATTATATGTTATTAGATTAGAATTTTCAAAATACAAATATTATAATAGAATGTTTAGGTTTTATTTTCATGTTTGTTTCAAAAAAAATTGACGCATTATTTAAAATCTAGTTTCTATTTAGACCGACCTTAGGAGTATAAATATTATTTATTATAAGTGATTCGTTCATCAAGTTTTTGGTGTCGTTACTGGGGAGGAACATTGTTTTAAATTTTTTATTATCAAAACTCTTATAAACATTCATGATTTTTTTTTATTTTGTGAATATTTGTGGATTTTTTAAATTAAAAAAATTAAAAATTAAAAAGAAAATAATTAAATATATATATATATATAATAAAACATATTCTAGTTTATTTTTATTTTTATTTTAACATCTTTTCTTTTATCTATTTTTTAGTTATTTATTTATTTACTAACACTATTTCTTTTATTTAGTATTTTTTCCTAATTTTTATTTTATTTTTTAATTAATTAATTTAATAACTTTATTTCTTTTATTATTTTTATTTAATGTTTTTGTTTAGTATTTTTGTCATTTATTATTTTAGTTGTTTATATATTTTTATTTCTCTTATTAATTTACTTTATTTTATTTATTTTCTTTTTATTATTTGTTTACTTTTCTTATTGTTTCGTGTTATTTTTTTAGTTATTTTTCATAATTTTTATTTTATTTTTGAGATTTTTTTATCACTTATTTGACCAATTTTTTTTATTTCTTTTGATTTTATTTTATTAGTTTATTTATTTATTTTTTCTTTTCTTTTTATATTTATCTTATTATAATTGTTTATTATTTATTTTAATTTAGTATTTAGTATTATGTTACTTAAAAAACATTTAGGGTACGGCATGGGCTCTCGGGATAAAATTGGGTTGAAAGAAAACTTTCACATTACAACATGAATATTTTGTGTGACATAACACACAAATTCCTATTTGAATACGCTGCTTATATTTTTGTTTACATCATGGATCGTAATAAAATTTTACACTAAAAACTTATAAAACCTGTTTTAAATCAAACCTACACAAAAAAATTATTCTTTTTTTACAAAAGCTATTTTTTCATGTCTCATATACAAATAATTATGAAGCTACCTCTAAAGATTCTAGAAGTTTTAATATCAATATCACTATTGATGATAAAAAAAGAAGATAAATACTAAGTTAAACCATATACAATTGTTAATTTAATGTCTTATTCATTATACTTGTCGCTAAGAGTGTATGAGTTGAAACCCACAACCATGTCTCTACAATTAGCGGATAAATCTCAAATATATCCAAAGGGCATGGTAGAGGATTTAATAATATAGGTAGATAATTTATGAGTGTTTAAAAAGCATTAAAATTATCATGATTTAATTTACTTTAATTGATTAAATATATCAAAAATGCTGAAATTCTGCATATAGCCACCCATCGCCTGGCACACGCCAAGCACACGCCGCGTTGATTATTTCCTCTCTAGCACACACATGTACCATGTCTCACAGGCGCTAGCACACACCTACGTCGTGTCCCGTGTGCCCTGTGCGCCAACCATCTGTCTCCCGTAAATCTCGTGCCTCACACGTATGCCAGCCTATCCAAACGGGTCTAAATTTAAATTTTGAAATATTTTCTCACTTTTGTTTTGGCATTTTCCTCACCTATAAAAAGATCCTCTTTTTCCATTGTAAAACACACAGTTTTCTCAGCTCTTTCTTTCTCTAAAAAGTTTTTTTTGTTTTTGGTTTTAAATTTTTTTTCTTTTTGAGAAGAACTATCTATATTTTTATAGATTTTTAGTTTTTGATTCTATAAATGGAGATGCAAATCCGCTCGGAGGTTTTTGAGCAACAAAATTAACATCAAAGTGTTGTAAGTATTCTTTTAAGGTATAATTTTAAAATGAATTCTTTAAAGTCATTTTTTATGTTTTATTCTTATATGTTATATTTAATTTTTCTATGATTAAATTTAACATGATTAGGAGTTTGTAAATATGATATAATAATAAACGTTGTTATGCTTGCGAAATATTAAATAGGTAAAACATTTCTATAAAAAAATTGATTTTGTTTTTATTCAATATTTTATATTAATGATGTTAGAAAGAAATATATTATTTTTTATTACAAACTTAAATCTGAAAATTAGATTTTAAGGTTTAATTATCCAATCTGATTTAGAGTAGTGTTATTTTATTTGTTGTATATTCACTTGGTAATTAGAGTGAATCTCTATTTCAAAAATATTTATGAGAATTATTATTCTAAAATGTATTGAGAACATATAAAATTTAATTTGGACACTTTGAATAAAGTTTAAAATGTCTAACCCTATCAAATGTGGCATTTAAATGGTTTATTTTCAATCTCTTAAAAAAATGAATTAATTTAATTAAACAAATTATGAAATTAGTAATGAATAAACTTTTAAATTATGACTCTCCCTAAAGTATTAATTTAAATTATTTGATATTTTCTTATAAATAAAATATATTTTAATTTATCAGGCAATGATCTATGCCTAAAGATATTAGTTGATTTGATTAATAAAAAAATTATCTCGAGATAATTACTTTTTCATTAATAAAAGAACAAAATCAACAATTTGAATTAAAAATTTTATTAACCTAATTAATTATAAGCAAGCATGATTAATTGGCTAATTATTCTCATAAATTCTCCACTAATTATTAATTGCATATCTGTCTTGATATATTTGAATCTAACCTATCGTTTATTATTTTTAATTATATGTTATTAGTTTAGAATTTTTAAAACTAAAATATTATGATAGAATACTTAGGTTTTCTTTTCGTGTTTGTTTTTAAGAAATTTGACAAATTATTTAAAATCAATCAGCTCCTCTTTAGATCAATCTTTAGAATATACTTATCGCTTATTATAAGTGGTTCGTGAAATTGTATACTTTTTATATAATACAGAATTTAACTATCAAGTTTTTATATATCATGTGCAACTAGTCTAATTTTGCTACGTTATCCTTTTTCTTCCAAAAAGTCTAGGTAAAAGTCTAGGTTTAGTGCCATGCCTTCTTCATTGCCTTCCAAGTTATCAATTTTTTTTATTTAACTTGTTAGTCCAATTTCTACAAAAATGATGGCTATTGTCGTAATTAAGTGAGAATGATACGTCCCCCGTTGTTGTTCTAGATGTGGTACACAAGCATATAGGACCTTTGTTGATTTTTTCCACAGGTTGATCAGATGAAATCTGTAAGTGACGCATGATAGAATCAAGAATACACCAATAATATGAAAGCACTTAGAAAATAAGAAAGATAAGAGCAAAGTTTATACTATTCAGACTAACTCTTTGGCAAGAGGTAATCCTATTTGTGTTATGAAACAAACACAAGGAAACTATTATCTAAGCAAGTACTCTAGCAAATCTAAAATAGGACAAGATTAGTTATGTTATCTATCTTTAGACGAACACTCTAATAACTTTAGAGTAGGATTAACCTAAAGATATATTTATCTATCTCATGAATAAGAGGACTTCAACTTCTAAACGGAATAAATAATAACTATTCGTAAAATTTCTACCTTTTTTTATTGCTTTCATGAATAATTTTCTGAATTTATTGTTTATCTTGAATAGCTAATTTTATAATTGACTGTGGGTGATTACAAAACCTTAGACATGAATTATAATATTTAATAAGATCTGTAATATTTTATTCAACTATTTCTTTTGATTATGTATTAATTCTTAGTTTTTATTATTGTATGAATTTATTTTATTATTTAAGTGTACAATTAAATAATTAAATTAATTCATCGTTAATCAATTTAGTTGATTGGATACGTAATTTTTTAATCAATTTAAATAATTAATGATAAATTGCTTGCAATAAGAATTAATACTTAAGATAATTAAACAAAACTTATGTGTTTAACCTTTATCCAACTTTATTTTTTAAAAATTAATGTTTTTAATAGATTAAATTTAGAGAGTTTATTCTAGGTTGTCTATTAAAAAAGTTTGTATTAAGAGCTTGTTTAATTCAACGAATTTGTAAGAAGAGAGAGAGATTTTTACGTTTGTAAATTGCTCTAAGTTGATATAATCAAATAATAGGATAATATTATATACTTTTGTAGATTTGTAATACATGCAAGTGATAGAGAATGAACCTATAATCGTTATTTTATTTGAATCTTTATCATAATATTTATATTTTATTTTTATTTTTATTAAACTTTTGTTGTTAGATTTAATTTTCGGTTTATAAATCAAAACCCTCAATTTTGAATAAATAGAAATTAGTTTTTAAAATCCTCTGCATGAAAGACTCTTACGTGCTATATACTAAATAACGACACCTTGAGCAATTTCAATTAAGATTTAAATTGATTCTTCATTTGAATACATATCAATATATGAGCTCAAAGGGTCTATGATGAAGTGAAAAAAGAGTATTAATTTGTAGCTATTGTTTGATATTAGATATCAAATATTGTATGAAAGTGTACAATGTTAAATACATATGTATGGATTAAAAATAACTCGACGTGCATCTCTTACATATTTAGATAAACTTTCTATAGCATTGTAATTATCTTTCTAAAATTAAAAATTCACATAATTAAAGGATAAATATCAATAATTTATATCTTTTTGCCCATTTGTAAAGCAGCTAATGTACTCTACACATTTACATATAAAACTTTACAATATGGTATGAAGTAGAGTGTACATATAATGAAAGATAAGTGTTTTGTGTGTAAATAAATCAATGTTTAAAATAATTCTGAAATATATATAGGTCATGTCTGAAGACACGGAAAAAAAATTCTTACAAAACTCGAAATAATTTAATTTTTAAATATATTAGAAAAATTATAAAAAATAATACATTTAAAACTTAAAATTTATAATGATAAAATAAAAACCTTAATCATATTGAAGTAGATCTAATTGAACGACCTTCAATATTATCAATATTGAAGGAGTTTAAATAATTATAATTCAATTTGAACGACATCTAATTGGATTGCATTCAATATAAAATGATGCACTGGACTTGTTTGTAATAGTGAAAATATATGAATTTGACATAAAAAAGTTATTTTTATTATTATAAATTTTAGAAGTGTTATTTTTTTCTAATATATTATTCAAAATTCATCTCTTTATAAAAAGTTCAATTTTTGAAATAAGAAAGCTAAGGAAATTCATCAATGATATACTTGGTCTATGTGATTATTTTAACAACATATCTTGTCATTTTAATCCTTAAATTTTTAAATGGCTTGAGTAGTGATTGGTACCATAACTTTAAAAAATACATACAAAAATATTATATTTTTTAAGTGGTATACTAAAAATCTTATTATTTTCAAATATATACAATTTAGTTCAAAATAATTATAAAAGGACAAGGTTTACCAAGTTTGATAAAATTTGACTTATGTAAACCATTAATGAGAAGGTTTTTTTAAGGGTAAATTTATTATTATGTCATTTTTAATTCTAACGTTCATTTTATTTCACATTTTTTTAATTTTTTTATGAAAACAGTAAAAAAAAATTAATAATATACCATTTTATAAAATGAGATATTAATAGTATATCCTTCTATAATTTTGGTACCTTTAGAAAGATTTGGTAAGATTTTTACCCATTAAATTTCATAAATAGGTCACAATTCAACAACTAAAATACAAATTTTTGATTTATATTTAGGAATTTATCTCTTAAATTTAAAATATTTATGCATAGATCACACCATTTAAACATTTGAGAAGGTATATGCAAGTTTAAAAAAATTGTATACTGAATCATAGATCATATCATATATAAAAGAGTAAACTAATAAACATATAATCAAATTTACGTTATTTGTATAAATTTACCATTTAAATTTAGGATGTGATAAATTTATCACTAAATTTTTATTAATGTTACAAATTTATCATTTTCATGATAAATCTACCACCAAATTCATTATAAATGTTACAAATCTACCATTAGTTTTATATTTTTTTTTATGTTAGATTTGTAACTCGTAAATGAAATTTGATGAGTGATAAATCTATAACACTAATAAGATTATTAGTGTGTAAAGTAATTGATTTGTACGATCGTTATAAGTTCGATAATATATTTGTTAATTTATTCTATAAAACGTTGATGAGATATCAATATTTGCGTTATTATCTAAACTAAACAGTATAATGTCGTAATAATTAGATTATATACGTCAGTTTTCATGATTTACGAAAGGTTAATTAATTTATTCCAATTTATAAAGAATTCACGGAATAATCCACGTGTGTAACATGTGTTCAACGTCTCACCGGCATGCTAGTTTTTCAACTGCTTTTTGCGCTTCCTTATTGTACCTGAAAAAACTTTGATTATTGTTGGCACAATACGTCTCTAATCAACACCTAAATTGTCAAAAAATCTCATGGACACATAAGAATCCTTGAAGGCGTTATTTCACTTGTAAGGCGGTAAGTATTTCAAAAAATCTTATGGTAATTAATTGTTCTCTGTTTGTTGCTCTAATTTTGACTGTAAAGATTTTTGCAGAAATGCAAGGACTTCGCTACTGGTGCTAGGATGAGACGGGGTAATTATAGAGAGTTGCATGTTTTTATTTGACTTGATCCACCAACAATCCCGATAAGTGCAGATCTTATTCATAGCTTGTTGAATCAAAATTGCACAATGGAAGGAAGAAACATTCAGTAGAAAAGGAGATTGAATATGATTATGGTTGTCTTAATTGTACCATGTATTTATGTCATTTAATGTCTGTAAATTGTGAAATGAACTTACTCACGTTATAAAATCTTGAATTAAAATTTTAATTTTCAGTTTATTTTTATTTTTTTCTCTTTTTTTTTAATTTTTACGTTACTCGCTCTTCTCTTTGTCATATAAAGAAAAGAGAACAGATAACAGAAGATAGAAAAAAAACAAAGAAAGAAGAAGAAATGGAAACGAGAAAAGAAAAGAAAAAAAAGAAAGATAAAAGAAAAAGAGTACGGGGGAAAAGGAAAATATATTTTATCTAGAGTTATGTTACTCCAATAGAATTCAGATACTTAAAAACTCGTGAAATAATAAATTGTGATTTAAGTTTATTATTGTTTAATCATTAAATTCAGAGAGATAAGTTTCCGTCGTTATCAAACATTCATGGTGAGTAAAAAAAATTATCTTAAAAATATTGTGTGATATATTAACTTCTTACTTTTTTATTTAAATTATATATTATTTAAATTTTATATTTATAATTTATATATATATATATATATATATATTTCTAGTTTTAATAAAATAATTTTATTCTTAAGTTGTTTATCTGTGTATTATTTCCTACAATCTTAAGATAATTTTTCAATTATCTTTTTCCCAATTTTGGATAAACAAATACAAATTTTTTTTACAAATAGTTTGGAACGTATAGATTATTCATAATCTCTTATATTTATCTGTTCTGTTATATATATTATAATTATCGTTTATTTTTATATCTTTTTATTAATTTCCTTCATCATTTATTAATATTGTTTTTATTACTTCATAATTTATTATCTATTTCTCTTTATTCTATATCTATATTTCTCTCTTAATTACTATATAATTTATTAATTGTTTCTCTCTATCATTTACCATTTTTTAATTTTTTTTTACTTTATATATATTTATTTTTTTTAATTTTGTAAATAAATAAATTGTTTTATCTTAAAATTATTTAATCACTATAATTAATGAAATTACAAATATATATGTAAATTAACATATTCTATCATTAACTTATTGAATATTTTTTTAATTTAAAACTTTTTTTGGTGATTTTTAAAACTTCTGTTGCTATTTGTATATTTAATAGAAAAAGAAAAGATTATAGAATCTGAAATGACAATTCCAGTGTCCCGAACTAAAAACCTAACTGTGAATGTTGTTGATCCTATTATGGGTGGTTTACTGTGAACCAAATGATGGGACTTTTTGTGGCTCATAAGGTAACCCCAATGTTACGGATTTATGTTCCTATGAACCATGTTGTGGCAGAGAAACCGAAGAAGTTTAATAGTTTGAACTTCAAGAGATGGAAGGTAAGATGATATTTTATCTCACCACCTTGAATTTGGCAAGATGCTTAACTTAAGAAACTCCCAATCAACCTAAGGATGAACAAGATTTTCAATCTGTTAGTGCTATAGAAGCATGAAAGAATTCTAATTATCTATGTCAGAACTATATTCTAAATAGTCAAATTAATTCTTTGTATAATAAGTACAATAAGGGGAAGACGACTAAAGACTTGTGGGAATCATTGGACCGGAAGTATGAAACTAAAAATGTTGGTGCTAAAAAGTTTTTGGTTGGTCGCTTTCTTGATTATAAGATGGTGCACTCTAAATCTATATGCAGTCAAACACGTGAAATTCAAGATATCATAACAAAGATGTATGATGAAGGGATGATACATAGTGAAACCTTCAAAGTTGCAACTATTATTGAAAAGTTATCCCTTTTATTGATAGGATTCAAGGCTTACCTTAAGCACAAGCAAAAGGAAGTGTCTTTGAAAGACTTCCTGATAAGATTCAAAGTGAAAGAAGACAATAAGGCTTCTTCTAAAAAAGGGTATATCCCATCTACACCCAATGCTAATGTGATGGAACATTGTCAAAGTTTCAAACACAATAAGAATAAGGGAAAGGACAAGCTAGGTAAAGTGTCTAAATTAGGATATAGAGAAGCAACTTTTAAGAAGTCAAGCTTCAGAGGGATTTGCTTTAACTATCAGAAGATAGGGCATAATGTCCCAGACTACAAGTTTCTAAAAAGAAACAAAAATTGTAAGGCAAACATGGTTGATGACATCACTCATGATATCTCCGATATTGATTTGTGTATAGTCATTGTTGAGGTAAACTTGGTGGATCAAACCCAAAGACTGGTGGATTGATATTGGTGTAACAAGGTATGTATGCTCAGATAAGGAGCTATTCACTATTTTTGAAGTAGTGAAAGATGGAGATAAGCTCTTCATGGGAAATTCTACCATCCAAGGGCAAGGCTAGGTCAAACTGAAGTTGACCCTTGGGAATGAGCTTACATTAAAAAATGTACTCTATATGACAGACATCCATAAGAATCTTGTTTCTGGCTCATTGTTAAACAAGCATAACTTTCAAATGGTGTTTGAATATGATAAGGTCATTGTGACCAAAAATGGGATGTTTATGGGAAAGAGATATGTATTTGATGGGCTATTTAAGCTCAATGTAATGATTGTAAAAGCTAAGAATATTAATAAGATTAATTCTTTTGCTTATTTTCTTGAGTCTTATAATATGTGGCATGGTAGACTAGGTCATGTTAATTATGATACATTACATAGACTAATTAACATGGTACATACACCCGCATTCCAAATATATTCAAAGCATAAGTGTAAGACTTGTGTTGAAGCAAAAATGACTAGGTCATCATTTCGCGTGATTAAAAGGAACACTGAACCCCTTGACTTAGTCCATAGTTATCTATGTGATTTGAAATTTTTTAATACAAGGGGTGGCAATAAGTATTTTATAACTTTTGTTGATGATAGCACGAAATAATGTTATATGTATTTGCTTAAAAGTAAAGATAAAGCTATAGAGAAATTTATTTTTTATAAACAGAAATTGAGAATCAACTCAATAAGCAGATCAAGGTACTATGTAGTGATAATGGTGGTGAATATGAAGCATCGTTTGGTGAATTTCATGCATAACATGGAGTTATTCATGAAACCATAGCACCTTATTCACCTTAACAAATGGACTTACTGAGTGTAAGAATCGTACCTTGAAAGAAATGATTAATGCAATGCTATTAAGTTCTAGGTTACCACAAAACTTATGGGGGGAAGCTATTTTGTCAACTAACTACCTTTAAAATAAGGTACCCCAAAAAAAGACACATTAGACACAATATGAGTTATTTAAAATAAGGGTACCTTCCTATAAATATTTACGAGTGTGGGGGTGTCTTACAA
Source organism: Hippophae gyantsensis (assembly GCA_030763125.1). Classification (NCBI taxonomy): domain Eukaryota; kingdom Viridiplantae; phylum Streptophyta; class Magnoliopsida; order Rosales; family Elaeagnaceae; genus Hippophae; species Hippophae gyantsensis. The sequence goes on from CM061038.1 coordinate 29,312,026, forward strand.
AAGTTACTGTACCTATACCTAAGAAGGTGAAGATAGGTCCAAAAATAATAGATTGCATCTTCATTGGATATACACATAATAGTAGTTCTTATTAGTTTCTTATGCATGAGTTAAAAATCTTAGACATACACAAGAACACGATAATGGAATCAAGGAATGCATCATTCTTTGATCATATATTTCCAGGAAAAACTCAAGAAGAATCAAGTTCGTCTAAATGAACGTATGAGACTATGAATGAAGATAGTCAAAACAAAGAACCTAAACAATAGGTTAAGGATGAGGTTGAGGTTGAACTCAAACATAGTAAAAGGGTTAGGACAAAAATGTCCTATGGTCCAGATTTTTTGACCTACTTGCTAGAAAGTGAATCTCAAATCTATGAAGGGGCTGTGAATTCTTCTAGAGGTCCTCAGTGGCAAGAAGCCATTAATAGTAAAATTGAGTCCATTCTACAAAATCACACTTGGAAACTAGTTGATTTATCTCTAAGTAGTAAAATACTAGGGTCCAAGTGGATTTCACAAGAAAAGGTAAATCATATGAATCAATTGATAAGTACAAGTCTAGGCTTGTAATTAAGGGATACAAATAACGACATAGCCTTAATCACTTTGATACTTATTCTCTTATGACAAGAATAAAATCTATAAGTATGATAATTTCTATCGCTACTCTACAAAATCTTGAAATACATCAAATCGATTCAAAGACAGCCTTTCTAAATTGAGAGTTAGATGAAGAGATTTACATGGACCAACCCAAGGATTTTTCATACCTAGGACAAAATGGAAAGGTTTGTAAATTGGTGAAGTCTTTATATATCTAGAAACAAGCACCAGAACAGTGGCCTGAAAATTTTGATAATGTCATGAAGACAAATGGCTTTAAAATCAACGAATGTGAAAAATGTGTATATGTCAAGGACAAAGAAGATGGTTATGTTATCTTGTATCTTTACGTTGATGACATGCTAATTGTGGGTAGTAATGATCATATGATCAAATCTATTAAGTCTATATTGAATTCAAGGCTTGATATGAAAGACATGGCACCTGCTAATATAATTATAGGAATTAAGATATCAAGGATATCAAGCGGTCTCATTATAAGTCAATGTCATTATGTTGACAAAATACTTGAGAAATTCATTAAGGATGATTCTAGAATTGTGAGAACACCAATAGATGTAAATCTATACCTATTTAAGAATAAAAGTGAGAGTGTGTCTCAACTAGAATATTCCAAAATGATAAGAAATCGAATGTACTTGATGAGTTGTACAAGACCAGATATAACTTACGTTGTAAGAAAACTAAATATGTATAATAGTAATCTAGGATATGATCACTGGAAAGGTATTACAAAACTACTTAGATACTTAAGATCTATACGTAGCTATGGACTACACTACATAAGATATCCAGTTGTATTAGAAGGATACAATAATGCAAATTGGATATCTGATATGAAAGACTCAAAGTCTACCAATGGATATGTATTCATACTAGGTGATGTAGTTGTTTCATGAAGTCCTCTAAATAGACGTGCATTGCTAGATCCACGATGGAATCAGAGTTCATCGCTTTGGATAAATATGGAAAAGAAGCCGAATGGTTACGCAATTTTTAGAGGATATTCCTAAGTGGTTGAAGCCTTTATCTACAATATGAATTCATTGTGATAGTCAATCTTCTATTGATAGGGCACAGAGCAATATGTATAATGGTAAGTCTCAACATATATGTCGTAGACATAATACCATTAGAAAACTACTCTCAACTGGGGTTATCTCTATTGACAATGTGAAGTCAAAGGATAACATAGTGAATCCCTTAACTAAAGGGTTAAATCAAGAGTTAGTTGATAAATCATTGAAAAGAGTAGGACTGAAGCCCATGAATGAATAAGGATTTGCAAAGGAAACCCAACCTATTTGACTAGAGATCCCAAGATCTATGTTCAAATGGATAACCTAATTGTAAAGACTTAGTGAGATCATTGTGGGGGTTTACCCTTAAATCCATTCCTATGATGAAAATAATGATACCCATAAGATACATGATAGGTTAGGGCTTTTAATGATTCTTATGAAAATAATACTGAGCAGAGTATGTGAGTTACTCTTGCAGATTACTTTTATATATAAGAGATCACTTATGTGAGGAAAGAGTGGGGTCGCTTCGAGAGAGAATTATATAGGGCTCAATTCTTTAGAGACTCTTACAGAACTAGACATATGTTCATGTCCAAAACGAATATAACAGTGAAAACTAAATTGTGTCAGGAAAGACTCTTGTGTAAAATAGGTCATCTCTTACATAAACGAAAAAAACAGTTCAAGGATATCGTGTATACTGATCAATCAATAAGGTATTTATATTTTCACAATGGAAGGTTCAAAGGGTAACACCTACCTATCCTATCCGGGATTCGATCCGTTGAACTCTACTTCCGTGTCAAAATTTGATTTAAAATCTATGTCAATTTTTATTCATGTGGAGGATCATTAGAAAATCTTGAATTAAAAATTTAATTTTCAGTTTCATTTCTATTAATCTTCTCTTTCTTTTAATTTTTTCGTTACTTCTACCTATTTTGATTTCTTCCGTTACTCTGCAAATTGATTCTGATTTCTGCCATTACTCTTCTTGGAACGGAATACTTTAATTTTTAGTTTTAATTTTACGTTATTTTGCTCTTTTCTTTGTTACGTAAGGAGAAGAAAACATAGAATAAAAGAGAGAGAAAAAAAACAAAGAAAGGGAAAAGCTGAGGGAGTTGGGAAAAGATAAAAGAAAAGAAGAAAGAGAAGGAAAGAGAAAAGTGAAAAAAGAAAGAGAGTACAACGAAAAGGAAAAAAATTATTTCTTTTTAATTTTCTATCTAAAATCAGTTTATTCTAATAGAATTTAAACACTAGAATAATAAAATATAATATAAATTTATTATTATTTAATCGTTATATTTTGAAAAATAAATTTCTATCATTCTCCAATACTCACGATAAGCTAAAAAAATTATATTAAGGATATTGTATGATACACAGGCTTTAATTATTATTATTATTTTTTATTTAAATTATATATTATTTAATTTTTATATATATTTATATTTATATATTTCTAATTTTAATAAAATAATTTTATTTTTAAATTGTTACTCAAGTGTATTATTTCCTACAACTCAAGCATATACTTAAGTTTTTTATTAGTATGAGTTGGTGTTTATGTTGTTTGGGTAGTATTTGGACAGAAGTTGATGTTTTGTTGCACCGTTGGTGCATTGCAATGTAATAAAATTTAACCAAAATAATGAAAAGAAGGTTTGGAAAGCCATTGAGGATTTTTAATGCAGCTCATTCTGGTTGTCACTAAAATTGGACAAGCACTCAAAAACCGCTAAAAATTGTGACATTACACACTGAGGAGTTTTCTAGTAACCCCAAAACTTGATTTTCATTGAACAAATGTATCTAACATTACATGAGCAATTAAACATTACATAAACACTATCTATTTTGTTCAATGTTAAGAATATCCATTTAGCATAAATCTATCCAAACACATAATTATATCAAAGCCAAATTCATAACCAAGATTTATCCAAATATATCCAAAATAGTATATTATATTCAAAACAGTGGCAATAACCATTCACACAATAAATATCCATTTCTAGCTTCATGTGTGAATGACTTGAAAATTATGCAATTCTTTGATTCTTGCTTGGACTTGAAATTGCGCTCTCATATTGTGAGGAACCCAATTTGCACGTCTTTATATCCTCTTGTATCAGCGATTTTCAAGTTACTTTGTATCTAAAAATATCCAAATATTTGTATTAAATATTAACAAATTGATAACAATGTACACATACTGAGTAATTTATCAAAGATTGCTGGGTTTCATATCCCTCTCTATGACTACATGTGAATGTCATGTTCATGTAATTATTGGCTAGGGGTATGCATTAAACCAAATGGGGAATAACGACATGATACTAAGTATGAAAGAGCTAATGGAATGAAACTGAAGCAATAAAATTTATTACCCTATTTCCTTGTGTTTGAGAGTCATTTTCACCAAGCTGAGTTTGAACATATGTTAAACCCAAAATTATATCAGAAAGAAAAAAAAAAGTATAGAAATTCAGTTTTCAATTGACATAAATTGATCTTTCTATTTGTCGTTTGAAACATGCCGAACAATTATTTGATTTCTTTGAATAGAAATCAAATATAGTTGAGTTTTCTTTAGTGCTCCTTGGCCTCCCCTATTTCTTTTTTCAAGCAGGTACTCAAACTGTGTTAATCATGTACATCATACAATTACTCCTTCCTAGGAACAGGGTTAAAAATATGTATGTATGCTAGTAGATAAGCTTCCTTTTTAGCAATGGATGCACTAATCCAATGGATCCTCATTTTGAAATAGAACGTGCTTAACTGCATGCTCAAAAGGAATTCCAATCAATTTTCAAGTCCTACAATTGTATGTATGATTGTTTAGATCAACTGCAACAACCGGCTTATTTTTACTAAATGCAATTTCAAACAGGTTTCCTCAATGATGAGTTGCATTGTAACACCTTGATTTTTCAACACTCTCATTAAATGCCTCTATCATCATACTTCCATTCAAACTAGACCATCTTTGCACCTTTTATTTTATTTCATTTGTCTCTTAATATTTTCTGACATCCTTTGAGTAATATTAACACAAGTTTTCCTCTTGCCTTTTTAATTTCATTGTTCGAACACTCACAACCATTATTTGGACTATTTGTCACAAACGGAAGCAGTTCTACTTTATTGAAGAAAAAAAAGTAGTTACAATGTTAAATGTAGACATGATTTTATAATATTCAATGGAATATATAAGATTTGAGTAATTGAAAATTACATGAAGAAAGGTTTGCACCAAAACTTTGTATCCTTCTTTGGTAGTCAATAATTAATTTTTTCACTTGCCTTTGTCAATTATGTCATTTTTATTTCATATTTCTTCTGCTACAAAAGTTCTTGTAACTTGCTTACTATTATAACTCTTTTTGCATCTATGATATTTTTTCTTGTGACACACAATCATATTAAAATGTACAATTTCCATATCTTCTTAGAGTGATTTACCATATGCAATCAGGGTTCATACACTTTCTTTGAAATTATCTAAATCATTTTTAACCCTAATCATTTGTCTCCAATGTTTAATCTCATATAACTTAACTGCTATTCTCGATCCATGTATGCTTGAAAAATGCATTCCTATTTTTAATTTTACAATTTCCAAAGATATATTTGTCATATCCAGTATTTTATATTTATCCCATTCCACTTCACCACAATCTAATTCTGAATCATCACCATCAACTTCACTTAGCTCAGGTTTACTATATCCATTCTCATCAACAGTATTATGTATCTCATTCTCAACACTCTTTTCAATCACCACCTTATCTACAACATTAACTTCCACTAAACGAATTTCATAAACATCATCTACAAACTAATAATTTACATCCAACACTTCATTTTTCATAAGATTATCTTCTTCAATTTCAGCTTCAACAATAATCTCCTCAACAAATATATTTTGTAACTCTAATATAATTTACAGGCAAGTAGTAACAAAGTTCTTTTGCAAATTCATCATTCCAAATTAATGTCAAGCCCTTATTACCAAATGACTGGTATCATATAAAAAACTTTAGACAATCATAACTCTTTCCTAACATCACAACAAACTCTTTGAATGTTTCCATACTCAATTTCTTCATGTGAAAATAGTCATAGTTCAGTATTTTGCCTCGTATGTAAGTACGTTTTTCATTTTCTAATACACATTTCCCACAAAGGTAATCACCCTAGGATTTGAGAAAAAAGTTAAATGCAAGAGTTACACATTAGTTAAATGCATTCAAATTCAATGCAAATGCATTTCAAATGTAATTCAAATTCAGTTCAAATGCACGCCATGTTTACATTTCAAATACAGTTCAAATGCATGCCAGGTTTACATTTCAAATGCAATATTTATGTGCAAAACAGCCCCCCTATTCAAAATAAAGTTCAATAAAGCATGTACCAACAATCCATATGCAAAAAATACTAATTATTTAAAATGTTACAAAGGAACCCTAACTCAAAAACACAAAAGTTTTCTACCTATAAAGCCTTCACCATTCTCAAATAATAAAATTCTTTAAAGAAATATTAGCACGCCAAAAGCAACAACAACAAACGATAAAATAACAAAAATTAACCTCAATAATGCCAAAGAGAATAACCTCACCATAGTTTGGTGGTCTCTCATTTGTTCGGACAACAAATTTTTCATTGTCGGTGAATATGACACTCCTTTTTGCCCTTTTTTATTCAATGCTTCAACAATAGAGATTATTGTTACTGAAGAATAGAAAAATTGAATCTTTTAGTAATATTTGCTTTTTCTAGGACTCTATTGGTGAGATCGTGAGAAACGGGAGAAGGGAAGAGAACTCTTGTGTGAAGGGGCTGAAAATGATTCATTTTTTTTTCTTTCCCCTTTTAGAAACCGTACTCAATGAGATAAATGTCAAAAAATACCCTTATCTTAATTACCATGCTAAGGTCACATGTTGCTTTTGTTAATTATAACCTCCAATTTTGACATTGTAGTATTAATTGGACTAAGTTGATAAACTTAATATTCTTAACTATTAATTACGTTATTAATGTGCTTAATATCATTTTTTTTTAAATGAAGAGTTGCAGGTGATCTTAATAGGTGTACCAAAATATTTCAACTAAATTGGTATCTCTGTATTACTCTTCTCATCTAGCCTCTCAACTACAAGTATTATTAAATAGAGAAAAAAACATATAAATCGAATCTCAATAAAACTTATAATTTGACTTATTGTTACCATTCGAATAAATAAAATGACTAGCGAATAATGGGACATTCCACGATTAAGTTATAATACAAATACTAGGAGCCTAAAGGTTATACAATCAACTATAGCATTACTTTCTCTATAAATATGAGAATAGTGAAATTACATACGAGTAATTTTCTCAAACAGTCAACCCAATCAGCATATCATCTCCATGGCACTCAAAGTCATCGAGTTCGAAAAAGAGTAACAATATAAACAAAGTCTGACTCCAACCAAGGTTTCTGGCATATAACAAAGGATATAAGGGCTTAAGTGGTATATAAAAACATCCTTTAACAAAGGATGTTGATGTCTAAAAAAAACCCCATACAATCAGATAACCTTGACGACCCAATAACAACACCACCTCTATTAGCTTGATTCCATCCCGAAGGACGTGTCATCCAAGTTACCTTTACAATCTGTAGAGCCCATTGTGGGCTTGTTTTATATTCGTAAATGGTGGAGGACCTGAAGATTATCCACTATATTTCATATGGATACACATTGTGAAAGTCTTACACAATTTTTTTCCTAGTAGTTAGTGGGAAATTTATTTTGTATAACACGCCAAAGTAAGATGGAGCATGAAAGGGGCTCAGATAGTCCTACCCCAACTCTTGAGCTCCCTAGCCACAGTTTGGGAAGCATAGGCTTCACAGGTTATGACTCCTCATTTAATTGAGTGTGTTCAAATTCTGGTGTCTGTACCTATCATGATAACTATTAAGTGCATCTCTAAAGTAATATCTGGACAAAAGTTAGCAAAATCTTATGGAAGATGCCATTCATTTGCTCATAAATAATCTTTCAACAAAGTATGCATTGGCGGATCCACTGAGGGGCTATTCATTTTTCAATTAGAGGAATGCCCAGCTAATTATCCTTCCAAAATATTAATGAAGAGTCTCTACCAACTAACCATCTTGATTCCTTCAAATAAGATTAAATAATAAAGTCGTATACCAGGCCAGATGAAAGAGTGGACATAATAACTCCGTGGAACTTCCTTCTTATCAAAGTACCATCAGGAAAACTTTCTTAAAATGGCTTCATTTAGGAGGTTAAGGTCCCGTAAGCCAAGATTGTCTTTTGATAATTCTACGAAACTAGAGTTATTTAGCCACTTTTAAACCAATTATTTGTCTTTATTTGTGCTAAATATCATGAAAATGCTTAATTTGTGTTTAATATTTCAACATAAGATGGAATGATACCAAATGGAGTAAAAATGAGAAAAATTAGTTCATGCCGCAGCGGCTACTTTCTTATGTCGTGACACATGTTAGCCAATATACATACCAAGACATTTATGTCACAACAAGCGAAAACCTATGTCACAACTTGTGTACTTCCACTAGTAAACCATGAGCCTTATATCACGACAATATTTTCTTATGTTATAGCATGTGTCATTTTTTGGTTGAATTTTACAATAACATTTTTAATCTTGATCTCATCCTCAATCGTTGAATCTTATAGGAACTGATTCAATGGCCCATGTTAAGTAATTTTTACCTTAATTAACCCTAATTTGGCAAGATCTAAGGACAATTAGCATTCACATAAAATCTCTAGTACCTATCAAAAAGAGAAAAAGAGTTTAAGATAAGATTGAGTAAACACAATTTTGAGTTGATTCAAGAGAGGATTAGTTTTATAAATCAAGATAAATTACTTAATGTCTATGTGTTGGCTTCCCGTGTGTAAAACACAGAGTCCGTTTATTTTACTCAGTGTTCTATCTTTTTCTATGAAAGGTTAGTTACTGTAGATTAATAATGCATACACATATATTTAGGAACTTTATGACTGAAAATGTGTTTTTTTCACACCACGGGGTTGGTTGTTTAGTATACTTGTTAAGTCGTGAGTGGCATATTTTGGCTCAGTATGGATGTGGGTATTTATGAAAATAACTCGATAAGGGCCTCATTGGACCCCTTGATAGACCCTCAGTTAGGTGGTTAGTGAGGACTCTGTGTGAGGTGGTCTAGCCGTTGGTATTCCTTCTATAAATATATCTCTCTTGGATTAACTGTGTGTCCCATATAGACGATTTATGGTTTGTCGTTGAAAGTGTTTCCCATGATGATTATTGGTTGTTCATGATTGAAGGTGGTCGTCAAGGTTGATTGTTCTTTTCATTTCACATTACCGATTTACGGTTTCTGATCACACCACGTTGTGTGGTGTTGGTTTTAGATTAAAGTTAGGTTCGTGTGATAGATCAGGTTATTGTAAAGGTGGTAAGTTAGGGTAGTAATTGGTAAGCATATAGAGATCCAGACTGATAAAGGTTTGGTGGTTTTATTTCTATTAGGTTTAATTATTTTATTGATTAGTAATTGTTTGATGTCGAGTGATTTTTATAAAAAACCCCAAGAATATTACCACATACATACGTTTTCTATATAAGTTTACCTAATTACATTGTTTATTGTGCATGCCATATAGTTCTGCTAGTACAATCTAAGTTTAAATCACATATTTTACAACATACTAAAGTTTAAACTCTAATTATAATGCTTTAATTATCCTTACTTACTTCTACTTACTAAATAATATATCTATTGATTAAAGTTTTATGACTACCTGAGTATATTTTTATTGTTGCTATTATGTTTGTTAGTTGTTTATCCTTCTATTCATTACAAGTTAGGGATACATCTTTAGGGAGTTTGTACCTCTTTACCTTAGTTGTGTACCGAGTCGTAGACTCTTTCAATTAGTATCAGAGCCAGTGCATCCTTTTAGGACTTAATTGCTCCGATGTTGATTATTTTAACTCGCTTATCACACATGTACACTTCTCTCTGATGGACTCAAGAAAGAAGGAAGTAATATCGATAGGCCTTCACTATTCAATGTGCTAAATTATACCTATTGGAATTCTTAAATGAAGGCCTTCTTCTTATCCCTCAGGTATCATGTTTGGTTTATGGTAGAGAATGGCTAGATGTATCCAATCAAATCCCTTCATGATAATACTATGATTCCTAAACCTATGATTGAGTCAAAAAAATAAAAAAATAAGGAATCTAAATGGAATAGCAAGGAAGTGTATGCAATTATTAGAGGTTGTTACGCCTGATGAGTATAGAAGAATTCAAAACTGTACTACTACAAAAAAAGCATGGAACATTATAGAGACTACACGTGAAGTTACTTTTGCAGTCAAGAGATCCATAATTTTGCATTTTAATAGAGACTTGGAACTCTACATTACACAAGAGGATAAAACTTTTGAGGAGTTTTATGCATGGGTTTCAAACATTGTTAATTGTTCTCATAACTTGGATAGACTTATTAGCAAGGAAAAACAAATTGAAAAGATCAACACTAGTTCCCATATCAGTTCCATGCCAAGGTAATCGTGATTGAGTCCATGTACAAGCCTAATGAACTTACTGTTAATGAGTTAGTTGGTGATACATAAGTCTTCAAACTTTATCACTTGTTATCCAGACAAGATCAATTTGTTGTTGAGAAAGGAAAGAGCTTAGCTTTCAAGACCACCAAGGGTAGTGGTCACAATAAAAGTGTGAATGCCATTATTGTGAGTAATGATGATTTTGACCCTGATGAGGAAGAAATGGCATTGTTTGTTAAGAGATTCACAAGATTTTTAAGAAAAAGAAACCCTCTTTTAGGGGCATTAGAAAGAAAATTTCTAACATTAAAGGCTCAAAATCGATTAAGATTAATGAAGACTTAAATAGTGAGGTTGAGAAACCCAACATAGGTCATCTCAACAAATTCAGAAGCTTCGAATATTGGAAGCCCAAATTTCTACTAATTATATTCATAAACAAAAATGCATAAACAAGCATGCTATAAAGCCTAAGGTTACTATTTTGGAGAGTACTAGTAGTAATGATGAGGATGATACTAATTTTCTAGCATTCTTTGCTTCAAGTTATATCATTTATCCTCCGACTATCACCTCAGATGCTCAAGAGTTTCTTACTAAAGATGATGAAGATGAGCAATATGAGTTTCTTGATTTTTACAGTGCATTCTTGTTGAAGCATATCAAATTATAAAAAGCTAAGAAAAAGGCTCTGGAGAGCCTGGATGAAAAGAAATGCAAGCATTAAAGAAAAATCTTGAGAAAAGGAAGTCCTCAATTGATGGTAAACAACATGATCTCACTAACATGTATAAGGTCATTCAAAAGAGATATAATGATTTATAAGAAAAGTTCAATGCAAATCATGAGAAGATGAAAATGTTAGAAGTGTCTACCAAAAAGAGATATATTTAGGGTTATCTAAACCAAAATCAAATAGAAAAGCCTTAAAATTAACCACTCACCAAAATTCTACAATAGGTACAATTTGTACATGGGTCCACTCTAAAAATAATGTTAAAAATATCTAAAACAAATATAGAGATAAATAATATATAGTATAATCTATGTACTATAATTCATATAGCCTACAAAGTTGTGAAAAAATGTTAATTATAAAAGAAAGTTATAAAAAATAATTTCCTTAGAAGTCATTGCATTTAATTTTCCTATACTTCTAAAAGGCATATATCTTAAAAAATTTGCTTAATGAGTCTGATTGATGTATGAAAATAATATATATGATATCTTTCTAATTTATACATTCGATTCCTTTCATGAGATCGAAGTTATGCATTATTTTTTTAACTTTTCTTCTTTTATAAGTATGTGAACTTATTAGTTCATTTCTAAACATAAATTCTATTCGTATATGTCTTAGTATAAGTGTTTGAACTCATATGATTCAGTGTTTTTGAGAGTATTGATTTGTGAGAAATAGAGTCGAAGTGAATTCAGATTCTTGACATTAAGATTGAGTGAAATTAAATTGATACATTTTTTATACGAAATATGAAAATGATTTTCAACTAATTATTATAATAAATTATGAATGTTTAGAAAGTTGAAATAATTCATGCTTAAGATTTTAATTATGAAATTTAAAAGAGATTATAAGCATGCTATATTTTTGTATTATATTTATTTATTTTTACTTTATTTTAATCTTTTTATCTTTTTTTAAATTTTAGTTAACTTTTTATTTTATTTATTTTATTTTGTTTTCATTTTTTTTGTTAATATATGTAGGTATCATTACTAAAAACTCTCACAAGAATTAAACTCGTCCACTAGGGTAACCTAGGGATTTAACAGCTTGTTACATATACTAAATGCAACTATGTCAATCCACGGAAGTGATATAGGATAGTTTAATTTTTAGTTTTTATTTTAGTTTTTATCGCCTCTATTATTGAAGGACTAACAAGAAGATGGTTGGGGGTTGTGATGAGTGCTTAAAAAACACTAAAATTATCATAATTTAATGTACTTTAATTGATTAAATATATTCATATTTTTATATAAATTTGTCTTTTCAGAATCATGAATATTTTTATTGTTTTTAAGGTGTTTTCATTCAAAAATAACTTAAAGACTTGAAGAAAAATACTTGAGGCAATGCATCACATATATATTGAGAAAAGAAATGAGGAAAAGTAAAAAAAATAGAAAAAATGGACAAAATGAGTCAAAAATGTCAAAAAGGTCAAAATCTTGTGCGTAGTCGTCCATCCGTGCCAAGTCTCGTGGGAAGAAATTAGCGGGCGGGCGCACGCCCAACACACGTCCACATGTAGCTGACACATTCCCAGCACGCAGCTAGCACACGTCCAATACACGCCCTCGCCATGTCCCGCACGCGCTAGCCTACTCCTACACCATATATCGTGCACCCAATGCTCGTCTGCCAAAATATTTGCTCCCCATATGCGTACCAGCCTGTCCAAACGCACCCAAAATCAATTTTTGAAATATTTTTCCACTTTTTTTGGCCTTTTCTTCACCTATAAAAAGACCCTCTTCCTCCATTGTAAAACACATAATTTTCTCAACTATTTCTCTCTCTAGAAAGTTTTTTTAATTGTTTTAGTTTTTAGTTTTAAAGTTCTTCTTTTTTTTTAGAAGAACTAGCTATGCTTTTATATATTTTTAGTTTTTGATTCAATAAGTGAAAATGCATATCGGTTTGAAGGTTTTCCAACAGCAACATTATCATCAAATTGTTGTAAGGATTCTTTTAAGGTATAATTTTAATGAATTTTTTATAGTTATTTTTTATGTTTTATTCTTATATGTTATATTTAATTTGTCTGTGATTAAATTTAACATAGCTAGCTATTTGTAAATATGATATAATAATAATGTTGTTATGTTTGCGAAATATTAGATAGGTAAAACATCTCTATAAAATAAATTGATTTTGTTTTTATTCAAGATTTTATATTAAGAATATTAAAGAGAAATATATTATTTTTCATTACAAACTTAAATATGAAAATTAGATTTTAAGGTTTAATTATCCGGTCTAATTTAGAGTAGTGTTCTTTTATTTGTTGGTACAATCGCCTAGTAGTTAGAGTGAAACTCTATTTTATAAGTTTTTATATAAAAACTATTATTTGAAAATGTATTCATACTATATTTTCATTCATGGTTTTAAAACTTGAAAATTAATACTGAGATAATTAAATTTTTAGGTTTAATTTGGACACCTTAAATAAAACTTAAAATGTCTAATCCTACCAAAGGTGGAAACTACATAGTTTACTTTCAATCTCTTAGAAAAAGGAATTAATTTAATTAACCAAATTAATTATTGATCATACCCATAGGTATTAACTGATTTGTTTATTTAACAAAGAATATCTAACCCCACCAAAGGTAGTATTTATATAAAAAAGGGGGAATAAATAAATATCAATTTATATCTTTAATAACTTAAATAATATGAATAAGTATAATTAACTTAATTATTATATTGTTAAATATTTTACTATTATGAATTATAAAAATTTGTATTATTGTTTAATGAATCTATATATATGTTTATTTTTTTTTGTTATTAGATTAAGAAACACAAAAACCAAAATATCGTGACAGGATATTTAAGATTTAATTTCATTTTTAAAAGTTTGAATAATAAATTAAAAACCACATATATTCCTTTCTTAGATCGACCTTGGGAGTATACTTGTCATTTTCTATAAAATGATTTGTGCACTTACAAGAGTTGTAAAAATATATAACAAAATTATCCGCAAGATTGGTATGAATGTTGATCTTGTCTCATCAGTTAACGTGTCAACTTCCTTTAGTTGGTGACAACAAACCCTCTAAGCAACCTCGACAAGTTTAAGTTTATCTGTCTTTCCTGACCAAAAAAGTTATGAATGGCTTTTGTCAGACTATCTAAGACAATGTTTGGCCATTTATGTATCTGAAAAGAGTGAATAAACATATTCTGAATGATTGAAGATATCAAACATGTACACCCTACCAAAGAGAGGGTAAGTTATTTCCATGCTTTTTATTTTTACATGAATTTTATTAGCTAATCCTTGAAACCAACATTTCCATAGAGCCTTCTGAAATAAGGTGACACCTAAGTAGGACAAAGAGGTGCCCCAATATGTATCGCAACTATTTTTTGATGTGATGAAATATTGTTCTATAGTATACCTTTACCAAAGTAAACAAAAGATTTATCCAAATTCATCAGCAGACTTGTAAGGTTCCCATACAAATGAAAAAATTAGATAAAATTTGAAGGTTTGAAAAATAAGTGTGATCAAATATGAGAATTTCATTAGCATATAAAAAGTGATTGGGGTGAGAGTGACCCTAGGTGAACTATTAACCAAGATCAAGATTATGGCTAATGCAAAAGATCTTGAATCCAACACAAAGAGATGTTGTCAAAATCAAGGCACAAATCACTTTAAGATGAAGTCTAATTGCATGGTATCAAAAGCCTTACTAATATCAATTTTGAGAGAAATATTACCCTTTCGATTAGGAAGTTGCATTGCATTGAAGCACTCAAAAGCACTAACCATAAAATCACTAATGTTTTGATCCATAATGAACCGAAATTGATTTTGGGACATAATGCAAGAACATATGTCTCCCAAACATCTGACTATTATATTTGTGATTAACTTGAATATAAAGTTATTTCCCATAGAAATTGGTCTATATTGATCAATATTGCTTACATGTGTGTATTTGTGTATAAGAATTGAAAATTTTGAGTTCAATCCCGAATGCATCTGACATGTTCTAAAATAGTCTTGAATGGTATGTATTACATTTGTACCAATGATTTCCTAGCACTATTGAAAGAATTTACCAATAAAACCATCCATCCTAGGGGCATTCAAGGGATCCATGTCAAATATCATGACATGTACGTCCTTTGATGACAGTATGCTTCATAAATTTCCATTGTCCGTATGAGTGACCAAGGTGGGCACAACCGACTCAAACAAAGTCCAAAGCATCATCCACTTGGGCCAAGAAACGTTTCTCATAGTATTCTAAAATATGATTAGCTATAGTTTATGGATCCTATGTTATCTCTCTATTTATTTCTAAGTAAGTTAAAAGCTTTTGGGTTTTTAAATGCCGAAGAAGTGAGTGAAAAAATATAGTATTTCTATCACCTCCCTTTAACCATTTTAGTTGGATCTTCTTTCTCAAAAACTATCTTGTTGATGCAATAATATATCCACGTGAGTATGGGAATCAAACTCTAATTAGAAAAGTTCTTCAGAGAAGGAATCTTCATCATACCATTTTTATATGTCAGCAAGGGTAGCCAAGGCTTCTTTAATATTACAATTTAAATGTATAAATACCTTTTTATTCCAAGACTTAAGAGCTAACTTAAAAGTCTTGAGTTTACCAATAAAAATAACCATAGGACTAGCCTATACAGGAGTTGACCATGTGGTACGTACTAACCTCACATTTGGTTGGAGGGAATGGAATGGAATCAGAATGGAATCAGAATTGATTCCTTCCATTTTGTGTGTTTGGTTGGACGGAATGGAGGGCGGAATGGAATCTGATTACTAAAAGAGAAGGAATCACAATTCCTTCTCCCACCTTTGGTAATCATTATTCCATTCTCATCTAATTTTTTTTTTCCAATTTTACCCTCACTTAAAATATAACCTTAAATTCAAATCCCAAATTCTCAAACCCAAAATTCCAAAACCCAAAACCCTAAACCCAAAATTTCAAAACCCTAAACCCTAAATCCAAATCCTAAAATCCTAAAACCTTAAACCCTAAACCTCAAATCTCTAAACTCTAAACCCTAAAATCCTAAACCTTAAAACATAAATCCCAAAACCCTAAAACATAAATCCCAAATCCCTAAACCCTAAACCCTAAACCCTAAAACCCTAAACCTTAAAACATAAATCTCAAAACCCTAAAACATAAATCCCAAAACCCTAAACCTTAAACCCCAAATTCCAAATCCTAAAATCCTAAACCCTAAATCCCTAAACCCTAAACCTTAAACCCTAAAACCCTAAACCCCAAATCCTCAAATCCCCAAATCTCTAAACCCTAAACCTTAATCCTTAAAACATAAATCCCAAAACCCAAAACCCTAAAACATAAATCACAAAACACTAAACCGCAAATTCCAAATCCTATAACCATTAACCCTTATCCTTAAACCTTAAAAACCTAAACCCTAAATGCAAAATTCTAAAACCCTAAGCTTTTTTTAGTTTAATAATATTTTTAAACCTAAACCTTATCCTATAAATATAACCCCAAATTCTAAATCCTTAAATCCTAGATCACACAATCCAAAACTCAAAACACTAAACCCTATATAGAAAAATAATAAATAAAATAATATATTTATTATTAATTAAGTAATATTTATTTAGAAAAATAATGATTTCAATAATTTATTTTGTCCGACGAAAAATAGTAATTAAATGACATTATTTGAACTTTACTGACGTAGGGTATTAAGGTCATTTACAGCTTTTTTCATTCCATTCCAGTGGCAAACCAAACACTATAATCCTGATTCTGAGCTTGATTCCAGTGGTCAAACCAAACAAAATTGTTTCCTTTCCATTCTATTCCATTCCATTCTATTCCATTCCATTCTATTCCATTCCATTCCGATTCCGATTCCGATTCCGATTTCATTCCACGAACTAAACGCCACCTAAGTCAAGGAAACCAAGATGCTTAAGTCACATACAATGAAACCCAAATGGCATCAACCCCCTTGGCCTATTTGTAGAGTCGTTAATAGAAGCGAGTAGTGATCAAAGTGATGTCATGGGAAAGTGTAATTAAAAACCATGGACCATAAGTTAAGGAAGGACTTGAAACATAACCCATGATCTAAGTGAAACCAAATGTGGGAGAGTCCACCTTTATAATATGTATAAAAATCCCTTTTAGTATCATTATCAATAAGATTACAATAAGATACTATTGCGTTGAACTCCTCAACATATATAGTATTACATGATGAGCCTATGATCTCATGAGATCCAAGAATATTGTTGAAATCCCCTATCATCAACTAGGGTGATTGATGGTTCAAAGGATACCTCATAGAGTCCCAAAGGTTCTTCCATTTAACATAAGTTTTTGACTGTAAACAAAAGTTAG
Organism: Hippophae gyantsensis; assembly: GCA_030763125.1. NCBI lineage: Eukaryota > Viridiplantae > Streptophyta > Magnoliopsida > Rosales > Elaeagnaceae > Hippophae > Hippophae gyantsensis. Next base: position 29,329,451 of record CM061038.1, read on the forward strand.
AAGATGGTTTGTAGCGTTTACAGTGTATGTAACTGTTATATGTTGCTAATGACTTTGAATAGCCAAGGTATCATTCTTTGTTGCTAGAGTAGAGAAAATCTAAAACTTACTGATGTGGAGTTAGTGCCAAAAAAGGTATAACCAAGAGTTCTCTAAAAACGATCATCCAAATATTTGAGATATACCATAGGTTTCACTACACATAGAAAGTGAAGTCGTTCCCTTTTACAAAGTAGTGCAGAGTAGATCGAGTATCCTTGTTGACAATACCCTTACAATTCCAATAAAGTTTCTCATTGCTCATAATTACAAGATTTGTAGTACCTTTTTTCCTACAAAACCTTTGAGACTTCTTTGAAGTCTAGTTAATGACTTCACTAAGGTGAAAATTTGTGTTGTAATTTGATTAAATTGAGTCGAACTCAAATCAAAGAACATAAATAAAATTAAATCTATGTTAAATTCGGATCAATTCAAATAACCCAAAAAATAGGGTTGGATTTGATATGAGTTTGGGTAGTCTATTAATTCAAAATGAAATAAAAAAATAAGTTGAAAATTTAGAAAAGAAAAAAAACTATCATTGAAAATTTAAAAAAGAAAAAAACATCTTAAATTAAAATATTTTTTCTTTATCTTTTAGTCTTGCTAGTTGACTCTTAAAAGACCTAAAGAGTAATATATGTGTGCTATTTAGAAGATATTTTTAAATAAAAAATTAATTACAAATATTCAGAGATGGTATTAAGATAATTAATTAATTGATTATTTAAAAATGTTATTTAAATATCGCACGTTTATTGTTGTATATGTGAAAAATCTACAATTAAATAAAAAATTATAATAAATTTGTATTTTTTTTAAAATGAGGTACCATTAAGATATTACTTCAAAAATATGAATAAAAAATAGTACTAGAAATAAAATCGTAATACTATTAAATAATATTTAATAAACATTAATTTAAAAATGTTCAAATAATGAAGAATAATGTTTAAGCAATAAGTTAAGTATTAATTAAATTTTAAATTGGATGGGAATCTAAAACGTGGAATGTTAAATTAATTGTAAAATTATTTATTAATATAAAATTAATTATATCGTGATAAATTTTATATATCTTTTATTTTTCATATAATAAAACCTTTTAAATCTAAAGTATACTTCTTAATTGCACGTGTATTTCAATCTAATACATCAATCATTCAACATCATTATGAAATAGTCCAAAAGAATACAAGTTAAAAATAAAGATTAATATTACACCTATCGAGTTGTTATATATTTAAAGAGCATTATTATCGTTGCAATTGGATGTATATTTTAAAAATAAATGTAGACAAAACATTATATTGATTTGAATAATTCTACTTTAATTAACTAATAAACTTCTAATGTATTTCGAAAATACTAGTCAACTTACCCAACTTCATTGGCTCCTATAACATTTATGTCTTTTATAATATCTCAATGCGTTGCTTAAGATTTTTTATTTTTTATATATTTTTTAAGAATTTTCTCATGTTTAATACCTAACATCAAAATTTATTTACTAATTAAATAAATATATTATATATCGGATAAAATTTTCACATACATATTTAACAAATTTGTGACCCAAATATATAAAGTATATTTTGACTTAAAAAATGTTTATGCTTGCATCTCAAATATTTAATATGTAAATAAAGAGTTTGGTGGTTTTGTAGTTTTAATTTTATCTTATTTTTGAAAATAAAAAAAATAATTATGTTTAGGTTTTTTATTAAAAATTTAATGTAAATTGAATAAAAAATATTAAAAATATGTATTAATATTAATTATATGTAATTTAATGATTAAAATTCATATACTTTTTGACTTTAATAATTTTAATCAAATAAAAGCTTTTAGATTTTTTTATAATTGATATAAGTTAAAACTTAACTAACTTACCTATCAATAATGTTATTTGTAGGTTTGATTTTGTGCTATGCATAAATTGATTTTTGGTTTGTTAATTTCTCTATCTAATAGGATCGGATTTGTGAGTGTTTTTTTTATCAAAAACCGACATAAGCTACCAATGTCTGTCCCTAATATCAATAGTGATAAAGAGAATGGACATTCTTATAATGCTGATAACAACAGAGGCACATTCACTTCAATGAACTTCTCTCCTATCTAAAAATATCTAAATTAAAAGGCATCTTACTCTCTCTATTATTTAGCAAAAAAACATATATATATATATATATATATATAGAGAGAGAGAGAGAGAGAGAGAGAGAGAGATAGATGGCCAGAGTTTAAAATTCGAATCTTAGGCATTTCTTGTCCTTGCTTTATTTTATTCTTGTTTCAGAAATCATTATAAGACTGCATTATGATGATGGAGACCCAAGGTTTTTACAGTCTAGTAGCTTAATATTTCTGCTTTGAACCTTCGCATTGTGATGCTAAGCTAGTTGCTTTTGCTTGGTTTCATTACCCGTCTTCTCTGAATCTGTAAGTTCCTCTTAACTCCATATTCTTCTTGCTTTTTTTCCTTCTTTCTAATTCCATTTCCCAAGTTCCCTTGCATTTTGTAACTCGCTTCCTCTTAAACCTGTTGTTATTTAATTATTTGGCTGCTTTCCGGTTTCCCTTTTGTGGTTCAGTTTGGTTGCTGAGAATTTTCGAGAAAATGAAAGCACTTAAGGGGTTTCAGTCACTTAATTAAAGTCTAAATCGAACAAATGATCCTCCCAAATGGGATCTCTTTGCTAGAAACCCTTGAATATTGTTTTAGTTAGATCTGATATAATTCCTCAAATCCTTATTGGGAAATCTTATAGCTAAAATTCGATTTTTTTTTTGTAGACCTTTTTCTTTTTCTCAGGATTGAAACCCAATATCGTGTTTTACCTCACACATGATTTTCACCATCTTCCATGATTCCAAGAATTTTTAATATTAATATGGTAAAATGAAAATAGTGGAATTCTGTGAACTTTCTAAAGTATAATGTATTCTGCAGATGTTGATTTTCTAAGTAGTGGAAATAATTGTTGGGTTTTCAACTTCAATGCTGCTCATTTTAAGTGTTAACCATTAACATTAAGATGGGTGTATCAAATACTTTTAATGATTTTAATGAAGTTTTAAAAGTTATTAGGATTTTTAATCTCTTTAAAAGTTTTAAGTGTACTCATTTAGTATTTTATAAAAGACCTTAAAAATCGTGGTGTATTCAAAAAGTATTTAAAAAAGCAACACACTTTTATGGACATTCAAATTATACCTAGGAAAATCTCCACTCTTACTTTTCTCTCAAAAACTCTCTCTCTCTCTATTATTGTTCAACTGTAATCAATATAAATTTATAAAAGTTCATGAAATAAAAGCCATCACAATTTATGATTCTAGTAAAATCTACAAATAGTCTTTTAATTCGTGGACAACTGCAATCAGTTGATGGAAATATAATTCAATTAAAATTTTGAGTTGACTTGCCCATGCTTCCTTCCCTTTCTTTGCGCTTTATGTTTCATTTAAAGAAAGAAATCTCTATTTTTTGGGGATAATAACTCCCTATAAAGTCTTCGCATTTAATATTGTGATATTTGAACTACAATTATTGCTGCTTTTAACAAATGTTTTAAAATGTTATCCATAGTATTAACAACAGATCGAAAGTTTGCATTGGTGGAAACCTGATCGTACTCTTTCGAAAACATGAAATTTGGATTAAAGAAAGAATGGAAGTCCATGAGCCCTTTTCGAATGAGAGGAAAATCTGCTACTCGTTTTTGTTTGTTTCCAAAAGCAATGTCAGCTACTTATGGTCCAGGGAGAGCACCAGTATATCTCAATGTGTATGACTTGACACCCATGAATGGATATGTCTACTGGGCAGGTTTTGGTATTTTTCACTCCGGTGTGGAAGGTAAAGTTATGTGTGCATTATGATGCATATATTCTTTCCAATATATGTCATCTTCTCTCTGAATTTTAACTGCATCTTTTCTGCTATTGGATTATGAATATTTTGATGTATTTGTTCAATGCTTTCTATTGCTGGTAGATCAAATAAATTAAAAATCTGCTAGCATAATGCATAAATAATTTGATAACCTTTGGAGTTTTGTGATTATAAAAGAGAAGAAAAGGGTTGGAGTAGGGCATGTTGGTTTTATTTAATTGTGGTCAAGGGTAGATTTATGTAGGGCCAGAAGGGGCAATGTTGTTGTATAGTTTCTTAATGAGCAATTTGAAAAAATCCCACATGGATTAGGAGCTATAGTGAGTGTTGTATTTTGGGTTATAAATAAAGCCCTTTCTTACACTTTGAAAGTATCCCAAAATTTGTATATCTTTCTCTCTTTTGTAAAGGTAATTAATTAGCTCAATTTTTTCCAATTAGTTGTAATTTTTGAGTTCATTCAATTTTAAGATAGTAAAAGTGCTCAACGATGCCCAAGGACATAAGTAACATTTATATCAAATTTTGTTAAATTTTTAGTGTTTTTGTTTTTCTGCTTTAAAATTTTGTTTTAATATCTGTTTTAGTTTCTTTTAACATTATATTTTCAATAGCATTATTTTGTTGGGCTAATTTGAATTCTATTCATTTAAATCATAGTATTTGTGAATAATAACTACTTAAAATAAGAAAAATATACTCGATTTTCTCAACAATTGGTATCAGAGTCTAAGGTTTCTACCTAGGTATTTGTTTGTATTTCGTTTGTTTGCTATTGGAATATAGTTGTTAGTTGTTGTAATTTGAAGAAATGACGGAAGAAAAGTCTCCCTTAAACAAAGGCTTCATCCATATCAAGCAGAACAATTGTGATGAATGCAAGGTTCGAGGTGGAGAAGTTTAATGGAATCGGTCATTTCGACATGTGACAAGGCAAAGTTCTAGATGTTTTATTTCAACAAGGTCTAGACATTGTCATTGAAGAAGAGAAACCAGATGGAGTATATGAAATCGAGTGAAAAAATATCAATCGATTGACATGTGGAATAATCCGTACGTCTCTCAAGAGAACAAGAGTATGCATTCATAAAGGAAACATCCGCAAGTAAGTTGTGGAAGGTGTTTGAGAAGGGAAAAAATCAAAAATATCTTCGAGGTTTTCAATATCTTCAGAAATACCCTTAATGTTTAAAAAAAATTACAATACCCCTGAGGTTTAAGATATCTTCAAAAATACTCTTATTATTTAACAGAAGCATAAAAAAGCCGTGAAAAATCACATCAATATCTGAAAAGTCTTTTCTACTCCTGCCTATATAGTTTTTTAAATATTATCGTTCAGAATATTATCGCAAATACCTTTCAAGTTTTTCTTTTCTTCAAAAATATCCTTGTTATAATAATTAATTTAACTTTATCAAAAATACCCCTACTATAATAATTAATTTAACTTCATTAAAAATACCCCTGCTACAATAATTAATTTAACTTCATCAAAAATGTCCCTGTTACAATATTTAATTTATCTTCATAAAAAATATCTACCTCTTAATAACACGATATAAAATATTTTTCAAAAATACACCTGAAGATAAATTAAGTTAACAAAGCACACAATATCAAGTTAAATATTTTTGGAAAATATTTTATATCGTGTTATTGAGAAGTAGGAGTATAGTAGGGACATTTTTGATGAAGTTAAATTAATTATTATAGCAGAGGTATTTTTGATAAAGTTAAATTAATTATTATAGCATAGGTATTTTTAAAGAAAAACAAAACATCAAGGGATATTTGCGATAATATTCTCAACAGCAATATTCAAAAAGTTATATAGGTTGAGGTAGAAAAGAATTTTTCTGATATTGATGTAATTTTTTACAACTTTTTTATGCTTATGTTAAATAATAAGGACATTTTTGAAGATACCTTAAACCTCAAGAGTATTGTAGTTTTTTTTAAACATTAAGGGTATTACTGAAGATATTGAAAACTTTGGGGGTATTTTTGATTTTTTTCCCACGGGAGTGATATATGTATAGGGGTGAAATTACCATTTTACCCCTAATGTTAAATGGAAATATAACGTTGACAACGTTTGTAAGCATTTTTGATATTAAATAAAACTTAGGGGTAATTTTGAAAAAACACAAAACCTCAGGTGTATTTGTGATAATAATCCGTTTGAGAACAAGTTCATGAAGAAGAGCGGATAGAATCGACTCTATTTATAGAAGACGTTCTGTTTTGATTACCTTCTAAGTACCACAATAAACGACCATATTATTGCTTTTAATCAATTAATAGTAGATTTGTTAAATATGGATGAAACTTTTAAAGATAAAGATTTAGCCTTGATGTTGTTAGCTTCACTTCCTGATGAGTTTGATCACCTTATTACGAGCTTACTCATTGGGAAGGATAAAGTATCTTTTGAGGAAGTTTGTACTGCTTTGTATAGTTATGAAATTAGAAAGAAAGATGAAAAAGAAAGATGAAAAAGAAAGCAGGGATGAAGTAGCAGAGACACTGTTTGTAAGAAGGCGTCTGCAAACTCAACAGAAAGAAAGAGATACAAATCTCATTCAAAAGGAAAGCTTGGTAAAAATGAATGTGCTTTTTGTCATAAAAAAGGCCATTGTAAGAAAAACTGTCCAAAGATACAGAAGAAAGGAAAAGTTGTGCCGTCTGATGCATGTGTAGTTGAAAGCAATTCAAATTCAGATTTTGCATTGGTTGGTTCGTTAACAGTATCCCATCCTGGTGATTGGATTTTTGATTCAGCGTGTACCTTCCATATGTCTCCTAATAAGGAATGGTTCTTTAACTTTGAAGAACTAGATAGTGAAGTTATTTTCATGGGTAATGATTATCCATGCAAAGTTTTGGGGATCGGTACAATTTGTTTGAATAATCAAGATGGTTCAATCAGAGTCTTAACGGATATTCATTATGTTTCAGATATGAATAAGAATCTCATTGTTGTGGGTGTCTTAGAATCAAAAGGCTTCATTGTAATCATATAAAATGGGGTATGAAGGTTACTTCTGGAGCACTTGTGGCAATGAAAGGTGTTCGGAGAATAACTTATACTAGTACCTTGGTAGTACGGTTATTAGGATAGCATTAGCAGCAGTTTCAGAGGAAGAAAAAGATTTAGAAACTACTAAGCTATTGTATATGCGTTTGGGACATGCTGGTGAAAAAGCTTTACAGATTCTTGTAAAGCAAGACCTGTTAAAAGGCACGAGAATTGACAAGTTAGAATTCTGTGAGCATTGTGTATTGGGGAAGTAGAAAATAGGAAGTTTTGCCACTGCATTCTATAATACAAAAGGCATCTAGGATTACATTCATACGGATGTATGGGAGCCAACAAGAACTCTATCCACGAGTTGCAAACATTATTATGTCATTTTCGTTGATGACTTCTCGAGAAGAGTTTGAGTGTATCTCATGAAAAAGAAGGATAAAGTGTTGGGAATTTTTCTCAAATGGAAGAAGATGATCAAGACTCAGACTTGTAGAAAGATCAAGCATCTGATTGAGTTCATAAATGATCTATTTATGAAAGTTTGTGAAGAAGGGATAGTGCGACACTTCACTATTCGAAAAACACTACAACAAAACGGAGTTGCAAAATGTATGAACCGAACTTTACTGAGGTTGTAACGTATGCATGTCATCTTATCAACTGTCTACCATCATCTGCTCTTGAAGGCAAAACGCCTATGGAGGTATGGCCTGGAAAACTTGATAGAGATTAAGATTTCTTACATATGTTTGGTTCTATTGCATACTACCATGTAACAGAATCGAAGTTGGATCCAAGAGCAAAGAAAACTAATTTTTTAGGAATCGTCTTTGGTTTTAAGAGATATCGTCTATGGTGCCTTGAAACGAAAAAGATAATCTTCAGTAAAGATGTTACCTTTGATGAATCTACTTTGTTGAAAAAGGTAATTGAGAAAATCGATGACACTTTGCAGCAGGTGGAGTTTGAAAGCCGAATCGTTGACCCAGTTGGTGGAGATAAGATAGAAGCTGATCCTCCGTTGGCAGAAGATGAATCAGATGAAAAAAAAGTTTTAACTCAAGAACCTCCACAGCAGCAAGAAGAAAGTGTAGTTGATAGGCTACGATGACAAAATGTCAAGGTGCCTGCTCGATATAAAGATATGAAAGATCTACTTGCTCAGTTTAAAGATACAATGGCCTATCTACTTTCAGTTGTGCATGATGATGTTCCTTCCACATAGAAAGATGCAATCAGAAGTCTTGAAGTTGAAAGATGAAAGAAAGCCATGGATAAAGAATTATTGTCCCTTTAGAAGAGTAAGACACGGAAGTTGACGTAACTACCTAAGGGCAAGAAGGTAATTGGTTGCAAATGGGTATATGCAAAGAAAGAAGGACTTCCTAACAAAGATGGTGTTTGCTACAAGGCAAGGTTGGTGGTTAAAGGTTACGCTCAGAAGAAGAGAATTGATTATAATGAGATATTTTCTTTAGTTGTAAAGCATTCTTTAATTAGAATTTTGTTGGCCTTAGTAGCACATTTGGATTTGGAACTAGTTCAATTTAATATGAAAATCATGTTTCTACACGGTGACTTGAAAGAGGAAATCTATATGTCTCAGCCATAAGGGTTTAATGTTGCTAGTAAAAAGAATTGAGTTTGCAAGTTGAACAAATTGTTGTATGGATTGAAGCAATTTTCGAGACAGTGGTATAAATGATTTGATCAATTTATGTTGCAACAGAAGTACATTGAAGCACACATGATCATTGTGTGTATTTTTGCAAGCCATAAGATGAGTCTTTCATCTATCTTTTATTGTATGTCGATGATATGTTGATTGCATCAAAGTGCCAAGAAGAAATTAAGGGATTGAAGGCTCAACTAAGTAAGGAGTTCGAGATAAAAGATCTGGTAGAATCCAAGAAGATTATCGACGTGGAGATAAATAGAGACAGGAAAAAGAGGAAGCTTTGTTTGAACCAGAGTCAATATTTGAAGAAGGTGCTACAGCGTTTTGGTATGAATAAACAGACAAAACTTGTTAGTAATCCGTTTGTTCTTCATTTCAAGCTTAGTGCTCAATTGTCTCTTAAGATTGATGCAGAACGAGAATACATGGTAAAGATACCGTATGCTAATGCGATTGATAGCTTGATGTATGCAATGATGTATATGAGACTTGACATTTCACATGCGAAATGGTGAAATTTCAGGTCTTGTATACATCTTCATCCAATTTGAAGATAGTGAAAATGGTCAATGACGCCCGAGGATATATGTAACATTAATATCGAACCTCGTTAAATTTTTGGTTTTTTATTTTTCTGCTTTAAAATTCTGTTTTAGTTTTTTTTAGCATTATATTTCTAATAGAATTATTTTGTCGAGCTAGTTTGAGTTCTATTTATTTAGATCATAATATTTGTGAATAGTAATTATTTATAATAGGAAAAATATATCCTATTTTTCCAACAAATATCTTCTCTCATTTCTTGATAAAGAAACTTTTAGATATAATATATGTGGAATTATATACAAATTATAGACCTGTGTCCTTGGATTTTAAATTTTAAGTTTTTATGATTCAAGAACTCATTATAAACTCAATAATTTGAACATATCTATACTAAAATGAGACTCATAGAATGTCTTTTTTCAACGAGAAACAAGTCGTAATTGAGAAATAACTATTTTTTGTTGTTTATATGATGCCTCTCTTGACTTCAAATCCTAGATCTACCACTCATTTTGATACTAATTATCATATAAAACATGGTTACTCAGTTGTAAATTCAAGATGTTTGCTGGTTAATTATAGAATTGGTTTCTTCATGTAATGCGAATGAAACCAAGAAAAATCTGGGATAATTGACTATTTGATTCTTGCCCTTGTGAATTCTGTAGCAGCTTCGATAACCTTTACCTTTCCTTTACACTACTAGAATAAATTTAAGATATTTTAACCGTTTTGCATACAATTTTTCAGTTTATGATATAGAATATGCGTTTGGAGCACATGAGTATCCTGCAAGTGGTGTTTTTGAGGTAGAACCTCGGCAGTGTCCAGGCTTTAAGTTTAGGAAGTCAATATTCATTGGGACAACATGCTTGGATCCATTTCAAGTTAGAGAGTTTATGGAACGTCAGTCTGCAAACTACAACGGGGATACATATCATCTGATTGCTAAGAACTGTAACCACTTCTGCAATGATATTTGTTACAAGCTAACTGGATTATCTATTCCAAAATGGGTTAACAGAATGGCAAAAATAGGTATTATTCATAATCCTTGCCCTTTTGAGATAATGGCAAATTTATTTCACCATTTGTTCTGAAGTGCCCCTCTGAATATATTTATAGAAATTCCTCTTTGAAACTTTGACTAGTTTTACTTTTTCCAGTGTTCTCCGAGCTATTTTATTTGTATTAAGTGGATACAAATGAACACTTAGGTCACTCTATCAAAGAAAAAAAGGACAGTTTAGTCACTTATGAATAATATTATATTATTTTATTAATAAAATATTTTAAAAGCGAACTTAATGGGGCAAGATAGTTATTTTATTTTAACAGTTTAAAATTAAATTTAAACATTATAATATTTTCTTTAATTTTTTTTGGTCAACTGTCTTTTAAAATTGTATTTTATGGAATTTTTTATATTTTTGGGATATTTTTTTGTATCATGTTTTTCTATCCAAACACGATACCTATAGAAAACAGGATACATAAAAGTGTCCAAAAAATACATAAAATTTCATAAAGTATAAAATTTTAAAGAACATTTTATTAAAAAAATAAAATAAAAATTCTACTATTTAAATTCAGTTTTGAATTGTTAAAATAAAATGACAATTTTATCCCAATTAAATTCATTTTTAAAATTTTTTATTAATGAAATAATATTTTATTGTTCAAAAAGTGATTAAGTTGTTTTACATAAAGAGTGATCTCTGTGTGCTTTGTAAAAATAAAGTGATTAAGTTATACCAATGATAGAAACAAAATGGCTCCTTTTTTATTTTTTATTTTTTGATAATAGTCTCCTAGGGTACTTAATCCTCAATAACCAAAACATATCAAAGCAAAGTTCTGAGAAACCAAGCTGCCGTAAGAAGTGTACCATTACCTTGCTTTCGAAGACACCAAAAGGCTTTATTATACTATTCACCTGTTTTGATTATTTTATGCATTGAAATTAGCCTACCATGTGGTACTAATACTCAGAACTTGTCCTAACTACTGTTGCTTGGTTTTTGTTTTTTTTTTGTTGGTTAGGCAAATATTTTTAGGCCATCTTTAATTTTACAATGTCTTTTCTACTACTTCATCTGTGCAATGAAGTGCTTATCATTTTCTACTCTGCATCTATGCAGAGAAAAGTTGCTCCTTGCCTTAACATCTCCCCTTTGCATCAATAGACATGTCTTGTACACATTTGAAAATACCTGCATTTTTAACACAATCTAATGCAGAAAATCTCAGGGAAGACCAATATTTAAAAACATAAATAACGCCTTTATGAAAGACGAAAGAAACAATGATACTCTATATTGCAAGCATTATCAAAATAACTGTCTTCTGACAGGCTCTGTTTGCAACTGTATTCTTCCGGAAGCCCTTAAAATATCTGCTGTTCAGCACAACCCTAATTATGAGCTATACGATAGTGAGAAGAAAAGCCTGAGGGGTGCTTTCAGTTGCCTGTCTTCCATCTCACTGCGGCAGAGGCAATTAACATCATCATCATTACTTCTGCAGTCTCCATTGAAGGGATGCTTGCCACCATGGGAATTGAGAAGGTCAAGCAACGGCTCCTTGAAGGAAAGGTAAAGAAAACAAGTGTTGCCAAAGCCTCATCGTACATCCATGGCCATTTGTTTATAGTAACAAACTTCCATAAGCTTCATGAACACGGTAGAGTATTAAAGTTTTTAATTGCCTATCTGCTATTTGCCATGTTCAAATTTTTATTCACCAAGGTTACTAGTGTGTTAAATTAAGAAGAAGCTGACCAGCTTTCTCTCCTTTCTTTATTTGAGTAGGCTTTGGGCTAGGCAATGTGGTGGGTAAGTGGCATAATGGCATAAGGTTTTAGTCACTTGTAGTCTGTAAATTCCACATTGTTATTATTTTTGGAGTGAAAAACTCGGAGCTAGAATAATCTTAATTTTGAGGTGTGTTCTAACTAGTTAATTATTCAAGATTTCATTAATTTTTAGGGATGATTGTGTTAGAAACTCAGATGCTCTCAGGTCTGTAAAATGGAATGACTGAAATCTTTTTTTTAGGTACCAAACTTGGTTCATTTGATCTTTAATTTACAATAATTTCGTAACTTTTAAGGTTACAAATATTCTATTTTTTTAGCTAATAGAAGATACTGATCTCATTTACGTAGCATATGTTACATTGTGAATCGTATGTGTTCCTTATAGAAAAGTTAGTTAATTGATTATGTTCTGCATAAGTTGAATAACTTGAATAAGTAGATAGATCTATTTTGTAAATGAGTACTTTGCCACATAAGTTGAAGTAAGTTACCCTAGTATGGAAGCAAGCATTACTCTAAGGAAGTTATGTATCAAATTACGATGTACCTCATGTTGCCACTCCCACAGGCTGAACAAGATGGAAAATTTGTCTCGGTTGAAATAGCTGAAAGGTAAATTCTTAATGCATATACAAGTCAACGGCGTCAATATTCTTCATAAATAGATAACTTTTACAACAAAGATACAAATGCCAAAGAAGGGCAAATTTGACCTAGAAGCATCACTACACGAGGTCAAAGTCACAAATGCCAAGAAGGGCAATTTTGCATCAAATCACAAACCCAGCAGCACCAAAACCCTATCACAATGTGGTTGGTTCTTATCCTGGATCTTCAATTCATGGATACTGGTATAATTAAAAAGGATCCATTTCATATCATAATAGCCACGAAAAAAGATCTCCACTTGTTACCCCCATAAGCAGCGTTGCACCATAATTAAAATGTACATTTTCAACTTATGTGACCATAAAGAACAACTCAACACGTATAAAATCACACAATGATATACAGATGGAGAGTCTAAATTAGCATCAACCTAAATACCCTGCAGGAACGAGAAAGAGAGAATTCAGATGTGCAGATACAATGTTTGGACCAAAAAGGGTCTTAGTGGCACACTGAGACATAGACACTGTAAAACATTGGAACTGATGGTTGACAACAGAAACCCACCAGATTGTAAAAACACTAATTAATTAGCCATGTCTTCCATAACCAAGAGAATTACACGTCCATAATGGGACATCATAGACTATTTGAACTAAATCAAGATACCCCACTGCTGTGTTTGTGATTCATGAAGAAATAATAGAAAAATCTAAGGAACTCAATGCTACTAGATATGATTGGGAGCGAGATCAAGTTAGTATCATTCTTCTTTCTGATGCAAAATACTAGGCAGGCTATTATTACCATTGAGAGCAGCATGGTATATCCGTTTTTCAGCTAGTCCAATATCTGACATGATCAAATTACCCTGCAGCAAAGAGCAGCACTCGAACCAAATAATCAAAATTTCACAGTAACTACATAATAGAAACAAGACAAAGGTTTAGCTACAAGCATCATCCAGGGTACTTCAAATGGTTTTTTGGATGTATCGAGAATTTACACGTAAGGTGAGCTGAAATATAAATGTTTTGACGTTCTTTGCCTTTTTCTTTTGGTCCTTTTTATTTATTATTACTATTATTTTGTTTTCTACTTCACCAACGATAAACTGACAGATCATCAGAGCATTGGACATGGTTTTCAATTCAAGAGCAAAACAAAACTTATTGACCCAAAACCCAATATTAAACCCTTCCACTCTTCAGCTTCTTTTATATTAACTAAGTTTCCTTAGTTATCTGCGTGAGAAGGAAGCCGCCAGAGAAAGAAGAAAAACTGAATTGCAGCACAGAGCAGTAAAACGCCTCTTTTTTTCCAATTTGCTTCTTTAATTCTCTTACCATCACTATCAAATCTGAGAAGCTGTAAAAATGAAAACAGATCGAAGAAGCTATCGTTGGTGGTGTTTGTGGTAATATTTGATTTAATAACAAGTTTGTTAATTTATCTTGTTATATATTATCAATAAATTAGAGGGGATATTTTCTGGATGTATTTTGGATTTTGGTATAAGTTGTGAAACTCTCTCAAAATTAGTGTTTGTATCTTCATTTGATTATTAGAAAATTTTCCTCGGTGTGTCGTCGTCCTTAAGAGTAGACTTTTCATATTGAAAAATTAAACCACTTAAATCATTGTGTGCCATTAATTTTCTTACTGCTTATTATTTTGTTGTTATCCATTATTATATATTTGTGCAACTAAAATTGGACTCAATCTTCGCTTCTGCAAGTGCTATTCATAACATCGCATCAAAATGGAGTAGCAGAACGTATGAATAAGACTCTCTTAGAAAGAGCTCGTTGTATGCTCTTTCAAGCTGACTTGGATAAATCCTTTTGGGCTGAAGCTTGTAACCATGCCTGCTATTTGGTGAATCGGTCTCCATCAACTGCAATTGAGTTGAAGACTTCGTTTAAGGTATTCTTTGGTACTCCTGCTAATTATTCTGATTTGAAATTTTTTGGTTGTCTTGCTTATGCTCATGTTAATGATGGTAAACTTGAGCCTAGGGCATTGAAATGCATATTTTTGGTGTATCCTTCTGGGGTGAAGGATTATAGATTATGGTGTGTTGAACCCAAATCACCTAAATTTTTGATTAGCAAAGATGTTAAGTTTGATGAGTTTTTCATGTTGTAAAAGAAAAAAGAGTCTATTGTTACAGATAAAGACCATGGTGTTAGCGAGAAGGTGGAGCTTGAGAGTGGAGCTCGAGAGTGGAGCTCCAAGTCAAGTACAAGAAGGCACTTCAGATCATTCATCTGTGGATGAGATAGATGATTCTGCTCATGATGTAGCAGAAGAGCAACATGAGCAAGCATACAGTATTGCTAAGGGTAAAAGAATAAGAGAGATTCGACCCCCTCAGAGGTACGCAGATGCAGACTTAGTTTCTTTTGCATTATCTGTGGTAGAGTCTATTGAGGTGCATGAACCTTCTAGTTATCATGAAACTGTCACTTGTGATGAGTTTGTTCAGTGGTTGGTTGCTATGAATGAAGAGATTGAATCACTTCATAAGAATCATACTTGGGAATTGGTGAAACCACCTAAGGGTCAAAAGATTGTTGGAAACAAATGGATCATCAAGAAAAAGGAAGGTATACCTGAGGTTGAAGCAACTAGGTTCAAGGCACGTGTTGTTGCAAAGGGCTATTGTCAGAAGAAAGGTATTGACTTCAATGAAGTATTTTCACCTGTTGTGAAACATAGCCCTATTCGTGTGTTGCATTGTTTGACATGGAATTAGAACAACTTGATGTCAAGATAACATTCTTACATGGTGAACTTGAGGAACAAATATATATGCGTCAACCAGAGGGGTTTGTTATTCCAGGTAAGGAAGATCATGTTTGTTTATTGAAAAAGTTTTTATATGAGCTAAAGCAATCTCCTAGGCAGTGGTATAAGCGGTTTGATTCTTTTATGATTGATCATGGTTACTCTAGGAGTGATTATGATAGTTGTGTTTATCATAAAAGATTTCATGATGGTTCATCCATTTATTTGTTGCTTTATGTTGATGACATGCTTATTACTTCTAAGAATAAGTCTGAGATTCATAAATTAAAGTCTCAACTTAATGGTGAGTTTGAGATGAAAGATTTGGATGCACCGAAGAAAATTTTGGGCATGGAAATTTACAGGGATAGACAAGCGGACAAGTTTTATTTGACTCAGAAAAGTTATATTGAAAAAGTTCTTGAACACTTTGGTATGAAAGAGTCTAAACCTGTGAGTACGCCGTTAGTTGCACATTTCAGAATTTCTTTGGATTTGTCACCACAGTCAGAAGAAGAAGAGCGGTACATGTCTCAAGTTCCATATGCTAGTGTTGTTGGTAGTTTGATGTACGCTATGGTTTGTACTCGTCGAGATATTTCACATGCAGTTAGTGTTGTCAGCAGATATATGGATAATCCTGATAAGGGTCATTGGCAAGCAGTGAAATGGATACTTCGGTATTTGAGAGGTACATCTAATTTTGGTTTGGTATATGATGGGAGTTCTAATACTGGTTGTAGTGTTATTGGTTATATGGACTCCGATTATGCTGGTGATCTGGATAGAAGAAGATCTCTGATAGGTTATGTCTTCACTCTTTCTCATTATGCCATTAGTTGGAAGGCTACTTTACAATCTATAGTTGTTTTGTCTGCGACAGAGACAGAATATATGGCAGCAGCAGAAGCAATGAAAGAAGTCATTTGGCTTAGAGGTTTGGTTTGTAATTTGGGTTTACATCAGGATACTTCTGTTGTATTTTGTGATAGTGAGAGTGCGATACACTTGACTAAGAATACTATGTATCATGAAAGAACCAAACACATTGATGTCAGATATCACTTCGTTCGTGACATTGTCTCTCAGGGTGCTATTGTTAATAAAATAGTCACTATAGAGAATCCAGCTGATATGTTAACCAAACTAGTTCCATTTAACAAGTGCAAGCACTGTTTGGACTTGATTGGTGTTTGTAGAAGATAATCACCCTTCGAGGCTTTGGACGACGGTTATTTGGTAATCCAAGAAATTTCATTTGAAGAATTGATTTTCTGTTTTGAGCCAAGGTGAAGATTTGTTAATATAATGGCCCAAAACAAAACTTTTTGGCCCAAAACCCAATATTAAACCCTTCGACTCTTCAGCTTCTTATATATATATATTAACTAAGTTTCCGTAGTTATGTACGTGAGAAGGAAGCCGCCAGAGAGAAGAAAAACTGAATTGCAGCAAAGAGCAGTAAGATGTCTCTTTTTTTCGGTTTGCTTCTTTAATTCTCTACATTATCACCATCAAATCTGAGAAGTTGTAAAAGATGAAAACAGATTGAAGAAGCTGTCGTTGGTGTTGTTTGTGGTAATATTTGATTTAATAACAAGTTTGTTAATTTATCTTGTTATATATTACTAGTAAATTAAAGGGGGATATTTTCTGGATGTATTTTGGATTTTGGTATAATTTGTGAAGCTTTCTCAAAATTAGTGTTTGTATCTTCATTTGATTATTAGTAGATTTTTCTCAGTATGTCGTCGTTAGTAGAGTAACTTTTCACATTGAAAAGTTGAACCACTTAAATCATTGTGTGTTATTAATTTTCTTACTGTTTATTATTTTGTTGTTACTTATTATTATATATTTGTGCAACCAAAATTGAACTCGATCTTCGCTTCCACAGGTGCAATAAGTGGAGTAATCTTTGAGAATATCAATAGTCTCCGACCCAAAAGTGGTGGTGCTATAACTAACCAGCAACGGCCAAAAAAAAAAGTGTACATTAAAGATCCTCAAAATTACAAGATTATAAATTCAAGGGAAACCACACACCTCATTAGCCATCATTTTTCTAACATTATTAGCATAAAATTATCATCCTTCTCTGTTGTGTAGGGTAGTATAAAGGTAATCGAATCACCTCCAGGTGGTTCACAAATTCACATAGAAGGAAAACCACGTGCCGCATCTGAAAAACATAAAGAAAAATGTAATATAATAAAAACTATGGTATAAATTAAAAAGTACGAAGGATTGTCAAAAAAGAATGAATCACCGTTCAAATTTGTTATAACATATGTTTAATAAACAGAATAACATAAATCTATTACCTTAAAAAAAACATAACTCGTAAATCTATTTTATAAAGATAATTTAACTTGTATTATTTTTTTTTTAAGATAATAAATTTTTATTATTTTTTAAAATTTTTAATATCCTATCTAATGTATTCACTACAAGATATTTTCATTAAAAGTAGTAACATAGGCCACACTTTTTCAAATTAAAAATATACAATATTCTGGTTCCTTTTTATTATTATAATTGTATCATTGTTTAATTCTAATATCTCTTTTTTTCTATACTTTTAATTATCACACATTTAATTCTATTACTTTTTTTCTATACTATTTGGCTTTAACATGAAATAAAATAAAGTTCTTAGCCATTACTTAGAACAAAAAAAACAAAGGAATTAGTTTAAATTTTTTTAATAATATTTTAATTGATTTGGGCATTTTAAACAATCAGAAAATAAAACGAATTAGGAACATGGTTTAATTAGCCGCTTATTGTAGTTTTGATTGTAGAAGTTCAAGTTGATCTCAAATTTTAAATTAAATTTATTAAATTCAAAAAATAATGTGACAAGTCATAAGGAAAAAAAGAAGTAATGGAATTAAAATGTGAAAATAAAAAAGTAAAAAGAAGAAATCATAATAAAAAAGTAAAGGGGCGAAAGTATAAAAATAAGGACAAGTCCAGGGAAAATTTGTGGACTTTTGTAACCATTGCGCACTCAAATGTGATTATAGAGGCAATACCTAAAAGTAAAATGTTTCTTAGAGATTGTTGAAACTTTTCACAAAAATAGACCCTCCGAACCTGAGCAGCCTTTGGGTCCTGTACAGCTGCTTCAGCAAGCCGAAGGCATGGCCCCAAGCAAGAGTTGGACATGTAATAAAACTTACATGACCGTCTAATAGATTCCATTCTAGCAAATTTGGACATTGATAATAAGACTTCAGTATAAAATTAACACACTATCTGAAGATTTTAAAATGAACATTTTTTTGCTAATGTTTAAAGAACAAACCATATAATTTCAATCAGGATGATTCCTCAATCAATATAGAAATACATATTAAGAATTAAGAACAATGTTCCATTATTTTCAGGAAGTTAATATATACACACACTACTTAGCTTTAACTTTTGAACCAGAGGGTATGATTTTACGTGAGAAACACATACCCCAGATATTGAATCCCAAGCAGGATTGAATCTATGTTAAGGATATCTCAGAAGCACCGGAAGCAGTGGAGCTTTAGCTAAGAAAGCACCTGTCTTAAATGGTAGGAGAAAATTTCCATTTGTAGTCGTGCCTTCTGTAGTCAATACAAGATAATTAAAGTAAACATTGGTTATTAGTTAACTAGAAAAGCTAACAAGTGCATTGATAACTAGTTTCAGTTACGCTCAAAAGTCATGAAAACATTGCATCACCTTAATGGACTGACCTGGAAAAGGCATCATTATAGGAGCTGACTTGTTCTGATGAGCTTCGCAAACTCTTTCATTCAGTCACAATACCTAAAAAATAGTGTACAGATTAAAATCTAACTAACCAATAAATACTTGTCAGAAGTATTTAAGGACTTATATCGGAAAAACATATATTTCTTCATCAAATATGGGAAGCAGACAACTTTCTTGCCAGCTAAGTAGCATGGGGAATTATGGTTATGGAGGGAAACAAACATGGCTAGAATGGTTTAGACCATGCTTCTCATATTTCTAAGGTCTCTTAAATGTCACCTTGTAAGACATCTAACTAGATACGGATGAACCAATCGAAGTATTAACAGTAAATGAAATGAACAGATACATACTATGGTTAACTACCAGCAACACCCTTGAAGTCTGATGATTTTGATTCCCGTTGAACATATACACAACCAAGGCATTTTCTGTCAAGAAACATGAATTAATATTTCAATTCCCAAACTACTTCTTCAAACTATTCCGTATGCACGCTAATAACAAGACATTAAAGAAAAACCTACTAACTTACGGGATGGAAAAAACTAAAATCAAGTAGCACTAAAGTAGAAATACGAATTTATCAACCTGATTAGCTCAACTTAAGGAAGGTTCGCCACTGATCTCTTCACCAATAAATTCCAAAATAATAGACAAGTTAGAACCAGAAGGGGTCAGCAAAATCACCAAGATTATGCATGTATTTAGTTTTAATTTCTCCAACACCAAAAATCTATTTTAGTACAACTTCTGCACTATTTTAATGCAAAAGTTGCACTATCCTTTTTTTTCATCTACAACTCACTATACTAAAACATCATACTAAATATATATTTTTTAGAATATTTTTTTATTTTTATTTAGTTAATCAATTCCTAATAATTATTATATTGAATCAATTAATTAATTTTATATAATTACTGTTAATATTTTTATATTTGAATAGTGTTATCATTTGAATAGTGTTGCACTATATTAACAGTATTATGCTATATGGACAGTGCCGTGTCAAATATAGGACAATAATGTTAATCGCGTTAATTTTAGTGGAAAATTTAGAGCTTCTTTGAAGCAACTTTTCGTGCAAAACTAGCAGTAAAATAATGAAATAGAACCTCTTTGGAGATGTAAATTTAGTTATCTTATCTCATGTTTTATTTAATTTTTTTAATTAATTTATGATATAATATTATCTCATTTAATTTAAATATTATTTCATCACATTTCATCTCGGTCTTAATAGACTTAGCTTTAACTATATGTTGTAATATTTTTTTTTCTTATTAAACATATATTATTAATTATCATTTATCATATTTTTTTATTATTTAAGTTCATTAAGGATAAATGAGATATCTCAATTAACACTGTTTCATTACAATCTTATCTCATTAAAAAATTAAGTAAGATAAAATGAGATAGATTTTAAAAATTAATGGATTGTCTCATAAATCTCATTAACATCTCATCTTAATTTATACCTTTAAGCTTGATATAAGCATGAAAACAAATTGAGTTGTTTATATAATTACAAATTACATGAAAACTAATTGTGTTCTTGATATAATTACAAATTACAAAACTTTATAAATGCTAGCTAAACAAACCTTGGCAACAAAGCTAGGAAAGGAAGAAGACATGTGATACAAGATATCCAAATATGATACATGGTCAGATATAATTGCACCAGGTCTTTTAGGCTCATCATGTCCATAAAAATTAGCCGAAGAAGTACCACAGAAAAAAGATGTATGATACACTAGGTTCTTATAAATTATAAGACTTAAAGATGAAATTTAGGACGAAACCCTTTTTTAGCATAATTTTAATTTAATTTTTTAAGATAATTTCATTGTAAATTTTATACTTTTATTTTTTAGTAACATCGTATTATATGAATATGCTATTGATATTAATACAGTCTAAGAAATAAATGGTAAAAAAAACTTTAAAAAATTGTAGGTAGAGAGAGAAAATATATTTTACCATATATTCTATTTTTTCTTCTTTTTACTTTTTTTTTTATCTCTTTCTGCTTTATTTAATTTGTTAGTTAATAAAGCTTATAAAAGAATATATATTAGGAGGTAAGAACTAAAAAAGATATAAAAACTCTTTAATTATCTCAAGCTACCGTGGATAAACTAACATAGTTAATCTTTTAGGACTCGATTTGTCGATTAAAGAAAATAATGGGACTTAGTATGTAAGGTAACAATTTCAAGACTCAAATATTTTAAGCATAATTTCATAACTAATCCAATACTTTCCAAAGTAAAAAGTATATTTCAACACAAGAACCTTTTTAATTCATTAAACATAAATTAGAAGGCTATTCAAGTCTCAACGTGAGAAATTATATTTCATAGAAAGTAACGATCCTCAACCTTCCAATTTTAAAAAACAAAAAATATATCAATTAAAATCGAAAATAATATTAGTTTCAATACCTCAGTGGCTTCCTTAGTCTCATTATTTGGAATCCGATAAGTCTCTTGATCCAATAAAACCCTAAGACAAAAAGACAAAACTCTAGAGAAAAAACGTCCACACCGTACATTTATGGCTCGTCTTCACCCAGCCATATGAATATAATGTTGAAAATAAAACTTGTTTGAAGACCAAGATGCAGTCTAACTAAATTGAAGCCCAACTTGAGAAAGCTTCCATGGTAGTATGAGATAACTAATGGAGGTTGAGTTGGATTGTAGATAAGATAGTGGATTGTGTGTGGTGATTAGAGTGAGTGTTAGCTTTATATTGTGTAGTTTGTATTAATTCTATGATAGTATAAATATCTTGCATCATTTGCTATGTAATATATTTCAATCAAGTTTAAGAAATAAGAAGTATGAGTTTGAGAGTTTCTAAGAGTTGTTGCAAAATTGTTCTTGAATGTTAAGTAATTTTGATTCATAATATTCCAATAAAATGGTATCAAAGCAGAACAGTAGTTGAAAATATACATTATTGAATATCAAATCGAAGCTCTCGACGAGATGAATCTAACGTTGCTAGAATCATCCCGATCAGAGTGCATACGTTCTGTCATGTTCGGCAGGAAGGTGCTGTTACAAAGTGAGTAAAGTCATTGATTTGGAACCAAGTCTAGTAGAGTTGACCGACCTACTAACCAAGCCGTGATCGAGCCATAGAATCGGTAAATGTGCTATTTGATCAAGCTGTAGAGTCGTTAACCAAGCCATTGACTGAATCAAAGAGCTATTGACCAAGACGTCAAGCCTATTGATCGAGTCGTTGACCAATATGTTTGATTGTTGACCAAAGAGGGTTGACTTTGACCATTGATTGAAAAATTCTTGGACTTCTTCCCAAAGTTTTTCAGTGTTCTGAATTCATCTGTGTGATTAAATTTTGTAAATTCTTACTACATTGAGAGTAATGGAAAATGGAGGTTTGTCTTCGTTTCAAGTCTCAATACTCAACAACATCAATTACGATAATTAGAGTATCAAAATGAAATAACTTTTGGGTGTGCACGATGTATGAGAAGTTGTGGATAAAGGTTTTAGTGAGCCTGTAGAGGAAGCTACTCTAACTCAACCATAAAAGGATTATTTAAAGGATTGGAGAAAGAGAGATAAGAAAACTCTCTATCTCATCTATCAAGCCTTGAATGATGACAAGTTTAAGAAGATGGGATAAGCTTCAAACTTCTTTCAAAGAAGTAGCGAAAGTGAAGAAAGTTTGTCTTCAAACACTAAGAGGTGAATTCGAATCTTTACATATGAAAGCTTCCGAGTTTATTTTTGATTATTTTTCAAGAGTCATAATTATTTCTAATCAGTTGAAAAGAAACAGTGAGATGTTAGAAGATGTGAGAATAATTGAAAAGATACTTCGTTCTTTGGATCCCAAATTTGAGCATATCGTCGTAACAATTGAAGAAACTAAAGATTTGGAAGTAATGGCGATTGAACAACTTCAAGGATCGTTGCAAGCTTATGAAGAAAAGGCAAGGGATCAACAAACAACTCCTCAAGACGTAAATCAAGGAGAAGGAAGAAATCCAAGGCTATGAAAGAAATTAACATGGTCATGGTAGAAGCTGAGGCCAAGGACGAGGAAAAGGCCCCGGTTATGGAAGAGGTTGGAACTACAACAACAATTCCAACGCTAGCTATAAGAAAGGAGAAAGCTCATCAAGAGGTCGTAGGATAGGCAATTCAAACTGGAGGTATGATAAATCTCAAGTTTAATGTTATAATTGTTAGAAGTTTAAGCATTATGCTTCAGAATGTAGAGTTTTTAACAACAAGTTTGAAAAGAAGACCAACTATGCAGAAGCTAAGACTGAGGAGAAAGAAACTTTGTTCTTATCATACCAAGACACTGACAAAGGACACAAGAACACTTAGTACTTGGACACCGATGTAAGTAACCATATGTGCAATAGAAGAAGCATATTCATAGAACTCAACAAATTAGTAAATGGTCATGTCTCTTTTGGAGATAATTCAAAAATATCAGTTAAAGGGAAATGCAACATTCTTATTCTAGCAAAAGATAGTAGTCATCAGATAATTTCAAATGTCTACTATATGCACAATATGAAAAGCAATATCTTAAGTTTGGGTAACTCTTAGAAAAAGGCTATGATATTCACATGAAATATTGTAGTCTTTTTATAAGTGATGACTAAGGAAATCTAATTGTCAAGGTGAAAATGTCAAAGAATAGAATGTTTACGTTGAATATTCAAAATGATGTTGCAAAGTGTTTAAAGTCTTGTTACAAAGATGCATCCTAGCTATGGTATCTTTGGTTTAGGCATATCAACTTTGGAGGACTGGAGTTGTTGTCTAAAAGGGAGATGGTGAAATGATTACCACACATCAATCATTCAGACCAAATGTGTGAAGGTTGTTTCTTGGAAATCAATTCAGAAAGAGTTTTCAACTAAAACACCCCTAGTCATGAATTTTCATATCATAACTCAAAAATATATCTTCTTCTTTAGCCCTAACATTCTCTCTCGCTTCAAACGTCAATTTTCTCACTAAAATTCATCATTATCTTTAAAATTACTCAAATTTCTTCTCACTTTTTCATCTTTGATCATTATTTGAGTCAATATTATAGAGATTTTTTTCATTTTATATCAAGATTGCAAATTTGTGTATCCACATCCAACTTCATATTCTTCAAAAGGGGGTTTGCAAAATCAAAAGCAAGTGACCTATACAATCAAGATAATTACTAGGCTTTATTTCTTGGTATTTGAAGTGATTATTTTTTGGATCTACGTAGACAAACCCTAATTTGGATAAAGAGGGTGGAAAATAATGTATTTGATATATTTTAGGAAAAAATTTCGTGGATTTTATTTTTCATATTTAGAACTTGCAAGAAAATAGCACCAAAACGAAAGAATATTTAGATTTGATAAAGTTGCGAAGATTAACAAAAACTTTATTATAAAGATAAGACTTGATTTTGGGAAACATCCATTCCCTCGTTTAATAGATAAGATAACGGCTATAGGATAGAGATAATTAGTTCATTAAAAGCCTAAAGGTCACATTTATGGCCATAGTAAGATAATTTTATACTAATGTTCTTGATGTTGTGGATAATAAAACTATGATAAGGTGTGTGTTTATCCCATTTGGTGCATTTGATATAAATTTTTTTTATGGTATGGAAGATGTAAGCCAAGGGAAATACGAGGCTTATCTTAAAAATGTGGATTATGATGACATAATGTAAGCCTTAACAACTAAGGGGGGAAAGTGGTATATAGTAAATGGGAGACATAAATCATTTGATGTCAAAGACTTAAAAAATATCTATCAGATTTTGAAATACTTTATCTGCTTTAAATTGATGCCTATTACTCACTTTAGCATAATAAAAAGGGCTATAATACTATATGTCATACAATCCACAAACATAATGGATGTTTGGGCAATAATAAACCAAATGATCAAATTATCCGCCAATAATTTTTGAATAAGTTACTTTTTCCCTACCTCATCATAGCCTTATATGCTAAAGCTAGGGTGAAGTTTCCCTAAAGTGAGGTTTTGCTACAACCTGGTGACTTATTGACCCCAGACTACATGAAAAGCCTTATTAGTTGGACAAAAGCCACCCAAAAGAGTAAAACTATCACCTTCTCTTTAAAAGTATCAATTAAAGATCAAGTTCAACTATTGCAAGTAGAGGTAAAACATATGAAAGAATATCAAACCCAGCAACATGAATGGTTTAGTGGGCATATGGGTTTCAGGTTAAGTACATGCAACCTATCAATGAGATGAAAAGGTTTTAACTTTTCCAATCTGGATTGAACTATAGTTAATTTAAGGGAGTAATTGAGCCTCCTAAGTATGACTTTGTCTTTAGGCTGTTTGAACTTGAGAATGAAAAAGAACAGATGATATTGAGGACTAAAGCTCCAATTTTTGTCTAATTTATTTATGTATTTTTATTTTCATTTTTATTGTCCATTCTTTTGTTTTAATTTGATATATTTATTTTACTTTTATTTATGTTATTTTGGATAATGTTTATTTTATTTCAAGTTTTTAATTTTACATTTATTTGGTAATATATGATACATATGAGGTATATAGTGATTTTGTGTGTGATAGAACTTGAATTAGATAGTGGATGCAACGAGAGCAGTAACCACATTATCATACTTAATTACATTGTGTAATTACATTGAGGGTAAATTTTCTTTCTTTTTCTTATTTTTTCTTTATTTATATTTGAACAATGGAGACGGTGTAGATTCTAGATTGGGGTGAGGAAAAGGTTTCTTATGAAATTATGAATTTTAAATTTTCTCAAACATTCCTTTTATTCTTTAGTTGATTATGAACAAATAGGTCCAATACATTTTTTTGATACACAATTATTATGCTTTTAGTTCATTTTTGATGATTAATTAAGTCTTTATGTATTTTTTATTTGATTTCTTAAACATGTTCAAGGTTTGTTGTAAAAATTATTTCTATTCATAGTTTATGTTTCATGCTTGGAATGTTAAATTTGAGATGAACCTAAATTTGGAATCTTTGAATCAAATAGCAGTGACTACATTGTGAGATAATTAAGCCAATAGCGTTTTATTTTGAGTGATAATAACTACTCTTTTAAACACTTTTTTCTATGATTCTAAATTGATAAATGATCTCTATATATTTTGTATTCGATATTAGGATTTTAAAAAATCAAATGAAGTATCATTTACCTATTTTCATTACTTTGATTAAATAATTTAAATAGAAATTAAAAATGTGTGTCTATCTTCATTTCATGATTGACTTATAGTAAAAAATGGTACATATGAGGTTCCCTTAAAAGAAGAAGAAGTTATAATAGTCACTCACCATAATATATATACATGGGTATGTACTTAAAAAAATAGTATAATTAAATACTGGACCCTAAAATCTTAGAAGTAATGATATGGTTATTACAAGATAGTAGAAAATAACCCCTTGAAATTAATTGCATTTTAATTCTTTTATATATGTCTATTCTTAAAAAATAGCATAACTAAATATTATGAACCTAAAATCTTAGAAGCAGTGATATGACTATTGCAAAATAATAGAAAATAACCCATTGAAATCAATTGCATTTTCATTCATTTGTAGACACATACTTGATATTGCTTACTTAATGAGTTGGATTGAAGTATGATATGAGAAATATTACATCTTCATAATCCTAGCATTTGATTCTGTTCATAAGATCTATTTTATGACATTTGAGCTTTTTTCTTGCTTATACACATATGCGAATCTATTTTCTCTGTTCTTTAAATAACTTTTGTTCGCATATATTTTATTGAGTGCTTGAACTCATATGCTTGGTGTGATATTAAGATTGTATCTTGGGGAAATTATTGTTAATATGTTTCGACTAATGGGGCATGGATTTATGATGTGAAACTGATTTGCAATGTGTTAAGATGTTAGATGAACTTGAGCTTGACTTTTAATTATAAACGAAAAAGAAACTGGATCATGAGAAATTTTGTTGATTTAAGTTTGTAGTTTTATTATTTTTCTTTTTAGTTTTTATTTTGCTTGAGGACTAACAAAATATAGGTTTTAGGGGATTTGATTGACATTATTTTGATCTATAACTTATATTTTTAAGCGTTAATTTTATGTTTATTTTAGTAATAAGTTGTTTTGGAGGGTATTTTTGTGTTTTATAGGTTAATGTGCTTTTAAAAGAATCTTGGATGAACACGAGCGAAAAGAATGAAAATGGTGTAATAAATGGTAACTCAGATAAGTCGGAATGAACCAAAATATCAAAAATCAAGAAATTCATACGCATCGCAACTTAGACATAATTCATGCCACGACGAGGTATTCTGGGGTGGCATTTGGTGATTCTAAAAGTTCTATGCTCATTGCAGCCTAACAAATTCCATACTACTGTGCAAATATCTCGAGTTGCAACTAGAGATTCAATTTTTAATGCACACCGCAGCATAGATTAAAGCATGATGCGACCTAAGTGTCAAGACTTGTCAGAAATTCTAATACACATAAGAAACATATTTCACCCAAAACCTAACCTATAAATACATTTTAAACCTCTATTAAACTTTATACAACCTTACCAGCTATCAATAGTCGTATTTTACACTCCATAACACATAAAATAGAGAGAAAAACTCTCGATTATGAAGTATTTTTCAATGATTTGAGGAGGATGATCAACCAAATTAGAGATTTGGAATCACATATCAAAAAAAGATTTTTTTTTATTATTAGATTTTTTTCTTTGTAATCTGAATATGATTATTGTAATTAAATTAATTTTAATTAATTTAATTATAATGGGATAGTTTTTATATATTGAAAGAACAATTTTATGATTTAATTAAATAAAAGTTGACTTGTTCATATTTTTTGTATTTTTAGTTATAAATTAATCGTAGATCAAATCTTTATTTATAATTAAAAAATTTAGAACTAAGCATTAGACACATGATTTATGCTTAGTTATGTATTATGAATAAGAGTTTAATTTAATTTCATTGGTTTGTATTAAATTAGATGATTTATTTATTTTCCTTAGGTTTATTAATTAATAAATTTTAAGTCTGATCTAAAAAGTTATTGATTAATTGAAAATTGTAGAACTTATTATGATTATTGGGAAGTTTCCTATTTACAAAAAATCAATAATTTTATCATTTTATGAAAATCATTTAATTCATTCTTTCTATAAATAAATAGCAAGCTAATTATCCATATTCGTTCATCCATCTTTATTCGATTATATTTTAATTTCTTTATTTAAGTCATTTAATCATTTTAAAATTTACGATCTCTTTCCCAACCAACCATTATTAAAATATTAAGGATTATTTTTTAATTAATTTATAAAATAATTTAATTTTTTAAAATATTTATCAATTCTTTTATAAATCAACCTTGGGATAAACTTAAAATTTATGCATCAATTCTTATAAATAATATGTGGTAATCAACAAGTTGTATATGGAATCTTAAAAATGTCAAATTATTGTTTCTGTATTTTTGTATTTCTCTGTTCTCGTTTCTCTATACACGAGTATAGTATTTGTATACTAAGATAAGCGGAAAGTAAACTAATTACAACATTATTAATTTCAACTATTATTCTTGTCTGCCACTTTTTCTTGTTATCTGCCATAATTTACTGCACTGTTGTCTGCCACACAACTCAAATGCCAACACTCCTCCTCAAGGTGGTGTATATATGTCTCTTATGCCCAACTTGTCAAGTGAGTTGTAGAAGTTCTTTGCAGACACAGATTTTGTGAGTATATCAACCAATTGATCTTCTGATTTAACAAATGGAAGTTGAATAATTTTTTCTTCAAGATTCTGTTTGATGAAGTTCCGATCCACTTCAACATGCTTTGTGCGATCATGTTGGACTGGATTGTGGGAGATGGCAATGGCTGCTTTGTTATCACAAAATAAGTTCATTTCAGTGTTAGGAGCAACACCAATCTCGGTTAGAAGTTTTTTCAACCAAAGGAGCTCACATATTCCCTTGACCATTCCTCGAAATTCAAATTTTCGGCTAGATAAGGCAACTACCTTTTGCTTCTTGCTCCTCCATGTAACCAGATTACCCCCCACAAAAGTAAAGTACCCAGCAGTAGATTTTCTATCCTTGATATTCCCTGCCCAGTCTGAATCTGTATATCCAACGACTTCCAATTGACCATTCCTTGAAAACATAAGTCCCTTTCTAGGGGAGGATTTTAAATAACGAAGTATTCGTATGACGGCATCCATATGGTCTTCACTTGGGCAGTGCATGAACTGACTCACAACACTCACAGCATAAGCAATATCAGGTCGAGTATGAGATAAATATATGAGTTTACCTACTAACCGTTGATATCTTTGTTTATCTACTGGTACTTGGTCCACATATTCTCCGAGTTTATGATTTTGAACCATTGGAATATCGATAGGTTTACAATCTAGTAGTCCTGCCTCTGCCAGTAGGTCCAGAGTATATTTCCTTTGGGAAAGACATATTCCTTATTTTGATCTTGTTACCTCAATACCTAAGAAGTATTTGAGCCCTCCCAAATTCTTCATTTCAAACTCATTTGACAGTTGTTCTTGAAGCTTAGAGATTTCTTCTTTATCATCCCCTATAATGATCATGTCGTCTACATAGACTATAAGGGTTGTTATCTTCCCTGATCGATGTTTTAGGAAAAAAGTATGATCAGAGTTGCTTTGTTGGAAACCATATTTCTTCATTGCTGAACTCAACCTACCAAACCATGCTCGAGGTGATTGTTTTAGTCCATACAATGCTCGTTGTAATGTACATGCAGTTTCTTTTCCTGATGTAACAGTATATCCTGGTGGGATATCCATGTAAATCTCTTCTTCAAGATCACCATGAAGGAAGGCATTTTTTACGTTAAGTTGGTGCAATGGCCAATCTAAATTTTCCGCAAGAGATAACAAAACTCTAACGGTTTTTAGTTTTGCCACTGGTGAGAAGGTTTCTTGATAATCTATCCCATGTTTCTGTGTATATCCTTTTGCTACAAGCCTTGCCTTGTATCGATCAACTAACCCATCTGCTTTATACTTAATGGAGAAAATCCACTTGCATCCTACCATCTTCCTCCCTTGAGGTAACTCGCTTAACACCCATGTGTTATTCTTTTGCAATGCCTCAAATTCCTCTTTTATAGCTTGAGCCCATTTTGGATCAGATAAGGCTTCTCCAATACTACTTGGAATTTGTCACGAGGAGAGTGTTTGTGCAAATGCCCTGATAGGTTTTGATAACCTTTGAGTAGATACATAATTTGCTATTGGATACTTGGATTGTCGTTCTTCTCTTTCTGGGGAGTATCGATTTGGAGGTTTGCCTCGATTGTGTCTGAAAGGTAAAACATAACCAACAGATGTATCTATAGCATTAGTTTGTAAAGGTGTGATAGGATAACTTACCTCAGGAGTATTCTCAGTAGGAGGATCATTGGGTACTAGGGAGTTGAGTGGTACATCAACCACTTCATCTTCTGGAGATTCAATTACTACTTCAGCTTCAGTTCTTGGAAGTTCAAACTCGGGTCTCGATACTGGCTCCTCCATATGATTGGCACGATCCGAGTATGTTGGACTAGTGTCTAATATTTCAACATCAAGCCAATTTCGTTCTTCACCATAACTCTCCTCCTGAAGAGTGGAATTGGATACCGGTGATGGGAAAAACCATTCTGATTCGAGGAAAGTGACATCCATGGTAATATAGGTTCTTTTAGTAATTGGATCATAGCATCGGTAACCCTTTTTTTGTACTCCATACCCCAAGAATACACATCGGACAGCACATGGATCCAACTTAGTTCGTTGATTTTTATGGAGGTGGACAAAAGCAACACATCCAAAAATTCGGGGCGGAAGCATCAAAATAGTAGGCAAGGGAAAATGATCAGATAGCACCTTTAATGGAGTCTGAAATTGTAAGGTTTTTTTGGGCATATGATTCAGTAGATACACCGCTGTAGTAAAAGCATCACTCCAGTATTTATTAGGCATATGTGTACCGATTAGTAAGGCCCGAGTCGTTTCTAAAATATGCCAATTCTTCCTCTCCACAAATTCCATTCTCATTGTGGGGTTTGTGAACACGAGGTTTCATGGAGAATACCACGGTTGTCTAAGTATGTCCTAATTGTTGATTAACATATTCCCCTCCATTATCAGACCTAAGTATCTTAATTTTTTTCAGAAAATTGTGTCTGAACCATGGTGTGAAACAGGTGAAATGTAGCAAATACTTCATCTTTGTGTTTGAGAAGGTAAAGCCATGTCATTCGTGTACAATCATCAACAAAAATAACAAACCAATGATGACCCGATGACGTAATGACCGGGGAAGGTCCCCAAACATCAGAATGTACCAAAGCAAAAGGAGTCATACTTTTATTCATGCTCATAGGATAAGACGCCCTATGACTTTTTGCTAGGATACAAGTATCACATTTGAAATCTAAATGTGTGATATTTGAAAATAAACTGGGGAGTAGGTGCTTTAAATACCCGAATGATGGATGCCCAAATCTATGATGACATAGCCAAATCTGTCGTTCTTTGTTACCAGTAGTGTTTTGCATGTGATTGGCTCTTCTTGAACTGAGGTCATCCACATAGTATAGCCCCCATCTCCTAGTACCACGCCCAATGATCTCCTTGGTGAGAATATCCTGTAGAAGGCAAAAAGTAGAATACATCAGTACTATACAATTAAGATCTGAAGTGACCTGACTTACAGACATTAGTCGGTTTGACAGAGAGGGTACAAGTAAAGTATTAGATAATGATAATGAAGGAGATAAGGTCACTGTTCCATCTCCTGTAACTGGATAAGTGACCCCATTTGCATTGGCAACACGACTCTGTCTTGGCTGAGTTGTATTGGAGAGATCATTTGGGTCAAATGTCATGTGATCTGTAGCTCCAGAGTCCAGAATCCAATCCTCCTTATCACTAGAGATGTGAAATGCTTTACTTGAAATACCTGGATCCTGGGAAGATTCGGCCTGAGAAGTAAGGGATAATGAGGCATTATTGGTAGCCACAGCGGCTCGCCCAATGATGTCCCGTTTCTTCCGTGTTTGAAGATCATTCCACCATTCCGGATACCCATGTAGTTTGAAGTAGTTTTCACGGGTGTGTTTGGAGTTTCCGCAATGGCCACATTTCATGTCAAGAGATGGTGGATTTCCCGTGGATTTCTTGCTACCCAAAGAAGTTCCTGTTTTTGGTGGCATTAGATTATGGTGTCCCTTGACCCCTTTAAAAGCCATAACTGCTCCGGGTGTCGTATCTACACCTATGATCATCACGGTCTGCCTGACCTCTTCCCTACGGACGAATCCATAGGCTTGTTCCACCGTAGGGAATGGTTTGATCTGAAGCACATCACTTCGAGTTTTATCCAATCTATCATCAAGTCCATCGAGGAAGGTATACACTCGATCTTCCTGTACGATGGAGTTGTATTTTTGTATATCAATCACACACTCCATTGGATTAGGACAACGGAAATCAATTTCATGCCACAACCCTTGAAGGTCGTTGTAGTATTTTTCAATGGATCCACCCGCTTGCTTCGTACGAGTAACTTGATGGCGAAGATCATACACTTGAGACGTGTCTATCCCATCATAGTAAGTGGTAGCCACCGAGTCCCAAACCTGTTTTGCAGTTGGGAATCGAATAAAATTTGCAATTAAGGAGGGTCCATCGAATTGATCAACCATCCTTTGACAATGGCATTTTCAGTACGCCATTTTCTAAATAAGGGGTCGGTTTTAGCAGGTTGAGGAAAATCCCCATTAATATATCCCAGTTTGTCTTTTCCAGAGATATACATCTCCACCACCTGAGACCATAAGGCGTAGTTGGATCCTCCCAACTTGATACTAATGGGAGCAGTCGACGCTTCAGTTAGCGGAAGTTGTGAGCTAATTTGAGCTCTAGTTAGAACTTTCGTCATTTTTGCCGTCAAATCTTCCAATATGAAATTGGTAGATAAGTCTCTAGATTCCGCCATCCTTTTTTTTTTTTACAATTCGCACACACTATATATAAAAACTTTCGTAACCCTAAAGCATTTTTTTTTCACTTCGCGCAGCTTCCTCTGCGTAACCCTAATTTTCCCTGTCCAAATTCGCGCAGCTTCCTCAGCGCAGCTTCTTCGGCGTTCCTCAGCGCAACTTCTCTGACTGCGTTCCTCAACTGTGTTCTTCAACTGTGTCCGAGCCAGTCATCACTTCCAACTGGTGTGAGGCCACAGCTGCTGAAGGCTTGCGGTAGAGCAGCGCCTTCCTTCTTCTGATGGACAATCAAGATTGTCGAACCCTAGCCAACCACAACTTCCAGATGGAGCTTCCACCTTCAGAAGAGCTGGTGGTATAACTTGTGTTCTCTAAACCTGAAAAAAAAAAATTCACAGAAAGCAAAGCAGCTAAAGCTGCTTGTTTTTTTTTTGTTTACAGGAACTGATGAGTGCAGATGGTAACGCCTTTCATTAGGTTTTTTCCTTCTATTACTTTCAGTTTTTCGTCGATCCTTGGAACCATTCTCATCGTCAATCTGATCACTGCAAAAACTTTTTTTTTGTTTTTTGTTTTACAGAATTGCAAAGCTGAAGAATGGAACGAGGAACTGTGATGACTCCAACGAGCAGCTTGAATGGCTACCCCAAATCCTGGCCAAATAATCAGCCAAATACCCATAGATTACCACAATCTGTTGAGCATATCACACTAAATCAGTCAAGAAGAACAAAATCAACGTAGCAGGTAACTTATTTCTTCCATTAGGATCACCAATAACTCTGCTTTGATACCATGTCAAATTATTGTTTCTGTATTTTTGTATTTCTCTGTTCTCGTTTCTCTATACACGAGTATAATATTTGTATACTAAGATAAGCGGAAAGTAAACTAATTACAACATTATTAATTTCCACTATTATTCTTGTCTGCCACCTTTGCTTGTTATCTGCCATAATTTACTGCACTGTTGTCTACCACACAACTCAAATACCAACAAAAAATGGAATAGATGAGCCAATAGATAGCCCTACATTATGAGATAATCGACAAGTTTTTTGGCGAAAAATCTCTGAGACAAAACCATCGCAGTTACGGATGAAATCAACGAAAGTAGCAAATATCTAATAAATTATAATAAGAGATACTAAAAAAGACTCTTTGAATCTCATTATACAACTAGAATTAAGAGCTCTATTGTGACAAAATAAATTATTAACATTCGAAATCATTTTGAACAGCTCGCAATTAATCTTTTAGCTAGAGAGATGTATCTTCATTCAATTAGTGGATAGTAACAATTTCAGGATCCATTAAGCTTTATGGCTCTGATAATATTCTAGAATAACTCAAGAAGAAAGAAACTAAGTATATTGTGAATTATATTATTATCAACTAACAATTCCATGAGTCTAGAAGGGGTATATATGCACACGAGGAAACTTAACAATTAAAGAAAACTAATAAAAGTGAATACAAAAGAAACTAAAATATTTCTAACTATACATGGGATGGGAGGGTGATTATTTGAGTAGAATTTGATAAATAATTTAAGTATTTATTAAATATTAAAGAGATTTATAAAATTATAGAAATAAGATGGGAAAATATATTGTGTTTCTTCGTTGTATAATAAATATATTTTTATTATTATTTATTTTCATTAATTCAAATAAAAAGGAAAAATAAGGGTACGATAATTAATTTTTAAAATATATATGCGACTTATATATTTGTAAAAATCACTATTAAATTTTGGCATTATAATTAAGTAATTTATAGTACATTAGAATTCACGGGTATTTAAGAGGTTGTGTAAAGTTAATTTTTGAAAAAATCTGACTTATAATGAATTTAAAGTTAGTTCTCCACATCAACTCGACTTATAATGATTTTTGGAAAAACTCAACTTATAATTAAGTAATTTATAGTACATACAGGATAGTGTCGGTTTTCCACGTCAACCGACGCTATGTCCTACGTGCATTTTTTAAATTAAAAAATACTATAATTTAAATTTTTTTAAGTCAATTATTATTTTATTTGACTCTTTAAAATTTAAGTTGGATATATAAATATATATATATATATATATATATATATATAGTATAATTTTTTTCTCTTTTTTAGACAATTAGTTTTAAAAATAATATAATTTTGTTTATTTTTTTGGATATTTAAATTTATATACATATCTAAAATATATCTTTATTTAATTTTGTGTATTTTTTTTAAATATTATTGTAAAATTATTATTTTTCCTTTTTCTATAGTACGTATATATATATATATATATATAAGAATTTAAATAAAATAATAATTAAAAAAAATCAATTTTAAATTGTGTGGATAACGTCGGTTGACGCGACAAACCGACGCTACCCACGTAATATTATCGTTCGGCTCTCTTCTCCACTGTAGAAACTCAAAAAAATTTAATTTCTCTTCTCCATTTCTCCCAAAACCGAGCTCATCCACCCTCTTTCTCAATTTTTGGCCATTTCTGACCACCGTTTGCAACACCATTTTGTGGGTTATATTCTTCTTCTCATTATCTTTCAGATCTACCATATTTTTAGCGAAATACTTAAATTTTTGATACCCATTTTTTTACTTATTCTCACTTACAAAACATCATTTTCTTCTTCACTTCTTTTATTTTGTCACTTCATAACATTCTTGTAAGTATTTTTATTAATTTTGCAGCTTATTATTTAGTTTGTTTTAATTTTTTGTATAATTTTTTTATTTATGTATGTTTTTTATTATGCTTGTTATTATATGTTTAACTTATTTTCTGTGGAAATAATATCTGAATGTTATGGGTTTGATGAATTATAATATTTACCTTACGTGGATTATAATATTTTATTAAGTAAAAGTAATACATTTGTAAAATTATTAAAATGATAACTGTTTTGTATTATGTATGTTTTGATATATATTATAATAATTAGAGAATTTATATATAATAATACTTGAAATATATTCATTGGATACATAGTTAATTAATATTTTTAATTAATGTCATTAATAGAAAATCGACAAATCTTGGATATCAAAGTGTAGAATTGAGCAAGACTATATTTCTTGAGTTGAAAGTTTCATGAAATTTGCTTGTAGAAATAGTAATACTGGACTAGTATGATTCGATGTCCATGTGTTAAATGTAAAAATGAGTGATTTCATGAATTTGACGAGGTTAAGTATCACCTTATCCATAATGGTATTCTTTTGAACTATAAATATTGGTATTATCATGGAGAAAATATTGATAATATTCATGAGGAAGAGATAAATAAGAATGTGAGTGGATTACATACATCTTATCATAATGTACAGACAGAAAAAATGTTTCATGGTGTTGAAGATGAACTACGCGAGAATGATCCCGAAACCTTCAAAAAACTTATAGAAGATGCCGAAAAACCGTTGTATCCAAAATGCAAAAAATATACTAAAATGTCAAGATTGGTTCATTTGTACAATGTGAAGGCAAAACATGGTTTTTCTGACAAGGGATTAACAAAATTACTAAATCTAGTAGTCGATATGTTTTTTTGAGGGTATTGAATTGTCATCTTCAATGTAATAAATTTAATTATCAAGTAATTAATTATATTTATATTTTGATTTTTTATGCTATATATATATGAATATAGGGTGGAGTGAAAAAAAAAGAATAAAAAAAATTCATAAAATGTAAAGTTGGTTTATCACGTGAATCGATTTTACGTGCACGTAATGAACCGACTTTATATTTTAAGTCACTTAATTTAAAGTCGGTTCAACGAACTGACTTTAAAGCCCATTTTTATAGTAGTGATTAATACATATACAATGTTTTTTCTTTTAATTTGATGATTTTAATTGTTCTTTACTTCTTTTATTTAACTTTTTAGTTATTTTTAGTTGTTTGATCTTGACATTTTTTAAGTCAAATTTTAATAGTTTCTTTTATTTTTTTTATTTTACGCTGCTCTCGAGTGTTGTTGGATAGGTGATCCACTTTAATATCAAAGCCTTATAGATGCACGAATAGCGTTTAAGGATGTCACTAACTTTGCCAAGTTGCATCGAGGCGAATGATAACTTGAGAGATCTCATAATAGAAGAATATTATCATGTTTCCTTGTTCATGTCTCTAATAAAATTATAAATCTATTTTATTTTGTTTTATATTTTTTATTTGTCGATCAAAATTAAATAAGTGAATTAATGAGATGTTAAATTCATTGATTTAAAAATAATCTAAGCTACATTCAACTCACATAATATTAAAATAAATCTAGTTAAATTATAACTAAAACAGAGATACATACTTTTTAATAAAGTTTAAATTAATATAAAATCAATCTATTTAATATTGAAAGTTTATAAATTATGGACCTAATTAATTTAGAAGAGGTGAATAGGTTATTTTTAATTTTTACTAATTTATAATTTAATAACTTAAATAAAGCAGTTATACATGCAATCGTGTGTAAAAATAAGTGCAGAAATAAAATAATAACACACGATATTTTTAGGTGGAAACAACCTAAGCCATAATTATGACCTAAGAAGAAAACCACCGGTCCACCGGACCACCTAACTTTTCACTATAAAAATCAAATGTTCAAGTACAAACTCGGTCTTATGCTACCCTTCCTAGGATACTGCCCCAATGTACTTTACTTACGAGCCTCTGCTCTGTTTTCATAGTTTCCAATGTTAGCGTGAGCGGTTTCCAGACCAACGTTTCAATAAGCTCCTCGCTAATCAGATCGTTCACAAATCAATTGCAACATGAGTTAGCATAAAAAACACAAGTATCTGTGTGTGTTCGAGAATGGATTTAATAATGAATAATCCTAACTAGATGATTCAAAACATATGTTATTTAAATTAAATCAACTAGAAAATCCTAGACCAAAAAGATCAAATATAAGTTCAATAAAAATAACTTCTTTAAAGATTAATAATCAAATCAAATAATTATGATATGACAAAAATAATTATTTGATCTAACAATTTAAGAACAAAAATAAAGAAGAAGCCATAAGAACATAATATCAAAATATCATAAAATAATTAGGTTTATTAATGAATCAAATATAACCACTAATATTTGATAAATTAACTAAATAAAGAAGCCTAAATAATTATAATCTTATATTTGTAAAACAAGAGAGAGAAATTAAGAATATTAGAATAATACTCTTACATGGTTAATTGAAATAATGAACAATGAGTTTTATTTATAGGAAAAATTAAAACCTTTAATCCTATGTAATTGATAAATATCTTTTTTATTGCAAATAGGATTGATAATACTCATTAATTAAGATAACTCATATATGATTGATAAATATCTTTTATATTACAAATAAGATTAATATTACTCATTAATTAAGATAACTCTTATATAAAATAGATTTCTTTTAAACTAGATTTTATGCTATCTTTTATGATAAAGATTTCAAATATAATTTAAAGTATATCTTATCTAATATCTTTTAGCATATCTTATTTTAGAGTATATCTTATCTAATATCTTTTAGCATATCTTATTTCATATTTTAGCACTAAAAATAATTTTAGATTTATAAGCATGTGCTATTAAATGCATAAATATAATCCTATGTGTCGTAGTTATCAAAGATATACCTGAAGTACAATTATTTGAAACTCGAGCATTTATTTGGTTTTTCTTGATAGACTTGATAATAGACCTAAAAACAAATTTACAAATAAATATTTTGTCCACCAAAATAACCAACACTCATAATCCTTACAAATGTCATAATAAAAAATAATATATTTCAAAACATTTTGGAGAAGAAAGTACATACGATGTAGCGGTGCGGATATTTTACAACATTTTGGAGAAGAAAGTACAAATAGTGTACCATATTTTAAAAGATTTTGATATATAATTATTGATAAATCAAATATTGATTTATAATTTAAAAAAATTATTTTAAAACTAAACATTAGATACATCATTTATGATTAATTGTGCATTTATAAACAAAAATTTAATTAAATTAAATTAAATGATTTATATATTTCATTTAGATTTATTAATTAATCAATTTTAAATATAATATATGAAGTTATTGATTAATTGAATATAATGAGACTAACCTTGATAATTTGTGTGATTTAATTATTTAAAAGAAAAATTAATAATTTTTTTTTTTATAAAAATCATTTTATCCATTCTTTTTATAAATAAATAACAAACTAATTATACATATTCATCCATCCGTATATATTCAACTATAATATAATTTTTTTATTTAAGTTATTTAATTAATTTAAAATTTATAATCTTTTTTCCAACCAATCATTATTAAAATATTAAGGATTGTTATCTTAACTAATTTAAAAAATAATTTAATTTTTTAAAAAATTAGCAATTTTTAAGAGATTAACATCGGAATAAACTTATCACTAATTTATTAATAATTCGTACATTTATAATCAATTAAAATTTATGCATCAATTCTTAAAAATACTCAATAAGTTTTATATGAAATCTTAAAAATGAAAAAGATGAGCCAATATATATAAGATAGAGCTAATTAACTA
Organism: Hippophae gyantsensis; assembly: GCA_030763125.1. Lineage (NCBI taxonomy): Eukaryota > Viridiplantae > Streptophyta > Magnoliopsida > Rosales > Elaeagnaceae > Hippophae > Hippophae gyantsensis. Next base: position 29,369,293 of record CM061038.1, read on the forward strand.
ACTACTAACTTAAATAGAATGTGATGGTGATTATTTGAGTAGAGTTTGATAAATAATCTATGTATTTATTAAATATTAAAAAAATTTATAAAATTATAAAATTAGGATGGGAAAATATAATTCTCTGTATTTCTTAAATATGCTTTTATTTCTTTATCTTGATTAGTTTTTTTATTTCAATTTGTAATTTATTTTCATTAATTCAAATAGAAAGGAAATTATTTATTTCAATCCATAATCATATATAATACGTTTTTTAGCAAGTTTTTTTTTAATATGACAATTAATTTTTAAAATATTTATGATTTATATGCAACTTATATATTTGTGAAAATAGTTATTAAGTTTTTGGCATTGTTGTTAAGGAATTTGGTAATATATTAAAACTAATATATATATATATATATAAAGTCATTTTCTTTTAATTTGATCATTTTAATTTGTTAAATTTTCTTTACTTCATTTATTTAACTTTATTAGCTCTTTAGTTATTTTTAGTTATTTGATCTTGACTTTTTTTTAATCAATCTTTTACAATTTTCTTTTATTTTCTATTTTACGCTTTTCTTGAGTGTTGTGATAGGTGATGGACCCGCTTTAATATCAAAGTCTTATGGATGCCACTAATTATATTTGAAGATGTCATTAACTTGGCCAAGTTGCATCAAGGGGAATGATACCTTGAGAGATCTCATAATACAAGAATATTATCATCTTTACTTGTAAATCCATTTTATTTTTTATTTTTTATTTGCCAATCAAAATTAAATAAGTAGACGATATTAAATTTACCAATTTAAAAATATTAAATTAAATTATAATTTAAAAAAATTGTAAATAAATTAAATAAACTCATATAACTTAATATAGTAATAAATGAACTCATTAGATGTTAAATCCATCCATTTAAAAATACTTTGAGTTAGGTTCAATTCACTTAATATTTAGATAAATTATGTTAAATTATAGTTTAAAAATAATTACAGATAAATTAATTAAAATTTAAATAAATTTATATCATTTAATATCATAATAACGAAAATAACATATTTTAAAATATTTGTGAGAAGAAAGTACATACGGTGTAGCTGTGTGGCCCGTTGGGAACGCACTACAGTTAGAAAAGCCCAACTTTTCTGGTATGAAAGTTAGAGGGTAAAGAGAGAGACTTTGGATTCTTTTACTCAACGGTAAGGTACTTGTGCACCAAGTCATACATGTTGCCAACCATTACCCCATTTTACATTACCAACTGACTACGACCTCCAGCCTATGATAGACTCAATGTTTTTTTTTGCTTTGCTTATCTCCTCCAACCTCCACTTTCAAGGTTCTTTGTTACGTACCCCTAAATAGCCTCAACTTCCATATATACCCTTCTTCATAAATTTATTTTATTTATTTATATCTATTTTCAACGAATCTTTATCTATTCAATGGTAATGATAATGTGATGTTATCATGAAATCTATAGAGTTTAAATGGATAATACTCTTCGTTTTTTCAAGTTATTTTTTCAAGTCATAAAAAAAATATGATTTAAAAATAACTTATTTATATGAATCTTTAATTTTTATGTAGTGTTATCGTTTAATTCAAAGTGATTGTCTTTTATTTCTCGGTCACTACCTCAAATATTTTTAGAAAATTATCTCAAATAAGATCCTTAATATTTGTAGTAATAAAAAAAAAACCATAACACATATATAATAACATTAATTTGGGAGGTTTAATAGGCCGAAATCACGAATGAAATGTTATTTATACTCCCATTATGTCGTTGTAACTTTTTTTAGTTGTGAACCGTCTTTTAATATTTGTTGATAAAAATTTGGAATTTTGTTTTAAGAAATACTCTGTTTAAATCTTTAATCAACAAATATCTACCGATAAAAAAAATAAAAAATAACAACTTTATAATTATAATATGTACGAATTTAAATAGTCATAATTTAATTTAAATAGCGTCCAATTAGATACAATTTAAATTATAAATGATGTATAAAATTTTATAATAAAAAAAAATATGAGTTGATAATATATAAAAAATGTTATTTTCGTTATTTTTAGAAGGAAAAAAAAACTCTTTAATTCTTTGTTTGTATTATAGCAAAACAATATTCACTACGAGTTATGAGTTTAATTTAGTTGGTTATTGATTTATTTTACTAACTTATCTTCTAATTATTTTGAAAAACCAAAATTTTAACAGGAAATTGACTTTTTAATTTAAAGACAATAATAACTTTTACAGTTTTGGACCTATTACTTTTTAATAATAAAAAGATTTTAAAAATATATTCTAAAATTAATAAAAAAATTTAACATGTTATATCTTCTATATATATTGTTATTTAAAAATATTTAACTTCGTTAAAAATTAAAATTATATAAGAAAGATTTTAATATATACATTGTATCCCAAATTAATATATAACTAAGCATAACAATAAAGATGGTGAAAGTGAATGGAATTTAAAAAACAAATTTGATAAAATATATTTATTATTCCCTCCAAAAAGAAAACAAATGATTTATTTTGCATGCATATGGTTAGATTTAAAAATTAAAATTTATAAAAAATAATTAATATATTAATTAATATACATAAATATTATAAATATAATAAAATCAAAATATATTTATAACATAATTACGTTGGTTTGGTTTTTGTCACTTTTATAATATGAAATATCTAATAATTTTGGTAGTTTTTAAAATTTTAAGATTAGTTGGTTAGATATCAATCAATTTATAAGAAGAGAAAAAATTATCCTAGAGATCATTAAAAATGTATTATTTAGACAATTTAGTTACGTAATTTTTATAAAAGATACTAAATCATTGAATTTTTAAAATTGATATACTAAAATAACATAATTTTATAATTATATGATTTAAGTGACATTATTCTTTATAATTATATTATTAAAGTAATATTTTTTTATTATAAAAAATAACAATTTAGTTATATAATTATGAGAATATAACGTTGTAATTTTAAAAATTAAATAATTTATATATTTTTTATATAAGTTATTTAATTAAAATATTCTAATAATACAAATAAAATTACCAGAAAAGTCGATGAATAATAACAAAATATATGTTTGGTTTACTTCTAGATTCTTTGAAAATATATCACCACCCTTATTTTAAATTAATTGTAGCTTTACCAGCAATTTAATAAGACAGTAATGGCAAAATTGGAAATCCAAGTCTTCCTATCCCTTTTAAAACAAAAACGGTAAAAGGTCACCGACACGCAAGCACTATAACCGGCTTGTAACGGTAGCTTACCCATTGCATATCCTAGTTTTAAATCTCCAGAAACTCGACCCCTTTTTTATGTCGTTTTGCGCCTTTAGCTCTCCAACTAGACCACGTATCTCGTGCAGTCTTGCCTTCAGAGACCTCCTTCTCTGTTCTCGTTCTGCTTTTTCTAAAGTTTGAACCCAAGTATTTCTCGATTCTTCTTTTTACCATTTTGGCCTTCGGTACTGTCGCAATTTCCTCTACGGCTACTGAAACTCAAAGTGCAATTCGAGGACAGACTTCACTATTCTAGGAGTTTCAGCTGAAGCGTCGTCGTTTTTAAGCTTATTATATTTAAAGAAGTTGCTTCGTTTTTCTTAAAATGCCTGTGGCAACGAAGTTTCAATCACCCGTTCCGGATTCCCGAGGGATTCTCGGACTAGGTGGTAACAGAGTTAGAGTTCTTGAGGCTCCCAAGGGCAAGAGCGAAAGCTTGAAGAAGCCACAGAGGCCAAAGAAGCCGATGGCGGAAATTTCAGATACGGCTGTTAAGGACAATGTTTCGGTCGACAGTTCTTGCTCTTCAGATTCTTCATTGAATGGTTCTTTGGCTAAAATGGCTAGCTCCAAAAAAATGCGGTCTAGGCGTAACGGGTTGAAGCCTATGAAGATTGTTCCTGATGGTGTCGAGGTGTCACCAAAGATATCAGGTCCATCTAAACGGTGTGATTGGATCACTAAAAGTGCTGGTAAGTCTGTTCAGGTTTATTTAATGCTTTCTTATCTTTGAATGTTTTAGAGATATGATCAGAAAGGAAGGGGAAAGTAGATTAAATTCTTGGGGTAAATGATTTTATCTGGAAACAAAACAAAACAAAACAAAAAAATATTAATTTAAAAATTTATAATAACAACAAATAACAGTCTATTTCATATGTTTTTTTAATATACATCATTCAATAATAAACGTATTTTAATTAAATATGGTTTAAATTTAACTATAATGTTTTTTTTTAATTTCTCATTTTAGTTTTGTGTAAATAGAGTGTGAAAGTTAACTACCCGAAAAAGTACCAATTTAAATTATTATTATATAATAATAATAATACTAAAATATAATTAATAATAAAAATAAATAAATATTTTATATAACTTTATTGATAATAATAAAAATAATTATTATAATATTATTATTCTAAAAATAAAAGTTAAAATCTATAAATTAAATATACATTAAAGATAAACTCAAGGATGAAAATATGTTAGATATCGTTAAAGTTTGGATAATATTTATATTTTAAAAATCTTCTATATTGATGACAATGTTAATTAAATATTGATGTTTAAAAAATATCATAGAATATCAATTAATAATATAAATATTTGTGATATTGTAAATAAAATGTCAAATAATATCGATAAAATATTATTTGTTATTAAATTAGTTATTTCTTTTAAATAATTTATCACTAGCTATTTTTAATAAGTTTTTTATATCATTTCTGTAAAATTAGAACAATTTTTTTTAATTTAATTTTAAAACTTTTCTATTATATCAATAAAATTTATCATATTATAAATATTTATACAATTGCGTATTTTTAAGTATTAGTTTAAATTATATATAATTGATTATTTTAATATTTTTAAATGTTAGTTAAAAAATTTATAATTTTATTATTCTATAATTTTCTTCGTAAAAATTTTCATCCACAATAATAATATTCTACGCATATCTTTAAACTTCAATTCTCAATATTTGTTCTCAACGTTGATCGATATTTTAAACCTTGTGCCCAGCTATGTGCTAAACAGTATAAGACATTTTCATTGAAATAAGTTATTAGAAATTGCCTTGTATCTAAATCAAAAAATAAACTTGTATATAGTCACATAAAGCACATATACAAACTCGTCATAGAGGATCTCGAACCAGGCTGCTGAAGTACCCTGTTTGAGGAGGCAATTTTTGGGCACAGGTCACACAACATGAATTATATGATATGAACTAACTTTTGTTAAATTTAATTGCTAATTGTTTTTATTTATAAATATGTCAATTTTTTCACTACAAATAAACAACTATAAACTACAGCAAATATTTTTTTTTTTTTGCTATGATTAAACTACAAATAATTTAAATAGGATACTATATTATCATAATGTAAATTATTATTGTCACAATAATATTTTATTAAAAATAACTTTATCTAATTATAATAATACTAAATTGTAATTAATATTAACATTAAAATGAATACAATTTACACGCTAGTGCCTAGTGGATACTAAGTTGGGTGGCATAAAGTAGGTGGCAGTTATTAATAGTTGAATGCCTTAATTAAATAGTATTAACTTGAGTTCATTTAAGCATATAATCGAAACATTTATGAACAGTTGGGAATCATTTTCTACTTTTATTTTATTTTTACAGAAGATCAGTAGTCATTAAGAGAATATATAATTGATTGGCTGTTCAATGCAGCCTTGTAAGAATTGACATATAGATATAGTATAAGGTGTTAATTGGGGGTGGATATGTTTGGTTGGTTTGGCTATTAGTTTATTTTATAATTCGAGTTTACTTTTATAGTTTTGGAAAAATTAAAATTTTAAAAGACTTATAAACTCGAAAACAATGACCTTTAAGCCACGAGATAGATTCGAGGCAATTGATTTGGCATTTTTGGACTTGTATTTTATTTATGAAAAATTTCTTCACAAAAGCATAACCTAAACTACTAAGAAATCTTAGCATCATATATATTTTCTCGATGATGCAATTTAAAAGTTTTTAACTAGTTACCTAAGAAATATTTTAAAATGCTCAATAAAAATAAAGATTGTAAAAGTAATTAGAATTTGAAAACAAATAAATGAAAAAACCTCGTACTAAGTAAAATTAAGTAAAATTTGCCAAAAGATGTTTATCTCTCTCTCCTAAAAAGAAAAGAAAAAAATGTTTATTTTGCATGCGTATGATTAGGTTTAGAAACTAAAATTTATGAAAAATAAGAAATATATTAATTATTATATATAAATATTATAATCATAACAAAATTAAAATGTATTTATATAATAGGAGTATATAGATTTGATTTTTATAGGTTTTATATAATAAAAATTTCTAATCGATTCGACTAGGTCATTTTTTAAATTTTAAGACCTATATTATAGACAAACCAATCTATAAAAAAAAATGTAACTTTGGTTTACTCTTTGATTCGATCGGTTCGATGGTTCTTTAAAGAAATATGCACATTCCTAGTGTTAACAAGTAAATTCCTTCGATCACATATTCAATTTTAGGTGGCACGTTTTATCTCCAGAAATAGCTTTGATTTGCTGCTTTATAGTAGTAGGATGGAGTGACGGTTGGATTAAATTACCACAGTATGCTTTCAACCAGTATTAGGAAAACTTCTTAAACGCCCTAGGAGTATTATGTTAGCTACTTAATCAGGTTTATCAAAAAAGAGGGGTGGGAACTCTCAACTTATGTGTTAACAGCTGGTTGTTCATTTAATTTAGGCGTGAGCTCCTAACAGGGACATGCTGATATTTAGATTGAAATTGTAAGTTTGGACATTTATAATTTTTCTTTTCCAAAATGAAAACTTCATGTCCCAGGACCATTCGGGCCTGGGATTAATAAATTCTAGATTGGACCCCAAAATATGTGACAACTGGTATTAATTGTTGGAAAGATCGTGTTTAAACATCATAAGCTCTTTTATGCTGATGGATAGTGTAGCTTGTAGAGGCTTGAACCCATTTTTAGGTATTGTCTAAATGGAAAATGGGCGCCAATGATAGGTACCTTACTTGTAGTCAGTTAAGCACTTTAGTCCATTATTTCTCACTTGAGTACTTTAATGCTTTTTTGTTCAAAGTAAAGCACATAAGTTTTATATTTATCATCGACCAAAATCTTGGAAAAATAGTCGTGTGTGGGTTATATAAATTAATTTCAAATGTGTGGTTCATTTTGTGTAAGATTCTATCTCCTCTCATCTAAGTCTTATGTTTGAATTATTATAATGCCATTTGATATAAAAGAGTAAAAAAGTTGAATTTAATGCCATAAAAAACATATGGGAGTTCATATTTTGCAGCAATTATCAAATTTTCATATTTTTTATCAGTGCTTAAAATAGGATTAATTGCTCAAGTCGAACAAGAACGTGACTAAACCTTGAAAAAGAAAGGGAATAAATGCATACACCTTGAACAAGAAAATAACTGAAGTGCTTCACTTGAAAAAAATATGGGATTAAACTGCTCCATTGGTCATAAGTAAAGGACTAGTGACGTCCTTTATCCTTGCCAAGTTACATTCCACCACCTAAGATGCGAAAAATATCTCAATGTTTTTTGCTAATGATTATATATATATATATAATTTGTAGCATATAGATTACTCTAATTAGTAGTGGTTTATGGTTTTAGTTTAGCAGGTGTCAGCCGAAGTCATCATGATTTAAAATAATACTCGAACATTTAGCATTTTTCCTAATGCATACAGGTGTTATATTCATCATTTTCCTATTTTATTCTTTTTGATTATAAGAATTTGTTTTAATAGAACATTTTGATTATTTGATAATTTGACAAAGTTTTGACACTGACGTAACTTCTCAACTTGAAATTTGAAAATTTTAATTTTTTGAAAGGACTACATAGTAATAATACATTCAGAAGATCGTTAATTTCACTAGAAATTGAAAAGTCTACTCTACCTATGGGCTGTTCAGCTGCTGCAAGCATGCAGCATTATACTCAAAGAATTGATTGAGGGGATATGGTTATCTTAGAAGGAAATAATGACATACATTTTAAATATAAATTGAAAAGTCCGTTCTACCTACTGCCTTCTCAGTTTGGTGTTTGATTTTTTTTTTTAAATATATGCTACTTGTATGACATCTTTCCTGAACAGATCCACTTTATGCTTCCTTCCATGATGAAGAATGGGGAGTTCCAGTTCACGAAGACTCGAAGTTGTTTGAGCTGCTTGTGTTTTCACAAGCTCTCGCAGAGCTCAATTGGCCTGAAATTCTAAACAAAAGAAACATTTTCAGGTACTTCTCTGTTTTGCCTCTATTTACTTGTGGCTTTTGTAAAGAAAGGTCCAAGTCCGTCTTAATATTTTTGATTTCTCATTTTGATTTTCATTGCAGGAAGCTCTGTGACAATTTTGATCCTTCATCAATTGCTCAATTTACTGAGAAGAAGTTGTCTTCTTTAAAAGTGAATGGCATCCTTTTGCTTTCTGAACCAAAGCTCCGCGCAGTTGTAGAGAATGCAAAATTGATACTCAAGGCAGCACAATTTACTTAAATATTCCTTATTTTACACACTATTATATGGTCATTGTTCAGATTTTAAAATTCTGAATATGTGTTTCCATATGCAGATTCAACAGGAGTTTGGTTCCTTCAATAACTATATCTGGCGCTTTGTGAACCACAAGCCTGTAATGAATGGATTTCGATATATACGTCAGGTACCAGCTAAGTCTCCAAAAGCAGAATTGATTAGCAAAGCTTTAATGCAAAGAGGCTTTCGTTGTGTTGGACCAACAGTGATTTATTCATTCATGCAAGTCGCTGGTTTGGTTAACGATCACTTAGTTGCATGCTTCAGATACCAGGAATGTAATTTTAATGTCATAAAGAATTTAAAGCCTATGACTCACGAAACAGGGTTACCAACCGAAGCTCTAAAGAGGACCAACATAACAAATGATTGATTCAGTTGTGCCATACTTACTTATCTTATAAACCACTTAACTATAGAACTGATGAGCAGCTTTGAATATGTTTGTGTTCCCCTAAATGTCTAATTCGTCTTTGTTTTATTAGAAGGAATACGGTTTGTAGAGGTTTCTGTAAGAATGTGTGCTATCCATAAACATTACGTTGTAATTGAAAATCAAAAAGTTTATTTCCTATATAGCTTTCTTTCGGTTTGAATATAGAATGACAACATGGTACTTTCCATGGTTTATCTGGGTTTAGTTAATGATATCATATTCTAACTTTAGTTACTTTTTTAACCAAAATTTAAATTGAAATTAAGAATAGTAACATGTGATATTTTTTTAAGGATATTTTAATCTTTTTATAATTTTTCTCTTCCCTTCTTCCTTTTCTTTTTTATCTCTTCCCTGTGTTTCTCTCCTTTCAGTGTCAATAAAAGTTTATAATATGAATCGTGTTTACATAATAAACTATAAAAATTATAAATAATACACGATATTTTTAGATGAAAATAACTTAATCCATAATCATAATCTAAGAGAAAAATTATCGATCCATCAAATCATCTAACTTTTTACTATAAAAATCAAATATTTAAGTATAAATTTAGTTTCATGTTATCTTTTTTAGTATATTGTCTCATGAGCTCATACTCTGTTTTCACAATTTTTAAAATTAACATAAACGATATCAAAATCAACGTTCCAATAAATTTTCTGCTAATAAGATATTTTTACAGAACAACTATAATTAGAGTTTATATTCTCTCATATGTGTTCTAGAATGGATTTAATAATAAATTATATTAATTAGATTATTCAAATCATATATCAATTAAATCAAATCAACTAATAAATCTTAGAGCAATCAGATTAATCACAAGTTTAATAAAAATAATTTATTTAAAAATTAATAATTAAATTTAAATAATCATGATCACTTATAAAATTATTTTATTTAAATATATAAGATCTTAATAAAAAAACTATATAGATATAAAAAACATATAAAACAAATAAATTAAACATAACAAAGAATAAAAATTAAATAGATACAAATAAATTTACTTAATTTGTGAACTCCCATCAAATATCCTCTTTAATAATTTTACTATTCTCTTTCCTCCTTTTATTAAATATAAGATGCTAAATTATTCCATTTACTAACAACCCTTTAATATATATATATATAAACTTAATTAACCTAGATCCCTCTTCTTTATATGCTCTATGATGCCCATGATTCTATATGTTTTCGACAGCACAATGTGTCTCTGCTACACAACTTGTTTCGACACAGAATACATCTGGCCCATATATATACAACTTGTTTCGACACAGAATACATCTGGCCCATATATAGGTTGTAATAACTTAGTAATATAATGGTTAATAATTTTTTGGAATTAATTATCCAAATTACAATGAAAACTTTAATAGAATAAAAAATTTATTTTTAAAACAAATCTTATTAAAAACATTCAATTATATTTAAGCAAAAAAATTAAGTAATAATTTCATAAATGATTTATATAAATCTTTTAATAATAAAAATAATTCGATATGTTTACGCACGTATATTCTTGAATGAACATATAACTGAAATATGATTATTTAAAATTTAAAATTTTTTCATTTACTTTATATAATAACGAGTTTTAAAATAAGTTTACTTTAACCCTATTTTTGATCGGAGGGAATGAAATGCAATCAGAATTGATCCCTTCCATTTTGTGTGTTTGGTTGGACGAAATAGACGGACGGAATGAAATCGATTATTAAAAGAGAAGGAATCACAATTTCTTCTCCCCCTTTGGTAATCATAATTTCATTCCCATCTAAACTTTTTTTTTTCAATTTTACCCTCACCTAAAATATAACCTTAAACTCAAATCCCAAATTCTCAAACCCAAAATTCCAAAACCCTAAATCCTAAACCTAAAATTCCAAAACCCTAAATCCAAATCTTAAAACCCTAAAACCCTAAACCCCAAATCCCTAAATCCTAAACCCTAGACCCCAAATCCCTAAACCCTAAACCCTAAAACATAAATCCCAAAACCCTAAAACATAAATCCCAAAACCCTAAATCCTAAATTCCAAATCCTAAAACCCTAAACCCTAAATCCAAAATTCTAAAACCCTAAACCCTTTTTAGAAAAATAATAATTTTAACCCTAAACCTTAACCCATAAATATAACCCCAAATCCTAAATCCCTAAACCCTAAATCCCAAATCTCAAACCTCAAAACTCTAAACCCTATTTAGAAAAATAATAATTTTAATAATATATTTATTTTTAATTAAGTAATAATTATTTAGAAAAATAATGATTTCAATAATGTATTTTATCTGACGAAAAAATAGTAATTAAATGACATTATTTGAACTTTACAGCATATAGGGATATTAAGGTCCTTTACAGTTTTTTTCATTTTATTCCAGTGTCAAACCAAACAATGTAATCCTGATTCCGAGCTTGATTCCAGTGGTCAAACCAAACAACATTGTTTCCTTTACATTCCATTCCATTTTGATTATGATTCCAATTCCAATTCCATTACATGAACCAAACGCCACCTAAAAATATTCGTGAACGAAAATTAATTAATCCTTACGGTCACCATATTCGCCAAAAGAATAGAAATTTGTGTCCGAACTCTGAATCAATACCACCATACGGAGGCCAATCAGCCAGCCTTAAGCTGTTTCTCTCGTCCCTCCTTTTTTGTTTCTACATGAAGGAATATAAGAAATATAACTGGATATCACCAACTTGACAAGAACTAATTAAGGTTGAAAAATGGAGAGCACCTCCACATGATTTATTTAAAGATACTCTATATGTTGAAAAACAAAATTTTAGGCTAATTTGAGGGGATTTGGATGAGGTTTCTGGGTGGTTTTGCTAGCTATTGGGTTCATTAGCTAAAAGCTCATATCCTTTTCATTTGAGCAGTTTTAAGGAAAGTGGTTTTTAGATTTCTATTTTGTATCATAATCTGAAAATTGTTATTGTTATCCTACAATTTAAGAACTTCAATAACAGTAGTTACAGAAATGGTAATTAAAGAAGCGAACAGTGTACTCGACACAAGATATACTCGAGAAAGAAGAAGGAACGAAGGATAGAGAAAAGGAAAGATACAATGAGTGAAAGAAATTAAGGGTGGTCGAGAGAAAAAATAAATAAATATGTAAAATACAATTATTACGCTTCAATAATTGTTTATGTGCCGGTAACATGAAAAATAAAAAAATTATTTTTGAAATTATATTAAATTAATACATTTTTTAATATAATATGGTATTAATAATATGATTAAAAAAAGATTTATTATCTTAATAATAACATAATTTTATTTTAAGTATCATTTTTTTCATAATTTTTAGATGTTATTTTGATGATATTTACGTTTAATAAAAAATATCAATTTGTTTCAATATTTTATTTTATTTAATATTTTTCACACATTTATACCATATGTGTATTTAGTAGAGGTTATTTGTGGTATTATTTTACTATTATCACCTAAGAGTTCAATAGTTTCTCTTATATTATATTTTTTTACTATCTATAAACTTAAATTAATATTTTTTTATTTTTATTTTCATTTTAGATATTTTTGTTGATTCTAAGAATGATATAAGGTTAAGGATTATTCAATGAAATTTATGATATTAATTGTAATAAGAACTATATGTTTGATATATTTGACTATATATTGAGATGTAAATATAAATTATTTTTTGTATTGAATTAATCTAATATTTTTTTACACGGATTGCATATCATATATTATTTTCCTTTTTTTTTCTTTTATACAAATTTCAAAAAGAATAAATTATATATATATTAAAATAAAACCTGTATAAATTGTATAAAATTTTGATAAACATCAATAAATAATATATAATTATAAATGAAGTGAGACCGTAAAATGAGTCCAAATAAATTAAAATATATATTTAAAAAGATAAAAATAATAGATAAATAAGTTATAATGTTATCCTAAAATAAATAATAAAAAGTATAACAAATGTTCTTCGTTAAATACATGTGTAAATTTTTTTAAAATAAAATATAAATTATATTAGATTAATATATTTTATTAAATGTTGATATTAATAAAATAATACTTAAAAAATAAAATTAAAAAAAGATATTTAAAATAAAATTATGTTACCAATAAAATAGAGAAGAATATTAAAAGGATTAATTAAGGTTAAATCATAGAATTAACGTAGTGAACCCCTTTTATCTACCAGCAGTACAACCTCTAGTCCTCTGCATCAATCATGCAAAAGATTTAAATGGAACATGTTGGGACACTCACAGATTAAGATTTGTAGCTGCAATAATGGTTTCAAAATTGCGTTTCTATTTTTTTTTTTTTCTTTTCTCCTTCATACTAAATCCCCCAAAACAACATTTTGTAGTTAGTCTTTTAAACCCGGTAAGTCTCGTAGTATTTGTTGGGAAAATTGACCACCGAATAGTTTCAAACTACACAACAATAATTTTTGATGGTGGGCAATAGCTGAGATAGAATCGACTATCGATGGGTTTTTTTTTCCCTCTCTTTAAGCGTTAATACATTAATTAAAAAATATATTATAAAAACTAACAATACACTTATGAGATAAAATAACTTTAGAAATAAAACTCTCAATTTGATTATATAATATCCATCTAACAAAAGATAAACAAATAATTATAAATATATATATAAATTATTATTATGATAACAAATAGTTTAATATTCTATTTAAAAGCTTGAATAGATCTATACCTATAAAACTTGATAAGATAGTTAACAAAAACAAATTTAAATAATCTCATCAAACACTTGATAATTATCTCATTTTTGGTGATTCATTTATCTATCTAATAAAATTTTCACAAGTGTAGATTTAAAAGAATGTACGTCTGTCAGCTTAAATACTTTAGAATTGATATTATTTTGAGTACAAAAAGTTTGCAAGAGAACTTCAGATGTTTTATTCGTGAAAACTCAAAAAGAAAGGTAGAGAAAGTACCAAATACATACATAAATTAAATAAGATCAATTTCGTCTATTAAAAATCACATTTTAAGTAATAGATCAACTAAATCGTACCAAAATTATAGAATATTTTAAACAAAAGTACTTAACCCCGTTATAATAAAAACCATAAAGTTTACAAAAATAAGAAGATGAAAATTAATAATCACTTTATTCTATAGATCTTGCAATAAACTACTAGCATATTAATTTTAACCATGTTAGGAGAGAAAAACAAATTTGGATTATTTTTTTATTTGAAACCACCTTCATGTGAAAAAGGGACTTTTTAAAGTAGTGAGTAATTTGAAAAATAAAGACTAGAAGGTGAAAGATGAAGAAAATGTGGATTGATTGGTTTGTCTGTGTATATATAACAAGAATCTATAAAGGAAAGGTACCTCATGCAAAAGTAAAGCAAATGTAAGGTATATATATTAATGGAATCTCTATATTCTTCATAAGAAGAGAGCACATAAAGCATGGAAATAATTGACTACCAACAAATTCTCTTGTGAAAGTTATAGATTTACATGCATTAATTAGTAGGTACATCAGGATATCATAACTATGTTAACATGTTTTTAGTACTCTTATTATTTAGTCTATTAACTACTAATATTATTAAATAGAGAAAAAAAACCAATAAAGTAATCTCATACAAAGAAAATCTCAGCATAAGCTATATTTAGACTTGCTATTAGCATTAGGAAAAAAAATCACTAACGAATAATAGTACATCCTACCACTATTTATGTAAATCATGTTGTACTTTGTGTCTCTGTGTTGGCTTCTCGTGTGCAAAATATGAAGTCTTTTTATTTTACTCAATGTTCTGTCTTCCTCTGTGTAAGGTTGGTTACTATAGATCAATAATACACACATACACATAGTTAAATACATTTTGATTGAAATCATATTTTACACACACCACGAGATTGGTTATTTAGTATGCATGTTAGGCCGTGAGTAAAAGATTTTGGATTGGTTTGAGTGCTGGTATTTATGAAAATTACTTGTCATTTTTTGATTAAAAAAATAAGATTTTTTTCACCTCGACAAGAACCTCGAAAGGGCCTCATTGGACCCTTTGATTGACCTCTGGTGAGGTGGTTAGCAAGGCCTAAATGTGGGTGGCCATTGGAGGTTAGTTCCTTCTATAAATACCCCCTTATTTGGCTCTTCTAAACTATATTTTATGCATCGAAACTCTACCAAAATTTTCTTTGAATATTGCATTTGATTCATAAATTACTTTGAGAGTGTTTAACTATTTGTGCTACATTGATGTGGGTAAAATAGAGTGCTTGAGTGTTGAGAGCTCTTGACTATTTTACTTTATGTGTGAGAACAACTTTGTGAGAATGAGTTGGGTAGTTTTGGTGAGTTCTTAAATCGTTGGCTATGTGTAGTATGGGGTTGAAAATGTTTTCCATGTATACAATTTTTAGTTCGTGGTTGAAGTGTTTCCCATGGTGGTTATTTGTTCGTGGTCTAAGTCAGATATAGTACAAATAAAATCTGGCCCCTTTCATCCTTTTGTTTCTTACTATTTTTTTTATGTTCTATTTCTTGATTTTACCTCATGTAACTTTTTGGAACCTACCTAAGTGATGTGCACGGTACATAGTTCTACATCATGAATTCTTTTAATTTCATCTTAGATAACATTTACTCAGCTTATACAAAAAGTATATTTCAAAATTTGAATCTTAATGAACCCCTCAATATTCTTTTTTTAAGCCTATCCATAATATGTGAATGAGACGTTTTTTTCTGGTCTAAAAGAGAATGTACAAATATTCTTTTAATATGTGAAATTGTAATTAGTTTCAGATTATTCAATGAGCATCTTGTATTTCATAAAAATTAGGAGCAATATAATCCTTACGTATAGGTTATCCTATCCAACTTTTCATTATATAAAATTTATTTTTTCTTTGAATGGGATGTAGTAAAAGAGGTTTTGTCACACGAATATGTCAAAAAAGAAGATTGTAAGGTTTATGAGTGTTTTTGATATTCGTGACACGACATTCAAATGTAATTTTAATTTCTAAGTGTGTCTTTTAAGAATATTTTCAAGCAAAGAAACTATCTTAGCTTCTTCTAATTTTTCTTTTCTTTGTTCTTTCCTCAATTTTAGAGTTGAACATAGTTTATGTAGTAATTTTCATTTCAATTCAATAAATTGTGTTGGAATTTTGTTTAGAGGTTTTCTTGAAACAGAAATAATAGTGAAGTTATGTAAAAGATAAAATTAATGTATTCTTTTCAGATTATCTTTATGTGTTATTTTACATGCTAAGTTTAATTTATTAATCATTTATTAAATTAAGCATGTCTAGCTAAAAATAATATGGGATATTAGTAATGTTGTTATGTTTGTGAAATATTAAAATAGGTAAACATTTTTATAAATGAATTAAGTTTTATTTATTCATTAATATTTAAACAAAGTTTGTGATAGAAAAATATATTGATGAAGTATTTCTCATAATAAACAAGAGAGTTAGATGTAAGATTTAATTATGTGAATTTGATCCCAAGTACACTCTTTGATTTTGGATTTTATTATTCAGATCTTTGGAGAACTCTATTTTATAGATTTTTTATTATAATTATTATTAAAAAATATATTGACGAAATATTTTTTATAGTAGTTTTATAATTTGAAAGTTAATTTTGAGTTACTTAAATCATAAACCTAACTTTGACACCTTAATAAAAGTTTAAATTTTTAGATTTAACTGAATGTGATAATTGAATGGTTTATTAATCTATTAAAAAGAAGCATAATTTAATTTAAATTAACTAATAGACCCGACCAAAGGTCTTAGGTGATTTTAATTAATAATAAATGATAGACCTAATTAATCTTCTATTTGTATTTATAAGAGAAAATCAATAATCTCAATTCATATATTTAATAACCTAATTAATATTGAGCAAACATGATTAACTAATTAATCTATCTTATAAATCTTTGCTGAATGCAAATATTTATTTGCCGATTGTTTTATTGAATCTATCATTTATTTTATGTTGTTAGTTTAGTATTTACCAAACCAAATAATTGTGACAAGATGTTTAGGTTTTTATTTTATGTCTTTAAGAATTTGTTAAATTATTTAAAAATAACATGATTCCTTTTTATATCGAAATTAAAAATATACTTATAATTTTCTATAAGTGATTCGTGTACTGAAGAACTATTTAAAAATATACAAAATTTATACATCAACTTTTGACACATCAATGGTATGCTCCTTGTTCTTATATGGGGTCTTCTATCCCCAATACCATAAAATCTACTAGCATATTTATAATTAATGCTTACACTTTCTTGTCTCAATGATAATAATGTTGAAACTTCCTAGAATTTCAATTTGGAAGACAAATCTTATTGCAACACCTCAATAGCAAGTTTTTGCACCAATTATTTCTCATCATGCTCATATATCATCTTTTTGGAAATCAAGTCCTTGAATAATGTAGCATATGATGGAAAACATATTAAAAAAGTTAGGAAATAATTTATCCTATTTGGTCTCTTTTAAGTAATGTTAATTTTTTTTAAGGGTTTATAAGGCTTTAATGCCTTATGAAAAAGGTGAAGATGATTCCTTCTTGTTCTCCTCACAAGGCTTTTCAATTTTTTCACCATTAGTTTGACCTTTCTTGGTATTTGATTGCTCCCTATCTATATTTTTTAAATTAAATAATAAATCATTAGTAATTTTAGAAAAATCATTTTTTAGAACCTTACCACTTCAAAGGATTGTAATAGCCTTGGCTTATTTGGGTTGATTGGAAAATTTCCCCCATTTTGTTTTGGCATTTGTTTCACTAATAGCCCTACTTATATTTCAACCATTTTCATAGAGGTCTCTAAGGAATTTATCATCTGCTAATTGATAGAAGTCAAATTATTGCATTTTTGTTATGATTTAAAGGTTGATATTTGTGTGAAAATTGCGTTTTATTTTATTATTTAATCCACAAATGTCATTTCACGGGTATTTCGTGTTTAAAGTGCAATTGCAGATAAAATCATAATTATGGAGAAGTTTGGGACAAATTTCAATGAAGGATTGAGTGCGAAATAAAAAGAAAACAAAATTTCAAAATTTGGAAGTTCACCGCGGCAAGAATATTCCCGCACGTAAAAACCCATCGAGAAAATGTTGAAAATCATGCGGGAGCATGGATTTTGGCAAAGCAATCTCATGGGCCACAATAAAATCCCAGCCATGGCCGAGATTTAGCGGAAATCGTAAAGTTTTTTCAGAAAATCTCGGCGAGAATAACTCGCCGCGGCGAAGTTTCGTTCGAAAACACATTTTTATGTTGTTTTGTTCCAAAATTGCCCTCCAAAACCCTAGATCTATATATACATGATGATGGAGAAGGAGGGGGAGGCAGGAAGAGAGTTCAAAGATATTTTTGGAGGAGAGAAAGAAAGTTTGGAGAAATTTGAAGGATCTTCACCATTGATGCTACGAAGGCTTCATGTTCTACAGTTTTTCATCTCTTCTCCTTAGCTTTTATATTGCAATTTATTCAGTTTTATTATTAATGGATTCAATTGAAATAATGGTTGTTCGTATTTAGCTTATGAACTAATTTATTTTTGCTAAGGCTATGATATGTAGTTAAATCAAGGAAATCTGATTTCTTTTGTTATGGTTATATGAATTCATTGTTTTCAAGTCGAGTATTTATTTCCATGCTTAATGCTTTTAAATTTCTGATCAAGATTTAGATGATTTGTTGCATTATATTGAGACCGAGAGGAGATGTGTAATGAATGCTTCTTATGATAAATACCGTATGTTGAATGCGAGTTTGACACCTAATGCATGATGTATGTGTTTATTCCAGAAATTCCATAAATCGTAATGTGCTTATTTGTGATTAAATCTTCATAGAAATATAGTTGGTTTTCATAGATAAGTAATTCTAATATAACTTGAGAAAGAGTATTAGATAAGTTTGGGTTTTTCAACCATCACTTTTAGCTTTGATTTTCATATAACATGACTTGAAATTGGATTGAATTGATTTAGCGAAATCAAATTGAATTGATTTAGCGAAATCAAATGCCTTAGCGTTTTTACTCATTAGTGAACAACATTTAATTTTGTTATTTGCGTTTAGTTTTATGTTAATTTTCTTTTTAAACAATTTCAACAATTCAGTTTTCAAATAAAATTAGGGTTAGTCAATTTCGGTACTTAGTAACGCCATTCCTTGTGGGTTCGATATCCGTACTTTTGTACACTTTATTACTTGAATGATTCGTACACTTACGAAAATAAGCATCACTAATTTCTTTCATAATTATCTCTACTAACATAATTAAAGGCATTGTTCTCCTCCAAGATTGTTGTCTTAGGTTGATTAGGTAGTATTGGTTAGTTCAAGTGTTGGCTAGACCTTTTGGGCATAGATTTGATTATTGTCAATTTTTCAAGAGAAATTGAAATGAATCATCTACCCAGAATTGAATGAATTTGCATATGGATCATTTCTAGGCCTAGGTTTGTAGGACTGCATCAAGTGCCCTTGCTTCTTTTCATCACATGCATAAGAATTAAAAACCAAAGAACAAGTGTTAGCACCATGCTCATAAACACCGCAAACTTCTTATTTCTCTTAACTAAGCATGTTCTCTATAGTGGGAAGTTTTACTTGCTTAGTTAATTCAACAATTTGCATAGCCATTTCATTGTTGATTTTAGCTTATTTACTTTAACTATCCTTCTGCTTCAACTTTTATACTGAAAATTAGCACCCAACATTTTATAAAGATTATATGTCTCTTTAGTTATTTTCTCTCTCATAGCTCCACTTGGAGCATTGTAATATGTTTATTGACACTATTGTGTCAATCTATCATAAAATAATTGGTTTTATAGTAGTGGTGAGAATGACAGCATTTGATTAGAAGCAGCTTGAAGTTATCTCAAGTTTCATGGAACGATTCTCTATCCATTTGAGAAAATATTGATCATTGGTCTTTGGTACTGCGTTCTTTGTTAGTCTTTGGTCTTCCGGTGCAGATGTTCTTGATGGTGCTTAACACGTTGATTTGAAATACACTTATAATTGTTTGTAATTAATAGTAAAAAATCAGTTATAACTTCTGAGTGAGACACCTTTATCTTAAGATTGATCACCTAATGCCATTGATAAGGTTGATCACCTGATGCCACTGATAAGGTGAAACACCTAAAAAAGGTAGTTGTTTCTGAGTGAGGGACCTTTATCTTAGATCCCCAATAATGTATGAATTTGGATTGATCATAGTGTCTAAACAATAATGTAGAGTGGTCATGAAAAATTTATATTAATATTGATCATATGGATTAAAAACTAATGTAGAATGTCAATATAATTTAAACAAATTAGGGTTGATTATATGGCTTAAAAATAGATTTAGAACACCCGTGTAATTGAAACAAATTTGGGTTGATTACATACCCTAAAAGTTGATGTAAAAAATCAATGCAATTTAAAAAAATTAAGGTTGATACATGCTTATAATATATGTAGAACGTCCATGTAATTAAAATAAATTAACGTTGATCACGTGACAAAAAATTTGATGTAAGATTCCAAGAAATTAAAATGATTGTGAGTTGATCACACGGTTTAAACTTCAATGTATAGCATCACAAATAGGTTAGAGCAATAAGCTAATATCCTCAATCAAAGACCACTTATAACACTAAGCCACATTTCCTTATGCGCAATTTTCTGCAAGCTTTACTTGATTTTCGGTTGATGGATTTGGGCTATATCGATTATCAATTATCAATTCACTTGGGAAAAAAGAGAAGAGTCAGAATTAAAGGTGAGGTGGAATCATGGGGTGGGGAACGATTTGCGGTGGAAGTTGTATCCAAATAGGGGTTACTGTGTTTTTGTTAAGAATTTCATAAAAAATTGAAAGCATGGAATAATGTAAATTTTTAAACTCATAATTTATTGTAGCCTTCTCCAGCTATATGTAAAAAGTACCAATACTACCTAACAAGAAAAAAGCAATCTACCAAAAAGCAAAAGTCAATTAAATAGGAAAAAGGAAAATAAATAAAAGAAAGCAATCCCGACTATTTTTTCGTATATCCACGCTTACCCTTCTACATATACGGCATCCACCTTTCTGTTTCCATCCTCGCACGTGCTAAGCGTAGCCACCTATACTGTTTCTTCGATTGATTCTAGGCGTGTTTTATTTATTGCATCCAGCATTACTTCTATACGCACGCAGTCACTAGCCTTCATATATTAATAAAAAATCCAAAAATATTTTATAAAATTTTCAAAAAATTGTATAAACTTCCCTAAATGTTTATTTGCCTCTTAAATGATAAAAATACCACTAAAATAGAAAAATTCTTCGATAATTATAAAAATAATGTTTAAAAACATAATAAAATATTAAAACAAATATTGTTTTATCAGTTAATTTCCACTATAAGAGAAATAAATCATTAAAAATTTTTTTTCTTCAAAATATCATATATTTGTATAAGTTTATAGTTATTGAAAATAATATTTGTATCAGTAACTTAATACTTAATTATAAAATTATAATATATAAAATAATAATTATTTTAATGATGTTTAAAATAATAAAATAATAAATTCGATTATAACTATTATTTATTTTCAAAAGTTTTAACTTATTATACTTAATTTCATCATAAACATGTGAAATTAAGATTTTATATTGATTTTCTTTTCATGGGCGGAGAGTCATCAATTCTTAATCTCTTTTTCTTCTAAGTGTTTTTAAAATATTATATATTTGTATAAGTTTACAGATACACTTAATGAGTCTGATTGAAAATAATATTTATATAGTTAATTATAAAAATAATAGATTATAATATATAAAATAATAATTATTTTAATCATCGTTGAAATAATTAACAACACGGTAAATTTGTTTATAACTACTATTTACACTTGAAATTAAATTTATTATAAATAAAATTTAAGAGTGAAGGCAAGTTAAAATTTTGAACATTTTTATTTATTTTAAGTTGAAATAAATTAGTAAATTATATAACATAATACAATTAATAATTAGATGATAGCAATTTGATTTATCCTATTATAATCTATGATTTAAGTTAATAATAATTCATTAAAGCTTGATATTAAAAGGATTTTCCTAAAATTTTGCCTAAATTAACTTGAAAAATAAAAATTTAAAAAGCAAGGAGAATTATGTAATTTCAATAAATTCTACGATGTAATAATCGAACAGTCGGTTTATCCCTCGAATGCAAAAAGCGCTAGGGTTATAAGCATGATGCCGTAACCTCACATGATAATTGAGAGTGTAAATCTTACGTGGCGAAAAATCATAGGTCAAACTCCTCTCGTCGGGATTCATAGCAACACACCAATAAACAATACCAGTCACCCTCATCTCTCCATCAGACAAAATCATGCTACTTTTTTTACATTTGTTTTCTCTCTCTATCTGTGTTTTTCTTCTTCAGAAAATTCCCAATTTTCTCTTGAATTCCGCTCGTTTTTCTTACTGAAATTCCCAGATAATTACTCACAAATGCACGATCTTTCATTCAAATGCAATTTTGAGTTCTGGTATCTGAGCTTTTATTGAGTTTTTATTTATTTTCTCCAGTTAAAAAGAAAAGCTGGGTGACTTCTGAAAGTGGAAATGCTTGAAGCAATAGAGAGCTCCGTCAATGGCGGATACACGCAGATGCAGAGCTGTGGTGATAGCAGTGAAGAGGAGCTCTCTGTGCTTCCTCGTCATACCAAAGTGGTAGTGACTGGTAATAACAGGACTAAATCAGTACTTGTGGGTCTTGAAGGTGTGGTCAAAAAGGCTGTTGGATTAGGCGGTTGGCATTGGCTGGTAAATTTATTTGTTCAAAATTAGTTTCAAGGAAATGGGACTTTGGTATTTTGGTGTTTAATTTATCCATAACTGAATTTGAATAATGTGTGGTCTCTTTGCACATTTTTTTAAATTGAGTTAATCTTCTAGTTCTTAACCAAAAGTCTTAAAGCAATGTGGATTAATTTATTTGTTTATTTGGGAACTTCTTCAGTATATGTTTGACATTTCTCTTTAATGTTTGTTTTCTTTTTTGTTCATAAACTTTCTTCAACATCTTTGATTTCCTTTAGGAATTTGTATGAATTAGAGTTTTTAAGATAGAGTAAGCGTGAAACAATTTTGAATTTCGAATTATGAAATGGGGATTTAATTGCATGTTTGAGTTTTTTGTTGGATCTAATAAATTAATAATATTCTTTTATAAAGCGAGATTTGCAAATTGGGTTTTCGATGAGCTTTTCAAATTTTGAGTTCATTAATTGCATTAATTTTAATTTTCTCCTGCTGATTTTTGGATTTTAAGTTAGTTGATTGTGATTCTTAGTTTACTTGTAATCTGATAAGTTCTGTAAAAGAGAACATCGAAATTCGTAATAGGATTAGTGTTCAGCCGTTCTTGTTTGTTCAGCCTCAAATTAAACTTATCATGATTATTTTGGGGTCTAATCTTATTAAAACTGCATGTTTTTATTAAATGGATATAGAAATGAAAAAAAAAATCTGATTCTTCCTAACTAAATTCTCATGAATCTTTGTAAATGCCAATAGACATTGCATGTGTAACTCCTCAACGTTTCAGATATTTCATCAGTCAATCTGAGCCGAAATATTCTGGAATAGATTTTATGAATGAAGTTAAAACTACCTATTCATTTGCTTTATTTGCTGGGATATGTGAATTGTAAGACTAATTTTTTTCTTCTACTTGAACACAGTAATTGTTTCTTTTGCTTTGTTCATTTTCCTTTATTATCTTTTTTGTTTTCAGCTTTAGTTAGTGGGTAAGTTTGCATTTTGTAAATTAGAATCGAATGTTATTTTTCACTGTACTTCGCCAGGTACTTACTAACGGCATTGAAGTTAAGCTACAGAGAAATGCCCTTAGTGTTATTGAAGCTCCCACTGGTAACGAGGAAGATGATGATCTAGATTTTGACAATGTGCAGTGGAATGGATCAGATATGGGTAAGTTTAGTTAATTGATTTTCTGGATATGGGTAACATTTTTTTTTAAAGCCCCTATTTTTAGGATGATATAATATACATGTCTTGGAAATCTGTAAGTGTAAACTTGCTTCACACTTATATCTTATTCTAGCAAACTGTTTTATTAAATTATTTGATCGTGGATTTTTTGAACAAAAGTAGTTGAGTTTGGTACATAGGATTCGTTATGCCTTAACCTTTTACTTTTACTATCACACTTTTATCTTTTTTTTTTGGGGGTCGCGCTAGACTTTCGAATAGTGTTCTTTTTTTTTTTAGCATCCGATGAAACTCAAAAGTCATATAGATCAAGGAACAGAGTGCACAAGTCATCAGGGTCCTCTCACAAGACTGTTTGCAGATCTCTTTCAAGTGACTCTCAATCTAAAGGCTCTATTTCTACCACTGCTGCACGTGGGTCCACGGTACGTTAATCTCCTAATCCATTTTTTTTCTTTTTTCCTTTCAAAATAGGAGACACATGATTTGTGAATTATTGTTACTAAAATTATGTATTGTGCAGAAAGTTGATCTAAGAAAACTGGAGATGGCTGCTTTGTGGAGATATTGGAAGCACTTCAATCTTGTAAGTGTTTGCATTTGTGACCTATGTTGCACTGATTACATTGACTGAGAGTTCTAAATTTTTGTGACCTATGTTGCACTTCAATCTTGTAAGTGTTTTCAATTTTCTGTTGATTTTTTTTATTCGAATTGGAGTGTCTTAATATTCACATACATTCATGTTTATGTCATGTTGTTTGGACATAGTACACAAAAAATGAATGAAATCCAAGTAATGGAACTATGTTCTTTTTATTATAACATAATTAATCTTTCCAGGTGGATGCTATTCCAAATCCATCCAAAGAGCAGCTAATAGAAGTTGTTCAGAGCCATTTCATGTCACAGGTATGCACCTTTAAGTTGTAAATAACACAAAGTGTGTCTTTAATTACATGTTATTAACCTTTTCCGCGCATGCATATTCCGGTGTAGCAAATCGACGAGTTGCAGGCCATTATGGGGTTTGTCAAAGCTGCTAAGAAAATGAAGACTGTTCGCAAATGACATTGAGAGATAATGGGAGAGACTCTTTGAGTTCCAGTTGATCAATGCTACTAACAAGATAATTAATGCTTACCAAAATGCCCATTGCTGGGTAATGATGTCTGTAATATAATATCTATCCATGCTTGTTTATCCTTTTCATCTCCGTTAGTAGATCAGTATTAATATAACTTAAATTATATATATATAGAGGTGATTAACCTTTTTGGTAGTATAACTATTATGTAGATATATGTAAAACTTATGACAAGACCTCTTGAAAACAGTGGCTTCTTTGCAAGCTTGGTTTGAATGTAACCATGACCATGTGTTTAAAATTGTATATATGGTTAATCCTCTCTTTCCAACTTTGCCAACAGTTTTCTCGCTTGCATCGTCTAAATTTCATGCTAGCTGTCACCATTTGAATAGGAAAAAACTTCTATCCATTTACTCACCCATTCTCACTTAAAAATAGGAAGCTATTATGGAAAAGGTCGGTAAGGTCGGTGACACTAAAGTCTTTTAGTTTAGTTCTTTTATTATTATTATTTTTGTAGTAATATAGCCCTCTTTTGTGAAAAAAAAAATAACAATACAAAGATAAACGACTTCTTTTTTTGCATATTTTTTTAAATTATTATTGAAATATCATTTTTATAGATTATATTTAGTAATAGATAATAATAAAATAAATATAAATTTTTAAAATTTAATTATTTTTTATTTGTTATTGTGATATTAATTTTTCATAATAAAAAGGTTAAATTGATACAAAAATAACAAATGATTAAACCTTTTTTATCTGATCTAAGAAAGCGATCTTGGTTGCATTTGTTTCTTCTTTTATTTAGATGATAATTTTTATTAGATATAGTTAACTATATGTAATTATATGGATTTGATTGTATTTATTAATAATATTATTTGTGATTTATTTTAAATTTTAAATATATAAATTATTTTTAAAAATAAAGTAATTATTATTACTACTTTGTTTAACTAAATTTTGGTTAGTCTTATACCTTCATGATGACTTATCAAATAGATGTAATTACGCTAAGTAAGAAAATTATCTGGTGGCCGTTGTCGTGTCTTATATTGTCATGACGAGTGTTGGGGGTAGTACTTAACATCGGATACCATATGTTCTCCGCTAAGTAGTAGAATGTGGTTTTCACGGTAAATGTACGTACTTCTGACTGAGGCTTCATGTCATTATCAAAACAAGTCTTCATTTGCATACTGTACAGCTGAAAATAGAGAAGTTGAGCTGCCTAATCCAATAAAAGAGATCCACAACAACTGATAAAGCAAAAGACAAATTGAAGAATTGGGGAAATAAAGTAATTGGGATGCCCAAATTTACTTTTACCTTTTGCTTCCACCAATCCAATACATTTCAAAAAATACATCTCTTTCCAGGAGTCCAAGAAAGTCTATTTTCCTAGATTTTGATATCAAAACGGGACCCATCCTTGGCAAATCATACAACCATGGAAATTTCGTTAGGGATTAAAGGACAATTCTATCAATATAAGTATGACTAACTATGAGGCAATTTCTACCACAAAATTAAGTTCGATTGGAATAACTTCCATTGAAGTTCTGAATTAAGGATTTAAGAAATCAAAAGGAATGAATATAGTGTAACTTAATATATTATTACTTTAAAATTTTCAATTATTATAGTGGGTAGTTATACAATCATATATATAAACAAATGTAAAAAATAAAAAAATAACATGGTAAATGAAAATAGTGAAGTCACAATAAAAATGACTACTTTTAATATAAAACAGGTTTTAAACTACCTTTGCAGTAGTAGCGTGTTTGATTTGTACCAATACTTCAACCAACTTGATTTCACGAGTTATCGTCGATTTTCAAAAATTAACACAAATATTATAAATATATGTATTAAAATAGATTAAGTAATAAATTATGCTAAATAAGTAGATTCAATAAATAAATCAATTAAACAAAACCTCTACCAATCCTAGAAATAAATATTTAACTCAAAATATATACATGATTAATAATATTAGTCACTAATAATCTTATAATTATTTAATTTAAATAGTTTAGTCTTGTAATTATTAGATTAGGCATCAAATGTTTCATAATTTTTTTTAAATGAGCACTTTAGTTTTCTAATTTTTAAGTTAGACACTTAAATTTCTTTTATTTATGAAAGTTAGTCACTATAAGTCTCTATTTTTTTAATACTTTTGATGTACTAGAAGTGCTCATTTTAATAAGTTATATGACTAAATATGCTTACTTTTCATAATATTATAACTAGTATTTTCCAACTCATAAATTATGATACTAAAATGCTAATTTTTTAAAACTTATAGGACTTATGGTGCCTAACTTAATAATTATATAACTAATGTGCTCATTTGGTGACAATTAGATGATCTCTATGACCTTTTTCTCAATAAAAATAACTCCTTTAAATATTGATAATTAATTCAATAAATCATGACCACACAAACGAAGAACTAATGCAAGCAACAACGAAAAAGCTATATTGAAAAAATTTCTATTTAATTACTCATCTAATTAACTAGATATGATGAATAGATAATTAGCAAAATTATGACAAATTAAAATTTTGTAAATGGTCATGCATACAATTACATGTAGATAAAATAATGCAGAAATATAAATCAACACACTAGATTTTTAGGTGGAAACAATGTAGATCATACCAATGACTTAAGAGGAAAATCACCGACCCACCAGATTACCTAACTATTCAATATGATAAATTAGGTCCAATTATAAGGCCAGATTTTATACTACTTACCAATATAAAACCCCCAAGTAATCTACTAAGAAGCTGCTACTTTATTTCATAGTCTCTACAAGCACGATGTTTGGATTCAGATCAACGTTCTAATAACTTAAGTCACATAAATAATCAAACTCAGTCAACCAATACCTAAAACGTTAGTACAATAACACAAGTACAAATGTGTGTTCTAGAGTATATTCAATAATGAATTATCCTAACTAGATGATTTAATTATATATCAGATAAATCAAAATCAATTGATAACCTTAGAACAAATGTTTAAGCACAATATCACAAATATTGTAGGCTTGTTAATCAATCAAATGCAACCATAAAATATTTAATAAATTAACTAAATGATATACCTATTTGAATAGCTTTGGAAAAATAGAGAGAGAGATAGAGAGAATAATATTTTTTTGTGGTTAATAAATTTGTGTGCTTAGGTTTGTTTAAATATAATATTTTCAAACACTAGGTCTAAGCAATATTACTATTCTCTCCATAAAATCAATTAAAAGAGTTTTAAAGAATGAGAACAATATAATAATAAATCAATTTTATTCGATTTAGAAATAGGTTTTAAAATTGAAGTCCTACTCGCTCGATTGATCGATCCAATACAACAATCAAAACATGCTTGATCGATCCAATCAATCCTCGATTAACTAGTGTAATAAATATTTAATTCTGACTAGGTTAGATTAATTTAGGTAATTAATCGATTGATCTAGTACTCGATCAATCGACCACTAATTCTCAATCAATGTAGTCAATTTAAAAATTAATTCAAAATTTTGTAAACTAAGTAGATCAATTCTTGATCGATCTACACACCTCGATCAATCTAGACATGTCTCGATTGATCGAGTAGCCTAATTTCAAAATATTTCTATATATCTTATATGAAATATAACAAGCATAAAAATGAGATATACTTGGGATGTGCTTATTAGAGCTAGATAGTTTCTTTGCTTGAAAATATTCTTAAAAGATACATATAGAAACTAAAATTATATTTAGATGTTTTGTTCACAAATATCACCAACACTCATAAACCTTACAATCTCACCCTTTGACATATTCATGTGACAAAACCTCTCTCTCACTACATCACGCTCATACGAAAAATAAATTTTACTTAGTAGAACTATCCTATGATTTGGTAAAACCATATTCGCTTGAATTTTAACATCTCATATGTATACTATAAAAAAAATACAAAAAGGCACATAACTTATCCCAAAAGAACTCATTGTTTATTAGTTTAGTATATATAATAACAGAAAAAGGGAAGAAATAAATATAAGTGATAAGTAACAACATATAGAACATTTAAGTATTATTCCCCTGTGTAATATCTCTTAAAGAAAATTTTCAATCAATGACTCTCCCCTATATATATTTTCAATTAACACTCAATAGCTTTTTTCCCCTTTTTTCATACAAATAAATAATATAATCATGAAGCAATGACTGAAAAAGAGGAGTCCACATTCTGAAAAGCTTATAACAATCAAAAGAGAGAGATAAAAACAATATGTTTTTCAAATTTTCAAAAACAAATAAACTCCCCCTAACTTCTACAACTTTCCCAATTTTGAGATCTGGTCTTGTAATTGGATCTTATTTATTCATAGTGGATAATTAGGTGGTTCGGTGGATCCGTGGGTTTTCTCTTAGGTCATTGGTGTAGCCTAGGTTGTTTCCACCTAAAAATCTCATTCTTAATATTTATATTTTTGCATTATTTTTTACACGTGATTACATGCTTGGCTATCTAAGAAAATTTTAGTTTATCATAATTAAGCTGATTATCTATTCACCCTAATTATTGGGTTGGGAACTAGAGATCCCAAAATTTTTCAAAAATAAGCATTTTAATCCTGTGATTTATGAGTTGGGGCATACTAGTCATGTTATTATGAAAAGTAAACACTTTTAGTCTTATAATTTATTAAAAGCAACATTTATAGTACATCAAAAGTATAAAAAATTAGAACCTATAATGTCTAATTTTCATAAATAACAGAACTATAGGTGCCTAACTCAAAAACTAGGAAACTAAATTGATCATTTTGAAAAATCATGGGACCTTTGGTGCCTAACCCAATGATTAAGGAACTAAACTGCTTAAATTAAATAATTATAGGACTATTGATACCTAGTGCCATTAGGCAGGTTTCTTGAGCTAAATATTTAGTTCTAGAATTGCTAGAGGTTTCGTTTAATTGATTTATTTATTATTTAATCTATTTTAGGACACACTTTATATTTGTGTTATTTGTGCTAACTTTTCAAGTGTGAATATTAATGTGTTTGGTAGCTTATGGAATCGAGTTAGTTGAGACATTGGTCTAAATCAAACACATTATCTTAGGAGATAGGGAAAAAGGCAACAACTCACTACTAGAGTAAACTGAGACTTTACTATTGCAAATGTAGTCTAAGACCTACTTTGTATTGAACTTTATTTTTCATAGAGAATATGTTATGTGGTTTGAGGACAAATGGTTTTACTTTTAGATCATTATTATGACATAGGATATTTTCACCTACATATTTTATGTTATTTATTTATTGCGTTTACTTGTATCCACGATTGTATAACTAGCTACTATGACAGTTAGAATTTTTAAAGTAATAAGTTACAATATATTCATTCCTTTATATATCTTACATTTGTACTTTAGAACTTCAATTGAAGTCATTCTAATCGAACATAATTTTGGATTAAAAATTGCTTAATAGTTAGTCATACTCATATTGATGGAATTGTTCTTTAATCTTTAACAAAGACACTTTTAATTTGCATTAGAATTGGTCACTGTAGAAGCCATATCTAAGGTGGTTCTTGAAAATGATAATGATGAAATCTAATTATGCATAGCATTGATAAATCATGTACACTACAAGATGAAGATATGCACTATAGTACTACATTATGGTCAACTGTATGCATGATGACTGCATGTACAACATATATTGGCTATGTATAACAGACATGTAACTGCATAATAGGTGCAGCATATGTAGAATATAGTCATTTACGTGTGTATTGCTTGTTTGTAGTATATGTAGCATATAGATTACATTGTTAAAAGTTGTAGTCACCAGACAAAAGATAGGCGGTGAGCATCAACACCTATACTAACACATGCTAAAAGTTGTTATAATTGTGATGACTGTAACCAAAATCTGTTAGATTTGTTACAAAGGTAGCTGCTAATCTAACAGTAATAGCACCTATTTTCGAGTAAATGCACACCACCATATCAGTATAAAACCAATAGCCAATAGTCTATAAAACAACCAAGGAAAATAGAAGTTCAATAAAATAGTTTTGTGAAGAAATTATTCAAGAAATTATTCAAGAAATCTTCTTTAATATTTTCTCTTTCAATTACAATTGTTCATGTATAGCTTAATATATGGAAATAAAAATGAAGAGTTAAAAAAGAATTTTTAGATGGTATTAGAGCATTCTTCGTAGCCTTAAGAAAAGTTTTGCAAGAATCAATCAAAGTGAAAGCACTTAAAGGCAGGGAAAGTAACAATAGTGATTGTACAAGAAACAAATTATGGGATAATTTCCTTCCCTAATCTAGTACTCAACACAAAATTAGATAAAGAAAATTATATTGTGTGGAGGAAACAAATATTATGCATGCTAAAAAGTTAAGATTTAGAAAACTTTGTGAATGGTGTCTGCAAATGCCCCGAAAAATCACGTGTGAATAGAACTGTGAATGTTGAATACTAGTTTTGGGTTCATCAAGATCAAATGATCAATTCTTGGTTGGTAGGATCTATGATCGATGAGTTTGTAAAGAAAGTGCAAGATTGTGATGCAAGTTATGAAATATGGTTGTGTCTTGATGAATATTCCATCTCATGCTTAAGGGCCAAATTTATGCAATACAAGACTAAAATGAGTGCTGTCAAGAAGGAAGGCATGCCTATTAGTGAATATGTTCATCACGTGCAATCCTTAGCATCTCAATTAGGTTTTACAGGGTGTGTGATTTTAGAAAAGGATTAGATTATGACAATCTTGAATGGCCTTGAAAGTGACTATGATTTAGTTATGGATAATGTCTAAGAAGGGTGTGTGAAATAAAAGAAGTGTCGCACGAAATTTTGAGCCACGAAAGCATATTGGAGAGGAGGAACATGCCTATATCTTTGTTACCTATAAATAATCTTACAAATATTACACCCTTATCAAATGCAAATATTATCCAACAATAGCCAATGACACCTTTTCCAATGCCCAATCAAATACAAGCTACTAATCAATTTGATAAACTAGGAAGATAAAATGCAAGATGATTTTAGCAAAGAACAAGCATATCATGCCCATTTCCCAAAAGATATTCAACCTATCTACATTCCTCTTCAAAAAATTTCATTAAGTGGAGATCCATTACACAATGACATTCCACCTTTTCAAAACTTTCATAGTTTTGAGAAAGGTAGAGGAAGAAACTATAATAGTAATAAACCACAGTGCCAAATATGTGGTAAGTTAAGCCACTTTGCTAAAAAATGCTAGCATCGATTTTATGCATAAATGACACCAAATCAAACCAATCAGAACAGAGTTTCACCCTATCTTTTTGCTCCACCAGTTCACCAATTCTATAATAACAATAATCATTGAACAATGTTTCCTTACTAGTTCTCCCTAGCTAATTAATCTACATTTTCTATATACCCAATAACAAATCAACCATATGCAAATGCTTCTCTTAATAGCCAAAATGTTCCTCAAGCTTAAGTTGCTATAATAAGCCTTATTACTCACACTGCATTGAATAATGCAACACCAATGACTCAAAACCAAACACAAATAACTAACCCATGTAATTAGTCATTGAATACCATTTCCATAAATGCATTGATGTAGCCACCTATCTATTACACTCACTCATGTCAATCAATAGCTCCTATGATCAATCAACATGTTACTACTTTTTTTGCCAAGAAAAATTCTATTTGTGATCCAAGATGGTTCATTGACAATGGTGCTACTCATCACATCAGAGTTGATACACTCAACTTGGTAGTCAAAACTGAGATCATATAGAATGAACAACTACAAGTAGGAAATAGGGAATGAATACAAATTACTAACATTAGTATGTCTTCCATCTCTTCTACTCATAATCCAGATAAGAAATTCATTTTATCAAACATGTTACATATTCCATCCATCACTAAGAACCTTTTTAGTATGGCCCAGTTTACTAAAGACAGTAATGTTCTTAAGGAATTTCATGTCAGTTGTGTGTATGTCAAGGACAAAAATACATGGTAGAGGATTATGTAAGGGAAACTTAGGAATGGATTGTATGCATTTGATGTGTCTATTCATAAATTGTTACCATTTCATAGACATTCAACAATTTTTCCACAAGACCACATCAATTCTACTCGAGGAAACATCTTGTCCATAAGACCACATCAATTCTACTCAAGGCAACATTTGTCAAAACATAGTCAATAAGGAAGTCTCTTCCAATGGATCTAACCTAACTCTGTGGTACAATAGGTTGGATCATCCATCTCTCAAAGTTACTAAAGTTGTAATGAATAAGTGTAATATTAGATGTGAATTTTCTTTAAACAATAATCAATCTATATGTGATGCTTGTCAATTAGGCAAAACACAAAAATTCCCATTTATTTCTATTATAACTAAAGCTAAAGCTTCTTTGGATGTTATCCATTCTAATGTTTTGGGACTCTCAACTATGCTATCTAGTCTTGATTACAAGTGGTATGTACATTTCACTAATGAAGAAAAAGTTTGATTGCACGAAATCATTTTTGCTACTTAAAGTAAAAGTTGAATTGCTCACTTGTAGAGGTATTAAAGTTGTCCAATTTGATGAAGGTAGAGAATATGATATCCTTAATGATGCATTTAGCTTGGCTAGAATAACCAAACATATATCCTTACACACCTAAGCAAATGGGCTTGTAGAAAGAAAACATTGACAGATTGTTGAAATGGGTTAAGCATGTTAGCCTAAGCCTCTATGCCATTAAAATACTAGGATGAATCATTCTATACTATAACATTTTTGGTCAATAAATATCCAAGTTTAGTATTGGATCAAAAAATCCCTTTGGAGAATTTATTTTCAATTTTACCTGATTATATTTTCTTGAAGACATTCAGTTGCAAGTGTTTCCCTTTGACAAAGCCATTCAATCAATACTAGTTTTCATTCAAATATATAGAATGTACCTTTCTTGGGTATAGTCCTTGTCACCAAGACTTAAAATGTCTTACAAATGAAGATAAGCTTTTGATCTCACATCATGTCATTTTTGAAGAAAATAGCTTTTCTTTTTCCAACAAAATTGTAACTCAATCAGCCAACTTAATTCCAAATATTGTCTCCCTTTTGTCACTAAATTCACCTTTTCATAATCTGTGTTAACTATGTTACCTACAAATACTAACCCATCTCTTAACATTACACAAAATAATTCCACCAGTTTCTATAAGTTTTCATTTGAGCAACCATATGATGTTACACACAACTCATCTGTAACTCTACAACTCGACTTACCTGATGGTTCTTACTCACTACTTCCAAAATATATCTTCTTCATCAGAATAGCCACCTAATACTCTCATCATGATAACTAGATCAAAAGCTATTTCAATCATACCTTGAGCCTTTCTTACTATACACAATATTGCCTTACCATAAACAGTTAAACAAACTTTGGCTTATAAGGGCTGATTTCAGTCCATGAAACCTAAATATGATCCCTTATGAGACAAAATACATGAGAATTGGTTCCATATCCTAATAACAAAAAGATAATGGACAATAAGTACTTTTTATAATTAAGGAATGAGTTGATGGCTCATTCGATAATTTGAAATCTAGGTTAGTTTCCAAAGGTTACTTGTAAGTAGTAGGTTATGACTTTGTGGAAACATTAAGCCCCATGGTAAAACATGACACTATTCGAGTTCTTTTATTCATTACCTTAAGTAATCATTGGGTACTTCAACAATTAAACATTAATAATTCCTTTCTCAATAGAAATATACAAGAAGAAGTATACATGAGACAACCTACTTGTTTTATAGACAAATAATGACCTAACTATATCTTCTATCTAAATAAAATATTTATATGGATTAAAGTAGATTCCACGAGCATGGTTGAACACATTATTGATAACTATTAGCTCATTTTGGCTTTATAAGGGAAAAGTATGATGACTCACTATTTTGCTTAACTTGTACCATGCATTCCATCTATATCATTGTATATTTTGATTATGTGATCATCATTGGATCTGATACAACCAAGGTGAATGCCTTCATTCAGCTCCTCAAATTAAAAATTTGCTTTGAAAGACATAGGAAACCTACATTACTTAATAGGAATTGAAATATCTCAACTTGTAAATGGTTCTTTGTTGATTAAATAGATTAGATACATCTAGTTTATATTTCAAAAGGCTCAATTGCTTCATGCTAAACCTATTGTCACTCCCATGATTTTGAATTCAACTTTAAGGGTTAAGGATGGTGAAAATTTCAACAATGTAGCTTTATATAGAAGTAATATTGGTGCTCTTCAATATGTCACCATAACTTGGCCTGATATTGCCTTCTCTATTAACAAGGTATGTTAGTACATGAGTCTTTCTAAAGATCCACACATGACAGTAGTGAAGAGAATCCTTCATTATCTCAATGGCACTATATATCATGGGTTAGAATTCAAGCCTTCAATAGCACTATAGATCATGGGTTAGAATTCAAGCCTTCAATAGCACTCCACATTAATGGTTTTGTTAACTTAGATTGGGCATTATGCCTAGATACAAGATGATCTATGTTTGGTATTTGCATCTTTCTTGGTGCTAACCTAGTTATTCGGTCTACTAGGAAACAAGCCATTATCTCTCGGTATAGTGCAAGGTTGACTATAGATATGTTTCCAATGTCGTTGCTGAAGTCACTTGGTTACAAGCTCTTCTACATGAAATGGGTATGCCTACTTCATGTCTTCCTATTATCTGGTGTGATAACACCATTATAGTTACTTTAATAGCTAACCCCATCTTCCATCCAAAGACTATACATATCGAGCTAGACTTCCATTTTACTTGAGAAAAAATGCTTCAAAAGTAGCTAAGTATCCAATACGTCCCATCTTATGACCAAATAGAAAACATCTTAACCAAACCCTTTCCTCCATATCCCTTTCAACTTCTTCAAGGCAAAATCACTATTACTAAAGTACCTTTGAGTTTGAGGAAGGGTGTAGAAGTTACATCTGAAGTGGTTCTTGAAAATGATGATGATGAAATCTAACCATGCATAGCACATATAAATCATGTACACTATAAGATGTAGATATGCACTATAATGCTACACTGTGCTAAGCTATGTGTATGATGATTGTATGTGCAGTATATGCTAGCTATATTGGCTATGCATATAGATGTGCAAACTGCCTATATTGGCTATACGTATGACAAACATGTTAATGCACTACATGTGCAACATGTATAGCACACAGTCATTTGAATGTCTGGTGCATGTTTATAGTATATATAGTGTATATATTACATTATCAAATGCTATAGTCACCCAACAAAAGATAGGTAGTGACCATCAACACCTATACTAAAAAGTTGTTATAATTGTGATGACTGTGACAAATTTTTTTTAGATTTATTACAAAGGAAGCTACTAATCTAATAGTGGTATGTACCTATGTTCAAGTAAATACACATCACCATGCCAGTATAAAAGCAGTAGCCCATAGTTTATAAATATAAGAAAAATAGCCAAGGAAAATAGTAGATCAATAAAACAATTATGTGAAAAAATTATTTAAGAAATCTTTTTTAATCTTTGCTCACTTAGTTTAAAATTGTTCATGTATAGCTCAAGAAAGCTATGTAAATAAAAATAGAGAGTTAAACAAGAATTTCTAGAGTCACTAGACAAACTTAGTATGCCTAGAACCTTATTATGGATTATCTTATTGAAGGTGTGTTTGAACCTGAGTTTGCACATTTTAAGGATATCCGTGTAGGTCCCCCGTCCGAGGTATTATAGTTCCACCTGGTTGATATACATAGGAGACCAACTTTAGGAAAGATAATACATTTTTTTCGCTCTCCTTAACTCTCAAACCCAGTCTTGACCACTTAAGACCTTAATAGGAAGCGAGTTGGTACCATCTGGGCATGTAAAAGAATAAAAAAACAAAAACATGTAAGCCTTACATGTAAATCCAACCAAGTTTCTAAGAGATGAAACATAAAGGAACTGGATAAATACAGATCAATGCAAGCTGTGTTCGTGAAATATGTGTGCCACAGTGTGACCTTCTCGGATCGTGATTTCACATAGACTAGAATAGACGCGGGCCAATGCATGGACAAAAGTACTATACGATTGAAATTCCCTCACAATCCAAAATTTTCTCCCTTTTTTCTCATTCTTCACACAATTTGGAATATAATCTTTCTCCTATCTTAGAAATATCCCCATCTGAGTGAATTTTCTTCAGCTTTGACATTTCTTTAGTAGTTGTTTTCTTTTAAGTTTTTCTCTCAATTTTCAGAGTTGAAATTTTTTATTTTATGTCTATTTTTTACACAATTTAGATTAATTTATCACAAATAAGAGACGATTGTGAGTAATTTTATTTTACATAGCATATTGTCTTCCACTATATAAGGTTGGTTACTGATGATTAGTAATACACACGCAAAACTTAGTTTGGTACACTTTGTATGTGAACATGTTTATACAAACCATGAGAATGATTTTCATAGTGTGTATGCTAGGTTGAATTATTTGTGGTTTTATATCATTTTGTTTGTAGGTATTTGTAGAAAATTAGTTGGTAATATTTTGAAAACAAAAAAAAATCACATTTTTATGATCTCATCTAATCCTTATCATCCTAAGCCAGGAAGGCTCTAATGAGTACTATTCTTGCTAGGGTGGTGTATTACCCTTGTTGACCTAAGTTCGATGAGGCCCCTAGACATATGAGAAAGTTTCTATAAATATCCTTCTTTTATATTTATGGTAATTAGAAAAATCAAGCAAAGCTTTGTCAAATTTTTATCGTATTTTTTTTGTTCTGTTTTACAAATTTATTTTGAGTGTTATTTTATGTTTATGTTACAATTTTTTTTTTTTTGAGAAAAAGTATGTTTTTAGATGGTGAGTACTTAAGATGGTTTTTGTTAGTGGTTTGTGTTTTGAGATGGGTAGCTCTTTATGTTCACACTGTTGATCTTTGGTAATTAGTTGCACTGTTGTGTATGGTTTTAGCTGTGGATGAAAGCCAGATTCATGTCAAATCAAGTTATTATGGAGGTAATATGTAAGGACAATAATAGACAATTATGGCAGGATGGTCTTGATCGATAGATATTTGTATTTATAATTTTATCGAGTTGTATATGGTTATTTTCTTTTAATCAATTGTTTGTTGTTGAGTGGTTACCATAAACAACTCGAGGATTGTACTACATAGGTAAGGGTTTTTTGTGAGTTTCTCTTATTATATCATTGTATTATGCATGATTAACTTTTGTGTTAGTACAATCTATGTATATATCTTGTATGTACCAAAATATGAGATTTGGATTTGATTGGAAAACTTTTCTACTTTCTATTGTTGCGTGCTTTATTTCTTCATGCCTATTGTTTTTTCACTATTGTACTTGCTAAATCAAACTAATGTATTTGTTGGCTGATTGTTGTATTCTGTTTCTGCTTTACTTTCTATTATTTGTTTATTTCTATTCCTTACGAGTTTGGTGGGAGCTTTTAAGGAGTCTCCTTACCATTGTTGATCATCAGCTATGGGACTCATTCAAAAGTATTGTATGAATGTACATTCTCATATGTATATTATTCTTATTCAAAAGTATTGTATGAATGTACATTCTCATATGTATATTATTCTTAGTAGGTAAGGAAATTGAAATAATTCTCCATAACATAATTTTGGATCTCTTATGTAGTTTGGGTGACCACATTTTTTTTCCCCAAATTGTAGAAGAGTTTTGCAATCTTGAATATATGATGGAATTATAAGCTTGTTAACATTGTATTTACTTGAGTGCGAATTTATCCAAATCCAAGTATCTCTCTTGCCAAGCATATGGCTTTGTAATCTTTGACTCAATTGAATTATCATATTTGAAGACAAAGTGGCAAGGATATCTGAATTAAGAACACCATCTTTTAAATTTGCACTCTCTGATAGTTTTTGAGGCATGAACATAATGGAGATTTGAGATTAATGGATGCATAATCTTAAACTCATGTAACAAAGGGATCCAGGAGTCTTTTCAAATATTAATTGTTATGCCATCATCAATTGACTTACACATTGAATTAGTAATAAACGACTTGATTGGACAAATATTTTTCCAAATAAAAGAATCAGATTATTTGTTGGTAGAGAAAAAAAAGAGTTGGGATCTCCGTGTTTCAAAATCTATACCCATAGTTTGGAATTATTATTCAGAAATTTCCAAGCCAATTTTGATAAGAGTGAATTATTGAAATTCTCAAATTTCCTAAAACCAAGACCACCATTTATCTTGGGACTACAAAGTTGATTCCAGGATAATGGGCATTAATATTAGAAAACACTCTTATCAAAATTGGTGGTCTTGGTTTTGGGAAATGAGCGTTAATATTAGAAAACACTACCAGGATAATAGATAATAGTTTGTAGTAGTAATTTGATGTATCCTGAGTTACCTATTTTGGATAATAAGGATGATTTTTGACGGATAGATAAAAGATGTTAACGTAGAAGTAATAAATAATTTAAGAATAAAAATTATTATAGTTATAAGGATTGATTAGTAGTTCGTTAATAAAGTTAACAAAATGGATTATGATTATTTTTGAAGAAAATAGTGTAAAACATTAAAGATAAATGGCACAAAATTTGTAAGAAATATATGATTATAGGATTATATCTACTATCATCTTACAATTTAATTAAGCATGCAATGAATAAAAATTAGTTTTTTAAGTTTTAAATCATTTCCATAATTTAAAACATTTTTTGAATTCTTAACGTTAATTTTACAAATCTAAAGCTGCTTAAGACTTTTCATCGTTTCTTACCGTGTAATTGATTAAAAATCTTATTATTAATTAACCTAAATCTTGAGAAATATAGAGGTACACTTACTAGATTTAGTTTATTTTAATATCTAAAAATATGATAACTAAACTAGGTAAGATTATAACAATCATTTGAACTTTAATGTAGGCGTTCAATCTTACTTATAACAACAACCAAAAGGTACCATTTCAAGTAAAAATATTAGTGATTACGTAGTAACATCTTAGACTTGATATATAATATTCAAGCAATAAACTACCTAATTACTCTAATTTATGTATACATGGTTTTGACATTCAAGCATAGAATTAAACACATTAAGAATTGTGAATTGAAACTAAAATTTATCACAACATTAAATCAATCATACCACATTTTAGGGCTTGAAATTGCCCACAATCACATTATTAATTTAGCTAGATTCTATAAGAATCAACGTTATTATCATGGAGACTAAATAGAGAAAGATTAAGAAAAGTTTATGAAAATTTTCAATCTTCTCTCTCCTCTAAGAGCTCCCTATATGTGCACTTTCATCTCTATTGTTCCTTGTTATCATTTTAATATTTTGTTGATTCTTTAGGTTGTTTATATAGTGTAACTTTGAGCTTAATGTGAATAAGATTAGACTTTACTTGATCCAAAGGCTAGGATTAAAAGTTGATGTTAAAAAATGTCAAATTTGAGTGCTGACTAGGCTGCTAAATTGATTGAGATCCTTCTCAATTGATCTAATGATAAAAATTTCTAAATTGAGAGCTATCGATCAATCTTTCATTGAAGCTTGATCAATAGATTCCATTTTTTTGGATTGATTGACCTATGGTTCGATAGATAAATTCCATTTTTGGATCGATTGAACCTTTCTTAACGTTCTGGCTTTAATTCCTCGATTAAAGCTTGATTTTGTTATAAATATACATTTTTGACTCACTATTTCTCATGTCATCCCCTAATACTTGTATAACACAAAATAAATACATAAAATATATAGGGATCAATAATTGATTATAAATATGTAGGAGTTAATGAACAATATCACTTTCTAGGTTTTAGTCTTAAATGTTAGAGTGTATATAATCCTATGGAATTCTTTGGGTTTGCTTCTTTGCATGAAAAGATTGTGTCCAAAATACTTAACACCACTAATTGCTCTCAAAATATGCATAAATTCTTGAATTTGACTTTTAAGATTAGGTGAGGCATTAGATGAATAGAATTTGTATGGTATGGATAGATTTACTTTTCTATCATGACTAAGAAAAATATTCATCTATAACATTGTAAAAATCACTTACTTCAATCATATTTGCTTGGAAGAAATGAATGAGATCATTAGCATACATAAGATGGATAATAGGTGGAGTTTTTCTAGTAATTTGAGTGCTATAAATTAATTGTTGAGACTCAATTTTTAACTAAGACGAGATAAAGTGATAAGTGCTTAAAAAAGACTTGTATTTGGTGGTTTTATTATGCTTATTTGTAATAAATAGATTTGATTATAGTATTTTTCATGTTTTAATTTATGTAAATCTAATTGTTTAGAATCACTAGTATGTTTTATTGTATTTCAAGTATTTTTAGCTTCAAAATACATAAACTTGTCAACACATAAATAATAACACTTGGAGCACTTACTTTGAACCTTTGGAACTTAAAAGATTAAGGCATGTAAGAATTACATCAAGATCTCACCAGTTTTTTAAAATGTACAAGATAAATTTTAAGAAAAATAAAGCGTGTTGCAACGAAGAAATTGGTGTGCTGTGGTGCACACTATTCGGGATGGTTAATGGGCACGTTAAGTTTTATGTACCATTGCGAGACGCTCTTGTGTTGGAATGGTACAAAGTGAACGAACCTTATGCAACAACGAAAAAAATTGTTGTAACATAATGTGCTGACATTAAATTTCTCGAAGCCCTACACATATTTCCTTATAATTAAATGTTATTAGCCTTTAGGTTTTCATAAAGAGAACATAGATTACAATTTCTCAAAGCCGTCAATTTATAGTTTTTAATTTGTAAACACAATATAGAATAGATTCATAACAAATAAGAAGTAGATCATTGGGAGATTACCGAGATCAAGAAAATACAAAAGATATCTAAATATTCAAGAAAATACAAAATATATATGAATATTCAAGAAAATCCAAAAGATATGTGAATATTCAAGAATACTTTGAAGATCAAGATCACAATTTAAGAACACATGTCATTGTGGATTTGATTTGTAATAATTTTATATTCAAATTAATATCTTTTCATTTTTTAAATATTTAAATACTATTTTTAATCCACTAATCATGAAATTTAATTTAATCATGTTTGATTAAATTTAACTATGAGAATTTAGCACTATTGTCATGTTTGTATAGATTAATTTAGATGAACTTTTTTATAAAGTAAAATAAAGATTATTTTTTATTCAAGATTTGTTACAAGATTTATTATTGATAATTTATTTTTCATAATAGATTTAAAATACGAGAATTAGGTTTCAAAAATATCATATATATCTAATTTGGATACCTTAATAAGAGTTTAAATTAGTGAATCCACAAAAAAGTATTGATTTAAATGTTTTACTATTTTCTTAAAAATAATTTATTATTTAATCATTCAGTTAATGATCCATGTCAAAAGACTTTAATTGGCTTCATTAATAAAGAAACTGATCCCTACTAAAAAAAATTAATACTTAAAATGAAGATCAATAATCTTTAACCTAATTAATTCTATCCAAACTTGGTTAACTAGCTAAATATTTTCATAAATTCTCCATCAAGTGTTAATCTTATATCTGTCTTGATTTGTTTGAATCGAATATATATTTTTTTATTTCTAATTATTTTGTTATTAGATTAGGATTTTCAAACAAACTCATTGTGATAGATTGTTTAGTTTTTATTTTCTTGTTTGTTTAAATTTTTTAAAAATTCGAAGAATTATATAAAAACACATAGTTTCACTTGAAACCAATCTCGGGAATACATTTTTTGTTTATTATAAGTAATTTGTTCAACTATTTTATAAATATAAAATTTATGCATCATAAAACCTCTGCTTCAATTACAAATAACTACCATCTGATATGATCCTTTTGTTTAAGATCTTTTGTAGGTTTGATAGCGCCGAATGGTGATCCATTTACAAAAATAAAGTAGAGAATGTATTTAGACATACTTCAATATATTTGCAAAATTTGGTCAAGAATCCCAAAGATCTCATTATTTGCATAGTGAAGCCCTATTCCATCCCATCCTAAGTTTTTTTACATGTCTATCTTATTACCTATTAGGCCTCCTCTTTTAGATTTCCTTTTTAATTATATGAACAATTCATGTGCAATAATAACATTTTAACAAATCCATCTAGTTTGAACAAAGCAGATTGATAAGATGATATGAAATTTGTTAAATGCATTGTCAACCTATTTGCAAGCAGTGTAGAGATCACATTGTAAATAACATTGCGAAGGCTTACTGGACGAAGTTGATGTACCTTTGTTGGATTATTCACATTGTGCAAAAAAGTGATAAAATTTTGTTTAGCTGGGTATGAAGACCATTCGTGATAAAGAAATGTTGCACCACCTGAATAACACTGGAACCTAGAATATCGCAGTAAGTTTTGAAGACACAAAGCTTATAACCCGTCTAGCCCATGGGCTTTGAATGAACCCATAGCAAAAAGAACAATTTTTAATCTCTTCTTGATCTGGAATTTTACACAATTCAATATTATCTTCAAGA
The DNA here is from genome assembly GCA_030763125.1 of Hippophae gyantsensis. Lineage (NCBI taxonomy): Eukaryota > Viridiplantae > Streptophyta > Magnoliopsida > Rosales > Elaeagnaceae > Hippophae > Hippophae gyantsensis. Next base: position 29,413,231 of record CM061038.1, read on the forward strand.
TGTATACAATGTGGGAAGATAAAAGGAAGTTCAGAATCCCAAGACTGTACTGAGGAACATAAAGATTCTGAGAAGTGTGCAGCCATCATTCTTCCTATCAGATGTACGTTAGATATCCATCTACCTTGATCATTCTGTGATAATAGAATTTTTTTTTTCTTCTAATCATTGTTAATTATATGGAAGAATTTAATGTTACTATCACCAGAAGAAAACCATAATTATCTAATTTTTTGTTTCTAGATTGACTCTTTTCTAGTGTGAATTTTCTCCGATTCTTGAATCAATTGATTCTCTTTGATACTGTTTTCACCTTAACATGAACATTCTTAATATGCACTAAATTATATTCAATGTTATTAATTCTATCATCAATAAAACCAAAGTAAGATTTGATACATTTTTTTTAGTGTAGTAGCAATTAATAATGAATTGTTATGGAATAGAGAGTTAAACACTACTATAAAAAGCATATATGATATCAGTTTTTAATCGTGATCGTATGTCTATAATTATAATTATAAGAACAGAGACCTAAGTGAGAGAGACCATAAATTATAACCTATGATCTTGGTTTTTTAATAACCGAGACTATAAACATGTCCTATGGCTTCGGTTTTTCAATAACCGAGGCCATAAACATGTCCTATGGCTTCGGTTTTTCAATAACCGAGGCTATAAGATATGCATAAATTAAAAAAATACAATTATTAATTACAATATTAATATAATTTACAATAAATTTATTAATTATAATATTAAAAATCATATTATATATTAAAATTAAAAGTATAATTACATTTGAGAGTTTATTATACATTAAAACATAATAAAACCTTACTATTATAACCTGACTTTTTATTATTAATTACAAGCATTTATAATAAGTGTACTTCAAATCAACATAATCAAATCCACAACGACTTTAACATAAGTGTAAAGAAAAGACAAATACCATAGGCATTGGTACGCTAGTGCGTTGGTGGGACTGGTAAGCTTGGTACGCCTAGTGCTTACCATGAAAAATAAAACATAAAAAAAACTAGAATAGCATGTGATCATCCATAGGCCTAATAACAACCAATTCATCAGAAAATGCATTCATTTTATCAAAATAATCCAATACATATAGATTATCCAAGGATGATTTTATATGATGTAAGGAACAATCTTTGTATATTTGCAATATAAAGTGCATAACATAGGTACTAATATATTCAACAATTAATTAATATAATTAAAAAATAACATATTAATACATGATCAAACCAAAGTTTTTTTAAAAAATAGAACTGTACTTGACCTTATTGCACTACTGGTCTGTTGAATCCTTTTTTTTTACGCTTTTTTTTAGAAACACTAGAGCCATATTTGTGCTTATTTTTCATCAAATAAGGCATGTTTGAACAGATGCAAGCATTGTTTATTGGATTCACCAATTGAGTATTAATTGAGCTATGTTGGTGTTCATGTGAAGAAGAAGAAATTAGAACATTAAGTATAGCTCTGGTCATATTAGCATCTTCAGTCAACACCAGGCACCAGCGCCTATGCACTGGCACCAATACAGGCACAAGGCACCAGTGCCTATGCACCAACGTCAGCCACCAGTACCAGCACCAACGCCACCATGCTAGCACCAGTTTCAATAAACTACTGAAATTAAAGATTTATGAGCAGAAAAGACAAATATAATTTTCAAATAAACTTATCTTAAACTACCTACATAAGCTCCTTTTAAAATAAACACAAACAAACTGATCTTAAAGATGATTAAATAAGTGAGGAAATAAAAGAGTACCTTGAAAGACTCATTGTTTGTTCTGAAGTTGATGTGAGGAACATACTTTAACCAAATAGGAAACCCTTTAAACATATACAAATAAAAAAGGAAAAAAAAAACTTAGAGCAAGAACAGTGAAGTAAATCTCAATTACAATCAACCATATACTACAAAATTCGTGAATAGAAAAATAAAATGTCTAATTCAATTCAAATTTTCAGTAAACATCCTTATTAACATAAAAGAAAGTAAAGAGAATTAGACGATCAGATCCAGAATTATAGAAGATAATAAGGAAAAAAGAAAAAAACTAGTACCCAAAATTCCATTCTGCATAAACATAAGGTCCAATACGAAGTTGAGTATAGAGTCCAACTTTTTGAATTTTTTTTATGAACCTTACTAGATCATATCTGCCTTTAAAATTGTAATAAGAAACACATAAAACAACTTAAGCATACAAAAAAAATAATTTAGAGGGGAAAAATAATAAAGCATAGAAGTAAAATCATTGAAGAAGAAGAATGTCAACGTCCATCATGTGCTAGTTCTACCTATAAGGAGTAGATCAGAACATATGCCATTAAATTACTACAGCTAAAATATGAGGGAACAGATGAAGCCAAGGAATCCAAAAACCAAAACTCTAGGAATTTCGGTATGAAACAGAAAATACCAAACAATTTGAGGGAAATCATCCTTTATTCCAAGTACAAATTACTTAAGCAGCTTGCATATAAGAGCAAGAGATTGCATTAATTTATAGGCCAAACTTGACCAACTAGAAATTAAAAGAAATTAAACACACATTCCTTAATTCACAACAGAAAATAAAAGAAATTAAACAAGTTATCTCACATAGAAATTTTCAATTCAAACAGAAACAAGACGTTATTAGGATCTTACAAGTTCACACTAACTCAAGTTAACACTAAAATACAAAATAAAAGTAAAACATAAAAAAAATCATAGATCTTGAAAAAAAAATCAAATCAAATTAACTACAAAATCTAAGATGGAGACTAAAAACATATATTATAATAACGAGTATCGTGTTGAATTCTAAAATTGTTAAATAACTTTTTTACATTCAATATCTTCACACACAACACGTAGATTTAATTATATAATATAATTTTTTTAAAATATGTAATTTTACATCCAATTTTTTTCAGTCAAAAAATATATTATTTTGGTAAAGCTTAAAATCACATATATATTTTTTATATGCAACTTTGACCAAATTTTTTTTAAATTTTTCACCACGTGCCGTTATTTGAATTTGGCGAATACAGCCGGTGGTTATTTTTATTTTATTGGAATCGGTGCTTTGATTAGATGAGCATCGATCTATTTCTAAATATCAAAATTCCTAACCATGAAAATTACCTTCATGGTAATATGGCGAGATTTTTTAAGATTCTTGGGAGGGCATTACAGTGCAATGATATGGATAACCGGGTAAAAATGTTCTCAAAATTTACATATTTTTATAAATAATATCGATCTTTTAAAAATAATAAAAATAATATTTAATTTTAATAGAATTTACAAAAGGGTCACTTGATGACATTTTTTTTAATATGTTTGAAATCAAATGGTATCTTTGATTTAAAAAATAACATTTTATGTTTTCTTATATATTAATATTAAATAATCAATAATATCATAAATAAAATAAAAATATTATCCTTTTATTTAATTCTAATATTATAAATTATAAAAATTAGACAAAATATACAAAATTTAATATATATATATATATATATATCAATTAAAAATAATAATTAAAACATACCATGAATGAATTATTTAATATTAAATTAAAAAATATCATTAATGAAATTATTTATTTTATTTATCTCAATTTATATGCAGTAAAATGGTTAATTATGTATAAATAATTAAGATTTAATTTTAATTAAATATAACGATATACACCAAATATAATTATAAAAACTAACATAATATTTTCAGTGAAGAAAATAATAAATATTTTATGTGTTTAATATTCGGATTGCATTACATGGTATATGATAGTAAGACTAAGAGATTGCATTGGTTCATCATTTGACGTTTCTTAATGTCAAATTGCATATTTATTATATATGTTTGTGCTTTAAACACCTTGGATCTAATTGATCGTGAAATTTATCTGTGTTTTTTATATTTTATAATAAAATAATTCTATTTATCTTGTAAATAAAAATTAAACAAAAATATGTTATTGGTTAAAACAATATCACATGCATTCTCTATTTGTACATAAACAATTATGAAGGATAGCGGAGATCTTATGACTTTTAATAAAGTGTAAAAGATCTTATAGTAATTAAGTGTTATAAAAGTCCTATTGTTTTTAAAAAATATGGACACTGAATCTAATTTGACTATTGATCTTTCTTTTTCTTTTTTTTTTTGTTGCCCCTAAAAATAGCAAATTTTAAGGGCATATTTTGTATAAAAAACTAAAAATTTGTATTAAATTATTAGTGTCTTAAGAGGAATTTTTAATAAAAATTTCAAAGTGAAGTAATGTATTGAATAATTTTATGTGAAAATTGAATCAAATGCAAAAAAAAAATAAAAAATATTTACTACAACTTATCAAGGACCTCGTAGTGGCCTCGCCATGGCCTTGCGGGGTAACCCGAAGAGCTAAATACAAGGGTGGTCAACGAGGTATAGTTCTTTTATATAAATAAACGCATAAGTAGCACATTTTCTAATTCCAATTTTTTTTAAAATTGTTTGGATTTTCAATATATTTTGAAATACGTTTTGAGAATAAATATCAAGGAATTTGGGTTTGAAACAATAACGGCAAATCAAGTTTTTAGGTGGGGTTTTCTACTATAAACTTTTTATTCATTCATTAATTTTTTTATAAAATTATCATGCATCATATGTTATGAATAAAAAAATGATATAAATGTTATTAAAATAAATAACTTGTTATAAACAGTTTTATATATGCATAGATTGGTAAAATTTAAATAAAACGAGTATTAGTTTTTGATATAAAATGAGTATTAAAAATATTACATATGTCATTTGAGATTTTATACACACATCATGAAAATAATTTTTAGCGAGGGGTATACTTATATGTATATCTTGTAGAGTATGATACCCATAAGCTACTGATTGCGATGACTATTTTCGATGGATTGCATGTATATGCATCGCATTCACATGTATTCTAAGAGTTTTTTTATCAATGAATCTTGAATTGTTGATCGAATATAAGCCTTAGAATTGGACCCTATTATGTTTCGAACCATTAATTGGATGTCAAAGTTTGACCTCACATGGGCCTCGGAGTTGGACCCTTTATTGTGCCTCGGAGTAGATTGCCTAAAGATGAGAGTCCATATGACATGGATTTGACCAATACATACACTACTACAAAAAGGAGTATTAAAGTCGGTTAAAAACCAACTTTAAATGAAATGACTTAATATTTAAAGTCGGTTCAACGCATGAACCGACTTTACGTTTAAAGTCGATTCATCACGTGAACCAACTTTAATTTTTTTTTTTACAAAATTTACTCATTTTCTATTATACTCAAATTAAAATCTGTATTCGATCACTAAATAACAACAGAAAAAAATCTATTTAACAAATAATTTAAATAATACAAATAATTAAAAAATAAAATATTAATTAATAGCAGAAAAATTATCATGGTGTATTCTTCTCCTGATGTTATAATACAAACCTACATATATAATACAAAACTTTATACACATAAATAACAATACATAATAACAGAAAAAATATGAATAATAAGTGCGTATAATTAATAGAAATACTTATAAGAGTAAATGAATTGAAATGAAGGAAATGAAGAAAAAATGGTGTTTTGTATGTGAGAAATGGGTATAAAAAATTTGAGTATTTTGCTAAAAAAAAATAAGGGATCTAAAATATTAGTTAAAGAGGAAGAAAACCCACTAACCGGTGCTGGAAATGGTGGTCGTAGGTGGCCAGAAAATGAGAAAGAGTGGAGTATAAGTGGAGGAGGTTTTTGGTTTTTGAGAGTTATGCAACACTTGGAATATTTTCTGTCTGGGGAAGAAAGAAAAGAAAAGAAAAGAAAAGAAAATAATTTATCCACGTGTGTAGCGTCGGTTCGACGTGTCAACCGACACTATCCACGTGTGTAGCGTCAGTTCTAGGTGTCAACCGACGCTACTCTACGTGGATAGCATCAGTTCCACATGTCAACCGGTCGGTTCACGTGTCGAACCGATGCTACACGTAGACGTAGCATCGGTTGACGTGGTGAATCGACACTATCCACATAGCATAATGTCAGTTGACACGTGGAACTGACGCTATCCACATAGCATAGTGTCGGTTCACCACATCAACCGATGCTACGTCCACATGTAGCGTCGGTTCAACACGTCATTCGATGCTATGTCCTATATGGATAGCGTCGGTTCTACACCGAATCGACTTTAAATTCATTATAAGTCGGTTTTTTTCTAAAAATCGACTTTACATATCGATTTAAATACCTCTTTTTGTAATAATGATGTGTCATATATATCTCAAAATATATAATCATACATGTTATTAGATGTCGATCCACGTGTATCTTGAAGGTTGATTGTACACGTGTTCACATATTTTGGTGGATCAATACATATGGATTTTCAGATTAAAAGAGTCCTACACAATTAGGATAAAATGGCATTGAAGTCACCCAAATAAATATAATCAGGCCAGCAGAGGACCTAAAAGATCCCATTATTAGAGTCTTTTGATGAAAATTTCATCAAAAGAGGAATACATACAAAAAAAAACTCCATTTTTTATGCAAAGTATAATCATAGATTTCAACTTCAATAAAGAATTCACTCATAATCGACATTCTAAAATAACGCTAGACCACAACAGGTACCCCTTAGATTGGTGGGATCTACACAAAACATATTCCAGAAACCAACTTTATAACAAAGTTTCTCCATGAATAAAATTTGGTTTTTAGCTTCCACTGGGAACAAAACCTAAGGGAAGTAAAGGTTGCAAAATCTTCTTGATGTCAGGAACTATCGAGTAGCTAGTTACTCCTTGAAAGTTCGAAGAAACAATTATTGGGCCTGTGGGAGCCATAGAACGTTTGTGACAATCACCTCTAAGGGTTCCTTAGCAGAAAGAACACATAACAATCCTTCCCATCTTGATTCCTTGAAAAATTACAGAGATGAAATGGTAAGGTTAAAAGACCATTAATGAGATGAAGTTTGAAGGTTGAAGGAAAGATGTATTTAAAAGATGAATAAAAGATAAAAGAAAGAAAAAGATGAGATGAATTTAGTATCAGAAGAAAGTAGAAGTTTACGTGAACTTGAATATAAAAAAATTAAGATCATCGACTCATATTAAGGGTAGCATATGTACAAAGGACCTGATAAAGTGAAATAAGGGGCCCCAAACGAGAGAAGAGAAGGGAAATAAGGAGACCATAAACAGATTTAAGTTATCTTTTAAACAAAATGCACAGTTTTTGTATGGGCTCGTTTTCTAAAACTTGGCAAACTATTGAAAAGTTGGGCCGATTATTATATAAATTAGTGAAATATTTAGAAAATAACGGGCCAATTTTCTAAAAAAAAAGAAAAAAAAACCGGAGAAATTGTTTGGACCGGTTTTTGTAAAATGGCGATTGTTCAAGTTTTCTCCGATTTTTTATCACCGACAAAATATAAGTGCAAAAATAGGAAAATATTATAGTAATGCAACCCTCAGAATTTAAACCTGGTAAATATTATTCTGAACCATTAAAAAAAATCCTAGAAAAGAAAATAACATTACACTTCAGAAATGATTCAGACCCATATGGAAGAAATTGACATTTTTTTATAATACATATAAAATTAAACTACAACAAGTATTTAAATAAATGTAGCATAACACAAAAAACTTTAAATAAAATAACACGAAAGCATTGGTCTGATAAATTTGTCTCGTCCGCATATGAAATGAAAAGAGAATCAAGAAATATATTTTTAAAAAATTAAAAATATATACATTTATTTTATGATAAAGTATAACAGAATTCTACTAATTATAACAAAAATAAATAAAAATATCTTAACCAAATCTACTAATTATGAATAAATATACTAGAAGTTCAAAAATAAAAAAATAAATAAATAAATTAGAAATGAAACACGTGAATATACGTATACATATTTTTTTAGGTTATTAAAAATTTTAAAATCTATTATTACATGTTATAATTAATTTAGTAAACATATTGTAACTAAAATTTACGCTCACACACTTGTATTCATGTATTCTATTTTTTTTAAATTTTTTTTAAGTTTTAAAATTATAATTAATATTTTTTTCAATAATTAGTAGATTTATATTACTCACCCAAAAGCTAATAAACTCTTATATGCTATTGTATAGCTGATGTATTTTTACTTTCTTTTATCCTTTATTTTAATTGATTTTTTTATTGTTATTTTGGAAATATGCTAAAAAAAAGATTGTTTTAATTAGGATGGATAGCTATTGGATCTTACTGTGAACGCTATGAACTAATTAATTGTATAGGTAATTTATAATCCCAACCTTTCTATTAATCAAGGGTCAATAATACATAAGAATATACGAAACAAATAGGAAAATTAATGTCTAAATAAATCTGAATTACATTATTACGAGGGAGTATATAATAAGATATTGTTATGTTAGGAAAATTAATATAAACAATATATAACTGTTTAGAAAATATTTATAATCTATTAAAATGGATCAACCCAATGATAGAGTGACGCGTAGTCTTCAAATTGTCACTAGCTATGATACATTCGGGCAAGGCTTTAACTATTGGGAGCCCTACACTGTCATTTAACTACACATGCTTGCTATTGAGCTTATATTTGAATGTCAACAACTCATGAAAACACTAAAAGGCCGGAACGGAAATTAGGGCAAAATTTTTTAAAGACAGAGAAATGTAGGGACCTTATTATTTGGAGACGTTATAATTATATAATGATCAGTAACACATTAAAGTATCTTCGAGAAGACCTTATTCTTATTCAAATAACCATGATATATATTTTTATAATTTTAAAATTAGATTCTGGCCTATGATTATGACTTTAACTTTAGATCCATGCTAGATATTTAAATAAGTTATTAAAAAATTAACTAGTGATAAATTATATTATTAAAAATTAATTTATCTTTAATTTAAGTAATTTTAACGAATTTTTTATAAATATAAGTTAACTCGTATATTTATATACTTACATTTTCATTGATAATTTTATTAATTGAGAACTTAATTGTTAAAACTTCTTAATAATGTTTTCCTCAATCAATAACACATGACTCTTAAATGTATATTCTAACCAATTTTTTCATTATTAATTTCATATGAATTTTGACCTTTAACCTATTTTATTTATTTAAAAATTTAGGGTTCTCTTCGTAATTCAACTTTAACTTCAATTAGTTCTTCTATTGTTAACCCTTTTTTAATTTTAACTTAACTCATTTTATTTGCTCAAGATTAATGTGCTTTCTTAAAGTCTTCTAAGCTCTTCGTACTTCTTTGAACTTTGACTTCAATTCAATTTTTTTGATCAAGATTTTAATATCGTAAAGTTTAACCTCTAGAAAAGACCTACGTCATCAAAAAATTTAGATATTATGTTTTAAAAGCCCACTAGACATAAGACTAAAACCTTAGTATTTAATACTATTTTGTAAGCTCAATGATTCCGTGGGTTTTTACGAGCTAAAAACTTAATTTATTAGATGAGATTCATTCATATACTTATAAATTTATTATTTTATTAATATTTTAATAATAATAAGATATTTACTCTCATAAATTTATTATTTTATTAATATTTTAATAATAATAAGATATTTACTCTCATTTTTTAAAGATGTTTCCACTAACAAACAGAACGTTATACTAAGTTTTAAACTATTACAAAATTATTTTAAGTCATTTTAATTTATTCTCAATTTAGTTAAAGAAAAAATAAAATAAATTTGTTGGATTAATACCCAAAGAAAAAAAAGACGTTAATTGTGGGTGACTGCAGCGAAAAGTTTACAAGTGCCATGTTTCTCACTACTTGTTTAGTTTAATTTGATAATGAGATTCATGTTTAAAAATTAATTTAAAAAAAAATAGACATGTTAGTCCGATTGTTGCCTCAATGAATAAAAAAATTTATATTTTTAAAATTAGTTGCTTATTAAAATGATTTCAAAAATAACCCCTACCTCTTACGGTATGGTAGAGTGAGCTAATCTCTTTGACATATTAACCCTACGCAAGCCAACTCAGCAATTGTTAGTCTAAGCGCTGATTGGTTACTATGATTGCCAGCTACCTCATGAAATCTGACCGGAAGTAAACAGAAAAATATATAAAAATATAATAGACTATTTTAACATTTATTTGAAGAGAGATGATTTTCTAATAAATTTTAATTTGTATATAAAATTATAGATTTTGTATTCAAACTCTATTAAATTTAATTATTGAATTGTAAGTATTTAATTTTAATAAATATTTACAAGATAAAGATAAAAATATTATTGATATCTTTTTTAAAATGATTTCTCTACTACTTTTATAGTATTATTTGGTTTTGTTTAAATCTTAATAATCATAAATGTTATATTAAAAGTAACCTCACGTTTGATCGGAGGAAATGAAATGAAATCAGAATTGATTCTTTCCATTTTGTGTGTTTGGTTGGACGGAATGGAGGACAGAATGAAATCTGATTACTAAAAGAGAAGGAATCACAATTCCTTCTCCCACCTTTGTTAATCATTATTCCATTCTCATCTAAACTTTTTTTTTCTAATTTTACCCTCACTTAAAATATAACCTTAAATTCAAATCTCAAATTCTCAAACCCAAAATTCCAAAACCCTAAACCCTAAACCCAAAATTTCAAAACCTTAAATCCAAATCCTAAAATCCTAAAACCTTAAACCCTAAACCTCAAATCCCTAAACCATAAACCCTAAACCTCAAATCCCTAAACCCTAAACACTAAAACCCTAAACCTTAAAACATAAATCCCAAAACCCTAAAACATAAATCCCAAATTCCAAATCCTAAACCCCAAATCCCCAAATCCCTAAACCATAAACGGCAAATACCACATCCGTAAACCCTAAACCTTAAAACATAAGTCCCAAAAGCAAAGACCCTAAAACATAAATCACGAAACCCTCAACCCTAAACCCTAAATCCTAAACCCCAAATTCCAGATCCCTCAACCCTAAACCTTAAACCCTAAAACCCTAAACACCAAATCCCCAAATCCCCAAATCTCTAAAGCATAAACCCTAAACCTTAAAACATAAATACCAAAACCAAAAACCCTAAAACATAAATCCCAAAACCATAAACCCCAAATTCTAAATCCTAAAACCATAAACCCTAAACCTTAAACCTTAAAACCCTAAAACCCTAAACCCTAAATCCAAAATTCTAAAACCCTAAACTATTTTTAGAAAAATAATAATTTTAACCCTAAACCTTAACCTACAAATATAACCCCAAATCCTAAATCCCTAAACCCTAAATCACACATCTCAAACCTCAAAACCCTAAACCCTATTTAGAAAAATAATAATTTTAATAATATATTTCTTTTTAATTAAGTAATACTTATTTAGAAAAATAATGATTTCAATAATGTATTTTGTCTGACGAAAAAATAGTAATTAAATGACATTATTTGAACTTTACAGCATATAGGGGTATTAAGGTCATTTACAGCTTTTTTCATTCCATTCCAGTGGCAAACCAAAAACTATAATCCTGATTCTGAGCTTGATTCCAGTGGTCAAACCAACAAAATTGTTTCCTTTCCATTCCATTCCATTCCGATTCCGATTCCGATTCCGATTCCATTCCACGAACCAAACGCCACCTAAGTGTTTGGTTTTCGTAATATATGGAATCAATATTTTTTAGAAAGGATAAAAATTAATTCTAAAATTAGGAGATTTATTAGCTATAAATAGAATATTAGTCGATGTTAAAATAGAAAATTAGTTAATTCTTTGATTTGATTTTTTAATTTATGCTTGTAGTCTTTCCGTATCCATGTAAAACCATAAATTATAAGCAATATAAATACATAAAAAGCATCACATCTTCTTCTCTCTTTCAAAAGTTCAAATGATATCAGAGCTATCCTTTAAAAAAAAAGGAAAAAGAAAGGAGTCTGCTTTCTTAATCATTGAAAAATAGAGAGCAACTTGATTACTTTTCTCTTCAAATTAAACAGCGAAAGTAATCTTTCTTTAGCTTCTTTTTTATTTGAAGCAGCAAATAATTAATATCCCTTTCTTAATTCCTTTCTCACCAATATGTCATTTTCAGCCATGTCTGATGTCTCTTCCGAATCAACACCATCCCTCACAACAAAGCCAACCAACCCTACAACCCAAGCCCCCAATATCGATACTCACTCTGTTCAATCACCACTATTTGCCTTAATGGTGACACAACTATCTGAGAGGAACACCCATAATATGAGATTTGCTCCAAACATCAATAGGCTTGTGTTCAACAACATTAGTCTTTGAAATGTAAGTGGGGCACTTCCAACCATTCTCAATAAAGCACAAAATATAATTATTTGTTGATCTAAAATAAGAAGACATTTGAATTCTCCGATCAAAATAACACAAACCATTAAATTGAGGAGTTCTACTGACCAAGCCTCTCACATCATCCATTATAAAAGATTAATGAGGTTAACGGTTAATTCTAAAAAAGGTGCACCCATCTGAAAATTGAAAGAGTTTAAGACTTTATACATAACCAAAGTAAGGAAATACACTCCTTAAAAACTCGCCTCCATAAGCACTCGCCCCCATAAGCAGTGGAACAAACATTGATGGATAATAAATATCATAAACAGGAAATACGACACAGGTACTCATTCAAGAAATTAAGTATGCTATACTGAAAGTAAATAGCTTTTCAATTAGAGTCCAAAGCCTATATGTTGTAACATACATAATCAACACTTAGATTATACCCACAACAGAACAAATCGTAAAAACACAATCATATAACAAGATAAACTCATATAAAACTTCTAACTTTATGATGAAATCCTCATGTTGTTTATGTCAACTATTCGTCAGCAAAAGATCTACTAAACCAATAAATATATATAACTTGACAAAAATATAAACTCAAATACCTCTATCAGTTGGGATTACACTGCCCTAATTGTCTATGACTACCCTAGTTCGTTGCCTCTACAACTACTTGATATGACACAAGGATTTGACTCTCTGCTAGAGCCAACACCACATTAAGTAGTGTGATCTATAACCATTGACCAATAACATGAGTAATAAAGTAAACTAATAATGTGGTAAATACACTCAACTCCGATCACCCACGATAACCTACAATCACTATCATGGGAACACTCGACAATACCAAAAGCATAGTATTGCCCAAACTAAATCAGTAAAATTAACTATTCATAATCTAAGAATACTATTTTACTCTGATTGAAATGTATTACAATCACCCAAAAACACTCAAGATGTTTAATAAGTACCCTAAAAACATTGATATTTTATGATTTTATTGTGTTTAAATATGATAAATAGATTTAATTGTAGCATGTTTACGTGAAAATTTACATAATTCAATATATTCAGAATTATTGATATGTTTTGTTATATTTTAGTTTTTTTTTGCTTCAAAATGTATTATTTTATCAACACAAAAAAAAAACACTTGAAGCACTTTATTTGTACCCTATGTGATTAAAAAAATAAGGCATGTAAGTCTTACATGAAGAACCAACCGGTTTGTAAGTTGTACAAGAAAATTTGAAAAAAAGTAAAGCATCTCTTGGTGAAGATTATAGTATGCCATGGCATACACTATTTGGTATGGATTTACTAGACATGTTAAGTAACATGTGCCATGATGTGGAATAAGTGATGCCACGGTACGACCCTCTTATTTTTCAATTTGATTATGCCACGAGGTGCCTTCATTAAATCGACCTAAAGCCCTCTGTACACGAGTTTTTCCCGTAAATAAAAATTTTGTATTAGGTTTTTAGTGAACTTTCACTTAATAATTTTAGGAGTAGCCATCGAAATAGTTTAGTTTACTATAGAATTTAGGTCATTCGTTCCACCACCATATACAAATATAAAAAGAGAATCTCCCAAATGTGAAGAATATCTAAGGATTTAGAGAAACCTCGGACAAATTGTTAAGAGATTTGAAATCGTCTTCAACAAAAAGGGGTATTTTCGTCTGATGCATAGTAAGTGATATTTTGCACACACACACACACATATATATATATAAATTCCTTTACATTTATATATATTTTATTATTATAATGAATAAAATGATCTATTTTATATTTATTAAAAAAATATTAATTTTTAGAAATTCTGAAATTTTTCTAGGGATTTTATAGATTTGTTATGATTTTTATTTAATAGGTAAACGTACTTAAAAATAACTATATATGGACTTAGCTAAAAAAACGTAAAACGTCCAGCCCCTAATAGCACCTCATGTTTGAATAGTGCACTTGTAATCCTATACTATGACATGTGGCACCTCCTTTTTGTTCTCAGTGTGATATTCTCCCACGTACCTTTTTTATGCGTGATTTTTGTGTATTACCAATCCTACTATAACTCAAAAATAGATTAATTTTCACAAAATAAATATAAAATAACACTCCATAAAATAGAAGTAGTATCAAAAATGCACAAAAATTAAAAGGAGCCTCAAAGGTAAATCTAGAGAAACCTTTAATGCCATTATTATGAAGAGTGGAAAGCAATTAGAGGGGCCTCAAAGCATCACTATGAATGATATATGCGAAGAAAAAATTAGCGAGGAAGAAAAAACCATCACCCTAAAAAAATTCAATGTGACACCAAATTTAGTATTCAAACCTTCCTTTTTTACTAATGATCATGTTTTATCTTTCTCCAACATGTTTGATAATTCAACGAAGCAGAATTGTGGAAATGAAAATTTGGAGACATTCTCTAAGGTGCATTATCACATGCCTCTTATGAAAGATATTAAGGAGAAACCTTGGTATGAAAAGTACCTTAATGAACTTTTTCTTACCAAGGACAAACTTAAAATGTGTCTAATATTCTTCAAAAGAGATTACCACCAAGGTAAAAGGATGTAAATAATGAATTGCTAGCTCAAAATTTTGACATTACACACTTCAAGATCTTTGATGATGATGGATGATTAAAGTGATGCGTCGTGGCTAGTAACGTTAAACCAAGCGCTTTGTGGGAAACAACCCATCATATTCATTTTCTACTTCCTTTTTAGTTATCTTTTTGCATTACATATATACATATACTTACATTAAGGACAATGAAAAGATTAGATGTGGGGGATTATTAACACATCATTATCTTTATGTTTTATGTTTTATTAGTTTAGAATGTTTTAGGATTAGTATGGTCTAGATAGCATAAGTTTCTTTTTCATTTTTAATATTTAATTGTTATATTTATTGGGATAGTTAGGATTAATAGAAGGGCTTAGAGTCAATCATATATTCTCTATTTATTTTTTGACATCTATGATGAAATTAGCTAAACAATGTTAAACAAAAAAAGATAATAAATATTAATATAGTTTTGACCTTATTCTTAAGTTAATGTAACTTTATGATAGTTTTGTTCAAAACTTGTTTACATATTAGCTAAATTAGTGATAAAATAATCTATATACATGGACTTGTGAAAAATGTTGTGAATCCCACTTTGTTATACTTTTAATGAATAAGAATATATTGTTAGAACTTTTTTTAAAATTTATCAAGACGAATGCCAAATATATTTCTTAAAAATGATTAAGGAAATAAGATTAATTTCTTCAGCTAAATTGTCATACCCTTAATATTAATGTTCTTTCAGGAATAATCTTTTAGAGAACCAATTTGCTCCTACATGAACCAATTATTTATATCTACTATTTATACATAAAGGGTTATGTATTATTCAAAAGAAAAAAAGATGTCATAAATAAAAGAAAAAAAAAGCTAATAATAATTTTTGGGACCAAAAAAAATTATGATCTTATTTTATTAACATGATTGGTGTTATGATAATATTATTTATAGGTCTTTTTATTTTTTTTCCATAGACTCATGAACTTTTATTTCTCCCTTCTTTTAAACTCACAAACTTTTGTTTCTCCTTTTTTTTCTTTTTCATTTGTTTGAATTAGCAACATAGCCATATATTATAACCAAATGAAATACTTTTTTATTTTAAGGAATATTTTTAGTGAGTGTATATACAATTTTAAGAAAAATTCAATGTTATCCAATTCAACTCTAAAAGAATAGTAATATTTTATAATCAGGAACAATCTTTTAATTTGTTTATGTTATATGATTTAACTATTATTAATTGATATTACATCATACACACACTATGAGCATAATTATTGATCAGTAGATGAAGCAATGGGATGAATAAATATAATATCTAACATTTATTAGAATTTGAGATCATAGTATTATTAAGTCCTTGAGATAAAAGTCAGAAAACTTATTCTCTTAATTATGGATGTTAATTTTGCTTGAGGACTAGCAAAGAATAGGTAAAAGGGGTTTGATAAGTAATATTTATACACATTTATATATATAAATTCCTTTAAATTTATGTATATTTTATTTTAATAATAAGTTAAAATTATTTATTCTATATTTGTAGGGAAAATATTAATTTTTTAAAAGTCAGAAAACTTATTCTCTTAATTATGGATATTAACTTTGCTTAAGGACTAGCAAAGATTTGGTAAGAGGGGTTTGATAAGTAATATTTATACACATTTTTATATATAAATTCCTTTAAATTTATGTATATTTTATTTTTATAATAAGTTAAAATTATTTATTCTATATTTGTAGGAAAAATATTAAATTTTAAAATTTTTAAGATTTTTCTGGTATTTTTATGATTTTTATTTGATAGATGGATGTACTTAACAATATATATGGATGCACTTAAAAAACCCAAAACGTGCTACCTTTAGTAGCTCATCACGCATGAATAATGCACTCATAATCCTATATTGCAGCACACGGTACTACTATTTTGTTCTCAATGTGATTTTTTCCCGGGTATCCTTTTCACGCGTGATATCCGTGTATAACCATCGGTCCTAATAAAACTGATAAAAATATCATTTTTCTTAATATAAATACAAAATAACAATCCACAAAATTGAAGTAATATCAAAATTGCATAAGAATTAAGAGAAAAAAATTATAGAATTAAGATAGAGATAATAATAGAAAGGAAAAGGATTCAAGAAGCAATTAAAGAAATTTAAAGATAAAAATCCTAGGATTTGTTCACTTTCTTTTATTTTTTTATGAATAATTTTCTGATTTTATTGTTTTTCATAAATAACTAATTTTATAATTGATTATGAGTAATTTTAAAGCCCTAAACATCTTTAAATTTATCAATACCCTTTGTAGTTAAATTGATTTATATTAATTTAGCTATGATCAGCTAAATCTGTATATAAGATTTTTAGTTGCTTCTAATAATTGGAATAACAGTTTTATGATTTGAGCAAATATGATTTTTATTTATTTCCTTTTCATGTTCTTAAAATCTTAAATTACAAATCAATAATGGATCAAACTTTGTTTTATCATTAAAGAAAATATTTTATAATTAGGCATTAGAAAAAAATCATATGTGTTTAATTTTACAAAAATGAATAGTAATTAATTTAATCTCATTTATCAATTTCAAGCTTAATCAAGAAATTTATTGATTAAATAAGATTAAATTCAATGGTTAAAATTATCTTTAACGATGAATCAAATCTTGATTTATAATTATAAAATATATATAATTTAGGTTTATCAATTAACTAATATCAAGCCCAATTAATAAAGTTATTAATTAATTGAGAATCTTTATTTATATGTTTTTTTTAATTTGTCAATTAATCAATTACAAAGTCATTCCAAAAAGTCATTGATTAATTGAGAATTATGTGAACTTGTTATAAAAATGAGAGTTTATTTATTTAAAAGAAAAAAAAATCAGTAAATATAACTCATTATTTGATCACTTAATTCGTTTTGTTCAAGAAGGGTTATGTTTGTTAAAATTCCATAATCATCTATTATCTTATATTCGACTATATTTTAGCTTATCTGTTTTAATTTATTGCTTTAATTTACTACTTAATTTATTTACTTTCTTTAAATATTAAATTAATTTATAATTTATGATTCTATTCCTCAAACCAATAAATTGTTGCTGTGTTTAAGACTTATTTTTTTAATCAAATTAGAAAATAATTTAATTTTTTAAAACCATTATAATGTGTGTATACATTATTGACTAACAATAACCAACCTCACATAAACTAAGATAAAAATACTAAATAAAATAAATAAACTTTGTATTTTATATGAAAAAATACTAACAAGACATAAAAGACTATAGAATTTATAGTGTAATTGGGGATATTGTGAGGAGAGAAGACGGGTTTTAAGACTCATTAGAAGGAAAAAAAATAAAATAGGGTGTTTTTTGTTTTTATGTAGAGAGACTGAGACAAGGGTAAATCGGTATAGATAGTAATGAAAATATTTTGTATTGAGTTTTTTTTATCATTGTTTATTAGATTATTCCACTTTTAAACCAATTTATTAAAAAATGGGGTGATAATATCTAATATTATATAATAATATGACACAATATAATATAATATGAATAAAAATTTAGTAAGAATTGATCAAAAGTTTGTCATGTTGTTAAAGGTTTTATTATTTATATTATAAATAGTCACCATGAAAAAAAAATAAGTAAATTTTTTCCTGTATCAATGAACACGAAAAAACCAACACGATTAATACCAAAACACAACACGAATAACACAAAATGAATAAGACACGAACATAACTAGTACGACACGATTACTACCCCTAATTAAAAAGTTCACATTAATTTTCTATTTTTAAGATATACGTTTGATTCCAATAATTCATTAAAATATAACGTTAATTTCTATATGGATGACCAGTTCTCGACGTTATTTAGTTTAAGTCGTTATGATACTTTAGTCACATAGTTTTTTCATGAGACATATAGATCGCAAGAAATTTTAAATTGAGATATTTTAATCACATAACCTCATAAATATGTGACTAAAGTGTTCATTTTTTACGGTAAGGAATGAACACTTTATTCATATAACTATAAAAAATGGACATATTAGTCATATAAATATGAAGTTATGTAATTAAAATATCATAATTTAAATTTTTTAATAACCTATATATCTCATCTAAAAATCATGTAACCAAAGTATTCAAGTGACATATTTTTAGCTAATTATTGGGTAATTTTAGAAAACATAGATCCTCTATTTTAAACAAAATTCATTCAGTTATAAATGGACATTTTATTACATGGTAATCATAATTTTAAAAATAAAACACAAAAAATAATAATATAAAGTTTTAATAATAATAATAATAATAATAATAGTATATATCTAAAAATTCTAATTTTAAAATAAAAAAATATTAATTAGATTTGAAAACGAAATAAATATTTTTTTAATACATGTCTAAAATTATAATTTAAAAAAATAATGTAAAAAAATTTAAAACACAAAAAATAGGATGTATGCTCTTTAAAAAAAATTAAATCAAAATATAAATTGATTATCTTTTTATATTTTAAATTTTAAATTTTTATTTTTATTTTTTAAATTTCAATTTAATCTTTAAAAAACATGAAAGTGTACATATTAAAACATATTAGACTAAAATGTATATTTTGATAAATTAAAAAACTCTATGTGTATAACTTAAAATTTAGAAGACTAAAAAATACATTTTAATGAATTATTGAACTTTTGCAAACCTTAACCCTTCAAATGTATTAAAATATTAAAAATAAATTTGTACTAGCTTTATTTTACTCAAAGCCAAAGTATTTTTATTATTAGTGTATAACTAATATTTTAAATAGATTTTAAAATAATTTCTAGTATTTTAAATAAGATGATGATTCTATAAGTCTTATACTTATTCTAAATATAACAATTAAGTCTTATTATTATTTTTTGTGATAATTAATTCTATTGTCACAAAAAAGTGATAACATAAAGAGAAAAAATTATTTAATTAATTTATTTATTTAAATTATTTCAGTTATCGTGTATTCAATTTAAAAATATTTCCATTTAATGTAGCTGAAAAAATAAAAAAAAATTACTTTGTCTTTGTACAGTCACTTTTTAATATTAATAGGACTAAACTGTAACAAAAAATAAAAATAGAACCTGAGTATTATTTTTATAATAACTACATAATCTTAATGATATTTATCTCTTTTAAATATTAACAATTTATTACTTAATAGATACAAACATAAGAGTCCTAAATAAGTATATAGTAAGAGAAGGGTTAATGATAATAGTAGTAATTATTCTAAAATACATGCAATTTTGTTAAAAATCTATAAATTATGATTTAGATTTTTATATATAATATGGATATGGATATATATATTTATATTTATAAATACTAAAAACTAATTCTCACATATAAATATTAACGTATTAACATTACATGTTATATATATTTAACTACTAATGCATCCATTGTATCCACTAGGTAATATTATTATCAATTCTTAAAACATATTGATATTTGAGAAAATCTAAAGGACGTAATTAGGAAGAAGAAGAAGGATGCAAATGGAGGATGATGTTCGTGACTTTCCAAATAAATTAATAAGTTTGGATTTGGTGATTTCTTTCATTTTGTTTTCAAAATTGATGCCACATCATTAGCTATCGGTGTTATGTTATACATATATTTATACATTAGTTTTCATATATTTACAATGAATTATTGTTCTATATGTATTTTATGTGTTTATTTTTCTTTACAAGACGAAATGAGCAAAAATGTGCAAGAATGTATATTTAGAGAAAAATTATGGATTAAGGATCCTCGGATGAAAAATTATGGATCGACAAGACTTGATACAACAAGAAATGAGTCAATAGATTGATGAGTTAGGACAATAAATTGATGAACGACAAACAGGGCTCAATCAACCTTTTGTTTGAGGATCGATCGAGCACTCTTAATTGAAAATTGCAAGGTTAGATCGATCAAGAAAGGGTCTTGATAGATCATGACGTCCAATTAGCACTCAAATCTGGCATTTATCAGCATCAACTATCAATCCTAATTATTGGATCAAACAAAGGCTAATCCAACTCGAATTAGGCTCGATGTATACTATATAAACAACCTAATAGGTTATCAAAATACAACAGTTGATATAAACGAACAAGAGGTATCAAAGAGCATACCAAGGGAAACTTTGGGAAGAGATTTTGAAGAAAAGATTAAAGACTGGAGTTACATTCGCTTCATCCTTTGCCCTTCATAATCTTTTTCTATGTTGTTTTCCATTAAAATAATATTGACTTCCTTAGAATTAATGTTTAGCTAACTTAATAATGTAATAGTGGTTGATTACAGGCCTTTATTGCATCAAAAGTAAATATTTTGGTCATTTTTTTAATCCTAAAATCATGTTTTGCTTCTGTATGATTAATACGATGCATATGGTAGCTAGAAAATTTTTGCATTGTTTGTAAAAAAAGGATGCAAATTTACGTCGTTTATTTGAAACAACCAATGCAAATTTGATAATACATATTCCTTAAACTAGCTAATTTTTATTATATATATTCTATCTACATGCCTGAAAATTTCTCAATTCAACATCATACAATGAAGACCTATATAGTACATTGGAATTTCATAAACTAGGTTACATTTCATTAATAAGTTCAAAAATAAGTAATAAGAGGTTATAAATTATTCCTACATATATATGCAAAAGTTATTAACAATATATATATATAGCTAAATCACACAAGAAAAATGCATATTCACTTAAACTTCATAATCTTCATCTTCATCTTCATCTTCATCATCAACCATGAAAAGTAACATATATTTTATCCATATCTCTTGTAGTTTATTCAAGGATGTGCACTTGTACCAAACATCTACTTTTGTTTATTATAAATGAGAAATAATCAATATTCAATACTTTTTATCGTATTCATTTAGTAAAATATATACTTGATATATACATCAATTTAACACAATAAAATAACATTTAGTATTATTAAAGAATTTAAATGTCCTTATCATATTAACTTTGATCCTAGGGATACTCATTCTTCCATTCCTATTAAGGAATTTGTTCTCAACATATGCCTTTTTGGATTGGTCGCATCTTTCATACAAGAGATTTATTGACAAAAATAAACTAATTCTATTAATTAAATATATTACAAGACATTATAAAAATAATAAATTTATTAAAACTATACCTAAAGCTTCTCACTTTGTAGTAATCAACACAATGTTTCCAATGAATATCCTTAATCCAAGGCATTTTTGGTGACTATGTGTATATTTTCTCTAGGTTTATCAGGATTTAGGTAAGGCCGTAGATAAGGAACATTAAGTTCCTTTGTTTTATAGTCCTCCATATCAAACCTGTTATCACAGAGCAATGCTTTTCCCAATCTACATAAAGGTTATACCTAATTTGAAAAAGTCTTAATAAAATTGTAAGTACCAACATTTTTTATAAATGAATTTTACTACATTTGTTGTAATTTTAAAGTCTTACCTTAATACTCTTCCGAAATTTTCATTTTTCATTTTGTAACATTTTTCAAATCCAAAATATTTGGTATTATAGTTTTCACCAATTTACCAATCATTATCTTACATTGTCTCCTATATAATTTATGTGGTCTCTATTTTCATGAATCTCAACAAGTAAGGGAGCATATAGGTTATTAATTTGATCAAGTATATTGTACCCTATTCCCCGCGTACTTTCGCACATATATCCTCGGAATTATTTATCCTTACATCGATAAATTAATTGACCGTATAATTCACCTTTGCAATAAACTCGTAGTCCATGATGTTAAAACAAAGAAGATAAAAGTATTAGTTATTAATTTAATATGTTTGACAATAAACATGAAATTTCATAATAATTATTAAATAAATATATTATACACACATCTTCGCCGTTCACAATTTTACCTATATAATCTAAACAAATTAACTCCTTCTAAGTAATTTTTAAACAACCTAAGTTGTTGCATCTAGTCCATTTTATATAAATACAATTGACATTTTAATATATAAATTGATTTTATTATATTATACATACATTTATATAATACATGATAAATAAACATCAATCATAGTAAGACTTTTGATCTCACTCAAACATCTAAATTATATATGTTTTTACGTTAGTAATAAATATATATTAATATCACATCATTGTATAGTAACTTTAATGTATGAAATAACAACTAATGCACCAAATTACACAAATTTTATGCCAATATTTTTCTAAAATTAATAACCCTAATAAAAACTTAGAATAAAAGCATAAATTCAATTTAATAAAACAATATAATATATTTACCAAAAATAATTTAGAATATTATAGTAATAATAATTTTCTACCTAACCAAGTGATCTATACCATTACTAGAACATAATAATAGTTTTTGGCAAGAAAATGATACAAAATTAGAAAATAAAAGGAAAACAAAAAATACCTAAACTATATTGAAAACAGGGCTATTAGAAATGGGTGGCGACTAGATAGGGGGGACAATTGGAGGTGTGGTTAGGGCTAGGGTAAGTTGGCAGTAGACGAGCCAGATGGTGCAATTATTGGGAAGAAAATTAGAGAGAAAGAAAGTAGATCTGAGAGTAAGGGGTTGGAAAAAAGCTAGGCTTTGTGACTTATAACATGTTTTGGGTCATTTGTTGGAAAAAACTGACAAATTTTGCATTGGTTCAAAAATTTTCCAATTTGTGTCGGTTATTTCCAATAATCGACGTAAAAGTTGTTTTAACTTGTTTTTCGTCAGTTTTTCTAAATGATGCAAAAGAATTTTAACCAATATTTATGTCGTACATGATTAAAACCAATGCAAAAAATTATAGTAATCAATAAAAACCCGTCAGTTTTTCTAAATGATGCAAAAGAATTTTAACCAATATTTATGTCGTAAATGATTAAAACCAATGCAAAAAATTATAGTAATCAATAAAAACCAATGCAAAAAATATTTATATCGTATATGATTAAAACCAATATCAAAACTATGCCCAAATAAATTATAATAATCAATTAATTTATTATATGAATATATTTGTTACTGTATTAAGATATTAATCTACAATTATTAAGATTCTTATACAAAATAATACTTCGTGATTTTTTTACAAATAAGATTAAATGCCTATATTAAACCTAATTTAAGTATCTTTATTTTATATCTTAATTCAATGACTTAATTAAATTTAATAAATGTATTTCTAGATTGTTCAGCATTTATGTTAGATCGTAACCTTAATTAATTAAATAGTAAGAATAGGTAGGTAATTTTAAGCGAATTTAAACTTCTAATACTAAAGTAAATAATTTAAGAAAATTTTTAAATTGTATAAATGATTCATAATTTAAAAAAAAATAATTCTGATTAGTTAAGTTATAGGACGGTGGTATATATATGATCATATATTTCTCGTTATTTTTGTACAATTTATTTTTATTATTTTATATTTTCTTTACAATTAATCGATAATTCCGTTTATTAACTTTAATTAACGTAGTGAAAAATTAGTAATTAAGAGTAAAAATTGTTACTAATTCTATGTAATTTTAACTCTTATTTGCTAATATATTTACATCGAAATAATTTCTTATTTGCTAATATATTTACATCGAAATAATTTTAAAAGAAGTAAGGAACTAATTTTATTACACAAGCTAACTAACAAGTTTGTTCAACAAAACTTGTATTCATTTTTGTACTCACTTTTATATCACGTGTTAAAATTATTTTGAAAATAAAAAAGGTGATTCGTTTTCATAGATATTAGCGGCATGTATCACAACATGAAAGATATTTGTGCAAAAGTAAATACAAATTCATATGTTAGTATTTCTCGTATGAAAATAGTTTTCAAATGGATGACGGTGGACAAATTAGAAAAGAATATCAATTTGATTCTCAACGAGGATTGATCAGTAAATTTTTGGAAGTCTTTGAAAATATTGTTGTTAATTGTGTTTGTACCACGACGTAGGCTACTATTAGTAGTTAATAAGGAGACGATGTTGATTTAACACTAATAAAGAGATATTGATTGTTAAATGTTAAAGCATAATTAGGTGCAATTTCAAGTGGCAATAGATTTGGTTTGTTCGCACGCAATCACACGTAGGAAAATGGAATTGATATAACATTAGACTTCCACTTGTGTATCCACCAAATACAAAAGAAATGGAATCCGATTGGTAATTCTTTAGTGTGATATTATTCCCAATTAATGTCCCTCCCAATTTGTAGGGATTCTTTCATTCTTATTCAGATGAATATGTGCATACAATATTCTTAGTTATTTATTATGGAGAAATTTTTCATTAATATTGGAATATATGATAACTTTTCATTCTAGTTTAATAAAATTTAAAATTAATATATTTTTTTAAAATAAATATTCAATAAAAGAGGGAGAAAAAAATCAATCTAATTGATGTAAAATATACTAGGAAAACAATAAATAATACATCCTTATTATGAAGGTATGAAGGTAGTGTCTCTTCTATCATGGATTCTTGCGATATTGTTGTGCTTCATGAGTCAGTATTATCTGTTGATGCTTTCTATCCATTTTTTTGTTTTGAGAGAATCGTTTTGATTAAGAATTAAATATTTTATCACTTCTTATGGAAATTGAAAGGATATGATTAATTCAGACCTGTATTATATACTTGTATAGACTTGTGGTTATTACATAACGTTTATTTTAAAATAAAAAAGAATAAAATATTTTATATATACAACAATATTTACCAATAGGGATTTGGAACAGATAATTATGTTAGGAATTGCCTATAATATAAATAATAATAAAAATTTCACACGGTAAAAGAAAAATCTTAAGGGATGATCAATAAAGTTTTAATTTTTGATTTATTAGTTATATTTTTAATAAAGGATGTTTGATATATTTATGATTTTGTCTTTTCATTTTTAAGAAATCACTTAAAAAAATGGGTGATTCATAATTTTTTCAATTTTAATCACATTTTTTTATTATTGTAAATCAAGTCTTACTTTATTAGCAATAAATATTGAAAAATGTAAAAACATAAAATTCATAATAAAAGATAAATACAACCGTATCACTTTGTTACGTCAAATAAGACAGTTTAATCTCTTTGTTATTTTAGTAGTAATTTAGTTTTTTTTTTATGAAAAAGTGAAAACATAAAAATAAATCATTAATTTTTTTTAAAATTAAACTTTAATTTTTAATAATTTTGTAGTTATTGATATCTATGCATAATAGAATCTATGAAACTTATATCTCAATAAAAATTAAAAATATTTGAGAAAAAGATAAAAATTAAAAATATTTGAGAAAAAGATAAAAATAAAAAATTGAAAAAAAAATAATTTTTATTTGTGCATTCGCTTTTTAATAAGAAAAAGATTAAATTACTAAAAATATAACAAAAGTGCTATGATAGTTGAAAAAAATAAATAAATAATCTTTACTTTTTGACATAATTAAAAGAATTTAGCTATCACCCACTTAATAATTAGAAAAAAATCTTTTATTAATTCTTCAAAGTAAAAAAGAATTAAAAGTGTTACCACAAAAAAAGCATGTCTTTTTTTTACATTTTTCCACAAAAAATTACAAAGTATAAAACAATTATTTTGGTAAAGAAATCATAAATGATAAATTTAATTATTTAATAAAAAATAATTGGGTTTTTTTTTACCATATAATATTTGGGGATGAAGATTGGGATTGGGATTTGAACAAGAAAACTCCATTTTTAACCATAGGCTTTGCAAAAAAATGATAAAACACAGAACTTATAAATAATAACTTTTATTAATTCTCTAGAGTTTATAAAAAATTTAAAAGTGTTATCCAAACTGTATTATGTGTGTTGTTAAATTGAAAATTAATAAATAAAAATGCATTTTATATATTTGCTTATATGTATTATTTGATTAAATAAAATTTGTTAAATTTCCTTTAATTATTAGTATAGTGGTCGATCTTGTGATGCAGGAAAGACATATCATTCTCCCATTTTAAATACCAAGTTTGAAACATACCAAATATCATTTGATTTTTAAAATAAAACTTAATATATAATAGTAATATATAAATAGATTAAGTTTAACAATAAAAATAATTTAAAATAAAACTTAGTATATAATAGTAATATATAAATAGATTAAGTTTAACAATAAAAATAAAAATAACGTGTAGAGAATAATTAATCGGGGGTATTAAATATTGAAGTCCCACGTCAACGGATAAACCAGCAGAAGAGCTGGTTATAATCCTAGGCATCCCTTATCCTTGCAAGCACGTTTTCGAGGGGTGAGTTAGACTCATCGAAAAATTAACATGATATCAGAGTAAGGTTCTCAGTCGATTGAGGGGATAGAACCCTTGTTGATGTGAGGGGGAGTAGCGTTTCCACCCGGTCGATCGAGGGAATAGAACCCTTGCCGATGTGAGGGAGAATTTTGAAGTCTCACATCGACTGAGAAACCAGCAGAAGAGCTGGTTATAATCCTGGACATCCTTTCCCCTTACAAACGCGTTTTCGAGGGATGAGTTAGGCTCATCGGAAAACTAACACTAAATATCAAGCTAATGGTTTCTGATTGGAATTAGAGCTGATGGTTTTTGATTAAATTTAAATGTTTAAAATTGAATTTGGATATTATATTTTTTTCTTTTTTTTAGTCAATTGGTTTTTAAAATTTTATAATTTATAAATTTTTTGGATACTTTTATATACATGTTTTTCATACGTAGTTATCGAATTTGGATTACATAAAAAACACAATATAGAAAAGTTTTCAAAAAATATAAAAGGTCTATAATTAATATCTTAAAAAATAATTGACCAAAAAAATAAAAAAATGTATTGTTTAATTTCAATTTTAAATTGTAAAAAACAATTAACGAGTAATTTTACGTAACGTCGATTGACATGTTGAACCTATGTTACACATAGGACGTAGCGTCGATTCTACGTATCAATCGACACTACATACGTGGATAGCATCGGTTGACATATAGAACCGACGCTAGGTAATACATGTAACATTGGTTAGGACGTAGCGTCGGTTCAACACGTCAACCGATACTATACACTTTGATATTTTCTTTTTCTCCTCTTTCTTCCCCATTAGAAAACATATTTTATTTGTGACGCCTCAAAAACCCAAAACAATCAACACTTCTCCTCTACTATTTCTTATTTTTTGACCACCAATTTCAGCACCGTTTAGTGGGTTTTCTTCCTCTCCAAATTATCTTCCAGATCACTTATTTTTTTGAGCGAAATACTCAAAACTTTTATACCCATTTTCTTAATTATAAAACACCATTTTTTTCTTCATTTCCTTCATTTTGTCGCTTCATTTACTCTTGTAAGTATTTATATTAATCCTACGCACTTATTATTCACTTTGTGTTATTTTTGTATAATTTTTTGTATTATATATGTTATTATTTGTTTGGCTGATTTTCTAAGTAGATTAGGAAAAATAATATCTAGATCTTATGGGTTTGAGGGACTAGAATAGTTACTGTGCGTTATGAAGATAAAGGAAAAGCTACCAAAACTAGATACCCTACTTCTTATGTAGCTACTCTATGCGATGAATGAAAAAAACTTTCATAATTGTTGTCTCTACTTTAAAGAGTGGATTTTTTAGGCAGTTTTGCTCCAATATAAATAATAATGTGTTT
The DNA here is from genome assembly GCA_030763125.1 of Hippophae gyantsensis. Classification (NCBI taxonomy): domain Eukaryota; kingdom Viridiplantae; phylum Streptophyta; class Magnoliopsida; order Rosales; family Elaeagnaceae; genus Hippophae; species Hippophae gyantsensis. The sequence goes on from CM061038.1 coordinate 29,441,998, forward strand.
TCTTACCTTTTGGAAGAAGTGAGAGACTTTTGTATTAGCTAGTTTCAATAATGTCGTGGAGATTTTTTTTATTATTAATTATCGTATATGGATAAATTTATTTACATATAAATAATTATATTTTATTTAATAAAAGTAATACAATTTTAAAATGATTAAAATGATAAAATTTTATATTATTTATGTTTTTGTATATATTTTAATAATTTGGAAATTCATATATAATAATATCTTAAATATATTGATTGGATACATATTTAATATGCTTAATTAATATCATTAATAGAAAATAAACAAATTTTGGATTTCAAAATGTAGAATTAAGCAGGTTTACATTTCTAGAGTTAAAAATTTCTTAAAATTTGTTCGTAAAAATAGTAATAATGAAATAAGTATATTCAATCATAACAAGTTACGATTAATACGCATATGATTTTTTACACTCTAACAAATTAATCAACTCGATAATACTATAATCACATACAAGATTATACATGTTACATAGGTGGTCATGCACATGATCTATCAACCTCCCTTAAAGTCTAAGTGTGCCAACACCATCATCTTAGTTTTGAGTGAATGAAAATGCATTTTAGCTAGAGCTTAGGTTAATATATCTACAACCTGATCCATAACTTTGACATCTTAGTTTGTGATTCCTCTATTATTATTTTGAATGCTTGGTGATTAAGTATTATTTTTGTGCAAATCAGCCATAGGAAAATGATGCACAAAAAGAGAGGGTTTCATGAAACAAATGGAGTTTTTACTACAGTGATTGGCATTTGTGTCGAAAGTTCAAAGTATTTACGAAATTGACATATTTCTGTTATTTTATTTAACGGAAGGAATTTGTTGATATTTTTAAAACATGAAGGGTGTTATTGGTATTTTTGCAAACCTCAGGAGCGTTAATAATATTGTCCTTTGTAAAATATTGAAAGACTTGTCGGCTTTGGAAATGGTAGTTAAAAGAAAGTGCACGTAGTAAGAATGCGAAAAGAAAAATTAACACATGGTAGTACTTGCAGGTGCATATGTAAGAAGATCACCACTTCTACTTTAATAAGTGAATAATTATGAAGGATAAGATCAATTATCTTAATATAAGTTTTTATGTGCGTGGTACTTAATTAGTATTACTTTAATAAGTGAATAATTATGAAGGATAAGATCAATTATCTTAATATAAGTTTTTATGTGCGTGGTAATTAATTAGCATTATATGTTTATAAAAATAATGCTATGTATATATACAAATTCATACATATTTTTGTACTCATATCATTCGTATACATAATAGTAATAATTTTTTTTTAATTTTTAATATATAACACAATATAAAATTACGTGGGTATAAAAGTGTTTAAAAATATTATCATTTATCATATTTATATAACTAATACAAGTAAATTTAAGAAAAAATTATGTTTATGAAAAATTACGAGTAATATGATACAATATTATTGATAAATATAATTATATTCATGTAATTATATCTAATAAAAAATTCGTATACAATGTAAATATTATATAATTATAATATATAAAAATTATTTAAAAAAATAGAAAACAAGTTTTAAAAAATTAAAATAAAATAAAATTTGAAACAAAAATAATTAAGAAGTGGGTTTAATTATAACAAAAATAAAATCATCAACGCAACTTGTCTAGTTGTCTATCTTATTTAGAGAAAAGGAATTCGTAAGAGATGCTTAGGAAAATTAATTAAGCATAAAATTTTAAACTGCTCTGTCGGGTCTCGAAAAACCTTGTAAACTCATTCTTTTTTAGACACAACAAAGAATGCGTTCTATTCAAGCATGTAAAGGACGACAACACTCAGAATTTAGAAATGGCCAAAAAATTTCTTAATAAGTTAATTTAATATTTTATTAAGAAATACGACAGCGAATTAGTTTTCTAATGATTTATTTATTTATTTTATTTTATGAATTAACAATATATTCTTGATTTAAATTGGGTGCCTATCGTAATCTTGTTATGCCTGTGGTTTTAATTTAAGGCACCGACCGTATAAGCATAGCCTTATGCCCAGTGGAAGTTTATTTTCGTTTCTAACTTATGTTAGCTAAACTTTGAGAGAAGTTAATAAAAATAATGTAATTAAAATTTATAATTATAAAAATAACATTTTTAATATTTATGTTATATATTTTTATTATAAAAAAATTCTTAAACATCTTTCATTTTATACATCGTTTAAATTTAACTATGATTATTTAAAAAATTAAATCCGTTTAATATTTAATATAATCTAATTAAATAGTATGAAAATATTATTTTTTATTATTATAATTTTAAAGGTTGTTATTTTTATTTTTATTTTTAAAATTTTTAAAAAATTTCAATAGATGGATTGTCATTGTTATTTTTCACTGTATAGTCTCATTATGAAAAAATATATATATAATTTAGCAAGACATTTTAAAACTTTAAGTTAACTAGTTGATTTTACAAGTTTAAATCATACAATAAATTATAATAATATATATATTTTATATAATTTAAATTTAATTTAATTATTTATCATTAAATTTGATTTTAAAATTATTCTAATAAAATTGAATAAATTTATTTAAATTTAATTGATTATCAAATCAATTAATTTGATAGGTTTGGATTACATTTGCATACTTAAGAACATGTTAACATTCTAGAAATCTTGAAGGGGATACGAATTGCAGAAAGTAAATTATTATTTTTACAATAATAACTTATTGAAGATATTTTATTAAATAATAATAATATTAATATATAATTAATATAAAGATAAAATAAATATTTTATTCATTTTTATTATTGTAATAATAAAAAGTAATTATAGTAATCTCAGGTTCCAGTTTCCAGCAATGTATACCGATTACTGTTAAAATAGTTATTTAAGTTAGATTAGTCCCTCTGATTGTGTTTATGTACACTTGTAATAATCATTATATTCAACATTTTAATCGGGAAAAATATCACTAAAAGCAAACAAGAGACCTTCTTACAAAATAAGGTTATTTATTCCCTTATAAAAAAGTTTCATTTACTTTTTTTATTTTTTCAAAAAATTAAAAATGATGAAAATTATTTTTATTTATTTTAAATAAAATAATATTATTTTTTAATATTTTATTTTATTGATAAATAAAAATATAAAAATAAATTTTTATTATGATATTATATCATAAAATTAATAAAATATTTAATAAATAATTAAATTTTATTATAAAATTATTAAAATATTAAGTAAATGGTAAACTTTTTTATTTTTTGATATTTTTTATAAAATATAAGAGACTCAATGAAATATTTTAAAATGTAAAAGACTAACTAATACAAATATTTTAATATAAAATATATTTATAAAACCTCTTTATATTAAATATTCATTAATATATATATATATATATATATATATATTTAATTACTATATATCACATTTTAAAATAATTTTTAAAATTTAAATTATTTTTTAAATATATCACATATATATAAATATATTTAAACTTATATATTTTTACTATTAATTTTTATAAAAATAATCCTATATACATTACGAAGAATTATTGTACCAGTATCATACATACTCATTCTAAAACTCGATTTAATACTTATTTCTTCTTCTTGTTTTATAATAATTTAATTTTATTATAATTATAAAATAAATAACTGCACATTAAGGGTGTTCATAAACCGGATCAGATCAGACCAAACCGTAAAACCGAACTGAACCGGATCGGATCAAACGATTTTATAAATCAAACGGTCCGATCCGATTTGTACTAATTTTAAATCGTTCGAACCGGACCAGATCGATATTAATAATATATTAAAAATTTCACATTATTCTTCATTAAATATATAAAAAATCGAACCAAATCGGACTAAACCGTTTTATAAATCAAACTGTCCGATCCGATCTAAGTAATATAAACGGTCCGATCTGGTTAATTTTTTTTTTACCAAAATCGGACCGGATCGAACCGTTAGACACCCCTACCGCACATGTATAAATGAAATTTTTATATTTTTACATTTTAAAATTTTTATTTAATTTTTTAGTTGAAACAACATCTATCACTTAAAAATATAACATTAAAATAAAATTTTAACTTTATTATTGTTTAACCACTTTCTAACAAGAACAAAACTAAATTATCATAAAAATTAAGAGAAAAATACATTTAAAGTCATATATTTATTATAAAAATGATACTTAAGTCTTATATTTATTTTTTATAACAGTTTAATTTTATTGTTATGAATAAATGACCGCACAAAAACAAAAATAATGTTTATTTTTCTTATTATAATATAAATAAACTATAATAAAAAATTTAAGAAAAATAAATAAAACATAAAAATAATTATTTGTTCTTGTGTTGCCACTTTTTGGTAATAATAGGACTAAATTGTTATAAAAATAAATATATAATTTAAGTTTCATTTTTAAAATAAATATTAAACTTTTATTCCCAAAAATTAAATACATGAACTAAGTTCGTATTATCATAATAATAATACCATAATAAATTTTGTTACTACCGTTACAAAAAGGTATGAATTATCGATTATACTCCTATTATTAACTACATTTTAATATTATTATTGTATAAAATTATCATTAATAAAAAATTATCGTTGTAATAAAACATCAAATTGTAATAATATCACTACTCATATTTTTTAAAACATGTCAAAATGTTTATTTTTCATGTTTTCTATCTAAATATAAATTAATTAATATAAAAAAATTTGAATTTCATAACAAATACAAACTTAAATTTAAAACATTTCAAATAAACTCAAAATTTAAATAATTTTCTAAACATATCTATATTTGTTTTAGAAATATAAATGGATCCCTAAAACTCTCGATTATTTTTTCCTTAATTATCTCAAATCATTTTTAAATGATATTACATACATTTTTATTATTATTATCACAATAAAAATAATATATATATATATATATTATCTTTACTATTGATTATACTTTTGTTCTATTAATATAAAATAAAATTATTAATAATTAAATATTTTTGTTACAATATTAATTTATATTATTATAATCTCATTATTTTTTTTAATTTATAATATATAATTGTATCCATAGTTTAATCCATAATTATTAAATTTAATGTAAATTAATTAAGAGTGGTTAATAATACTTAAATTTACAAGCTTTTGAACCTATATTTAGTGGAGTAGCTAGGAAAAAAACTCTTGATTGGACTAAATTATTAGCTACATCATTTGAGTTTGAAATAGTTCATGGAATTTAACATATACTCTTAAATATATCAATTATAATGATAAAATACAAATAAAATTTGATAATTATAAATTTTTTGTTAAATAATATTATACAATTCATGAATCCTTTATCAGATCTAACCTTATACTTGTATGTTTTATAAGAGGTTTTGGTATCACTAAATTAAAACCAGTAGAATAACTATAAAAGTTAGGTTAATTACATGGATAATCACTTTTATGCATATAATTTCATTTTTTATTCTTTTTAATCCGTACGTATATATTTTTTTAACGTCGTAAAAAATATAATTTTTTAAAAGTTATGTTTTTTATATAAAAATTATATATTTTTTAAAAAATTATAAAAAATATATAATTTTTTAAATAACTTAATTATATATGCATGGATGGTATAAGTTATTATGCATATAAGTATTTGTATATTTGTTTATTGTTTCCGATAAACAAAAGTAATGATCATTTTATAAGGTTTTTTTTTTGTTTCTGTTTCGCTTACTTTTATAGCTAGTTTAGTAAAAATATAAATAAATATAGAAAAATAGGAAGTATGTTTGACATTAATTATCAGGCTACGAATAAAATATCAAATATACATAAATTGATACTTATATTAATTATAATATACATGATAAAATTATTTATAATTATTTTATCATATAACTTACTATAATTAATTTGAGTAAAAATGTCATGCAAATTTGTTTGTGCTTATTGTAGAGTAAAAAATATATAATTAAAAGAGAAGAGTAATGCTATACACATTAGCGTGTAACATTATGTAAGCATTAAATACAATAAGAATTTTAATAACACATCTAATAATTATTTGTAACTTAAACGGTGGCAAAATTAGTAATCTTCGATGATGTTATATCATTTTCCAAGAAAACCTTCAAATATTTGAATAATTATACTTGTTTTTAATTTTGAATTCTCAA